>OY728120.1:1416777669-1419177669 GCA_963277665.1 Viscum album
CTCAGGTGGTTTCTTATTTTATGGGGATGGGTATATTTCCCCCAATTAGATTAATTATATTCTAGGGATGGGTATATTTCCATTGAGTGGCTTTATATGGTGAGAAGGATGGTTTTATTTCCCTCAAATTGTTTCTTATGTTCATGGAATGAGTATGTTTTTCTAAGGTTGGTTACTTTGCTCAAAGACACTCCCACACTATCCAAAAAAGGTTCAGCTGATCTCGAGAATCAAATTTGAACACAAGGATCAATGTTATCATTTATATATGTGACTAAATTTAATTTATTTATTCAACTGAGCATGAAACTTGTATAAACTACAACTAATAGTTATGTATGGTACTATGTTGGTGGTTCTTTATTGTGTTATACTCACACTCTAATCAATCAACCATGGCACATGGGTACCTGAATAGATTTCACTCATTATAGGTTCAGGTTGGTAGGAGGCATGATGTATCTTGATCAATTGTTATAACTCATATGTGATTAGAGGTTTGGATATGGTGAGGTTCAACAATAGTGGTTGAGCATCCTGTCTATTTATTCGATCCTTTATTTTATAGATATGATCATCCTGGTGGGTGATCAGTCTTACTGTATGATTGTGAGTCTATATGACTATATTTTTTCAAATATTGAAATTTTTTGGATATTTTTATTACATTTCATGGTCTAATGGATGTTTATTATTTTTGGATGATGTTAAGTTAATATCTTTTACGTCACACTCAGATATGGGGGTATATTTTCCTAATAGTTACACCCTAGATCCTCACTGCTAATCGGTATCCTCTAGCTTAAGAGGATGCATATATGAGGTCCCATTGTCCTATAACTAAGTTTCGGTTTTTTTAGTTATGTCTGGGATTTAAAAATTGGTATCAAATCCTTTATGTGGATAATATTACATAGTGTGTCAAAGCATAATTTTTTGTACTATTTTAAAGAGATAGTAGATAGGTGTCATAGGGATCTGTTTGAGATGATGATTGATATTGGTATGGGGTTTTATGAACACATTTACCAATTTGAATTATAGGTTAAATGGGGTCTAGGGTTGATGTCATATTTTATTTTAAATTTCTATTAGTTCTCATCATGTGATTCAATTAGATTTTATATTTATATTTTATTTTAATTAGCTCTAGGATTGATGAGAAAAGTAAATGTAAATGCATCATATTTGGAATATAGGATTTAGATGTCATGTTTTTTTATTTCTTGTAATTGATACAACTAATGATGATGGTTCAACTATATAAAGTATCAGGAAAAACTTATATGATGCTTTCCCTTAAAACATGGTTGTGGAATTCTACTCAACTAGATTTTGGCATATTTTCTTTAGATGATGAGTCTTATGGATCTTATGAAAAAATGATTCTGTATATTGAAATTATTTTTTCTTGGAGTATGGGAGGTATAATGACCCTATAAAGTCTAATATGATAATGTAATTTCCTGGTAATTTAATCCTTTTGGATGATAGAAAATTAGGTTTAATTAATTAATGCGTCAACAATAGCCTATATGGTGTTTTCCCATGTATCTTCTTAGTGGAATTATACGTAAATAATCCCTATGATTGTGGATATTATACATGAATCATGGTGGGAGACAATTTTTATAAATATAAGATGATATATGATAATGTAATCCTTGTGGGGGTGCATCTCGTATGTGGAGGCCTAATAACGATCAGTTGAATATTATGATTCTCAAGGGGAATTACTCTATATGGATACTCAGGTATAATTAGTTCCCTAATAGTATGATGAAATAGCATGGTATTTTTTGATATGGTTACATCATTTCCATAGAGATGGTGTGTTGCCCTGGGATTTGTTAGGTGATATTTGATACCAAAATCGAGAGGCACTTCTTATGCGTAATGATTAGTGTGAGATATGACCAATAGGTTCTGTAGGAATGTCTTGTGTTTTGAGATATAGCTAGGGATATAGGTGAGTTAAGTATTTTGTTTATGATGAGATGTTTTATGTATCATGGTAACAGATGGGGATAGTAAGCCTATGTCATATGAGTTCCCTTAGATACATGAAGCATGAGAAGGTTCTTTGGGTTATGAGATTAGTGCATGGGATGTGTTACCAAGTACACAATAGAGGTATAGTGATTACATAGATATTGTAAATATTGAGGGAATAGGTAAGTGAATTTCCTTGGGATTAGTTAAAAAGATTTTTTTTATGGTATATGGTATAGGAATGTGTTATGTATTGAGTTTTTGTGGTGATGATAACCTAGAGTGATTGTGACTTAGTATATAGGTTGATATTTAATGGGATATATTGGTTGAGTGATAACATTTTCATCATTGGGATGTACGTGTTGGAGTGAAGATTGATTGTGGATAAAGTCAAGTGATTTTGGAGACAATGTCAACTGAAGGGTTGTCATTTGTTTTTTTTAACATACGAGAAAGGTCAATCTTGATTGAAATGAGTAAAAGGATGAATTTATTATGATTTTTACATTACATGGGGTATGTTCAGTTGGTAAGGTGAGTGATCCAATGTTTTATTACTTATAAATCAGTGTATCATGAATTAGGTTCTACGACGAGGTGGTATTGTATTGTACACCCATTGGTTTTAAATGATATTGAGGTGGTATGAACAGGTAGTGCATTGTTTTATTAACTTATGGATTGGTGTGAATCAATGTTCAGTCTAAGGACCAATATAATTTATTGGATTTTTTAGGCATGGATTCATGAAACCCTGTGAAATAACAAATTTTCTATTATGTTGAGAGGTAAACATGGAGTTTGATCATGCATCATATGATGGTCAACCCGAGTGTGGGTGTAGAAATTTATTATTAGGATGTCATAGTGATGGGAGTTGATAATGGTGTGTCTTTATCTAGAGGAGTGACATATGTTTGATGATGGAACCCATTAGCGGTCATCTCGTGGAGTGTATAAGGAATGCTATATGGTTGGGAGTCCACCATAGCCTATTGGAGGTTGGGTCCCTCATTATGAATGAAATTTTTGTGGACTATCAATGGTGAAGTTCCTGGTGAGTTGGGAATGCGTGGTTATTTTTATTTCATGGTCATGACTGGGTATGAATGGTTTAGTCACATCCAATTAGTGTGAATGGTTATGGATAGAACATGAGTTACGGGGATATAGTCCCATATTAGAATGTTTTGGGGCATGATTATACAAGTCACTAGACAGTCAAGGTGGTATTGGATATTGATGTGTTGGTGAATACTGATTATATATTTTTGTGTCAAATACTTGATTTATTAATTGACTATTTTATTGGATGGAGTCTCTGTATTGGATCAAACATGGGATGTTTTGATATTCCCTGAGCGTGATCCATATCATAGATTTTCCAATGATATATGTGAGTGAATGAAGGCATGTATGGATGGTTGATCAATGATCCAATGGTTTAATTAACCCATAATATTGGTATGGTGTTCAATGTTGGTGTGGAATGATCTTAGGATTCATTTGATAGTAAAAGAATAATAAATGGGTGAGTTATTAGTGCATTTGTTTCTTTGGATTAGCGTTTTAAAAAAAATTTATCCAGAGGAAGTCTAATCAGTGAGTTTAAATTAATTAGATGTGGTGGGGTGTAAACCATAATAGACACAACATTTTCAATTATATGGGTGTTTTCTAATAATTAGGTGAGTCATTTCAAGGAGAATCTGATGTATCGGGTTTCTTTTATGGATCTTAGAGACTCATCTATTTTGGATTGGGAATTTATGATAAAGAATGGTGCCATATTTGAAACTTTTTCATGTAATTAAGTTGGTTGATTTAGATACCACACCGAGTAGGATGTTAGACTATTGATGATGTGTTATCGGCAATAGAATCTTACGGTGGGGATCAGTATTGATCGAAATCACCCTTTATGAGCATAATATTATGGTGGGGACTACCATAATCTTGGAGATGAGATGTTTAATGATACATAGTAACTTGGGATATATGGGTTTAGGTAATAACCATATTAAGGATTTAGTGGTGGTGATGAGTGGAATCTTATTTTCAGATAAATAGTGTGCCTCTTGTTTGGAGCTATGTAGTCGGAGCTTATTTGGTGTTTTCATGAAAAACATTGGGAATTCAGCATGGATTGGTGGATCAAGTGGGTTGATATTATTGATTAGGAGGATGATGATATTTCATAGGGTTGAGAGGTGTTATGGTGGGGAGGTTGTAAGGACCCATGTATATTTTTGTTGTGAAAATTCCAAAGGTAGTTGAATTTTTTACCGATTGAGGGGTCATTTCATGATTTTTGGTTATAATTATAATTAAATGTGTTAAAACCTCTCATGAGGTGTATTTTGGATGTGGTTCAATACCTAGTTGGTGGTATGAGAGCTCAGTTAAATTTTTGAGATGGGTTGGGTGGCTGATAGGAAACATTTTAGCATCCAACATCCTTTCA
This sequence comes from Viscum album, assembly GCA_963277665.1. Taxonomy (NCBI): domain Eukaryota; kingdom Viridiplantae; phylum Streptophyta; class Magnoliopsida; order Santalales; family Viscaceae; genus Viscum; species Viscum album. The sequence continues at coordinate 1,416,782,129 of OY728120.1, forward strand.
TGCCATAAACCACGATTCAAATCCTAAAAGGTGCCAGTTTAGAGGTATAATCCTCTATGATGATGATTTAATATCTTGATAAATTGTTTATGTTGTTAATGAGTATGGATGAGAGGAAGACCCCAATACGTAGAATGGTTCATGACATGATCTAGAGGTTTGTGTTGTGAAATGTCCATAAGTGGTTTTAAAAAAATTGGCTACCCCCATCCTAGGAGAGTAGTTGAATGTATGATAGAAAATTCAGTTATTTATCCCCTTCTCTTCTTCTCTCATGATCCATGGTAGTTTCGGATGAGATCTGGAAATGGATTGATGTGGGATTTTCTATTGAATCCTTCATTATTCTTTATCGCCAATGGCCGCTTATTTGGGGAAATATTTTTTTAATTTTTCGATGATGATTTTACCATATCATTATGGAATCAACTATTTCTGTAGGGTCTTTTTTGTGAATTTCATAGTATTCATCCTAATATGATGCCTTCCTGTTGGCACAAATTTTTTTGGTTGAGGTGCATCCTCGTATGAACATTTCAAAGGGTTTAGCTTGAATTAAATTAATTTAGTAATTTAATTGATGATTCATTCCAAGGTTTTTTATATGAATGGTATTTAGTGTGTGTTAAGTATCATTAGCGGGTGGGTGGTCATGATTACTATGTGGAATAAGTTCTTGATGAGTTTTTGAAGGTTATTCATGATTAAATTAAAATTTTTATTTAATTGTAAAATCTTACAATTAATATTTTGGTGATTATTGGAGTGACATAAGGCCTCAGTTGTATGGGTTATGTCTGGTTGATATTGTACATGATTGGGTAGATATTTCGGGATGAGAATTGAAAGGGTGAGGCTCTATGTTTGTGGCATGTGGTCCTTACACATTGTCATGAGGTTTATATATTTTATTATATTGCCTGTGATGTCTGATCACACAACTCTCTGAGATAAAAATTTTAAAATTATATAAATGCATCAATTTAAATCAAAATCCATGAATAGATTAAAAAAAGTGGCATGGCCATGTGGGAACTTTTTAACTGCCTTGATGCCTTGGTCATCGATGGTTGAGGCCATGACTATAATTGTATACCTTGAGAATAATAGAGCCTATGGGGTGGAACACTAATAAATTCAATGTATATAGAGGCCCTTAGTGTATGTTTCATGGGTTACTACTTTTAGAGGATATAATTTGGTTTATAATGAGTGGCCCAAGTATACCGAGACAGAACCATGAGATTTCTTATAACAATCAGGCTAGTACGGTGACCATGGGGTGATTATTTCATACCCCTTGAAATATGAGCATCAGTTGGGGGTCCTTGGGTGATATTTGGATAGGTTGGGTTTGAGGATTAACCTAGGGGGACTTAAGATGGGTATGGATTGAGGCTATCCCACCTTTTTATCTATTCTCGTAAGGTTAGTGAGGTTATGTTATGTTTATGAAAATGAAATGGTATTTAATTCACTCTAATGGATGAGTGTTCACTCAAGAGATGAGGCTCAGACCATGGAACCCTTGTCGATTCTCTATGATTGATGTGGCCAAGGGGATCCTGGTGGATGAATGGGTGATATATTAACCCCTGAGAGGGTACATGTGGGAATGGGTAGTTATGTATTAAAGTAGATATTTTGAACCTGGATCGATGATATAATCTTGTTAAGGCTAAAATTTCGAGGATAAGTAATGCACGTGAGATTCCATACATGGAAATGTGTGATGGTTTGGGTTTGTGTTCAATCAAAATTATTTTAATTATTATTATCATCATCATCATTATCATTATTATTATGAGATGTATGTTAGGTTCAGGTGATTGGAAAACCCAAGTGATTTGAAATTGTGTTTTAGGTAGGATTCACCTCGGGTATGCGTGAGGTGAAACATTAGGTTCTAGGAGAGATAAAGCCCATGGTGTATGTTTTATATATGTGTGTGTGGATAAGGGTTCAGGAACCAGGGGAATGATGTAACCCTAGAGTATTGAATTCTTATTCTAGGTTCTATGTAAGGGATAGAACCCCCCAGGTGCATGGTTATATGTTTTGGGGATGGTTATATTTCCCCTTGGTGGTTTCTTATGTTCCATGAATTTGTATATTTCCTCCATGTGGATTAATTATGTATAGATGATGGGTATATTTTCCCCATGTTTCCTTATATGGTTCCCAAGATTGGTATATTTCCCTTGGGTGGTTTCTTATATTCTAGGGATGGATATATTTTCCATGGTTGGTCACTTATACTTATATACAATTCGACATTGGCTGAACTAAGTAAATTCAATACCAGGAATCATCTTAGAACTCAAGGATCAATACTGGTTATTTATATATTCCTCTACACTATATTTATTAATTCATATATTTATATAACCTGTATACACTTCATTTACTAGTTATGTATAGTGCCACATTTGTGATTCCCTACTGAGTTATAATCACACCATACTCAGGTGTCCATGGTACTTGGGTACTCAAACATACATCACTAATTTTTTGTTTAGGTTAGTGTAAGGCCTAGTGTATCTTGATCAGGTCAATCATATAATATGGGATTGGATATTGGGATGAGGTGAGGTGAGGTGAGTGTACAGTACTAGAGCCTCTAGTATTTTTATTCTTAATTTTATTTTTTACATGTGATCGACCAAGTGGGTGATCAATATTTATAAATGACTGTGAGTAATTTTGATTGTATTCTTACGCATTTCTTTATTTTTGTTTGATATGCTTATTTATTTGGTGTACTTAAATGGATTTTTATTATTGTTCAATGATGAAATGTCATTATATGTTATTTTTCACTAGGATAAGGTGATATAGTCTCCATGTTGTTACATTTGTGACCCCCACTACTAGTCAGCAGCCTTTATCATATAGGGGGCTCACCTGAGGTCTAGGTGCCATCTTACCTAGTTACATTAGATTATGTTGGGTCAGGTAATAACATAAAATGTTAATATATTAAAACACTTCAAGCACTAATACCATATACAAATTAACACCTGAATGAACTATTCTTTCATGGGAAATAAGCTCCAAAAAGATCTTCCCTCATCTACCTAATTACCTATAATAAATACACCAAACAAGAACAGTATTGAGTAATCCAAATATACAACCACTTTACTAAGACAAAAATCTATCATTAAACACTCTATTTATATTTTTGGAATAATAAAACACTATAAAATCCCAACACATGAAGGATCACTCATAAAAATGAAAAATTGAAATTTTATTCAAGAATCTTCAGGGTGGAATACCTTAGATAACCTGAAACATAAATTAAACCCATTCATGACTCACCAATCCCACCACTAAGTCTATATAAATTCCAAGGTATGAATCTAAAAGAATAATTTACCTAAAAACATATATTTTCAAAAATATTCTTTATAAACCCTCAAACCCCATATAATAGAGTATTAATACTCATTTTAAAATATAAGTTAAAATTAAAATTTTATTAATCCAAATTGTTCTCATGAATACAAATTTCTATTTTAAAACACTTTACACTTAAAAATATTTTCAAAACAATTCACTATTTAATTACTCATAAAGGGTTTTCCTTTACAAAAATACCACCCCAAATATAGTTTCCAAAAAAATATTTAAAATAAAACCTTCCATGAAGTTAACTTTTAATATAATATATTTACATTTTCATTTTAAAATTTAACCCTATTTAATGAAACTTCAATGTGATTCAAAATAATTTTCCATTAAAACAGGATATTAAATCTAAAACTTATTCTAGGTTTAATGATTAATAATAGATATTCTTAAGTATGCAAAAAAACCAAATCTATTTTACCAGCAAGACATAATGAATCTTTTTACCCCAAAAAATTAAAAGGATTACAAATTTTTCACATAAAAATAGCCTCATAATTCATAAATTATAAAAATAAGATCATTATACTCAACCAAAATCCAATCACCCATATCAACATATCACAATATAGACCTTGATTCATTTCCTATTACCAAAACAAAATGAAGAAATCCCATAATCAATGTGTCAAAATAAGAGAAAGAAAATTACATAGAACTATGATTTCATTTTCCATAAGGTTTGATGGACTTTATGTCAATCAAGAAATTGATCCTAAAATGTGTCAAAATCATGTTCATTTTCATAGAATGGTTTTTTAGACCATAAAAACCAAACTTGCATCTAGTATTATCCCTCTATTTTCATCCCTAAATTTCAAGTGTTTTCCCAAGGAAACTCATATAATTCCAAGGAGGATCAAAATTATCCCACCTCAAATATCAATCCAATGAGAACATTCCAGAATGAAAACAAAATCCCATGTACCCATGGTTACTCAAGGATCCGAGTGAAAAATATCTAGCTAGACTCTTCTTAGGAAAACCTTTTGTGTCTAAACAATCATATATCCATGCTACTAGACTACCTAAATAAAATTTGAGATATTTATGAAACTATTATTGCTTGATAAAATATGATCTAATAGCATTTGTAATTAACGAGAATAGGTTGACCTGACACATCACCTGACCCATTTAGCCACTTGGACTAAAGGGAATTATCGATCTTGATTGGTTCAAAACAAGTTTTTGGTTATCAAAAAAACACACTTGGGTATATTTTCACCCACTTACAACAATAAAAACATGTATCAATGACTGTCAAGAATATGAAATAGCCCATCCATATGATGTATGTCCATGTGTATGAAATAAGTAGTAACAAAATATAAAAAAATAGTTACAAATGGAATAAAAAATAATAAAATAATCATAGGAAAACATAATAGAATCATATAAAAAATATTGTTTAATTAAGAACACCAAATACAAAATAAGATATACATTAGGTTTATTTTGTTGATACAACATCACAAAATGTATAATCAAACCCGAATATCTCTAGTCACAACTTCATGTGAATCTTAATCACTAACAATGACAAATCCACTTAAAAATCAATCGTAAATGTAAAAAATCAGTGATATTTAATAGGGAACCTCATAGAAAACATCTTAGTTTTATAATGACCCACACAATAGTGTGCACGGAAGGCATGATCCAAACCTTCCTAGAATGATTTCACTAAAGAGCTTTTCCATCTCCCTGCATAAAAAATTTCATAAATTATAGTTTGAAAATAAATAATAAACTTTGTTTTTAGCTTTCCTCATAATTGAGAATAGGGGAATAAATATTGATCGTTTCAATTTTCCTTTATAAACCATGAGTTAAGGTTTTTTATAAAAACAAGTAATATCTAGTTTCAAACCAACCACTCAAACCAAATAAAAAATAAAACATTCTTTGCAACGTATTTCAAAATCTAATAACAAAGTATTTAAATATATGATAATAAACAACTTATTTTCCCCTCAATTAACTATATCTTGTTCAAATTCAGTTTAAGAAGAAACAACATTTTATCCCTAAAAATTACACTTTCAAAAACATTTTTGAGACCAATTTTATAGAAAGTATGAATAATGAATATGATGGAATATAGGAATCACCACCACTAATTAATTAAAGTGGAATGAAATTAACATCCATATAATGGTTTCATTTGATCAAGTTAGGGGTATGAGATGCAGAATGTCCATTGAACGAAATTTCCTGAATAATAATTAATAAAAACTAGGAATCATAGGTAACTCACTAGGATCTAACCTGAATAAACCAAACATATTTCTTTGATCACTGGGCCCCTAAGTGGATCTTAACAAAGTACCTCATCTGAAATGTAAGCACCCACAAATTATATATAATTTTTTAAATTATTTTATATTAATATGAGTCTATGAAAATTGACAGTACTTTATTTTGAGGCCTACTGTTCCCAGAACAGATTTTTGAAATTATATTAAGGTATGTTAAGTAAACATGTGGGTGGAATTTTATATCTTTTGAACTAGTTCTTAGATTAAAAATCTTAGGGAGCTATTGAATCCACAGCATCGGGATTCGCTTATGGGAGGTTTAATTCAACAGTAGTAGGTCAGGAGAAAAAGTTATTTTTATGGATTTTTAAAGAATAATAAAATAAGGTAAAAATGTTATTTAATTTTACAACGACTTATTGAATGGTGGTGACAGGACTGTTGGGTTTTCAAGCCATTTAATGGAGTGACTCTTCTATTTTGTAACCACACAGTTGAGATTTAAGAGGTTCATTAATTAAAACTCATTAATAAACCTCATTAATTCTTATGATGCATTAACCTCCCTTCCCCTCTATTTAAATGAATATCGGGCTTGAGTTTTTGATATGGTAGTGAGGAACATCTAACGAAGTATCGAGGCATCTTCCACCAATGAATAATGGATTCTTTGACAAAAATGGTGTATGAATCAATCCTGAAATTATGGACGTCGGTGACTCCATCAAACGTGGATTCTTCTTCCAAAATCGTGACGTCTCCTCTGATTCTGAGGTAGGGGTTTTGTTTAAATTAAAGATAATTTATTTCAAACTATCATTCTTGAAAAACATGAAAAAGGTGGATTATCCAAAAATGAGTTAATTCATGATTTGTAAGAAACAGTGGGTGCGTTAATGTGGGAATTATTTTGAACATGGTTTTAATTTATCATTTGATTTCCACACCATTGTTTAATTACTAAAATGGAGGGTGTGGGCTAACCAAATAACACCAAGACCCTGCTCGATTCATTTTTGTCGCATTCTTCAGAGGACGGATTTTCAACTAGACTGAAACAATAATTTGGCAGCCATGTTATGATGGCAGCATCCTAGGAGGCCCGTGGGTGAAATAAGAAGGAAAAATGGACCACCAGAGGTCACCCAGTGGCCCACGGAAGCCCCGCCAGTCGGGCACCGGTGTGGCGGCCCCGACAACCAGTGTCGGTAGGAAAAGGCGGTGGCCGAATATCACCAGCAGTGGAGAAGGGCAGCACCTGAAGGTATCACAACAGGCAGTAGGGGTGGTCGATCCTCAATCAGCTTCATTGAAGGAAGGTGGTGCGTCGTTGTGTTCCGCGGAAGGCAAGCCGCAACATCGAGCCACGGAAGAGGGGACCCACGCTCCGTAGTAGAGGGGACCCATGCCCCGTGGATCCCACTGATATGGAATAAGGGTCATGTGGTTCCACTATTGCAATACCAAATGCATTTTAGTCGTTCGAGAAGAGGGAGAGACCCCCACTTGGGCCACCCAGCTGGGGGGCTCACCAGCGAGCGGGCTGGGCCGGTCCGCGGGATAGAGGGTCAAGCCCACCGTGGCCCAGCCCACTCGGTCCAGCCCAGCCCACTCGGGCCAGCCCAGACCACTCGGTCCAGCCCATCCCAGTTCAGGATGGGATGGGTCAGACTTGAACCAGGTTGGGTCAGCACAGGTCGAGGTGGGTCAGGTCGGTCCGACCAGGTCGGACCGGACCTGGACCCATTTCATCCTAGATACGCTTAAAAGAATGTAACTCACAAACCTGACGTCTGTTTGACGAACTGTCCATGGCTCTAAAATACAAGGAATGAGATATTCCTTTTTAGATGCTCCACCTATGTTTTGTAGAAATTTGAGGTATGGCTGGGTTGGATCGAACTCAAATCCAACCGGCCTCTCAGTACTAAAATTCTTATAACTCACATATCGGGCATCTGATTGACGCACCTTCTGTTGTGTTGGAACCCTTAAAACTTAGCGGTCCTTTGTAATTCTACTTTGTGGAGAATTATAAAAGTTTAGGAACGAAATATAAATTGAGGAGCATATTCTACGGAACTTAAGTGCACCTAGTGCTTGGAATCCTTTGGTTGGATGTCAATTGAACTGCGACCATGTGTGGATCAGCATAATAGTGACCCTATGTGGATCAGCATCAAAGTGAACCTATGTGGATCATCATCACACCAAACTTGTGTGGATCATCATTCTAGCAACCCTTTGTGGATCAGCATTCTAGAAACCCAGAGTGGATCTGCATTCTAGAGACCCTGTGTGGATCAGTATGCTAGTGACCCTATGTAGATTTTCATCATAGAGTCCCTTTGTGGATCAACATCATAACAATCCTATGTGGATTAGCATCCTAGCGTACCTTTGTGGATAAGAAGTGTGTGACCCGGTGAGTACCAGCCTTAGAAAATCCCATCGTGGATCATTGATATACGACCCTATGTGCATCGACAATGGAACAACTCCTTCAAGGATCAGTTTTGGAAACTTCCTAATGGAATAAAATGGTATAGATTAAGATTAATCATCTATATTCCAAAACTCTGAGTTTTATAACTGGTGTGACATTTCTCTCCATTGTGCTTAATGTTTGAGGTCATGCAATTTGTTTTTTCCTTTGTGGAATTCTGGGACACCTTCGAGGGTATTGGGGTCCCGATTGGGTATTGTTATAATAACCCATGCACGAGCTTCGCCCACACATTGTTGTGTCTTGTGCAGATGACGACCTGCTTGGATGAGTCCTTAGGGATCCAATATCAGAATGTATAGGGAGGTGACTAGTTTATTTGGAGAGCTATGTAGATAATTTTTACCTACCCTTCAGGTAGGATCCATGGTGGACGATCTCAGGATTTGTTCTCTGTTTTAGTTGTATCTTTCAGTTGGGCTTGTGTTCTGGTCACTTTACATTCAGTACATACTTTACTACTATAGTTTTACTATGTGGTTGGCATCTTTACATGTTCTTATTCTTTGTGTTTTCATGTTCAAAGGCAATTCCTTCCCATTTTAGGGAAAATAATTTCTACTGCTAGTCGCCAACCCCTGGCCTATGGAAGGATGGCTTGGGGTAGTCATGGCATGGGCTCCATAGTATGGGTCATGAAAAAGTGGATTTGAGGATTCGGTTCCACCGAAGAACTAGGACTCTGATATTTCCAATGAAGCAATAGTGTTAAGTGTTTCGAGTGTGGTTTTAAATTCAGGGAGTCTAGTGTTGGTGCGGCGGCCAACGTATCCATACACCAGGACTGTGAAATTTTATTTCCTACTCAATGGACAAAAAACTAATTTCATGTGTTTTGGAAATGTTTTACTTTTAATATTATTTGAGTTAGCTCACCAGGTATAACTTATTGATCATGGCATATCTATTTCTTTTTAAGATTCCTCCATGTAGATAGCCATCCAAGATTCCATAGAGAGTTCTTGATGATGTCCCACCGAGTGATGAGGCTTCAGTGTAGGGCCCAATTACAGCTATAACACCTTTGGGCGGTGCACTAGAAGCACCCCCACCCATTGGGAAGTAGCTTCCACCAGCCTAACAAGTGGATGGTGCATGCCGACTGAGCGCATTGTAGGAGTTCCAGTGGTTAAGGCTTAATATATTTCGAGGCAAGATAGATCCCCAGGCACTTGAGTACTTGCTGGCGGCTGTGGCTAGTGTATTTCTCTTAGTTGAGACACTCGTAGAGCATATGGTGATATTAGATTATAGCCTCTTATAGGGAACAGTAGCGAGATGGTGCAGACTAACACTCCAGCTACACGACGAGGTGAACATCACCTAGACGAACATCGAGAGCCTCTTCAAGGAGGTGTTTTTTAGAGATTCTATACTCTATGCGTATTCAGGAGCTCCTACACTTACAGAAGGGCTACCGGATAGTAGCCCAATTCTCGGAGAGCTTCACTGACCTCTCACGCTACTCCAATGACATGGTATGGGGCACTTTATTTAGGGCCCAGACCTTTGACGATGGTCTTTGGGGTAGATCATAACATCGATTATATTGCTCAATATCTGCACATAGGCTGGAGTGCTTGAAAAATAATTTTTGGTGGAGAAATTATTAGCTGAGCAGGCACTGATGGTGAGAGCAACCATCAGACGACATGTAGTTGAGTCATCTATAGCAGGCAGTAGGGAGATAATGCATAGGTACTTGTGGGCCAGAACTTATAGAGGATGACCCCATAATGTAGGTTTAGAGGTGTAGAACTAATGAGGTAGAGTAGGCCAGAAGAGGATCATATTGTGGTTCACATGTGGTGGGCAGGGCCACTTGGCTCATTCTTTCCCGACCCTCCATACAAACATTTTGCAGAAGATCAAGGGACCACTGAGGAAGAGGCATATATTTGAGCGAGGAGGTCTATAAGGTGTCATAAGATGCAGGGAAGCAGGTCGTGCATTAGTTGGTGGGCGGCGATTTGAGGTTCTACAGCCACCACCTCCAGGTGGTCCACCACGACCTTAGGGAGTAGGCAGACAGGGATGAATACAACTTTAGGAAGTTGAGGCCTACAACCACAGTTCTCCAAATATGATTTGAGGTACGATCTTTGTCTACTCCACCCATGTTTTAGTACTTATTAATGCCATTTCTATTTACTCTTTCATTTCCCTGGATCTCATTGGGATCTAGGAAATTCTATTAGATTCATTAGCTCAATCCATAAAATTAGAGACTCCTACAGGAGAGGATTTGACAAATACAAATTGGTTCCGGCAGTGTGATTTTACACTAGGAGGTTAGAGGTTTGGGTGGGATCTCCTAGTAACAGCGTCGAGGCCTTACAATTTCATCTTGGGTATGGACTGGTTATTCATGATCCATTCTTAGATTAAATGTTTTAGGAACAAATTTTGGTGTGTTCGTGATTATGGGATTCGGTTTCCCTTCATTGGTGAGAAGGGAACCTTTATAGCACAGTATGGTATTTCTCATAGGAGGGTGCAGCCAGTCACTCATATGTTGGCTAGCCTTACCCTCAGAGCAGTTGATGTGAGTAGTCCGAGTTGTCCTATAGTGGTGGACCAATTTTATGATGTCTTTCCTATGGATTTTCCAGGACTACCTCTTTGAATATAGGTAGACTTCTACATCGACCTATACCTCATGATAACACTGATATCTACATCATCATATCAGATGGATCCCACCATTCTTCCTCAGTTGTGGGTAAAGTAGGAGGAATTGTAGTGTAAGGGGTTCATAAGGCTTAGTGTTTCTCCATGGGAATCCTTGATTTTTTTTGCCAAGATTGCGGATGGGAGTCTGAGGCTTTACCTAGAATATTAGCGCGTGAACCAGGTGACTGTGAAGAATAAGTATCCACTCTTGAGGATTTATTTTCTCTTCAGCCAGCTAAAGGGAGCTCGATGCTTTTGGAAGATTGACCTCAAATCAGGCTATCATCTACTCAGGTTATGATATGAAGATGTATGGAAGATGGCTTTCAGATTTCGGTATGGCCACTATGAGTTCTTGGTGCTTCTCTTCTACATAAACAACACTCTGGAAGTGTTCATGGGGCTCATGAACAGGATCTTCCAGACTTACCTCAATCTTTTCATAGTATTCCTCATTGATGACATCTTGATATACTTAGCATTAGAGGAGGATCACGCCACACACCTACAAAGAGTTTCAGATACTCTCCGAGAGCACTAGCTTTATGAAAATCTCTCAAAGTGCACGTTCTCGATACGAGAATTCCACTTCCTGGGGAACATTATCTTGGAGGCTAGAGTTGTAGTGGATCCGGAAAATATAGATGAAATGTTTTCTTTGGATCCACCCAGGAGTGTGATCAAGGTACATAGTTTTCTGGGATTGGCTAGGTACTATCGGATATTTGTTCTTGACTTTTCCAGAGTTACGACTCCATTTTCATCATTGAAAAAGAAGGGACAATCCTTTATGTTTTCAAAGATATTCCAACAGATTTTTTAGGTGCTAAGGTAGAGACTGAAGTGTTCCCCAGTATTGAGGCTACTAGAAGAGGGAAATGGGTATGTAGTCTACTGTGACACATCATGGAGTGAACTAGGTTCTGTCCTGATGCAGGAGCGAGCAGTGATCACCTACGGCTCATGGAAATTGAGAAAGAATGAGCAGAACTACTCTACGCATGACCTAGAGTTAGTGGTAGTGGTCTTTGTGCTGAATATGTGGCGGTACTACTTGATAGGTGAACATTTTACTATTTACTCGGATCATAAGAATCTGTGGTATATCTTCTCACAGAAGGACCTAAACTTGAGACAATGATGATGGCTAGAGTTCTTCCTGGACTATGACTATGAAATAGCCTACACTTTTGGGATGGTGAACGTAGTAATAGAAGCACTCAGTAGGAGGTATGGTATATAGTTGATGAGTGAGGTGGCAGAGCAGCTACTGTGTTATAGTTATCCTTTATGGATAGTGATGGAGTAGCTTACCTCCAGTCTATGATAGTTACTCCCCCACTCCTTTACTGAGTCTGGGAGGCACAACATAAGAACGTAGACTATGAGACCTGTCATGTTTAGATTTCCTCAGGAAAAGATCCCGATGGATTCTCTAAAGTTGGGGAGCACTTCATCCTTATTAGAGGATATACTATAGTAACGATGATGCTACCTAAGGAGGTGTTGAAGGAGTTCCGTACATCTCCTTTGGATGTATATCCTGGTGTGTAGAATATGTACCAAGACCTCTAGCGTCAGTACTGGTGGCTAGGGATGAAGAAAGTGGTGCAGTTCATCCCATGATGCCTCAATTGTTATCAATTGGAGGTAGAGAATTAGGTTCTAGTAGGCTTAGCACAACCACTTGAGGTACCAAAGTGAAAGTGGGATGGTGTCTCCATGGACTTCGTGAAAGGGATACCATGTATGTGCAGGGGCCAAGATTCCATCTAGGTGATTGTTGACCGAATCACTAAGTCTACCCACTTCCTACACATCCAAGAGCAGGGATCCTTAAAGAGTATTGGACGTCTCTATGAACAGAAAATTATACAACTTCACGGGGTGTCATTAACGATCGTCTTAGATCATGACACACATTTTACATCCTTCTTGTGGAGGGGATTGCAAGAGGTGTTTGGGACTCAGTTAAATATGACCACTGCCTTCCATCCTCAGATAAATGGTCATAGAAAGTGGACCATTCAAACACTGGAAGACATACTTCATTCTTGTGTCTGTGATTTTGGCCGCAATTGGGAGGACCACTTGCCACTATTAGAGTCCACATACCACAACAATTATCACTCCACCATCGGCATGGCTCCGTTTCAGGCCTTGTACGGGCAACCATGCAGATCTCTTATATATAGAAAAGACCTAGGGGAGTAAGTACTTATGGGTCTAGAGTTGGTACGGGATACTAATGAGAAGGTATCGATCATCCAAGGGAGGATGAAGACATCAAAGATCTAGAGTAAGTCTTATGCCTACAGGATATGGAGACCCTTGTAGTTCAAGAAGGGAGACCATGTCTTCCTTTGGGTATCACCTCAAAGAGGGTTACAAGGGTTTTTTCAGGTTGTAAAGATATCTTCGAGATTCATCAGACCATTCTAGATCCTCAGTATAGTAGGTGAGGTGGTGTACCATCTATCTCTTCCCCCACAGATGCATTGGGTGCATAATGTTTTTCATGTGTCATTGATAAGGAGATACATTCATGATCCATGGAACGTTATCAACTGGAGCATGCTGGATATCGATGACGGGGTGATGTTTGTGGAGTTCCTGATGGAGATAGTGTATCAATGGGAGTGGTTCCATCAGGTCCAGTTGATTCCTCTGGTGAAAGTTTGTTGGTAGCATTAGAACCACCACGAGATCACCTGGAGTGGGAGGCTCAGGTATGTGCTTAGTACCCCCATTTGTTCCCTGAGATTTGTTGTAGATTATGGGGACGAAAATCCCTAAGTTGGGTAGAATCTAAATCCCTAGAAATTCCATAGAAATTTTTAACTCTTTGGGATTAATACGAGTCTATGAAAATTGACGGCACTTGATTCTGAAGCTCGGTGTGCCCGGAATGGATTTTTAAACATTTTATATGGTACATTCAATAAATGTGCAGGCGAAATTTTCTATCTTTTGAATCGGTGCTCGGATTAAAAATCTAAGGGCAGCATTGAATCTATAGTGCTAGGATTCACTTAAGGGAGGATTAACTTTATGCTTAGTAGGTTGGAAGAAAAAGTTACTTCTACAGATTTGTAAAGAATAATAAAAAACATAAAAATGTTATTTTATTTTTCTAACACATGTTGAGTTGTGGTTGCAGGACTGCTGGGTTGTCAAGACACCTAATGGAGTAACTCTTCTATTGTGTAACCACACCATTGAGAGTTAAGAGTTTCATTAATTCAAACTCATTAATGATCCTCATTAAATATTACGATGCATTAATCTCTCTTCCCATTTATTTAAATGAATCTTGGGATTGGGTTTTGATGTGGAAGTAAGGAACCTCTGAAAAAGTACTACGACATCTTATAACAATGAATAATGGAAGCTTCGATAGCTAAATTGGAGGAATCAATCCAGAAATGACAAACATTGATGGCTCCATAAAATATTCATTCTTCGTCCACAACCATGATGTCTCCTCCAAATTCGGGGTAGGGGTTTTGTTTAAATTCATGTGAATTTATTTCAAACTATCGTTCTTAAAAAACACAATGAGAACGGATTACCCAAAAATGAGTTAATCTGTGATTTATTAGAAACTATCGGTAGTTAATGTGGGAATTATTTTGAATGGCGTGTTAATTTATCTATTTATTTCCACACCCTTGTTTAATTGATAATGTGAAGGGTGTGGGTCAACCAAACAAGGCCCGGACCCTCTGTCGCATGGTTTATGTGGAGTTCATTGGGGGAAAAGATTATCAACTTGACAGACACATGAATCTAGGAGCCACGTAGTGATAGTGGCATCCCAGGAGGACCATAGGCTCAATCAGAAGAAAAAATGGACAACTGCAGCTCACCTGGTTGCCCGTAGAAGCCCCGCCGGCACGACGACACCGGCGACCGGTGCCAATGGGTGATGGAGGTGGCTATATTTTAACAAATACATAGATGGGTGGTTCCCAAACGTGCTGCGGTGGGATGTAGGGTCAGTTTTCCCTCGGCCAGCCACACTGGAAAAAGGTGGCGTGTCATCGCGCACTGCGGGAGGCAAGCCATGAAGGGGGGGACCCACGCCCCGCCAGTCCCACTACTAGGGAGGCAGTTCCATGTGGTACCGCTTTGGAAAAACTGAACATATTTCAGCCGCTTGGGATGGGGGAGTGACCCCTGCACGGGCCACCTAGCTGAAGGTCATGCCAGCAAATGGGCAAGGTCGCCCGACGGGCCGTGCCCAGCCGAGGCGGGCCCGGCCGGTCTGCAGCCCAGCCAACTCGACCAGACCTAGCTGGTTCGGGCCAGTCTGAGTGGGACCCGGGTCTGATCTAGACTAGGTTGGGTCGACCCAGGTCAGAGCGGGCTGGGTCAGACAAGACCCAGAGCCTTATCATCCCATATATGTTTAAAAGACATTATCTCACAAACCATGCGTGCCTTTGACAAACCACAGGCAGTGATGGAATCCTTAGAATGAGATGGTCCTTTTGAGATACTCCACCTGAGTTTTGGAGAATTCGGAGTATGGATAGGTTGGATTGAACCCGAATCCAAACAGATCCTCGGTACTAAAATGCTTATAATGCACAGACCAGGCATTCGATTGATGCATTCTCGGTCATGTTGGGACCCTTAAGACGTGGTTGTCCTTTGGGTTACTCCTTTGTGGAGTATCTTGGTAGTTGAGTCATGACAGATATCTTGAGAAGTAGATTCTATGGAACTCAAGCGCATCGAGTGTGGGGATTCCTGTGGTTGGATATCAATTGAAGAGATACCTTGTGTTGATCAGCATCCAAAATACCCTATGTGAATCAGAATCATAGAGACCATATGTGGATCAACATCATAGAGACCCCATGTGGATAAAAATTCTAGAGACTCGGTATCGATCAACATTCTAGAAACCCTGTGTGGATTAGTATTCTAGCGACCCAATGTGGATCTGCATTATGGAGACCCTTTGTGGATCAGCATCATAGAGACCCTGTGTGGATCAACATCATAGAAACCCTATGTGGATCAAAATCCTAGTGACCCTATGTGTATCATCATTGCGCCACCTGATGAGGACCAGCCATTGAGTAGACCATCATGGATCAGCGACATACGACCCTATGTGGATTGGAAATGGAACGAATCCTTCAAGGATCAGTTGTGGAAACTCTGTAATGGAATAAAATGATATTACATAATACTAATTCTATTTATTCCTGAAATCTAAGTTGTTTACCTGGTGTGTGCTTTGCCTACATTTTTCTTTATGTTTGAGGTCATGCATTGTGGTTTTTCTATTTTGGAATTTTGGGAGTCCTTTAGGGGTCCCAGGGTGCCTACAGGGTATTTTTATACTCACCCATCCATGGGATTCATCTGCACCTTGTTGTTTATTATGCAGATAATGAGAAACATCAATGAGTCTTTAGGGAGCCAGGAACAGGAGGTATATAGAGGTGACTAGTTAGTGTGGAAAGTTGTGGAGACAAGTTGTACCTACCCTTCATGTAGGATCCGTGGTGGGAAATCTTAGGTGTTGCTTTCTGTTGTAGTTGTATCATTTAGTTGGTCTTTTATTCCAGCACCTTTACTTTCATAACACACTTTACTACAGTATTTTTACTACGTGGTTTGCATCTTGTCACGTTCTAGGTCTCTGTGTTTGCAGGTTCAAAGGCAATGCCTTCACAATTTAGGGAAATGCCTTTTCAGTGCTATTAGCCAACCCCTAGCCTATGGAAGGCAGGCTTGGGGTAGTCCCAGCATTGGCCCTGGGGGACAGTTCGTGACATGAAAACCCCTTATAATAATTTGGGTTTCAAACCAACACCTTGGAGGGATAAACTCTCCCACGGTACTATCCAGCTTCCACACACTAGTCTATCCCAACAATAATTAAATAATTTATCTATATTTAATATTATCAATATCCTTGAAATATCATCACAATATAATTTTTCCTTAATATAGATAATTTTCTTCCTCTTGTAGTAGTACTTGGTTCTCAATTTTTTTAGTATATATTTATGTCTTCTATTTATTTTTGTCAAATTTAATATTAAATTCAAAAAAATATCTTTTATGTATTCAGTAATATAGATTATATCTCAATAAATATTTATTCTAGTGTCTCTAAATATTTTATCGATAACTTTACATTGTCTTGTCCCCACGATCATTGAATATTATTTTTCCTCTACATCTTATCTCTAATAATTTCCTAGGAATACACTTTTTTCATTCTTTATCATTTTATTCTCATAGAAAAATTAATCATTTTAATTAATCCAAATATATTAGGTAATTAAACTAAAATATAACCCCATAAAACCCAATTTTTAATAAATCTCTTGGATTGTATAAAAATATTTAAGAGTTATATGTTTTGGTGTGGCTCGTCACTTCATGACCTAAAAGCCTCTATAAATACAAAATTTATTTTATCTTGAATTTAATTCCCAGAATATATCTTATCTTGATATTCTTTTACTAAATTTAAGTATCTCATTATCAGTCATTCATATTGAATCAAAAATTCATTTGTGGTGTTTAATTTACTAAATTATATGTATAGAATTGACTGAATTAAATTCCATGAAATCCTTGAACATTGACCGTCAATATTTATTTACAAATTTCCATATTTGAAAATCCCATAATAATGTAATAGTGATATCCTCATTCTATTTTCATTTAATATTCTAAATTTTTTTTATTAAATCATGGATTAATAAAGAATCATTATATATTGATATTTAATAACAGTTTCAGCATCATCGAGAATAATTTCCAACAAAATACCACATCATGAAAAAACTCATTTTTATCGTAAGTAAAACATCTTACATAATGACTTAAAACATATTACGTATTATATTTTTTATAATTTCACATCTTACCTTCTTTATAATAAGTTTCCCTGTATAAAAAAATAATGATACCTCAACAATTTCTTATGTATTAGTAGGGTGAGAACCAAACATCTTATATATCTCAAATGTCTTTGCAATTAACTAACATCTAGTATAAGTAGATGAAAAAAAAATATTATATATTCAAATAAGATTCTTCTATTTTCTAATTTTTATTTCATATAAATTGTAGAAATATTTATTATCATTGTTTTCATACACAAATTGGCCAATATTTTGGTCCCGAATTGGTTAATTATTCCTATTACTCTTGATAAAATCAACCCTTAACAATGTGGTGAGTTTAAATTATTTTTATCTTTCCATATATCTTCAAATTCTGACTTTAGACCTACACTAGAATATGAAAGAGTATAAGTGCAATTATAATTAACTTGATTATGAGTTTCCTTTGTCCAAGATCTTATTGTGTATGGATATACAAAAAACATGTTATTCCTACCACTACAAGGAGTATTTTTGAATTCCATACTTTTTTATTTTAGGGATTAAATGATTATTTTATCAAATTGTGAATATATATTTCTCAAGTTAATCACAGCCTCCAAAATTTTAAATTTTATAAAATGATTCTACTCTTCTAGTGTTTTCATCCTTTCTTCTCATTAATTTTTTTTGAGTTTTCAATTTGATCTTCATGAACATTAATTTATCCTTTTAAATAATTTTCCAAGTCATTTATTTTCTTTTCATAAAATTCTATTTGAGTATCATTAAAATTCATTGAGGTTTTGAGTTGTTTCTCTAATGCATGGATCATTTATTTAAACAAAACATTCTCACAAAACTCCTTTTAATCCTTTATTTAACCCAAAATATCATTCATTGAAAATTAAATTATATTTTTCCTTGGATTCAATATTTTTTATGATAAAATTACATCTTATAAAAATTTTAATGATTGTATCTTCCTTTGTATATACTTCCTCTTTCTACAAAGTTTTTTAATCATTTTGTACCATGATAAATGAAAATATTCTAGTGATAACCTCACTATGAACATCATTAATATAATCAATTACTTATAAGAAGAGTTCTTTAATATACAATGTGGACCCATATTAATCAAAACAAGAACTTTTTTCATCAACAGTATTATAAAAACATATTTTTTTAAAATAATAACACTCAAATTACCTTCAGATAATGGTTTATACACATTTAGATTTGATATCTTATCTGGATTCTTCACTACTCTATTTTTCTGATTTTTTATATTCATGGATAATACCTCTATATTTATAACAAATTGATTGGAAATATAACTTTATACTTGATTATCGTATGAAAAATCATCAAAAATACACTATATATAAATTTTAAAAAATTTATAGTTTCCAAAAATAGATCTAATAATACGGACCTTTCTTTTTTTAATACCAATTGAATTTACCAAGGGATCATGTGTAATCAATTAAGAGGGGTCTGAATGAGTTGTGAATAATTTTTATCAAATTATAATTATTCTTCTAAACATTTACCCCCTTTGGTATTTGAACATCATTTACTATTTAAGGCGAGAAATTTTTTTATTTACAAAACACAAAACACCAAAATGTAATAAAAAATATAAAATAAAGAGTAAAACATAATTCATTTTATATGGTTCATCCCTATAACTAGAAACATACTTATTATTATGTGTGGATATTTTCCAAAAACACATATTCTCTACTATATAATGAATGTGTTACAATACGGTATCATTATAATCCTCTATTTCATCTCAAACTAATTCATCATATCATTATATTTATAGTGTCTAATTGTATTAATTGCATTTTGATTAAAATTACTAATGTTTACATCAAAAAAAATGAAATTATATTAGTTTCAATCTCTAAGGTATCATTTTATCATCACATGATATCCCTCTCATTAAGTAGAGTCTTTTACAGGTAGTATATATTCAAGAAAATTAGCATCCTTGTATGCCTCTTCTAGAAACTGAACAACCACATCTTATTCAATATCAAGTTAATTGGACTTAATTAATATCATATTGATAAACCTTTATATATATAAAGAGATTTATTTAGTATTTTTTATCATTATTCTCCATGTGATACAAAATAGATCATAAAAAATTGTGTGAATGTTGGCCTTGTTATCTTGTTTTAGAACATCTATAATCTTCTTCACTCAACTTAGAACTCAAATATCTTAATTGCCAATGGTTGATCAAATACTCAACTTGTATAGAGGCCTTCCGCAACTTCGTCTTCAATCTCCTTATTATTCTTTCATAGACTTATAAAATAGTAGATATTACAGTATATACCTCCAACTATATTACTCTTCCTATTTCTTTTCATATTTTACGCACTTGATCCTATTTAAATAAATCTCCTCGAATTATTCTTCATCCAATATATAGTAAATTTACCCCTATCATAGTAGTATCTGGTTCCCTATTTTCTCATAGAGATGTTTGTTGACTATTTATTCATCCTATATTTTTATTCAACAGTAACAAAATAACTTTTTAAAATTCATTAATATAAAAATTATCACAATCAATCCTGGTTCTGTGACCTCAGAATATTTCATCAATGCTTTCATGTGGGTTTTCCCCATGATTACAATAATTCCATTTGTCTAAAAATATTATCTCCACCAATTTACCATGAATATCCTTTTCTCATTTCATCTTCATTTTATCCCCATTTAATAATATTAACTTTTAATTTAACTGTATTTATTATGAAATTAATTTCAAATATAACTCTAGAAAAATCCTTAATTAATCAATATTTATGGCTATATAGATATATATAGAAATTTTTCATTGTGTTGTGGTGCATCACATCTTGGAATGAAAGCCTCTAAAAATTAAGAATTAGGTTATTCTTGAAATTAATTAACATAATAAATCTCAGTTTTAGTTTCTTTTTCTTAGTTATTTTATCATCATCTCATTCATCCATCTTCAATAAATATTCCATTTTGTGTTTCAATCCATCGATGTCCAATTTTTTCCTTTTTAAAATCAAAATTCAATAATTAATTCACATTTCATCACTAATATTGATTTAAAAATTTTAATATTTGAAAATAACATATTAATGGAATAGTGATATCCTCATTCTCTTTTCATTTAATTTTCTATAAATCAAGGATTTAATCATGGATTAAAAATGAATTATGATATTATGATCTTAAATAATATCATTAGCATCATCTAATATTATTTCCTCAGGAATCCCACATATATAAGAAACTCATTTTTATATTAAGAAAATAATTTTACTTATTAAATTTTAACTTCTTATCTATCAATGTTATGATAATTTCATATCTTACCTTATACTTAAGATATTTCCCATTATTGCACAACTAAACAAATCTTCTCAATAATCTTACATAATATTTGTGTGTGCTAGTACTAGTGAATGAATTAGAAGACTATGGGATGGGTATTTCAATTGTTTAATTTTGTTGTGAGAAAACATTGTCATCTATATTATTTCATTACCTAATAATGTTCTGAGGATCTCATGTGTATATTTCAATGAAAAAAAATATACCGAAAAATTAACCTATTTGAATCAGTGGCATGTTCCACTATATCTCTTTTTTAGTTATCATTTTTCCATGGATCTATGACTGAACCCCTCTAGGCATTCCAAACATTCTTCAAGAGTCCACATAAACATCAATAATCAAATTTTAGGTGCTAGCATGGAGCTCAGATGATTCCTTTATCATTATAATGATCGCCACAATCATGTCCCTTCGATCCATTATGGGAATCAAATATTGAATGCTTGAATGGGAGATTTATCTCTCTTAGATGTGGGAGGGAGGATGGAGTAGCTCTCAAAATCATTTGAATGAATATTACCACGTAGATAAGTTCCTTTTTTCTTATATAGAGTAGGTAAAACATCACAAAAGGGTTCTATGACCCCTGTATATTAAACGTCTTCAAAATAGGCAGTAAATGACATGTTATGATGAAATAACGGTGTTATAATTTCATTTATATTTTTATCAGTCACTTGTAATATATAATAAATATATTATATGAAAAAAGGGATGAATTAAATTGACTCATATTTCCCACAAATATTAAATGATCCCTAAATATTAAAATACTATTCCTTCATGTAATATTTTTTCATTTACACACTTAATACCTTATGAATAATTTTTAAAAATAAATTCATCTCTAAGTATTATATACTCAAATAATAATAAATTTATTTATTCACTGATGATCATTTTTCTTAGACACATCTCTGACCCCATGGTGGGATCACTATTTTATATAATATTATTCACTATAATAGGACTGACTTTTGAATATGCTATTGTGTGTGACCCTATCATACCTTATCTCGATAGTAGTGAATATTACTCATAGTCCATGAGTGAATTCTATCATCACATCCCGACCCAAAAAGAGACTAACAATAGTCATAGAAATAAAAACCTTCCTACAAACACATTTCAGGTAATATAATCGATTTGTATCATGATATCTCATAAATCAATATGCATATATTTTTTCATCATCCAATCTTGCTTTATTATTTGTTATTCTAACTATATATACTTGCCTTCTTTTATTATACACATGCATTTGGAAAAGGTACTAATATCCTTAACAACTAGTCTTGAGATATAACTTCAATTCTAAAGAGGTAAGTTTTATCATAATTATTAAATTAATTTCATATTACCAATGAAGCACGCAATGCAAGATACCTCACTATAACTTCAATTCCATGGGTTTTCCTTACATCAATGTACACAATAAAACAGTATAAACTTAAAATATTCTCATTTCAAGAGACAAATACACATGTCACATATAAGAACTACAAATTAAACCTTAACCATGTTGTGTTTCTATTAGTGGGTGTGTCCCAACGATATCGTCTACTGAGATCACCAAGTATTAACATCATTGAGAAAAAATATATATGATTATGAACCCCCAACACATAATAGTCACACATCATCTATATCATGTCATCATGATATATATGGACTATGGTACATAACTTTAGGAATGGTATTATTGTATTTTTAAGTTCTCATTATAACATGGGAACTACTATAAACATTTGATATGAAAAGTAATCTAAGGAAATTACCATAAATATAGTATATGAAAAAGTATAAAAACTATTCTAGTATGATAATAATGTGTATGTGTCAAATTATAGAAATGTAATTGTATTTTAAGAACATAAATAAGTCTAGGTAACAAACATTAAACACTCCCAAATTCACTATAGTAAACTGCTAACAAGTCTTAACCCGCTATCTCTCACATGAGAATCATGCTTTGGCTAAGATGTGGAATTAGTTAGAGGGTTTTCCACATTGTCATGTGTGGTTATTCTTAAAATTATGACACTAAATATCTAAGTAAAATCTATTGAGAGGTAAAAATTTTGAATCATATTCTATGTCCTCTAGGTTGAACTGTGATCCTTGGAAATCGCCACTGCTATAGTACTATCAAAATAAATTATAATAGGGTTTGCACTACTAGGAACAACACCAATGTTTAATATAAATATGTTTATAAATAAAACCTCTTTATCTATATTGGAATCAAGAATATACATAGATTCATCTATAGATTTTATGGAAATAGGTTCCTTTGAGCTTATTCATCTCACTACATCACTGTTTAGGAAAAAGGCATAGCCTAACTATGATTTTGAACATCATGATATATTTGGAAATAAGAATTAGTTTATCCTATCACTACTTGATCTTTGTCTCCTCTATACAGAATGAAAAAATATTTTGTATACCTCATGCGCTTCAGCATATTTTTTGCAGCTTTCCAATGCATCTCTCATGGATTAGTTTTATATATTCCCATCATTCTAAATGCAAAGAAAACATCAATCCTAGTATATGTCATGGAATAAATCATAAATCCCACAACTGAAGAATAATAGATTCATCTCATTATTTCATTCTCCTATAGTATTTTTGGACACATTTTCTTAGAGATATTGATACCACATGACATTGTAAACAACACTCTCCTATATTATTCTATATTTTACCTTTTGAGTTTCGTGATAAGAAATTTACATTGACTTTGCCCATGTAGCCTTTGATATATATCATAATAGATATTGATCCCTTGTATGTAAGATGGTTCACCAAAGTCTTTCATGGAGAAACATAAATTTAACCAACTATTAAATGACTATAAGACTTGCACTTCATTTACCTTAATTAATATATCATCAAAATATAATACTAGAAAAAGTATTACATTCCCACTAACCTTCTTATAGACACATGGATCACTTTCATTATTTATGAAAAAAATTCTATTATGGAAACATCAAAATGATCATTTCATGATCATGATACCTGGTTAATATCATAAATTTATCTCTATGGATTGCATAATTTATTGGCATTAATTGACTTGATAAACCCTTTGGGTTCAGTCATAAAGATATATTCAACCAACAACCCATTTAGAAAAGTAGTGTTTTCATCCATTTTCTAATTCATCTAATCATGGAAGGCTATTACTATTACTAATATTGTGATGGACTTTAGAATCACTACTAGTGACATGTTTTCATAATTGTATATGCCTTAACATTACAAAAACCCCTCCATAACTAATTTTTATTTATAGGTATTTACCTTAACATTCATGTTTAGAATTTTCAAGAATACCCATTTTCATAGGATGGGTTTTACATCAGCATCTGGGTCTACCAAAATAAAAACATTATTTTGATATATGGACTCCATATTAGAATGAATTGATAATTTCTTTTTAGCAGCATATTTTTTACATATTACCTTCTTTTTGGATATAGGTTAATCATTCTATGCGAGTAATATATCACCTAACTCTATGAAAATTAAACAATGTCTCTCTAAATATCTAACCTATCTATTTAACCTACAAAGTACTTGTGTCTTGAGAACTTATTTATCTCCCTTTTTCCCTTGTCGTGATGGTTAATGTACAAAAGTTTGGGCATCTAGAGCATAAAATTCATCAATGCCAGTCTATCTCCCACAATTTCTATTGTAAATGATTTCCCTTTATAGAAATACTTAATGTCTTTCCAAAATCACACTTCTATCGGAACGATTATATATGTAATATTTGTTAGTTTTTTTAGGATAACCAATAAATATTCACTTCATTATTCAGGATGCTATGTTTTTACTAGGTATAATATAGAAAAAATCCCCACATCCCCTTACATGTTTGTGTAATATATTTGGTTTATTGTTATATCATAACTCAAATAGAATATCATTAATTTCATTAGTTTGTACTCATTTAAGTACATATTATGATTTCTCTAATGCATATCCCTAAAAGGATAATAGAAGAGTTTTCTAACTCGTCATTGATCATACCATGTCTACCAAGGTCCAATTCCTTATTTCACTGACACCGTTCCACTTAAGTGTATATGGAGGATTCAATTGGGCTTTAATCACACACTCCTTCATGCGATCAATAAAATCTTGGTTTAGATTATATCCACCTAGGTCTGAGTGGAGTTCCATAATATTCTTATAAACCATGTTTTCAAATTCATGTTTTTAGTCTTCAAAAATAAAAAAATATGTCTTATATCTCATTTACTAGATATATCAATACCTACCATAGTCATCCCTAAAAGTTATAAAGTCTGAAAACCCACCCCATGACTCAACTAGAAATAGACCACATATATTAGTTTGAATCAATTCTAGTAATCCAATGGCTCTTACTTTTCTCTGAGAGAATGGGAATTTAGTTATTTTCCCTTATAAACAAGTGTTACATACTTCTAATTGTTTTAAATCAAATAATTATAAAAATCATACTTGATGTAGTTTCTATAAAAAAACTTCTCATATATTTTACCAAGACTAAACTTCCATAGGAAGGTGTTATATAATTCATTTTTTCTACTTTTTTCATTAATTAACTTTCTACTTTTTTGAGTTCAAGTATATATAATCCATTATTAAGGTGTTCCATACTATACTTTATTTTCTCCTTATAAAATAGAAAACATTTATTTCCAAACATGAAATAAAATCCCATAGTGTTCAAACATGACACTGATATTATGTTTTTGGTAACTAAAGGAACATAATAAAAATTATTCAATAAATTAACCAACCCACTGATAAAAATAATGTGATAATCTCCCGCTTCCAAGGCTTTTAATCTTGAACCAACTATAACTAGAAGATCCACCATGACCTTTAAAATATTCTATAATCTGGTTGGTTCCCATATTTTAATACAAATAAGTTATCCAAATGTTTTATCCAATACCCAACTTATAGATTATTATATCTTTCATTAAATGAAAAAATTCTTATAGTAGAAGCATCACCATTTTTCTTTTTCCCTAATTTTTAATTATTCTTCCAGTGTATATTCTTTCCAATTGAAAATAAGATGGCCTCCATACTTCCAACCCTCTATATATTTTTATTTTTTTAAGGGTGGTGCATCAGTGTATTTTGATTGGACTTATCCTTTGACCCCTTAGACTTTCATTTCTTCATCTTTTTCACAATAAGGACTAAGGAATTGGTATTATTCACATAAAATAATATTGGATAATTAAAGCTGAAATAATTGGGAGAAACGATAACATTTTATTAATGGTATAATTAACAATAAAAGTAGAAAATCATGGTAGTAAATAAAAATGAATGAGGTCGTTCTCTAATTCTTTGTTATATTTAACCCCATGGGATTTGGGTCTCTCTATGTACCCTATTGTCATGAGTACTTGAGGCTCTGATTGATTACCTTATACTATCCCAAAATTATATAGTTCACTAGATATCCCATACATTTATTTCCTTTATCTATCCTAATATATCTATTGGAGATGAGTAAGCATCATGTAGTATTATTTATCTGTGTGCATTTTCTACAATTGTATAATCCTAGATGACAATGTGATAAACTATTCATCTAGTGCATCATCTATAATATTTTTCCATTTTTATTTATCTTAATTTCTTTCTCATAGAGGAGGATTATTATGATGTGAGGGATCTAATAAATAATGCTTCATCTCTTGGCATAGTTCTATATGAAATAATCTATATGAATTCTAGAAGTTATGGTTCGTCGGGATTTTTCCTTTATCCAGAATCAATCATAGTGATAATGAACAAGTGGTATTAGTGATTTACATCATGCCTAAAATAAATAGATTTTACATGTTATTACTTTATATTAATTAATTTTTAGAAATTATTTATTACTTAATTAAATCATCAAATATCTCCCACTATTTTATCAAATGCTAGTGGACCTCACAACTACAATTAAAATAATTTTTCACATGATTATTATAGTGAAAAGTATCCTTTAAACATCCTTCTCATAGCCTACTCTATAGTTATGCCACTACTAAAATATTTCTATGCTATACACTATACTATCCTACCTCATTGACTCCCAACTCCTTGAACTTTTGAGTGAAGTCTCAACTTCTTATAATTATAACTTTGATTCCCTAACTAATTTTCCTCTAAAGTGATAGAAAGATACCTATAGATACTTATTTTCTACAGGAATTAGTTAAGTCAACCCTTAATTTTTATAAGAACTCCTCACTAGTAATAAGAATCCTCAACTAGAGATGAATAGAACCTCATACACACATTTTCCGCCTAATGTAAATGAAGTAAGGTGTTAATGAATTATTATTTCATTGAAGTTTTTTATAAATTCTTGATGAATATAATCATTTTATATTAAATATGTTCATTTTATGTCATCATGCTCACAATTGAACATGCGTTATTAGAAAAACATTCATCATTTATTTATTCATTTTCCATTTATTATTTTATATGACTACCACAAGAATCCACAATAATAAAATAATAAACAAAGTTTAAAATAAATAAAGTACTTGAATGGTGTTAAGCATCTAACATTGGTTGATACATTTAAATACGGTGCATCAACCATGACCTATAGATATAATAATAGATTTGGGTCTTGACTCATATTATAGATCACCCCCATTATAGTGTTTTCACATCTCATCTCAGTGATTGCCTTGTCTTGGCATAGTCCACATCTTACAATGTCATCATCAAAATTCAAATGTACTCGCACATAAATGACAGAATCTCAGGAATCAGAAAATAAATAAAAATAAACTAACTGATGTGTAGTCCCTTATAAATATTATATTAATAAATAAAATGCATAGAACATTGAAAAATAAAAAATTATTAGAGGTGTCGTGCATAGTTATAAAAATTAATAAAACAAAATAAAACTAGACAAGAAAGGTTGGTCAATGGGAAAGACTTGTCCATGGGTAAAATAAATACATGATAAGAATTAAAAATCATTAAACTCATGTTCAACGGAATTTAAAAAAATTAAATTAATTATTTTAAATTAAAATAATTTAATTTGATTGATCCCATAAGTAATTTAAATTTTATTTCAAAATTAAATTTATTAATTAATTTAATATTATAGAAAAATTAAATTAATTTTCAGAATAATAAAAAATTTATTATTATTAAACCAAAAAAATTAATTTTTTAGTATATTAAAAGGATTCTATGGGAAGACAACACTCTGCCCCATACCAGGTCATACATACCTTTATATGGAATTAAGAGTTGGGTAGGACAGAGATTAGCCATGAGTCACTATTTCTAGGAAGGGAAACTCTGGTAGGGAGGTCAAAGTCTATGGTTAGGTACCTTCCCTAGAAGCTTTGAAATTTTTCATTATTAAAAGTTTATATATATCCAAAAGCCTCCCCCCAACATTCAACATTTTAGTGTTTTAAAAAAAGTGTTTTTGTATTCTACATGGACCACTGCCACTATTGAACATTTTGTTTTTTTATAGACCCCTCTTTTAAAACCTATGTGTTAGTCTATTAAAAAAGAAAATTTTATAATTCCATAATTGATGGAATTTTATTTCACTTGCCTAATAAATTATAGTGACTAGAATCTAACCCAGTCCTGGCTGAAATTTTAGGGTGACTATAAGAATCACCAAAAACTGAACTCAGGATATTAGGTTTTTGAAAATTTTTAACTGTAAAAATAAAATTCATTTGATATATATTAATAAAAAATATTGGATCAAAAAATTCACTTAATCCCTGTGATAATTATTTTTGGAACTTTGGCATGCAGCAGAATCTATTGGGATAGAGAATTTAAAAAAGTCATTATTGGAAAGATAAATCTTCATTTTCTTTAGTGATTTAATCCCTGGTAATGTTCCAAGGATTAGGAATAAATATATCAAAGCACAAATATATACCGAGTAGTTCCCTCATTCAATTCAGTGGTGTGTTCGGCTATAGTTCATCACCATTGATTATTTCACGAATGATCTGAGGTTATACCCTAGTAGATAATCCACACACTATTCAAGTGTATTCAAAAATGATGGTCATTAAATTATTGGTGCTAGTGTGGATACCTGAAGAATCCTTCAACATCACCATGATTAACATGATCTCATCCCTTTGATCCATGAATGGAATCAAATATCGAATGCTTGGTAAGGATATTTCTCTCTCGTTGATATGGGAATGAGGATATAGGAACTCTCAAGATCTTGGGAATGAATAATAACATGTAAATGAACTCCTCTTTTCTTATATAGTGGACGTTAAAATCCAAGAATGGTTTCCTTATCCCCTATATATTAAACACCCACTAGTAGTAAATGACAGGATATGATGAATTAACTATTTCATAATTTCATTTATATTTTTATCACTTACTTATAATATATAATAAATACATTATGTGCTAAAATATATCCAACAACTCTACCCGAATTTCCATCTAATATTAAACAATAAAATAATATTAAAATAATATCCATTCATATAATACTTTTCCTTGTATTCACTTAATACCTTGTGAATACTTTTAGAATATTTATTCAACTCCTATTGTTTTATACCCAGATAATAACGAATTTATTGAAATATTGGTGATCGTTTAATTTCAAAAACATCTCAGAACCCATGCTAGGGCCCTCAATATCATATTCTCTTATTCACCAGAATAGGTCAAACATCTGGATACACAATTGTGTGTAAACCACTAAGCCCTTATCTTG
The DNA here is from genome assembly GCA_963277665.1 of Viscum album. NCBI lineage: Eukaryota > Viridiplantae > Streptophyta > Magnoliopsida > Santalales > Viscaceae > Viscum > Viscum album. The sequence continues at coordinate 1,416,812,015 of OY728120.1, forward strand.
ATATTAGTGAATAGTATTCACAGATCATGAGGGAATTCTAGTAACCCATCAAGACCCCTGAAAAGATAAGTAATAGTTATAGCAATGAAAACCTTCCTTTGTAAAAATGTTATATAGTATACTATCTTTGTCTCATGATATCTCAAAATTTTGGATGCACGGATTCTATAATCTTCCATTATTTCTTCATTATTCATTGATATGACAAAATAGAGTTACCTTTTTCTACCATTAACATGGATTTGACCAATAAAATTTCATCATGACAACTAGGCCTATGATATAACTTCCTTTCAGATGTGACAATTTCAATCATGATTATTCAATCAATGTCATACAATCAATTATGCTCCCAATGCAAGAACCCCCTATATGACATAAATTCCATTATTTTCCTTGCATAAAATTACAGTATCAAATAGTATACATTGATATTAATCTCAATTCAAGAAACCAGTACACATGTTCAAAGATAGGAACTACCAATGACACCTAAAACATGTGTTTTTCCATTTAGTAAATCTGTCCTCGTGATCTCATCTACTCAAATCACCAAGTATGAACTTCATGAGAATAATTCCCAATATTTATGATCCCTCAAAACTATATAGTAACATATCATTTGTGTCCTATAAGCATGATGTATCTGTACCATATTAAATAACATTAATATTACTATCATGGTATCTCTAGGTTCTTATTATATCCTGGGATGTTTTGTAGCCTTTTGATATGATGTTTAATATAAGTACATTACTATAAATATCATGGATGTATAAATATAAAAATTATTATGGTATGATAATAACATATATGAAAATAATTTATACTTGTTATAGTAATCAATGTATATGCATAAGTTTGGTCTTTGGGACCTACTTTCAATGGTGTGAGCACTAATCATCTTACAAGTCACATATTACTTTATATATAATTTAATTCTAGTAAAATAACATTAATAAATATAGTATGTATTTATATAATATTCTTCTATTTATGGATATTCTAGTTCAAGGGAACACAAACATATTATGTATCATGAAAATATCTTTGGTTTCATCTAATTTTGTGAAATTTCTATATTCTCAACTCAGAAAAACATGTTACATTTTCCTTTCAATCTTATTTTGTATCCTCTTACATTGTTAAAATATCATCTTTAGCTCATAATAACTTCTTATTTATTTTAAAATATTCTTATATATATCTATTAATTAATTGAAAAATATTAATTTTTAATCCCAAAAAAATATATTATGTATTAATATAAATTTAACTAAAAGTTTACCTTTAACTCAGATATCCATAATTCAATAAAATCATCTCAAAATCACCTCAATACTTCTCAGGACCTTTTCAATCACTCCAAGTCATCTAAAAAACTAAAAATACTTTAACAATTTCCCAAGTCAACTAAAACCTCTTTAACTAAAAAACAAAAGTCTCTACATCATGTAAACACCCATTTTGATAAATTTTTATATAAATTTATTTCATTTAAAATTTAGCTTCTCCAAACCTTCAACAAATATATTTTTAATACTGAACATAGTATCCATATTTCATAATAAATCCTTTGATCGTTTCTCCATATTTATATCTTTTTTTTTCTTTATTTACCGATTCACGGGCTATTAGGGCATCACCACATCACTAGAAACTCCTATAAATAGTGAATTATTATCAAATACAATATCAATTATCATATATTTAAATTTAATCTCTCTCAATATCTTATTTCTATACACTCACTAAGTAATAGATCAACTACATTTCTTTACCCATCAATATTGATAAGCCTCTCCAAAATATTTAGTCTCCCCCCAAGTAGATTAGTACAAGAAGCACGAAAAGACCTATATAATTATGGTGAATATTCAAAATTACTCAATGAAAATATCAAATATTATCACTAATTCAAAGTATTATTTGTAATTTCTATCCAAGAGTAGCAAGATCATGGGTAAATAAAGGGTGTGGGAACTGTTATTACGTTCCAATCATTACCAAAAAAATTATATTTCTATATTGCCTTTATAAGGATGTTTTTATTATCAAATTTCATAATAAAAGTTTATTATTTTTCAAATATATAATATTCTATAGTGTGAAACATATAAATAAGTGTCTTTATGTATTGGAATATGAAAACAATTATTTTACATTAGATAAAAAATCTAGTTTATATGAATCATATCACACCCAACTATGGAATCATCGGTTAGGTCTTGTAAATTAACAATGCACAAAAAATTATATAATGATTTTTATTTAGCATCCATTTAACTAAAACCACTAGGTATATGGAATGCTTAGTTAAAAGAAAAAATGTCCAAATATTAATTTAATGGAAAGAGGGAAAGGGACTTAGAGATTCCCGAATTAGTTTTAGCTAATTTGTGAGACTATTTACTATTTAACCAATGGATGGATGCACATACTTCATAAATTTTATTAACGTTTTAGTGTATATGGATATGTATAATTATTGTGGTATAATTCAGATTCCTTAGATAAATTCAATGCATAAAATTGTGAAGTTGAGAACTAAATTTGTAAAAATATAAATTAACTCTACTCAAACTATATTGGGAATATCTTAACTAAGAGTTAATTAATTTTATATGGGATTTTGAGATTTTATCCAAATTTACATCTACTTATACACCACAGTGGAAAGGTTAAATTGAAAGGAGGAAAAAAACATTGGTAGACATGATGAGATCAATTATGAGTCATACAAGTCTTTCATTATCCATTTGGAGATAGGAATTATATATAGAAAAATAAATAATAAATAGAGTGCCAACTAAAGTGGAAAATGGTATTCTATACAAACTATGGTATGAGAGTAAACCAATGTTATCACTTATACAAGTGTGGGGTTGCAAAGTGTTTCTTAATTCTATATTTGGAAATAAAATTTCTCCATAAGTCATTAAGTGTATCTTCATAGGATATCCTAAGGAAAATAAAGTAAATTAATTATATGACCACATAGATAAAAGTATTTCGGTAAAAATAAGTGCCAAAATTATTAATAAGAAACACATATACATACTAGATATTGGGAGTAAATAGAATTCCAAAAATTCAAGGTTCTTGATACATAAGAGTTGGAACAAGAAAAATCCTAAAAAACCCATGTATGTGGTTGTTCCGTTGACACAAGTAATTTCTAGGATTACTAGAGTGGTTATAGAACAAAAGAAATATGGTTTTATTGTAAATTAGTTTGGTGAATCATTTTTATTTCATAATAATGAACTTATATCCTATGAAGATCAATGAGTGATAGAGAATATTGTAAATGGAAATAATACATGAATTTTGATATGGATTTAATGTTATGAAACCAATTTTAGATTTTTAATTAATCCTTTAGTGGATGTAAGTCCAATTAGTAAAAAATGGGTATTCAAGAAGAAACTAAATCTCAATGGATTAGTCAATAGCTATAATAAATGACTGGTTATAGAATATTTTAAGCACATTCAATGAATTGACTATAATGAAACTTTTTCACTAGTTTATATATTGGAATCCATCAAGATTTTACCTTCCCTGGTTTAATTTCATGATTATAAAATTTATTATATGTATGTAAAAAATTACTTCCTTAATGAGAACCTTGTCAAAAATGTCTATATGGAATAACCAGTGTGATTTTTGACTCTAATGGATTCCAATAAGGTATGAAAGTGGAAAGGACTTTTAGGGATTGAATCTAGCATCCAGATCATGGAACATTCGCTTTGATGAATCTATAAAGGAATTTAGTTTCATAAAGAACGAATTTGAGGTGAATGTCTACAACAAGTTTAGTGGGAGTGCATCTAGTTTTATAATATTATATTGTGAAGACTCACTAGTAAATGAAAACCAAAAACCAATCTTATGGTACATTAAGAGGTGATTGAACACATTATTCTCCAAAAAAGACTTAGGATAATTAGTATACATATTTTGGATCAAGTTCCATTGAGGTAGATCTAAAAGTCCTCAGGTACTATGTCAAGTTGTATTAATTGATAATATAGTGAAGGTATTCAGAATGGAACTATAAAAAATTATCTTGTGATACATATGACACATCACCTGGATTATACTTCCAAATGGCTAGAAGCATGTTTCTGAGCACCATGGGCTAGTGAAAAGAATCAAGGGTATAAAAACAAGACCAATGTGAATAACTTCACTCATAAATATAAAAATCCAAATGATTTTTTCCAACTAAACACAAGGAATAAGGTCACTATATATTCTATAATAATTTCAAATAAATAAATAATATAAAAGTAATATCTAACCAGACATGAAAAATAAACAATGATTAGAAATAAAAATCAAAGAAAACATTACATATAGAATAAAAACATCATGAAATAATGTTTAGAATCCAAAACATGAAACTTGAATAATAAAATATATTCGATGAAGACAATGCCCAATAATCTCCAAAAGATCCAAGGATCCTAGAAAACCATCATAGTTACCACCATCTGTCTCCAATTCAATACCAATAAATAAAAACCACTTGTTTACTACTATGATTAGTGAAAAAAACTCATAATTCCAAATCATGCTCACCTAAATAATAAATAGTTCCCATATACCAACTAGTGGGAGTACGCAGGGTGTGAACTAACTCCTAGTTATATACCAACATGAATCATTTTTATTCGTTTTATAAGAGACATCAAAACTACTATTTTGAAAATAAATAATTTTAAATAGTTTTAATTAACATTAAATTATATAAAAAAAATTATCAGTTCAAATTTTATTTAGGAAAACCAATATAAATTTCATTTTTATATTTAAAAATAAACATTTTGAAAATGAATCTATATGGGTAGCTTTAAAATAAGTTTCAATGGTTTTTTCAAAAAAAATATTAGTATTGGAAAGAAAACCAAACCTTTATATTAAAAACCTTGAAACACCTACAAATTATTGAAAACCCATAGGGAAACCAATATAAATTCACATACAAGGATAATCATGAAAGTAAAAATGATAATAATACAAGGCCAATGTTTGTCAAAATAAGGTTTAATTTCAAATGAATCAATACATAAAAAGTTCATATTCTAAATAAACAATAATGAAATCATAATATGTGATACATATCATGTTGTTCCTAGTCCGTATCCAAGTATCACTGAGAGTTGGAGGGGGTGAATCAATGGTATCTTTTTATTTTTATGTTTTCTTATTTTTGAAACAACCTTAGCCTCCTGTTAAAGAGTTTCTTCCCTACTAAACACACACAACCAAAGTTACACAAGATTTATAAGGTTCACTACTCAAAAAGAGTAGCTACTTCCTTGATACGGTACAGAAACAATCTAGTACCACACAATCCACTAGAAAACAATCCTTTAAGGTGGAATACCACCAATAGGACATGCCCTTACACTCATATAGCACTTTGAAAACAATCCAATAATGTGTGTGCTGCCTCTTAGCACATGTAGGGTAAAACTATTTATTTGTGCTTCTTGGTGAATTTTCCCAAATCAAATCTTTCAAAACAATTATTTAAGTTCCTAATCAGAAGCTGGTAAGAACCTCCTGGTGCAAACAGCTTGCACGCCACACCCTGCTTGTGTGCATCCCTATTTGTGTGCCCCTTTCTTGTGCACCACTCATCTTGTGAGCCTACCTGCTTGTGTGACAATAACTACTTGTCTGCCACTATTGGGAACATCTCACAACTTTTGTTCCACAATTGTCTTGAACACAACACACTTCTTGAACACGCCTCCCTACTTGCGCACCTCTTACAACTTGTGTGCCACTTCTACTTGCACACCACTCTGCTTGCGCTCAAACTAGCTTGCTCACCTTATAAATAACTCCTCACTTGCATGATACTTCATCTTACAAGCCACTTTTTACTACTTGCATGATTTAAGTTCAAATTTTATCTTAAGTGTTGATCATAAAAAATGAGGAGGGTAGCTGTCTATTTATAGATATTTTGGGGACTTGTGCATCATATACACTTGCACACCATTCCTACTTGCATGAAACTCCATCACTTGTGTACCGCTCCATCACTTGTGTGTCTCTCCATCACTTTCATGCCGCTCTGTCACTTGTGTGTCGCTCCATCACTTGTGCACTGCTCTATCTCTAGTACACTAAATTCTTTCCTTTGTTATATTTTGATAAGATGATGTTGAAATATGACTTGCGCGCAACATACACTTGTGAACCACTTATACTTTTGCACCACATATACATGGGTGGAACACTTTCATGCCACTTATACTTGTACGGCACACTTACGTGCCACTTTTTGACTTGTGTACCAATCTTTAACTTGCATGCCACTTTATTTCCTATGTCATATTTTTATGAAATGATATTTAAATATAATTTGCACGCAACATACACTTGTGCGCCACATATACTTGCATGCCACACCTTCGAACCACTTTTGACTTGGTGCCAATTTATTTCCCTTTCCAAAAACACTTCATTACTCCCCCTATCCTTCATAAGGCTCGCATCACAAGTTTTCCAAACTTTTGATATTTGTGAAATATAAATCAGTAATGCATCATTATAGTTTTCATGGCTTTTACAAAGTGAATTTATTTATACACTTTTGAAAACAAAAGACAACACTCTATAAAAAACATACGCTTCAAACTTCCTTCTCCATCCAACTTGGTCCCAACAGTCTCCCCCTTTGGATTTTGTTGTCAACCAAGATTCATAAATCACTGAACTGTATAACCTCAAGAAATTGATTACTTATCAACAATTATAATCCTATGTGAGCTAACTCATTGTATGAAATAAGAATTATTGATATCCAACAACATTCTATCTAAAAATAGTGACTATGAAATATCATGATCATATCTCTTTATCCTTCTTCGAAACATCTAAAAAGCTTCTACCTCATCATTCTTCACTTCTTCAATTTTCTTGTAAAAAAACATTTCTTCCTATAACCACTCCAACAAATAGTTAGAATAGTTCACACACACATATTCTGGACTCATAGCATACCCACAACTCCCCCTTTATCCACGATTCCATAAGGATAGATTTATAAAACAATTATCCCCCTTGAAAACAATGTCCATAGGAAAGATGAGAGGGGGGATAGACACACGCACCTCAACCTTGATGAGAAGAAGGTTGGACACCCATGTTCACCCTCGATTTAGCAAATGGTTCATTCGATAATGGTTTTGTAAATAGGTTAGAAACTTGTTCTAATGTAGGAACATACTCCAGATTCACTTCGTTCTTCTCCACCTTCTCTTTGATGAAGTGGTACTTTATGTCAATGTGTTTTGAATTAGAATGTTGTATCGGGTTCCTTGTAAGATTAATTGCACTATTATTATTACATCCCAATAGTAAGGGTAGCTTCACATCAACAAGTAGATATTCTAACTGAGTCTTCATCACACATAAGTTTGGTAGCATCATGAGTGGCAACAACATACTCAACTTCATTCATGCTAAGAGTCACTGAATTATATTTCTTTATATGCCAACTAATACAACTTTTCCCCAGAAAGAAAACTCCACCATATGTGGATCTTCTTTAATAAACATTTCCTACCCAATCGGTATCTAAATATCCTAACAAATCAATATTTTCTGCACCATCATACCTAATTCCATAATTTCTTGTGCCTTTGATATATCTGAGAATCCCCTTTCCAGAAATTAAAGTTTATTCTTTCGGAGCACCTTGAACCCTTTCACATAAGGTAACAGCATAATTAATTTTGGGTCTTGAGGTATTAAAATATAATTAAATTCCAATCAGCTTTCAAAACTCTTTCGAATCAACTTTCGTTACTTCTCCATATTTAGACAACTTGGTTCCCACTGAAATTGGTGTGGGACCTATTTTTAAATTTTCCATGTCAAAATTCTTTATAAGTTCCTTATCATACTTCTCTTCAGAAAGAAAAATGTGGTTCCTCTTATATAAGATTTGTAACCCACGAAAGTATTTCATTTCTCCTAGAATGGATATTTCAAACAACTTCTTCATCTCTTCAAAAAATCTTTCACAATATCATTAATCATTTCTAACAAACATAATGTCATCAACAAAGACAGTTACAATTAGATAAGACTACTGACATTCCTTGATGTAAAGATTGATGTCAAATCTTCCTTTATTGAAACATATCTTCCTTATGAAAGTATCCAGTTTGGAATACCATGCCCTTGGTGCTTGTTTTAGCCCATAAAAGGCTTTCCTCAGCTTAGACACATATCATTCATATTTCCCTACAGTAAATCCTCAAGGTTTTCCAATGTAAAATTCTTCATCATGATTTTAATTTAGAAATAAAGACTTCACAACCACTTGAAAAATTTTGTAACCTCATTGTGCAGTAATAGCAAGAAATATTTGACTGTATCCAATCTAGACACTAGAGAAAAGGTATAATTAAAATCAACACCTTAAATTAGTGAGTAACCTTTTCACACTGATCTTTCCTTGTTCCTTATCACTTCACCGTCTTCATTCAGCCTGCTCTAGAAAACCCATTTTGTACCAACAACATTTTTGTCATCTGTCTTGGGTACGAGTTCCCAAGTATCATTCTTTTCCATCTGATCAAGATCTTCGTTCATAGAATAGAACAATTTTGGATGCTCAAAAGATTTATTCACATCATTTGGATCCACTTTTGAATACAAAGAAGTATGTTTAATGGCATTTGTTATTCTTCTTGTTTGAACCCTCAGATTTTGATCAGCAGTAATGTTTTGAGCCTCTACATTCTTCCTCATCCTAGGATGAGCTATTCAAATTTCATCCTCATCACTTGAAATTTTAGAGTCTGATTATTCTTCTTAATTAGGGTTACCACTATTGGTATCATTATTTGAATCGTTTACAAGAGTTTCCTTATCCTAATCAACTTCAATATCAGGAAAAGTTTGTTTTTCTATCCCAACATTTTTAATAACTTTCACATTAGAAGAATCAAAGATTCTTCATATTTCTTTGTTGGGATATATGTATCCTATTCTTTCTAGAGAATATCCAAGAAAAATTACATCATATCCTATTTTTTCAAACATTCCAAGGTTTACACTCTTTTTATTTACAATGCATTGACTCCCAAAAACTTGTAAGTGTTTCAAACATGGATTTTTTTCATAAAAGATTTCATATAGAGTCATATCTGAATGTGGTCTATAGAAGCATCAGTTCTGAATATACACTTCAGTACTCATGTCTTGCCTCCAATAATAATGATAGATGCCATGTTCATGTAACATAATTCTCCCCATTTCAACTAGACTTCTATTCTTCCTTTCTGTAACCCCATTTTGTTGAGGTGTGTATGGTGAACTGAACACATGACGAATTCCATGCTTCTCAAGGTAACATTCAAACTCATCATTCTTATACTCTCAACCATTATCAGATCTCAACTTCTTCACTGAATACTCACATTCCTTCTATTCTTTCCTTCTAAAAGTCTTAAACATTTTTAGAGCATCTGACTTGTGTCTCATGTACATAATGCAAGTAATGCGAGTAAAGTCATCAATGAAAGTAATGAAGTACTTCTCTCCATTTGTTGATTTCTTGCTCATTGGCCCAAAAATATTAGAATGTATATGTTCCAAGGGTTGTTTTGAATGAATTTCAGCACTCTTATGCATAGAATTTTTAATCTTCCCTTTTTCACAAATAGTGCAACACCAATCTTGTCTTCAAGAAAAATCGGGCATATCTCAGACATTGTCTCGTGTTGATAATTGTACATGTTTCTCTAATACATATTTTCCATCCTTTTATGCCACAACCAATTTTCATCCACCATGCCCATGTAACAAGAGTTCTGTACTTCACCAACTTGGAACAAGTTCCCTTTTATACATTGGCCTCTTGTAACTACCTTTCCATCATTTTCACTTTTCATAACAAACCCATATTTTCTGAAGATAACTTTGTTTCCCTCATCAAAAAGTTGTGAAACACTAAGAAGATTATGCTTCAACCCATCAATATATAACGTTTTCCTTGATTTCATTTTTTCTTTCCCAATGATGGTTGATCCAACACCTTTGATCTTTATAGACTCATCATTTCCAAATGTAATAGTTCCTTCTTTGAATACTATCACATTATTCAACAACATTAAGTCTCCTATCATATGAAAAGAACACACACTATCAAGAATCTATGGACGTTCTCTTTTGGTAGCTTTCACGGCGGTTTCATCAACCAGAGATTTTTTTTCTTCTTTTTCATTCTTCACCTCCAGCTTCTGAGTTTTGTTAAGAAACTTTTGTTGTTCTGGAAATAAAAAAAGACATCCCTTAGCAAGATGTCTTGGTTGTTCACATCTTTCACAAATATTTTCCAATGGATGGAACTTATTTTTAACTTTCACACTAGCCTTCTCATATTTCTTTTTAACGTCCTTATCATACTTATCTTTTTGAGAAGATTGACTCCCCCTAAAACCTTGTCTTCCATAACTTATGGAATAGGTGTAATGTTGTTGATTGAACCAAAAAAGGTTTACAGTGTGTATGAATCCACCATAATACTAGAAGTAACCATAGAATGAATATTTCCCTATAAAACTTTTATACTAACTAGATTTGTGAACATGCTTCTTAGCAACTTTCTTAATATAACTCTGTTGACCGTAAACCTTCCTGTTTTTAGTCGTAACTTTATTCTTCAACTCAGATTTCTGTTCAGACTTATTAGTACCAAAAGAATAACAAATCTTTCTGGGCTCTAGATTTTTATGTAGTTCTGAATTTTCAGAAATGCTGACTTTGACCACATACATAGTCTTTCCATATTTGTTCATTTCAGAACTAGTTATGTCTTTCGTCTCTACCTTTGAAGGTAACGTTTGTGGATCCTTATTTAGTTCAGTTTTACTAGAACATTCACCAAATTCAGAGATAGACTGTTTGAAATTGATATTTATTTCATTATCTTTTGAAAGTTTCTGTTGGAAAAGTCATAAAACTTCTTATTTTTACTTCATCTTTACTTTAAGATGATCATTACAATTCATTTAATTCTCAAGAGAATTATTCATATCATAAATCTCCTTTTCCATCTTGATTTTCTTATCAATAAATCCTTCAGATTGTTTAATGTGGAATTTTCATTTATCAACTTCTTATTTTCCTTCTCAAGCCTTCTTATCTACCTTAAACATTCTTTCAACTCTTCGTTCAGAAGATATTCTAGTTGACTTTCTTCTTATTCAGAACTATGGATCTCGTAATCTTCATTATTCACTACCGCAATAAATGTATTCTCTCTAGTTTTTTAGTAAATGATTTCTCGGATTTATATTCGCTATATTTTTCTTCATCATCTTTAGATAAAAATATTCCTTTTTAGTTTAAGAACTTTTTATCCTTCCTCTTTGAAAAATATTTATCTTTGTCATCTTGTTTCTTCCACAACCTTCTTGGACTTTTTTCATCATCATGATTGTCTTCTTCTTTATTATTTTGAAGATAGTTATCCAAAAAGTGACCAACATCTCTAAACTCAAAAAATTTCCGGGGAAGTTTACCATTTTATTTCCCTGTACATATTTTCGCATTCATAGAAAACCAGAAAAAAAAAATCATCAAAATTTTTACATTCCTCGTCTTCATAATCAGATTCACCAGCATCATCTTCAATAAGAGTCTTCTTTGGATTATATCCCTTTGCAGGCTCGAATGACATTTCTCTATTAGAATTTTCTTTTTCCTTCATATTCGTCTCCATTATCATTTCATAAGTAATGAGAGTTCTATGAAAATAATCCATAGATAATGTTTCAGGGTCTCTATCTTCTAATAAAGACACTTTAGCATCAAACTTGTCAGGAAGAATTCTCAATAACTTTTCAAAAACTTTAGAATCCTTCAACATTTAACCAAGACAACTAATTGTAATAACAATGTCATTTATCCTGGTAAAGAAGTCCCCAACAGATACAGATTCTCTCATTTTCAAGTCTTCATATTTCAGCCTCCAGATTTTTAGTTTTTCCTTCTGCATTTTTGTATTTCCTTCATAGATATTCTTCAACTCATCCTAGATTCCTTTAGTTGTAGCGACACATTTCACTCTTAAAAACTCACTCTTAGAAAGAGATGAGAGTAATGCATTTTTAGATCTTCCATCATTCTCAAGATTCTTCTTATCAGCAGGTGTAAGAGGAACCTTATCATTAATAAAAGTAAATCCATTAGTTGAGGTTTCAAGAACATCATACCCATGAGACTTAAGATAAGGCATCATATTATCTTTCCAGATATGATAATTCCTTCCATAAAATTTCTAAATCCCCTTACTATTCATGCAATTCTAATTTTCCATCACAACTTATCATCAAAACTTCAGCAAAGGACAAATAAAGGGAGCCTCCCTCTGATGCCAATTTAAGTTCCCAGTCAAGATCCAAGTATCACTGAGAGGGGGGAGGGGATGAATTAGTTATGTCTTTTTCTTTTTATGTTTCCTTATTTTTGAATCAACCTTCGCCTCCTATTAAAGATTTTCATCCCTGCAGAACACACACAACCATAGAAACATAATATTTACAAGTTTCACTACTCAACAGGAGTAACTACATCCTTAGTATGGTAAGGAAACAATACAGTACCACACAATCCACTAGAAAACAATCCTTTGATGTGGAATAAAACAACTGGGATATTCTCTCACACTCATGTAGAACTTTAAAAATAACCCAATAGTGTGTGTGCTCCCTCTTAGAAAAAGTAGGGTAAAACATTGTCTCTGTGCTTCTTTATGAATTTTCACAAATCAAATCTTTCAAAAAAATTCTTCACTTTCCTACCCAGAAGCTTCTAATAACATCCTGATGCAAACATATTGCACACAACAACCTACTTGCATGCCTCCCTGATTGCGTGCCACTTTCTTGTGAAACACACATCTTATGCGCCTACCTAATTGTGCACCACTAACTACTTTCGTTCCACTATTGTGCCCAGCTCACAACATGCGCGCCACCTTTGGCTTATACACAACATACTTCATGAACACACCCCCCTACTTACATGCCTCTTACAACTTGCGTTCCACTTCTACTTGAAAGCCTCTCTACTTGTGCGCCACCCATCTTGCACGCCATATATATTACTCCTTAATTGTGCGATACTTAATCTTGTTCGCCACATTATACTACTTGCGCAATCAGAGCTCAAATATTCTATTAAGTGTTTTGCAGACAAAAATGAGGAGGGTAACTGTCTATTTATAGACATTTTGGTGAATTGTGCACCACATAAACTTGCACACCATTCCTTACTGGCACACTGCTCCATCACTTGTGTGCTGCTCCATCACTTGCACGCCACATTCTTTCCTTTGTCACATTTTGATAAGATGATGTTAAAATATGACTTGAGCGCAACATACACATGCACGCCACACTCTTTCCTTTGTCACATTTTGATAATATGATGTTGAAATATTACTTGAGCGCAACGTACACATGCACGCCACTTATACATGCATGCCACTTATACTTGCCCGCCACATATGCATTCCACTTATAATAATGCACCACTTTTTAACTTGTGGACTAATCTTTAACATGTGTTCCACCTTATTTCCTTTGTCATATTTCTATATGATGATCTTGAAATATGACTTGCGCACAACATACACTTCCGTGCCACATATACTTGCATGCCACATTTGCACGCCACTTTTGACTTGCATGCCCCTTTATTTCCATTGAAAAAACTCTTCTTTACTACCCCTATCCTTCATAAGGCTTGCATCACATGTTTTCCAAACTTATGATATTTTTGAAATATAAAATAGAAAAGCATCGCTATAGTTTTCTTGGCTTTTACAGAGTGAATTGATTTATACTCTTTTGACAAAAAAAGACAACACTTAAAAAAGAATACTCTTCAAAATTCTTTCTCTATCCAACAAGGTCCCAACATATCATGGGGAATAATTTTAGTGACTAATGGGATAATATATAGATGTTCCTAGTTGGAACCAACTAACGACAAGTTTTACAGACCTATAACTCATCACCCGAATCTCTCGCAACTAGCCTCATTGGAGACACACCCCCTATATAGGGTTATAATATACGACTAGAGGCTACTATATCATTTTAAATATCAACTGACAAAGTACTCTTACATTTATTTCCCATTTAGTGGATTATGATTCCTCTTAAACAATTGAAAGGAGGTGTCCTACTTTAAATGTTTTTCAGTAAAATGAAAAAAAACATCGCATAGGGCAACATAACATAATAATAATTTATATCCCACCTCCAAAACCCCATTAAATAATGATATCATTCCTAAAATTACAAGAATAGTCATCTATAATAAATTCATCCATACAACATTACACATAACTATAAGCAAAGGATAACCAAAGTGGCTCAAAAAGTTTGCATCTTATAGTCATTTAAAAACTATTTTTATAAAGTGTCAAATTGTCCATTAGTTTAAACCTTTAAATTATTCAATTTTAACATCCATTTTTTAGAAACATTTTTGGAGTCAAGTAAAATCCATAAGAACACATGAAAGAATTAAAAACATAATCATACTTAAACTATGAAGCCATTAGAACCTCTACATAAACCAAATACATGCCTTATAAATATGGAAACATAATAAATACTTAAACACTTAAATTTATTAATCATAAATGGTTAAAAAGATAATTATTAAATCACTCACTTTAGAGAAACACATTTTTTTACAATTCATAAAACATGTATAATGCATAAAACACCACATAGGAAGATAAAGAATTTAAATTGAGTTTCCCACCCATTATGCCAAAGGACTAAAAAAATAAACCATGGAGAATATTTATAAAAATATTTCTAGATAACATATACCATAAATATCTAGACCAATATCAAATTTGAAATCTAAAGTATCCATGTTTCTCTGAAATAAATGGAATGAAATATAAACACCAACCGCAATCAATGATATCATGTTGCATTCTATGAATACTAAAATATTAGGTTGATAGAGGTTCATTACTGTCCATATAAACCAAAACCGACCATTTTAGATAACCCTAGACATGATAATCCACCACCATGGTCAATAATGTTAGATAAATTTGAATGAAATGGACGTAATGGATAGAATAAGGGTGGGTAAGGAGAGAAAGGCCCTTACCATGAATTTTAGAAAAGAAACCATTATTAAATCACGAAATCCAACCATGGAGGGAGTGGAGGAAGTGAAATCTATTAGAGAGATCCCTATTAGAAATTTTGGTCAAAGTGGGGAAGGATGAGTAAAAAATCCCAATTAAAAAGGACGCAAATATGACAAAAATGTCCTCTTTTGAATGGATTTCATGGTTTTCATACATTTTTTACCAAATGGTGTGGAAATAGTGAAATCACCACTATAATAAAATTTCATTAGGCTACAAACATAGCTTATACTGTTTACAAAACCATGTGTCTTGGAAAATTTTCATAATTTTTATATTTTTCAACATCAAACACTCCAAACTCAAGGGGATGACAAATATAAAAAAAAATATACGTGTAAATGTAACATTGGGGTGTCACAATTATCCCCATAATAGCGTTTTATACACATAAAAATTAATTGATTATTTGAAAAAGTGAAAATTCAAAATTACCAAATCCCAAACATGGATTTTATTTTTCTTGAGACTCACTGGCCTCTAGAATAAAAATACCTGATTAAAATTACCATGTCAAAAACACAAAAGGGCTTATAAATGATAAAAAAATAATACTTCATCCATTTACTATAATATGAAGTTAGAAATACCAAAACTTCATAACTCATAAGTAATATCCAAAATTCATGACAGTCCTGATAATTAGAACAAAAAATGAACCTAATGATCACTCATAGTTCATGTACTAAAAATCAACACCACATAATAATAAATACACATCTTGGAAAACTCTAATAGAATTAAGGTATCACATGGATACCTTATATAATTATCCCCTCCATTTATAATTATCTTTTTGAGATATAAATAGATTTTAGATATTAAGTTAGGGTGAGAAACATACTCCCAACACAATTTAACATATACAAACTCCTGAAAATGTAATAGAAAATAATTGATAATTATTATATATATTATAAGGAATAGAAATAGGTTTCACATATAATATGTAGTATGAACCAAGAAGGATACAAAAATGATATTGCAGCTTCTCACAAGAGAGGTACGCCACTATAGATTACCACCCATGTTTGTGTTGGGTTGTGAATTCTTCTTCTACTTACTATTAAACATAAAGAACCTATTAAGGTAACCAAGGTAGTCTAACTTATGGAAGCTACATTGAGCTAATGAGAAAAATATCATAGGGTTCCATGATTTAAAACATTGATAACACACTAATTAAGTCATTTTCACTAAGGAAATGACAAAAGTTTAAGGGGTAACTCTGTAAAATCACTACCTCCCTAATTTAGATTTTTATTAATCACACTAGCCTTAGAGACACACAACAGGGCTATAACAGTTACCAAAAAATCCTTTCCTATAAGAAATTATTCTAAAATTATAACCTTATTAAACACTTCCACATACAAATTCATGATAAAAATTAAAACCATTGTACTATTATTTGGATGAAGTACACTTTCAAATAATTGATACTTCTTTGCGTCATTAGTGACTAACTCAAGAGTGTAATGAAATTCCCTATAAAAATGTTAAATATAGTATTTTATTGACAAATAACCATGATAAACACTCAGTAATTATATTTTATTCTCCACCTTCACATCTTATAGATAATGAAACAAGATGAAATTTGTCTCAAAATATTCTCAATACATCATGTCAAATGACTGGGTGAAAACAAAGGTCTGCCCTCATTCTAGATATGATAGCTTTAACAACAAAGTGAAGGATTTCAACCTTGAAGTATTAAGAGGTACTAAGTAATAAAATATTTATTTAACCCTACATGGCCACAGAATTTTTTCTTGAAGGCCTTGATCACTGAAAAAATACCAAAATATACAAATTACAGAACTCTCAAAAATGGTCCCGAAGTTGTGAAAATTATGATCCTTCTACTCTGTCGAGAGTATCAGAAGAGTTGGTGAATGAAAATACTAAATATGGTTTATTATAATTATTTCTCGGAGCATCCTCTACATGGATTACCAATTCTTTTTAGGGGTAATATATTTAAACATCACAAAACATTTCATTTAATCAAATGATTTCAACCCCTGATATGAAGGGAAAAATCAGAAGAAAAAAAACAAATCAATATTACAAAAATCCCATTATAGCTTTACACAAAATGCTTTTAAAAACACATAATGATGGAAATACCTTAATATAATATAAATTAATTTAATTCATGAAAATAATTTTCATCCTTATGTCTATTTTTCTTTTAGAAAATGTCTAATATAACCCTCTATACCTTTTAAAACACCACACAATGTGATCAATATCTACTTTTAAAATAAGAAAAATAAACCAAAATGATCGAAAAAAAAATTATATGGATTTAATGATTACTTAAAAATTAACACGTGTTACTTAAAAACAAATTAAATTATTTGTTCAAAACCTAAACATCCCAATAATAATTTCTTCCACTCAAATCATTTAAAATTATGCTTGAAAACTTTTCAAAAGTCATCATGTGATGTTAAAACATGGTTTTCTAAAAATGATCAAATATCAAGCCAAAACACATTACATTATAACTTGACCAAGTAAGTTCCAAAATCTATAAATACCACTTAATTACTAATAAATAGAGAAAATCATAATAATTTATTGAAATACCAAGGGGTTGAAAAAATTATTTCCTATGTTTTATCACTGTACATGGTTTGGTATCATAGTTTTTTATACTATTCTTCAACCATGTGAGTGCTACTTGATGTCACGCATAATGTACTTGCACAATTTCTGAATGGTTTGATAGACCATGCACATTAACCATGTACTAATGTATTTCCTCTCAATTTTCACCCTGAAACCAATAATTTCACTAAGTAACTTCGAAGGACTCCCCCAACACTTATAACTAGAAAAAAATTACACCAATTAAAATAAAAAAATACAAATTCATGCTCAATGCAAGACACAATTCCTAACCACCCTAGGTAACTCGAGGATCAATATGAATAATATTTAGTCAGTCACTCACTCATACCTACCTATCAGGCTATGAAGAACCTATCTAGAGTATACCTTTACTTCCCAAAATAAAAATATGTCTTTGATACCATTTTTTAGTGAAATTCCACACGGTTAACCTGATACTCCACATAGATTGTTCCATAACAAGTCCCGAATAATGTTCTTGATCGCTACAGGCTAGCAACAAGCACCATGGGTATTAAAAAACAAATGATGGAAACAATTTCCCCCTCAAATACCATGATCCAAAAAATAGGTTCTAATAAGAAACCTTGCATTAGGTCTCTATATGTGGGATAATCATGTAAAATAAAAAAAAATAGTTTTAAAGTAAGATCCTAAAAAATATATAATTTAAATAATTAATAAAAATAAACATCAAAAAATGCATTACCTAAAAAATAAGAATTTCAAAATAAAAATTTTAGTATTCTTAACATGAAATTGGAATATTAAAAAATCATTGTGGAGGAAACTATAAAAAATTTCCCATCTAAAGAAAATATCCCAAGAAAACATATTCGCTAACACAATGTGACTCTAAGTCCCTACAGATAATAAAAACCCATCTGATCCCCACTGGGAATGGTTCAAACTAAACCAAGGATCCAAAATCCTACTCACCTACATAAAAATGGAGGCTAAATGTCAATTTAATTGTATATGTATCATGTGATCCAACACCTAGAAGGATACCACCAAGAATCCATTTCATTTCTTTTAAAATACAAACCAAAACTTCTAGTTTGAAAATAAATAGCAGTAAATAGTTTCCATTACATTTGCATTATATAATATGAAACATCACCTTATATTTCATTTTAGAAAACCAAAATCACATTCTAACTTAAATTTAGAACTAGAACATTTAAATTGATTCCATATAGGTATTTTTAAAATAAGTTTCAATGGTATTTTCCTTAAAATAAAAGTATATGATGTCAAACCACCTCTATACATTAAAAACCATTACACACCCTTATATTATGGGAAAAGAGGAAAGAAATATTAAATTAATGTTATAGAGAATCATGAATGGAATGAACATTAATAATATAAAGAAAATAATTATTAAAATAGGTATCAGTCATAAATGATTTGATACATCATGAGTAAAAATACACTAATTATAAAGAAAATCACATTATAAATAAATAATATCATAATAAAAACATATGATACATATAATAGGGTATCACTATAGAGATTAATGGGGTAATACTAATATATTCCTAGGTGGAACCAAATGTCATATGTTTTGACAACTTTATAACTTGTCGCCTAAATCATACTAAAATAACCTCATCAGAGACACACCACCATGTTATGGCCATAACATATAACTAGAGGCTATTAGAAAATGCATAATATCAACTAGTGCATCTCCTATCTCTATATTTACAATACAATAACTTCTGTTTATCCAAGACCAAACTAAATAATGTAGTCCACTTTCAACAGTCATCAATCACACAACAACTACATGGAACAATGTAGAATAACTCAATAAAAAATTTCGTCCCACCTCTAAAACTCCCTTAAATAGACTATCCCTTACCTAAATTATAAGAATAATCAGCAATCAAAACTTCATCAACATATCAATACAAACAACCAAAAATAGTGGATAACTAATGGGGTACAATTCAGATATATATTATAATCATATTAATACTTTTTCATAAAGTATAAAATGGGATTTATGTATAAACCTAGATATTACACACTTTTAAATTACATTTTTTTTAAAAAGGAATATTTTATAAAATCACACAAACAACATCAAATAAAAATCTCACTCAAATAATTAATCCCTATAACCTCTCTATAAACCAAACACGTATATTTTATATTTTAAAACATATTAAATAATCAATAACCTAGCTATATTATTCATAATTGGATTAAAAACAACAAGGTTAAGTCATTTATTTTATATAAAACCTCCACTGAAATTTCATAACGCATGTACAATGCATAGAAAACCACATATTAAGATAAATACATTGAATTGAGAAGCCCACCCATTATTAAAAATGAGAGCCAAAGGAAATTATGGAAAATCATTGTAAACCCATATCTAGATAATGTCTACAATATTTATCTATTTAAAAAAGAAAATTTAAAATTTAAAGCATCCAATGTTCATTCAAATAAAATTAATGAAACAAAAACACTTAACTTAGTCAATGGGATCATGTCACATTCAATGAATGTCACAAGATTACATCATTTTTATAATCACACAATCCATATAAATAAAAACTCACATTACAGACAACCTTAGACATGATACTCATCCACCATAGTCATTAGGTTTATGAAATATATATGAATATGGAAGGAGTAGAGAGAATAATTAATTAGAAGGAGATATAGTCCCTTAAATTGAGTTTTAAAGAAGAAATAAACTTGAAATAAAAAAATACCACTATTTAAGGAGTGAATGATGTGAAATAGACAAGAGAGGGGCCTTTTGAATATTTATTTCAATGTGGGTAAGCAGGGGAAATAAACCCAAATTAAAAAGGAAAAAATGACCGAAGTAATACCTTTCATGTTGCATGTATAATTTACCTAAACGGTTTACCGAAAAATAGGATAATAAATAAATAACCTCTTTAATAATGCTACATTAATCTTTACACTTAATTTGTATAGTTTAAAAAATTGTGTAGTAACTGTGTGACTAAGAAAAGTTTTGAAATTTTAATATTTTTTAGCCTAGAAAACTTTAGACTCAATAGAGTAAGAAATATTATAAATATAGACATGTAAAAGGTACATTATTGTGTCATAGGATTTTTCCAACAGTGAAGTGTGATCGATGTCATGTGGAAAATATCCCTATATGAAAATTTTTCCACTAACACAAGAAGAGAAATTAAGGTTGAATAATATTACATACATGTCAGTGGAAGGATAATACATGTATGTTATGTTATGTACAAATCTCAATGTTTCATATGTCTTGATCATGGTAGATAGATTTCAAGAAGACTCATTATACTACCATTTTATGGAGATCAAAACTATCCTCAAGTATCTATGACATACTATGGATACAGTCATAGTTTATATAGAAGATTAAGTTAGTCATCTAGTGATATAAATATATATGCTATTTCCCAAATAGACTGAGATAATCAAAAATCATAATCATAATATGTCTTCACCCACATTGGATGTTTTTTAACTATAAGAGATCAAATAAATAAATCATCATTGATTTTATAGTATAGTATGATTATATTGTATCTTCTAATACCACAAAGTTGTGTTGATACAAAAATATCATCCAAGCTCATGATGTGGTGAGTAATAATAAAGATCATGTCACATTATACTATGATACTGCTATAGTGGTGAATCTCGTTAAGGATACCCGTTCATATCAATAGATAAATCAAATACTTCAAAAATATCTTCTATTGTGGTTTTTTTCTCGGAGAGGTGAAATTACAATAAGTAGATCTTCCATATAATACAATGTGGTGGACCCATTAACTAAATTATTATCTCAATAGAAGCATGAATTTCATATAAGATCTTGTAGACTAAAATTAATTGGATGATGGATCTAGTATAAGTGGGGTTTCTATGGGATATGGTTTCCAGTAAAAAAATACTTTATACTTTACTAGAATGTTCAAATGCCTAAATATTTTTAAATGACTTTTCACAATTTGATAATTCTCTTTTGCATCTTTAGTGGTAATTTCTTAAAATATCTATCACATTGAAAATGTTATATCGGTTATATTTAATGATTATAACCATAAAGTGCTATGATAAAATTCTTAAACTCATTTCATATAATCATGATAACATTCTATGATGGGATATATAATATGTTTGACTGTTATATGATTGATACTCATAAGTGGATGATATTTCATCTCATGAATTTCTCACTTGATAATATTTGGGATGAAATATTATGAGGATCGACTCACAAGTAATAATTATATATGTTTTCCTATCCTTTCAGTTACTATATGAAAATATGTGTAATGATCATAAGACGTGAGATTATTATTAATTCATATCATGAGTAACAAAATTTTATGTACTTCCTAAAACCATAATGACCTATTATCTTTGTGAAGTATGATACGTTGGGTGTGTCATGACGGATATTTCATTCATGTATAAGTCTATATAATATATTCTCTTCCATTTATTGAAGTTCAAATATCACAACCATTGATTGAAATAGAACTATAAAACTAAAAATACATATCTATAGTGATTGATACATTCATTTAAAATATTTAATGAAATATAAATTGAGCACATATATTAATGGCACAAGTATAAAAATTTCTCGATTAAGGGATATCGAGAGAGAAGGATTATATTATGTAGTAGGAATTAATATAAGGTTTTTGTTATTGTGGCATTAATTTCTTCTTCTATGGGTACACTAATGTATTTATAGATTTTTTTTTTCTTTGAATTTAGGAATTACCACCAAACATCACTAATAATGAGGCCTATAGGGTCACATAATTAGTATATTCATCAACCTTAGTCAACTATAATTTGTATTTAGCAATTAAAACAAACATTTTCTTATGACTGAGAAATGATATTTCTTTAGTATTTACTTATTATAACTATTTAGTCTCTAATTTAATATGATTCGAATAACTAGATAAATATTTACTCATAATACCGTAAAATCAAATATTTATTTATCTCTTGTTTTATTCATATGGTAATCAATGGTATTTATTTATTTATGTGAATATCAACCTATTTATTTATTTATAAGACAACGAATATATTATATATTTCATATCAAATTCATAATATTTATTATTTGAGTTTTGATAAATTGTGGAAGGTGGAGGGATAGTGTACAGAACCTAGTAAATGAAATGATACAAACTTAAATATCATTTAAATAAATAGGGAAATATTTAATTTATAAAAATAATATTTATTTACTCAAGTCAGTGTATGCCATTGTATAATAATATTATTATTATTTAAATGGGGAATATAATATGTTAATTATTTAACTAAGGTCCTCATTCAACTATCAATAATAAACCTTGGCTCAATATATACCCAATTATATCAATTTAGAACATGTGATTTTTTTGTTCATGATGCAATCTCCCCCTAGAAAATAATATCTTTAAATAAAATCTTTAAGGTTTTTCTTAAGAAATATATAATTAATTGATCACCTCCCCCCCCCTCAATAATGAGAGAATAAAAGAGTTAATCTTTTAATCCTAGAGTATTTTTTTATGATAAATGTGAACAATACAAGGTGATAAAAACATTCACACTATTACCCACAGTTCCTTCAATGTAATTCAGAGATCATGGGGTATGTGTGGATATTTCTAGAAGGATTAGAGTTTGGATCCTTTCAAGGAAATAATGGTAGAACCCAAATTTGTTTTGATCAATCAACATTTATATTTAATAACTAACATAAGACAAATTTATTTCTTTTATTTTTAAATAAATTATAAATTTAACATGAAAGATTCGCTTTTCTTGGTTTTTTGATTCTTTATTAATTTATTCAGGTATATTAATCCTAAATTTGAATGGTTATCAAGTTCTTGTGGACTATTCATTGAATATTATAAAAGAAAAGATGGGAATAGGCTCTATTGGTTATTCTGTTCTTCCAAGAACCTTCACTATAGATAATTTTTCATTATCTAATCCCCCATGTGATCTAAATTTGATCGAATTAGTGGTGAGAATCATTTGAGCCATATATCAAGGATCATGCCTTTTCCCAACCCATGATAAAAAGTTATGTTTGGGTCTATTCCAATATAATTATTGATCTCAAGAGTTTATTTTCCATCATCCTATATCCTTTTGAGGAAGTGACAACCCATTAAAGGTAGTGAATTTTTTGGAAGAGATTTAAAGGATTTTTGAATTCCTTAAGAGTCTCCAAAATCTATCAAAGTGATTTTTGTAATATTTATGATTGAATTTGATATATAGAAATGGATATAGTCTGTTTTCTAAGAGAAGATGCAAGAGAACTAGGAGTGGAATAATTTCAAATTCATGTTCACCTAGAACTTTAATCTAGATATGATTTCTTTAGAGAAGTCTGAAGAGTTTTTGTGCCTTTAATAAGGAAATTGAATGGCCATTGAGTATATAAACTGGTTTTTTATATCATCCATTTCACTCCCAAATGGTTTTGAATGATATGTTGAGAGCCTAATGGTTTCAAATGGTACTTCTACCATACCTTTGATCCCTAGATTTCTAATTAACACTCCCCACCTATAGAAATGTATTAGACCAAGATCTGATGGAGGAAATAGACAATGATTGGATCTTAAGGATCATTGATTCTCCTTCTATTCATATTGGAACTAAAGGTTTGTTTTCAAAAAATAATATGAGGCATGAAGAATCTAGAATGGGGTGTAGTAATGGTTCACATTAACCATTGTAGTTAGTTTCCTTGTAACAAATCATAACATTATAGTTTAATCCTTTTAATATTTAAATATATATATATATATAGTGTCAGTGGTGTGTTTGGGGGTTTCAATAACACCAAATTAATACTTCAAAAATATTAAAATATATTAATTAATTTTCAATCATCCTTTTGGAATAAGTCGTTTAGGAATTAATTAGGATCTTAGGTGGAAAATCAGAGACCATGATTATTTCTAGAATGTAAGGCTTAAGAAAGGAACAACATAAATTTGGTTGGCGTCAGTTGTTCGGTTAAAGGCGATCATTAGTGGGTCCACTAATTAATTTAAAAATTTATTTGTTATATTTACCTAAATAATAAAAAACCTAATTCCATCTCTATATATATGTCATCATGAAAAATATATAGGGTTATCCACATAAACATGGGATATTAGAGAGTTGGAGGAGGATGAGAGATCCATTAGCATTGGAAACTCAAGAACATGGGTTAATGAAGAGTGATCAAGGAGATTCGTGAGATGAACAATGAACACTACAGAATCATCACCCTATTCTCTAGAAGAAATTTTATTCACCAATGGTCAATCCATTCTTGACATAGGTCTTGTTATTTTGTCAGTTTCCAACGTTTTTATATTTTTTGTGAATGGATTCCTTAACTACTTGGTTAATTTTTTATTTTTGTTCTTCCTATGAGCCTAATTTTATATAGAATTCTTGAGCCTATTTCTTAATACCTTCTATGCACATAAATCCACACATGGATTCACCCTCGGTTTCCACAATATATGGTCTCTGTCTAGGATCACATCATTCACTCATAATCTTATGTTATTATGCGTTTCCCCATCCTTATTCTTTATGTTCTTCGTTATTGGCCCATGTTGTAGTAATTCAACATTTTAGTGCCAGTTTTGAGTTTGAATGAACAAAAAAACACCTGATGGTTGTTTGATAAATATAAATATAATTTTTTTAGAATTTATAGAGAAGTATTATAGGTTATAAGAGATGTATTTGAGGATGGATACACTGAATGGAAGTAGATGATGTGGTCCTTTACCAATTAGGTGGTCAGAGTTCTGATTTCTAGCCATTATTGTATGAAAATCATAAATTAGGGCTGAATTACTTAATTTTAAGAATATTTGGGTGGTAAAATTGCATTCATGTAACTTGAAATAATAGATCTAGAATCTTGAGGAATATATGCTAATAGCTATGAAAATCATGACTACGCACTGTGTATCCTAGAGGAATAGATGTCATGTAGTTAAGGTTCTCATAGAAGCTAGGGTTTCTAGTGTATTACATTTATCACACTATGTGTCCTATACCACATGTCATTTTACCATACATAGGTTTTTAATCCTTTTGATGAAGGGAAAATCCCAGAACCATGATTAACTATACATGTTGAGTTCCCTTAGGGACACACGGTGTGGATACACTTGGATATCCAAGTTGTGTACCATAAGAGTACATGCCTAGGACCCTGGGTAAAAATAAATACCATGTGACCCCATATACACATTTTATAGTGTCACATGGAGAGCCAATCCCTATCTAGGAAAGGAAATTCCTAGGTTTCTAGGAGAAGTCCAACACCACGGGATCCTATGTACACATCATGTACCTTTTTCCAGAAACTTCTACCAAGTGTATCTCCTTTTGTAGAAGTAATATTTAGGCCTACAGGTATCATATCCTGAGTAATTTTACACATGGTACATGATAGTTGCCCTTATTTCTACCTTAAGTATATAACATTAAGTGTTTTAAGTAGAACCCTTATTTCAATGATGTTTAGAAGATGATAGTGATCAAGTGTGCTTATTGAAGTGTTTCTAGTGTTTTTACTCCTGGATCATTCTTGGTAGAGAGTCCCACATATCATTTATATAGGTACTGAAGTATCTCCTCATATTCTAGAGGGTCTGACTCCTCTATCTATAGAGTAAAATCCCCATTATTGACCCCTAGTGGGGAACAGGTCCACAATAGGATTAGTGATTCCTCAAGTGTGCTAATATGTGGAAAGGTAAATTACCTCCATACTCATTATGGTGTGGTTAAGTGAGATTATTGGCTAGGATATAGTGCTCCCTCAACTTTGGAACATATTATTGAGGAGAGGACCCTTCACTTTGTATATTATGAGGTTGTACGGGGTGTTCAGAATCAGTGATGGGACCTTTACAGATGTTGGAGGACTCTTAATCTTAACAAATAATGAAGATGGATATACCCTTTATATATTCACTTTGGTTTATTTTGATCCTATAAAATGTTGGATTTCTTCATGATCTTACATTATGGGTTAACCTAACTGATATTTATTCTTATCACTACTCTTTATTAGTTTTAAAGGGGTCATATTGGTTATTTAATACTCACCCATGTATGATCTTTTCCCACATGTGTTTTTTCTTATAAAGATGAACGGTGGAATAGAGATAACTTCAGTGGACCCAGTATTAGAGGATATTATATGTAATTGGAGGAAATGCAACATTCAATTTAAATAAAGAATAATACATTTCAATTTTTGTTAATATTTTTGAATAATATTTTAATTTTACTTTAAAGGGGTGATATGTTCGATAGCGTACCCAAAATGCAACAACGGGTTTCTTTGAAATCTTACAATGTGCACTAATGATATAATATTATTGTTTTAAATGGTAGTTAATTACTAGCCATTGAATTGGTGGTAATGAATAGAAATAACTACAATATGATTATACATTTTTGTTAAATGTTTTTACATTTTTCTAATAAAAGTTAGAGGCTTAAAATGTGGATGAATCTAAGCATAAATACTCTAATATTCTTTAAAAGGTCGATTTAACGCCTTTTGATGGTGAACCCTATTTAAATCTAGTTTTGGTCATTTTTATATGTTCTATTTGAAAATATATAATTCTTTTTTAGATTCAGGACATCAAAATTTACATTTGGTAAATTTTTTGTATTTTTTTGATAAAGTTCATTTTTTAATGAATAGTTAAAAAAATTGTATTTTAATTCAAAAGAGCCTTTTAATATAATTTATTTATATGGTTATATTATATTTTTAATTGGTTATAAATAGTAATTAGAATATATTTTTTCTATTTAATCTAATGTTGGATATTGGAATTAATTTCACTTTGAAATTGGACGTAAACAAGTGTCAATCTTTTGATAGTTATTATTTCCAAAAAACACGCTTTTTTGTTTTGACAACGGGAATTAATTTTAATTAATTTTTTCCACTTATTTGTTTTGAATTTAGAAAAATGGATTCCATATTTGTAATAAATAGATCCAAATTTTTTAAATAGGTAACTTTTATCTTTATACATTTTAACTATTTACTTCAGTAAATATTTTATTTACCATGATTAAAGGGTAAATATAGTAAATAAGGGTAAAATATAATATTATCATAATATTAAATTACCCTAACATGTGTCTTAATCCTATTTTATGATACATACCCGACCATGGGTGTCCTTGGGTCTAATTTTGGACCCCATGGAGCCTCATGTGAGTAATAATGACACTTTATATTAATTAATTTAAAGTAAAGACAAAAATGACATAAAAAAATATCTTTTAGTAAATCACTTTTTACATGGGGTTATATAAGTTAATTTCAAACTATAAATATTAATTGTAAATATAAATATATTTCCTACATCATGGTAATTTTTAATAATTTTTGGACATCAAATAAATTAAATTATTTTTGACACAATAATGATGCAATATTTGCCTCATTAATAAATGATTTAAATAAATAAGATTATAAATATTAATAAAATATCCAAAATCTATCAAATTATTATTGGATGTGTTTATTTCTACCATTATTCCTCTTTACTTTGACTTTAAACATTATTTGAACTTTTTAAACCAAAGATGAGGTTATAATAAAATAATTGTTTCAAACTTTCCGAAAGAGCCCCTCCTCTCCCTTATAAAAATCCCTCAATTATAACCCAATTCTCACACTTCTCATACCTTTATCTCATGAAACATATACTCCAATAATCTCCCAAGATTCACCTCCTCATCCTAGTTGCCTTAATTTAGGCAAAAAAAACACTTCAATAAACCCTTTTGGTTCACACCAATGGGAGTTACCCGATTTAAAGGTAACATCTTCTCTTAAGTTATTTAGTTTTATTTTACTTATCCAACCCCCTAAAGTCTTTTTATTCCTTTATTTTATAACAAAACCAGTATCCTCAGTATACTAGGATATTTTTATGGGAATTATTCCAAATAAACTTACACACACCTCCATCTAATGGGTGAAGAACATAATGTTCCTATAAATGGAAAACGAACGCCTCGCGAAGCGATGGTTATTCAATTATCTCCTACCGCCTCTCATGTTGTCCATTGAGATGGAACTGTATTTATATATGATATATATTGTGTTTATACTTTCTTTATTCTTCTGTATTTTTCGTTTTTAGCGTACTTTTATGGTTTCCATAGTTAGTAAATGTGATAATTTCATTTGAGGAAATGCGGACTACCACCCCCTTAAAGTGATATGACTCGTTAATTTCATATGTGGGACATATAAAGGATAGATTTAATGGTATTATATATGATATTATACTAGAATTATAATATACCTAGGTATCATTATGTTTTAATTCCATTAAAGTACAAAATATAAATAAAAGTAGCGTTCATGCATACATACGGATTACCGTCTCCATTAATGGTGAATTTCATTTCGTATCTCCAAATGTTATGTAATATTATAAATACATATATATACTGGATATATATGATTTATATGATATCTGAATCATTAATATCATTCTGGATATAATGGATTGTTGGCGACATGGACAACTTGTAATTATATGGTGTTCATTTTTACTCAAGTACCAAATATCGATGAAACAACTGTTAATAACTTAAATGACTACATAATGTTTCTGAATTTGTAATAAGTGATATAAAAGGAATAATAAAATTGAATTATGTTCTTAAGAAATTAGAAATTAACTTTAATTTATTATTCAGGAGATTAAAGGACAAACGGGTCAAGCCGGACATGAGTTAAGGGACTTTGTCTCAATCTCCTTTCATTGAGGAATATTTTATTTTAATACATTATTTTCTTTTATAATATTAATAAAAACCATTGAATTTTAATTTCTTCCAAAGGGAATATTTTTCTATGAATCGTTTTACTAAACAAAAAAAGAATGATTCCTTTTAACGTATGCGGTGAAAACGACCTTTTCTGCCGCCACGAGTATTATTTGATCTTTGGGTTCCTTTACAAGCTGAAATGTTTTCAAAAGGAAAATAAATACCATATACTCTTTTATATATTTTGGTATTGAATATGGTTTTGATAATGGATTTGTTATGTCAATATTTTTACATGATATATTGTGATTACAATGTGAAAATGTTATCTTTCCTTAATGTTTACTTTTTCTTATGGTTCTTGGGAATTGTTTACGTATACAGGTGGTTCCATGATAAACCTAGGGTAGGCGAGCCTGAGATAGCACTCCAATGAATTGAGTAACGTGAAAGAGGTAAACATGAATGTTTCTCATAAGAGATTTATGGAATATACTATGATGGGTATTCCAAATGTAACTCTCTACGTAGCTATGATATGTACAATGTAAGTATGATATGGATACCTCAAGTTACCTTTATGGTTTATGTTTTCTATTTTTTATTCATAAATCTTATGATTTCATGAGGTATGTTAAAGAGCTTATGTTATATATGTAATGTTGAACTAATGTTTTAATTGTTTGTTTTATAACCCTTACTGAGATTTTTATTCTTATCCCATGTTTTGAAATGTTTTTTACATGACTTAAAGATGCATAGGGTCAAAAATGAGATCAAGGAAAATCCATGCTATCTAAAACATGGAATTTGACATGACTCTTTTTTTAAGAGTTTTTTTTTGGAAAAAATGGAAATTTAGTAGAAGTGTCTACTTTGTAATCTTTTGAGATGTAATAGTTATGTCCCAATTCTTTAAAACTATAAACCTAAAAAGATCCTCAATGTGAATTATTCATATAATTCAATATTATGTAATGTTATAAGGTTGGGTCCTAATAGTTGGTATCAGAGGTTGATTTAGATAACATTAGGATTTAGGGTATTTTTTAATTAATATCCATAAATTAATTTGTGTTAATATTTAAATGTTATAGCATTTACATATTACCATGTTTCTTTGCCTAAGATATTTCTGTGCTCAGAATGGTTTTCCATATAGGAAATAGGGCACCTATATTGGGACGACATCAGGAGGAAGAAAACCTTCCAAATCAGCAACCAGAGATGGTTAGAATCGAAACTGAATAGTTTTTCGTAGTGATGGCACAGTGGACTCTGGATATAAATGGTGGTGGTATCCATGCATGATATTAGCCAAATCAACCAAAGAGGAACATGTTAGTAGTAGAGAATTTCATGATGCAACATCCCCATCATTTAGAGGATCATCTGACCCTGTGCTAGTATAAGGGTGGATTAATGCACTGTAGAAAATTTTTGATGTCATGGGGTGTTCGGAACACCAAAAGGTTAGTCTTGATGTTTACCTTTTTGAAGGTGAAACTGATCAGTGGTGGTCGATGGTGTAAAATATCAACCATAGTGAGGATATTGAGGCTATTGATTGGGATGAATTCAAATTTATGTTCCTTGAGAAATATTTTCCTAAGGAGGTTCGACTTAGGATTGAAAAACAATTCCTTGAATTGAGGCGGGAGGATGACTCAGTGGCTGCTTATGAAGAAACATTCACTCAACTCGCATGGTATTCTCCAAATTTCATATGATATCTTGATAG
Source organism: Viscum album (assembly GCA_963277665.1). NCBI lineage: Eukaryota > Viridiplantae > Streptophyta > Magnoliopsida > Santalales > Viscaceae > Viscum > Viscum album. The sequence continues at coordinate 1,416,843,493 of OY728120.1, forward strand.
TTAATTCAACCATTTTTACTCAGGATTAAATCCAAAGTATCGAACGAATTTATCTTTTCATGAGTTCAAAATTTATGAAAAACGTGTTCATTGTGTGGAGAAAATGGAAATAGAGTTTCTCGATGATCAGGTGTTCTTTGAAAAACAATAGAATAAGAGGTCGAGGTGGCAGACGAAAGAGAAAAACTCTTTAAAAAAGTTTGATGGTAAGAAACTTAAGTCTATAGTTTTTGAAAATTGTGGTAAAAATCATGCTGGGGAATATATTTTGAATTCTGGTATGTGCTACCAATGTGGTAAAATGGTGCATAAGGTTCTTAATTGAACTGAAAAAGATCAAGGTAATGGTAAGACAAAATCTAATTTATAGTCAGTAAAATGTTTCAAGTGTAATGAAATGGGTCATTATGAAAATGAGTGTCCAACGAAAAACTCAACTGAAGGAAAGCAGCCAGACTACAAGAAAAAATGGGTGGTAAAATCCTTTGCAACTACTTCCGCAGATGTTGGGCCATCGAATGAAGTATTAGTAGGTATATTGTTTGTTTGTTTAGATTATGCCATTGTATTATTTGATTCAGGGTATACACATTCATTCATTTCAGGGAAATTTTCTAGTAAATTGGGAATTCGATCTCATGATATAAATATGGAACCTATTGTAAAAACACCTGGAGGAAATGTTGGGAAAAAAATAAATTATAAGAACCTTCCTGTCCTTGTGTGCTGGAAGAACCTACCTAAAAATCATATTGTTTTTCCTATAGTAGAGTTTGATGTTATTTTTGGTATAGATTAGCTTTCTGTTTATCATGCTAAGATTGACTACAAAGCTAAAGAGGTTTCTTTTCAAAAAGATTTTCAGCATGTGTACAAGAATGAACCCTTACATTTGATAACATTTCAGGAAGCTGAGAAACTAGTAAAAGATGGAAATGATTGTTACATTGCACATATTGTTGAAAATAAAGTATGTGTTGAGATTAATATAGTGTCAGTGGTAAATGAGTACATAGATGTTTTTCCTGATGAGTTGCTAGATATTATACCTAATTAGGAAGTTGAATTTACAGTAGATTTAGTTCCTGATTCCAAACCAATTTCAAAACCCCCATATCGAATGGCTCAAATAGAACTTTTAGAGTAACAGAAGCAATATCATGAGTTATTAGATAAAGGTTTCATTCAACCTAGCACATCGCCATGGGGTGCTCCTGTCTTATTTTTAAAAAAAAGTTGTTTCAATGATAATTTTCATTCATTATAGAGCATTGAATAACATCACTGTTAAGAACAAGTATCCTTTTCCTCATATCGATGATTTGTTTGATCAGCTCCAGGAGCTCAGTATTTTTCAAAGATTGATCTAAGTTTGGGGTACCATCAGTTGAAAGTAAAGGAAAAAGACATTCCCAAGACTGTGTTTCGTAATAGATATGGCCTTTATGAACTTTTACAGGTGCCTTTTGGGTTTACCAATGCACCTATTATATTCATGGATGTTATGAATATAATTTTCCATGACTTCTTGGATAAGTTTGTGGTTGTGTTCATTGATGACATTTTGGTTTTTTCTAAAAGTAAAGAGGAGCATGAAAGTCATTTAATGGTTGTCTTGAAAACCATAAAATAAAAAAAAACTATATGGGAAATTCATCAACTGTGAGTTTTCATAACAAAAAATTTCATTCTTGGGTCACATTGTTTCAGAAAAATGGAATAACTGTTGATCTTTCTACAACAAAAGTTGTTGAATAAAGCCCAAGACCCACAAATATAACTCAGATTCATAGTTTTCTTGGTTTTCCAAGTTATTACTGAAGGTTTGTCAAAAAAGATTCATGGTTATCTATTCCAATGACTAAGTTAACTCGAAAAGGTGTTAAGTTCATCTGAACAAAATAATTTGATGATTTTTTTCAATAATTGAAAAGAAGATTGGGGAATGATCCTGTTTTGTAACTGCCTTCCAGAAATGGTGAGTTTGTTATCTACAATGATGCTTCATTGAAAGGACTTGGTTGTGTCCATCTGCAGAATGATCAGGTAATTGATTATGCTTCACGTCAGTTGAAACCTCATGAGTTAAATTACCCTACACATGATTTGGAATTAGCGGTTGTTTTTTTTAACTTTTGAAGGCATCATCTGTATGGAGTGAAATGTGAAATATATACTAACCACAAAAGTTTGAAGTATATATTCAATCAAAAATAATTGAAAATGAGACAGAGGAGATTGTTGGAATTAATCAAAGATTATGATTTCACAATCCATTACCATATAGGAAAGGAAAAAAATGTGGCTGATGTTTTGAGTCGAAAAAATAATGATTCACTAACCATGCTACGTTTGGAATGAGATACTTTGGTTTTTGATTTGAGGAACTTTGACATAGAAGTTTTTGGTGTAGGAAATTCTTCTGTTTTGTTTTAGGTGTCGGTGGAATCATCTCTGTTAGACTGAATTAAGCGAGTGTAGTAATAAGACAGTGAGTTATAGAAAAAGGTACAGTTGGTTCATAAGGGAAAGTTTTCTGAATTTAACATTGATAATGATTGTGTTTTGAGGTTTCGGAAAAGATTATGCATGCCTTGTGATTCATGATTGAATAATGAGTTGTTATTTGAAGCTCATAGTTCCCCATTTTCAGTTCATCCTGACAGTACTAAGATGTATAGAGATCTTCGGGAGTATTACTGGTGGGATGGAATGAAAAGAGATATTTCTGAATTTACTATGAAGTGTTTGACTTGTCATCATGTTAAAGAAGAGAAGCATTTACTGAAAGGGATGATTCAGTCTTTATCGGTGCCAGAGTGGAAATGGGAAAATGTTTCTGTGGACTTCATTGTGGTATTACCAAAGACACCTAGAGGTGACAATGAAATCAGAGTTATTGTTGATCGATTGACTAAATCTACTCATTTCCTTCCTATACGAGATACTTTGTCTCTAGATCATCTCTCTCAGTTGTATGTTAAAGAGATAGTCAGGTTTCATGGTGTTCCCCTCTCTATTTTATATGATCATGATCCCAGGATTACTTCTAAATTTTTGAAGGTCCATCATAAGACCTTGGGTACTGAATTAAATTTTCATAGAGCTTTTCATCCTCAATTAGATGGGCAGTCAGAATGAACAATTCATACCTTGGAGGATATGCTATGAGCTTTTTCACTGGATTAACAGGGAAGTTAAGACCAACATATTTCTTGGGTTGAATTTTCATATAATAATAGTTATCATTCTAGTATACATATGGCTCAATTTGAGGTATTATATAGAAATCATTGTCAAACTAGAGCTTTTTTGGATGAAGTAGGTGAAAGAAATCTGATGGGACTAGAATTGGTAGAAGAGATGGTAGAAAAATTTCAGTTGATTCAGAATAACATGAGAACAACTCAGAGCAGGTAGAAAAGCTATGCGGATAACAAGAGGAAGGATCTATCTTTTTAGGTAGGTGATCATGTATTTCTCAAAGTTTATCCTTGGAAAATTCTTATGCGTTTTGGTAAGAAGGGAAATTTGAGTCCGAGGTTCATTGGACCTTAAAAAACCTTGGAGAAAGTTGGAGCATCTATGTACAAAGTGGCTTTACTCCCAATTTTATCTTAAGTACACAATGTTTTTCATTTTTTAATGTTGAGAAAGTATATTACAGGTCCATCTCATGTTTTAAGCCCAGAGGTGGTTCATTTGGAAGAGAATGTCTCCTATGAGAAATAACTAATCCAGAATCGTGACCATAGAGAGCATGTGTTATGGAATAAGGTAGTTTTCCAGGTAATAGTTTTGTGGAAAACAATATGGTTGAAGAGGCAATGTGGGAATCTAAAAATGTTATGAGAGATAAATACCCCCACTTATTTGATATGTGAATAAAAATTGTGAGGACACAATTCCCAAAATAAGGGAAGGATGTAACATCCCTAGTAAATAAAGAATAATACATTTTAATGTTTATTAATTTTTCTGAATTAAATTTTAATTTTATTTTTAAGGGGATGCTATGTTCGATAGAGTACCCAATACGCAATAGCATGTTTCTTTGAAATCTTACGTTGCACACTAATAATATAATATTATTATTTTAAATAGTAGTTAATGACAAGACATTGTATCGGCGGGAATGAATAGAACTAACTAAAATATGATTATACATGTTTGTTAAATGTTTTTACATTTATCTAAAAAAAATTATAGTATTAAAGTTTGAATGATTCTACGCATAAATACTCTAATATTATTTAATAGGTTGATTTACCACCTTTTTATGGAGAACTCTCTTTAAATATAGTTTTTGTAATTTTTTATGTTCTATTTGAAAAAATAAAATTCTTATTTAGATCGGGGACATCAAAATTTATTTTGCGTAAATTTTTGATATTTTTTTTGATGAAGTTCATTTTTTAATGAATAATGAAAAATATTGTATTTTAATTCAAAAGTGAATTTTAATCTAATTTATTTATATGGTTAGATTATCTTTATAAATCTTTATAAAGTGTAATTAGAATATATTTTTTCTATTTAATCCAATGTTAGACATTTGAATTAATTTCACTTTGAAATAGGACATAAACAAGTGTCAATCTTTTGATAGTTTTTATTTCTTAAAAACACGCTTTTTGTTTGGACAGAGGGAATTAATTTGAAATTAAATTCTCCCACTTTTGTGTTTTCAATTTATAAAAATGGATTCCATATTTTCAATAAGTAAGTAAAAATTGTGTAAATATGTAACTTTTTTTAGACATTTTAAATATTTACTTCAGTAAATATTTTATTTACCATGATTAAAGGGAAAATATAGTAGAAAAGGGTAAAATATAATATTATAATAATATTAAATTACCATAACATGTGTCCTAATCCTATTTTCTGATACATATCATACTATGGGCATCATTGGGTCGAATTTGGGACCCCATGGAGCCACATGGGAGTAATAATGACAATTTAAATTAATTAATTTAAAGTAAAGATAAAAATGACATAAACAAATATCTTTTAGTAAATCAATTTTTACATGGGGTTTTATAAGTAATCATTTTGACTATAAATATTCATTGGAAAGACAAAAATAATTCTTAAATCATGTTTTTTTTATAATTTTTGGACATCAAATAAATTAAATTAGTTATGACAAAATAAGCATGAAATATTTGCCTCATTAATAAATGATTTAAATAAATAAGATAATAAATATTAAATCAATATCCAAAACCTATCCAATTATTATTAGATGATTTTATTTCTACCATGATTCATATTAACTTCGACTTTAATTATTAGTTTACCTTTTTAAACTGAAGATGAGGTTATAATAAAATAATTGTTTCAAACTTTCCTAAAGAGACCTTCCTCTCCCTTATAAAAATTCCTCACTTATAACCCATTTATCACACTTATAAATCCTTTGAATCATGAAAACTATACTCTAATAATCTCCCAAGTTCCCTCTCTTCATCTTAGAAGACTTAAGTTTGGCAGAAAACACGTCAAGAAAACCTTTTGTTTCAGACCAAAATGAGTTGCCTGATTTAATGGTCACGTCTTCTCTTAAGTTCTTTTGTTTTATTTTACTTCTCCATCCACTAAACCCTTTTTATTCCTTTATTTTATAACAACACCAATATCATAAATATACGATGATGTTTTTATGTGAATTATTAGAACTACACTTACACTCACCTCCATCTAATGGGTGAAGAACATACTATTTCTGTGAATGGAAAACTAACGCCTCACGAAGCGATGATTGTTCAATTATCTCCTACCGCCTCTAATTGTGGAAATTAATATGGAACTGTATTTATAAATTATATATATTATGTTTATATTTTTTTTATGATTCTTTATTTTTCATTTTTATCATACCTATATGGTTTCTATAGTGGGTAAATGTGATAATTTCATTTGAGGAAGTGTGGACTACCGCCCCATCAAAGTGATATGACTCGTTAATGGCATATGTGGGAAATATAAATAATATAATTAATGGTATTATATATGATATTATATTGTTATTATAATAAAACTATGTATCATTATGTTTTAATTCCATTAATGTACGAAATAGAAATGAAAGTAGCGTTTATGCGTAGGTATGGCATACCGTCTCCATGAACGGTGCATTTAATTTCTTATCTCTAAATATTATGTACTTTTATAAATACATATATATACTGGATATATATGATTTATTTGATATCTAAATCATGAATATCATTCTGGACATAATGTATTGTTAGTGACATGGACAACATGTAATTATAAGGTGTTCATTTTTACTCATGTTCCAAATATCGATGAAACAACCGTTAATAACTTAAATGATTAAATAATGTTTATAACATGGTAATAAGTGATATAAAAGGAATAATAAAATAAAACAATGTTCTTAATTAAGTATAAATTGACTTTATTTTATTATTCAAGAGATTAAAGCACAAACGGGTCAAGTCGGACATGACTTAAGGGATTTCGTCTCAATCTCCTTTCATTGGGGAATATTTTGTTTTAATACACGATTTTATTTTATATTCTTTATAAACACCTTTTAATTTTCATTTCATTCAAAGGGAATCTTTTTCTACGAATCATTTTTCTAAATTACAAAAAAAAAATTAATGTATGTGGTGACAATGTCCTTTTCCGCCGCTGTGAGTATTATTTGATCTTTGGCTTCCATAACAAGATGAAATGTTTCTAAAAGGAAAATAAATACCATATACACTATTATATATTTTGGTATTGAATATTTTTTTGATAATGGATTTTTAAGTCAATTTATTTAAATGATATATTGTGATTAGAATGTGGAAATGTTATCTTTCCTTATGTTTATTTTATGTTATGGTTCTTGGGAATTCTTTACGTATATGGGTGGTTTCGTGATAAACCTTGGGTAGGTAAGCCTGAGATAGTTGTCCAAGGCATTGGGTAACATGAAAGAGGTAAACTAGAATCTTTCATCTAAGATATTTAGGGAATATACTGTGATGGGTATTCCAAATTTAACTCCCTACGTAGCTGTGATAGCTACAATGTTTGTATGATCTGGATGCCAAAAGTTACCATTATGATTTATGTTTTCCATGTGTTATTAATAAATTTTATAATTTAATGAGGTATGTTAAAGATATTATGTTATGTATTTAATGATGAACTAACATTTTCATTCATTGTTTTATAACCCTTATTGTGCTTTTTATGTTCATCCCGTGTTTTGAAATGTTTTCCAAAGGACTTAAAGATGAATAGGGTCAAGGATGGGATCAAGGAAAATTCATGTTCTCTAAAACATGATACTAGACATTAATATTTTTTTTACTACTTTTTATTTTGTGAAATAAATGGAAACTAAGTAGAAGTGTCTACTTTTAAATCTTTTGAGATGTAATAGTTATGTCTGAATTCTCTAAAACTCTAAACCTAAAAAGATCTTCAATGTGAATTATTCATTTAATTCCAAATTATGTAATGTTAAAAGGACGGGTCTTATAGTCAATGTACATGTTGGGTGGTTTTCTTGGATACTCTGAGTAGAGTTATCTTTAGTATCCCTTTTTCCTATTATTGTCGGGTTGGGACCTCATTTCTGGTTAGGAATATATTATTCCACTTTATATCATTTTTCATCCACTTTTATAATTTTATGTATTTACTAGAGTTTGGTTCATGTATATTTAAAACTCTTGATGTTTTATAACTTCCTTTATCCATTCACTATTTCATGGAGCTATTTATGTGCATGTGTATAGGTACTTTAGGCTAAGTCCACCCATTTTAGTAATATGACTACTCTATGCCAGTCTTCATCCCCTATCCTATAAGTGGTGGGTTTGGGGTGTCACCCGCATCTTACTAACCTAAAAGGATGGGTCCTAGTGGGTCAAGTTGTGATATAGTGGTATAAAATATGGTTTTGTCATTGTTTCCATGTTTAGAGTTATAATTTTTTTATCATTGGTTTAGAACATAGGTAAATGGTGTTGGTGGGTCTCGAGTTTATCCCTCAGGACCGAGAACTCAGTAATGGTGTAGTAGAAAATGTATCCATACACCAGGAAATCTCCTACCGATTTCATGACTCAGTATGATGAGGCATCAGTTGAAGGTAACCAATGGTATGTGCATCTTATAGGATTGGTTATTTTGAATTTCATTTCCTACATGTGTTAGATCCCTAAATATACTTATCCAACCATGTTATGTCTTTTTGACTATTAGGATATGTCTGCAATGGTGGCTAGGTAGGATTCTGATACAGCGTTGTGACGATGACTAGTTGAGTGAGGGTTCTCTAGTATAAGGTTTTTGTGACATCCATCATAGTATCAAGGCTCCAGTTCATGAGCTAATTTGTGAGGTGGTTTCTCTATTCGGGAAACGGGTAGGGTTTCTACCCATTAATATGTAAGAGCACCCAACCCTAGTATTTCAATTTTACATTTCATGCCAGCATTAGTAGTTGTTAGTTCTTATTATTCAAGATGATGATGTGTGTAGATTAAGAATTCTACTAGATTTACTGGATCAGTTACTACCTAAACTCTTGGGTGAAAGATACCCTCAAGTGGCTAAGGCTTGGAGAGAGTCTGGAGTTCAAAATTTCTATTTTATGTGAATTCTTCCCAAATATATGGTTTCACTCACAACCTACCTCCTTTTTGGAGTAGATAGGTCTTTGTGGGGTTTACCTAACAATGTATTTGATGGGGTTCCACAATATTGGGAAGAGATTTAGTGACTATTCATTATTTATATTTATCCCTCTACCATACCCCCATTTCTAGTACATGTTCCTCTTAAGAAATCTTGGTATATTTTTAGCCTTCCAATAAGGGATCACTTATAAGTTACAATTAGTAGTGGGAATTATATGCATGAGAAACCAACATCAACTATAAGGTTTTTATCATTAGGGTGGCATTGTAGGAGGCATACTCTTTATTATACACATCTGTTGGGATATAAAACATAGATATTACATGGTGGAATCAATAATCTTGATGGTTCATTAATTCATGGGTTTTTAGAAGGCACAAATATCTTAGGCTTGGTAGATGATATGTTTTTGACGAGCAAAGACATATTCCTAGAGACTTCCCAACTTATCATGTTGTAGTGGGATGATAGATAGTATATACATCAAGTATAGGGGCACCAAAAATAGTATGAGGTGAGTTCTATAACCCTTTTACTTTAGTTATTTCCTTTTATCACTACTTCCATATCAAATGTTTAATCCCCATGTTGTTAAAATTTGATGTGGCTTCAATCATTCAAGGAAGAGGGACACTTCCCCTACTGTGGTTAATCCTTTAATTATGTGTTTTCCATCCGTATAATTGATTCATTGTTTCAAAAAGTGGACAATTTTGAGCTTTGGTGGGTGATTCCCTTCTATTTCTATGTTGGATGTCATTTTGGTAGTTCTAGGGTGTCTTTAAGATCGCTTTTCATGGGGAAATAATGGTAAAATTAAAGGAAAACATTAGGAAGATGAATATTACTACTTGCAGGTATCAGAGTGGTATGTGTCATAACCTGTCATGTCTCTACATTAGATAAAAAAGGAACAAGTCACTCTTTTCCACATCCCTTTTTATTCTCCTATAGATTCCAATTGATCATTAAGATCAATAGCCACATCTAAAGACTCTTAATTAGAAAGTTTCAATTATCAAAATTTACTTCTGGTAGAGTGACTTGACTTTGGATGTGATGTATTCTTTTGGGATCATTCTATAGAGGTAATGTGACCCTATGATTTCTTTAGCATCACTAGTGAACAAAATGGTTTTTCGCATCAGTTGTTTTTTTAACATTGGTTAGCCAAGGATGTTATTACCATAAAATTTGTAAATAAGTTTTTCACATCAATTAAAAATAATCAAAAAAAATTAAAAAATATATGGATAAGGTTTTTCATGTTATTTATAAAAAATAAACATGAAAATTCTTTTATGATGTCAGTTTTTTATATAAAATGAAATTATAAATAATTTATCACATTGATTTTTTATTACCTGTGTGTTAATTTTGTTATAGATTTTTTTATGATCAGTTTTTTAAAAAACTGATGACAAAAACTAGGCTAAAAATACATATATATTGAGTTTTTTTAATGTGATTTTTAATAAAACCAATTTGGAAAATAGCTTAACACGTCATGTTTCTGGAAAAACTGGCGTGATTAAGTGATTATCATGTCTGTTTTTTCATAACTGTCATGGAAATATCCAAAAATTAATATTTTTTAGGTTTGTTTTCATGTTAGTTATAAAATAACCAATGTGAAAAAATTATTTTTTTTATAAAAAATTAAACACATCCATACTATTAGTGAAAATATAGTGTCACAAACATTTAAAAATTGAACAATAATATTTACAATTTATATTAAAAATAAACTAAAACCCAATAAGACCTATGAAATAATTTTTCCATTCACTTTTTAAGTGTCTTATATCTTTTCTAGTGTAAGGATGAGGTTCATGAAATAGATAAAAATTTAAAAAAAACAATCATTTGATGTGTATTTCGCAAAAAAATAAAAAAATAAATGAAATGTTGATAACAAATTCTAACCTTTTTGAATTTAGTATGTGTCCCACTTAAAATTATTTTATACAAAAATATTAAAAAATTATATCCCATTTTTTCTCCTTTTTTGGTGGAACTTCTATATAAAATAATTTTTCAATTCAAAATCACATTTTATGTGCTTATATCCAAAATGTAGTAATTGAAAATTGAAAATAACCCTTACTTTTACATATTTGACCTTTCCATCCTTCTTTATTATTTTCTCTCTAAAGTAATCCCAATCACTATTTGAAAATAATATTTTTGAAATAAATTTATGTTTCATTATAATATATAAAATTATTCAAAGATACAAGTTCAATACATTCTTAAAATTATGTTTCACTTCACCAAGGATAGAGCATGGACACTAAAGTAGCTTTTCTCTTGAAAAAAACATCAAACATCCAATGGAGAATAATATAAAAAAATATGTTTGATTTTATTATATTAAAATATATAACACTTTATGATATATATTTTTCATACTCTTTAAGATAAGGAAGCATCCAACACTCAATAATTTCAATGTTTTGAAGTCTTTCAATAATATAAATTATTCTTTCTTCATCTGGAATTTTCCTCACAATAGGTAAAATAAATTGTGGGTCCATAAATATTTATACTAAAGATCTATAATGATTTGTACAAATTGTATAAATACACCTAATATAAATCTAACATAAGTATAAAGTATCAATAAATTAAAATAACTGTAATCTATATGAAAATTGACTGATATTGAATAGTGTTTTGTCATTTTGATTCCAAAATCATCTCTTATTAAAAGATCCATGATATATTTTTTCAAAAACATCAAGTCACTACATGCCCCAAAATTATAGCTTCCATTGGAATATTATATACATCCAAAAAATTGAAAATATTGATAATCTATCAAGAGTAGAAGAATTGTTTTTGAAGTCAGGGTATCCTATAATTATTTTTGTCTATACGATATTTCATTACCCTTAAATTATTTCATTAAAAAAATATAAACATTAAAATGGTAAAAAAAATTCACCAATATGAAATATAAAATATAATCTATACATAACTCAATGGTAGTTTTTCAAACATGTCTAGATGGATAAACAAAAACATAGGTAATAATTTGTCCAACTAAACTCACCTCATTGGTATCAATTGGTTTTTTGATGATCTGTATATATAATATCATCTATAGTGGCCCTATGATTATATATATATAAATGTTGATGATGAATGGTATAACAAATATAATATATAATCCCATATGCAATAGTATGATATTGGGGATCCTAATAATATAACTCACAATTAATGGGATGTTTGAGTATGAGGTGTAGGACTGGGATATGTATGATTGGTGCAGGATCAAGATCTATAGGCAGAGGTGGAGGAGTGAGATATTCAAGTAGAGGTGGAGGTATGAGAGCAGCATCCTGAAACTATCTTAGAAAGTCTTCAAACATTAATTATACTGAAGCACTAATCATGTCCTCCATCATCTCACCTATTTCCTTAACATTGGATTCCAAATATTCTACTTTTATTTTATAAACATCCTCGATTGAATATGTTTTCGAATAACCAAACACATTTCTTATAGATACACCTATCGGGTCTCTAGGTCATGACCCAAGTGTTTGTAATTTCCTAACATCTTAGTTAAAATATCCTTCCAACCCTCAGCCATGAATTTCCCCTATTTAATTTGGTCCTCCATGTAATTATATATAAATTATTTGAAAATTTTAGTATTAAATCAAAATATATAAATATTTAATTTAATTTAATGAGCACGAATAAATTATATAGATTCTTATAGTCCTCTCAACTAAAACCAAGGACTCTTCCATAAGATATTGTCCCATTTTGCTCATCTGGGACCTCTAACAATTTTCATGTCTAGCTGGGGGGAAGTAGGGTCAACCTCTGTGGATCCTGAAAACTTAGCTCTCAAATTTTAAAAATATTTATCTTTCATTTTCTTGATCTAATAATGTATACCCTCATTGAAATAAAGTATGATGTATACATTTTTGGATTGGATCTCCTAATGTGATCTCCTTGTTTTCTAAAAATTAATAATAAAGAAATCATTAATATAATCATTAATATAAAAGATTATCTAAATATAACAATACTCTTACCAAAAACGCTTCTTGTCATCTACATGAAATAAACTTATTCCATTTATATTCATCATGAAATGGATATATATCACATGTATTGTGATGTTTTATATCCCTAAAAATGAATTCTAATGGGAGGGTTGATTTAAAATCCTTCCATCTGCAAGTATCCAAACCTAAAAATTTCATCTAGACACCTTCGGTATGAGGTATATCATATGTCATCTTATAAGAAGGTAAAAACCAATATTAGTAAAAAAATCATGATTATTAATATAATAACAAACTAAATTACCAAAATTTTATCCAATAATTTAAATATAGTCAATTTCTCAGTACTTCCCCAATTTAACAAATACTACATTTCCCCAAGCTTCAACTATAATAAAAGTAATAATTATTTTTTCATTTAGACACATGGGAATATAATTATCATCAAAGTATATTTTTATCTTATGTTCCCAACTATAGCCAACTTCTAATTTTGGTAAATGTGTGAATCCATGTTTACTAACCCTTGAACTATTTTTCCCCCTACAAAAGTATATGGATCACGTGTAAAGTATGAGGATGTGCCTTAACAGTAGTATCTTTATGGTCCTCCTTGTAACTATGTGTATGGTCCTCCCAAGATGTATGTATTGGATTAGATTTTTTTTTCCTACAATTATCCTATAAATCAAACTACCAAACAATTAGTAAAAAAATATACAAATCCAACAATTACATATAAAATTTTAAAAAAATCAAACTGATTAAAAAAATTAATCTATATTATACAAATTTTTATTCATATTTCATAAAATAGTTGACTAAAATGTTAAAATTAATGAAAGGTGAAATGACATAAATGAATAAAAAAATCCAAAAACTGGTGTGTGAATTGTAAAAAATATCCAACATATAATACCATTTTATACACAAAAACTATTATTCTTTAAATATACTTATTTATACTTTTTTATATTTTATTTAACATATTAGATTAAAATTAACTTTTTTTTCATAAAATCATTAAATACATAAGTTAAGTAAGGGTAAACATGTTAAACTAAAAAAACTAAACTATTATAAAGATATAATTTAATTTATTAGTTATAATGTGTGTTTTAATAAATAAAATTAAACTAATATATCTAATTTTTTTTGAAATTTAAAAAACTAAACAAGAAATAAATATATGTTACCTGTAATATTTTGAAATTAATAAATGATTTTTTTTCAAATTCCATCTTCATGATCATTATATATAGTGGAAACCATTCCTATAATGTGCCCGTTAATATTATTTATAAATTTTTCCACAGAAGTAGGGATCTCACATAAAACAGTATCTTCATCATGTTTTTCATCACCAACATACAATTTTTTCAATTAAAAACGATATACCACTATATATCAGATTGATCATGAATATAGAAAAAATTACATGTTTTTTCAGGATAAAAGGATCATATGTATATTCCAAACTATTCTAGTTAACAAGTTTCATTATTAATTCATTGTGTTTCACACAATTGTAACTAATAATTGATTTTTATTAAAATAATCGAACTCAAAATTTAATGTAATAAACCTCCAATGCTTCTTCAATGACTCTATAATATACACTTGTTATAGAGATTAGAATTTTGTATTTGGAACTCAGAAAATGAATTTATTCTATGAACACTAATACACTGCTATTCTGATCTACACTTATGTTTTTCCTAAACATTTTTATGATGTTTAAATACATTAATTTAATTCTTGTAATATGTTATAAATTATATACCTAGTTTTCCCACTAATCACCTCATTGTTTCTGATGTATCTGAACTACCAACAATTATCTCTTTAAACCATGGAAGAAATTTTTCTCATTGAAAACCTATATGAAATTCTTCATTAAAATGTTATATATGGATGATCACAATCTATGTTATTCAAGATGTATAAATATACCTTTTAATTTTCTCACCTATAAACAATTTAACATTCAATCCAAGGATCCCATTTACCAAATAATTGACTTTTTCATGGTGAGATGCAGGCAAAAGGATATACTCCACTATTGACAATTATCTTGTACAAAACATTGAAACCTTCCCCAAAACATAATTCCCAATAATAGAAGCTTCAAGTCATTGTGTATTCTTAATATAACCCTTCAATATCTTCATAAACCATTCAAAATGATATATCTAACATAGATATAAAGGATTGAAATGCTTTATTTCTCACACCAAACGAACCATTAAATGAACCACAATATCTAAAAAATATAGAGGGAAATAAATGTCTAGTTGACGAAGTATATAAATCACTTCATTCTCCAAATTGTACAAAGAATTCATATCAATAACCTTGTTAAAATTTTAATTGAAAAAATAAAACTCCTTCATGATAGTAATTCTAAAATAGATAGTTAATATTCTATGAAATGATACAGGTGGGAACTATTTCATCATGACAGGAAAATCATGAGATTTCATACCTATCAACTTAAAATATTTTAGTGAGACAAAATTGTTTCAATTTAAAGAAAAACTCTATGGAAATTTTATACTATCTATACATAGAAAAAAATATAATTTTATTCCTCTTGGATAATTTTTGAGATGATGAAGGTAGGTACGTTTATCTTCCATTTGGTGTGGGAGCTAACACCAAACATATTCCCATTTAGAATAAATCCATTATTGCATTTATCCCATATTTATTCTTTCATTTAATATCTAAAAATTTTCTAATAAAGCTATCATAGATATTTTTATCCATTTTAATAGAATCGAAATTATATTTTTCCCCATGATATCTCTAATATGGAGGTTCAAAAAACATTTAATGTTTCTTCCAAGTATTTAAATCATTAAATTATTTTTGAGTCTTTATGGATGTGACATCATTAATTATCATCCTCTCAAAATACTGATGGACAATGGGTTTGGAGAAATATAAAATTCTTATGCGCCATTGAATGTTTTTTAAATCTTTTATTAGAAGGAATTAATTTAAAAAACATTGATGGACCATGTATAATATTTTTATCCAAGGTTGTAATTGATAATATGAAGTCTTTTGTTCACAAATTGGACAATATTTATGGACATTAACACTGTGTCCATACAAAATTCCATATATTGTGAAGTCATTTATAGTGAATATAATCATTTCATGTAGTATAAAATGTTCCAATTTATAATAATTATTCTTCATAATAACTTACCCTTTTAAAAGTTTCAAATAATCAATTAATAGTAACAAAAAACATCAATGTCATTCCTAGTATATTTTTGGTTCAGAGATCATTAAACTCAATATGACGTGTTTTTTCTTTATATAAAATTTAGGAGATAAGATTTAAATTAAAAATAAAATATTTCATAACCTA
Organism: Viscum album; assembly: GCA_963277665.1. Lineage (NCBI taxonomy): Eukaryota > Viridiplantae > Streptophyta > Magnoliopsida > Santalales > Viscaceae > Viscum > Viscum album. Next base: position 1,416,859,585 of record OY728120.1, read on the forward strand.
TGTGTTCTACTAAATATTCTATCTAGATTCATTCCCTCTATGAAGAGTCAAAGTCTATGTCTTTTAACATGATTTTCTAATGTAGGAAATTGTAGAACAATTTTCTTCCACTATGGAAAATTTTTGGGTTAAATTAATTTTCCATCACATATCCACTCATATGTTTGAAAAATTAATCTTTTTTCACCATTTTAATTTTTAAATAAATGTCTCAAACAATGAATCAGAGGAAGATACCAAATTACTTTGATAGGAGTATTTGTAACTGCTAAATCAGGATGTGATTATTCTTTCATCTTATACCATGACATCCCATATTTAGGTCACTCTAATAAAAAATCACATTCTATCCTATAAAGAACATAGTTATTCATTAAATAATGTATTTTCTTATACCCTAAACCCATCAGGCATAATATTTTCTTCACTTCGTAATGTGAATCTGGAATATCATTGTCTTTAATAAGTATGTGTCTCAATAGCTGTAGAAACTCTGTAAAAAAAATTAAAATATCCATTTTCACCTTTAAGTTAGCCAGTCTTAACACCATTGATAAAACTGAAAATTCTATACAACCGATATATAATGTTCTTTTAGCATCACCATATAAACACCTAACTATTAGTTATTTCTCAGTTGTGTCTACTTCATTGTTATGAATCATTTCATTAATTTGATTAGACTTTTCATCATAAAAAACATCATCATAAATAGATCTAGATTTATTCCCAACTTCACCATGCCAAATCTAAGGGTTGTAACATGTAATAGAAACAATTAAAATTTAAATGACCTTTGATCTCACTACTTTTTATCTTCTTTGTATATAATCATTTCCGGTATATATAGAAAAAAATTTCATTGTTTGGAAAATTCTGTTTAGAAAATTATTAAAAAGCATCAACACCTTCATCATATTCATCACTTATTCATAGTTCAGTAATCCAACTTTAACTTATTATTATCTATCAAAAAATATCTAAATTGAAAATAAGTTATTATATTTTCTAATTAATTTTTAAATTTACTATTATAAATATAAATAAATAAATAACATAAAACAGTTCACCAAAAAATCATATTTTATAAATTAAAATATAACATTGAACATATTTAATTGCTATTATTTAGTAAAAAATCACAAACCTTAGACTAAAAAAATTATTAATCAATTAAAAAATTCCTATTATGTGAGAATAATAAAAATGGAAATAAAAATAAAAAATATAAAAAATAAATGGAAAATCAAAACAAAAAATACAAATGAAGATAACTTGGATTCATAGAAAATCTTAAAAATAAACATAAACTATATGTTGATATCAGAAAAAAGATGACTGATAAGGTGACACTAGTGATAAGAAGGCGCAAGAAGAGGTTGATGATGGGTGACAGTGTACGATGGTGTTTTATGCTAACTGAAAGAAAAAAAAACATTAATGGAATATTGAAGCAATAAATATAACTAAAAATACCTTGGATTTATGTAAAATGTAAAAAATAAACACAAATTTTAAAATTAAATTGTAAATGAGATGATTGAGAAGGCGATGCCAATGAGAAGAATGTGCAAGCAGTGGTCGATGATAGGTGACAGTGGATGACGCATGGTGGTGGATACCAAATCAAAGATAATGTAACAACAATTTAAAAGTGGAACCAAATATAAAAATTAAAATACCTTTAATACAAGTAAAATTTAAATAATAAACACAAACCATAAATGGAAATTGGATCTGAAATGATTGAGAAGGTGAAAAAAATAGAATAACATGAGAGGAGTGGCTGACAACTGGTGATTGTGGATGACACATGGTGTGGGATGGAAAATAAAGATACTCAAGGCCACAGGTCGAATAAATAATATATTTTAGTCAAATGATCTTTGATTGAATATGTTATCGGCTAAAAATCAAAAAATATAGGGGTTACGGTTCATCATATGAGAGAAAAATGAAGTCAATTGCTTGACAGAATGATAAAAAATGATAGATCCCAACCCTCAATTAAAATTATAAAACATTTCGACGTCATTTATTTGAAAACCGATGAAGAAAAGATTATTTTTTGCATTGGTAATTGAATAACCGATGTGAAACATCTTAATTTTTCACATCGGTTCTTCAGTAACTGATGTCAAAACATTATATTCCATGTTATTTATTAAATAAATGATGTAAAATTTAGGATCTTTCATTTTTCAAACTAGTTTATCAATAATTGATAGGAAATATCACCCATTAACATCTGTTATCAATGAAATTAAATGGAAAATTGATTTCGTTTATTTTAAATGTAGGTTCTTGAATAATTGAAGTGAAAATTCATCTTTTCAAAATAATTATTCAATAAAATAAGTGAAAAATATATGTATTTTATTTACCCTATCGATTTCAGATAATTGATGTCAAAAATTTGTTAGGAAAAGTAAATTTTGTACTTATACATATCCCAATGGGAGGAACAAGTTTTTACTTTATTAGTAAGAGTTTATATCATGATGGGGAAGTAGAGATTATATTTCATTGGGTATATTTGACTTCTCTTTAGTTGGCCAGTATAACCCTTTAATTGGTTGACAATATGAAAAAGTTTCTTTTTGACCTAATTTTTTCCCCTGAGAAGTTTGAGATTTTTTTCATGAAATAGGATAATCAATTCATGAATATTTTCATTGTTTATTTCACATAAATCAGGTAAAAATCAAGAATATATACTTCTTTCTAAGGATTGAAGAAATTTTTGACCAGTTGAATGTGCAAGTAGGTTTTCAAAGAGCGATATTGGTTATTACTACCATTAATTAAGGGTTTTCAAGTATGATATTCTAATTAAGGAATTATGATGCCAATATATAAACTATGATTTCTTAGTGACGCCTTTCGATGTGACTAATTCCAATAATATGTTCATGGATCTGATTAACCGAATCTTCCATCAATATTTTGATTGAATCATATTTGTTTTTATAGATGGAATTCTCATATAATATATGTTAGAGTAGTTGAATTAATATTATTTTATGATGTTCCTAGACTTACTTTGAGAGAATCCACCCTTATGATATGATCTCAATGTCTCAGTTTTTTTATCTGAAGGGTTTAGTTTCTTGGGAATGTCATCTTTTATCATGGTTTATCTATGGATATAATAAATATTGATTTATTTATCTCTTTGGAACCTTCAAATATAATTCCATATTTGGGTGTTTTCCTTGTATTGGTAGAATACAACTGATGTAGGGTGTCAAGTACATAGTGTTTTTTATGTCTTTAGAACCGGGCTCTAATGTGTACTTGTGTAAAGGATGGGAGTTTTTACTTATGTGGTCAAGGAATTTTTTAACCCATTGGAATAATTACACGACCCATAGATATGAACTGGAAATTGTATTCTTTAACTTTAAAATAAATAGGCATTATCTTATGGGTGAGCATTTCATTGTTTACTCAGACCGCCAAAGTAGTAGGTATATTTTCACTTAGAGATATCCTAGCCTAAGATAAAAGGGTTAGTTATAGTTCATATAGGAATATGAATTGAATATACTCAATACTATATGTAAGGTAAATTTAGTGGAATATTTCATTAGTAAGAAATATCAATCTCTCTTGGTAGAGGAGGCATATGAGTAATTGGCCTCATTCCAGCAGACCATGGTGGATGATAGGGGTGCATCTTATATTCTGTTAATAGTAGTGATTCCATCCCTTCTATAGTATATGATATTTACTCAATTGGGATATGTTCATTATGAGGCTTTACATGACCAGATATCCTCAAGAGATTCACAAGACTGATTTTATAAAGGAGGGAGGGATGCCATTCTTTTCTAGGGATAGATAGTGGTTCTAATCACATTGTGTGGGGTGGTGTAGGGTAATTTTCATACTACAACCTTTGTGATGCATTTGGGTGGGGATAATATGTTCAAGAACCTTTCTAAGTATTTTTGGTGGGCTGGTATCATGTGTATTATTTCCGAGTTTGATTCTCAATGACTCACCCATAAGTAGGTAAAGGTTAAACATCAGGTTCTGATAGGTATGACTCAACCTTTTTATTTTTTTCTAAAATGAAGTCAAATAGAATATTAATGGATTTTTTGATAGTTATTACCTATATAATTATATGCCATAATTAAATCTTGGTGAATTTCATCTAACTCTCCAAAGTATTCACATTCCTATGTTTTCAAAGTTAGAACTCTAATGAGAGTTTTGAGTGTCTTGTTTGTGTAAGAAAATTTTGGGATTTATGGGTACCCATCATGTTCATCTCGAACCATGATGTCCGGTATACATCACAATTGTAGATGGGTTGCAAGAGTATTTTGGGACCCAACAACAAATGAGCACAACGTTCCACCCCCCAAGCAGATGCCTAGTTCAAGAAAACAATATGGGTATTAGACAATGTGTTGTGGGCTAGGATGTTGGTTTTTGGAAAGAATTTTTTGGATCACATACCATTGGAATAGGTTTCTTATAATATCATCTATCACTCCACTATCATCATGGAACCATGAAAGTAAAAACATGAGAAACATTTTAGGTTTACCTTATGACGGTATGAGGTTAGAAGGACCTCTCTTATTGGGCCAGAAATAGTGCATGCGACATTAGAGAGGTGTTCGGGTGTTCCGTGAGTGTTTTAAGATAGCTCAGTGTCAAAAAAAATATTTCACAGACTCAAGTCATAGACCTTTGGGATTTGATCAGGGAGACCATGTCTTCATGATATTCTCCCTATGATGTGGATTGTGACGTTTTAGTCAAGGAGTAAGCTTTTCCATAAGTTTATTTAGATGGTATGATTTTCTACATGGGGTTGATGAGATTTGATAACACTTGGACCTTCCCTTATAGTGATACGAGTTGTGAAACATCTTCCATGTGTTGCAGCTAAGAAGATACATCCTCGACCCATAGAACGTTATTCACTATAGAGAGATGGACATTGAGGATGGATTAAAATTATTGGAGTAATCCTTCTAAATCAAGGACCAACAGGATATGATCCTTAATAGAATGACTATTCCTAGGGTTTGAGTTCTTTGGTAGCATGGGATAAAGAAAGAGTTATATTGCGAGTATTAGAGCTAGATGTGGGTTTAATACCCCACCTTTTTTGTGGCTTATTCCTTTTAGGGATAAAATCCTTGAAGGATGGGAGTATTCAATGAATCTAGTTTTTTTATTCTAAGCCTTTTAATATTTTTATAAATATCTCTATATTTTTCTTCATCTTCAAGGTTTTGTTCGGGGGTTGTAGGACCCAAGAATTAATATATTAAAAATATTAATATATATTAATTCATGTGCATGTATATTTATGGAAGGAATGGTTTTACTATTAATTGTGACCTTAGATGGTAAATATAATACTGTGGTTTTCATTTAAATGTGGGGTTTACCATAGGTCGGACATAAATTAGGTCATCATAGGGAATTCGGTTGAAGGATTCTATTGGATTGTGCATTAAGTAATTAAATAATTTATTTATTAAATTTAATTAAATGAACCAAAACCTAATTCCTTCTATATATATCTCATTATGAAAAATATATAGTGTTTGGGGCATAAGTTTGGGAGAATATATATGAATAATTTGAGATCTTATTTGGTATTGGTGTCTCATAAATGTGGATGGACGATGAACGATTGCAAAGAATTTTGATACTGGGGTCAAAAATCAATGGATCATCACCCTATTCACTAGAGAATGTGTTCTTCACCAATGATCAATTATTTCTTCTTTTAGGGATCCATATTTTGATGGTTTCCATCCTTCATTTTATTTTATTATCATGTGCTACTTATCTTCTTGGTTTAACTCTGATTTATTTTCGTCAGATGAGCCCCATTTTAAATAGCATTATTGATCCTATTTATTGAAATATTCTATCCATTTGATTCCATAATTTTTTTTAAAAAAATTCTATAATTTATGGTCATTGGTTGGGAACTCATCGAATATTGATGATATTACCTTGTTCTTTTTCATTTTCTCACCATTGTTTTTGTGTTATTCATCATTGTCCCATGAGATTGTGATTTAACATTATCTGAAAGGATTCAAGAATGATTGAACCACCAAATTCATGGTGGATGCATGAAAAATTGAGATGTTTTTTTCTTATGGATGGATCAATATATGTTATGTGGTTTGGGTGATGGATTTGAGTATTGGGACCCCAAACTGCATTGGATGACCCGACAGATTACCAATCGAGTGATCAGAGTTCTTATTTCTTGCCACCAGAGGCCAAAATCATCAATTGGGGATGAATTATGTCATTTTAAGAAGATTTTTTAGGGAAATGGTTAATATGGTAATATAAATCATTGATCTAGAATCATTGTAAAGTTAGTCTTTACTGTATTTGAAAACCATGACAAAACACCATGTATCTCTGAGGAACACATGTCGTGCAGTTGGGGTTCTCGTGGTAGCTAAGGTTTTGGGTGAGTTAAATATTATACTTCATGTGTCATGGACCTCAAATACTATGAACCCACCCAATAATCCTATCCATTCATGAAGGCACATTCCCAATACCATGAGTAAGTATTCAAGTCACGTGCCCTTAGGGATACTCAATGTGGATACACTTGGATAGTTGATCCTTAAACCACTAGAGTACATGCTTGAGACCCTAGGTGAACATAATTTTCATGTGACCCCATCTACATGTTTTTTAGTTTCACATGGTTGTCCAATATATCTCCAGGTGAGGATACACCCAAGATTCATAGAAAAGTTTTGTGTTGTGTACACTATGTGTACCTTTTTCCAGAAATTTATACTAAGCATATATCATTCATTGGAACTTGTATTTGGAGTCGCGAGTAGAATATCTTGAGTAGATTTTAAATTGGACATGATGGTATCCTTTTTTATATTATTAATATTACATGAGGTGGTTTAAGTTGAACACTTCTTTATGTGACACTTAAATGATGGTATTGATCTCCTTATCAAAGTAATTTTGGGACCAGTACTCCCAGATCTCTCTATGTGATGGGTCCCCCATATCATTTATACAAATATATACTGAAATCCCCCAGATTATATATTTCAGGGGTCCTCTATATATAGAGTGTACACCTCATCATTGAGATCTGGTATTGAGAGAGTCCTTCACTGGAGTAGGGATCCCTTGGTTGTGTTATGTAGTGGTGAGGTGTGACCTCCATACTCATTATAAAGGGGTTATATGAGATGTTAGGATAATACATAGTGATCAGGTGGATTTGAAATGCAGTATCAATGACTGGGAACTCTACTTTATATCTTACGAGGTTGTGTGTGGTGTTTGGAATTAGTTATAATCCCTTTCGAGTTATGGGAAGACTATTCATTCTTAGCTTACTATGGATATAGAAATCTCATTTTTCGCTTCTATTGGGTTTATTTTGATCCTATTATATGTTTTGGAATCATTACCTTATTTATTCTTGTGTTGATCTAACTACTATTTATTCCTATTTCTTAACCTCCTTTGTTTTATTGGTGTCCTTCTAGCTGTGTATAAACTCACCCCAGCATGGGATTTTTTCAGCATGTGTTATGTCTTATGTAGATGATTCAAAAAAATTTGTGACTCAGTTAGACCAATTATTTATGTCTATCATAGGTACATATAGTTTTTTATATGTTTAGTGGTTATAGATATATATTTTTAGTCGGGATCTCTATAGTTTCCCCTTTTTCCATATGTTTTCTTGTTGGGACCTCATTTTTGGTTGGGAATGTATTTTTCTTCTGTATGACATTTGTATTACATTATTGTAATTTTATGTATTTAGTAAATGTCTTTTCATGAATTTTTCATAATCTAGTTGTTTCATTTTTGACATTATATCTACATTGTTTCAGGTTGGTAGTTTTATGTGTGCAAAATAGGTACTTTAGGCTAAAGCCTTCAATTTAAGTGATATGCATACTTGGATCTAATTTCCAACCCCTGGCCTATTGTATTTAGACATGGGGTGTCTCCATAGAATTATTTATAGCCTAGTATGGGTCTTAGTGGGTTGGTTTATGATATTCCTCAACTAAAATCCGGAGAAACCCTCATAGTTGTCATCAATGTGTCAGCATTGGGAATATAAAACCATCTTCCTAGTGGCCCTTAAGACTTTTGATAGTTTTTTGTATATATGAAAAACCATTATTTTAATACACATTAATTCATGATTTTATACATGAAGGTATACATAAAATAATATCGATAGATCATGAGGCCTAGTGTATTTGGGAAATTATTCATATAACATAATAACATGAAATAAGGGTAGAACAACATTATTAAAAAACTCCACAACATGACCTTAAATTTACATTGCTATTTTAAAACTAAATGAGATAACCTAAGGACATAAATAAAAAAGGGGTAATATATGAATCCATGTAATGGAATAATAAATGTATAGAATAAGTTAAAGAAGTAAATTTGAGTTTAGAGGCATATCAAGGTAGCATAAGAGGGGTGATAACTATAAACTTGAACATCAAAGCATGATATAAGATGATAACAAAAATGAAACAGGAAAACGTGGTAACCACATAAAACAAGACATCATAAACATAGATCAAGGATAACAACAAAATAATCATAAAATTATGTGATTAGGATAACTTACTACATACCATACAAGGTATCTCATGAAATAAAAATGTTACCAAATGTATTGGAGGGCTATATAATTGTGAGCCCCCTATCATATACATATCATGTACGTGCATTAGTGTGCCACATAAATCATACCACATAAGGATTTAATTCATAAATTTTAATCCAATGATTATGGAGTGTGGGTTATATACATGGTGGTACCCAATAAATGAAGGATATGTACATCTTGGTGAATACCCTTGACTGTAAATGGGTATGTTTATTCACTACACAAGTGTTTGGCATGGAAAATCACCTGAAAATTTCAGCAACATAATAGGGATACATAAAGATTCATGGAAGAATTTAATGAGAGTAAAAGGGGTCTATGATTACTTTTACATAATAATTATAGTAATAGGGATGTGAAAAAAATATCCCAACCTAAACAATTGGAAATAAAACATCATAATATAAAGAAGGTTCTTTAATAAAGGGGATGAAGAGTGGATCCATTACCTTAAGAGGGTTCTTCTAAAATCATGGGATTATATTATTATGTGAATAGAAACACCATGATAAGGATATTTCGTAGGAAAGGTAGAATAAATTCTGGATCAATGGTTTTTTAGTGAATATGAAATAGAATTTTGGTGGGTTTTTTTATAGGAAAATAGAGTGGAATTCTTAATTAATTTCTAAACTTAGGTTTTGGACTCTATATGATAAAAAATGAAAAATACAAACCATTCCATGTTTTTTATCCATTATTTATACCAAATAGTAGTTTCATTGATATTTTATAATTTTAATAACTGATCTCATTATAATATTAAACGTGGTGATGTGGAAGTGAGTCATGTTCATAAAGAACTGATTTCGAAACCTTAAAATATAATATAGGATTTGAAGGATTCATTAAGGATTTATAAAATTAATAATATAAAATATAAACATATTATTTTAAATTTAATACATAATTTTTACCAATATATTCTTAATTTTATTTATTTATTCACATTTGGGATTTTATGATGTCATAATATAAACAGTATATTAAGAGGGTATTTAATTTATACCCAAAAAATAAAATGTCTTTGAAAATTATGAAAAATTATCCATTGGATATTTTTAATGTCATGATTTCAAAAATAAAATTTATTTTATCAAACTAATTTTATAAATATGATAACATAAAATTTTATATAAAAATTTTCTATTTAATTAAAAGAATATGTTTTTACAATGATAACAGTTTCTAACCCATAATAAAATTACATTTACTTCATAAAATTATATTATCATTCATATTTAAATAAAAATTATTTAGTAGTAATATTTTATTAAAAAAATTTATTTCCAAAATTATTTAATTCATAAAAAAGTGTTTCTTGATTGAAACTATGCATTTTCTAAAAATAAACTATGTGGTCTATCATATCAAAATCTAATTTTTATCAAACTCGTTATTTAATAATTTATAAGGTTATAATGAAAACAATAAATTTAATACTTAACTAATTTTAAATTTTAAAAAAAAATAAATCCATGCTTTTATGGTCTACAAACATAACCTATAATATCACCAATATATTCCATAAGGGTAAGGTGTGTGACGGGGACACATTCCTGGGGTGCTTTGGTGAACATGGTTTGGCTCGTAATCTAAATAAGCTTAGTATTATCTCATAAATGGTTAATCCAACACTTTATTTGTTGATTATTGAATTGAAATTCATTAATGGGAAATCCCAGTGATGTTATCTCCCTTGAAATCTTTGATAAATTAGATTAATAGGGTATGAATCTACTGATTGAGGTCATTGCTTCTTTTTTCTTTGTTAGTTAGATTTATCATAACCCTTAATATACACTAATCACAACAATCACTATAGAGTGGATATATTATCAATGGTTATGATTCATAATATAATTTTAAATCTGACCTGATATAACTTATAACATTTCAAAATTACTATATTAATGCATGTGTTTTCTATAATTTCATTTTTCAATAGGGAATTTATTTATTTAAAAAGGTTATTTCATTTATAAAACTTTGGGTCTAAAAATTATTCCACCCTCCATAAATTTTTACCTTGAAATTTAATTTCATTCACTTAATAACATGAGGGTACTTCAATTTCAATGCCTCTTCAGATTCCCAATATTCTTTCTCAAACTTGTGGTTCCATCACAATACTCTAACCATGTGATTTATCTTATTTCTCATAACATTGTATATATGATTTAAGATATTAATTGTTTTCTCCATTTATGAGATATCATTATCTAATGATTTCACCTAGATATATTTTACATGTTATGGTTCTTGTATGTACATAAATAAGAGGGATATGAGGAACACATCATGTACTTTATAAAGTATTGGTGGGAGTGATATTAGATAGGTCATATCTCTGATGAAATATAGGATCTCAAAGGAACCAATGCATATTTTACTAAGCTTCCCATTTTCCAAAAACATCATGACTTTATTCTATGGAGATATAAAAAGGAACACATTATCTCAAACCTCTAACTCTTGATCATATTAATGATTTTTTTCATATATTTTCTATTTACCTTGTGATGATTTCATATGATATTGAATGATTTTAAATTTCTCTTCCATATCATGGATAAGATCATGTCCCACTAGATTCTGATCTCTTACATTATCCCAACATGGTAGATCCTGACATAGCTTCCTCTACATATCCCTATAATGGCCCATTTGAATTCTATAAGGGAAATTTTTGGTATATGAGAACTCCACTAGGGGAATGTATTGATCCCACCGTCCTTATAAATACATTAAACCAAATATCATTATATCCCTTACATTTTTAAGGGTTCTCTCAAACTATCCATTAATCTTAGGGTGATAAATAGTATTTAAACTCAGCTTTGTATCCAACACTTGTTGAAGGCTTCTCCCTAACCTTGATATAAACCATATATCTCAATAAAATATAATGGAGAGTGGAACTCCATGTTGCCTTACCGCTTCTCTTATATATTTCTTGGTTAGTTTGTCAAGAGATAAATCTTCCTTGATATAAATTAAATTCATTGACTTTTTAAGGTGATTGACTACCCCCCCCCCCCCACAGATTGTGTTATTGGATTTATATTTCCTAGGGATTCATATGATGAAACCCATGGTTATGTTTTCCCATTTACATTTGGTATGGATAACTTTTACATCATTCCCTTAGACTATTATTACTCTTCCTTGACTTATAATCATACCAATAATTAAGATACAAATTCAATAATCCCCATATCTATGTTATCCCATTATAATATTTTCTTGAGATCTCTATACATCTTATTGATTCCTATATGAATACAGGAATATGAGATATGCACATCATTCAGAAGTTCCCTCTTCAGTTCAGGTTTTTATGGGAAAAATATCTAGTTTCCAAACCATATAAATACATCTTTAGAAAATTTTTACTCGATAATATTCACTAACGTTTATTATAGCACCTCAATATTTTTATAGGCCTATTTGATCCTCTTAAGAATGGATGTTTGAGTAGTTATTTAATCAAGGTAAAATAAAGATCCATTTATCATTCCCATCTCCATCCTATTCTTGTCTATGAAGATTGGATCCCTTGCAATGGTCATCATGAATAGTGTTGTAGGATCCTTTATACTTAGAGCATCTTCCAATTTTTTCCCGTCTAGGATGGTAATAGATTAAAAAATAATATAGTTTGATCAAATTTATCCACCTTCATTGGTCCATTTTGATATCCTTTTGTGTGATTATATACTTAATGATTTTATGATTTATATATATGTCAGACTTCTCCCCAGAGAAGTAATGTTTCCAAATCCTTAGTGTAAAGATCACTACGGCCTATTATATATCAGGGGTTGGTTATTTCTTTTCATTAATCATTAATTGGATGGGGCATAGACTATCACTTTATCATCTTTCATGAGTACACAACCCAATCCCTTTTTGGAATCATAGCTTTATATCGAAAATCCTTTCACACTAGTGGGTAATGTGAGTATTAGTGCATTTATTATCCTATTATTTAACTCTTTAAATCTTTCCTTGCATTCATCATTCCAAAAAACCCTAACTCCCTTTGAGTTATCATGGTTAGTGGGCTAAGAAATCATGAGAATTTTCTCAAAAATCGATGATAGTACCTAGATAGTCCAATAAAACTATATATTTATATCACAGATTTTATATTAGGTCATCATTTAATTATCAATGTTTTTTAAGGATCCATAGATTTAACTTTTCTAGTGATAACATTCCCTGGGAATGTTACATTATCTATGAAAAAATCACATCTATTATACTTTGTATACAACTTTTATTTCCACAAGGTCTTTAGAGTAGAATTATAATACCCCCACGTTCATTCTTACTTTTGGAGTATATAAGAATATATTCTATAAATACTACTAACGTTTTGTGGGGAAAATCCCTAAAAACTCTATTCATTGCATCTATAATGATATCTGGAGTGTTATTGGGTCAAAATGGAATCACTATGAACTCATAGTGCATGTAACTTGTATGAAAATTGGTCTTGGGAATATCCACCTTCTTTACGTTTAATTTATAATATCCCAACCGATGATCCACCTTGGAAAAGTATTTTGATCCCCATAGATGATCAAACAAGTCATCAATATATGAAAGATGATTCTTTTTCTTTATCGTGATCTTGTTAATCTCATTATAATCATTGTACTGGCACATTGACCCATCCTTCTTCTTAATAAAAAGGACTGGTTCACCCCATGGTGAATCAGTTGGGCATATAAATCCTTTATCGAGATTCTCATTTAGTTTATTCTTTAACTATTTAATTTCAATACTTATATTATATACGGAGACTTGGATATTGGAAATTTTCCAACTACAGTGTTGATTGAAGAATTAACCTCTCATCTAAGAGGAAGATCAAAAAATTCTTTAGGAAACACATTAATGAATTCCATTAAATTGGAAGTGTCATCAAGAATGTTCTTTTCCTTAATCTCAATCATTTTATCTATATATGTTATCTACGAAGGAGAAAATATCAATGTTTGAGATGATAATACTAAAGGATATTTATCCTCTTCCACTCACTTGTATAATCTTTGATGGAGGTTTCCAATATAGAGGGTTATTTCCTTCACTCATAAATTTATGTTGGATCTATACAAGGAAATTCAATCCATGACTAGAGTAGTGTTGTAGTCAACCAAAGGTATTATTGTAAGTTTATTCTATGAAATTTATCCCAAATATTTTGATAGGGGATAATTTTTATGCTTGGGATGAAATAATTGAACAGTTTTTTGTCTTCACGGACAACACTACTTCCATGTCTTGAGGTGGTGTTTAAATAGTTCTACTAAACTTGTGTTGCGTGAATGAATTGAAAGAACTATAATTAGATAGTTTTTTCAATATAATTGAATGAATAACTAGTATACCTATCACCACATCATTATTGTAATCTACGGTAATGGTTGGCATAAGCTCTCACTTTTTCTCTAGGACTATAGATTATTTTCATCAGTTGTAATTGATAACACTTGTCTTTATGCATTCATTTTCGCATTGGTTATTAAATAAATTTCACCTATTTATATCCATTGAATAAAATAAATGGATAATTTTGGATGAGAATTTATTAACTATTAAATATATAAATGGGAAACCATTTTCATTAATGGGAAAACTATTAAATGAAATATATTCAATAACCTATGAATTTTTAGGTTTCAATATATGTTTTCCATTATCTATTTAACAATATAAAATTATATGGGAATTTTTTCCCCCAATAATGTTTCCTAAGAATCTTTTGAATTTTATAAAAAATAACCTTTGTTAGTGTCAAACCAAGTGTCACGTAAGGAATTTTATCATGTACCAGGTGACAATCGAGCCAAATCCCAATGTGCCCATTTCAGGGTTATTATGCCCAAAGTAAAACTAATCCTGGTCCACATCCACTTTTTGTATCCTAGAAGGTATTTGGTTTCTTGGAAACCAATTACTACATACCTTACTAGAATTTACAAAAAAATCTATGTTTAGTATTATTTTTAATGATTTCTCTAAGGTTTTCAAATCATATTTCTCATATATAATTATACTTTCTTCTAATACCAACTACGAAAACCCCTAAATTTAATACAACTTTATTCATGATTTAATATATAAAGTTACACATAATAGATTAAAATATTTTTTTGAGTTCTAGTGTCTTTTTGAAATTAGGTACATATTGAAATAACATGAAACATGTGTACAACAACATTATTTAAAATATCCATAACATTCACTTAAAATTTCACTTCTCTTCTAAAAATGTACAGGATAACCTTGGGATGTACATTATAAAGGGGTGAGCGATATAACCCAATAAGTGAATAATGAAAACATACAATAATGTAAATTAGTACATGTGAGTCAATAGGTATATTAAGTTAACCTGAGAGTGGTGAGAATCATAAACCTTAACATTGAATCATGATTTAATATGATAACTTAAAGGCAACATAGGAATGTGGAAATAACATAGAAAAGAAATCATAAACAAAATTCAAGGATAACCACTGAGATATCATATAATATTTTGATTAGGATAACCATTCATTTACTATACATGGTATCTCATGATATAAAAACATTACCCAATGTGTTGGCATGATATATTATTTTAGGCCCACCCATCACATTTATATCATGAACATGAATAAGTATGCCACATAGATCATACAATATAAGGATTCATTTCATTGTTTTTTATCCCAATTTTAAGGAGTGTGGTTTTAATATATTTAAGTATCCAATTAAGAAAATATTTTTACATATTGCTGAATAACCATGAGTGGAAATGTCTATGGTTATTCACAAGACAAATATTTTTAATGGAAAATCAAAGGATAATTTTAGAAGCATAATATGGGTATATAAAGATTCAAGGAACGGTTTAATAAGAGTGACAGGGTCTTATCATTACTTGGAAATAACATGGAAAATAATAGGGATGCTCAAAAATTTATACCTACCTGAAAAATTGTAAATCCAAATACATAATATAAAAAGGTTCTTCAATAAAGAGGAGATGTTGGGGGACCCTTACCTTGAGAGGGGGCATCTAAAATATTGGGATAATATTATTAAGATATTTTTAACACATTGGGAGGGACCTATACAGTTAAGGAAAGATTAAATTCATTATAAAGGGGTTTTGAGTGAAGAGGAATGGGAGATTTGGTGGTTTTTATAGTAAAATAGAGTGGAATTTTTTGTTAAATTTTAAATGTTAGATTTGGAATTTATATGATAAAATAATAAAAACTACAAACATTCCCATAGTTCATTCTCATTTTCTCTACTAAATATGTTTTGTTTTAAATTTTTTATAACTCTAATAACTGAATTCATTAAAATAATACCCTTGGTGATGTGGAATGGAGTCAAGTTCATAAAGGATTAATTTTAAAACCTAAAAATATAATATATTTTTTGGAGGATTCATTAAGGGTTTATAAAATTTGTAAAATAACTAAGAACCATATTATTTTAAAGGGAATAAATAGTTTGGTTATTGATACTCCTTATAGGATTTATTACATCACCTTTGGTATTTTATGATGTTTTAATACATACTGTATGTTTATACCATATTTGGTTTTTACCCAAAAATTATACATTCTCATAAAATTATGAAATATCCACCATTGGATATTTTAAATTTTATTATTTCAAAAAATATATTTATTTTATCAAAATAAATCTCAAAATATGAAAATATAAACTTTAAAATAAAAAATCCCTATTTTGTGAAAAATAAGGGATTATATGATGATAATAATTTCTGACCCTTATGAAAATTACATTTGAATTCATAAAATTATATTATAATTTATATTTAAATAAATATTATTTAATAAGAATATTTTATTAAATTAACTTTTATATAAATAATTATTGAATTCATCAAAAAGGGAGTCTTGATTGAGATTATATTATTCCAAAAAAATTATGTTTCATCATATCAAAATCTAATTTTGAACAAACTAGTTATTTAATCATTTTTAAGTAATAATAAAAAATATAAATATAATCATTATTTTATTAAAAATAAAAAATATATTACAATAGTGTATTCCCTAAGGTTATGATATGTGATGGTGAAACATTCCTAGGGTGGTTCATTGAACATGGTTTTAGTCTTGATATTGATAATCTTTAAATTTTCTCATAAACAATTTCTCTCATTAATTTGTTTTTGAATCTCATCTTGGACTTGGTTAGGGGAAAATCCCAGTGATGCAATCTCCCTTAGAAACATTGGAAAATGGTATTTATATGGAATGATCCAACAAGTAAATGATATCACTTATTTCGTATGTTTCAATTGGATTTATCATGACCCTTAATATATACCAATGATAATTATCATAATACAATGGCTATATTATCAATTTTTATGATGCTTGAGGGAATTTTAAATTCAAGGGTATATAAATTATAACATTCCAAAATAACCAAAGTAGTGCATGTTTTTTCTATAACTTCTTTTCTTAATAAGGTATTTAATAATTCTAAAATGGAATTTAATTTTTAAAACATCATTTCATTATAGTTTGTGGGTAATATTCAAATTTATTTTAGATCGAACGCTTTTTTTTGTAGTGGTGTAGGCTGAAAGGCTATATGGGGATCCATATTTTAGTCTGAAACTTCTAAAGTAATGGTGTTCTGGTCATACGGTTGTAGAGACTTAAGTGTTTCATTAAATTGGAAGATTCAATTTAGGGTCGAAACTATGGTTCTTGGTAGGCCTCAAATCCATTCTAAAGTAAATAAGTTTCATGTGCTAGAGTAAGTTTCTATGGAAATGAACATAGGAGTAGCAATGGTGAAAGGTACCCTTCTTATTCAATTATGAATGGATACTAATTTATTTAATACATATGTTTCTTATCCATTTATATATTTCGATATCAGGGATGTATTGAATATTTTGTCTAATATTATTTAATGTTTTATGGTAGTATACACACCTCTTGGGAAGAAGAACGATCATGGTTTCTGATGTCTTCCATGCATTCTCTGCATATTTTAATAGGATTTATTAGGGTATTTAATCATTATTGATATGAAACTCTGTGATAATATTATTATTATGGATTGTATAAAAAAATATTTTATTTTTTTATAAATTGAGGGTTGCCTTCATTACTCCTGATAGGATCTATTATGTGTTTCAAGGAGAATGATACATTATGTCTAGTTAGTTTGAGTCTCCTCTTCTGGTGGTTAGTAGGCAGATATGTTAGGTATCATCTCTTCTCATAGAGAATTGTGAAGGGTACTTTTGATGTTGGAATTTTCTCTTGTTTAAGATGTTTCCCAATGCTTTCCCATATGACTTTATAGGGTTACCTCTAATAACACCCCACCCTAATTCACTATGAACAGTAACAAGACTAGAATTCCATATGACTTCAAGTGAACCTACCCATATGACATCAACTAGTAGTGGGAGATCTAATGAGGTATTGTAGGGATACTATACCCATTGAATTAGAGTACAAATCATAGTGTTAATAAAAAAATATAAAACACATCTATCACATTATAGTATGCATTTAATAAATAAGTGGAGACATGAATTGAAAATATTAAATGTTTTCATATAGACATTAATAGTATTGATAGCATACATAAGTTTTCACCGAATGGGTCGATCACATATATAAATTAAATAAGTAAATAACTAAAACTATAAAATGGTTATTTTCCTAACTTCATGCCTCACCTCTAATATCTTAGTCCTGCTCGAGCTACTCTGGCTTGAACACATAATCTTGATCCTCATCCCAACTGGTGCCTTCAACTAATTGTAGAGTTTCCTTGGTACCCAAGTGTCATGGCTACCATATCAGGTTGTGAATACAAAACATAGTAGGTAACCACAAATGTATTCCCATACATAACTAGAAATGCATGGATATGTGCATGTGACATCCTCATCTGAAAATAAGAAATAAATTATAATAAATAAATAAAACATCAAAAATCTTCAAGTCAAGGACCCTGATTGACTAGACATTATTTGTTTAGTACTGGGTTGTCTTTTATCAGATCATGATACCATTCCAATTATATAAATATCGAATCATAGGTTTTAAACTATTTATCCCTAGTGATTAGGCTCGACTGGCCAAACATCTTATCATAGAAGGCTCAATAGAAAAATCCTAAGTTTCCTTGGAATCTCTCCAAAATAGACTATGATAAATGGATCGAATCTAATTCTTTGAAACCTATATTAATAAATGAATCATAAATTCCTCCCATATCACCACTCCAACCATCGCTATATCAGACATCATTGAAATCCACATTAGATATGAATAATTTCATTAGGATCGATTGGAGAGATCCTAGGGGTGACCTAATCATCTTATCATATTAATACTTATCAAAAACCCCAATCCTAAAAAACTATATCCTAGATAAGTTAGGAATCATAGTTAATTATGGAATATTTGTTTTCACACACATATTTGAGTTCAAATACTAGCTTCTCGTACATTATTCACGTGCCTCAATAGTAGGATTCTACGATACACTGGGTATCCATGAAGACATCACCACATACATGTTTTATCACAACTATATTACCATAGTCTCAAAATATGAATCACAATATGTACCTCTGGGTATTTCCAATGTAAACATCATATCATATCAATCTCATGATTAAAATCCCAAGAAGTTTGTATGGGAATCCACAATTCATCAAAACAAATTAAATAAAGTATAAATAAAAACCAAGGGATATTTGAATGCCAAAACCCATCATCGTCACCCATAGTAACTTGGGATAACAATTTTGTTTTGGTTATAGGGTGACACCAACAACCATCTCTACCAATATCCATATACACCTTCTTAGGATTGGTCTGTCAATAGGGCAGTCACTCTGGTTCCCTGGGTCATTACCTAAGAAGAGGCATCCCTCCTGGGGTATTCATTCACCAATAGTATCTAGGGATAAAAATACATTCTTAAGGTATATCCCTTCCCATTGTATCATAAAATAAATATTAATACTTCATAGGCATCAGGGGTATGCCACACTAGTGAAAATCTCAATAGATTTCTCAAGGACCATCTCTATACCTTCGGTCACTCTAGATTTGTCCCCCCAGCTCGTCTCAAATATTCCTTGTATATATCCACCAAGTCCTAACACAAATTTTAGGTCCTCATAAATCCAATTAGTTTCATCCATCTCTAGTATCATAGCAACCCCTCTTGGAGGTTTCCACATATCAAGATATCCTCTTAGTTCATCATCAGCCTTCGACAACTGACATATCATGTCGGTGCCCAAGGTCCATAGTGAATAGGCACCTTATCTCTTTATTACGAGTTACTAACACTAATTTAAAATTTTAATTTATATTTATTTATTTAAATTAAATTTAAAAAATCAATAGTAATAGGTGTTATCAACCTATTGGAGAGTCCACACAACCAAAATCATATAAACATCATACATAAATCCAAAGGAATAGTACTGGGACAACCAACTTCATTATGAAGCTTTTCTGTTTTTGTTCATAGCCCAACAGCTTACTGCTCGAGCCCATTGAAGCTTGTATTTCCTTCAGAAGTCACCTCACAAACATTGGGGCACCAATCTCTTATTAAGGCCCAATAATTAATTATAACAAACATTTATAATTAAATAAAAAAATATTCAAAAAAATTATAAATGTAGATAACACATCCATCATTTGACTGTCACCAAATCCTCATGTAATGGGGTGGAAGTCACACCTACCACTTTCTATAACCCATACTAGTTAAAAAACCCAACCTACACAACCAATTACAACACTAAATATATTTATTTTTTAATGAAAAGAGATATAAAATCCATAGGTTGGTGTAAATTTTATGAAACAATGAATGAAGATAGGTGGACATCATCTCAGTGTTCCCTCTATGAAAGAGGCACAAAATATTCATTGAAAATGGGTGATTTTACCATCCATTGTTGATATTATTATATTATCACTAAACTAAATAATGTCAAAATTAGTGTAAAATTTGGGAAAAGAAAATGGTCAAAGATTATAGAATCCATTAAATTCAACTACCCTGAAATTGACTCAGAAATGGAAAATAATAGAGGAAGTGGATGGGTGAGGAACTGGTCATTTTCACTCCCATGTATTGATTCATGACTAAAGGAGAAAGTGATTTCAATCCCCCTAGTTTATTTTTTAAACCCTTCTATAATTTCTCACAACATGACACATATGGTCACATCCTGACTATATGGGATTTTATCTCAAGGACCTTGGTCTGCACTGTAACACATCCTATAGAGTCACTTGAAATCCATTCACATCATGACTCGCTATTTATGACATGAATGGTCTACTACAACTATTTTTAGTATCCATGATCACATGTTTCTCCACTGGTGCTCACTTGAACCCTTGGGCCATCCACGGAATCTTAAACCATTACCAATTACATTATTTTATAATTGTGAACCATTTAAATCATTTTTTTATTCATGGTTCTCAAAACTATGAATTATCTAATCGAAAAACACAATTTCCCTCTAGAATTTTCTAACTCCTATAAACATTGGGTATTATCATCTCCCCACCATCAAACTTGACATCCCCAAGAAGCATTTTTGACCATGAAACCAATAAACATAACCTACTCAGGTCATCAAACCATGATTAATTCACTATTTTCTGCTCTATAACACCAAATGATCATCCATTCCACAAATTTAGACATGAGTAGGTATCTTACTTCCTAATTCATTTTTATACTCTCTTCTTTTACATGGATTTCTTATGTCTTAATGCCCATAGTGGCATAGGGTTCTTGTTAGCTAAACATATGATGGGGATTTTGATGTTTAAGAATACTAATATAATTCCAAGGTCCTTTCCTCCACTATTTTAGTGGATTTAAATCTCATTCCAAATGTTTTATTTGTGTTTGTTTGGTTGTTCTATGTACTCCATTTTTTTAAGAACCATATAAACTTGATTCTTAATAATAAAGTTTTTAAATTTTTTAAAAGTATTATATGCCACATTTGAGGAATAATTTATATTTGGTATAATGTTTTCAAATCTATCTATTGTGATAGGACTAACTAAAGTGATTTTAAAGGTTTTTATTATATATTTAATTGATGATACTTATCTTATGTTCAAAAAAATATATCACATTGGTTCCATGGAATGGTTTTTTAATGAAAGTCGGGACACATTAATAATGGTTAATATTCATGGGAACCCTGGGTTCTTGGGTAGATATCCTCAGAAAAATACTACTAGGTATTTATTACACTCTTCCTAATAAATTTGATTTGGTTTCACTAGTTAAGTATTCCAATATGGAAATTTTTTAATATAGCTAGTTTAGGTTTCCACTCTTGCTTGTGGATTGTGTACAAATAAGATAAATGTATATGGATTAGTATGAGGATATTATGAGGGCCTGAACTGAGTTACCTTATGTTATTTCTCATGATGATTATTTTGAAATTACTTTTTAAATATATTTTACTTTCATGAATAAAATTTTATAATTCTGGTTACATTTTAGTTTTGTTATGAATGTTAAAAGTCAATTTCATATAGTTATTTTCAAACTAAAATTATTGGGTTATCCAAAAAAGGATTCTCTATTATCTATTGGTGTAATCATATTAAGGATGTTGTGGTCACACCCTATAAACACCCATTGCCTGTATGAAGACATAATTTTGACTTATGAATATAAGCAAGGGACCACTCAAATGCGGTGAAAATTCATACTAGTTGATTTTGGGTGGGATGAGGTGAATTATTTGGAGTTATCCCTCATTTAACATGTATATGTGTATTGTTTTTATATATAATTTGGATTTGGTATTTTTATATACTCAATTTTCTTATCAGCTTCTCATTCTATATTTTTTTATCATGGTTTTGGGTTTTTTATATATGTAAGTATAACTTCTTGATTGTGTTATGGATTATAATACTATTGTATTTTTTGTTAAAGCTTCATTTGAGATTTAAATTAATATATTCCACACTATTTTTATACCTGTTATGATATTATATATTTCTTTTCTTGACTTTATACCATATGGTGAGGTCATGTTAGGTTCTCAGTTAGGACCCTCTTGATAGTTGATTGTTTTATTGGGAAAACCTATTCCCAAAGTCCTGTAATTAATTCCATGGAACAAATTGGTATCCCATGGGGATGATGAATTCCCTTAGATCCTTTTCATGGCTAGGATTAGGTACCAATATAAGAGTATTCTAGGTTAATTCATGATATCCACCTATTACATCATTTTTGAGGGCATCGTGGAGAAACCCTACTATTTTGGCATAACCTCTCCCAAAACTCTGGAACCAAATTTTACATATATATCTAGGATTAATAGTGTAACCACCCAATTTTTTTATGATACTACCATTACTCCCAAAAATATTCTTTCATAGGGATCTCATCGAACAATTCCTTCAAATGAAGAGTGGCCTACCATTTACACCCAAAACCTTCACCAGGATTACATTAGACCATAGTATGGTATACCCCCTATATAGAGTAACCATTTTTTAATTATTTAATGACTCCCATTACTATATAATAATCTATCTATAGTAAAAAATCATCCACCAATACCCAATAACTCAATTTGTGTTTTTTTAAATGTAATTTCACCACTGAAATATCCTAAAAAGCATCTTAAACATGATCCAAACATCTTTCCTTCAATCTGAATTAAAAAATTAAAATTCACTTTTCCACTAATTTTCTTAATTTTTGACCCATATCCCAATTCATAGATACTATAATATTAGATCATTATAAAAATAGTTCAAAAATTCACATACAATGGGAAAAATATCTAGGCACCATTTACCTAGTAAATATAGGAGACTTCTCAATAAGGATCACTAGCTGATTCAACTCTAATTCAAAGAAACTAGAAAACCTAGAATAAACCCCAAATTTAAAGAATAAATAGTGAGAGGGGAATAAATATTAATAAAATGGTAGAACACATGCATGAGATTAAGATGAATATTCATTGAGATCATGTGGAATGGAAAAATTATGAAGAGGGGGGGTTCAAGAGCGAGAGATGGAATGAGGGAGGGAGAGAGGGAGGGAAGGGTACGAGATAGATGGGGATGTAGGGAGAGGTGGTAGGGGAGAGAGTGATATATATGGGGTATGTCAGAAAAGAGTTAGATATTGAGAGAGAAATATAGAGAGTGAGTGAGGGGGGAAGGGGAAAGAGGGAGAGACAGAGTGGGAGAGCAAGAGAGAGGAGGGAGTGAGGGAGTGAGGGAGGGAGGGGAGTGGGAGAAAAAGATAGGGAGATGGGGAGAGATAGCATGAGTGAGTGGGAAGGTTGATGTGAATGTAGGATGGATGGGTTGGAGTTAGTAAGATTGAAAGTGAGCATGGGAGGGGGAGAGAGAGAGAGATAGAGAGAGGAAGCTTGATCTACTTTGGATCGAGAACAATGAGTAAAATTATTCATTAAAAAAATTAAAAAAAATTAATAAAAACATAAATAACCACTAGATATCCAATCACCTTCCATCAGGTAGATTTTAACCATCATGTACTCATCTCGGGTCCACTGGGTTACTAGATAACCTCACAGAACTACCCTCACTCCACTTTGGATCACTAGGTACTTGGTTCAATTACAATAGGTTCCCATTGGTATCTATCATCAAGGATAGATAACCCACACTGATACCAACTTCCCAAAACTGAACCTTGGTACATTACAGAACCCTCTGATAACTCAAAAAATCCTAATTACACATGTTCTAACAAAAAACTATACCTATAATAAGTTACTTAAGCACCCATTCAATTACAAACTCCCACTATATAAAATCTCATCCTACAAATATCTCAAAAAATGACACAAATCAGCCTCAACCAAAACCTGAACATCTCAATAATCACATCCCCAAAATTCCAAGATAGTGTCTAATAAATCCTTTTTTTCCCAATTACCATGACTAATGTAATAAAATAGATTGATTCCATTTCAGGGCACTACCCACCATATGAATCACCTACCTAATCAAACTTCCAACAAATTACAAGCATGATGATGATATTATACCTGACCATAATCCTAGTATCCACACATACCGGTCATTATCACACTATCACCATGTATCATAATTGATTCCCAAACAAAAACAATCACATGGTTTATCCCTTCACACATAACACACATGGTGCTCCATTACCCATCATTAAAAATAAAAATAAACATAATCATGGCATACCTATAACCATAAATGGATATCTATAATACTTTTAAAATTATAGATCAATTACATTAAACTAACCCAAACTCCAACCTCTAGATATTTTCATCCTGGTGGAGAAAACCTCTATATCCGTTACATCCACCACTGTGGATCTCTCTGTCCTATACCATGGATTAATCTTGTATTTGAACTTTATCTACTACCTACATACACTAATCTTGGTCCTACCTAATATTCTTGAGTCAAACCAAATCCATGACCACCAACTAACTAAAAAATATGTCAACAAAACCTCTCTAAATGCCTCATCCTCCCACTAGCCTGATACTCTTTAGGTGGTCAGCTGAACTGCGATAAAAAATTACACATCTCTTCATACATATTAAACAAATATTATTTCCCACTCTGAGGAGACAATGATGGTTCCCTGCTCTGTTTCCACCATTTGGTCTCATCATACCCATGCTTCCAACTACCTGAAGAACTACTACCAACCTAATATATCATCAATGTTTGGTAGGGTACACTATCATTAGTAATTATCAACTCTTATTTCAATGATTATTTCACATTTTTAGAAAATTATTTCATAAAAAAATTATTCAAAAGTTCTCTAATGGAATTTCAAAGTCCATCCTTAAATCATCACACCATGCGGAACTCATATCCCACTAATGTTGGTCAGAATGTAAAAAAACCATGTAATTTGAAGAAAAATTAATGATTGAAGTCACCTTATACCTCAATTATATGCATCCATGGTCTTGTTCTACACTAATAATCTTGGGAAAACACCTCAATGATACTTTTCAAAAAAATCCATCTATGATATCTCCTCATTTCTAAAAACCAGCACATATAAATCCCACCAGTGCTCTATTAGTTCCCAAAAAATATACATCACCCACATCACCCTCCACATTGGAGGAATCTCAATATGATCATAGATTGTCTAAACTGAATTAGTATTGAAATAATCTACTTGGGTTTCACCCACTCCCTAGAGCTATGAAGGATGATATGACCAAAACATTTTGGATAGATACATAGTGAATGGATCAATTCTTATAGTACCCTAGTATATATTCCAGATAACCCGTGCCAAACATACCATCAGTCGGTCATCAAATATTCATCCCAAAACAATAGAATAATCTACTTAGCCTAGATATTTTGGAGCCTCTATGTGAAACTATTTCTCATCTCTATTATCCAGTGACCCAACTGGCTCATGGCTTAGTGGAATTATGTACTTTTTTTCTAGGGAGAAATAGGAATATGAATTGACGCATGTTTATCTATGCCCTCCTAGTTCTCTAAAAGTGGTCATCAAGGTGGCATAAAATAGAAATTAAATACCATACTAAATACATATATTATAGATAAAATACTCCAAATAGGGAAAATTTTAATCAATAGTATGATCCACCATTACATGAAATTCTTTATACACACTTGAGTCTCATGTCATCTATCCTTATAGATCAAGCTACTAATTTCAAGGTCAGGTTCTGTATAAAAAACACACACACACATAGGATCCATGCACCTAATAACACTAGGAATCAGATTAATCGGTTTAGTTTATTTCAATGTTTCCAATAATCTATACTGTAAAACACTTTATAGCCTATTGTTGACACTATAAACCAATAAAACCCTTTTTTTCCAAAACCAAGTAATCAAACACAAATAAGAGAACACATTTCAATTGAGTCTTGTATTTCTAATATGATGTATGAACATGCAACCTCTCACCTCTATAGACCAAGAGATAAACCTTAATCTAAATAACCATCCAAATAAACATCCTTTACAAATCACCAAATCATTAAATTGAAAACCCAAAATAACTTCTTGAATCATGGAAACAAGTAAATACCCTAAGTAGGATTTATAAACTCACCTAAATAATATTAATTTAGTATTAAAATTTATTTTATACCTTCAACTACCATGTCTAAGTAAAAAAATTACAACCCACTTTGATACAGATTTGCAAAAAATGATCTATTACTCTAACACAACTTTCAAACATCCCCATCTTGGTTCACCTCCACTATAATCAGACCAGTGTTCCACAAACCTCAATAGTGCCCCCCATATTCTAAAGTATTTTAAATAATGATGAGAGTATAATTTTTTATCTTTGGGATAATATATCCTCACATATAAGAAACCATAACAACATTAAAAGAAAAACAATATTAATGAACTAGCACTATATAATAAAAAGATAAACAAACACAGTGTCATAAAAAATTAAATATCATAAATTTCATGTGAGTCATAAAAAGGTAAAATTCATCATTCATAGATCAATCACAATATGCATGTCTTATATGTAAAAAAGAAAAACTCCAATGTGGCACTGAGTAACCACCAAGTCCATCTCCCAAAATAGAACCATTGAAACCCCATATACATCCATAACACCAGTAAATACTATGCTATAATCATAGGGCCCTTTCCCTGTCATGTTTCATGATACGTGAATTTTGAAAACATATTAGAGGGAATGTGTAGGGTGTGAGAATGAAATTAATAGGACACCGCAAATAGTGTCCCTAGATAATATCCACACACATATAAGTTCTCATAAAGTGATATGTATAATTTCTATAAGTAAATAAATCTGATGTTTGTCATGTGGTAACATTCATGGGTGAGCCTTGAACTTAATTTTTACAATGCTATAATGGGATGATGTACCCATAATTTTAACACACCATGAGGGATAGCTATGTATCCCCTCATCCCATAATCCATGAAAAATTTGTCTCCATTCTTATAGACTCTCCGTAAATGATGCGTCACCAAAACCATGAACCATCATCCTTCCATATCTCATTCCAGCACAATATCCCCAAGGAAGCCCATAGTCAGTGAACATCCTCTAATATAATATTGATAACAATCACCCTGATGAAAACTGTAGCCTACCTCAATGGTGTATCCCTCTTATAGTATAATTATCAACATCATCATCATAATCCAAATATCTATAGAGCATCCCTCCATTATTCCAAGGTTAAAAACCACTATGTACTCATGTATACAAGAACCCAACTACCAAATCCCCAATGGTGTATAGAAACACAATAATACTAGTACCATAAACCTAGTTAACATCATTCTCCCATCCATTGGTGTATGATATATCATAACTATGTCATACATGAAAATTATATCACAACCAAATTATAAGATCTAAATCATTTACAAGAAACCACAAGAAAAACTCATTAACTAATATTTTATAATTGAAACATCACACAATATAACTCAACATATCTCAACCAAAACCATAACAATACACTCCAAAAAAACCCCAAGTCAATTATCATGTACCTCAAAGACATCATCTAGTCTCAATTTCAATTTTTGATGCACCCCTTCCTCACTCACGAACCACACAGTGCAAAAATAGACATATAAAAATAAAAGACTCTAGGTACCACCTACCCAATAGGGATAGTATATTACTCATTAAATATATATTTTTTGTTATAATATAATTCAAATAAATCAGGAAATTTAAATAATCCATTAATTTTGGTTATAACATGTAAGAGAGAAATAATGGTGAGAAAAAAAAGAGGATTGATGAAAGATGATTGATAAACTTATCCATTATGATCCCCAATAAAAAAATAATTTTTTATTAAACCATAAATGGATGAGATCCTATTTGGGGAAAATAGATAAATGATAGGGAGGGGAGATGCTTGAGCACCCTGGGCTGGGGGAACAATGGGGGTCCCTCATTTACATAAAATTAAACAAATTAATTAATTTAAAAAAAAAATTGAAAAAAAACTCAAGTACCCACTAGGTATCCAATAATTGTCAATTGAGTACGTATACTAGGTCCATTAGGTGGATAGTGGACCCCACATAACCACCCATTCTCTACCTATGAAAACCAGGCACCCAACACGAGTCCACTGAGTACCCGATGGCATCCATCTCCATGGGTAAATGTCCCACACTAGGACCAAATTCTAAAAAATAACCTTTGATCCTTAAATAAACCCTTTGATAACTCAAACTTTTAGGATTACACATGGTCAAATAAAAATTGGACCCAAAATCCCTTATATAAACACTTTGTTTGTTACATTAGTAATAATAATTCAACTTTTATATTAAATATTTAAAGCAAAAATGACAATATTAACATATTATATTAATTATAATACCCCTGAAATATTTTTAAAGAATAGTAATTATATCATAATATATAATCATACTTATATATATATCCAAACAATCTTAAAAATCATTAATAGGCTTCAGAGACTAAAGGAAAATACAATAATTAAGGATTTATGAAGTAGTGGATCCCCAAGGAATATCCATAAATAATAATTTCTAAAATAAAATGGAGAGAACCAAGAGAATCAGAGATATTTTCCCCATACTTTTCATAAGCATTGGAATCAAAAGATTCATCCTCTATATTCCCCTATACTTGATTGTGTTTTGTTTTTATATGAGCATCCACCATATGTTTGAATTTTCTGATGATATTAGTGCCTTTATAGCGTGATAAATCAGAAGTAGTCATGAAGTTGACCATGAGAGAATAGTCCATCACAATCTAAGATAACAGAATTCATTAGGACATTATATGAATAAACAATGTAGGGTGGTTTCTACCATTATATTTTGTAATACATAAGACCCTACAATAGCAGTTAAACGCCATATCTTGAACTATCATAGAATGCACACACATTAGATCCTTTATTGATATTTATATTTAAAAGTTTAATTTATAAATGTGATAATTTTATTTTAAAAAAATAAAATTCATTTTTAAAATTTTTATAAAGATATTATCTTAAGAAGAAAATTTGGAATTCTTCCGAAATGATTGATTTTTATGTGAATAAAACAAATATAATTTTTTGTTAAAATCTTGACTTTTATGGAATTTAAAGAATATAATAGAAAAATAAAACTTTAAAAACCACTTATATAAGAAATATTTATTTTTTACATTTTAAAATATTATTTTTAATATATATACCTATATTTTATATTTTAAAACATAAGCAACTTGTTTCCCTGAAATTATTATATTTCATTATAAAATAACTATTTTAACAATAAATTATACAGGTTTTATATATTTAATATTATTAAATTTATTTTTAATTTTTAATTTTTTTTTCCATGTTTTGTAAAAATGACTATTTTTAGGCATAATGGATAAATTACGAAGGCAATAACTCGATAATTCCTTAAAAGATAAAATGGTAAAAGTAATAATTCAAGGGGTAAAGGGATTGAAAGATAGTAAAAATATATCTATAAATGATTTTATAGGGTGTTTAAAGACCTTAAATCTCATTGCTACCGTTATTTCTCAATTTTGGATCTACTTTCTTTGTGAGTGACTTCCCATTATTGAAATTTTTTGAGTCTTTAAAAAAATGGCATTGCTTTTTACTTATAAAAGGGTAACTTCTCTCATCACTAACCCTAACACTAAAAAATAATTATTTCTACCCAAGATAAACCTGATCCTATCCAAAAAATTCCTATCCACAATTAAGATTTTTCAATCATCTCATAAGATGATTTCCAAAAGTCTTAGCCCCCATTACAGGGGACGTAATCCTGTATGTGAGGTATAACATTCTAACCACACAATTCTCATTTCGATATCTTTATGTTCAATTATTATTCCTAAAAATGAATTAAAAATATTAGAATCATAAATATAAATATAATTTCTATACTTATATATTTTTATATTGAATATATAATCATTAAACACATTTCCCCTTTTCGATTAAGAGAAATTAAATTGGTATTCTTGTGTTTTTCGGACTGTCACCTCCCTAACGCAACGTGTTTTGTTTTCCTTACCCACCTTAAAATTTTGGTCCTAATAGAATATTTTATACATAAGTATGATATTTATGATATATTTTATATTATTAAATAATAAACCATATTACTCCTTACTCCCATTCTATGAAAATGAAATAATCATCCAAGGATACGTGCGGACTACTCCCTCCATAGAATGGTGTATTATGTTTTCAATTACCTCCCTTAATGGATGTATATAAGTTTTTCTAAGGATAAATATTATTTTTATGATATAATAATGTTTTTTAAGGAAAATGTAATACCCTGATAATTATGTGATCAACAAAATATTATTGTTATTTTAATCATTTAAAACAAGTGTACTAAGAGGAAAGTGATCTCTTATTTATATGTAAAAATATTATATAAATTTTATTATCTTTATAATATTTTAAAATTATCATATATCACACTAATAAAAACTAAATATGATCATTATGCTTCTTTTATAATGATATTGCAATTAAACCACCACATTATCTCCCATTAATCATAGTGGGTTCATGTTTGGGCCAGTTTAACTACGTATCGGAAAAATATGATGAATTAATATCAAATATGACTATGATAACTTATTTAATATTAAAATATGATGTAAATTGGTAAATAATTATTTTTTCTAGAATTTATATATCAATATTTTATCCATTAATTAAGAAAACACAATTCGATCATCAAGAATCACTTAAATATGATTATTATCAATTTATTCTTCTAGAATAATGACTAAAACACTCATATAAATAATTTGAATCATCATAAATTATTATAAATAGTCCCTAAAAATAACCTTAATGAACTATTAAAGATAAATTTTTTAATAATAATGAATACATACATCACTATTAGGAAACTAGTACGAACAATCATTACTATAAACACCATATGTAAAAAATAGATAGAATATATATAGAATGATTACTTATGAAATGTATAAAAGAAAATAGATATGATTGAGGTTATGAATTAATTTATTAAAATAGATGTGTTTTTGAGATGTTGGTATAAAGTATGTTTGTCGAAGTTAGGATAATATTTAAGGGGCTTCCTTCTCAAAATCCTCTCGTTGATATATGTTCTGTATTATGAACCAAATTTCTCTTATATGGTGTACATACATAATATTTGATATGTTATAAAATGAAATTCATTTATTTGTGGTACTTGATGAATAATTTTAATACCTCTATTTTAGTAGGTTTGTTATGGAATTTTTACCCAAGAAATAAATGAGTTCTTCCATCTCAATTATCATTATTTGGGATTCATGTTATATTCACCACCTATTTATTTTTATGTGGTGGATATAGAAACAATGAATTTTTTTTACCAAATTACTAATTAAATTAATGCTATTTACAAGTATATATTATTTTCACTCCCTCAAATTCCTTTTATTCAAGAGCTACCAAAACTATTGTTAAACTCAATCTTTTTTATGGTGAAAAAATAACATCCTATGTTTTGGTAAAGTAAAAGTGTGTGTAGTTTCTATGAAAATAAATCCATATATAGATAAGGTATATTGGATAAATCTATGGCCTATATTAACCAATAGTTAGTCACCCCTAAAAAGGGTTGACTGAGTATTGACTCAATCATCACTCTGATGCACGACGAGTGGGCATAAGACTACACACCTCCCTTGAATTTCCTAAGGGAAATTCTTTGGAATATTCACACACTCTTTATGAACCATGATGAAGGAATTTTTATACCACATTCCTAGTCACATACCAATAAAAACTATTAAAACCAATTACTATATTCCATGGATAATATAGAACATTGAATGTTCCGTCACAGCTATATTTCTTTGATAAGGGTACTTGTTGTTACATTGGAAAGACCACACATCTTATAATTTTTTTAAGGTATGTTCCCATAGAAATCTACATTATCATTTTATTTAGTGAAGTATTTATTTTTTTTATTATCATTATATAGATATCAATTTTTTATTCATTTTCAGGTTTATTTAAGAATATAGGAATGGTCTTGTTAATTCATATGGTGAATGCATTGGACTTAATTAGGTGATTGGTGGGTGTATGAATTATATATCCCATTGATGCATCAACAAGCCTCCTATGACAAAATATATTTGGTTTTGTTATATACCTATCCCTATATCTATATAGTGTCTTGTAATAAGTCCTTGATAACATGTTATGATTCCAAAAAATTATGCGTTCCATCAGTATGAGATCAATGATTTTTTAATCCATTTTTTAATTCATTTTCCTGGAAATAAAATTCCCTCGGTTTTAGTTTATTAGGGATTCATGTTTTTTATTAATTATTGTCATATTACTTATTTAATTTCTAGGTTATGATTGATTATATTGTAGCAACTCATTATTGAGATTCTATGCTCACCCTTATTTGTTTTCCTTTTCCTAGGAAACCTATAGGAGAACTGTGTGTAATTTTCATGGATATTAATGGAGGGTAAAGTAATTTTCTCACAATGTGTTCATGTTTTATATTATTTTTTCCAAAATAATTTAATTATGCATATATTCTTACAAGACTGCTAGGTTTTTTAATCTTATGGTATATCTTTAATTCTTCCCCAATAATGTAATAAAACATCCAATTCCAAATTTCTATACTCTCGGATGTTACACAATAAATGGGATTCCAAATCATATATAGATGGTGAATGTTAAAATAACTGAACCCAAAGAGTCCCTAACCAGACCAACTCCACTGATAAATCCATCAATGAATGATTAGTATGTGTGCATGTGTTTCAAAATTATAATTATATTAATATTATTAATACCACTAATTTATATATATATATATATTCATGATTTCATAATATATAATTTAATTCTATTATATATTAATGATATTATAAATTACCCATAATTAATTATTATAATGACTCTAATAATATGTTAACTCGGTTAATTTTCCAATTAATAGCTTGAAAGTATCCTTTATCGCAATTATTCAATTTCTAAAAAACTTGATTCCCCGTGATAATAATTGAAGTATTCATCCCTTAAAACTAATAATAAAATAATAATATAATTATTTAAATAAACAAAAAAAATAAACATATCCAATACTTGTCTATTAGGGACCTAGTATCCCACTAACGAGTACCAAGTGGTTGACCCATTCCACCATTATTATTATCACCTTAATGGGGTACTCGGTGACCCCTACTAGATACCTAGTGATATCTAAAGTTACATGAATCATTTTACACCTCATCCCACCTTGCCTCAAACAACTATTTAGTACTTAAAAATCAAAATCAAATGTTAAAATACCCTATAATTTAGGATTGGGATTAGAATTAAATATTTAAATGTAATGAAAAAAATGATTCCATATTCACACTACATTAACATCAAGTCTAATTAAAAAATATAGACTTTAATAAATATAACTAGTATATGGATCACTAAAAACTCCCCATTATATGACTTATAAAACCTAATAAGTCTAACCCATACCTTCACCTAAATCTCCCTACTAGTTTCACACATCCATTCACCAGTAGTCTGCCAAATCTCATAATAATACACAAGACAGGTTCATGTTATGCGACTCCCAAAATATGATATACCACCAACACACTATAGATCTAGTACGGAAAAAATTACTACTTCACTAATAATTCCTAAAATACCAATGACCAATCAAATTCTAGTCTTATGATGATCACCACCATTTGAGAGACATAATGTTTTCTACTTTGTCTCATATTCCACCAAATTCACACTTTACTAAAATAAAATGATTATTTAAGACGTCTTTACAAAAAAACAATTATATTTTCTAGATAAATACTTAATTTGAATTTTAAAAGTTATCAATTTTACTGGACTAGCTCAATTTATGATTTCTATTTTCGATAAGACTCAATTATTCAATTTTCCTTTAAATAAAAAATCACGTCTTAATTACAGCATGTTTAAAAATTTGAGACCATATTAAAAAAATATGAAATAATTTTCACTACATTCATGATGAATGAATTCTTTACTAAAAATAAAGTATCAACATCATAAAATAATTTCATCGAAAAAAAACTAATAGAGAACAAAACATGAATATCAAATAACCATATTGATATAAACTATTTTATCTATACATTAAACTATAGGAATGTTCTACTAATAGCTTAATTACTATTACTATAAAACAGATTAACTAGAAAAAACACTATATAAGAAGAACATTAAAAATCATAATAAAACCAATTATGGGTGTGTCCTAATTAATTAAAAAACATCGAACAAGTTATCTAATAAAATGATGGTTACATTATTGGTTACATTGTAATTAATTAAATCCATTCATATAGAATAATCATAACATATATTAAAACTCATATATATTAAAATTACACTATACCAATAATGCCTAAATTATTGTATAATTTGGCTTCTATGATAGTAGTATATCACTATCAAGTCTCATAATGTTATTCTTAAGATATTTAATAAGAGTATTAAAAAAACAATAGTTCATAATTAATACCTAAACATTCCCTAGTGACTTTCTAATTAATAATAAAAATTAATATTGAGTATTTTATGGGTAACTTAACAACTTCTGACAATCCAATCTTCTAATAATAAAAATAAAATCTCATAGAACTAAAAACTTCTCTTATACCACTTATAATGACCCTAATCCCCGTTACCTAAATTAGTTCATCACTAACACAGGTTAATTCCCTAATACATAGTAGTTGGAAACATTGACCATGGGTCCTGTTTTATTATCAAGGGAAAATTTACCCACATATAATAATACATTTGATCAATTTTTGGATCCTACCAATGATCTAACATGAAATGTTCATAAAATTGATGTAACAAACACCTATGATAATAAAACATGGATCAAAGGGGTGCATTAAATTTTAAAATATAAATGATAATATTGTAAATAATTCAATAATAAAACAAAGTTTAAGAAAAATAAAATTTTAATAATAGTTATAAACTAAAAACTCACCCAAACAGCCCCAAAGAAAAATAATATTGAATAGAGTTAGTGATATTTCAAATAAAGCATCCTACAAATTCAGCCTAAAAAACTCAAAAAACTAGTTGTGTTCTTTACTAGTACACTATTTTGAATAATATTACCTAAATACTAATCGTGATGATACATATCCACTAATGTACACATGACAATATCTAGAAAATATGTTATTGTCAATGAATCACTAAGAAAAGGCTTAATGATTTGTTGGCACAAATGTATTGTGATATGATTGATATTAATATCTTGATAACAGGTTAGATAAAGGTAATATGTGATTATATTAGGAATAATATGTTGTTTACATTTATGATTGCAATGACCTAAACTTTTTAATAATATTTACTTCATAAATATAGGTGTTGTTTTATACTACACAAAACTATATCCTTTAATTAATGAAGTGATACCATTGGGTTCCAACTATTATATGATTGTTGGTTAATATGACCATTGGAAATTAAACTCTTAACGTTTCAATTATTGTTTATAAATAAAATTGATTTGGGTTAATTAATACAGAAAGAAGATTTGATGGCCTCATCCAGTAGACTCAGGTCGTATGAAGCCCATCTATCAGAGTTTGGGAAGGAGGTAGCTTCTCTGGGCTTTGCTCTGGACAAATCCCAAGATGAGCTTCCACATGTGAAGCTTGAATGGAATCCCCTAAGGGATAATTTCAAGATGATAGAAATCACCACATGGGAAATGTTTTCTGAGCCACCCCAAGATTCTATCACCATAGCACACC
Organism: Viscum album; assembly: GCA_963277665.1. NCBI lineage: Eukaryota > Viridiplantae > Streptophyta > Magnoliopsida > Santalales > Viscaceae > Viscum > Viscum album. The sequence goes on from OY728120.1 coordinate 1,416,896,219, forward strand.
TTACAGTTAGGTCCTATACAAGTGTTATATGGTGCTATGTAACGAGGCCTTAAATACTTTTAATAATCCCTTGGTATAAATAAAATTTTTATTTCTTACTGTGGTAAAATTTGTGATTTTAAAATGTCTGGATAAATATAGGATGAGTATTATTGATGAATTTTGGAAAAAGGGTATTTTAAAATATTCATGTAAACTATAAATAATTAATAATGTGAAATGATTTTTAAAAAAAATTCTTCTACAGTTATGATCAGTAAGAAACTTAGAGTCTAATAAGATCAACCTGATTTTTAGTAAATAGTAAAGTATGAATATAAACATAACCTTATGAATATTAATGAAAATTAAATTGGTCAAAAAATAGAATCTTCTCCCATGAATGTATAAATACAATTTAGACATCTTAAAAGTGAAAAAACAATCATAGTATAAGTTTTGTTACTTTTTTATGTCATAAATAATTTATTTACAATTTAATAATTAATTTAAGAATTTAAATTGGAAATTTATTTTCATAAAATGTAACCATAAATTGTTACTTTATTTTCTTATGGTTATACGATAATTTTGTGGAACTTTGATTACTTTTTCAAGGTGTTACAAAACCAGTTATAGTTTTAGAGTTGTTGTTTTTTAATAGAAAATGATTTTATTTAAAAATTAAATTAAAAATATTTAAAAATTATTTTCATAAAATGGAGTTCATTTTTTAATTTAGACTATCAATATTAGGTTAGGGTAAATTGTTGGGATTTTTCTAAAATAGTTGGATTTTAAGTGAATAGTAAAAACACAATTTTGAGTTTCAGGTGTATAATGACTTCATTGATGGTGTAATCATGATGTAATAAATCTATTAGGCTTGTGAATATTAAGATATGTTATAAGGTGTTTCAATTGGCCAATAACATTGGAAATTACCATGGGAAATCCCATGGTTTTGCAAATCCACCGATGAGGTGTCCCTTGGAAATTAATTAAATATTCCCTCACTTTTCCTATAAATACCAAACCATTCCCTCATTATTTTCATTCTAAAATCCTAATTAATGAAGTTTTGATCATTTTACCTTCCTATGAGTCCTCCCAAGGTGCCTTCAATCCCCCCAAAGGTCCCAACCATTATGATTTTGAAGTTAGTCTTGAAGGTAAGGAAACCTCCCACCCTCCTCTATTAGTCTTAATTTCCTTAAAGTTATGTCTCGGAGTTTCTATCTTCTTATGTAGGGGTATGTTCTTATATATTCTTATTATGATACATTTAATGTCCAAATTATTATAGACCATTTCTTCACTCATCAATTTATTTTCTGAATTTTTAATTGACGTAGTTAGGCTGCCGAATTTTTTCGTAAAAGAAAGCACATCTACTCTTTTCATTCAAGTTTCATTAGAACATGGTATGTCATTCAAATATCCATACCATGATCTTATTTCTTTTTATTCTATACATATACTTTAAATGATTCATTTATTTATTGGATACCCTTGTCCCCTCTCATTTTATTATTTTCTAAAACCATGTTACATAGCCGTTATGCTGTAGAAATTTTGTCTCAAAATATATCTCTCTTTTTCTAAAGAAAATATTTTCTTTTATTTATCTGAATACCAAAATATATTTTCATTTTTATAGGTATTAATAAATATATAAAATTTGTCTATTTTATTCTCGAATTGACATAAAAGAAACCATCTTTCCTTTTCCAATGTTTATAAAAGACATAATGATCATGTTTCTAAGCACTTTTAAAACTTCACGATTTTGAAGTAAAATCCATTAATTTTACTCTCTATGGGTTATTTATGAAATTTTTTATTATGGTCTATGTGGATCACATGAAAATAAATGCATATTAAGGGTGTTCCCTAATAGCGCTTTAATGCATTTGGTAATGAATTTAATCTCAAGAGATGAAAAGTTTCATGATACCTTGGTAAATAACCTTGGTAATTTTTATGATGCCTTGGGGATGACCATTGGTGATATGTTCATAAATATTTAAATTAAATTATCTATCCAAATATTCATGTTTTGGTTCAGGTTATTTTCATTATGAAATTAATCTACTTCCATTTCTTATGTCTTTATGTTTTTCATCATGTTCTTATTGATATCATAAGTAAAATGTTTCCCTTTATTTCCTTACTAGGATTTTTGCTCACCCTTTCCATTGATGTATGTATCCAAGTTATGAGATGCAGTAGTTTTACATATGATGAACTTTTAAAGAGTATTTTCAAGGGGATTTAAAAGTGTGTTTTAAGTTTTCATGTATTTTGTTCCAAATTTCCAAGACACTATACTTCAAAGGTCCTCTGTTTGTAAAATGTAATGAAAAGTTATGTAATAAAAAGGCAGGATACTATAGTTGGTATCAAAAGAAACTTTAGTAATTTATGGAAATTAGGATATAAAAATAGTAGGAATAACTCTATAGAAAATTTTAAATATAGGAATACCTCTTGGTATTTTGGTGAGTATTGATTAAGTGGTTTATCAAGAAAATACATCCATGTCTGGATACGAGCAGGTAGAGGCAGATCTGGCACTTATGTACCTAGGAGTGAAAAATCTAACAAGGAGTTTCGGTCTTGACCCAGGGTATCCTAGAACACGACAAAAATCCTTGTTCTACTCTTTTTGATGACAATCCCAGGGGATATGTTTGGTTAATCATTTGATTTTTATGAATCATTATGAACGATTTATGGTGAAAAGTAATTGTTTAAAGCATTATGTTTTAAGACATAAAATCCTTTATAGTTAAAAGATTCATAAATGAGATAATCTTATCACTAATTTTTTATTTTTTTAGAAATGGTGGGAAATAGGAGGAATCGTGCAAATGGTGACCACAATGGACCATGCGCTAAGGACCCTCTGATGGATGCCAGAATGGAAATATTCATGTGAATGATGAACCAAATGACTCAAGTTATGGGAAATAACTTGAATCAAGATGAGGAACCGATCTCACCACGAAGGAAACAACTTTATTCTGAATCCTTTATGCGTCAACGACCACCAACCTTTAGTGGATCTACAAAACCATTGATTGCTGAATAGTGGATCAGCTCTGTCGAGAAGATATTTTTGGTGCTCTGTTGTTCTGAATAAGAGAAGGTTACCTTGGATATTTATCTCTTAGGGAGAGAAGTTGATCAGTGGTGGGAACTGATTAAAAACACAATGCCGCAATTGGAAGTTGAAGATATAGAGTGGGAAGAGTTTAGAGTAATATTATTCAACATGTATTTCCCTCGATCGATGAAAAAAAGAATGGAGAATGAATTTCTCGAGATGAAGCATAAAGAGAATGAATATGTGGGAAGATACCAGATAAACTTCAAAAGGATTTCACATTACAACTCTAGGTTGCTCATGGATCCAAATGGTAAATTTGATTGATTCTTTGTTGGAGTGAGGCCTCATCTATGGAAGAATCTAGCCAACTGAGATTATTATAGCTAAGAAGAGTTTGTGCAGAGTGAGATTAAAGTTGAATTGGAATTTGGAGAGACACAGTGGTCTCATAAATCCAATGACAAGAAGAGATCGATGGATCCAGGCATAGGTAGTAGCTTTGATCAGGGAAGAGGAGGAAAGAAAGTGAAACATCCCACGTGTAATAAAGATTGGAAGAAGCATTCTGGGAACTACCTGCTCGGGAGAGGGAAGTGCTACAAGTTTGGTAGAGATGACCACATTGCATGGAATTGTCATAGTGAGGTGAAGCCACAATTTCCCAACACTAACGACAAGGGGAAGATGGTGCAGGCCCTACCTGATGTCCAATGCTATATGTGTGGACTACTTGGGAACTTTTTCAATCATTGTCCAAATCTAAGGGCAGTGGAGGGGAATCACCTTCAACATCAAAAACAGCCAAAGGAACAAGGTTGTACAATTTCTATCACTACGACTAATGTTGAAGTGAAAAATTATGTGGTGGAAAGTACTCTTGTTCTTCTCTCTAATCTAGAAAGTACTTAGTTTGATTCTGGTTCTACATATTCCATAATTTCCTCCATTTTTGCAATGAATTTAGAATCAAACCCCAATTTTTTAAAAGTAGAGTTATCATTCCATACTCCTACTAGTATTATCCAATAATCATCAATGTTTAGAAACTATAGTATTTACATTATTGAGAACAATATTATTGAAAATCTAGTTTTCATTCCCATGCTGGAATTCAACATTATACTAGGGATGGACAAGCTCTCAAAAGTATAATGCTATGATCAAATGTAGAAGCCAAGAAATATCAGTAGTCTTGAATGGAAAACCTACAGTTATCATACAAGGAGAGATGTCTCAACATGAACATTGTCTATAAGAACCTCCTATATCATTCTTTATGGATTGGATCGGTGAAGAAGAAGAAGTAAATGAGAGTTTGCGGATAGAAAATGTCCCTGTCTTCCAAGAATAAATTGATATATTTTCGGAGGAGTTACCCAGAACTCCCCTAGAAAGAGAGGTAGAGTTCTCCATTGAACTCGTACCTGGATCCCATCTGATATCAAAGACCCCGTATACGATGGAAAATGTGGAGCTGGAGGAGTTAAAGAAACAACTCAAAGAACTTTTGGAGAAGGGTTTTATCAGACTGAGTGTGTCTTCTTCAGGAGCGCTAGTTCTCTTTGTGAAGAAGAAGGATGGATCGATGTGGCTAGGCATTGAATATAGAGAACTGAATGGGATCACAGTGAAGAACAAATTTCCACTTCCAATAATTGATGAATTATATGACCAACTTCATGGGGCTCAACTCTTCTCTAAGATTGATATTTGAACTAGTTATCACCAATTGAGGGTGAATAAAGAAGATATTCCAAACACTACCTTTTGATCTAGATTTGGGAATTATGAGTTTGTTTCTATGACCTTCGTACTGACTAATGCACCTGATATTTTTATGGATTTTATGAATAGAGTCTTTAAGGACTACCTTGATAACATTGTGCTCGTATTTATTGTTGATATTCTGATATATTCCAAATTTCACGTGGAGTATTAGGATCATATAAGGTTTATTTTTAAAACTATATGGAAGGAGAGGATTTTTGGGAAGTTCATAAAATTTGAATTATGGTTACAGTAAGTTTCTTTCTTGGGGCACATTTTTACCAATGAAGAAATCACACTTGACCCTACAAAGACAAAAGTCATAGAGGAGTGGCCTCAGCTTGCAAAAATAACAAATATTCATAATTTCCATGGATTATAACGATATTATAGGAGGTTTGTGAAAAAGGTTTCATGACATTCTAATCCATTAAACAAGTTAACTCGAAAAGGGGTCAAGTTTATCTGGACAAAGGAGTGTGAGTAAAGTTTCTAAGAGCTGAAGAAGAGATTGGTTACTGAACCCGTGTTAACTTTGCACTCAAGTGGAGAAGGATTCATTATTTTTATTTATGCATATCTAAAAGGGATTGGGTATGTCCTCATGAAAAATGACAAAGTCATTGTTTATTTATCCCGACAGTTGGAGACTCATTAGAAGAACTATCCTACACAAGATCTGGAACTGGATGCGGTTGTTTTGGATCTAAAGATATAGAGGAACTATCATTATGGGAAAAATGTGACATATTTATACACAGACCATCAAAGTTTGAAGTATATTTTCACACAAAAAGAATTGAACATGATAAAGAGGAAATGGTTGGAACTTCTCAAAGACTATGATTGTTCAATCCATTATCATCCCGGAAGGGAAAACAAAGTCATTGATTCATTAAGTATGAAAGACCCTATTGTTCTTTCCATGATGAGGATAAAAGAGATTCATTGATCAATGAACTAGTAAAGCAAGACATGGGAATTATAAGGGAAGGGACATCATAAAAACTAACCCAAATTATTTCTCAACCGTCAATAGTAGATAAGATCATGAAAACTCAGAAAGAAGATCATTTGTTATAGAAGAAGGTTGATGCTATGAAGGATGGGAATTTTCCTGAGGTTAATATTTATAAAGAAAGTATATTGAAATTTCATACAATATTGTGTTCCATTTATTCCAAAAATTTTGAAGGATCTGATTGATGAAGCTTATAGCTCTACTTTTTCTATACATTTTGGAATCATGAAAATGTATAGGGACCTTTGTGATCATTATTTGGGGGATAATATGAAAAGAGGGATTGCTAACTACACTTGAAGGTGCATAGTATGTCAGCAATTGAAGGCAGAGCGACAACTTCATAAAGGGGTATTGCAACCACTACCCATACCAGCATGGAAGTAGGACAATATCACTATGGACTTTTTCACTACTCTCCCGAGGACTTTTAAAGAAAACAATGGGATATGGGTTATTTTCAACCATCTCACCAAGACTGGCAATTTTATCTCCATTAGGGAATATTTATCTCTTGATCAACTTGACAAGATTCACATGAATGAAGAGGTATGGCTGCATTGAGTTCAACTTTCGATCATATCTGATCATGATCCATGGTTCACATCAAAATTCTGGAGAAGTCTTCAACATGCTCTGATCAATGAATTGAATTTCAGTATGGCATATCACCCCCCAAACTAATGGCCAATTAGAAAGGTCTATTCAAACATTTGAGGATATGCTAAGAACATTCTCAATGGAATTTAAAGGTGGATAGGATCAAAATCTCCCTTTAATTGAGTTCTATTACAACAAAATCTTCCACTCGAGCATTCAAATGGAACCCTATGAAGCTCTATATGGTTAGCAGTGTAGAACTCCTACTTTTTGGCATGAGGTTTGTGATATAAATATTCTTTCACCTGATCTTGTGAAAGAGATGACAAAAAAAGTTATGTCGTCCAACAACACATTAATACTACACAGATTAGGCAAAAGAGCTATTCCGATAACCGTTGAAGGGACTCGGAGTTCGATGTTGGTGACAAAGACTTTATTCAAATTTCACCTTGGAATAGAGTCATGAGGTTTGGGATGACATGTAAGCTCCGCCCTAGGTACATTGGCCCCTATGAAATCCTTGATCACGTAGGAGTAGTGGCCTATCGGCTTGCACTTCCTCCAAATCTAGCACAAGTTCATGATGTCTTCCATGTATCCCTCTTGAGGAAGTACATACCTAAAAATTCACATGTTCTATGTCTAGAGGTGGTACAACTGGAACATGAACTCTCTTATGAGGAGCAGCCGGTGGAGATCTTGGATATTAGAGACAAGGTTCTATACAACAAGACAACCCACCTTGATAAGGTGTAGTAGAGGAACCACAAATGCGAAGAAGCCACATGGGAACCAGAGGAGTCTATGAGGCTGAAGTACCCTCACCTTTTCTCTTATTAGGGTATGAGTTAAAATTTCAGGGAAAAATTTCTTAAGTGGGGAAGAATATAATGACCCATACTATTGAATAATATTTATTTCCTAAATTTGTTTGTTATTTTATACTCTACAAAACTATATCCATTAATCAATGAAATGATACCATTAGGTTTAGACTGTTATACGAATGTTGGTCAATATGACCACTGGAAACTAAACACTTAACATTACAATTATTTTTTATAAATACAAGTGATCTTGGTTAATTAAAACATAATGTAGATTTGATGGCATTATCCAGAAGACTCGAGTCATACGAAGCCCATCAGTCTTAGCTTGGGAAGGAGGTAGCATCTCTGGGCTTTTCTCTGGACCAATCCCAAGCCAATCATCAACATGTGAATTTTGAACAGAATTGCCTAAGGGGTAAATTGAATCTAATAGAAGTCACCACTCAAGAAATGTTCTCTGAGCCGCCCCAAGATTCTATCACCATAGCACACCTTACACTTATGTCATATGCAGGTTTTATAAGGGGCTATCTAATGAGGCCTTCAATAATTTTTGTAATCCCAGGGTATAAATAAAACTTTTATTTCATATTATGGTAAAAGTAGTGATTTTCGAATGTCTGGATAAATATTAAATGAATATTATTTATGAAATTTGGAAAAATATTATTTTAAAATATTCATGTAAACTTTAAATAATTAATAATGTGAAATGATTTTCAAAAAAAGGTCTTCTACTGTTGTGATAAGTAAGAAATTTAGAGTCTAATAAGATCAATGTGATTTTTAGTAAATAGTAAAGTATGAATAGTAACATACCCTTATGAATAGTAAGGAATAGTAAATTGGTCAAAAAATAGAAACTTCACCAATGAATGTATAAATACAATTTTGACATCTTAAAAGTGAAAAATAGTCATAGTATAAGTTTTGTTATTTTTATATGTCATAAATAATTTATTTACAATTTTTTAATTAATTTAATAATTTAAAATGGAAATTTATTTTAAAAAAATGTAATCATAAATTTTTACCTTATTGTCATATGATTATAAAATAGTTTTATGGGAATTTGAATACTTTTTCAAGGTGTTATAAAATATGTTATAATTTTAGAGTTGTTGATTTTTTTTGAATAAATAATGATTTTATTTAAAAATTAAATTAAAATTTTTTTTAAATGTTTTTTCATAAAATGGAGCTCATTTTTGAATTCAGAGCATTAGTATTAGTTTAGGGTAATTTTTTTGGATTTTTCTAAAATAGTTGAATTTTCAGTGAATAGTAAAAATACAGTTTTGAGTTTCGAGTGTATAATGACATCATTGATGATGTAATCATGATGTAATAAATCTTTTCGACTTTTGAATAGTATGATATGTTATAAGCTGTCCCAAGTGACAAATACCATGGTAAAATACCATGGCAAAGCCCATAGTTTTGAAAATACCACCGATGAGGTGTTCCTTGGAAATTAATTAAATATTCCCTCACTTTTCCTATAAATACCAAGTCATTCCCACATTAATTTCATTCTAAAATCCTCCTAAAATAATATTTGATATTTCAACCTCCCAAGGAGTCCTCCAAAGGTTCCCTAAATCCCCACAAGGTCCCAAACTTCATGATTTCGAAGTTACTCTTCAAGGTAAGGAAACCTTCTACCCTCCTCTTTTAGTCATAATTTCCTTTAAGTTATGTCTTAGAGTTTCCATCTTCTTATGTGGGAGTATGTTATTATATATTATTATAATTGTCCATTTCATGTACAAATTATGAGATACCCTTTCTTCTCTCAACAATTTATTTTTTAAATTTTTAAGTTACATAGTTAGGATGCTGAATATTTTCGTAAAAGAAATCGCATCTTCTCTTTTCATTCAAGTTTCCTTTGCACATGGTATGTCATTCAAATATCCATACCATGATATTATTTATTTTTATTCTGTAAATATAATATAAATTATTCATTTATTGGTGGGATAACCTTGTCCCCTCTTATTTTATTGTTTTCTAAAACCTTGTTATATAGTTGTTATGCTGTAGAAATTTTGTCTCAAAATATATATCTCTTTTTGTCAAGAAATTATCTTGTTTTATTATCTGAATACCCAAATATATTTTCATTTTCCTAGGTATTAATCAAGAAATAAAATTGATATATTTTATTCTGGAATTCACATACAAGAAACACACTTTCATTTTCCAAGGGTTATAAAAGACATAACGATCATGTTTCTAAGCACTTTTAAAACGACGCAATTTTGAAGTGAAACCCATTACTTTTACTCTCTATGTATTATTTATAAAATTTTTGATCATGATCTATGTGGATCAAATGAAAATAAATTCATATTAAGGGTGTTCCTAGATAGCACTTTAATGCATTTGGTAATGAATTTAATCTCTAGAGATGACAAGTTTCACAATACCTTGGTGAATAACCTTGGTAATTTTTAGGAATCCTTGGGGATCAACCTTGGTGATATGTTAATGAATTTATAAATTAAATATTGTAGCCACATATTCAAGTTATGTTTCAGGTTCATTTCATTATGAAATTCCTCTAACTCCATTGTTCATGTCTTTATGTTTTTCATCATGTTCTTGTTGATATCACAAGTAAACTGATTACCTTGCTTTCCTTACTGGGCTTTCTGCTCACCCTTTCCTTTGATGTATGTATTCAGGTTATGAGATGCAGAAGTTTTATATAAGATGATCTTTTCAAGAGGATTTTAAAGGGTATTTAAAAGTGTGTTTTAATTTTTCATGTATTTTGTTCCTAATTTCCAAGACACTGGACTTTAAAGGTCCTATGTTTTTAAAATGTAATGAAAAGTTATGTAATAAAAAGGCGGGATTCTATAGTTGGTATCAAAAGAAAGATTAGTTATTTATGTAAATTAGTATATGAAAACATTATTAAGAACCCTATAGAAAAGTTAAAATATATGAATACCTCCTAGTATTTTGTGTAGTATTGATTAAGTAGTTTTTCAGGTAAATACATCCATGTCTGGATACGAGTAGGTAGAGGCGGCTCTAGCACAGAGTTACCTAGGTGTTAAAACTCTCACAAGAAGTTTCAGGCTTGACTCAGGGTATCCAGATACACGACAAAAAGTCTTTCTGCACTCTTGGTTACGACACTCCCAGGGGATATGTTTAGGGAATCATTTTCTTTTTATGAGTCATTAAGAAGTATTTATAGAGAAATGTAATTTTATAAAGAATGATTTTTTAATACATAAAATCCATAATAGTTAAAAGATTCATAAATAAAATAATCTTCTCACTGATGTTTTATTCTTTTATAAAATGGTGGGAAATAGAAGGAATCATGAAAATGGTGACCACAATGGACCATGCACTGACGAACCTCCGATGGAATCCAGAATGGAACTTTCATGTGAATGATGAACCAACTGACTCAAGTTATGGGACACAACTTGAATCAAGATAAGAGACTGATCTCACCACAAAGGGAACAATTTTTTGTTGAATCCTTTATGTGTCAACTACCAACAACCTTCAGTGGATCTACGGACCCATTGATTGCTTAACAGTGGATCATCTGTATCGAGAAGATCTTTTCGGCGCTCTTCTATTCTGAATAAGAGATGTTTACCTTGGTTATATATCGCTTAGAGAGAGAAGCTGATCCATGGTGGGAACAGATTAAAAACATAAGTCCAAGATTGGAAGTTGAAGATATGGAGTGGGAAGAGTTCAGAGGGATATTCTTCAATAAGTACTTCCCTCGATCAATGAGAACAAGAATGGAGAAGGAGTCTCTCAAGATGATGAATAAAGAGAATGAATATGTGGGAAGCTACCTTATGAACTTTACAAGGCTTTCACATTACACCTCTAGCATTGTCATAGAACCAAATAGTAAATTTGATATATTCTTTGGTGGATTGAGACCTCATCTATAGAAGAATCTAGCCAACCGAGATTATGATATCTATGAAGAGTTTGTGCGGAGTGTGATGAAATTTGAATTGGTGGTTGGTGAGATGTACTTGTCTCATAAATCCAATGAGAAGAAGAGATCGATGGATACATACTTAAGGAGGATCTTCGATTAGGGAATAGGAGGCAAGAAAGTGCAACATCCCATGTTTCATAATTGTGGGAAGAAGCATTTTGGGAACTGCCTAATTGGGAGAGGGAAGTGCTAAAAGTGTGGTAGATATGGCCACATTGCATGGAATTTTCGTAGTGAGGTGAAGCCACAACTTCCCAACACTAACGACAAGGGGAAGATGGTACAGACCCTACCTGATGTCTAATGCTATAAGTGTGGATAACTTAGGAACTTTTCCAATCACTGTCCAAATCTGAGGGCAGTGGAGGGGAATCACCATCAGCCTCAAAAATAGCCAAGGGAACGAGGCCGTACATTTGTAATCACTACGGCTGAAGTTGAAGGGAAAAATGATGCGGTGAAAAGTACTCTTGTTTTTCTCTCAAATCTAGAAAGTTCTTGTTTTGATTCTAGTTCTACGCATTCCTTTATTTCCTCCAAGTTTTCAAAGAATTTAGAATCAACCACCGATTTTCTAAAAGTGCAGTTATCAGTTAATACTCCTAGTGGAATTACCCAAGAATCATCACTGTTTAGAAACTATAGTATTTAATTTATTGAGAACAATCTTATCGCCAATCTAGTTTTTATTCCCACGCTGGAATTCTTCATTATAATAGGGATGGACTGGCTCTCAATGTATAATGCTATGATCAAATATAGATGCAAGGAAATATTTGTAGTCTTGAATAGAAAACCTACAGTTATCTTACAAGGAGAGATATCTCAACATGAACTTTGTCTAGAAGAACCTCCTATATCCTTCATTGTGGAGTTGACCGGTGAATAAAAAGAAGGAAATGAGAGTTTGATGAAAGAAAATATCCCCGTCTTCTAGGAATAAATTGATGTGTTTCCTAAGGAGTTACATGGACATCCCCAAGAAAGAGAGGTAGATTTCTCTATTGAACTTGTACCTGGATCCCATATGATATCAAAGACCCCGTATAGGATAAAAATGTGGAGCTAGAGGAGTTAAAGAAACAACACAAAGATCTTTTGGAGAAGGGTTTTATCTGACTGAGTGTGTCTCCTTGGGGAGCACCAGCTCTCTTTTTGAAGAAGAATGATTGATCGATATGGCTATGCATTGAATATAGAGAACTAAATGGGATCACAGTGAAGAAAAAATACCCACTTCCAAGAATTGATGACTTATTTGACCAACTTTAGGGGGCTCAATTCTTCTCTAAGATCGATCTTTGATATGGTTATCACCAATTGAAGGTGATATAAGAAGATATTCCAAAAACTACCTTCTTATCAAGATATGGGAATTATGAGTTTGTTTCTATGACCTTCGGACTGACTAATGCACCTGATATTTTTATGGATTTGATGAATATAGTATTTAAGGACAACCTTGATTACTTTTGGGTAGTATTTATTGATGATATTCTGATAAATTCCTAATGTTGTGAGGAGTATGAGGATCATCTAAGGTTTATTTGTAAAACTCTACAGAAGGAGAGGATTTTTTGGGAAGTTCAGAAAATGTGAATTCTGGAGACAGCAAGTTTCTTTCTTGGGGAACATTTTTACCAATGAAGGAATCATAGTTGACCCTACAAAGAAAAATTTTTTAGAGGAGTGGCCTCAGCCTAAAAAAATAACTGAGATTCCTAGTTTCCTTGGATAGTCAAGATATTATAGGAGGTTTGTGAAAAAACATTTCACGAAATTCTAATCCATTAACAAAGTTAACTCGAAAAGGGGTCAAGTTTATATGGATAAAGGAGTGTGAGGAAAGTTTCTAAGAGCTGAAGAAGAAATTATTTACTGCACCCATATTAAATATTCCCTCATGTGGAGAAGTATTTGTTATTTTTAGCGATGAATATCTGAAAGGGATTCGGTCTGTCCTCATGAAAAATGACAAATTCTTCGTTTATGCATCTTGAAATTTGAAGACTCATGAGCAGAACAATTCTACACCAGATTTGGAGTAGTATGCAATCATGTTTTCTCTGAAGATATAGAGTCACTATCTTTATAGAGAGAAATGTTATATATACATAGACCATCAATGTTTGAAGTATATTTTCACACAAAAGGAATTGAACATGAGACCGAGGAGATGGTTGGAACTTCTCAAAGACTATGATTGTTCAATCCATTTTCATATCAGAAGAGCAAAAAAGTCATTGATGCATTTAGAAGGAAATACCTAGTTGTTCTTTAGATGATGAGGATTAAAATATATCCTTTGATCAATGACCTAGTAAAGCTGTACATTAGAATTATAAGGGAACAGACATCATCAACCCTAACCCAAATGATTTCTCAACCCTCATCACTAGAGAAGATCAAGAAAACTCAGAAACAAGATCCCTTATTATAGAAGAAGTTTGAGGCTGTGTTGGATGGGAAGATTCTTGATTTCAATATTGATCAAGAAGGTATACTGAAATTTCATACAAGACTATGTGTTTCATCCAATCCTGAAATAAAGAATTATCTGATGGATGAAGCTCATAGCTCTACTTTCTATATACATCCTAGAAGCGTGAAAATTTATAGGGACCTTCCAGATCAATATTTGTGGGATAATATGAAAAGGTAGATTGCTGACTAAACTTCAAGGTGCCTTGTATGTCAGCAAGTGAAGGAATAGTGAAAACTTCCTAAAGGTGTATTGCAACCACTTCTCATACAAGCATAGAAGTGGGACAATATCACTATGGACTTTTTCACTGGTCTCCCTAGAACTTCGAAAGGAAAAAATGTGAAATGCGTTATTGTGGACCATCTCATAAATACTAGCCATTTTATCTTCATTCGGGAAGATTTATCTCTTGATAAATTTTCCATGATTTATGTGAAAGAAGTGGTATGGATACATAGAGTTCCAATTTCGATCGTATCTAATTATGATCCAAGGTTCACATCAAAATTCTGGAGAAGTCTTAAACATGATCTAATCACTGAATTGAATTTCAGTATAGCCTATCACCCCCAAACTAATGGCCAATATGAAAGGAATATTCAAACACACGAGGATATACTAAGAACATTCTCAATGAAATTTAAAGGTGGATGGGATCAACATCTCCCTTTAGTTGAGTTCTATTACAAAAACAGCTTCCACTTGAGAATTCAAATGGCACCCTATGACGTTATATATGGTAAGAGGTGTAAAACTCCTACTTGTTGGCATGATGTGGTTGAGACAAAGCTTCTTGGGCCTGATCTTGTGCAAGAGATGACAAAAAAAGTCTATTCCATCCAACAACACATTAAGGATGCTCAGAGTCGAAAAAAGAGCTATGTTGACAACTGTTGAAGGGACATGGAGTTTGATGTTGGTGACAAATATATTCTTTTAATTTCACCTAGGAAGAGAGTCATGAGGTTTGGAAAGAAATGTAAGCTCAGACCTAGGTACATTTTCCCCTATTAAATCCTTGATCAGGTAGGAGTAGTGGCCTATCGGATTGCACTTCTTCCAAATCTAGCACAAGTTAATGATGTCTTCCATGTATCCCTCTTGAGTAAGTACATACCTAAACATTCACAAGTACGAATAAAGAGGTGGTACAACTAGAACATGACCTCTCTTATGATGAGCAGCCGGTGGAGATCTTGGATCGTAGAGACTAGGTTCTATGCAACAAGACTACCCACTTGATAAGGTGTTGGGGAGGAACCACCAATGTGAAGAATCCATGTGGGAACCAGAGGAGTCTATGAGGTCGAAGTACCCACACCTTTTCTCTTCTTAGGGTATGAGTTAAAATTTCGGAATGAAATTTCTTAAGGGGTGAAGAATGTAATGACTCGAAGTATTGAATAATATTCATTCCCTAAATTTGTGTGTTATTTTATACTCTACAAAACTATATCCTTTAATTAATGAATTGATACCATTGGGTTTATACTATTATACGAACATTGGTCAATATGACCATTGGGAACTAAACTCTTAACATTACAATTATATTTTATAAATACAAGTTATCTTGGATAATTAAAACAGAAAGAATATATGATGGCCTCATCCAGTAGACTCGGGTCGTACGAATCCCATCGGTATTAGCTTGGGAAATAGGAAGCATCTCTGGGCTTTACTCTGGACCAAGCCCAAGCTGAGCTTCAACATGTGAAGCTTGAATGGAATTTCCTAAGGGAGAAGTTAAAGCTCATAGATGTCACCACTCGGGAAATGTTTTCTAATCCACCCCATGATTCTATCACCATAGCACACCTTACACTTAGGTCCAATGCCGGTGTTATAAGGGGCTATGTAACGAGGCTATAAATACTTTTTGTAATCCATTGGTATAAATAAAACGGTTATTTCTTATTATGGTAAAATTTCTGATTTTTGAATGTCTAGATAAATATAAGATGAATATTGTTGATGAATTTTGGATAAAGGGTATTTTAAAATATTCATGTAAACGTTAAATAATTAATAATGTGAAATGATTTTCAAAAAAGGTCTTCTATAGTTGTGATCAGTAAGGAATTTATAGTCTAATAAGATCAACATGATTTTTAGTAAATAGTAAAGTATGAATATTAACATACCCTTATGAATAGTAATGAATAGTAAATTGGTCAAAAAAATTGAAACTTCCACCATGAATATATAAATACAATTTAGACATCTTAAAAGTGAAAAACGTTCGTAGTATAAGTTTTCTTATTTTTGTATGTCATAAATATATTATTTAAAATTTTATAATTAATTTAATAATTTAAAATGGAAATCTATTGTCATAAAATGTAATCATAAACTGTTACTTTATTGTCTTATGGTTATATGATAATTTTATGGGACCTTGATTACTTTTTCAAGGTGTTTCAAAACAAGTTATAGTTTTAGAGTTGTTTTTTTAATAAATAATGATTTTATTTAAAATTAAAATTAAAATTATTTAGAAAATTATTTTTATAAAATGGATTTAATATTTTAATTCATATTATAGATATTAGGTTAGGGTAAATTTTTGGTATTTTTCTAAAACATTTGAATTTTCAGTGAATTTTAAAAAAACGATTTTGAGTTTTGGGTGTTTAATGACATAATTGATGATGTAATCATGATGTAACAAATCTGGTAGACTTTTGAATAGTAAGATATGTTATTAGGTGTCCCATGTGGCCAATACCATGGGAAAATTCCATTGTTAAGCCCACGGTTTTGAAAATACCACCTATGAGGTGTCCCTTGAAAATTAATTAAATATTCCCTCACTTTTCCGATAAATACCAAGCCATTAACACATTAATTTCATTCCAAAATCCTTTTCAACTAATCTCTGATATTTTCAACTCCCAAAGAGTCCTCCCAAGGTTCCCTTAAGCCCCTAAAGGTCCCAACCATCAGGCTTTTGAAGTTACTCTTCAAGGTAAGGGAATCATCCACCCTCCTTTTTTTAGTCATGATTTATTTTATGTTATGTCATCCAGTTTCCATTTCTTATGTGGGGTTATGTTATAATATATTATTATTACTGTCCATTTCGTGTAAAAATTATGATATAACATTTATTCTCTCATCAATTTATTTTCTTATTTTTTAAGTGACGTCGTTAGGCTGCCAAATTTTTTCATAAAAGAAATCGCATCGTCTCTTTTCATTCAAGTTTCATTTCCATGTGGTATGTCATTCAAATATCCATACCACGATATTATTTATTTTTATTATATACCTATACTATAAATGATTCATTTATTTATGGGATAACCTTGTACTCTATCATTTTATTATTTTCTAAAACCATGTTATATATCCATTATGCTGCAGAAAGTTTGTCTCAAAATACCTCGCTCTTTTTCTCCAGAATTTCTCCTGTTTTATTTATCTGAATACCGAAATATATTTTCATTTCATGAAGTATTCATTGAGACATAAAATTGATATATTTTATTATTTAATTTACATACATCAAACCATATTTTCTTTTCCAAGTGTTATAAAATACATAACGATCTTGTTTCTAAGCAATTTAAAAAGTCGCGATTTTGAAGTGAACCCCATTACTTTTACTCTCTATGGGTTATTAATGAAATTTTTTATTATAATCTATGTGGATCAAATGAATATAAAGATATATTAAGGGTGCACACTGATATCACTCTAATGCATTGTGTAATGAATTTAATCCCTAGAGAGGACAAATTTCATGATACCATGGTGAATGACCATGGTAATTTTTATGATACCTTGGAGGTGAACCATGGTGATATGTTCATGAATTTATAAATTAAATTTTGAATCCACATGTTCATGTTATGGTTCAAGTTATTTTCATTATGAAATTCCTCTACATTCATTTCTCATGTCTTTATATTTTTCATCAATTTTTTATTGATATCACAGGTAAACTGATTCCCTTGAATTCTTTACTGGGATTTCTACTCACCCTTTCCTTTGATTTATGTCTCCAGGTTATGAGATGTCGTATTTCTAAATAGTATGAACTTTTAAAGATTTTTTTCAAGGGGATTTAAAATATTTTTTTACGCTTTCATGTATTATATTCCTGATTTCCAAGTCACTAGACTTTAAAGGTCCTCTGTTTGTAAAATGTAATGAAAAGTTTTGTAATAAAAAGGCAGGATGCTATAATGTTCATTGGTGTTAGAATGATTGTTATTATCATTAAATTATTTCTTACAATTTTCTATCATTTAAATATCCATTACATGAAAATTAATGTGAGAGTGTTTTTTTGAAACATGTGACGCAAAAAATGGATGAAACTCATGCATTATAGTGCACTAGATAATGAAATATTACCTAAGGAGAATCCTCAAGTTCTATAAAATGGATACTACCATGATATGGTGAGAGAGTTAGGCTACTCAAAAACTATCCTGAAACACCCTAACATTGAGTCCCTCTTCATCTTATACATTTTTATTGTAAGACACTAGCACATCATGGGGAGAAGGTGGATCCCATATGAACATTGAATGATTAATTTTCTTCCATTGGATACCTTTAAAGGCAGGAGTTCATTTATTTAAACTCTTGTGATCTTCGTCAAGCATATAAGATAGAGATAGATATTATTTTTCCTCTTCCATTTATTTTTCTTATTTAAAAAATACTTTTTTCATGTTTAACATAAAATTTCTTTAACCTTCCATAGATATCTCGGTTTTGGTATCTAAATCACTTAATCGTCCTATAATAATATTTTTATACACTTATGAAACCTAGAAATGGTGTCAAATCATTCCATGTTATTGAGAATCAGGAAATCATGTTTTGAAATAAAGAAAAACCAACTTTACATTATTTGGTGATAAAATAATGTGAAGAATTCCTACTTGAGAATATTTCAAGCATTAACATGATATTAATGTATTCCCTATTGTTATGATTATGTGATAACATAATATGATCTAGTTCATTCTATTGTGTTATTTGATAATGTTGTTTGTTTGGAGAGAACATGGTATTACATTATGCAATAATGAATTCTCAAGAGTCTATCATATTATGATTATTCAATAATATAATCTACACTGAGTCTTCAAATTACATTTATAATGATAAATTAATATAGAGTTTAAGACAAAGCATACGTTATATGATAATGTAGAATGTGTCCCTTTCTATCAAAATAGTGTATCATAAATTCCCAACTTTACATTATGTTGTGAGATAACATAGTGTGTGGTGCTATCATATACATTATGTTGTGAGACAAAGTAATTTTTGGGGATTCTCATCAATAATAAATTTTTGATATCAAAGTCCTAGGTGAGTCTATGATGTTACAACTTTTTAATAACATAACTTGAGGTATAAATTTTTTATTATTTATAAATCATTTATAAATAATAATGTATGGTATTTTAGGTATATTTATTAATTTATAAATTGTCTATAAATTAATTATGAAAAGTAAATATTCATTATTTAAATTTTTAGGAAAAATTCAACAATGAATATTACCATAACATTAAAATTAAATTTTAAAAATTCCCTCTACCAGAAATTATATGGAATGCCTTATGACCTAGAAAAATTGTTTATTTATAAATCATAATAGAAACTTTTAAAGAATATAAATTAAAAAAATAATGATGAAATATAAATTCAATATATTTTAATATTATAAATTTTTCATAACACTTGATTTGAAATGTTCATGTTAAAATCATCAATTGAAAAATTATTTGAAAAACATGAAATGATTTTTGATGACTGATTTTATATATTGTTAAATTATTTTATGTTTGTGTTATTTAGATTACAAAAAATGTATAACAAACAAAAATTGGATTATAAATTTTTGATAATTTATATAATATCAAATATTTAAATTGAAGTGCCATATAGTGAATAATATGAAAATTTCGTATTATAGAATTGATATAATGTATTTATACTCTGGATTACATAATTTCCATAGTTTTTGGATAAAATTATAAATTGTTTATAATTAATTTTTTTTATAAACTGTTCATAAATATTTTTTCACATTATTAAATAATGAATTATTCATTTACATTAAGGTTATTAGTTATTTAATTCATAGTTAAAAGTGATTTATATTATGAATGAGTAATATTTAGTTTAAATTTTAAACTTCTTATGGTGGTTATCATACAAACATTTAAGTAGATATATACAAGGTATGATAATGGATTTAATTTATAACTACCTTGAATTAGGTTAGTAATTGAATTTATTTTCCTGAATTTTATTATTGAATATAGTTTAGATGTATTTTGTGTTAGAGTTATGATGAATTGGATTCTATCTTGAGTAAAGTATCTCCATGTAGAGGGACTTTGGGTCAAACTTTCCACTGACCATGGGTCTTATGTTCAAGAAATATGATGGTTAGTTATATATGGCATTGAGCTTAATTATATATAATTTACCAATTTCATATAATTTAAAACCCTTACATGAAAATTTCATCTAACTTATGAATGAGATTAATTTAAATATATGTAAATATGTTTTGAATATATTTTTTGGTGAGTAACATATATTGTGAGTTATGTAAAGTGATTCTCATCAATATGTTTTGAATATACTAATTTGGTGTAAGGATTATGGTTTTAAATTAAATAAATAGAAGAATTAATATATAAAGATAATAGAATAAAATAAGATGGTGATATTAAAATCACTTAAAAATATCATGTTTTAGATTCCTTCCAAAGAAACACAAGTAAATACCTCTATCATTTAACAATGTATCTTTTTACATAATAGGGTACCAATAGATTATCATGTGTATGGAATGTTGAAAATGTATAACCCTAAGGTTTAGGTATTCAAATTCCATAGTTTTCATTGAGTTACACTTATTTGGAAAATCATGAGATTTAAGATACCTCAGGATGTTGTTAATTTCATCAATGTGTTTGGTGGGGTAAAGAGTTATCCATGCAAAAATACAACATAGATATATGATATGATTGGGATTACATTATACCTAAATATTTAAGTAGTGATAGTAACACCATAGAAGACTTATTACATAGAAAAATATGGATCTTGGACCACTTATAGGTATGATTAAATATAAAGGATTTATCATTTTAGTGGGATCCCATTTAATAAAAGTCATTATTAAATGGTAATAAAAAAATATAATCATCTTATAAAATATTATATTTTAGATAAATAGAACAACTTTCACTATCAAACAAATCTTTGGAATCAATCCTTGAAAGGATAGACTTAACATAAGAAACTCCTAAGACCGGTACCTTGAGAAAAGTTCTTATGAATAAATTATATGTGTCATATCATATTTCTTCATGAGTAACCAAGTGTTAAAGTGATACTAAATGATTAATTTTAGATTTATCTGTTTAAATAACTTATCATATTATTGTCAATATAAATCTTTTGATAATGATAATGAATCGAAGAAAATATCACTAAATGTTCTCAAGAGTTGAGAATAATTGAATTGAGAATATGACGTATTGATTATAATGTTGTATAAATAGTACAAGTGGATAAATATTCAAAGTTGAAGAAAATAAGTTAATTGTAGATTCTAATTATGTTTCTTTATTATCCATTAATGTTTATTGAAACCTAAAGGTAAAATTTTGAATGAAGGAGTAATGATACCATTGGATGGAGTTGTTTAGGGTACCTGAATAAGTTTGTTAAATTATATGGAATTTCAATGTCATATATTAATGCAATATAAATTAATTCTTTTGTTTCAAAGGTTATATGGAACCAAATGTATACTTTATAAGTTTTTTTATATATACAAGTGATCAAAAATCATGTGAAGAACTGATAGAGCTGGTATTTTTTATTATATTGTTGAAACAAGGAGTTTCTAAATTATTGATTTGAATTTAATGGAATTTATCATACACATATGGATCTAAATAAAAATGTGTATAGTTATCTCATTTATATTATATGATCAGAGGAGCTTTTTGTTAATTTGTTTTTTTAGAATAATATAAGATAATAAATTTAGTACACATTTTTTATGATTAATTTAATTCTTTATCATGTTTTTTAAAATAGAGGGAAATGATAAAAAATTCTCCATGATAAAAGTGTTTTATCTACATATTGATTAAAATATAAGGGAAAGTGTTCATTCACCCATCATTGGTATATTGTAAATAATAGTTTTTTCGAAGTAAAATAACCAAACACATAGAGTGTAGTATTTGATATGCATTCAATAATTTATTTGTTAAATATTATTATTAAAAGGAAATAAATGTTATTTCATAGAAAAAATAAGTTTTTTTATCTTAGAGATTTGTTTGTACGAGAGTATAATGTTTAAGAGGCTATTGGGAGATTTTTTTACCATAAATAAGTTCTAATTTAGAAAATAAAATATTATGCAAGTAAAATTACAAAGTTAATTTCACTTAATATCATAAAATAATTTAGGTATTGTTGATAGAGAGAAATGTAAAGAGTCACATATATTTACCACAAAAAAAATAAATGTTAATTTATATTAAAGGGTCTTATGATGTGTTGGTAAGAAGTAATGTAAATAGCTATAGTACCTACCAAAATATTTCAAGAGAAAAGTTTGACAGAATGATACCTAAGGCTGATTATGATGTTAAAATTTGAAATAAATCTAAGTATATAATGGAAATTTTCATCATAGTATTTGATCTTGTTAAGGTAAAGAGTTTTAATATGTTAAAAAGAGTAAAACATTTGGAATATGAATCATAAATATCATGATTATTCAAACATTATTTCTACAGAGATGATACTCACTAAAAAGTTTAGTGGGAGGGTTTTATTAGGTGGTCAAATAGAGATGTGGAAGAGATTACATATAGATTTACTATGTTACAAAAATGAAAAAAGTGTTGTATTCATTGTCATGAACAAAAATGAGGTGTTATTCAACCTGACACTCAACCTAGACCTTGACATGGACTGAAGGGCATTCCTGATCCCATGTGCTAGCAACTAGTTCTTGGGTATCAACATTACACATTTCAGATTGATTTCACCCATGCTGAACAACTGTAAATAGTTCTCAAGTATAAGACATTATACCAAGATCAATATCCATAACCAAAATAGATACAACCATTTGAGGTGAAAATTCATACAACATTAATTGAAAACCAAAATACCAATAATGGGGATAAACTAAGTACACAACTAAACCGCCATGAAAAAAGAGGGAAAACCCCTCAATACACCTCCACAAATACCTGAAATAAGTGGAAAACTAGAAACCAGATCCACCGTCACCACCATGTAACATCTTTCCATTACTTGGGGAAAACATAACAATATATACATAAAATTGAGGGTGTGTGTAGGGTGTGAGCCAGAACCTAATAGGATATCACCCAAATATAAGTATTCCATTACAAAACATAATATTATAAATCACCATACTATTTTTATAAAAAATATGGGGAATATTTTTAGTAAAATGTTTTAAAGAAACATTTTCAAGGAAATAATGCTTGGAATTTGAAATGAAAAGTAATGTCCACTGTATTCTGATAATGAGAATAACATCATAAGAGTAACATGTGTAATCCCTAAAAGTACTATCACTATTGGGATCCTAGGAACCTCATAAATTAGTGATATGGTATAGAAACCATAACCCACAGTGTCCTTATTCATGATCCACTATAGGGGATTCCATAAAAAATTCTAGTGTTCTCCAATCATTATACATTTAGTTACTATTTTAACATCAATCCTTCTAGAATAAATTGTATCTCAAACCCACTAATCCAACTAACATACTAGTCATAGTCTACCCACCTATAAAATTATGATTCCATTTATGTTCAATTCCATTTTCTAGGTCACATAAGCCTTATATTTAAAATAATCGCTTCAAAAAATATGAACACACATGAAAAACACCATTTCCCATAAAAAACCTCTTTCAAATTCTTTACGCACACCAAATCCATTTGGAAACACACTTTGTACAACATTTAAAATTTACAGAACACATTTAGAAATCACACCATGAAAACACACATGAATCCCAAAAAATTTCATTTGGAAAACCATCTTTCAACCCATATGAACCTCAAAACCCTCTGAAATCATATTTAAAACCACTAAAAAATTCATACAACACATTTAAGAGGCACATCAAGCATATTAAAATAATACAATAATTCTAAACCACAGAATCACCAACCTTAGTCATGGAAACGTCCATAATTCAGTGGAAAACCACAAATACACCACAAGAGGGCCCTATAAAGGCATGATCTAACCATAAACACCAAGATTAAACTAAAATATAGAAGAACACATAAAAGAGGAATGAAGAACACAAGAATCAGAAGAAACCAAGGAATAGGGGGATTACGTGATGATTCATTAAAGATCCAAGGCCAAATACACCCCAAGGATGATGTCTAAGGGAGCCAAGAGAGTGGGTAAGAGGTTTAAAGGGCTTGAAATTCCAGGTTTGGAAGAAAGGAGTTTCATTTGGTTTAAAATTGGTGGAGGTTATACTATGAAATTTTAAATTTCAATGACCTAGACTAGCCTCAAGTTAGTCTACATAGTTTTCCAAATTATGTAATAACCATGAGGTCTTCACCATCCAAGAGGAAACCATCCACATGATTTTCATGGAGAGGGTGTAGGCCCATGAATCCTAGGCAATTCCACTCTCTAGGGTGCACGATATCTTATGGTATGGTACATGGTTTCTACTAAACATACACCAACTGTGTGACACCTGTTGTTAGGTCAAAAAACTCCATTTTTCACCAAAAAATCTTGTTAAATCCAAAAGAAAAAAATAGGACCAAAAATAAACAATTGAATACATCAAAATAAAATAACAGATGTGATAATTCTTCTCATCATGAAAACCGTACACCCTCAAAAATGTATCCGATAGTCTGATTAGAGAACAAAATCAGGTACTTATTCTCAACCCAAGACTTATACCCCCATGTCCCTTGTTCATCATCCCCATGTGGCCAATTATACTGAACCAACGGTGATAATTTTCCCTAAATCACTATCTATTGGGAATCCATGGTCTGTATGGGCGTCATAAACATAGATAAATAAAATTCCATCTCTAATTCTCCCCAATTCAGTATATTATATGGATCTAGATTATAAATATTCAACTGAGAAACATAGAATGATTCATAAATAAACATTAGCTAAGAAGGAAAAGATAACTGGTATGCCACCCTACCAACTCTTTCAGTAATCTTAAAAATTCTTACATACCTAAATGTTAGCTTCCCTTTCTTACCAAGGTGATTGTGACCCAAGATAGGTTCAACTTTCAGAAACACGCAGTCCCCCACTACGAATTCCAATGCTCAGCGTTTCTGATCAACATAAGACTTATAGAATCTATGTGATGTAAATAAACATTACCTAATAAAATGGAACTTATCAAATGTCTCTTTCATGAGACTCAGTCCCAATAATGAGGTCTCGCCCACCTTATCCCAACATAGTGGTGATTAACATGGAAAACCATAAAGTGCCTCAAATGAGGCTATTCATATCAAGGAATAGTAATAGTTATTATTAAAAAACTCAACTAATACCAAATTGTAATCCCATGATCCTTATAAATACAAAACATATGCTCAGATCATGTCTTCCAAGAAGTGATTTTCTTACTTCATCTAACCATCTTTTTTAGGATGGTGTGTTGTGATCAATTTGATCTATGACCCAATTTCCTTATAAAGGAATTACTAGAAAAATGATGTAAAATATGGGTTACTGTCTAAAATGATATCACATAGAACACCATAAATCCTCACTATTAATTTAATATAAAACCATCCCAACTCATCAAATTTGAATGAATCCTTGATCAGAATGAAAGGGTGTAATTTTTTTCAGGCGATCAATCACTAACCAAATGGAATTCCTTCCCTAAGTCATATGAGGAAATAAAATAATAAAATTCATGGTGACATCCTCCCACATCCTGGTACGAATGGGTAGTGGATGAATAAAGCATGAGTGGTTATGGTTATCTTTCTTAACCTACTAACACATATAACATCTTGATAAAAATTTGGATATATATTGTCTCATACATGGCTACCATACCTAAAGATGAACGTCATAAAACATCTTGGTGGTATGAGGATGAATGGCCCACTAAGACAGGTGGCTATCCTAGATCACCACCTTCTGTAGTGACAACGGCACCACCACACATCCTTTGAAGCAAAGAAAACCATCTAAATAGAATGCACATTTTTTTTGGGATACTTCCCACCATTTAAGAACTGGTTAGACCAGTAGCATGTCTCCCCACTTGGATTCTCTTACCGAATCAACTCCATAAGTGTGACAGTCAGATGAGCATTGGCCAAGAATTCACTTCCACAATGATTCCTGTTCTCAAGAACCATCTGGGTACAAAGATCCATTATTTTCCACTCAACACTGGACTCCTTCAAATAATGAATTGGAATCTTTCTACTCAAACCATCTTCCACCATATTATCTTTACCTTGGGTAAAAATGATATCAAAATTGAACCCCTTCATAAAATCGATCCAATGACACCACCTCAAATTCAAATATTTCTAGGAGAATTTTTTGGATAAACTCTTATAATTCTAATATACTACAAAATTCTCCCCAAAGAGGTAATTATTACATGTATTCAAGTAAAGATTCAACCCAACAAATTACAAGTCATGGTATGGGTAATTCTTTTCATGTGGTGGAAGTAGGCAAGAACCATATTCCATCGTGTGCTCATTGTGCATCAACACACACCCAAGACCCATAACTATGTAATTATAGAATACCACATATCCCATTACAGATTTTGTAAAGATCAAATAAGGGGTTGTGGTCAAATGTTTCCTAATATCCTCAAAGGATTCCCAACATTCTAGTATCTACTAAAACAATATCGATTTCCATGAAAGCACTATCATTGGTTATGAAAGCTGAGATAAATCCCAAAAAAATCATCTTATAATACCCTTACTGGCCTAGAAATATATAGACATCAAAAATGTTATTTTTCTGATCCCATTACATTTCCACACTGATTTTCTTGAGTTCCATTGAAACCCGTCATTCTAAGATCACATGACCCCACAATTTCAACTCCCAGATCCAGAAGGTATAGATGGAAATATTATAATAGAGTTTATGATCTTAAAGAGTGCCCAAAATGATTCTCAAGTGCCATTCATGCTCCTCTACAGTCCTGGAGTAGACCTGGATTCCTTTAAAAAACAAAATTATGAAAGAGTTGAGATACTAGAGGAACACCTAGTTCATAACCATCATAAAAACCACTAGAGTGTTCGTTAACCTGAAATGTAGGACCCAATACTTAAAACATCCATACCTACTTCAGAAAGCTATTTTCGAAGCATCTACCTCTCAGAATATCATGTAATGATGCCCTAAATTAAAGTATATCTTGTAGAACCACATCCCCCCCTTCATCTAATCAAAAATTTCATCTATGTTGGGAAAATAGTATTTATTCTTAATCTTATCCTTATTCATCTTCTGGTAATGGACGTATAACTAAAGAGATCCATTTTATTTTTTTCAAACAGAACATGGGTGTACCAAGGTAAGATTCCCAAGTGAATGAATCATTTGGATTCCAAATCTTCAAGTTGTATATTTAATTCCCTCAACTCAGTGGGGGAAATATGGTATGAGGGAAGAGATATTGGTTGTTCCCCCAATGCCAAATCAATAGTTAACTATGCATCCTAATGTGGAGGAAACCCTGAAAAATATTCTAGAAAAACCTTTGGAAACTCATCCACCATATGATATAACCCTCTCTCATAACCACTACAATTTACCTCCAATATGAGATACAAAATATGAAAAATGTCTTCCCAATTCCATAAGTGTTGGTCCAACACATCCCGTCCAAAGATCTTATTCAACCTAGAAGACTTGGGTACTACAATTAGGTTCCAATAAACTCACTATATAATAATAAAAGTTGAGGTACAATTAAAAACACACCACCTAATCCATACTAAGGGTAACATAAAAGTGGTCCACCTCTAAAACTCAGAATCTCATTCCATATTGATCCTTGACATTGTGAGTTCACACGACGAACACCTGAAACCCTGATCTCTCTTTTTACTATGTTTCGTCACTAACTACCTCGCATATGACATGATCTCAGTTGGAAATTTCAACATATCCACAAGACTGGAATAAATAAAAGAAACAGAGGAACCTATATCAAATAAATAAACAACAATAGATGATGCAATAAAAATGGTATCTCAAACTGTTGTAGGTCCTATATTAGATTATTCTAGTGCCTGGTCCAGATCATGAGGATGCCTTATATTTTTTGGATATTTTGAATGATCATTGGCCTATGGCTCTACCATAATCTGACTTTACCTAAAATAAAATCATGCCCTACCTTCATGACCACCAAATCGAAAACCTTCCATCCTGGATGAATCTGACAAGGCTGACATCCCCCTAGAGGCTGTAGGGCCTGAACCACCTTGATATTGGTGTGTACCTTGGAAAACCCACCATAAATTCCACATATTCCAATATCGATTGAAGGGTCTAAGTGGAGCTAAACACACAGACCATATATGGCCCAACTTCCCACATTGATGGCATAAGACTGACCCAACATCTAAATCCACAAACTAAGAAATTTGGGAAGGGTGTCCTAAACTACCATCTCGCTTTATCTTCTTTTTAGATAAACTCTCACTTCCCTATCCCACTACCGAAACTACCCCAGAAAACCCATACTTGTCAACAAGATATATATCCACTATAATGTCATGATCAACCACGTAATCATACATCTTCATCTTGGACAAGAAGACATGGGATTAGATATATGTCTACAACCACATTTCAAACCACTAATCCTTTATATTCTCATTTGAAACTACCTCTAGTGTAAAATGAACCAACCCAGTAAAATGGTTCTTATAATCCAAAACGATCTGATCCCCCTAATAGGGATCCAAAACATTATGTCTTGGTCAAGCGTAAGGTATTAGGGAAATAATTCTCATTGAATACGGCCTTGAAATCCTTCCATCCTATTTTCTAATTCTTCTTGTCTTGAGCCACTAAGTCCCACCACCTTTGATTGAGACTTCACAACAAGAACAAATCTCCCTTCACCATGACTAACCAATGAGTGTTAAGAAACATTGAGGTCCTCCTGATGCTCTCAAGACACTCCTATGCTTCTTTGAGGTGTATGCTACCTCAGAAGGTAATAGGATTTTCAAGAGGAACTATTGAGACTTTTACATTCTAGGACCTTCTTCATATTCAACAACATGGGAATGAACAAATACTACTCCCTAACCCAAATATTGCATAGCCCAAAAAATCATTCCTCAGTCGTTGATTAATTGGTTAGGGAGAACACTCTCTGAACTCTCCTCATGGTTTCACAGGAAGTCTCCAAGGAGGAATGTTTCTAAACCATTTAACAAACCCAATAATCAATCAAATAAATATCCAGAAAATTGCAGAAATAATAACTTTTAAAACATATCAACAAATAAAGACTGGAACCATATCATGAACAATCACAGGCCAAACCACTTCACCCCCACCTAGTGTCTATGTGTAGTCTGAATCCAATACATCTCACCTGGATAAGAAGTAAACAAATCCACAATATCCCTTGGTTACTCGAGGTCTATCACAAGGTTTGTTGGCCAGATACCCCACTCGTTACCAGAACCTAAACCCCTAAAAATCCTAGATCATGTCTGTCTAGACTATTCCAAAATATCATGAACCAAAGAAATATAAAAACATAATCTGATACCACTTTTCTATGAACCATCCTTAGTTTAAATCTGACCCAATACCCAACCCGGCGCATGACATGGCCTAAAGGTTGTCTGTAATCCCCATGGGTAGGAAACTAGTTCATGGGTATCTAAATTGCACTTTTGGGAATGATTACACCCTTTATTAAAAACCATGAACAATTCTCAATGACCAAAAATTTTTCCAAGATCAATATCCAAAAAAAATAGATATGAACATTTCGGGTGAAACAACTTACAACTTTAACTAAATACCAAAATACCAAAAATGGGGAGGGAAAATAAGTAAACAACTAAACCTCCATAAAACAAGAGCTAAAACTCCTCAATCCACCTCCACTAACACTTACAAGAATTGGAACACTAGAAACTAGATCCACCATCACCACCACATAATATTTTTCCTTTACCATAGTTAAACATAACAAGATTGATTAGTCACTAAAAGTGGCTAATATTCATTGTTAAGTTATTAATATTAATGTGTTTAAAAGTTCATAAACATCAATTTTAGTCCAATTCAGAAATTGAACTTCATTTCCCATCATTGTGCAATTCATGCTTAAAATGTCAATTTGGGCCCACTCAATAATTTGCTTGTGTAAATTAAAATATTCATCATTTTAATTTGAAATTTTGGGATATGATTGATCACTTTGTTTGGAACATTTTATCTTTTAGGTCCGATGGATGAATCCCAAAGGAAGATGGAGAATTTTGCGCCTGAAGGCAGAAACATGCTGGAAAAAGCATAATGAGCCTAAGGCCCATCAACCAAATTTTGGCGCCGTTTCCGGGGACCCTAGTAAGTTTTCTTAGACACCCACCTTCTATTCTCACCTAACTTCTCTTTTCTCACCTCTATTTCACTTTTCTTTTCCCATTTCTGTTTTTCCAAAAAAAAAATCCAAATCCAAATTTCATTAAACTACAATGGAGTATCATCAACAATATCCCTTCACAAACTCAAGATTTAATCAGTTTGAAAATCCACATTGGGAATCTCCAACCTTTTTTAATCAACACTTGAATGATTATCACACACCCGATAACATGAACAATCAATGGGATGCTGAATGTTTAAAAGATCAATTCCTATACCTATCAAGAATGATTGAAAAGATGAATAATGAGGAAGTCCATGATGTCGAAACATATATCAAACCTAATCCTGAAAATATTCTTGAACAATTGTGTGAACAAATGGATAAAATGAATTCAGAAGTTTCATCTTTCAGATTAGAATTACAAAGCTTTAAGACTTTTGAGGAACCCATTCCCACTCAAGATGTTCTTTCCTCATCATTGATAGATGAATATGTTATCCCAAAAACCTCTCATGATTTGAAAAAAGAACTAACTTTTGGATATGGGATAACTGAACAAGATCAAGGAATTGTTAATGAGTGTTTTAATCAGGATGAAATTGATTTCATGAATTCACAAGAGGGAAATTTTTCTTCATGGATTGAATGCCCGAAATATTTCTCCAATGATAATTTTTCAGAAACACCAATCATTGAACCATTAGGAGAAATCACAAACATCAAATCCATACCCATTCATGAAACTCATCTAGAAAACTTTGGGGTTGAATCTTCAATTCAAATGGAACCAATTGTGTTGGGAAATGATGAAAATGAAATTGATTTTGATTCTAATTCCTTATCTGTGTTTAAATGTCCTATCCAACCTGAACTCAAAATCAATGTCCTTACTTCCCCACCGAGGCATCCCATCATAGGTGATAAACAAGAAATTTCAGTTGTCATTCATCCATATCATGAAATCAATAATGTAGGAATGATCCTTGGTGTCTTAGGAAAGACTATAGAAACAAATCGATCAACCATTTTAGATATTCCTTGGATTTTACCAATTATTGTAGAAAATATGATTTCATACGAAACAAATTTCAAAAAAACAATCAATCTCAATCTTGTTGAAGTGGAGAAAGACGGGTTAATTAAAATTTTGAAAGTTGGAATTGGATAAGTTGGGGGGTTCAAGTCGAGCTAATGACGTTAAACAAAAGCGCTGCATGGGAGGCAACCCATGGTTTTCATGTTTTCTAATCATTTTGAATCATTTTATTTTTCATATAATAAATTACCATAAGCTGTTGACCTGTTCTTCTTTTATGAGTAAGGATGGGTATGAAAAGGGAGCACCGTATTCATCCGTGTCACGCGGTGTGATCCCTGAGTAATACCTTACCCAGAAATTTAAAGAAGACAATGTATCATCAGTTTATTTTATTTATGTTTTTTGTAGGTTAAAAAAAATAATAATAACAAAATTTAGACTCTTGACCTGTTCTTCTTTTATGAGTATGGATGGGTATGAAAGGGGAGCACCGTATTCATCCGTGTCACGCGGTGTGATCCCTGAGTAATACCTTACCCAGAAATTTAAAAGAAGACAATGTATCATTAGTTTGATTTAAAAAAAATGAAAATGATGGTACTTGGAATTAAATAAATCATTGTATTGTTTGTTTTGTCTGCTTTGTCCTTCTTTTTATGGTTTAGGAACTATTTTGGGTGATACATGTTCAATCAAGGAGGTGCCTACATCCCCAAGAGATCAAAGGAGTAATTTGGAGCATCATGAACCTCAACTTTAAAAACCAGGTGAATTTGTTCCATGTTTTTCATTCTCAATTTTATCTTTGAACTCCTCTCCTACCACCTTCTAACTTTTTTTCTTTTCTTTAAACACTGGGGATAGTGTTATTCTAAGTTGGGGGGGGATAAAAAATTGATTTTTTTTTGAATAAAAACTTGCATGAAAAGAAAAATTCCATTAACCTTGAACATGATAACACACATTGAAAACTCTAAAATGGGATATCAAATAAATTTTGCATGCCTTGATTCTGATTTTAATGCAAGTTTAAGTTCATGAGCATAGTTTTTGGAAAGTGTGGTTGTCCGATGTGATTTTTCAAAGTTTACATTTTCATCCTCTTAATAAAAATGTCACAATGCACGTCTTTTTGATTGTGGGTGTAAATTTGAGTTCTTGGGTCCCTTTCATTATAGCATAGGGTTCTGGGGTCACTTTTAGTTTAATTTGAGTATCCAAAAAAAAACAAAAGAAAAACAAAAAAAAAAAATTGAGAAAAAAAATAATAATGACCACATAGAGCAATGTTTTGTCCAAATGCGTGGCGTCCGGCACTTGGGGATCGTGACTCCATAGTTGTCTTGCCCAGAGTTAGGCTTTATATCTCTATTGTAGAGCATGAAATTGACAAAATGCGTGGCGTCCGGCACTTGGGGATCGTGACTCCATAGTTGTCTTGCCCAGAGTTAGTCTTTTCATATCTATTGTGGTTAAAAAAAAATCAAAAAAAAAATCAAAAAAAAAAGGATACTCATCTTAAGGTTTAATGTGATTCCCACCTAGCGCTTCCATTTTTTTCCCCTTGAACAATAAAATGGGCCCCATATCTTTTATGATGCACAACACTTTATCATGCTTAATTTGAATTGGATGAAATGTGGCGATGAATTTGAACAAAGGAATGGGCTTGGGCTTGGGATATGCATATGGACCTAGCTTGTTTTAAATGATTTTGAAGGGTTCCATAATTTTTTTGGTATGAGATCTTTTGAGTGAGAAATGTGTATTTAAATGTTTTTGGAAAAGGGGATTTCAATTTCATATTTGTAATTTATTTTGCTCGGGACTAGCAAAACTCAAGTTGGGGGGTGTGATTAGTCACTAAAAGTGGCTAATATTCATTGTTAAGTTCTTAATATTAATGTGTTTAAAAGTTCATAAACATCAATTTTAATCCAATTCAGAAATTGAACTTCATTTCCCATCATTGTGCAATTCATGCTTAAAATGTCAATTTGGGCCCACTCAATAATTTGCTTGTGTAAATTAAAATATTCATCATTTTAATTTGAAATTTTGGGATATGATTGATCACTTTTTTTGGAACATTTTATCTTTTAGGTCCGATGGATGAATCCCAAAGGAAGATGGAGAATTTTGCGCCTGAAGGCAGAAACATGCTGGAAAAAGCATAATGGGCCTAAGGCCCATCAAACAAATGTGGGGCCCAGAAACCAAGCCCAATGAAGCTAAAATTTATACAGTAGAAAGATAAAAATATGAGGATCATTTTATTCAACTGTGGCCGGAGCTAATTCTGATGTTATCATGATGATAAAGGGATCTGAAGTTTAGATTTAAATGGTGGACTCGTCATTAATGCGCAGAAATCCGTTCCATCATTGCGACCATAACTTCCAAACGGCTGAGCGAAATTTCCTGAAATTTTTACAGCTCATAGAGGACACATGGAAGAAGATATTTTATATTTATGACACCTCCGGAATCGGCCTTCTTCAATTTCTAATTCATACGTCAAAATGGAGGACGAATCTGGACAGTTTTCCGGGTCAACTTCGAAATGTCAATTTCCTTTTGACTCTATTAATTGTTGGGGGGTGAATTAATTGTTGGGGGATGTACCTAAGGCTCCTAATATGCCTATATAAGGAGCTATTGGTGAAGGGAATGAGTCTGGAGTTTTTTCTTATCATCTTGGATGCTTTGTTTCATTGTAATGTTTTGCTTCCAAATTTCATTTGTAATGTTTTCCATTTCCATGTAAGTTTTTCTTTTTGTTCTTAATCAACTTCTTCTCTTATATATTTTCCATTTCATTTATTAAAACTTTATAATCACAAAGCACAGTGATATCTCTGTGTTGTTGTGAATTAGTTCACACATAGGTGTAAATTTCATTCACACACACGGAGGAGTGCTCGTTATTTCCGCGGTTTTAATTTCTTCAATCCAATTCTTGTTAGTCATCTTCCGCCCACCATTGAGAGTATACCATCAATGGAGGGCTAAACCCTTAATGGGTTGATCTTAGGAGGATGCAAAGGCTGGGTTGAATGTTATTTTATGAACGAATTGTTGTTAAATGGATAATTAATTTAAGACATCCATTCTTCAGTTATTTCTACTCTTCATCTTTACTGTGTTTGAGCAAAATAAATTCAATTACTAAATGACCATATACCTCGGAGAGATCATGAATTTGGTTCTCTAAGTGTATAGGGGATTATTAATTGTGTTTAGTAAGCACCAAACCAGAAAATGATGAAGGTAGTGTTATTTTTGAATAATGGATTCATCAAGAATTAATAAAACCAAAATTGTTTAAAGACGTAAAATTCATTCAATCCACCCCGAGCATAATCCTAGATCAACCCATTTTCATTAAATTGAATTCACGTAGGTGTCTTAGTGTTATTTAAACCATCCAAAATCAAAACCAAAGTTGGAAACTTCATAGCCCATCCTTCACCAAATCATAGCGTCTCAAGGTTACTTCTTCGGTCCCTGTGGACTCGACCCCTACATGTACTACATCGATCGCTTTTACCCGTAGGGTAAATTTGGGCGCAACCAAAGATCTACATACACTTGAGGTTATATTTATCTTATGAGCCAATGGCCACTAGAATATCACCCAAATAGAAGGATCCATTCTAAAATATTATAAGAAAAATCACCATTCCAATTTCATGAAAAATACAGGAAATATTTTTA
This sequence comes from Viscum album, assembly GCA_963277665.1. Classification (NCBI taxonomy): domain Eukaryota; kingdom Viridiplantae; phylum Streptophyta; class Magnoliopsida; order Santalales; family Viscaceae; genus Viscum; species Viscum album. The sequence goes on from OY728120.1 coordinate 1,416,931,459, forward strand.
ATAAAAACATTTCAAGGAAAAAAATTCAAGGAAAAAATACATGGTATTATAAATGACAAGTAAAATCCACCATATGTTGCTGGTGAGCATAGGATCATAAGAGATCCATGGGTAATCCCTAATGGAATTAGCTGTAGTGGGACACTAGGAACCATGTATCTATGAGATATGATACTGCAACCCTGACCCACAATTTCCTCATGAATGAGCCACTAGATAAGAATCTATCCAATAATATAGTTGTCTCCAATCATCATATGTTTAGTTAGTGTTTTAGCATCAATATTTCTAGAAGAAACCGGGCATCAACCCCACCAATCAAACTAACATACTAGTCCTAGTCCATCCACAAATCCACCTAAGATTACCTTTAAGGTCAATTCCATTTTCCATGTCACATATGTTACCTCTTTCACATAAAAACATCAGACAATATTAACGCACATGAAAACATCCATTTTCCATAAGAAAAAACTATTTCAAATTCCATACGCACACCAAATCCATTTGGGTACACAATTTTCACCACATATACAATTTATAGTACACATTTAGAAATCATAATAAGAAAACACAGATGAAACCCTAACAATTTCATTTGAAAAATCATCTTTCAACCCATACACACCTCAAAATCCTTTGAAAAGATATTTCACACCATTCACACAATTCATATAAAAAAATTAATTTGTACATAAATAATACTAAAATAATCCAATAATGTTAAAGCATGGAATCACCTACCTCATTCTTGAAACTTTCGGAATCTGGTGGAAAACCAGAATCGCACCATAAGAGGACCCTATAAAAGAATGATTGAACCATAAAAATCAATATTAAACATAAATCACCATGGTTGAACACATTTTAGGGAAAATAACCCACTAGGGAGAGAATAATCCAATAAAGTGGAAAAAATCATGGGAAGATAAAAAAAGTAATAAGGGGCTTACTTGATGATTCCTTGAAGATCCAATCCCAAATCCACCAAAAGGATGAATTCCATGGGAGCCAAGAAGGAGTGGAGGAGGAATATAGGGCTATAAATCCGGAGTGAGAAAAAAGTGGTGAATTTGTGTTAAAATTGGTGGAGCATAGAATAGGAAATTTCATGTTTTTAATGACTTGTACATGATACATGGTTAATCTGTATGGTTTTCCAAACTATATGGTAACCATACAGTCTCCTTTTTCAAAGAGGAAACCAATCACATGGTTTTTTCTAGGGAGGGTGCATACTCATATGATAGGTCTTTCATCCTTTATAGTACCAATATACATGGTTCATGGTCTCTTCTTGGATGTTGATTACTTTCTACTAACTATGAGGAATCCATGTGCCACTTGTTTTTGGGTCCAAAACCCTATTTTTAATCAAAAAACACTTGTAAAATCCAAAAGAAAAAAATAGGTCCAAGAATAAACAAACTCATAATTAAAAATAAAATCACATATGTGACATACATAAGACTGATCGAGTAGTATATAATATATAATATAATAAATATGCTCTTTTATTTGGTTTTAGTAACTATCATTAAAATAGTTTTGAGAAAATAAAATGTATCATATAAAAGGTATTATTCACTTTATCATTTTTCACATTGGATGTATAAATTTATTTATTGAAATAAATTTCATGAAATGTAATGATAATTCACCTCTAAAACATAACTTTGAGTTGTCCTTAAACAGATGTTTTTCATATAGTATTATAGGTTATGATTAAATATAAATATTAATGGGAGTTTGATTCTTGTATTGGGGTATATAATATTCTCATGGGGTAAAAAATATGTTTTTTTGCATTAGATGGCCCACTAATTATACCACATAGAGTGTGATACACTCTGCGTTTTGTTAGATAGGGGTGTATGGATCATATAGATCCTTTTATATATGGTTGGTGAGATACCTAGTAATGAGAAATTTCATATTTTGATACCATTATTTAATATGATGTGATACTTATCTAATCTAGTAATGGTTGGGTATATTGTTGATCATTTCCTTGGTTGGAGCTCAACCAATATGGGATTTTTCCTCCCATATGAGGATTATGGAATTTGGGACCTCAATTGAGATTGAAAGAGAAGTGTGTGATTGTACATATATATTAAATATGATGTTATTATCTATTTAGATGAGGGTAATGTGATGTTCTCATCCATAAATGTGAATTACATAAAATGCATTCATTGAATTGGTCAATTTATACTCGGAGAGTTGAGAACTTGTGAGTTGGATATATGGGGTTTACATACTATATGTCTAATTGCCACTTGATGTATTAGAAAAATGAAATGTATTATAGTAGATGATATCATGATATTTCATAGGTCGACATAGGTGTATAGATACATGTATTTCAGGAATATCATTCCAAATGCCTTGGTAGATTGACTAGAATTGATGATTTACTATAGGTCTCTCTTTGTTTATATTTATGGATTTAGTGATTAATATTTAATGTCAATTCTATAAAGGATCATGGGGTCACACTTTATAGTTGATGATATGAGGATTGATTTTAACATAGAGAACTTCCCCAAGGGTTTTAGAGTTAATCCAATAGAATTTTGGATGGGTATTTATAAGGTATTACATATGTAAGTTCAAGTTAATGATAAATTTCCAAAAGTGTTTTGAAACCTATCCAAAAGGAGTTTTAGATATGGCTTGATAAGTTATTATATATGATATGATATAATGTTAAATCTTACTCATACTTTTATGCTTTAGGGAAAGTGGGAGATTGAAGTGGTTGGTTATCTCTAAAGCCTATGCTTGGTAATACATGGTCACTAATGTATTATTAATCATATCTTGAGAATACGTTGTTACCAAATTATCCTTAACTAAAGTATTCATAAAAAAAATTCACCAATATACTATGATATTAATGAGATGTATATCTTGAATATATGGTGGATCAATGTACCATGGGATTACAGTATGCATGAGTTGTTGAAGATATCTTGGATTTTTGGAAGGTAAATGATAACTATTATCATTCAATTATTTATTCAATGTTGGTTGATTATTTAATGAATCTTTACATGTGATTTTATGAAATTAGGTTTGTTAAATCCATACATGAAATTCATAAATAATTGAAACATCAACTCATTCTGTATTACACATGATTTAATGCAGAATTAAAATAAGAGTACCATCATGTGATATAAAAGGGATAATACAATGAGATAGTGAGAGAGTGAGACTACTAAAAAATTCAGTATAAAATCTTGAACATTGAAGATCTATTCATTTTATTCTTTTTCATAATTAGATGCTAGAACATTATAGAGAGAATGTGGAACCCATACTTACATCATATTATTTGGTGACAATATATAGATACCTCTAATAGTGGGAGTACTATTATTATCACTATCTTGATCTTCATGAACCACAAATGATGAATTCATATGTCTTTTTGCCTCTTCAATATACAGTATATAATTAAAATTTTCATTATTTATTATTTTACATGAAGTTTCTAAACTCATGCATAGATATCTTGTTATGAGTTTCTTAATAGCTTCATCTTTATCCAATAATAGTTATTATACCCATATGAAATAAAAAATACAAGACATCGAAGAAAATATAGCATAATGAAATGAAAAAATGAAGTTATATGTCCACCAAAGTTCACATGAAATGTGTGAGCATGAATACACAATAGACATCACTAAAAATATCAACTAACACATAGAAATAGATGGGTTTATATGTCATAATATGTTTTCTCATTTATATTACAAATGGTTTGGGATTATAGAATTACAAGATATAAAGAAAAAACAAAACTCACACATATAAATTGGTGGGTATAAATATCATAATATGTCTAATCATTTATAAAAAAATAAATTTCATACAATATATCCATAGCCTGGAAGTTACTAGAAATATTATATTCCATGGATCAATTCTTACCAAAACAAATAACTCCCTATACCCGGAGGTTCAAAAAATATATTTACCTGTTTTGAGCTTAACATGAAGTCTGAGATGAAAATTTATGACTGAGTCAAGTTATAATATCTCTACCAAGGGAAAGGGGGAAATGTATAATTAGTTGGGGAAATATTATCGCCAAACCTATTTTATATAATATTCAAAGGACAATGTTCCCATAACATTTTTTTCATTATGATTCATTTCATTGAGATAACATTCAATCACCAACACGTTTCTTCCAATATGTGTCATACCTAATTATGTAGCTTGTAAAACCATATATATATCACCATTTTAATATGATCAATATAAAAAAATATATACATGATCATTTCTACAATCCTTGTCCTCAATTTAGCATGAATGAAATCAATTTTATAAATAAATGGGATAAAAACTAATTAATATAAAGATAAGTGAAAATATATAAAACAATAAATTATGCAACCAACAATCCAAACATGGTACGAAAAATGGAATGTTTAATGACTAGAGATTATAAACATCATGATAAACATGATATGAGTCATATAGTGATTCGAGTATGTTAAATGGTAAATCTAATTAATGAATTACAAATGATGAAAGAAATTCATATCCAAATCATGATTATTTTTAAGTCCAAAAAAATAACTAAGAGTTGGCATGGCATAACTAAATCATAATAATTTGAGAATGGAAAACAAGGCACTAAGAATATAATGTAATAAAGTCATACTATATGGAATTCTAGTGTGAAAAACATATTTTATACAACCAATTTAATTTTCATGTCAAATAAATTATTTAAGCATCAACTAAAAAAAATTAATTTAGGTTTATACAGTTGTGTCACCCAAATTTAATGAAAGGTATTTTATTTTATTTTTTAAATACATTACCCTAAAAAAATTCCTTTATAGTTTAAATAGAAATCTTGTTTTTTTTTAATACAAAATAAACGGATTAAAATATATAATGATGTGGTTTTCTAAATAACATGTCGAAACCTTTAAAATTTATATAAAAACAAATTTCATATTATTCACTTATAAAATTTGATATAAATAATAGTTATAAAATCAAATTCTAGTTTAAAATATTCTTCCATACAAAAAAATTTATAAAAAAATCAAATTTGATTTTATGATGGAAAAAATCAGTTAAAAATTCAATTCTATATATGATTATTTATTTCCAAAATATAACTAATCATTTATCGATAAATACTGTTTTAAAAAAATGACTCCTTATTTATGTATTCAAGTTGTTATACCATAAAGTTAACCCCTAAACTCTCCTTTCTTAAACCATAACTAAGATAAAGAAAACAAAATTGACCCTTTATAAAAAAAATCAGTTTGACACAAACATGTATATGAACCAAAAAATGCCTAATGTGTGGTATAGTGGTAACCAAGATGTCAAATAATTAAAATTCACATGATATCTCATTAATATTTCAATAAATAAAAATATTAAACCAATACTATAATATCTTTATAACATATTTCTATGAAAAAATATTTTAATTCTTTTTATAAAAATATCCATGAAAATTATAAATTCATACTTCCAAATATAGGTTCCTATACATTATTAAAAATTTTGGAAATAGGTTGCAGTCATTATTCAAGAATAACCCTATTATAAGTAAATATTTAGGTTTGATACAACCTAACTATAAATCCATCAATAACCTCACGCATACCCATTGATCCCATACTTCCTTTCTAAAAATATATAATCTCAAGAAAATAACTACTTAAATCCAAGAAATAAAACATAAAAATATATAAAATATTAAAATTAATTAAAAACCATGTAGAAACACCATAAAATAATTTTTACATCTAAACAATTAAAAAACCTGTAATTTTTCTGCTTATAAATCATTATTTTTCAAATAAATTCATAAGGAATGTTATATCATCTTGTAAAGTGGTAAAATGTGTTAGACATATATGTTATATACATAATATTAATAATTATATATTTATGCATCATTTAATAAATTTTCATTTTTTATTATCATATATTAATTATATCACAAACGATCCATTATTATATATTTATTACAAAAACATCAATAATAACATAACTCAATTAATTTATCAAATAATAACTCAATAATATCCTTTATAGAAATTAGTCAATGTATACCAAAATAGAATACCCATGATAATAATTTCATTATCCATCACATATAATACATATTAAAATTTTAATTACATGATTAAATAAATAAAAAGTAAAAATTGAAACAATTGAATATGTTTTTATTAGATTCCAAGTATCCCACCAATTGGTACTCGGTTGGTGGTTTCCCCATATCAGATTCACTACGCCCACCTTTGTTGAGTGCATATTGAGCCCCTATCATGTACTTGATTCCATATATAGTTATATTCTATATATGAAACCTCCTTCCATCTTTCCTAATCCCACTACATGCTAAAAAAATATCCAAACATACAACAAAACTTCATACAATTCATCATCTTCATTAAAATTCATGTTCACAATTTGATGCGAAAAATGATGCCACATTTACACTACTTAAATTTATATTCTAAATAAAAAGTAATACTTTAACTAATATATGTAGGATATAGTTCACTATATATCCATCCATAGGGAATAGATATATATATATATATATATTTGGGTATTTTTTGATCATGTAGAGTAATTTCCCTAATTAATATGAGGTTTGACCTCTTATGTGACATGTGATCCATTTGAACTCTTAACATGAAAGGTCGAGGATGTTTATGATGATGCCTAGCTGAGAAACAAGTGACATACTCACCTACTTAGATTATTATAATTTTTTTTATTCACTTAGATAAATTGAATGTGATTAATTTAAATTTCTTGATTATTTTTACTCAAACAATCAATAATGCATAAGTTGGCCTATATGAGATTATAGTGAACCGGCTTAGACTGCCCCCTAAACTAGTACCCAAAATGTTCCACCACAAGGAACAAGGAATATTCTCACTCACCTTGGGATAGATACAAGTACTAAGGTGTCACAAGGGAACACATCGTAATTATTACACCCTTAAAAGAAATAATAATCAACAACATCTTATAATTGGGAACCATAAATGAGTTCTCCATGCATATGAAAACAATGGCATTAAAAATAAGAAGTTCTAAAATAATAACATCCAAAGAAGGAACAAAAATATATGAATAATAAAAAATCATAACATTTTTCTATATAAATGAAACAATTTGAAAATGATTTTAGAAACCACAACTAGAAAACAAAACCAAAACAAGGTAGGAGGTCATAGAGGTCGATACACCACAAAACCCAAACCATACCAAATAAATTGAGAGATAGACCATAATATTTTCATTTGACTCTTGAGTAACCACTATAATCCCAAAAACACCCTTTTACTAATATATATTTATACAAAACAAACTTCCAAGCCAAAAACTAAAAGTTCTTCAAAAAACATAAAAATTGCATACCAGATAATGTGAGTATATTGGGTTTGAGTCAAGGTTAGGTAAGATACGACCATGATACCATTAAATTATTTTCATAAATAAGATAATCCCACTAGTTTGAAGGTAATAGTAAGAAAATTTTTAATTTTATTTATAAAAAATGGAAATAAAAACATAATATCTTATATAATTTTTTAAAACACACCATTTATAAAACATTTCTCAAAGAGGACTCAACAAGGTTACATCATTTCAAAAACCAACCATTACCTTTTTTAAACAAAATAAATTTAAAAAATAACTACTTAAACCTTCTATTTTATTTTAAAACAGAATTTTTTTAAAAGAAACCATAGTATGTTTTAAAATAAATTTTAGAAGAATCATTTAACAATGATTTAATTTAAATAAATCGTCCCTTTTCGCTTTTTAAAACTCAACACACGCATGCCTCAAATACGAGTAAAGGACAATGAAAAGAATAATAAAATGAAAAAGTTATAAATATTGATAACAATGATAGTAATAATATAATGAAATCATTAAAATGATAAATCTCAAATATAAATAATTGATACATCTATGAAGGCTCAAAACATTAGATAAAAAACATTAATGACAATAATAAATAATAGGGATAACATAAGATACATATCATACTGAGAACCATATAGACTAATGGAATAAGTAATGTATGTGTAAAAGTGGAACCAACTGTTGACAGTTTAACTGTCACACAACCCAACAACCGAATCATGGTCACTTGTCTTATATATGACAACCCCCTAGCTTAGTAATAACATTAAACTCAGGGCTACTAGTGAGGCCGTAAATCGTATCTATCATAACTAATTTCCCTTAAATCCTCAATTAGTATCTTAGGGTTACTCATGTCACAGATAATGGAGGTGGACCACTGTTAAGACAATATAAATCTCATGAAAGTGACATATCCAAATGGAAATAAAACACAATATTTGAATTCATTCAACCACCAACACAACCCCTTTAATAAAATTCCCTCAACCCAAACCACATAACCATGAACCAAATTCTTATAACTAATAACACATGCATACAAGCATAAATAATGGATAGTAATCAGGATCAACTAGGTTGTAAAAATAAACTAGTAAATCACCTCCTCTTATGGGAAAAAATGGGCCTTATATTTTAAAATCAAGAGTTATGTTGTTGGAAACCCCATTTGAAACCACTTTTTTAAAAAAAAAGGTGTATTCCAAGTGAAATCAACACTAACCCCAAGGTATAATGTATAAATACAAACAAGTAACTCACTAAGGAATCCCATTAATGAACACACCCTTTTTTAAAATAATGACATCTATTTAGAACAAGGGAATCCATTTATAAAAATAATCAATATCATTTTTAAAACTAGGTATATAATTTTTAAAATATGGGAACACATATTAAAAAAATAAACCCTTTAAAAAAGAACACCCAACTTTTTACATCCAAACTGGTCCATATCACCATTAACCAATAATTTTTATTATATAAATCCATTAATATAATTTTATCAAACACATATAATGAATAAAAAATGGAAAAAATTACCATTAAATTAAACAATTCACCCATTTTGCTAAAGGAATACCCAATAATAATGATGATCCTTTGATAAAAAAGCAAGATATCTTATACATCCTTATAGTTTAAAAACACATTTCAGTACCAATAATCCAAGAAACTATTTAATAAAAGTAAATGGAATGGAAGAACCTAGCTCAAGTGATGAGGCCATGTCACCTTCAATGGAAACCACTAGAATTGGTCTCCTAAAATGGCTCAAAATGTTTAAAAACTTTAATCTCCAATTATACAACAACCCTAATCATGAAAATTAGTCATCCATGGCCATTAGGGTTAGTGGAAAATATAAATATGGGATAACCTAATAGAATAATAAAAGATGTGATCTGGAATTTCTATTTGGGTTGAAAGACGCAAAGAAACCACTCCAAATCCACCATAAAGAAGCTTATAAAAGGATAAGAGGCATTTGGGAGGACCCATGTATGAAAGTATTGAGTGGGGAAAGCTTATGGTAGAATCAAAAATTAAAAATAACTCAAAATGAAAAATTTATCCAAACCCAAGAATGATGAATGGTTTACCCACATGGTTTACTAAAGTATTCGGTGGCCGTGTTTTCACCAAAATCCAAGATTTATCAAGTTGAATGGTTTACATTATATTGTTTCTCAAAATTTATACCCTTGTAAAAGTTCCAAAAACTCTAAAATTTCAACTGAGACACCCTAAACTCAAAGAGGAAATTAATTTCCTAAAAATAAGTAACAAAATAGAATTTTGGTGTGTCAAAATTCTCCCCAACATGCTAATTTTTCCCTTATAAAGTCATTGAAAACTTAGGTAAAAATAAAGGTCAATAAAAAATCTACAAAATAAAATATCTAATTGAGGGCCCAACTTCTTAAACATGAAACCAAGAACATGACACATGAGTATCCCACTCCTAGGGAAAATTACTCAAAAATATTTAATATTTACTGAAAATCAATGAAATATGAATCCTAAAAATATATCTATCAGAAAATAATATTTTAGGATAACCACTCCTATGGTCTTATTTTATTTTGGGAACTCTAATAAACTCAAATACAATAACTCATAAATTCATTACAAGTCCTTAACCAACACAAAGGAAAAAAACCACACCAGCATATCTTGAACATCTGAGGTCACAAGAGACAAAAAAATAGTAGGTCCTAACCAAAAACCTCCTAGAAGGAATATTCCATGAATAAGGGAAACACATAAAGGCTGACAAAAGGTCTCTCCAACATTTATAATTTATCTAAAATGGTAAAAACCTAAAAAAACACCCAAAAGTTTGATCATAACTAAAGTGGGAACACCTCCATTACTTGTAAGAGGAAGAAAAAATATCCCAACAACTATGGATAACTAGATCACAATATCATAAGAGTTTGTATCGTCAAAAAAACCCAAAAGGTTCACTATAATATATCTCAAATATAATAGTGTCCAAAAAATATTATAAAAATACAAAACATAAAAAAACATCAAAAAGGAATGAAATGGTTCTGACTTTGAGTCACAATACTATAAAATAGTAACTTGGGACTAAACTCATATAAAACCCACTCTTGGAGATCCTCAAAGAAAACCCCAACTTGGTAATTCTCACGATCTTCCTGAAAAAAAAAATCTTATCCAAGTTACCCCATCTTACACCCTCCATATATCAAGAAGACCTCAATCCATGGCTGACACTATAAATAATGATAACAAGTGTAAAAAACAATAGGTAACAATCATCTAAACAAATAATAGAGGAGCCAAAATCTATGTCATCCATTATAGAAAAAAAAGATAAGGGGTGTTAAAAAGAGATAGAAAACAACCAAAAAAATAAAGGTTACAAAAATGAACACTCCCAAAACCACTAAACTGATTTAAAATCACTATTGGAATTAGTGCCACAAACTACTACATGAATCAATAATGTACTTGAGGCTTATTCTTTTGGAATGAAATCATATTAAAAAACCTTTTAATGCTACTAATCCGGCCACACTAATGATAAATCCTCAAGGCTTTCAGACAAGAGGATTTAACAAGCCCATATTTTTCAAACTAGAATCACACCGTTGGATTCTACTTTTTACTAGATAAATCATTTTTACTGACACCAGATAGGGTCAAATAAAAACTTGTCACACGTTTACTTATTAATCAATCCACAATGATAATATCCTTATACATCACCTCCATAAAGGATGTTAATACAAATTAAAGCATTTCCAAATTGTGGTCTAGATGAATGTATATAGAAAAGAACAAATACTTCATTGAATCACTAGCATATAGATTAGTATAGAAAAAATAGCATACTAAAATGTTCCACATTATCCTTCATTGATTAATCAATCAGATGGGAACTCAATAAGTATATCACCAATTAAATTATAGCCTCCTCGGGGTAAAACCACTGGATGAAGGTAGCCTTGAAATATCCCCAATAAAAAATCTAAAATAATTGTATATGTATATAGAGCTTCCACTAATCTAATACCAATCCTTCAAACAAAGTATATTTTCACTTCATCCTTGAGTATTCTAGTGTTCCAAGAAACTCAAATATCAATTCAATCCTATTTATTTAATCCATCACATTTTTAAACATTCATCACCACAAAAAAATTGGATAATTTCAATTTGGAAACACTTGTGCATAATCTATGAGATGATAAGAACATGTCTATGTCACTCCATCAAGAGTCAGGGTAGAATAAAAAGCTGGGAAGAAGTCATCTGGATCACTATAAAAACTACCCAAGATATTCCCATCTTGAATTATCAATTCCTTTTTGAGGTTCATGTTATAAAACATCACCAAAACATAAAATTTAATCAAATCAATCCATGTTCGAAAATAAGTAGTAAAAAATCATAAATCACACAAATCCATGCCATAAGGAACCCTTTGTGGACCCATTTAAAAATCACATAACAAGGATTTTTTCCATTTCAAAACAACACAAAGTTTTATAAAAATCCCTTTCAAGGTTACATTTAAAAACCATAAAAAATTTCTATACCAATAATAAAAAGGATATTATTTCTTGAAAAAAAAATTATCCTTTAAACTACACACACCAAAATCATTCACCACATGGAAAATAATATAGTCTCAAAAACCATATCAATAATTCCCTCAATCCTAAAAACCATGAAATTATTTACATGAAGACAATTAGAACCCAAAAGTAATTTTATCTACTTAAATAATTAATTCTAGATTTCAAAAACTTTTCATATACACAACTTAAATAAGAAAAATATAGTTTTCAAAAAAACTAAATACCACATCACAAAACATTTCATTAGAAGTTTATCAAGACAGCTTCAAAAAATTAAAATATTCAATTTATTTTTCATAAACAAGCTTCATATAACACAATAGGGGATAAAAACATCAAATGATGGAAATAATAATAATTCCCATCTTTAACTAATATATATAGTTTTTCCACACAATTTATTAACCATGCGCTAACCATCTCAGTGACACTGGATGTTGTCTATAATAGTTCTAAATGGAATCCACATGATTTCATAGACCATACATATTACCCATGAACCCCTATATTGCCTCCAATTTCACTCTGAAACTATGATTTCCCAATAAATATTTTGAGGTCCTCCAATAACTAATATTATGAGTGAAACATGCTAAAATATCTCAAGAATAAAGAACCTATCATGAAATAACCTAGTTCAACCATGAACCGGTCACCCAAGCCAGTCTACAGCATGGCCCAAAGGAAATTCTCGATCCCCATGGGTTGGAAACTAGTGTTGGGCATCAAAGTAAAATATTTTGGAACTATTTTGACCTATAAATAAAAGTAAAAAGAGTAAAAATAACTAGAAATAGATAAAACTAACAGAAAAAATAAAATAATCTTTCACATCCAAATATAACTCCATGTGACCTCTGGGGACGTTATCTGACATAGAACCATGATCACTAAAAGTGTGATTCAACACTAGAGGAACCTGAACTGAAAATATAATGTAGGCATGAGCACCAAAATACTTAGTAAGAATGCCAAAAATAAACCACAGAATCCAAGTTTTTCACTTTTTTTGAAACAATACATTAAAACTTGTTTGAAAATACATATATAAAAATATGGGTTTCACATTTTAATAAGTAAACAAACCTTTCCCTTCTCAGAAAAACAATACATGCTACACCTTTACTTTCAAAACAAGTCAACCTTTTAAAAACCAACTCCCAACCCAAAACCTAAATTGGAAAAAATAGGTTGTCATATAAGTAAATAAATATTGGAAACTAATAAATAAATGTAGTAGAAAGTAAAAAAAACATATGTAATAAAGTAACCATGGTCTTTCCTAAACATCTCTAGAAGATCCCTGGATGTACTCGGTTCAGAACCACCTACTGACTTAATGTGAAACCCGTGAGTCTATAACCAACTCGCCTCCTTCAACTAGCCTATCTAGTGGAAACATCCCACCTAAACTATTTATGATCCAGGGGTACCAACCTATATTATTGGGTTTGGGAAGTTATTGTCACTCTATCCCCTAAAATATTCACAGGAACCCATGGTAAATAAACATAATTTGTGTAAGTATGAGTCTGTCATACATGTTACCCACAATACCTTCCTTCACCACACTTACCTACCCCAAACACAGACACCCTATATGATAACCCCAAAAGGGATATCCCTCCTATAGAGGTTCCATATATATGTATATACATATATATATATCAAATCATCAAAGGTTCCAACTGGGTCATCACATTATTTAGAAAAGTAATTCATTTATTTGAAAACATGAATGTTTCCAAATGGGCATTTAGTTTTACATAATCAAATTCATTTTTGAAAAACATTTAAAACTTCTTCCAAGACATAATTTGAACTACTTTTAGAATTTTAAATCCATAAAGTCCCTTATGTCCTAAACACTCTTTTGAATCATTCCCCAATCATTCCCAATCTCAACTAAAATAATCACTTTTTAGAATTCGATGCCAAACGAGTTGTCATTTCAATTGAACATTCCAATATTTTCACAAACATTTTGAGTTTCCAACTGGGTGCTAACATTTTTCAAACCATATTCAATCTGAAGTGGCATAGTTCCAACCAGGCCACATGCTTTTGAAATTAAAACTCATTTATAGAAAAGCTTCCACATCATTTTCCAAGGTCAACACAAAACACCACTTTTATATGAGCAATGCCAAACGGGCCACATTATTTCAAAAAATATGATAAAATACACAATACTTAAAAATGTAAAAAATTATTTTGTACCATCTAGGAACCAAAATTACTTCCGAATGTACCAAATGGGCCTTGATTCTACACATAACATTAAACACCAATTTCTTCCAAAACAAGACAAATGATTTCACATAATCCCCAAACATGCTAACAAGAATTTTTGAACCAAGATGACCTTTTCTCTAAAAAAATCATAAAGTTACCACATTCAACATATAATAGTCAAATCACAATTCAATCCATTAATAAAACAAACTCAATGTCAAATACCACAAAATCATAAAACTCTACTTTAAAAACTAGATTGGTATTTTATAAAAAAACTCTATTGAACAATAACCTATATTCACAAGTTGAAACTAAGTTAACACAATTTTTAAATGGAAACATTATCACAGAAATGTTTAATTATACATTCAAAGCACAAATTACATTTTTTGAAACACATTAAAGGCATAATCACATAGATTCCAATGAAGGATTGCATTGAAAACTAATTTTAGCAAATTATACAGACACCAAATCATCCTAAAGTATCCAATATAGGTTCCATAAGTGTGTGAAACATGTTTATAAGTTTACTAAGTGAATAAAAGTAAAAACAGGAAACAATGGAAATTAAAAATCATGGATACACCTAGCTTAATGGAGTGTGAACACGACGATGGTTCATTGGAAGAAAGAACATACCCCAAAGACAAATCTGCACACCTTAGACAATGAGTAAAATAAAAATTTATATACCCTAAATCCTAGGGTTCATTCAAATTGAAGTAAAATCCCCCAAAATAGATAAAAAATACATCATAGGTGGTGGGAACCAGTGAGGGAGGTGCGGCTAGAGTGAGGAGTACGTCAACAAGGGGAACTCCAGTCAGAGAGGAGGTGGCACCGGTGAGGCAGGGGGTCAGCGGTCTGGGTTTCATGCATTGGGAAGGGAATCCAAAGAAGATTCGTGTTCTAGTATAGGGTATATTGGTGGAGCGCACACCGGTGGAGGGGAGGCTAGTGGTCATACGAGAGTAATAAAACTGTGGGGTTTTGTGCTGCACAGAGGAGAGAGCACGGGGTGTGACCCCACCTTAGGGTTTCTAAACAAATAAAATAAAATAAAATAATAATTATACCAATAATAATAATGATAATATTATTAATAATTATTATAATTATGATCATATTAATAGCATTCATTTAATTTATTTAAAAATGACAATAATAATAACTATTTAAAAAATATAATATTAATAACATGTCAATAATAAAAATATTATTTTATATAACAATAATTTTATTATTAGTATGGTTTAAACATGTACTATATTTTATTTGAATAGAGTTTTATTTATTTAAATACTGGGAGACCGCACAGTGACCTGGGCCGACCGCTTGGTTACCGCTAACCATGTGGTGCCCATGCACTGGTCTGAAACCCACCAAAAATTGTTAAACATTAAAAAATAATTAACCAGCACTCATCCCAACCCTCGATGAGAGTAAACAAAGACAAGAAATAATAAAATAAAATAATTTTAAAGTTAGGGGTGGGATAATTATCACCACCAAAAAACATTATACCCCGAGAAAGTCAGCAGGCTCTAACTTAGTCAAAAAAATTGAGTCCATACCCATACACAACCAGAAGAAACAAAGAATTCTAATGTCACTATTTATTTCCCCAAGTCACACTCAACCAATCAAGGAGAAACCCCAACCCAAGACAAGGGGAGAACACAAGGGGGGTTCTCCCAACCACAAATACTCAGCTAATATGAAAACATTAAAACCCAACCAACACCACCAAAACATAAATGGGAAACCCACCATGGGAAAAACCCAACAAACTAATTCCTCGGGAACTAAATCAACCATTCCACACAAGCCAAACAACACCTTCATGCAACCGGGAACTATGGAACTCTCAACCTAAAGTAGACCAATTTTCTTAGAACAAGAAAAACAACATCATTATCATAACTAGAGACTTTCCACACTGGACCCCCCCCCCAACGCTAGGAGTAACACCCAAAAATAAACTTGACCAAATGACTAACTGGAAACATTATCCATCAATTCCACAAAGCATAAATATATCCAAATGAAAAAAACATAAACACTCATTGAAAATGAAGGATTCAGAAGAAGAAATTTTAAATAGGTTCAACGGGTTGGATTATAAAGGAACAAGTATACTAAACATTCATAAAGAAAAAGTGAACATACAATGATGGTTAAATTTTAATAGCATAAAAACAATAAATAAAGGACTTTAAATTTTCAACTCTAAATTTGGAACTCAAAACCTGAACTGAGGCTTCACACCCCAGGTAACTCCAAAATATGTGCAAGCTTCTCTCCAAGACCTATGGTTGGGGATATGATGATTGAATAATCTCCTTCATCATGGTCAGGTATGATCATCCCATGATCACAATGTCTTCTTCAGGCAATGTTTTCTGTAAAACTTCTCTAGATGGCCTCGACAGACACCACGATGGCACGTCTTAAGATAGATGAGACATAATGGCTTCAAGTTCCTGAACTGGCCACACTAGGGGCACCCACGAGTATGATCTAATGAAATAGAATTTGGAACCGATGAAGGGTGTTTTTCAAAAATTGGTACCTCTAACATACCCCTCTCTCCAGATGGGTTACATTCATGAGCATCAAGAGACACCAGATTTCCAACCTCCTATGCTCCAGATACCAACTCAACTAGGAACACTTAATCCACTAGCTTCTTAAAAAAAGGTCCTTATAAAAGAGTACATACTCCTTGATCTTTGGATGTAGACCCCCAAGGAAGAGAGAATCCATCATTAGATCCTTTGACACTATATCCAGAGAAAATGAAACTATTCCTTAATGTGGTTTATGTAGGCCTTCACTGACTACTAGCTTTGTTGAATACCCTTATTCTCTTCCCTTTTCTTCACATTCCCTTCTTTAGGTATGAACCATCGGATGAAGATAGACATAAAAAAATTCGACATCATCCCAGTTTGCAAAGATGGTGGGGTGAACAGATCCCATTCTCTTGAATCCATACCTTCAAACAAACCCAAAACAACCCTCACACTAAAAACTTCTAGAGTTCCCAATAACATGAAGATGCGCTCGGCCTCTTCAGTCCACTTCACTGCCTCTAACATACATAAATCACTATATAGGACCGGAAAAAATTTATAAGAATTAGAAACCAGGCATGACTCATCAGAAACATTAGGGACCTTTCTGGGCAGCATTTTCTAAACAGCATATAAAATATAAAACCAAAAGTGACATCATATTAAATTACAATTAAAAACAACATCTTGATCCAAAATGACCAACTCAGAAACAAAAAAAAATATACAGACACTACCGAAATAAAATTCATTCAAAATACACCAATTTCATTTAAATTCCAAAACTATCTTCTTCTAAGGCCACTTTTGAAATACCTAACCCTACTTTTTAATCCAAATAACAATCAATTTTTAAAAATCAAATTACTATATTATATACATTTTTTAGAAATGATATTCCTTTCAAAACTATTTTCATCTTCAAAATCTCACTTATAGCAACTAAAACCAAGATAAGTCACAACTTACACCAAACTACCAGAAGGAGGGACTAGTGTTTTTTCCAAGCTCAGTGTCATGGTAGTGGGACATGCCTCAAGTAGGTCATAACGCTAATAGTAACTCCAACCAAGCACTGGGACTTTAGATGGGTCACCACCCTTTTTGGCGATGAAACATGACACCATATCGCCTTTGTTGTCATCCCTCGATACAAAACAAGAACAAAAGACTTGAATCCCAAACTATACCTCATAACTTGAGGATTTGTGCAAGAAAGATATCACAAATCTGTTATCACACCTACATCCTGAGCCCCAATAGTCCTAATATACATCTACTGGACACCCCAAATATCAAGAACCTCTCTCTGATACCATTTTTTCATGAACCAACCATGGTCGACCCTGAAAAGGTCACTCAAGTCAGTCTGTGGAATGGATTGAAGGGTGTTCCTGATCCTCAAAATCTAAAAACTAGTGTCGGGCATCAAAGTACAACAATTGGGAATGATGTTTTACCATAAAGAAAATAAAATAGAATAAAAATAACTGAAGAATTAAATAACACTAACAACAGAAATAAAATAAATTTCCATAGCCAAACGTACCTCCAACTGACCTTAGGGGTCACCATATGACATAGAATCATGTTCACTGCAAGTGTTATCCAATACTAGAGGATCCGAAAACTGAAAAGGTAAAGTAGGATAGAGCACTGAATTTCTTAGTAGCAATTCCAAAAATAAACCATGAACTCCATGTATTTTCCTTTTTCTGAAACAATCCCTAAACACAATATTGAAAATACAGATATAAAAATATAGTTTTCCACATTTTAATAAGTAAACACAATTTTACCTTTTTTTAAAAACACTACATGTGACACATTTATTTTCAAAGCAATTCTACCTTTTCAAAACCAACTCCCAACCCAAATCATAAACAGTTAAAAATAGGTTGTGTTATAGGTAAATAAACACTGAAGACTAAGAACTAAATATAGCAGAATGTAAACAAAAATAAGCAGTAAAGTAACCATGGTATTTCCTAAATATCCCTAGAAGACCATTGGATTTACTCAGTTTGGAACAACCTATCAGTTTATAGTGAAGCCCCTAAGTGCATAACCAACTGGCTACCCTCAACTAGCCAATCTAGTGGAAACATCCCACCTGGCCTATCTGTGATCCAGGGGGTACCAACCCCTCTAATAGGGGTTGGATAGAAGCTACCATTTGATCCCCTAAAATACTCCAAATAATAAATTGTAAATATATATATGTTGTGTAAGTAGGAGGCCATCGTACACATGACTCACCTTATCTTCCATCACTGAACTTGCCTACCCCAAACAGGGATACCCTATACGATAAACAATAAGGGGGTATCCCTCTTATAGAGGTTCCATATATATATATGTACATATATATATAAAATCATAAAAGGTTCCAACCAGGCCTCCACTTTATTTATACTTTTAAATCATTTTAAAAAAAAGAGTTTTTCCAAATGGGTCATTAGTTTTACATAGTCAAATGCCTTTACCAAAAACATTTACAACTACTTCAAAGAAATCATCAGAACTAATTATAAAATTTCTAATCCAAACAATCCCTTAAGTCCTCATTACACTTTCAAAACATTCCCCAACTATTCACAAGCTCAACACTAATAATCACTTTCAAGAATGTGTTGTCAAATGGGATGTCATTTCACGTGAACATTCAAATCATTTCACAAACATTTTTAGCTTCCATCTGGGTGATCACATTTGTTAAACCATATTCAATCCGAAGATTCAAAGTGCCAACTGGGCCTCATACTTCAAAAAATAATACACATTTATAACATCACTTCTACATAATTTTCCAAGGTCAACATAAAACACCACTTTTAGATTATCAATGCCAAATGGGCCACATTATTTCAAAAACTAAGATAAAATACACAACACTTAAAAATGACAAATGATATTTTATACCATCTAGGAACCAACCTTCCTTTCTAGAGTACTAACTTTTCCGTGATTCCATTCAAAAAATTAAAAACCACTTGCTTCCAAATCAAGCCCAATGATTTCACATAATCGCCAAACATGATAACAATAGTTTAGAAACCAAGAGGTCCTTTTTAAAAAAATATAAATGTTTCCCCATTTCACATACAAAGATAAAATCACAACTCAATCCATTTATAAAACAAACTCAAGGGAAAATACCACCAAAATATTAAAAATCTACTTTGAAAAATAGATTGGAATTTTATTAATGAACTATAGTGCACATTAACATAAATTCACAGGTTGGAAGTAAGATAATAAAATTTTTCAATGGACCAATAATCACAACAATGTTTAATTATACTTTTAAAGAACAAATTACATTTTTGGAAACACATTAAATGCATAATCACATGGGTTCCAATGAAGGGTTTCTTTAAAAACTAATTTTAGAGATTTTTACCAATGCCAAATCATCCCAATGAATAAAAGATAAGTTTCATACGTGTCTGAAAAGTGTATATAAATTTACTAAGTGAATCCAAGTACTAATAGTATGCAACAAGAATTAAAAATATTAGAGACACCTACCTCAAAGGCATGAAAAAATGATGAAGTTTTTTGTGTATGGAATAACATACCCCCAAAAACCAATCTTCCCACCCTAGACAATGATTAAAATACAAATCGCTATAACTGAAACCCAAGGGTTTGGCTAAATTGAAGGAAAATCCCCAAAAATTGATAAAAACACCCTAGAGGATGTGGGAATAGGTTAGGGAGTCATGGCCAAAGAAGAGTATTCAAGTGAGGGAAACACCAGCTGGAGAGGAGGTGGCCCTGGCAAGGAAGGGGTCGGTCATCCGGGTTCTGTGTTCCGAGAAGGGAAGACGGAGGAGATTCATGTGCCGATGGAGGGGTGGTTGGAGGACTATGTGCTGGTGGAGGGGAGGTCGGAGGACCATGTGTTAGTAGAGGGCAGGATGGTGATCGTGTGAGAAGGAGAAATCTAGGGGGGTGTGTGCCACACATAAGAGAGAGAAAGGGGGTGTGACCCCTCCTTAGAGTTTCTAAAAAAATAAAAAAAAAATATACCAATAATAATAATAATAATCACATTAATAATTATAATAATTATCAACATATTAATAGCATTCATTTAATTTCATTAAAAAAATATTAATATAAAATTAAAAATAATAATATTAATAATATGTTAATAATAAAATTATTATTATCTACACCAATGATTTTATAATCAGTAAGGTTTAAACATGAACTATATTTTTTAAAATAAATTATTATTTACTTAAATATTGGGAAACTGCATGGTGAGTTGGGCCAACTCCTCGGTTACTGCTAACTGTGTGGTTCCTGTGCACCTATCTGAAACCCACCAAAAAATGTTATACTTAAAAAAAATTAACATGAACTCAACCCAAACACTAACAAGAGTAACCAAAGGTAAGAAATAATAAAATAAAATAATTTTAAATATTGGGGTGTGAAAATTATCCCCAACACAAAAACATCAGGCCCTTAGAATTTCACCAAGATGAAGGTTAATAAAAAAAATGAGTCCATACCCGAACACAACCAGAAGAAACATGGAATTCTAGAGTGACTATTTATTTCCTCAAGTCACACTCAACTGATCAAGGAGAAACCACAACTCAAAATAAGGGGAACATGTGAGGGGTGTTTATCCTCACTATAAAGACTCTAATAATACAAAAACTTCAAAACCCAACAAACACCATCACAATGTAAATAAGAATCCCATCACAGGGAAAAATCTGGAAAATCAGACCTCGGGAACTAACTCAACCTTTCCACACTAGAAAAAAAACCCCATCATCCAACCTAGAACTAAGGAAATATCAACCCAAACCAAACCAATTTCTTCATTAAAAAAAACAACATTGTTATAAAAACTATAAACTTTCCACACCAGAAAAATACCGCAAATTCCAGGAGTAACTCTTGAAAAAAAAACTCATCCAAATGAAGAACTATAAACATTATCCATCAATTCTGAAAAACATAAATATCTCCAAATGAACACAAATTAAATATTCTTGGAAAATGAATGATTCAAAAGGAGAACTTTTAAATAGGTAAAACTAGTTTTATTATAATGTAACAATTCCATCACACTTTTACAATGAAGTGATGAACTTATAATGATAGTATAACTTTAACAGCATAAAAAAAGAACAAAATGAAATTAAATGTTCCAATTCCCACACATAACTCAAGATTGACTTATTGTCAAATACATATAATATAAGGGTAAATTTGGAATAACAATGTTTAATTGGTGTAACATACCTCTCTACATACTTATCATCTTAGCATTATGTTTGGGCTAAAAAATATAATATTTTAAGAATTTTATATTTTGAGTAAGAAATCATTTGGGATGATTTTGAAGATATAAATTTATGTTCAAAACATTATTATGAATTTATAATCTTGGATTTATGATTTAGATGAAAATATTTAGTGGATGATGTGATAATATAACTTTACCATTTTATTTTGAATTTCTAATGAAAATATATGTAATTCAATATTGGTAATCGTAATGGGATTTAAATTAGATAATCCCATGGTTGAACTTTAATTTTTTTAATAACACAAATTTAATAGTGATTCAAGACAAATAAATAAAATATCTAATCTCCAGCTAAGAATATGAAGATCAAGCTAAGATAAAAGATAGATAATTCAAACATCCTAGAAGTTAGGAACTTCAAGATAAATAAATTTTGAAATGAAAAATGTGAAAATACTGGTTCTAAACATAAATATCTTGAAATACTAAAATCATCTTGATTAAATTTAGAGTGGTTAATAATTATAATTTTCTAGGTGGACTCAACAAACTCAAGAATAATATTTATAGGTTTCATGTAATTATCCCACGATGTGAAGGGAAAGGGCCAAGTCACATTTTTTCTACAATATATTTATACAGTTGTGGTGGATGATTTAAATATAAATTTTTTAGAGGTCTATTTTTTAAAAGAAGGGAATGTAGATATTTCTATATTAAAATATGTGATATAATTTATTGAGAGGTAAAGTGAGAAAAAAATTCATATTTTTGGAATTCTATTAGAGATTGTAGTTGAAGAAAGAATGGGTCACACCAACATAAAATAATTAAGAAAATATATGGAGGGGACATAGAGCATGAAATTATGAGTTGACTTTCTTGAATGTATATTATGAGATATTTCAATTATGATAAATTATATATGACCCCAATAGAAAGTGTGGGAAGCTTATGAAAAATTAGTGTGTGAGCCTCTCACGAAATGTGAGCTATGTAGTGAAAAATATAACACTGAAGAAAAAGAATAAGTGTAGTTATGAGTGTACTGAGAGAACCTATACTTCTCCCAATGAAGAATAGAACTCAATACCAGTTTTTAAAAAGAGATATCATCTCAATATCAAAGAAGAAGAGAACTTGAAAAAGTTCTATTGATCAAAGAGAGTGTTTCAAAGATAGATATGAAGAAAAAGAATAAAATATATTGGATTCCATTTCCCTTGATATAAATATTATAGTAGTAGTGAGTGAAAAAAAAAGAAATGGTTTGTGTCATGAACTAACCCAGGTTGACCCTGAATAGATCACCCGAGCCAGTCTGTGACATGGCCCAAGAGGCGTTCCTGATCCTCCTGGGCCAACGACAAGCACCAGGGCATAAATAGAGAACAATTGGGAACAATTTCGCCCAGTGAAAATAAATAAAGCTACAGAAAATATAGAATAGTGTAAAGTAAAAAAACACAAAAAGAAAGAATGACCGACAACAACCAACTAACCTGACCACGACTAAAAACTCCTCGCAACTCTGAGAGTCGCTCACCAAACCATAACCAAATCTATCCCACAGCGAGCAAGCTCGAGTCAAACCTGAAACATAAACTAAAAATTGGAAAACACTATAGGAATGAGTATTAAAACTCAGTAGGTAGGCTCGAATAATTCTATTCCCAATGCACATACCATTAAATAAATAATTTATCAATTCTAGTTTTGAAATAATGTATATAAAATATTAGTTTGCACACACACTTTCATTTGTAAAATAAATAGCATTCCATTGCCCTTTTAAATTTAAAATAAAGTTTAATGTTTAAAATAAATGGGTGCATTAAATTTTGAAATCTTCTTCATGAACAATTTATAAATCCAAATTTCAGTTATTATCCAAAAGGAAAACCACATATCACAAACAACACACACCAAGGGAAATGGAAAATGTGGAACAAAGGGGCCAGCAACCGAACTAGACCTCTCAATCATCTTCCACATAAAAAAATAAGCATTAAAATAAACATGGGTCAAACCTAGAAGCTCGTGAACAATCCAGAACATACCATACATGTGAATCATCCTAAAAGCATGCCTACTCTTGATGACGTCATAACGCCCTAACGCCTGGTGTTTCCCTACATGTCCTAACTGAGGGGCCCAATCCCCTATCAAAGTATAATTCGTACTAACGACCACTAGAATGTGCGTAATCTAAACTAGTGCGGAAATCATTCTCAGAAGATTCACTTACTATTCTAGGTTCCCATGTCAACACATATAATAAATAGGGGTGAGTCAACAATATCAAACAAGAAACCAATTCCAATGTACAAACATCGCACACCAGAATCTCACACAACTGTTGAACACAATAAGATCACCACTATGTTATCCCAAAAAAAGTTATATCAAACTAATTTATTTTATCAAAGTGCCAAACGGGCCTTTACCAACAAATTTTTAAAGAAAATCCTCATTTATCAAGAGAACTAAAACACATGTTCATGCTTCAAAAGAAATAATTTATCAATAAACCATTACTACATTTGAATTTTTTTTAATTATGTTTAAAGTCCAAATGGCCATTCATTCAGTACCCAATAGAACACGAACACCTTAACCACTACCCAATAGAACCCATACCACCCATTTCAACCAAGAAACGAATGAACTTCAACCATCTCTGATACTTATTCCTATAATCCAAGTATAACACAACCATTGGATGTACACCAATAACAACGTTTACTCAATAGAAAGAACCTAGGATTAGGTGGTTCTACACAAGACCACCCACCACCAAAATGATATCCAGAGAAACTCTACTACTAACACAGGGAGGCCCAAACGGTCTCCCCACCATAAGGATCTGGCTATCACAAAATTACTACCGGTGTAACTCTACAAGACCCACTTTGGGTATCCCCACCATAATAACTGATGATATTAACCGATCTTAAAAACTTTTCGCACGAACCAAAACCCCCACCATAAGGGGGAATAAGGGAAGGGACCAACAGATTGATCATCAAAACTACCACCATCGTCAAATCAACAACATCATACCCTCATAAGAACATAAACAATGTCACACTAAGGACCATGATTAAATCAATTCCCTTATTCACTGCTGAGGTTTTCCTGACTACGGGCCAGCTTCACTCTGAGACCTATGGCTGGAGAACTGATGATTGAAGCATCTCCTGCCTCGTAGTCAGGCTTCAAAATTCCAAACATAACACATGAACCAAAATTTTACCAAACACACTTCCAATAAAATAAAATTCTCAAAGAGGTTCAAAAATAACCATTTTTTCAGCTGAAGGAAAAGAAACACCACAAAGTAGTATATGTGACATCTACTACACCCAAGGAACACTATAAGAAGAAAACCTCAAACTGATCCCCAAACATCGCCCTACTCCTACAGACGGGCTGAGGTGACCTTCAACGAGCTAGGTCTAGCTTCGGTGTGCTTCGGGGAAACACCACGGCAGAATCGTTGCAAGTGACCCAGACGTCCACAGGTGTGGCGGGGTCTCGGAGCACTTAGGCACATCGGCCTCTTGTGACCCTGCCTACCACACTGGTGACAAATCACGACATTACGCTATGAAGGTGTTCATTTTAGGTCTTAAGGCCTCTTAATTCTTCTAGTAGACCCACCGGCATTAGGTCACTTCTCATTCTTTTCTCGCCATCCTCTTCACTACTTCCCATGGCGATGGGAGGATTCACTGCATTATTTCATCTTGCTCACTCAACGTCAGCAATAAAGGCTTCCCCACAACACTTTAGAAGGTGGTTAGGTTGAGCTCTTCCACTTTTGATCGCAGTTCAGGTTCGAGTCCAGACTCAAATTGTCGAGCCTTCCCAGGATCATTTGCAAAAAACCATTGGTTGTATGGAACTAGGTCTATGATATGTTGAAAGAATTCTAGGACTGATTCAATGCCCTGGAGAAGAAAGAACATCTTCTTACTCTTCCTCAGCTTCGTCAACTCAGAGAAATGTTGTTGGATGAATGATGACTTGAAAAACTCCCATGTTAGATCTTATTGAGGCTTATTCCGAGACACGTACCTCCACGATTTCCAGGTTGGGCCTTCAAGCATAAAGCTACCCAACATCACCATTAACGACTCAGCCCAATGAAACTAAAATTCCTCTCAATATTCTGTAACCACTCCTCCACCTCAAGTGGATATTCTTGACCATAAAATAGGGGAGGGTTAAACGTTAGGAATACCAGAACATAGCCTATAGGCTGACCAACCGGTGGATTTTCTAGGGGCACACCACCCGAAGCTGCACCTTGGGCATCCATCAAACTATTGTGGGGTGAACACTAAGGAACAAAGAAACAAAGAACATAATAAAGACATGGTCATTTCCATTTCAATTTCAAATTTTCACAATTTTCAAAATAAAACCTTTAAAAACAATTCTTAGAAATATAGAAAACCCCAAACGATCCACAAGGAGAAACTAGCATCGATGGGTGACTCGGACATATGGTTGGCGGTCATACATCCGTCACGTGATTTTCACAAGGATCACTCTAGGGTAATGTCTCTCGCTCCACATGGCTTTCCAGATTATGTGATCTCATAGAGGTCACTTTTCTGACTCCCATTTCATTTCCCATCATAAAAAAATTCAAAATAATCCAAAGACACTCACAACCCAAACATCCCATGGTAACCCAAGGTTCAAAACGAGCATGGGTTCATGACGACCTTCTTGTATGTATGACCCGAGTCCTAAAAACTCTACTCCTTCTACCATGAAAACCCCAAATAAAAATGGGCACTATGAAAAACAAGGTCCACTCAGGAGCCAACTGCTCTGATACTATTTTGTCACGAACCAACCCGGGTCGACCAAGAACCGATCACCCAAGCCAGTCCACGACATTGGCCGAGAGGCGTTCTCGATCTTCCCGGGCTGACGATAAGCACCCAGGCATCAATAGAGGAAAATTGGGAATGATTTTTTCCACTGAAAATAAATAAAGCTACATAAAATGTAGAATAACGCTACGTAAATAAACAACATGAAATGAAAGAAAAACCAACAAGAACCACCTAACCTGACTACGACCAAAAACTCCTCCGGACTTTGAGATTCACTCAACAAACAACAACCAACAATCTCCCACGGTGAGCAAGCTCGAGTAAAACCTGCAATAGAAACTAAAAATAGGAAAACATTATAGGCGTGAGTATTAAAACTCAGTAGGTAGGACCAAATAATTCTATTCCAATGCACTTTCCATTAAATAAAGAATTTATCAATTCTAGTTTTGAACTAAAGTATATAAAATATTATTTTCCACACACACTTTAACTTCTAAAACAAATAACATTCCATTGAACTTTTTAATTTAAAAACAAGTTTAATGTTTGAAAGAAACAGGTGCATTACATTTTGAAAACATCTTCGTGAACAATTTAGAAATCCAAATTTCAGTTATTATCCAAAAGGAAAACCACACATCACACACAACACACACCAAGGGAAATGGAAAATGTGGAACAAAGGGGCTAGCAACCGAACTAGACCTCTCAATCATCTGCCACATAAAAAAAATAATCACTAAAAGAAACATGGGTCAAACCTAGGAGCTCATGAACAATCTAGAACATACCATACATGTGACTCATCCTGAAGGCATGCATACTCTCAATGAATTCATAATGTCATAACACATGGTGTTGCCATACATGGCCTAAACGATGGACCCAATCCCCTAGCAGAGTATAATTCATACTAAGGAACACTAGCATGTGAGTAATCTAAACTAGTAGGGCCATCTTTCCTAGAAGATTCACTTACTATGATAGGTTCCCTTGTCAACACATATAATAAATAGGGGTGAGTCAACAATGTCAAAAAAGAAATAAATTCCAACGTACAAACATCACACACCAGAATCTCACACAATTGTCAAACACAACAATATCACCCATGTATTATCCCAAAGAAAGTTTTCTCAAAATAATTTATTTTATCAAAGTGCCAAACGGGCCTTAACCAACCAATTTTTAAAGAAAATACTCATTTATCAAGAGAACCAAAAGGCATGTTCATGCTTCAAAAGAAATCATTTATCAATAAACTAGAACTATATTTGAAATTCCATGAATTATGTTTAAATTCCAAATGGGAATTCTTTCACTACTGGGTGTCTATTCATCAAGAAAATAGTTTATCAAGTGTCATATATAAAATAAACGGCTCTTTTTACACCAAATAAACATTTAAAAATTAATTATATTATATTATTTCTCATTCATTAAAATCAATAAAATATCAAGTAATTAATAAATTCTGAATTTAAAGGAGATTGTAGTGGGGGAATTACCTCAATTTGCAGCTCAAACGTGACGACGCGACACGCCTCACAAAGGCGTGCATGCACGCACAAGAAAATGATCGCAGTATCACGGGTTTTCCTTAACAACATGCAATAAAAAATTCACAACAACTAAAAATACATTACCACTGAATTAAAACAATCTAGACGAATAAACGGTGCAAAGAACCACCTCGACAAGTTTTCAAAAACACAAATCACACCATATACATTATTTACTAAACCACTTTAAAATTTATGAAATAATATTCAAAAAGTAACTTGCAAATTTACACAAACAAAACAAATTCACAAACACATTTTTTATCAAACACACACCTACATCCTACTAAAACTGAAAACGCACAACTTTCACGGTTAAATAAACTAATTGCACAATTTATAAAAAAAAATAAATTAAACAACTTAGGAATAGTTTCCATAAAAACACATCTTAATTCAAATGAACATACATTAAGATATAAAACACAAACTAAGTTCATTTAAAAAAACTAAACTTTGCACCAAACTAATTAATCACAAACATTCCAAATTAATTATCCAAGAGAAGAAACAACACTAACCTCACCCCGGTGCACAGGCATGCTCAAACAGTGGGGTCTCCCAAAAAGGAAAACAGTTGGCGTGGGGACTGTGTGGCCGAACAAAAGGTTCACATGGCATCACACAACATAATTAAAGGCACACTTGGTTATAGGTGTGCGCGGTGATAGAAAAGGAGGGCATGCAGTCGAATGGCTTCGCGTCGACCAAAAAGGGGTTGAGTTTGAGACAACCGGAGGGCAGGGGTTCTCTGAATAGAAAATTGTCTAGTAGGGGATTTGTTGGCTAGAAAAGGGAGGTCGTTGGGATTGCTACACTTTCGCTGGTCGGAGCAGGGCACCGTTGCGGCGGCCGGGTGTCGGGTGTCAGTTGTGCGGAGAGTGGGAGGAGCCTGGGTGTGCACTGGTCAGCCGGTGAAGAGGGAGTGGCCTGCTGGATGGTGTTTTCCGGTAGGAGGTGCTCCGGCTAGGTATTGGGTGGCTGGAGCATGCACGGCAAGAGGGCGTCAGACCGGTGGAGGTGGAGCCGAGGGGGATCGGGCTACTCAAGCGGAAGAGGAAAAAGGGGGTTGATATAGTTAATATTTTCATTATTATTTATATGTTTTTCAATTATTTAATCCCTCCTAATTATTCAATGTGAGTGTATTTGCATCATTTATGTGTTTTTGGTGTATTTTGGGCTTAAATGTGAAAATGGGGTAATTCTGTAAAATTGTCAGTTTTATATAGCTTCTGTTTTTAGGTCATAACTTTTATAATATGGTTCCAATTGAAGTGAATATTTTTTTTTAGGATTCCTATACTTGTGGGATTAAAATGTTCCTTCTGTACCAAGACCCAATTCGAAACCCAATGGTGCAGAAAATTAAATCAAGTTGAGAAATCAGTTTGGAAGGCAGAATGGAGCCCACTTCATTAAATATGCAATATATCCTTCAGCAGACCTTAGAATGAGGTTATTCCAGCTGGTGTAGACATAGGACTTCCAAAGGACGGCTCACATTAAATTTCATAAATTATTGATCTCATTAATGCATCCTTTTGGCGCGTCCAAATGGAGTGAGTGAAACAGTGTTTGGCGGCCAGAAAAGTAATAGTCATTTATTCGGCCATATCTTTCTTTAAACCTGTCCAATGACTCTCAAATTTTAAGGGTCGATATAAAACTTCATTTCCAACATTCTATAAGAAGGGACCTCAGTGAGTTTAGGTCAGATGGTGGGCATAACAGAGGTAAACTTCTGGAGTACAGATTCTGGTGCATCAAATTTTCTGTTCTTTGTTTTCTCTCTTTTGTTCTTCTTAGTTTTGTAATGAATTCTTCTTTCCCCTTAGTCAAAATTACCCTTACCATGGTGGGGTAAAATTATATGTGATTGGGGAAGGAGAGTTTTTCCATATTATATTTCATGAGTTCCTTCTATTAATGTTTTAAAATCCTCTTTTCTCTTCTGCGAATCTGTTTCAATTTCTTATAACAGTTTTTATTATCATGTACGATTGTATCTTATTTTAGATTCTGTTGTTCATTTATATTTGGTCAATGATCAATATCTCCCTCCACTAGGTTCTGATTTATAAACAATGGAATAGACCAGGATTTAGTGGTGTAGTACTCGGTGATCACCAGTACGTGTGTGAGGAGTAGTGAATGTTCTTGATTACTTGGGATAAACAAGACCCGATTGGGAATTGCCTAAGATAATTAGGGGTATTCTCTACAACTCTATTACACATTGGAAGGAGAGTAGACCAACATAATATTTGATTAAGGTTTATTCTCACATTTTTTGACCAAGGGAGTGAGAAGAAATGATTGTGGATTCTCACTCTTAACGATTTAGCAGAGGAGAATTGGGTAAAATCAACAATGATAGAATTACAACTGGAAAACTGACCCTAACCTGATCACCATTTCATATCACTGATTTAGATCACATCATTTGTCAATTTGTTTCAAAACTTTCACTTAATTACTTTACTTTATTTAGTTTCTTTCTTGTATTTTCTACATCAAACAATTTCTAAAAACAACCGCACTTCTTTCTATTTTAAGGTGACAGCTTAATTGTTGTGCACTCCTCTCTGGAGACAACCTAGGTAATCCACTCTACTGCATTTTAAATTAGGTAATATTTGTTTTTGCCACACCCCACGACAGGAACGTGTCAAAACTTGGCGCCGTTGCCGGGGAGGTAGTGCCAACATTTCTTTTCTTTTCTTTTCTCTCTTTTCATCTTTTCTCTTCAAAATTGCATGACTAGAACCTCAAAAACTGAACCTTTACCCATAGATCCTGAAATTGAAAGAACCTTGTTGAATAGACTTAGAAACATTAATTTAGAATCTGAATTTGAGGACGTTCCCCTTGAAGACTCAAGTGAAACTTCAAGTGTTCACTCTGAGCCTGTCATCATGGCTGAAAATCAAAACCAAACACTTAGAGACCTCTGTGCACCACAATTCCTTAATCAAAACAATCAACTTGTCATGCCAGTGTTACAAAATGATTTTGAAATGAAACCTAACATGATTCCATTGCTTCCAAAGTTTCATGGTTTGGCTGGTGAAGATCCAAACAAAAACATTAAAGAGTTCACACATGTTTGCTCAACTTTTAGACCCCGTGGAATTACCGAGGAGCAGGTAAAGTGGAAGGCATTTCCGTTTTCATTGGATGGAGCTGCTAAAGAATGGTTGTACGGCCTACAACCAGGAGACATACATGACTGGAATGACCTGTTAAGATGTTTTATGCAAAGATTCTTCCCCACCTCTAGAAGCACAGCCATTCGTAAGGAAATCTATGCCATACGACAATCATCTGGAGAAACTCTTTACGAGTACTGGGAGAGATTTAAGAAGATATGTGCCAGCTGTCCACATCAAGACATTGAGGAACACCACTTTCTTGTCTTCTTCTACCAAGGACTACTGGACAATGACAGAAACCTTCTTGATGCATCATCTGGAGGTGCACTGATTGACAAGTCGCTAGAAGAAGCCAAGGGCTTGATTGAGAAGATTTCCCAAAACTCACAGAAATTTGGAACAAGAGGTATTGGAACAAGAGGTATTCATGAGGTACGCACTTCTCATCCATCACCCTTATTAGAAACTAATATTGAAGAGCTTACTAGTTTGGTGAGACAGATGGCCTTGAAGCAAGTTAGTGACCAACAAGCACCAGCTAAGGTATGTGGTTTATGCTCATCTCCTGATCATTTCACTGACCAGTGTGCTGAAATACAGGGAATGGAAAGTTGTGCAGTAGCCTTTCAACCAAGGTAGTTCCAGCAAAATCAAGGATGGAGAGAGCCTAACCAAGTCCAATATGGATTTGGAAATCAACAGAATCAAGCTAGGCCCCCGTACCAAAATCAGTTTCAAAACCAACCCCCATTCCAGAATCAATTCCAGAACCCTCCACCATTTCAACAAAAACCATCTTATAATCAGCCTTCATACCAAAAACCAACCAATATACAAAGACCCTATTAGAAACCATCCACTAGTGCCCAACCTCCAATTCAAAACCAACAAAAATCTGAGTTTGAAGGACTGAAAGACACTGTTAAAGATTTGTCCAATAAGTTTGAGAGTCTCATGGACTTTCTGACCAATAATCCAGGTAAACTCCCTTCCCAAACAATCCCAAACCCAAAAGAGAATGTTAGTATTATAACTACAAGAAGTGGAAAAGAACTCCAACCACCATCCACCATTGAACCTGAAACAAGAAAAACTAATATGGGTGAGAATGAAGTTAGAAATGATGAAAATTCTATAAAAATGCATCGGGAAGAAGATAATAAAGAGGAGGATGATAATGATAGGACAAGAAGGAAGAAACAAGAAACACCATTTCAAAGGCAACAAAGGGAGAAGAAAGATATACCACCACCATTTCCATCAAGGATGATTGAATCAAAGAGGTTATAAGAAGAAGCACTGCAAAAAGAAATTCTGGACACCTTTCAGAAAGTGGAAATCAACATACCTCTGCTTGAAGCACTCAAAAAAATTCCAAAGTATGCTAAGTTTTTGAAGGATCTTTGTACCAAGAAAAGGAGACTTCAAGGTAATGAGAGGATCAATTTGGGAAGAAGCGTCTCAGCCCTTATCACACCACAATTGCCAACCAAATGTCAAGATCTAGGGACGTTTTCTATTCCATGCACCATTGGTTCATTAAATTTCTCTAATGCTTTGTGTGATTTAGGTGCATCAATTAATGTATTGCCTCACTCAGTATATACTTCTTTGCAGATGGGAGACTTGAAGCCCACAAGAGTGGTGGTCCAGCTTGAAAATAGATCCACAGTTTTCCCAGCAGGAGTTCTGGAGGATGTCCTGGTAAAAGTCAAAGATCTTTTATTCCCTGCTGACTTTTATGTGTTGAATATGGAAGATGATAGGATCCCATCACACTCACCCATCATTTTGGGGAGACCATTCTTAAAGACGGCCAAAACCATCATCAATGTCCATGAAGGGACACTTACCATGGAGTTTGGAGATAGCACTGTCCACTTCAATATTTTTGAATCCATGAGGCACCCATCATATGATCATTCACTCTTCGCACTCTCCCATGAAGATGACATAGAACCAATTGAAGAATCAGGTATGTTTCATGAATTTTTATCATTAGGAGATAATTTTTCCATTAAAGATATCACTGAACATATGGATTCCCAAACTCTTGGAGGTTCTGATTTCCTGTTGGAAGAAGAGGTAAAATCTGATTTCTTTGATAATTTGTTAAATTATGATGAAAATGATATGATTTCTTTTGTGCAGGATGTCAAACCATTGGAAGTGGAGAAACTCAATTTAGTTTCATCTCTTGAGCATCCTCCTGATCTAGAATTAAAACCACTCCCCACTGATTTAAAATATGTTTACCTTATGGAGGGAGAGAAATTACCAGTAATAATTGCTAATAATCTATCTAAAACTCAAGAAAAATCATTGATTGAGCTTTTGAGAGAGAATGTCCAAGAAACAGGGTGGAGCTTAGGTGATATCCCAGGAATAAACCCAAACATTTGCTCACATATAATTTTTCTTGAGGGAGATTCCAAACCTGTCAGACAACCCCAAAGGAGGCTGAACCCTACCCTGATGGAGGTTGTAAAAAAGATATTGAGAAGTTATTAGAAGCCGGGATCATCTATCCCATATCAGATTCACAATGGGTTAGCCCCATCCATTTAGTCCCAAAGAAAACTGGCCTAACCATTGTGAGGAATGAAAAGAATGAATTAGTCCCTGTGAGAATTCAAAATAGCTGGAGAGTATGCATCGATTTTAGGAAGCTGAATCAGGTCACTCGAAAAGATCATTTCCCTATCCCGTTTATTGACCAGATGTTAGAGAGATTGGCAGGGAGAACTCATTATTGCTTTTTGGATGGATTTTCAGGTTATTTTCAGGTACCCATTGCCCCCGAGGATCAAGAGAAGACTACCTTTACTTTTCCTTTCGGTACTTTTGCATACAAAAGAATGCCATTTGGATTGTGTAATGCTCCAGGTACATTTCAGAGGTGTATGGTAAGTATATTTTCTGATCACATTGAAGATTGCTTGGAGGTTTTCTTGGATGACTTCACAGTTTTTGGAAATTCTTTTGACCATTGTTTGAAAAATCTGGAAAAAGTTTTGAAAACTTGCATTGAAAAGAACCTTGTTTTGAATTTTGAAAATTGTAATTTTATAGTTGAGAGAGGAATTGTCCTTGGGCATGTCATTTCACAGAAAGGCATTGAGGTTGATAAATCAAAAATTGAAGTGATAAATTCTTTGCCTTACCCAACTTGTGTGAAACATGTTAGATCATTTTTAGGACATGCAGGATTCTACAGGAGGTTTATAAAAGATTTCAGTAAGATTTATCTCCCTCTCTCTAGATTACATTTGAAAGATGCTGATTTTGATTTCAATGGTTCATGTAGGGAAGCATTTGATGAGTTGAAGAAGAAATTGATTACACCACCAGTGATGCAGCCACTAAATTTGGAAGAACCATTTGAGCTACTTTGTGATGCTTCAAACCAAGCAGTTGGAGCTGTCCTTTCTCAGTGAATTGATGGAAGGCCACAAGTCATTGCATATGCCTTGAAAACCTTAGATGCGGCCCAATTCAACTACACAACAACAGAAAAAGAGTTTTTAGCAGTTGTTTTTGCTTTAGAAAGATTTAGATCGTATCTGCTTGGAACTAAAGTCATTGTGTTTTCTGATCATGCAGCTTTTAGGTACTTGATGAAGAAGGCTGAAGCAAAACCAAGGCTAGTGAGATGGATACTACTACTACAGGAGTTCAACATAGAAATCAAAGATAAGAAGGGATATGAGAACCAAGTGGCTGATCACTTAAGTAGACTACCCAACACCGCTGAAGTTGATATTCCAGACACTGAACCACTAAATGATCGCCTTCCAGGAGAGCAGTTGTACTTGATTGAAGGAGAAGTACCTTGGTATGCTGACATGGTCAATTATCTGGTAACATCTCAGGTCCCATCTCATTTAAATTCTCACCAAATTCACAAATTGAAATCTGAATCTAAATATTACATCTTGGATGATCCATTTCTTTGGAAGATTTGCAATGACCAAATGATCAGAAGATGTTTGCCTAAAAATGAAATTGAATCAGTCTTTAGGTTTTGTCACACATTAGCTTGTGGAGGCCACTTTGGACCTCAAAGGACTGCAAGAACGGTTTTAGAATCTGGACTTTTTTGGCCAACACTTTTCAAAGATTCTCATGAATTTTGTAAACGGTGTGAAAAATGTCAGTTTACAGGAAATATTTCAAAGAGACATGAAATGCCCCAAAAGCCACTTAATTTTTG
Source organism: Viscum album (assembly GCA_963277665.1). Lineage (NCBI taxonomy): Eukaryota > Viridiplantae > Streptophyta > Magnoliopsida > Santalales > Viscaceae > Viscum > Viscum album. Next base: position 1,416,967,414 of record OY728120.1, read on the forward strand.
TGAAATATTTGAAGTTTGAGGGATTGATTTTATGGGACCTTTCCCAATGTCATTTGGAAATTCTTATATTCTTCTTGCTGTTGATTATGTTTCCAAATGGGTGGAAGCAAAAGCCACCAGGACTGACGATGCTAAAGTTGTTTGTGATTTTGTCAGGGCTAACATATTTTGTAGGTTTGGAGTTCCTAGAGCCATCATTAGTGATCAAGGGACTCACTTTTGTAATTGGAGAATGGCGGATTTGTTGAAAAAGTATGGGGTGCATCATAAAACATCAACTCTCTATCATCCACAGACTAATGGGCAAGCTGAAGTGTCCAATAGGGAAATAAAAGGAATTTTGGAAAAGACTGTTAATCCAAATAAGAAGGATTGGAGCCAAAGGTTAGAAGACACATTATGGGCTTACAGGACAGCCTACAAAACTCCAATTGGAATGAGTCCATATAGGCTGATTTATGGGAAAAGTTGTCACCTACCTGTGGAATTGGAACATAAGGCATACTGGGCTATGAGGAAGATGAATCTGGATCTTGAAAGTGCTGGGAAAGAGAGAAGATTGCAGTTACAAGAGCTGGAAGAAATTAGAAGGGAAGAATTTGAAAATTCCAGGATTTACAAAGAGAGAACAAGAGTGGCTCATGACAAACTGATCCAACCAAAGGACTTCCATCCAGGAGACAAAGTGTTGTTATTCAATTCAAGACTCAAGCTGATGCCGGGTAAACTTCGTTCCAGGTGGGAAGGTCCATTTATAGTTACTCATGTATATCCTTTTGGTGCTATGCAGATTGTGAAGGATGGAGTGAAGGATCCATTCACTGTTAATGGGCACAGATTGAAGAAATTCCTTGGGACCATGCCATCAGAGCCAATGGAGGAGATCACACTCCTCCAACCTGTTTATCAATAAACTCCATCAGTTCGTACCTCTCCTTTATATTTTCATGATTGTTGTGATTCAATTTCCAATATTCTTACATGTTAAATACATTTGAATGCATTGTGGACACTGCATCATTTAAGTGTGGGGGAGGGAACCTTTGTAGTGTAGGATTTTTATGTGTTATTTGTTTTCCTATTTGTTTTAAAAAAAACATGTGAGTGTTTAAAATTTTGTGTGTTTATTTTTAAATTTCTGTGTGTTTTTGAAACTTTTGAGCTGAAATGATTATCATTGGTATTTTTGAAACCCATCTCCATGAGTGAAATATTTTATTCCTTGAAACTAAGCTTAAATGAATGCTGAAAATGACATTGTTTCAAGTTCAATTATTTGGGAATTTCATGAAAAATACTCTATTTTTTGAATCCCATGCCACATATCACTGTCTTTATATTTGAAATCACATTCTCGTGAGGCTTCTAAACCTATTATTTTCATATTCTTTACATTCACCTCACTTCTTGAGAGAACCAAATCATGCTTGATTTAACCAGAATTTGATTTATTCCTGTCAAAACTTGAGGGTTTGAGGTACTTGTGTTTTAAATGATTGAGGCATTTATTTGGTTTGAAATCCCCCTTTTCAAGATAATCCCTTTCATAATGGCCTACCTTGAACATTTAATCCTTTTAGCCCATAGAATCCATGAAAATCTTGTTAGTTTAGCCACATTACAAGCCAATATTCCCTATCCAACCTGCTCTTGAAGTGAAATTGCATGATCTATTTGAACATAAGTGTGGGGGGAAGATGTCTTGTATTGTACTACCTTATTTGGGGATACTTTGGGTGAAAAAAAAATGTTGAAGAGATGTTATTGCTGTAAAAAAAAATCATTCTGCTGAAAGCTGTGCCTTTTCTGGAGCTTTCATGATGAGAGAAGTTGTGCCTTTTTGGAGCTTCTAATGTAAAAAGGAAGCTGTGGCTTTTCTAGAGCTTTCAAGAAATATTATATTTGAGAAGATTGAAATGTTTGCTGCTGAAATGATGAACTATGGGAACATTCCTTGATATTCCATGGAGAAGGAGTTTATTTTCTACTAAGGGGAGTGAAGAGAAGACCATACTTTTGTGAAAATTAGAGTAATTCAATTTTGCTTCAAAAAGAGCCAAGCCCTCTTCATTCAGCCTCATAATTTTCACATATAAATCCTACCAACCTAAAGCCACAGAACAACCTTAAAAAGTCCTCATGATAAACATATGTCTTTGACTCACATCAGGTGGAGAGGTAGGAATTTATCAAGCCTATGGTGACCCTTGTATGAGTTTGGATGAGAAAGACATTGCTAAAAAATTGAGATTTGTGTAATGAGAGATAATGAAAGTTAGGTAAGTGTTTTGTGTGCATGGGAGGAGAAATGAAAAGTAAATTTATTGAATGATCCTAACTTAAGAATATGAAATAATAGAGTTTTAGGAGGCATGATATATTTTGTTTCTTGTTTTCAAATTAGTGGATCTCATGAATATGTGTTTTGAATTTACTTTGAATTTATTTTGATTCTGACTTGTCCAGGAGACCAAGTGATAAGTGTGGTGGAATTGATAGAGTTAATATTTTCATTATTATTTATATGTTTTTCAATGATTTAATCCCTCCTAATTATTCAATGTGAGTGTATTTGCATCATTTATGTGTTTTTGGTGTATTTTGGGCTTAAATGTGAAAATGGGGTAATTCTGTAAAATTGTCAGTTTTATATAGCTTCTATTTTTAGATCATAACTTTTATAATATGGGTCCAATTGAAGTGAATCTTTTTTTAGGATTCCTATACTTGTGGGATTAAAATGTTCCTTCTGTACCAAGACCCAATTCGAAACCCAATGGTTCAGAAAATTAAATCAAGTTGAGAAATCAGTTTGGAAGGCAGAATGGACCCCACTTCATTAAATATGCAATATCTCCTTAAGAAGACCTTATAATGAGGTTATTCCAGCTGGTGTAGACAGAGGACTTCCAAAGGACATCTCAAATTAAATTTCATAAATTATTGATCTCATTAATGCATCCTTTTGGCGCGTCCAAATGGAGTGGGTGAAACAGTGTTTGGCGGCCAGAAAAGTAATGGTCATTGATTCGGCCATATCTTTCTTTAAACCTGTCCAATGACTCTAAAATTTTAAGGGTCGATAGAAAACTTCATTTACAACATTCTATAATAAGGGACCTCAGTGAGTTTAGGTCGGCTGGTGGGCATAACAGAGGAAAACCTCTGGAGTACAGATTCTGGAGCATCAAATATTTTGTTCTTTGTTTTCTCTCTTTTGTTCTTCTTAGTTTTGTAATGAATTATTCTTTCCCCTTAGTCACAATTACTCTTACCATGGTGGGGTAAACTTCTATGTGATTGGGGAAGGATAGGTTTTCCATATTGTATTTCATGAGTTCCTTCTATTAATGTTTTAAAATCCTCTTTTCTCTTCTGCGAATCTGTTTCAATTTCTTATAACAGTTTTTATTATCATGTACGATTGTATCTGATTTTAGATTCTGTTGTTCATTTATATTTGGTCAATGATCAATATCTCCCTCCACTAGGTTATGATTTATAAACAATGGAATAGACCAGGATTTAGTGGTGTAGTACTCGGTGATCACCGGTACGTGTGTGAGGAGTAGTGAATGTTCTTGATTACTTGGGATAAACAAGACCCGGTTGGGAATTGCCTAAGATAATTGGGGGTATTCTCTACAACTCTATTACACATTGGAAGGAGAGTAGACCAACATAAGATTTTAGTATGGTTTATTCTCACATTTTTTGACCAAGGGAGTGAGAAGAAATGATTGTGGATTCTCACTCTTAACGATTTAGCAGAGGAGAATTGGGTAAAATGAACAATGATAGAATTACAACTGGAAAACTGACCCTAACCTGATCACCATTTCATATCACTGATTTAGATCACATCATTTGTCAATTTGTTTCAAAACTTTCACTTAATTACTTTACTTTATTTAGTTTCTTTCTTGTATTTTCTAAATCAAACAATTTCTAAAAACAACCGCACTTCTTTCTATTTTAAGGTGACAGCTTAATGGTTGTGCACTCCTCTCTGGAGACAACCTAGGTAATCCACTCTACTGCATTTTAACTTAGGTAATATTTTTTTTTGCCACACCCCACAACAGGCACGTGTCAGGGGTTGATGGGAGGCTGGTGCAGGGATGATGGTCGACAGGGGTGCATGGTGCAGGGAGGTGCAGGAGGGCACTGCAAGGGGAGAAGCTGGAAGTGGTTGGGGGGTCGCCGGACCAGGCAAGGGTTGGGAGGCATGGGGAGCCTGAGGGAGGTGGGATGAGGGAGGTGTGGGTGTTCAGGTGCCGGCTGGGAGATCCCTACAACGGAGGATTCAAGCATCACAGCTGGCTGGAGGTAGAAGCCAGTGTCTCGACAGGTGTAGGGAAGGAGCGGTGTTGGAGGTCAAAGGGTTTCCCAGTTGGTATGGATCAGCAGGGAGGGCACATGGTGGGCGGCTGGCTAGAACATGCAGGAGGGCGGCGCCGGCTTGGTGACCCGCCGGAGGAAGAGGGCAGTAAGGGGGATTGCCGCTGCGGTCAAGCGGGGAAGGGGAGAGCGATAGAGTGAGGACAAGGGAGGCGGATGAGAGAGAATGAGAGGAGATAGGTGGCTGTGCTATGGGAGAAACAAGGAAGGGTGTGCTAGAATCGGGTTTTGAGAAAAAGAAATAAAAACAAAATAAAATAAAAATTAAAACATAAGTTAAACAAAACAACCAATAAATGAAATAAAATAATCATTAATCTATAAAAATAAACCACAAAAATAATAAGAATAATAGTAAATTTAATCTATAATAATAATAACACAAATAACAATAATATTAATGAAAATAATAATTACAATAATTACAATTAAACTTAATGGTAATAATAATTATTAACTTTCACAATAATAATAATAACAATAATAATAGCAACAACACATAAAGATAACGATATCAATAATAATATTATTTATAATGATTTTAATAATAGTAATTATTATTATTATTATTATCATCATTATTATTGTTATTATCATTTCATCTTTAATAATAATTCTAAAATTATTAACAACAATAAAATTTTTAAATAACACAATAAACCACAATCCTTACTCAATTTGATTTTCCGAAGGCAGGCAAATCGTTCCAATGCCCAAGCGGAGCCATGCGTGGTTTCCAACACGCACTCCACTCCTGCGCCTAGTGACATAAGCTGAAAAATGCGTAATTTTCAAAGTAACTCAAAATGTTTTTGTCTGGGACTCAACCAGAACCCCAAATAAAATCTAAAAGTCAAAGAAAATTAAAAAATAAAATAAAAGATATGTTGGGGTGTAATAATTCTCCCCACCATAATGCTTTCCGCCCTCGAAAAGCCACAACAATATCTAGACTCAAAGATAAAACTTATCAAGTTTCACCCACCTATAAAAGTTTAAGCACCTCCAGTTAATCGATCCAAATAGAAACTAATACCCATGACACACAACTCATCTGTAAAACACGAACACCTTAACCACTACCCAATAGAACCCAGACCACCCATTTCAACCAAGTAACGAACGAACTTAAACCATCTCTGACACTTATTCCTATAATCCAAGTCCAACACAACCATTGGATGTACACCAATTACAACGTTTACTCAAGAGGAAGAACCTAGGACTAGGTGGTTCCACACGAGACCACCCAGCACAAAAATGATATCCAGAGAGAACTCTGCTACTAAAACAGGGAGGCCCGAACGGCCTCCCCACCATAAGGATTTGGATATCACTAAATTACTACTGGTGTAACTCTACGAGATCCACTATGGGTTTCCCCACCATAATAACTGATGATATTAACCAATCTTAAAAACTTTTCGCATGAACCAAAACCCCCACCATAATGGGGAAGAAGGGAAAGGACCTACAGATTGAGCATCAAAACTACCACCATCATCAAATCAACAACATCTCACCCTCGTAAGAACATAAAAAATTTCACATTAAGAACCGTGATTAAATCAATTCCCTTCTTCACCGCTAGGGTTTTCCTGACTACGTGCCAGCTTCACTCTGAGACCTATGGCTGGAGCACCAATGATTGAAGCATCTCCTACCTCGCAGTCAGAATTTAAAATTCTCAAACATAACACATGAACCATAATTTTACCAAACACACTTCTAATAAAATAAAAGTCTCAAAGAAGTTCAAAAATAACCATTTTTACAACTGAAGGAAAAGAAACACCACAAATAAGTATAAGTGACATCTACTACACCCAAGGAACACTGTAAGAAGAAAACCTCAAACTGATCCCAAAACATCACCCTACTCCTGTGGACGGGCTGAGGTGACCTTCGATGAGCTAGGACTAGCTTCAGTGTGCTTCTTGGAAACACCACGGCAGAATCTCTGCAAGTGACCTAGACGTCCACAAGTGTGGTAGGGTCTTGGAGCACTCATGCTCATCGGCCTCTTGTGACCCTGCCTACCACACTGGTGACAAATCCCAACATTTTTCTCCGAAGGTGTTCATTGTAGGTCTGAAGGCCTCTTAATTCCTCTAGTAGACCCACCAGCATTAGGGCACTTCTCATTCTTTATCTCTATATCCTCTTCACTACTTCCCAAGGTGGTGGGAGGATTCACTAAGATATATCCTCTTGCTAACTCAACATCAGCAATAAAGGCTTCGCCACAACACTTGAGAATGTGGTTAGGTTGAGCTCTTCCACTTTCGATCACAGTTCAGGTCGGAGTCCAGACTCAAATTTTCGAGCCTTCCCAGGATCATTTGCAACAAACCATTGGTTGTATGAAACTATGTCTATGAAATGCCGATAGAATTCTAGGACTGATTCAATGCCCTGGAGAAGACAACACAACTTCATACTCTTCCTCAGCTTCGTCAACTTAGAGAAATGTTGTTGGATGAATGAGGACTTTAAAAACTCCCATGTTAGATCTTACTAAGGCTTATTTCGAGACACAGACTTCCACCATTTCCAAGTTGGGCCTTCAAGCATAAAGGTACCCAACTTCACCATTAACGACTCAAAAAGCCCAATGAAACTGAACTTCCTCTCAATATTGTGTAACCACTCCTCTACCTCATGTAGACCTGATTGACCATAAAATAGGGGAGGGTTCAACTTCCGGAATTCCAGAACATAGTCTATAGGCTGTCAACTGGTTGATTTTCTAGGGGCGCACCACCCGAAGCTGCACCTTGGGCATCCATCAAACTATTGTGGGGTGAACACTAAGGAACAAAGAAACAAAGAACATAATAAAGACATGGTCATTTCCATTTCAATTTAAAATTTTCACAATTTTCAAAATAAAACCTTGCAAAAAAATTCTTAGAAATATATAAAACCCCAAACAATCCACAAGGAGAAACTAGCATGGATGGGTGACTCGAACATATGGTTGGCGGCCATACATCAGTCATGCTATTGTCACAAGGATCACACTAGGGTAATGTCTCCGGCTCCACATGGCTTTCCAGACCATGTGAGATCATAGAGGTCACTTTCCCGACTCCCATTTCATTTCCCAACATAAAATAATTCAAAAGAATCCAAAGACACTGACAACCCAAACATCACATGGTAACCCAAGGTTCAAAACAAGCAAGGGTTCATGACTTCCTTCTTGTCTGTATGACCCGAGTCCTAAAAATTCTAGACCTTCTACCATGACAACCCCAAATAAAAATGAAAACTATGAAAAACAAGGTCCGCTCAGGAGCCAACTGCTCTGATACCATTTTGTCTCGAACCAACCCGGGTCGACCCTGAACCGATCATCCGAGCCAGTCCGCGACATGGCCCAAGAGGCGTTCTTGATCCTCCCGGGCTGATGATAAGTGATAGGGAATCAATTGAGGAAAATTGGTAATGATTTTGTCCAATGAAAATAAATTAAGCTACGTAAAATGTAGAATAACGCAAAGTAAATAAACAACACGAAACAAAAGAAAAAACAACAAGAACCAACTAACCTGAATACGACCAAAAACTCCTCCTGACTCTGTGATTCGCTCACCAAACCACCACCAACAATCACCCACGGTGAGCAAGCTTGAGTAAAACCTGCAATGGAAACTAAAAAAAGAAAAACACTATAGGCATGAGTATTAAAACTCAGTAGGTAGGCCCGAATAATTCTATTCTAATGCACCTACCATTAAAAAAAGAATTTATCAATTCTAGTTTTGAACTAAAGTACATAAAATATTATTTTCCACACACACTTTAACTTATAAAATAAATAACATTCCATTGCCCTTTTTAATTTAAAAACCTGTTTAATTTTTGAAAGAAACAGGTGCATTAAATTTTGAAAACATCTTCGGGAACAATTTAGAAATCCAAATTTCAGTTATTAGCCAAAAGGAAAACCACACATCACACACAACACACACGAAGGGAAATGGAAAATGTGGAACAAAGGGGCTAGCAACCGAACTGGACCTCTCAACCGTCGACCATATAAAAAAATAAGCACTAAAAGAAACATGGGTCGAACCTAGGAGCTTGTGAACAATCCAGAACATACCATACATGTGACTCATACTGAAGGCATGCCTACTCTCGATGACTTCAAAACGCCCTAACACCTGGTGTTTCCATACATAGCCTAACTGAGGGGCTCAATCCCCTAGCATAGTATATTTCCTACTAAGGACCACTAGCAAGTACGTAATCTAAACTAGTGTGGTAATCGTTCTCAGAAGATTCACTTACTATGCAAGGTTCCCATTTCAACACATATAACAAACAGGGGTGAGTCAACAATGTCAAACCAGCAACCAATTCCAATGTACAAACATCACACACTAGATTCTCACACAATTTTCGAACACAACAATATCACCCCTGTATTATCCCAAAGAAAGTTTTCTCAAAAAAATTTATTTTATCTAAGTGCCAAACGGGCCTTAACTAACCAATTTTTAAAGAAAATACTCATTTATCAAGAGAACCAAAATGCTTGTTCATGCTTCAAAAGAAATCATTTATCAATAAACTAGAACTACATTTGAAGTTCCATGAATTATGTTTAAAGGCCAAAAGGGCATTCTTTCCCAACAGGGTGTCTGTTCCTAATGAAAATATTTCAAGTGTTGAGTATAAAATAAACGGCTCTTTTTACACCAAATAACTATTTAAAAATTAATTATATTATATTATTTCTCATTCATTAAAATCAATAAAAATATCAAGAAATTAATAAATTCTAAATTTAAAGGCGAGTGCAGTGGGGGGCCTACCTCAATTTGCAGCTTGAATGTGACGACGCGACACCCCTCTAAAAGGCACTCATTCATGCACAATATGATTATCATAGTATCACGGGTTTTTCTTGCCAACACGTTGCAACAAATTCACAACAACTAAAAAAACATGACCACTATATTAAAACAATCCTGATGATCAAACGGCACAAAAAACCACCTCGACATGTTTTCAAAACACATCTTAATTCACATGAACTTCCCATAAGATATAATACACAAACTAAGTTCATTTAAAAAAACTAAACTTCACACCAAACTCATTAATCAAAAAACATGCCAAGTCAATTATCTAAGAGAATAAACAACACTAAACTTACCCCAGTGCACAGGCGCGCTCAAACAGTGGGGTCGCGCAAAAAGGAAAATGATCGGTGTGGGGACTGCGCAGCCAAACAAAAGTTTCACATGGCGGCGCACTACAGAATCGTAGGTGTGCTTGGTCGGAGGTGCATACAGTGACAGTAAAGGAGGGTGTGAGGTCGAATGTCTTTATGCCGGCCAAAAAGGGGCTGCGTCGGAGACAACTAGAGGGCAGGGGTTCGCCGGACATAAAAGTGTCCAGTAGGGGAGTTGCTAGCCGTAAAAGGGAGCTTGCAGGGGTTTCTACACTGCTGCTCGCTAGAGAAGGGCGGATTTGCAGCGGTCGGGTGGCAGGTGTTGGTTGTGCGGACATCGGGATGAGCCTGGGTGCGCACTGGCCAGTCAGTGAAGAGGGAGTGGCCTACTGGATGGCGGTTGTCGGTAGGAGGTGTGCTAGCTAGGTATCGGGTGGCTGGAACGTGTGCGGCAAGAGGGTGTCGGACTAGTGCATGGGGAGTCGAGGGGGGTCAGGATGCTCAAGTGGAGTAGAAAAAAGGGGGTCGACAAGAGGATGGTACAGGGATGATGGTTGGTCGGGGCGCCTAGTGCGGGGAGGCGTAGGAGGGCGCTGAAAATGGAGAAGCCGACCGAGGTTGGGGGGGTCGCCGGACCAAGAAAGGGCTAGGAGGCACTGGCATCCCGAGGGAGGCGGGCTGAGGGAGGTGTGGGTTTCTAGGTATCGGATGAGAGGGCCCTACAAGGGGGGAGTTAGGCATCACATCTGGCTGGAGGCAGAAGCTGACGTCTCGGTAGGTGTAGGGAAGAAGCTACGTTGGAGGCTAGAGGGTTTCCGGTTTGGTTCGGCTCAGCAGGGAGGGTGTGTGGCGGGCGGCTGGCTGGAACATACAGAAGGGAAGTGCCATCTTGGTGACCCTCCAGAGGAAGAGGGCATCAAGGGGGAGCGTGGGTATGGTCGAGCGGGGAAGGGGAGTGTGATTGGGTGAGGGAAGGGGAGGCGGCTAAGAGAGAGGGAGAGGAGATATGTGGCGGCGCTGCGGGAGAAACAAGGGTGTTCTATACTAGAGTTGGGAGAAAAAGAGATACAAACAAAATAAAATAAAAAGTAAAACATAAATTATACAAAAAACCAATAAATGAAATAAAATAATCAGTAATCTAAAAAAATAAACCATAAAAATAATGATAATAATAATAATAATAATAAATTTAATCTATAATAATAATAACTCTAATGACAATAATATTAATGACAATAAAAATGACTATAATAAAAATTAAACATAATGTTAATAATAATTATTAACTTTCACAATAATAATAATAAAAATATTAATAACAACTACACATAAAGATAACGATATCAATAATATTATTATTTATAAAAATTTTAATAATAATTATTATTATTATTATTATCGTTTGATCTTTAATAATATTTATAAAATTATTAGCAACAATAAAAGTTTTAAATAACACAATAAACTAAAATCTTTAATCAATATAATTTTCTGAAGGTAGGAAAATTGTGCCAATTCTCATGCAGAGCCGCGTGGGGTTTTCCAAGACGTGCTCTGCCCGTGTGCCTAGCGACGTCAGCTGAAAATGCGCAATTTTTAACATAACTCAAAAAAATTTCATCCGGAACTCAACCCGAACCCCAACTAAATTTTAAAAGTCAAATAAAATTATAAAATAAAATAAAAGATATGTCAGGGTGTGACAATATGTGACAACTGGGTCCCGGTGAGAGCACAACCACCCTACCTTAACATGGTTGTCAGGTCCTGGCCCGCAAGGTACCACCAGTTGCCCCGCAGACACGTGATCCCACCCTGGCAGAAAAATATTTTACAGTTAGGAATAAAGAAATCTGATTTTTTGGATATAGTGAAATATTAAAATTAGAGAGGATCTAATTCAATATATTCGAGGAATTTTTTATGACCATCTCGGTGACTCAAGACTATGAGATATAGTATAAAGACCATCAACTTGTTTCATATAGAGAATTGGTGTCGTATTACCTACAAGAAGATAATAGTACATTCTTACCCACTATAATTTGGTGTTGTGAATATGATGGATAATTTATGACTTGGACGTCCAGGGAATAATATGAGTTTGTATCCAAAGAAGGGATTAAGCTTGCAAAGAAAAAAGTGCTGATATTTATTTATTTTCCAGTATTACATATTGGTGTGTATGAAATGTAAAATAAGAAAATATGTGTTTGACTTAATGAAAAATATAGGTTCAAAGAACAAAGGGTGTAAAAAGTAAAAATAATATTTGTCATTTAATAAAAAATAATGAACACCTAATTCACCTCCCCCACATGTGTCTAAAACTGTTCCTAAGGTTCATTTTAATTGGTATCAAAGAAAAGTTACCCACTTATTGGATATAAATTTTTTCTTCACCTGTTGTTTTTATAATATTAGTATGGTTTAAACATGTACTATATTTTATTTGAATAGAGTTTTATTTATTTAAATACTGGGAGACCGCACAGTGACCTAGGCCGACCGCTTGGTTACCTCTAACCATGTGGTGCCCATGCACTGGTCTGAAACCCACCAAAAATTGTTAAACATTAAAAAATAATTAACCAGCACTCATCCCAACCCTCGATGAGAGTAAACAAAGACAAGAAATAATAAAATAAAATAATTTTAAAGTTAGGGGTGGGATAATTGTCACCACCAAAAAAACATTATACCCCGAGAAAGTCAGAAAGCTCTAACTTAGTCAAAAAAATTGAGTCCATACCCATACACAACCAGAAGAAACAAAGAATTCTAATGTCACTATTTATTTCCCCAAGTCACACTCAACCAATCAAGGAGAAACCCCAACCCAAGACAAGGGGAGAACACAAGGGGGGTTCTCCCAACCACAAATACTCAGCTAATATGAAAACATTAAAACCCAACCAACACCACCAAAACGTAAATGGGAAACCCACCATGGGAAATACCCAACAAACTAATTCCTCGGGAACTAAATCAACCATTCCACACAAGCCAAACAACACCTTCATGCAACCGGGAACTATGGAAATCTCAACCTAATGTTGACCAATTTTCTTAGAACAAGAAAAACAACATCATTATCATAACTAGAGACTTTCCACACTGGAACCCCCCCCCCCCCCCCCAATGCTAGGAGTAACACCCAAAAATAAACTTGACAAAATGACTAACTGGAAACATTAGCCATCAATTCCACAAATCATAAATATATCCAAATGAAAAAAAACATAAACACTCTTTGAAAATGAAGGATTCAGAAGAAGAAATTTTAAATAGGTTCAACTGGTTGGATTATAAAGGAACAAGTATACTAAACATTCATAAAGAAATAGTGAACTTACAATGATGGTTAAATTTTAATAGCATAAAAATAATAAATAAAGGACTTTAAATTTTCAACTCTAAATTAGGAACTCAAAACCTGAACTAAGGCTTCACGCCCCAGGTAACTCCAAAATATGTGCAACCTTATCTCCAAGACCTATGGTTGGGGATATGATGATTGAATAATCTCCTTCCTCATGGTCGGGTATGATCATCCCATGATCACAATGTCTTCTTCAGGAAATGTTTTCTGTAAAACTTCTCTAGATGGCCTAGACAGACACCACGATGGCACGTCTTAAGATCGATGAGACATAATGGCTTCAAGTTCCTGAACTGGCCACACTAGGGGCACCCACGAGTATGATCTAATGAAATAGAATTCGGAACCGATGAAGGGTATTTTTCAAAAATTGGTACCTCTAACATACCCCTCTCTCCAGATGGGTTACATTCATGAGCAGCAAGAGACACCAGATTGCCAACCTCCTATGCTCCAGATACCAACTCAACTAGGAACACTTCATCCACAAGCTTCTTAAAAAAGGTCCTTTTAAAAGAGTACATACTCCTTGATCTTTGGATGTAGACCCCCAAGGAAGAGAGAATCCATCATTAGATCCTTTGACACTATATCCAGAGAAAATGAAACTATTCCATAATGTGGTTTATGTAGGCCTTCACTGACTACTAGCTTTGTTGAATACCCTTATTCTCTTCCCTTTTCTTCTCATTCCCATCTTTAGGTATGAACCATCAGATGAAGATATACATAAAAAAATTCGACATCATCCCAACTTGCAAAGATGGTGGGGTGAACAGATCCCATTCTCTTGAATCCATACCTTCAAACAAACCCAAAACAACCCGCACACTAAAAACTTATAGAGTTCCCAATAACATGAAGATGCGCTCGGCCTCTTCAGTCCACTTCACTGCCTCTAACATACATCAATCACTATGTAGGACCGGAAAAAATTGAGAAGAATTAGAAACCAGGCATGACTCATCAGAAACATTCGGGACCTTTCTGGGCAGCATTTTCTAAACAGCATATAAAACATAAAACCAAAACTGACATCATATTAAATTACAATTAAAAACAACATCTTGATCCAAAATGACCAACTCAGAAACAAAAAAAATATACAGACACTACCGAAATAAAATTCATTCAAAATACACCAATTTCATTTAAATTCCAAAACTATCTTCTTCTAAGGCCACTTTTGAAATACCTAATCCTACTTTTTAATCCAAATAACATTCAATTTTTAAAAATAAAATTACTATGTTAAATACATTTTTTAGAAATGATCTTCCTTTCAAAACTATTTTCATCTTCAAAATCTCACTTATAGAAACTAAAACCATGATAAGTCACAACTTACACCAAACTACCAGAACGAGGGACTAGTGTTTTTTCCAAACTCAGTGTCATGGTAGTGGGACATGCCTCAAGTAGGTCATAACGCTAATAGTAACTTGAACCAAGCACTAGGACTTTAGATGGGTCACCACTCTTTCTGGTGATGAAACATGACACCATATTGCCTTTGTTGTCATCCCACAATAAAAAACAAGAACAAAATACATGAATCCCAAACTATACCTCATAACTTGAGGATTTGTGCAAGAAAGATATCACAAATCTCTTATCACACCTACATCTTGAGCCCCAGTAGTCCTAATATCCATCTACCAGACACCCCAAATATCAAGAACCTCTCTCTGATACCATTTTTTCATGAACCAACCATGGTCGACCCTGAAAAGGTTACTCAAGTCAGTCTGTGGAATGTCTTGAAGGGTGTTCCCGATCCTCAAAATCGGAAAACTAGTGTCGGGCATCAAAGTACAACAATTGGGAATGATGTTTTACCATAAAGAAAATAAAATAGAATAAAAATAACTGAAGAATTAAATAACTCTAACAAAAGAAATAAAATAAATTTCCATATCCAAACGTACCTCCAACTGACCTCATGGGTCACCATATGACATAGAATCATGCTCACTGCAAGTGTTATCCAATACTAGAGGATCCGAAAACTGAAAAGGTAAAGTAGGATAGAGAACTGAATTTCTTACTAGCAATTCCAAAAATAAACCATGAACTCCATGTATTTTCCTTTTTCTGAAACAATACCTAAACACAATATTGAAAATACAGATATAAAAATATAGTTTTCCACATTTTAACAAGTAAACACAATTTTACCTTTTTTTAAAAACACTACATGTGACACATTTATTTTCAAAACAATTGTACCTTTTCAAAACCAACTCCCAACCCAAATCCTAAACAGTTAAAAATAGGTTGTGTTGTAGGTAAATAAACACTGAAGACTAAGAACTAAATATAGCAGAATGTAAACAAACATAAGCAGTAAAGTAACCATGGTATTTCCTAAATATCCCTATAAGACCATTGGATTTACTCCGTTTGGAACAACTTATCAGTTTATAGTGAAGCCCCTAAGTGCATAACCAACTGGCTACCCTCAACTAGCCAATCTAGTGGAAACATCCCACCTGGCCTATCTGTGATCCAGGGGGTACCAACCCCTCTAATAGGGGTTGGATAGAAGCTACCATTTGATCCCCTAAAATACTCCTAATAATCAATTGTAAATATATATATGTTGTGTAAGTAGGAGGCCATCGTACACGTGACTCACCTTATCTTCCATCACTGAACTTGCCTACCCCAAACAGGGATACCCTATACGATAAACAATAAGGGGGTATCCCTCTTATAGAGGTTCCCTATATATATATGTACATATATATATATATAATCATAAAAGTTCCAACCAGGCCTCCACTTTATTTATACTTTTAAATCATTTTTTTAAAAAAAAAGAGTGTTGCAAAATGGGTCATTAGTTTTACATAGTCAAATGCCTTTACCAAAAACATTTACAAATACTTAAAAGAAATCATCAGAACTAATTATAAAATTTCTAATCCAAACAATCCCTTAAGTCCTCATTACACTTTCAAAACATTCCCCAACCATTCACAAGCTCAACACTAATAATCACTTTCAAGAATGTGTTGTCAAATGGGCTATCATTTCATGTGAACATCCAAATCATTTCACAAACATTTTTAGCTTCCATCTGGGTGATCACATTTGTTAAACCATATTCAGTCCGAAGATTCAAAGTGCCAACTGGGCCTCATACTTTGAAAAATAATACACATTTATAACATCACTTCTACATAATTTTCCAAGGTCAACATAAAACACCACTTTTAGATTATCAGTGCCAAATGGGACACATTATTTCAAAAACTAAGATAAAATACACAACACTTAAAAATGACAAATGAGATTTTATACCATCTAGGAACCATCCTTCCTTTCTAGAGTACCAACTTTTCCATGATTCCATACAAAAAATTAAAAACCACTTTCTTCCAAATCAAGCCCAATGATTTCACATAATCACCAAACATGAAAACAATAGTTTAGAA
Organism: Viscum album; assembly: GCA_963277665.1. Classification (NCBI taxonomy): domain Eukaryota; kingdom Viridiplantae; phylum Streptophyta; class Magnoliopsida; order Santalales; family Viscaceae; genus Viscum; species Viscum album. The sequence continues at coordinate 1,416,983,828 of OY728120.1, forward strand.
ACCAAGAGGTCTTTTTTAAAAAAAATAAATGTTTCCCCATTTCACATACAAAGATCAAATCACAACTCAATCCATTTATAAAACAAACTCAAGGGAAAATACCACCAAAATCTTAAAAATCTACTTTGAAAACTAGATTGGAATTTTATTGATGAACTCTAGTGCACATTAACATAAATTCACAGGTTGAAAGTAAGATAATAAAATTTTTCAATGGACCAATTATCACAACAATGTTTAATTATACTTTTTAAGAACAAATTACATTTTTGGAAACACATTAAATGCATAATCACATGGGTTCCAATGAAGGGTTTCTTTAAAAACTAATTTTAGAGATTTTTACCAATGCCAAATCATCCCAATGAATAAAAGATAAGTTTCATATGTGTCTGAAAAGTGTATATAAATTTACTAAGTGAATCCAAGTAATAATAGTATGCAACACGAATTAAAAATATTAGATACACCTACCTCAAAGGCATGAAAAAATGATGAAGTTTTTTGTGGATGGAATAACATACCCCCAAAAACCAATCTTCCCACCCTAGACAATGATTCAAATACAAATCGCTATAACCGAAACCCAAGGGTTTGGCTAAATTGAAGGAAAATCCCCAAAAATTGATAAAAACACACCAGAGGATGTGGTAATAGGTTAGGGAGTCGTGGCCAAAGTAGAGTATTCGAGTGAGGGAAACACCAGCTGGAGAGGAGGTGGCCCTGGCAAGGAAGGTGTCGGTCGTCCGGGTTATGTGTTCCGAGAAGGGAAGACGGAGGAGATTCATGTGCCGATGGAGGGGTGGTTGGAGGACTATGTGCTGGTGGAGGGGAGGTCGGAGGACCATGTGTTAGTGGAGGGCAGGCTGGTGATCGTGTGAGAAGGAGAAATCTAGGGGGGGTGTGCCGCACATAGGAGAGAGAAAGGGGGTGCGACCCCTCCTTAGAGTTTCTAAAAAAATAAAAAAAAAAATTATACCAATAATAATAATAATAATCATATTAATAATTATAATAATTATCAACATATTAATAACATTCATTTAATTTCATTAAAAAAATATTAATAAAAAATTAAAAATAATAATATTAATAATATGTTAATAATAAAATTATTATTATCTACAACAATGATTTTATAATTAGTAAGGTTTAAACATGAACTATATTTTTTAAGATAAATTATTATTTACTTAAATATTGGGAAAATGCATGGTGAGTTGGGCCAACTCCTCGGTTACTGCTAACTGTGTGGTTCCTGTGCACCTGTCTAAAACCCACCAAAAAATGTTAAACTTAAAAAAAATTAACATGAAGTCAACCCAAACATTAACAAGAGTAACCAAAGGTAAGAAATAATAAAATAAAATAATTTTAAAGGTTGGGGTGTGAAAATTATCCCCAACACAAAAACATCAGGCCCTTATAATTTCACCAAGAGGAAGGTTAATAAAAAAATGAGTCCATACCCGAACACAACGAGAAGAAACATGGAACTCTAGAGTGACTATTTATTTCCTCAAGTCACACTCAACTGATCAAGGAGAAACCACAACTCAAAATAAGGGGAACATGTTAGGGGTGTTTATCCTCACTATAAAGACTCTAATAATACAAAAACTTCAAAACCCAACAAACACCATCACAATGTAAATAAGACTCCCATCACAGAGAAAAATCTGGAAAATCAGACCTCGGGAACTAACTCAACCTTTCCACACTAGAAAAAAAAACCCCATCATCCAACCTAGAACTAAGGAAAAATCAACCCAAACCAAACCAATTTCTTCATTAAAAACAAAATAACATTTTTATAAAAACTATAAACTTTCCACACCAGAACAATACCACAAATTCCAGGAGTAACTCTTGAAAAAAACTCATCCAAATGATGAACTATAAACATTATCCATCAATTCCGAAAAACATAAATATCTCCAAATGAACACAAATTAAATATTCTTGGAAAATGAATGATTTAAAAGGAGAACTTTTAAATAGGTAAAACTAGTTTTATTATAATGTAACAAGTCCATCACACTTTTACAATGAAGTGATGAACTTATAATGATAGTATAACTTTAACAGCATAAAAAAAGAAGAAAATGAAATTAAATGTTCCAATTCCCACACATAACTCAAGATTGACATAATTGTCAAATACATATAATATAAGGTTAAATTTGGAATAACAATGTGTAATTGGTGTAATATACCTCTCTACATACTTATCATCTTAGCATTATGTTTGGGCTAAAAAATATAATATTTTGAGAATTTTATATTTTGAGTAAGAAATCATTTGGGATGATTTTGAAGATATAAATTTATGTTCAAAACATCATTATGAATTTAAAATCTAGGATTTATGATTTAGATGAAAATATTTAGTGGATGATGTGATAATATAACATTACCATTTTATTTTGAATTTCTAATGAAAATATATGTAATTCAATATTGGTGATCATAATGGGATTTAAATTAGATAATTCTAGGGTTGAACTTAAATTTTTTAAATAACACAAATTTAATAGTGATTCAAGACAAATAAATAAAATATCTAATCTCCAGCTAAGAATATGAAGATCAAGCTAAGATAAAAGATAGATAATTCAAACATCCTAGAAGTGAGGAACTTCAAGATAAATAAATTTAGAAATGAAAAATGTGAAAATACTGGTTCTAAACATAAATATCTTGAAATACTAAAATCATCTTGATTAAATATAGAGTGGTTACTAATTATAATTTTCTAGGTGGACTCAACAAACTCAAGAATAATATATATAGGTTTCATGTAATTATCCCACGATGTGAAGGGAAAGGGCCAAGTCACATTTTTTTCTACTATATATTTATACAGCTGCGGTGGATGATTTAAATATAAATTTTGTAGTGGTCTATTTTTTAAAATAAGAGAATGTAGATATTTCTATATTAAAATATGTGATATAATTTATTGAGAGGGAAAGTGAGAAAAAAATTCATATTTCTGGAATTCTATTAGAGATTGTAGTTGAAGAAAGAATGGGTCACACCAACATAAAAGAATTAAGAAAATATATGGAGGGGACATAGAGCATGAAATTATGAGTTGACTTTCTTGAATGTATCTTACGAGATATTTCCATTATGATAAATTATATATGACCCCAATAGAAACTGTGGGAGGCTTATGAAAAATTGGTGTGTGAGCCTCTCAAGAAATGTGAGCTATGCAGTAAAAAATATAACACTGAAGAAAAAGAATAAGTGTAGTTATGAGTGTACTGAGAGAACATATACTTCTCCCAATGAAGAAGAGAACTTAATACTAGTATTTAAAAAGAGATATCATCTCAATATCAAATAATAAGAGAACTTGAAAAAGTTCTATTGATCAAAGAGAGTGTTTCAAAGATAGATATGAAGAAAAAGAATAAAATATATTGGATTCCATTTCCCATGATATAAATATTATAGTAGTAGTGAGTGAAAAAAAAGAAGAAATGGTTTGTGTCATGAACTAACCCAGGTTGACCCTGAATAGATCACCCGAGCCAGTCTGTGAAATGGCCCAAGAGGCGTTCCTGATCCTCCTGGGACAATGACACGCACCAAGGCATAAATAGAGAACAATTGGGAACAATTTCACCCAGTGAAAATAAATAAAGCTGTAGAAAATATAGAATAGTGTAAAGTAAAAACACCAAAAGAAAGAATGACCGACAACAACCAACTAACCTGACCACGACCAAAAACTCCTCGCGACTCTGAGAGTCGCTCACCAAACCATAACCAACTCTCTCCCACAGTGAGCAAGCTCGAGTCAAACCTGAAACATAAACTAAAAATTGGAAAACACTATAGGCGTGAGTATTAAAACTCAGTAGGTAGGCCCGAATAATTCTATTCCCAATGCACATACCATTAAATAAATAATTTATCAATTCTAGTTTTGAAATAAAGTATATAAAATATTAGTTTGCACACACACATTCATTTCTAAAATAAATAACATTCCATTGCCCTTTTAAATTTAAAATAATGTTTAATGTTTGAAAGAAATGGGTGCATTAAATTTTGAAAACATCTTCGTGAACAATTTAGAAATCCAAATTTCAGTTATTATCCAAAAGGAAAACCACATATCACAAACAACACACACCAAGGGAAATGGAAAATGTGGAACAAAGGGGCCAGCAACCGAACTAGACCTCTCAATCATCTGCCACATAAAAAAATAAGCATTAAAAGAAACATGGGTCGAACCTAGGAGCTCGTGAAAAATCCAGAACATACCATACATGTGACTCATCCTAAAGGCATGCCTACTCTTGATGAAGTCATAACGCCCTAACGCCTGGTGTTTCCCTACATGGCCTAACCGAGGGGCCCAATCCCCTAGTAAAGTATAATTCGTACTAACGACCACTAGAATGTGCGTAATCTAAACTAGTGCAGCAATCGTTCTCAGAAGATTCACTTACTATGCTAGGTTCCCATGTCAACACATATAATAAATAGGGGTGAGTCAACAATATCAAACAAGAAACCAATTCCAATGTACAAACATCGCACACCCGAATCTCACACAACTGTTGAACACAACAAGATCACCACTATGTTATCCCAAAAAAAGTTATATCAAAATAATTTATTTTATCAAAGTGCCAAACGGGCCTTTACCAACCAATTTTTAAAGAAAATCCTCATTTATCAAGAGAACCAAAACACATGTTCATGCTTCAAAAGAAATAATTTGTCAATAAACCAGAACAACATTTGAACTTTTTTTAATTATGTTTAAATTCCAAATGGCCATTCATTCACTACCCAATAGAACATGAACACCTTAACCACTACCCAATATAACCCATACCACCCATTTCAACCAAGAAATGAACGAACTTAAACCATCTCTGATACTTATTCCTATAATCCAAGTCCAACACAACCATTGGATGTACACCAATAACAACGTTTACTCAATAGGAAGAACCTAGGATTAGGTGGTTCTACACGAGACCACCCACCACCAAAATGATATCCAAAGAAACTCTGCTACTAACACAGGGAGGCCCAAACGGTCTCCCCACCATAAGGATCTGGCTATCACAAAATTACTACCGGTGTAACTCTACAAGACCCACTGTGGGTATCCCCCCCATAATAACTGATGATATTAACCGATCTTAAAAACTTTTCGCACGAACCAAAACCCCCACCATAAGGGGGAAGAAGGGAAGGGACAAACAGATTGATCATCAAAACTACCACCATCGTCAAGTCAACAACATCGTACCCTCAGAAGAACATAAACAATGTCACACTAAGGACCGTGATTAAATCAATTCCCTTATTCACCGCTGGGGTTTTCCTGACTATGTTCCAGCTTCACTCTGAGACCTATGGCTAGAGAACTGATTATTGAAGCATCTCATGCCTCGTAGTCAGGCTTCAAAATTCCAAACATAACACATGAACCATAATTTTACCAAACACACTTCCAATAAAATAAAAGTCTCAAAGAGGTTCAAAAATAACCATTTTTCAGCTAAAGGAAAAGAAACACCACAAAGTAGTATAGGTGACATCTACAACACCCAAGGAACACTATAAGAAGAAAACCTCAAACTGATCCCAAAACAACGCCCTACTCCTACAGACGGGCTGAGGTGACCTTCAACGAGCTAGGTCTAGCTTCGGTGTGCTTCGGGGAAACACCACTGCAGAATCGTTGCAAGTGACCCAGATGTCCAGAGGTGTGGCAGGGTCTCAGAGCAGTTAGGCACATCAGACTCTTGTGACCCCGCCTACCACACTGGTGACAAATCACGACGTTACGCTCTAAAGGTGTTCATTGTAGGTCTGAAGGCCTCTTAATTCTTCTAATAGACCCACCAGCATTAGGTCACTTCTCATTCTTTCTCTCTCCATCCTCTTCACTACTTCCCAAGGCGGTGAGAGGATTCACTACATTATTTCATCTTGCTCACTCAACGTCAGCAATAAAGGCTTCCCCACAACACTTTAGAAGGTGGTTAGGTTGAGCTCTTCCACTTTCGATCGTAGTTCAGGTTCGAGTCCAGACTAAAATTGTTGAGCCTTCCCAGGATTATTTGCAACAAACCATTGGTTGTATGGAACTAGGTCTATGAAATGTCGAAAGAATTCTAGGACTGATTCAATTCCCTGGAGAAGAAAAAACAACTTCTTACTCTTCCTCAGCTTCATCAACTCAGAGAAATGTTGTTGGATGAATGATGACTTGAAAAACTCCCATGTTAGATCTTATTGAGGCTTATTTCGAGACACGTACCTCCACGATTTCCAGGTTGGGACTTCAAGCATAAAGGTACCCAACATCACCATTAATGACTCAGTCCAATGAAACTAAAATTCCTCACAATCTTCTGTAACCACTCCTCCACCTCAAGTGGATATTCTTGACCATAAAATAGGGGAGGGTTAAACGTTCGGAATTCCAGAACATAGTCTATAGGCTGACCAACCGGTGGATTTTCTAGGGGCACACCACCCGAAGCTACACCTTGGGCATCCATCAAACTGTTGTAGGGTGAACACTAAGGAACAAAGAAACAAAGAACATAATAAAGACATGGTCATTTCCATTTCAATTTCAAATTTTCACAATTTTCAAAATAAAACCTTGATAAACAATTCTTAGAAATATAGAAAACCCCAAACGATCCACAAGGAGAAACTAGCATCGATGGGTGACTCAGACATATGGTTGGCGGCCATACATCCGTCATGTGATTTTCAAAAGGATCACTCTAGGGTAATGTCTCCCACTCCACATGGCTTTCCAGACTATGTGAGCTCATAGAGGTCACTTTCCTGACTCCCATTTCATTTCCCATCATAAAAAAATTCAAAAGAATCCAAAGACACTCACAACCCAAACATCCCATGGTAACCCAAGGTTCAAAACGAGCATGGGTTCATGACGACCTTCTTGTATGTATGACCCGAGTCCTAAAAACTCTACTCCTTCTACCATGAAAACCCCAAATAAAAATGGGCACTATGAAAAACAAGGCCCACTTCGGAGCCAACTGCTCTGATACTATTTTGTCACGAACCAACCCGGGTCGACCAAGAACCGATCACCCGAGCCAGTCCACGACATGGACCGAGAGGCGTTCTCGATCTTCCCGGGCTGACGACAAGCACCCGGGCATCAATAGAGGAAAATTGGGAATGATTTTTTCCACTGAAAATAAATAAAGCTGTGTAAAATGTAGAATAACGCTAAGTAAATAAACAACATGAAATGAAAGAAAAACCAACAAGAACCACCTAACCTGACTACGACCAAAAACTCCTCCTGACTCTGAGATTCACTCACCAAACCATAACCAAAAATCTCCCACAGTGAGCAAGCTCGAGTAAAACCTGCAACAGAAACTAAAAATAGGAAAACACTATAGGCGTGAGTATTAAAAATCAGTAGGTAGGACCAAATAATTCAATTCCAATGCACTTTCCATTAAATAAAGAATTTATCAATTCTAGTTTTGAACTAAAGTATATAAAATATTATTTTCCACACACACTTTAACTTCTAAAACAAATAACATTCCATTGAACTTTTTAATTTAAAAACAAGTTTAATGTTTGAAAGAAACAGGTGCATAACATTTTGAAAACATCTTCGTGAACAATTTAGAAATCCAAATTTCAGTTATTAGCCAAAAGGAAAACCACACATCACACACAAAACACACCAAGGGAAATGGAAAATGTGGAACAAAGGGGCTAGCAACTGAACTAGACCTCTCAATCATCTACCACATAAAAAAAATAATCACTAAAATAAACATGGGTCAAACCTAGGAACTCGTGAAAAATATAGAACATACCATACATGTGACTCATCCTGAAGGCATGCCTACTCTCAATGACGTCATAATGCCATAAGACATGGTGTTTCCATACATGGCCTAAATGATGGACCCAATCCCCTAGCAGAGTATAATTCATACTAAGGAACACTAGCAAGTGCGTAATCGAAACTAGTAGGGCCATCGTTCCTAGAAGATTCACTTACTATGATAGGTTCCCATGTCAACACATATAATAAACAGGGGTGAGTCAACAATGTCAAAAAAGAAATAAATTCCAACGTACAAACATCACACACCAGAATCTCACACAATTGTCAAACACAACAATATCACCCCTGTATTATCCCAAAGAAAGTTTTCTCAAAATAATTTATTTTATCAAAGTGCCAAACGGGCCTTAACCAACCAATTTTTAAGGAAAATACTCATTTATCAAGAGAACCAAAAGGCATGTTCATGCTTCAAAAGAAATAATTTATCAATAATCTAGGACTATATTTGAAATTCCATGAATTATGTTTAAATTCCAAATGGGCATTCTTTCACTACTGGGTGTCTGTTCATCAAGAAAATAGTTCATCAAGTGTCATGTATAAAATAAACGGCTCTTTTTACACCAAATAAACATTTAAAAATTAATTATCTTATATTATTTCTCATTCATTAAAATCAATAAAATATCAAGTAATTAATAAATTCTGAATTTAAAGGCGATTGTAGTGGGGGAATTACCTCAATTTGCAGCTCGAACGTGACGATACAACACGCCTCACAAAGGCGTGCATGCACGCACAAGGCAATGATCATAGTATCACGGGTTTTCCTTAACAACATGCAACAAAAAATGCACAACAACTAAAAATACATTACCACTGAATTAAAATAATCTAGATGAATAAACGGCGCAAAGAACCACCTCGAAATGTTTTCAAAACACAACTCACACCATATACATTATTTACTAAACCACTTTAAAATTTATGAAATAATATTCAAAAAGTAACTTTCAAATTTACACAAACAAAACAAATTCACAAACGCATTTTTTATCAAACACACACCTACATCCTACTAAAACTGAAAATGCACCACTTTCACGGTTAAATAAACTAATTTCACAATTTATAAAAAAAGAAATTAAACAACTTAGGAATAGTTTCCATAAAAACACATCTTAATTCAAATGAACATACATTAAGATATAAAACGCAAACTAAGTTCATTTAAAAAAACTAAACTTTGCACCAAACTCATTAATCACAAACATTCCAAATTAATTATCCAAGAGAAGAAACAACACTAACCTCACCCTGGTGCACAGGCATGCTCAAACAACGGGGTCTCCCAAAAAGGAAAACAGTCGGCGTGGGGACTGTGTGGCCGAAAAAAAGGTTCACATGGCAGCGCACTATAGAATTAAAGGCACACTTGGTCATAGGTGTGCGCGGTGATAGAAAAGGAGGGCATGCGGTCGAATGGCTTTGTGTCGGCCAAAAAGGGTTTGCGTTTGAGACAACCGGAGGGCAGGGGTTCTCCGAACAGAAAATTGTCTGGTAGGGGAGTTGTTGGCTAGAAAAGGGAGGTCGTTGGGATTGCTACACTTTCACTGGTCGGAGCAGGGCACCGTTGCGGCGGCCGGGTGTCGGGTGTCAGTTGTGCGGAGAGTGGGAGGAGCCTGGGTGTGCACTGGTCAGCCGGTGAAGAGGGAGTGGCCTGCTGGATGGTGGTTGCCGGTAGGAGGTGCTCCGGCTAGGTATTGGGTGGCTGGAGCATGCATGGCAAGAGGGCGTCAGACCGGCGGAGGTGGAGCCGAGGGGGATCGGGCTGCTCAAGCGGAAGAGGAAAAGGGGGTTGATGGGAGGCCGGTGCAGGGATGATGGTCGACAGGGGTGCATGGTGCAGGGAGGTGTAGGAGGGCACTGCAAGGGGAGAAGCTGGAAGTGGTTGGGGGTCACCGGACCAGGCAAGGGTTGGGAGGCACGAGGAGCCTGAGGGAGGTGTGGGTGTTCAGGTGCCGGCTGGGAGATCCCTACAAGGGAGGATTCAAGCATCACAGCTGGCTGGAGGTAGAAGCCAGTGTCTCGACAAGTGTAGGGCAGGAGCAGTGTTGGAGGTCAGAGGGTTTCCCAGTTGGTGTGGATCAGCAGGGAGGGCACGCGGTGGGCGGCTGGCTAGAACATGCAGGAGGGCGGCGCCGGCTTGGTGACCCGCCGGAGGAAGAGGGAAGTAAGGGGGAGTGCGGTTGCGGTCAAGCGGGGAAGGGGAGAGTGATAGGGTGAGGAAAAGGGAGGAGGCTGAGAGAGAAAGAGAGGAGATAGGTGGCTGTGCTATGGGAGAAACAAGGAAGGGTGTGCTAGAATAGGGTTTTGAGAAAAAGAAATAAAAACAAAATAAAATAAAAAGTAAAACATAAGTTAAACAAAAAAACCAATAAATGAAATAAAATAATCATTAATCTATAAAAATAAACCACAAAAATAATAATAATAATAGTAAATTTAATCTATAATAATAATAACACAAATAACAATAATATTAATGAAAATAATAATTACAATAATTACAATTAAACTTAATGGTAATAATAATTATTATCTTTCACAATAATAATAATAACAATAATAATAGCAACGACACATAAAGATAACAATATCAATAATATTATTATTTATAACGATTTGAATAATAGTAATTATTATTATTATTATTATCATTATTATTATTATTATTATTTCATCTTTAATAATAATTATAAAATTATTAACAACAATAAAAGTTTTAAATAACACAATAAACCACAATCTTTACTCAATTTGATTTTCCGAAGGCAGGCGAATCATTCCAATGCCCAAGCGGAGCCGTGCGTGGTTTCCAACACGCACTCCACTCCTGCGCCTAGAGACATAAGCTGAAAAATGTGTACTTTTCAAAGTAACTCAAAATGTTTTTGTCTGGGACTCAACCAGAACCCCAAATAAATTTGAAAAGTCAAAGAAAATTAAAAAATAAAATAAAAGATATGTTGGGGTGTAATAATTCTCCCCACCATAACGCTTTCCGCCCTCGAAAAGCCACAACAATATCTAGACTCAAAGATAAAACATATCAAGTTTCACCCACCTATAAAAGTTTAAGCGCCTCCAGTTAATCGATCCAAATAGAAACTAATACCCATGACACACAACTCATCCGTAAAACACGAACACCTTAACCACTACCCAATAGAACCCAGACCACCCATTTCAACCAAGTAACGAACGAACTTAAACAATCTCTAACACTTATTCCTATAATCCAAGTCCAACACAACCATTGGATGTACACAAATTACAACGTTTACTCAAGAGGAAGAACCTAGGACTAGGTGGTTTCACACGAGACCACCCACCACCAAAATGATATCCAGAGAGAACTCTGCTACTAAAACAGGGAGGCCCGAACGGTCTACCCACCATAAAAATCTGGATATCACTAAATTACTACTGGTGTAACTCTACGAGATCCACTGTGGGTTTCCCCACCATAATAACTGATGATATTAACCGATCTTAAAAAATTTTCGCATGAACCAAAACCCCCACCATAATGGGGAAGAAGGGAAGGGACCAACAGATTGAGCATCAAAACTACCACCATCATCAAATCAACAACATCTCACCCTCGGAAGAACATAAAAAATTTCACATTAAGGACCTTGATTAAATCAATTCCCTTCTTCACCGCTGGGGTTTTCCTGACTACGTGCCAGCTTCACTCTGAGACCTATGGCTGGAGCACCGATGATTGAAGCATCTCCTACCTCGCAGTTAGGATTTAAAATTCCCAAACATAACACATGAACCATAATTTTACCAAACACACTTCTAATAAAATAAAAGTCTCAAAGAAGTTCAAAAATAACCATTTTTACAACTGAAGGAAAAGAAACATCACAAATAAGTATAAGTGACATCTACTACACCCAAGGAACACTATAAGAACAAAACCTCAAACTGATCCCCAAACATCACCCTACTCCTGTAGACGGGCTGAGGTGACCTTCGATGAGCTAGGACTAGCTTCAATGTGCTTCTTGGAAACACCACGGCAGAATCTCTGCAAGTGACCCAGACGTCCACAAGTGTGGTAGGGTCTTGGAGCACTCAGGCTCATCGGCCTCTTGTGACCCTGCCTACCACACTGGTGACAAATCCCAACATTTTTCTCCGAAGGTGTTCATTGTAGGTCTGAAGGCCTCTTAATTCCTCTAGTAGACCCACCAGCATTAGGGCGCTTCTCATTCTTTATCTCTCCATCCTCTTCACTACTTCCCAAGGCGGTGGGAGTATTCACTAAGATATATCCTCTTGCTAACTCAACATCAGCAATAAAGGCTTCGCCACAACACTTGAGAAGGTGGTTAGGTTGAGCTCTGCCACTTTCGATCGCAGTTCAGGTCGGAGTCCAGACTCAAATTTTAAAGCCTTCCGAGGATCATTTGCAACAAACCATTGGTTGTATGAAACTATGTCTATGAAATTCCGATAGAATTCTAGGACTGATTCAATTCCCTAGAGAAGACAACACAACTTCTTACTCTTCCTCAGCTTCTTCAACTTAGAGAAATGTTGTTGGATGAATGATGACTTGAAAAACTCCCATGTTAGATCTTACTAAGGCTTGTTTCGAGACATAGACTTCCACCATTTCCAAGTTTGGCCTTCAAGCATAAAGGTACCCAACTTCACCATTAACGACTCAAAAATCCCAATGAAACTGAACTTCCTCTCAATATTTTATAACCACTCCTCTACCTCATGTGGACCTGCTTGACCATAAAATAGGGGAGGGTTCAACTTTCAGAATTCCACAACATAGTCTATAGGCTGTCAACTGGTTGATTTTCTAGGGGCGCACCACCCGAAGCTGCACCTTGGGCATCCATCAAACTATTGTGGGGTGAACACTAAGGAACAAAGAAACAAAGAACATAATAAAGACATGTTCATTTCCATTTCAATTTAAAATTTTCACAATTTTCAAAATAAAACCTTGCACAAAATTCTTAGAAATATATAAAACCCCAAACAATCCACAAGGAGAAACTAGCATGGATGGGTGACTCGGACATATGGTTGGCGGCCATACATCAGTCATGTTATTGTCACAAGGATCACACTAGGGTAATGTCTCCGGCTCCAGATGGCTTTCCAGACCATGTGAGCTCATAGAGGTCACTTTCCCGACTCCCATTTCATTTCCCAACATAAAACAATTCAAAAGAATCCAAAGACACTGACAACCCAAACATCCCATGGTAACCCAAGGTTCAAAATGAGCAAGGGTTCATGACTTCCTTCTTGTCTATATGACTCGAGTCCTAAAAATTCTACACCTTCTACCATGAAAACCCCAAATAAAAATGAAAACTATGAAAAACAATGTCCGCTCAGGAGCCAACTGCTCTGATACCATTTTGTCTCGAACCAACCCGGGTTGACCCTGAACCGATCATCCGAGCCAGTCCGCGACATGGCCCAAGAGGCGTTCTTGATCCTCCCGGGATGATGATAAGTGATAGGGCATCAATAGAGGAAAATTGGGAATGATATTGTCCAATGAAAATAAATTAAGCTACGTAAAATGTATAATAACGCAAAGTAAATAAACAACACGAAACGAAAGAAAAAACAACAAGAACCAACTAACCTGAATACGACCAAAAACTCCTCCTAACTCTGAGATTTGCTCACCAAACCACAACCAACAATCACCCACGGTGAGCAAGCTTGAGTAAAACCTGCAACGGAAACTAAAAACAGGAAAACACTATAGGCATGAGTATTAAAACTCAGTAGGTAGGCCCGAATAATTCAATTCTAATGCACCTACAATTAAAAAAAGAATTTATCAATTCTAGTTTTGAACTAAAGTATATAAAATATTATTTTCCACACACACTTTAACTTATAAAATAAATAACATTCCATTGCCCTTTTTAATTTAAAAACCTGTTTAATTTTTGAAAGAAACAGGTGCATTAAATTTTGAAAACATCTTCGGGAACAATTTAGAAATCCAAATTTCAGTTATTGGCCAAAAGGAAAACCACACATCACACACAACACCCACGAAGGGAAATGGAAAATGTGGAACAAAGGGGCCAGCAACCGAACTGGACCTCTCAACCGTCTGCCATATAAAAAAATAAGCACTAAAAGAAACATGGGTCGAACCTAGGAGCTCGTGAACAATCCAGAACATACCATACATGTGACTCATCCTGAAGGCATGCCTACTCTCGATGACTTCAAAATGCCATAACACTTGGTGTTTCCATACATAGCCTAACTGAGGGGCTCAATCCCCTAGCAGAGTATAATTCCTACTAAGGACCACTAGTAAGTTCATAATCTAAACTAGTGTGGTAATCGTTCTCAGAAGATTCACTTACTATGCTAGGTTCCCATTTCAACACATATAACAAACATGGGTGAGTCAACAATGTCAAACCAGCAACCAATTCCAATGTACAAACATCACACACTAGATTCACACACAATTTTCAAACAAAACAATATCACCCCTGTATTATCCCAAAGAAAGTTTTCTCAAAAAAATTTATTTTATCAAAGTGCCAAACGGGCCTTAACCAACCAATTTTTATATAAAATACTCATTTATCAAGAGAACCAAAATGCTTGTTCATGCTTCAAAAGAAAACATTTATTAATAAACTAGAACTACATTTGAAGTTCCATGAATTATGTTTAAAGGCCAAAAGGGCATTCTTTCACAACAGGGTGTCTGTTCATAATGAAAATATTTCAAGTGTTGAGTATAAAATAAACGGCTCTTTTTACACCAAATAACTATTTAAAAATTAATTATATTATATTATTTCTCATTCATTAAAATCAATAAAAATATCAAGAAATTAATAAATTCTAAATTTAAAGGCGAGTGCAGTGGGGGGCCTACCTCAATTTGCAGCTTGAATGTGACGACGCGACACCCCTCTAAAAGGCACTCATTCATGCACAATATGATTATCATAGTATCACGGGTTTTTCTTGCCAACACGTTGCAACAAATTCACAACAACTAAAAAAACATGACCACTATATTAAAACAATCCTGATGATCAAACGGCACAAAAAACCACCTCGACATGTTTTCAAAACACAACTTGCACCATCTACATTTTTTACTAAACCAGTTTAAAATTTATGAAATAATATTCAATAAGAAACTCGCAACTTTACACAAATAAAACTCATTTAAAAATATGTTTTTGATTAAACACAAACCTACATCCTAATAAAACAGAAAACACACCACTTGTATAGTTAAATAAACTAATTGCACTATTTATAAAAAAGAAATTAAACAACTCAATACTAGTTTCCATAAAAACACATCTTAATTCACATGAACTTCCCATAAGATATAATACACAAACTAAGTTCATTTAAAAAAACTAAACTTCACACCAAACTCATTAATCAAAAAACATGCCAAGTCAATTATCTAAGAGAATAAACAACACTAAACTTACCCCAGTGCACAGGCGCGCTCAAACAGTGGGGTCGCGCAAAAAGGAAAATGATCGGTGTGGGGACTGCGCAGCCAAACAAAAGTTTCACATGGCGGCGCACTACAGAATCGTAGGTGTGCTTGGTCGGAGGTGCATACAGTGACAGTAAAGGAGGGTGTGAGGTCGAATGTCTTTATGCCGGCCAAAAAGGGGCTGCGTCGGAGACAACTAGAGGGCAGGGGTTCGCCGGACATAAAAGTGTCCAGTAGGGGAGTTGCTAGCCGTAAAAGGGAGCTTGCAGGGGTTTCTACACTGCTGCTCGCTAGAGAAGGGCGGATTTGCAGCGGTCGGGTGGCAGGTGTTGGTTGTGCGGACATCGGGATGAGCCTGGGTGCGCACTGGCCAGTCAGTGAAGAGGGAGTGGCCTACTGGATAGCGGTTGTCGGTAGGAGGTGTGCTAGCTAGGTATCGGGTGGCTGGAACGTGTGCGGCAAGAGGGTGTCGGACTAGTGCATGGGGAGTCGAGGGGGGTCAGGATGCTCAAGTGGAGTAGAAAAAAGGGGGTCGACAAGAGGATGGTACATGGACGATGGTTGGTCGGGGCGCCTGGTGCGGGGAGGCATAGGAGGGTGCTGAAAATGGAGAAGCCGACCGAGGTTGGGGGGGTCGCCGGACCAAGCAAGGGCTGGGAGGCACTGGCAGCCTGAGGGAGGCGGGCTAAGGGAGGTGTGGGTTTCTAGGTATCGGATGAGAGGGCCCTACAAGGGAGGAGTTAGGCATCACATCTAGCTGGAGGCAGAGGCTGGCGTCTCGGTAGGTGTAGGGAAGAAGCTACGTTGGAGGCTAGAGGGTTTCCAGTTTGGTTCGGCTCAGCAGGGAGGGTGCGTGGCGGGCGGCTGGCTGGAACATGCAGAAGGGAAGTGCCATCTTGGTGACCCTCTAGAGGAAGAGGGCATCAAGGGCGAGCATGGCTATGGTCGAGTGGGGAAGGGGAGTGTGATTGGGTGAGGGAAGAGGAGGCGGCTAAGAGAGAGGGAGAGGAGATATGTGGCAGTGCTGTGGGAGAAACAAGGGTGTTCTATACTAGAGTTAGGAGAAAAAGAGATAAAAACAAAATAAAATAAAAAGTAAAACATAAATTATACAAAAAACCAATAAATGAAATAAAATAATCAGTAATCTAAAAAAATAAACCATAAAAATAATGATAATAATAATAATAATAATAAATTTAATCTATAATAATAATAACACTAATGATAATAATATTAATGACAATAAAAATGACTATAATAAAAATTAAACATAATGTTAATAATAATTATTAACTTTCACAATAATAATAATAAAAATATTAATAACAACTACACATAAAGATAAAGATATCGATAATATTATTATTTATAAAAATTTTAATAATAATTATAATTATTATTATTATCGTTTGATCTTTAATAATATTTATAAAATTATTAGCAACAATAAAAGTTTTAAATAACACAATAAACTAAAATATTTACTCAATATAATTTTCCGAAGGTAAGAAAATTGTGCCAATTCCCATGCAGAGCCGCGTGGGGTTTTCCAAGACGTGCTCTGCCCGTGTGCCTAGCGACATCAGCTGAAAACGCGCAATTTTTAACATAACTCAAAATTTTTTCATCCGGAACTCAACCCAAACCCCAACTAAATTTTAAAAGTCAAAGAAAATTATAAAATAAAATAAAAGATATGCCAGGGTGTGACAATATGTGACAACTGGGTCCCGGTGAGAGCACAACCACCCTGCCTTAACATGGTTGTCAGGTCCTGGCCCGCAAGGTACCACCAGTTGTCCCGCAGACACGTGGTCCCACCCTGGCAGACAAATATTTTACACTTAGGAATAAAGAAATCTGATTTTTTGGATATAGTGAAATATTCAAATTAGAGAGGATCTAATTCAATATATTCGAGGAATTTTTCATGACCATCTAGGTGACTCAAGACTATGAGATATAGTATAAAGACCATCAACTTGTTTCATATAGAGAATTGGTGTCATATTACCTACAAGAAGATAATAGTACATTCTTACCCACTATAATTTGGTGTTGTGAATATGATGGATAATTTATGACTTGGACATCCAGGGAATAATATGAGTTTGTATCCAAATAAGGGATTAAGCTTGCAAAGAAAAAAGTGATGATATTTATTTATTTTCCAGTATTACATATTGGTGTGTATGAAATGTAAAATAAGAAAATATGTGTTTGACTTAATGAAAAATATAGGTTCAAAGAACAAAGGGTGTAAAAAGTAAAAATAATATTTTTCATTTAATAAAAAATAATGAACACCTAATTCACCTCCCCCACATGTGTCTAAAACTATTCCTAAGGTTCATTTTAATTGGTATCAAAGAAAGTTACCCACTTAATGGATATAAATTTTTTCTTCACCTGTTGTTTTTATAAGAATATTTGAATTGTGTAATTTGAAATGGAAGAGACTCAAAGGGAAACTTTTATTTCCATTACTATTAGGACTGATTTATAGGTTTCGAATAAGACATAAAAAATAAATAAAATAAAACTAAAATCAAGAAAATAATTATTCTAATGTAAAGGAGGATATACCACTAACTGAAGGTACATATAGTAGTAATGATTCAGAAAAATATATTGATTCATGTTCATGTTGTGATGATTGAAGTTTTATTAAATCTATTGAAGACCTCTACTTTGATGTTAAGTAATTCTTGAATAAAATACTTAGTGAAGTTGTTATATATTAATTTGAGTTTATCTAGTATTTATATGATGAAAAAATATAGTTATAATATGGGTTTTAAGTAATGAAAAATTAATTAGTCTGACAATTACAAAAAAATGAAACTCTCACATCAAAGTGCTCAAAGCTAAGGAGAAATCCATAAAAATTAGTATATAAAAATTCATTATGGTTGAATAAAACATGAAATACATAATTTATGAGAAATTTAATATTTTAAAATATTGTAATGAAAAGATCCATAAATTTTAAGAGTCACAAAAATCTACTCATGGTGTCAAATAATCCCAACTAGAAGTCAAAGCCAAAAGAATCAAGTATATTTCTTATTCTATATAAGAATGTTGAAAAATGTGTAAGGATTAAACCCCAAGGATAAAAGTTGAATAGGGAGATATATTGAATTCAGTATAGGTTGAGAATTTTTCTAACAAAATGTTGAACCTTTAGCTAGATGTTAAATTAAAAAAATATAAATGGAAGCATTCTCAAACTTCTTAAGATACTGAGAGAAGAAATGATTCCACATAGATATATAAAAAGTTTATTTCTTATAAGAGGACCCAAAATGTTGTCAAAAAGAGTTATAAATCATATCTTGATGAACCCTAAACTAGATCATGGAAAAAGGTATCCCACATTAAATTTAAATCTATAAGAACTAATTCATTTTTTTTAAATAGTAAAAATATAAATTAAAAAATATAGAAAATTTTGGATGGATAAAAATTCTGAAAACCCATAAAATTATCAATTATAGAGGTAATAATTTCCAAGAAGAACATATCCCCTATGAAAGTAAAAAAAGATTAATGAAACTACCCAGAAAATTGCTAGGAGAACAGTCTGTAAAAACAAGATATAAGACTGCTAAAGATAAAAGAAGATGATTAGTTGGAATATGTCAGTGTTGTTGGAAGTTTGGAAAAAGTGCCATTGATTTTTGACCCAATATGATTGTATATGGTTTTTGTATAAGGTATAATATAGGGTAATCATATATTAAATAATTCAAGGAAAAACGGTTATATAAAACCATAATGCATTGAAGATGATAAATATGTCCCTAAAAATAGATTTGAAATCATAGAGAGTTTATGTGATTTTCATAACATATATGGCCACAGTTATGATTATTTCTTACAAAAAAATTTTATAATTTAAAATTCCTCTTTAATGAATAAATTACTTATTAAGTAATGGAATTATAGAAAACACATCCACTACTTTGGTTATTTTGGACCGTTACAAGTTAATTCATGTTGGATGTAAAAGGATACTATGAATCGTAACCATTGATAAAATATTTTCTGTACAATGAACATTATGATTATTATATATTAATTGTTATTATAATGTCCATATGACACATATGGAAGAATCGATAGCCTTGACTAGTAGGATCAAACCACAGGAATCCCGTTTATTGGAGCTTCTGAGGGAGATGGAATAATTGGGCATTTCTCTTGGCCAAAACCAATGCTGATATTCAATAACTAAATCTTTAGTGAAACCATTTACGGAAAAAGTATAATCTTATCAACATCATATCCCAAACCATATTCATTAAACCACCCCATGAAATCCTCAACATAACTTTCTTTACCCTTAGTGAATACACTAGTGTAATAAGGGGTTGTGTATCATGACCCAAGTAGTATGAATTTTTAAATTTTCATTTTTAGTGATTATATTTATCCAATTTTATTACTACTTAATCAATTATTATATAATGTGTTTGATAAAAATTAGATTTTGACACAAATAAATAAAAATTATATTTTTTGGAAATATTTATTTTCAATTAAGACACTCTTCTGATAAATTAAAGAGTTTTTAAACAAAATTAAATATTTAAATATAAATGATAAAACAATGAAGTATAATATAATTTTTTAATGGTTAGAAAGTGGTTAATCGTAAAAACTAGTATTTTCTAGTAAATATATATTTTTATTTAAAAGTGAAAATTATTATATTTACAAAATTATCTTGATATAATAAATATTATTTTTGAAATTAGCACATCAAAATTATCTAATGGTGAATTTTTCATAATAATATGAGACAATCATGTTTTTGGGTAAAAATTAAATATGGTATAAATATATGATCTATATTATGACATAATAATGGATCAAAAGTGATCTAATAAATTCCATAAATGGAATCAGTCACTATATATATATTTTCTTTAAAATAATTTATTTTTGAAGTTACTTTATATATTATATAAACCCTTAATGAACCATAAAAAAACTATACAATATTTTAATATTTTCAAATCAATTCTTTATAAACATGACTCACTTCCACAATACCAAAAATATTATTTTAATTATTTTTGTTCATAGTGTCATAAAATGATAAAAACCACTCCTCTTTGGTAGAAACCATGGGAAAAAACAATTGGATGGTTTTTTGGTTTTGATTACTTTATCATATAGAGTCCAAAACCTATGTTTAAAAATTTATAAAGAATTACCCACACTTTTACTATAAAAACCCACCCAACCTCTAATTACTATTCACTCAAACCCCTTTTTTAATGAATAGAATATTTCTATAACTCTATAGATATCTCCCAAGGTGTCCTCATGATCTTAATAATCTCCTCTCAAGATTTTAGAAGCGCCCTCTCAAGGTAAGGGACCCTCTCATCTCCCTTTTAAATCAAGTACTCTCTTTCTAATAATCATTTTTATTTTAAATATATCATGTTGTAATGTTTTTTCACATATCACTTTCACTATCCTTATGATTACCATATAAATAGTGAACACACTTCACTCTCATTAACCCCTTCCATAAAGCTTATTGTACACCCTTTATTCTACCAAAATTATCCCATGATTTTCCTTGAAAAAAATTTATATTGTGAATACCCATCCCCATTTCCAATCAAGGGTATTCATTAATATAAACATATTCTTAATTGATTAGGTAACTTTATTTATATAACCCAAACCCCTTAGGCAGGGGATTAAAAGTGATGAAATTTGTTCTTATGTTGTTTGATTTGTGTGGAACACAAATGCATGTACATAACAGGATTGTGAAAGGTGAGTTTGGAATTATATATCTCCTTCATACATTGGATAGTTTTTATATCTCATGATATACCATGTATTGTTCATTGTATGTTGTCTTAATAACACTATATTATTATTCCTAAGTGGTTATCATTCACTTATTCTTATGGTGTCATGTTTTATTTTGTTGCCACATTCCTATGTTTCCTTGATGTCAATATGTTATATAATTATTTGATGTTTATTTTTATGATTTTCACCCCCTTTATGTAACCTTGATAAGCTTATTTCATAAAATGTCTTAATTTCTTCATGTTCTATTTGGATTATTGCCTTATTGGGATTTATAGCTCACCCCTTTCTTATGTATGTCCTTAGCTTATCCCATATAGTTTTAGAAGAGTGATAGAATTTTGGGAACATGTTAAGGAAATTTAAATAATTTAATTTTATACCTTTTAATTTTATTATTCTATGTACCTAATTTATCAAAGACTATATGCCTCATGTTCTTCTGGATCTGTATTAAGTGTGTTTTTATGAAATGAACCATAATTAAGGTGTATTAAAATATGGGTTGTCATAATTGGTACTAAAGGAAAATAAATTTATATTTGGGGATTAGGATTAGAATACCTTATGAAATCCTTAGGAATAAGAATAAATATACTAGACATACCAAAATTTTGTTCAAATACAGAGTAATTGGTTTCCAAGAATCCAAATCCCTGTATGGATACTATAAGTGGATGTGGCTCTAGAATAGTTGTTTCAAGAGATAATAACCCCAAAAAAAGAATATTTGGATTTACTCAATTATTACCAGGTTCATGATAAAGATGCATTTATACACACCTAGTTTGACCCTTTGTAGGATATTAATTGTTAAATTCACAAGCTCTTTATGAACAACAATAAAGATAATAAAAATTTCCACAAAATTTGAGGATAGGAAATAGATCACAAATAACATATATTGAAACCTAGAAATTAAAAGGTTAAGAAAAATATGTAATTTATAATTTATCTCTCTAATTTCCATGTTTTTCCATATGTGTTTATTATAGTAAAAAATTATAATCCTTAATTTTCCCATTATTTTAGTCATTGGATGGAAATAGGAGAAATTGAATCAACAACCAATGTGAGGTAAAATGTGATGATTTACAAAATGAGATGCCCCACCGGATGAGAGAAATAATGAAGTTATTCATGATGATACATTCTCAATTAACTCATGTTTTGAAAAAAAACTCAAATAAGGAAGAATAGACATATCCCCCTAATCTATAAAAGTTTCAATTGAGACCTTTATTTGACAAATGCCTTTGACTTTAAATGGATATTATGATCCATTAATCATGGAAAAATGGATCAACTCCTTTGAGAAGATATTTTAGGTCCTTAAATACTCAAAGAAAGAGAAGGTGATGTTGGTTTTTATCATATGGAGGGAAAATTGGATAAATGGTGGAAATTGATCAAAAATATAAATCCTGATGAGGAGATCGAAGTGATGGAGTGGAAATAATTCTGGGATTTTTTTTATAAATATTTTCCTCACACTCTCTAACTAAAAAATGGATAGGGGCTTCTTTATCCTCGAAAAAATGAATGATAAATCCATCAAAGAATACAAATAAAATGTCAAAATACTTTCATGATATGAATTTGGGGTTTTCATTAAAATTGAAAGTAAAATTGAACACTTATTTGTTTGGATAAAGATGATTCTATTAAATTCATTAGTGATTCTAGACATTGTAGTTATAACAAAATTGTACGATATACACTCAAAGTCAAAATAGATGTTAGAACATCTGAAGTGTATCATGGCCCTAGAGATTGGATGTGGAAGATCCTTTTTAATTATGGTTATGTGATGGATAAATCATATGGGGGAAATAAATTCTAATACCCCACTTATAAAAAGACTTGGAAGAAGTATCCTATAAATGGAATTAAGGGGACAACAAAATGATTTAAGTGTAGAACGTTTGGGAACATAAATAAATAATTCAGAATAGAGAAACCAAAAAATGTGATGGAATAAATTAATTTTCCAATAAAACATCATCCTATTGTACAATGATTCAATTAGAAATAATAATGACACTATGTTAACCGATTAACTATGCCAAGGGTAGTCAAAGATAACTGATAACCACAACCTCCCAGGCATAGATAGAAAGGGTGATCTTATTCCATCATAACTAATTAAGTAGATCCTGACAACAAAGTGGTGATAGGTATTCTAGTTATTCATTCAAGGAAAGCTAACATACTATTTGATTCTATTTATATGCATTATTTCATATCATGAATGTTTAATAGAACTATTAAAATTCTACCTCTGAAAATGGAATTCGAGTTACTAATGAAGACCACAAATGGGTCAATTATTGCATCCCAAGCATATAACTCAACCCCTATCAAATTTTGTAGGTTTAATTTCCCATAAAACACTGTGAAAATAATTTTAGATTAATTCAATGTTATTCTAAGAATGGATTGTATTTACTTGTATATACCCAACATAAATTTCTGAGATAAATAAATCATCCTCTGTATCAGAAAATCACCCTTAGATTCTATAAAAGTCCAAGGATGAGGATGAATCTCATTTATTTTCAGTATCCTAAGCATGAATATTATTGAATAATAAGAAACATTATCTATATTAAATGATTTAGACTAATTAAAATATCACCCTTGATGACATTTGTAATGTCCAATAAATTGCAAGGGAAATTTTTTCTTAATTTTCTTTGGGATTTTATGAGTACGCAGTTTTTGACAGCACTTGATTCTGAGGCCCGATGTGCCCGGAATCAATTTCTGATGTTTAGCTCGGGTACGTTCCGTGAACGAACGAGCGGGTTTTTCAAACATTTGAACCGGTGCTCGGAATCGAAATCCAAGGGCACTGATGAAACCGCAGCGCTAGTTTTTTCTTAAGGAGACTTTCACTGGAGTTGTGTTTTCTCAGGAGGTGATGTTAATTAAATGAAGTTGTTTAATTAAAGAGTGAAATAAAATACGTGCTGCAATTTTATTTCTACTCTGTGTAATTATAACCTACGTGTGGAAGTTAAGGTGGGACTCACTAAATCCTAACTCCTCTTGATTGTATATTAGTGAGGTGGGCCCCACACGATCCCCACCTTTTCAATTTCCTCTAACCTCTCTTAATGTTGGAAAACCCCCCATTATTTTGTAACTCACCCTCTCTCCCTCTTTAATACATGTCAACCCCTCAAGTTTATGAGGAACCTTCCCTCCCTCTCTTTAATTAAATGCCAACGTGTTTAATTAATGAGGATCCTTCCTCCTTTTTAATGTTCCACCGCGGCGGATTAAGTGAGTAGGGACCTATGTCATAAATCCCCCATTTATGACTTGCGTGCCAACGACGAACCCACCACTCCTATTTAATGGAGGCCAGGGGGAGGAGTTCTGGACGGCTTCTTCAAGCAGCGGAACACTAGCAGCGAAGAATGACGCCCAACACTTGGAGAGTTTTCCTCTTCCTCCAGCAAAGAACAAAGAATGTTGATGCCACCCTCGTCTTCATCCTTCCCGACGTTGACGGAATGACGCGCGTCTACCGCAATACCATCTATCGCGAAATCGACGAATGCCTTATTCGAGGTAGGGGTTTGGTTTTGTTCGTGAATATTCTTTTTCATCCAATATTAAATTCCTAGCCACTTGTTATCGAATTAACGGGAGGTGGTCGGACCGCACGAACACGGCCGACCCTCCTCCCCCTTTGTTGTTGTACTCGTTGCGGCTCGAACGAAGGCGGCGTGGTGCAACGGTACCACACGGGAATGAGGAGGAATGCGGCGAAGGATCACGGCGCCATAGCGCCGCGCCGTTGAGGCTGAAAGAAGCCGTAGCCGAAGTCGGGCCGCGGCGGAGGGGCGCGGCGCCGTCACGCAGCGCCGGAGAACCATGATGAGGCAGCGGCCGGAGTGGGGTCGTGGCGCCGTCGCGCTGCGCCAGTCAAACAAGGTCGCAGCGGTGCAGGGAGCGGTGGCCGGAACCGCCGATCGTCGGCGCATGCAAGGCGGGACCCGCGGGGGGTCCTGAGGTGGCACACCGGCGGGCCATCTTGGCCAGCCGTTTCGGAAATCTGGGGGTCGTAACCCCCGACTGGCAAAGTGGTGGGCCCCCCGTGGGGGCCGTTTCTCAATCAAGGGGGGAAGCGCCCCCCCTTCCCTCCCTCTCCGCATCAGCTCGGCCAGTGTTGAGCCGCCTCGCTCGGCCAGCGTCGAGCCGCCCAGGTGGAACCACCCGCACCGGGCCGGGCCACCCGCGCCGGGACGGGCCACCCGCGCCGGGCCGGGCCGCGCCGTGCCGGGTCGCGCCACGCCAAGCTGGGCCACGCTGGTTGGGCCGCACCGTGCCAGCTGGGCCAGGCCGTTCCCTAATGGGCCAGAACCAGACCCGGGTTGGTTTTACCCGGTTTGGGCCGACCCAGGGTGTTCTGGGCCAGGTCGGTCCGGGCCCAACACCCCCTAAAATCGGACTGGTCGGTTCAAATGCCCATAACATGGGCTACGGACCTCCGATTGACGCACTGTTAGTTGCGATTTGATCCTTCGATCGAGGCAGTCGTTTAGGTATATTACACTCAAGGTTTCGGTGAACTTTGGGTATGTCTAGGTTGGTTCAAACACGAAACCAACCGGGCCTTCGGAGCGGAAACGCTTACAACTTGAGCTCCGGACATCCGATTGACGTCCCGTACACTTTTTTTGTTTCCTCTTAGTGAGATGGACCTTTTGGATTACTCTGCTCGAGGTTTGGACACATTTAAAGTATGGGCGGGTTGGTTTTGACTTAAAAACCAACCGGGCCCCTGGGACGAAAAAGCCCATAACTCTCAGACCGGGCGTCCGATTGACGGGCCGTCTGTCGTGTTAAGTTCCTATCGATGAGACGGCACTTTGGGATACATCAAATTCGGACTACATGTCAGTTCATGTATCAAACCCTTGGCTCGTGGAGCGGAACCTCCCGGAAATGACCATTTTGTGTGCGGGAACCCTAGAGCTGGCTGCGACTGCAACGACGATGGCGACTGTACTGGGATCCTCCGTTGGTTCGGCAGTGATGACGACCGTACTGGAATCATCCATGGGTTCGACGGTGATGACTACTGTTCTTGTATCCTATGTGGGTCTGGCAGTACATGACTACTGTTCTCGTATCCTACGTGGTTCTTGCAGTATTTGACTATGTACTTGTATCCTACATGGGTCTGACAGAGTGGCTCGTCTTGTATCTTTTGTGGGTCCGACAGCTTAGCTGGTCTAGTATCCTAAGTGGGTCCCAGATAGATGAATCAGTAACTACATCTGATCATCTCTTTTGCTTTACAAATGATGTATACCTGTGTGAGCTGATTCTAGACTTTCAATCATTATCTTCGATATTATTGACTTGCTTTCCTATGTGGATTGGGATGTGCATTCTTGTGTGGATTGGGATGTGCATTCTTGTGTGGATTGGGTTATACTATCCTGTGTGGATGTGATCGAACTTGGGCTCAGATTTTAGAGTCGAACAGGAAATTGATGACTTAAGTATATGTATGGGAAAATACCTAAGTAGAGTTGGTTGTTATTTCATGATTGTATATTTCTTTTGTGGTTTATCCTTCGTGTATTCTGGGAGACCTTCGGGGGTCTCGGGGTCCCTACTGAGTAGCGAATACTCACCCCTGCACGGGCTATGCCTGCACTAAGTTGTGTAGTATGCAGAAGACGGATAGCGTTGATCGTGGTTGAGGCTTGTGGAGCAAGTCGGTACCTGGAGGTGGACCACTGTGCGGGACGTACACGGAGCGGACGGTTGGACCCAAGGAGCTGAGGAGACTATCTGTACCCACCCTTCTGGTGGGATTTCCAGTGGACGGCTCGATATTGCTTCTTTACTTTTCAGTTGTTGTACTTTTTTTTCCAGTTTTACTTTACTTTCAGTTTGGGTTTGTATTCTGGCCCATTTACTTTTCTACACTTACTATTGTACTCAGTTTACTTAGTGTTTACTTCTTCTGGCTTACTCTATGGTGTTTTTTTACTTTATAAAGGCAATTCCTTCCCCTTTTTGTTAGGATTTATGCCTTGGTGCTAGTCTCCAGCCCCTGGCCTATGGAAGGCGGGTTTGTGGTAGTCACGACACAGGTCCCGAGGACAGGTCATGACAAATTGGTATCAGAGGAGTTCGGTTCTACTGCAGAACTCAGGACTCTGATCTTTCTTCTATGTGAAGCAATAATATTAAGGGTATTGAATGTGGTTATCAGTCCAGGGAATCTAGTGTTGGTACAGTGGCCGACGTATCCATACACCAGGACCCTGACTTCTGATTTTTGACCTAGTGCATGAAAACATTGTTTGCATGTGTGTTTCAATAATGACTCTCTCTTATGTCTATAAGAACTGCAGGAAAGGTGGAGTAGACACAGATAGTACCTCGAATCATCTCTAGTGAGTCGTGGTCGTAGGCCTCCGCTGCCTGAAGTTGAGCCAGCCTCTGCCGGCCTACTCCCTGTCGTCAAGGTGGACCTCCTAGTGGTGGTGGTGGTAAAGCCTCAAAGCATCGCCCACCACCTGCTCCTCGGCCAGATCCTCTGCCCCATCCGCCTGCTCTCTGCGGACCTCCACGGTCGACCCTCTGCCTCTGCCTGGGTGGCCCCTCAACCGTCTGCTGCTCCTCTGCACGGCGGGTCGGGAAGTCACGAGCCATGTGCCCTGCCCGCCACATGTGTAGCACTGTCTACTCCGCGTAAGACTGGCTATACGCCGTGTTCCCTGCACCTCTAAGCCAGTGTCCTGGGATCGTCCTCCTGCTGGTCTAGTCCGCCAGGACCCCTGTGACATCCGTTGACTGCCAGTTGTAGAAGACGGCCTTCAGATGTCGGTATGGAAACTATGATTGGTTATGCCTTTCGGCATAACCAAAGCTCCAGAAGTGTTCATGATCCCCATGAACAAGATCTTTTAGCCTTACCTCGATCGATTTGTCATGGTCTTCATCGACGAAATATTGATATACTCGACTTCTGAGGAGGAGCATGCCTACCACTTACGGGTTGTACTGGACACACTCAGAGAGCACCAGCTTTATGGTAAGCTCTAGAAGTGTCAGTTCTGGATACGTGAGGTCCACTTCTTGGGACATGTCATCTTTAAGGCAGGATTTGCGGTGGATCCTGTGAAGATTGAGGCAGTTCTAGCTTGGGAGCCACCCAGGAGCGTGACGGATGTGCGGAGTTTCTTTGGTCTCGCTAGGTACTACCAGAGATTTTTTCCAGACTTCTCCAGAGTTGCAGCACCACTTTCAGCTTTGACGAAGAAGGGGAAACACTTTGTATGGTAAGATAGATTTCAGCAGAGCATCCAGGAGCTAAGACAGAGATTGACCAGCGCACCTATCTTGAGGCTACCAGAGGAGGGAGTAGGGTACGTAGTCTACTGTGATGCATCAGGGACTGGACTCGGATGTTTCCTGATGGAAGAGTGGGCAGTGATTGCCTATGGATCATGACAGTTGAGGTAGCATGAGTAGAACTATGCTACCCATGACCTGGAGTTAGTAGCAGTGGTCTTCGCTCTGAATATGTGGCGACACTATCTGATGGGTGAGAGCTTTACAGTCTACTCTGATCACCAGAGTCTCAGGTACATCTTCTCACAGAAGGACCAGAACCTGAGACAACGGCGATGGATTGAGTTCCTCCAGGACTATGACTTCGAGATAGTCTATACTCCTGGAAAGGAGAATGTAGTAGCTGATGCTCACAGTAGGAGGATGGACATTCAGCTACTTGGGGAGGCGACAGAGCAGCTAGCCGCTTTGTAGATATCCTTCATGGATAGCGATGGAGCAGCCTTTCTTCAGTCACTCATAGTCACTCCTCCACTACTACAGCGGGTCAGAGAGGCACAGTATGGGGACGTAGACTGTGAGGTGCGGCATGTACAGATATCCTCAGGACAGGCACCTCATGTATTCTCTGTAGGAGGAGAGCACAACATCCTTTTCAAAGGACATACCATGGTTCCAGCTGCTTTACAGAAGGAGGTGATAAGAGAGTTTCACACTTCCAATTTAGCGATACATCCAGGGGTGGCGAAGATATACCAGGATCTCAGACGACAGCACTGGTGGCCGGGTATGAAGAAGGCTATGGCAGAGTTTGTTTCTCGATGCCTTACCTATTAGCAGGTGAAGGCAGAGCCCTAGGTACCTGCAGGCTTGGTACAGCCCGGGGAGGTCCCGGAGTGGAAGTGGGATGGGATATCTATGGATTTCGTGACTGGAATTACACATACTTCAAGATGTCACTACTCAATTTGGGTGATTGTCGACCGGCTCACCTAGTCGGCCCACATTTTACCCATCAGAGAGCAGGGATCAGTGGAAAGCTTGGGATGCCTCTAAGTTTAGGAGATCATACAGATTCATGGTGTGCCATCATCTATCATCTCCGATCAAGATGCTCGCTTTACTTCCAGGCTTTGGTAGGGGTTGCAGGAGGCATTCAGAATGAAGCTATGTCTGAGCACCGCCTTTCACCCTTAGACGGATGGTCAAACGGAGAGAACCATTCAGACTCTCGACGACATGCTCTGTGCATGTGTCCTCGACTTTGGTTGCAGCTGGGAGGACCACCTACCCTTGGTGAAGTTTGCGTACAACAACAGCCACCACTCCACCATCGGGATGGCACTATACGAGGCATTGTATGGCCGACCTTGCAGATCAGAGTTGTGCTGGACAGACCCTGGGGAGTCAGCACTTGTGGGACCGGAGATGGTCCAGGCCACGATTGAGAAGGTCCAGGTCATCGAGGAGTGGATGAGGATAGCTCAGAGCCAACAGAAGTCTTACGCTGATAGGAGTAGGAGACCACTTGAGTTCGAGGATGGCGACCACGTTTTCTTGCAGGTCTCACCTCGACATGGATTACAGAGATTTGGTCGGGGCGGCAAGTTATCTTTTCACTTCATCGGAAAATTCCAAGTTCTTAGCAGGATAGGCAAGGTAGATTATCGCCTGGCTCTACCACCTTAGTTGCATCGGGTGAACGACATCTTCCACGTATCTCAGCTGAGGAGGTACGTGCACGACCTGACGCATATCATCGACCATGGGGAGATGGACATTGATGATGGGGTGACTTTTGCGGATGTCCCGGTGGAGATCAAGGATCGTCAGGAGTGGGTCCTACATGGGTGGTATATTCCTCTAGTGTGCATCAGGTGGCAGCATGGGAACCTCCATGAGAGCACTTGGGAGCGGGAGGCTCATATGCGTGCTCAGTACCCTCATTTATTTCCCTAGTTTGTGATGTATCTTTACAGGGACGTAAAGCCCTGAGGTGGGAGTAATGTAAAGACCAGTAACATTCAAGGAAATTTTTTTCTTAATTTTCTTTGAGATTTTACGAGTACGTAGTTTCTGGTAGCACTTGATTCCGAGGCCCGGTGTGCCCAGAATCAATTTCTGAAGTTTAGCTCGGGTACATTCAGTGAACGAACGATCAGGTTTTTCTAACTTTTGAACCGGTGCTCGGAATCGATATCTGAGGGAACTGATGAAACCACAACATCGGTTTTTTCATAAGGAGACTTTCACTGGAGTTACGTTTTCTCGGGAGGTGATGTTAATTAAATAAAGTGGTTTAATTAAAGAGTGAAATAAAATATATGCTGTAATTTTATTTCTACTCTGTGTAATTATAACCTACGTGTGGAAGTTGAGGTGGGACTCACTAAATCCTAACTCCTCTTGATAGGATATTAGTGATGTGGGCCCCACACGAGCCCCGCCTTTTCAATTTCCTCTAACCTCTCTTAAAGTTGGAAAACCCCCCATTATTTTGTAACTCACCCACTCTCTCTCTTTCATACATGTCAACCCCTCAAGTTTATGAGGAACCTTCCCTCCCTCTCTTTAATTAAATGACAATGTGTTTAATTAATGAGGATCCTTCCTCTTTTTTAATGTTCCACCACAGTGGATTAAGTGAGTGGGGTCCTATGTCATAAATCCCCCATTTATGACTTGCATGCCAATGACGAACCCACCACTCCTATTTAAAGGAGGCCAGGGGGAGGAGTTCTGGACGACTTCTTCAAGTTGCGGAATGCTAGCAGCGAAGCACGGTGCCTAGCACTTGGAGAGTTTTCCTATTCCTCCAACAAAGAACGAAGAACGTCGACTCCACCCTCAACTTCATCCTTCCCGACGTTGATGGAACGACGCCCCTCTACCACGACGCCGTCTACCATGACATCGACGAACGCCTTCTTCGAGGTAGGGGTTTGGTTTTGTTCATGAATATTCTTTTCCATCCAACGTTAAATTATTAGCCACTTGTTATCGAATTAACGGGAGGCGGTCGGACCGCACGAACATGGCCGCTCCTCCTCCCCCTTTGTTTTTGTACTCATTGCGGCTCGAACGAAGGCGGCGCGATGCAGCGGCACCGCACGGGAATGAGGAGGAACGTGACAAAGGAGCGCAGTGCTATCGTGTCATACCGTTGAGGCCGAATGAAGCCATAGCCGGAGTCAGGCCGCAGCAGAGGGGCGTGGCGCCGTCGTGCCGCGCCGGAGAACCACGAAGAGGCCGCGGCCAGAGTGGCACCGCGGCGGAGGGGCACAGCGCCGTGGAAGGAAGGACCAGTGAGGTGTCCCGCAGCGGCACACTGGCCGGCCAACTCAGCCTTCCGTTTCAGAATTCCGTGGGTCGTAAACCCCAGCTGGAAAAGAGGAGGGCCCCCCATGGGGGGATATTTCTCAATCAAGGGGGGCAGCATGCCCCCTCCCCCTCTTCGCGTCCGCTCAGCCAGCGCCGAGCTGCCCAGGCCGGACCGACCGCACCGGGATGGGCCGCCCGCGCTGGGCCGGGCCGCGTTAGTTGGGTCGGGCCATGCCGGCTGGACCAGGTCGGGCCGCGCCCTAATGGGCCGGACTCGGACTCAGGTCGGGTTGACCCAGTTTGGGCTGACCTAGGAAGTTCTGGGCCGGGTCGGTCTGGGCCCAACACCCCCTAAAATCGGACAGGTTTGTTCAAATGCCTATAACTTGGGCTACAGAACTCCGATTGATGCACCGTCAATTGTGATGAGATCCTTGGATTGAGACGGTCATTTCAGTATATTACACTTAAGGTTTTAGAGAACTTTTTGTAGGGTTGGTTCAAACACGATACCAACCGGGCCTTCGGAGCCGAAATGCTTACAAATTACGCTCCGGACGTCCGATTGACATGACGTAGACTTTGTTGGTTTCCTCTTAGTGATACGGACCTTTTGGATAAATCCTCTTGAGGTTTGGGCATAGTTGGAGTATGGTCGGGTTGGTTTTGACTTAAAAACCAACTGGGCCCTGGGGTGAAAAAGCCAATAACTCTTAGACCGGGCATCCGATTGACGCGACGCCTGTCATGTTGAGTTCCTATCGATGAGAGGGAACCTTGGGACACATCAACTCCGGACTACGTGTTAGTTGATGTATCAACCCCTTGGCTCGTGGAGCAGACCCTCCCGGAAATGAGCATGATATGTGCGGGAACCCTATAGCTGGCTGCGACTGTGACGACGATGACCACTGTACTGGGATCCTCCGTGGGTTCAACAGTGATGACGACCGTACTGGAATCCTCCATGAGTTCGACGATGATGACTACTATTATTGTATCCTATGTGGGTCCGACAGTACGTGACTACTGTTATTGTATCCTACATGGGTTCGGTAGTAT
Source organism: Viscum album (assembly GCA_963277665.1). Classification (NCBI taxonomy): domain Eukaryota; kingdom Viridiplantae; phylum Streptophyta; class Magnoliopsida; order Santalales; family Viscaceae; genus Viscum; species Viscum album. The sequence goes on from OY728120.1 coordinate 1,417,016,791, forward strand.
TTGACTCTGTACTTGTATCATACATGGGTCCGACAGAGTGGCTGGTCTTGTATCCTTTGTGGGTCTGACAGATTAGCTGGTCTAGTATCCTAGGTGGGTCTCTACTAGATGAATCAGTAACTACATTTTATCATCTCTTTTGCTTTACAAATGATGTATACCTGTGTGAGCTGAGTCTTGACTTTCAATCATTATCTTTGATATGATTGACTTGCTTTCCTATGTGGATTGGGATGTGCTTTCCTGTGTGGATTGGGTTGTACTATCCAGTGTGGATGTGATCGAACTTGGGCACAGATGTTGGAGCCAAACTGGAAATTGATTACTTAGGTATATGTATGGGCATATACCTATGTAGAGTTGGTTGTTATTTCGTGATTGTATCTTTCTTTTGTGGTTAATCCTTTGTGGATTCTGGGAGACCTTTGAGGGTCTTGGGGTCCCTACTGAGTAGCGTATACTCACCCCTGCATGGGATATGACCGCACTACGTTGTGTTGGATGCAGACGACGGACATCGCTGATCGTGTTTGAGGCTTGTGGAGCAAGTCGGTACCTGGAGGTGGAACACTGGGCGAGATGTACACGGAGCGGACGACTGGACCCAAGGAGCTGAGGAGACTATCTGTACCCACCCTTCAGGTGGGATTTCCAATGGACGGCTTGACGTTGCTTCTTTACTTTTCAGTTGTTGTACTTTCTTTACAGTTGTACTTTACTTTCAGTTTGGGTTTGTATTCTATCCCATTTACTTTTCCGCACTTACTATTGTACTCAGTTTACTTAGTGTTTACTTCTGTTGGCTTACTCTGTGGTGTTTGTTTACTTTATAAAGGCAATTCCTTCCCCTTTTTGTCAGGATTTACACCTTGGTGCTATTCGCCAGCCCCTGGCCTATGGAAGGCGGGCTTGGGGTAGTCCCGGCACGGGTCCCGAGGACGGTTCGTGACAACATTCCCACTATACGGGAATTTGATTATGTGTTTCTAAAAGAATTATTTGTTCTTCCTACTAGTCTAGAGGCTGAGTTCTCAATAGAACCTATACCTGGAGATTTTACAATATTCAAGAATCCATATTGAGTGGAAACCATTGAACTTGAAGATCTATAGAATAAACTATAGTAGAATCTGGATAAGGGGCTTATACCCCCATGTGTTTCAACATGGGGTGCACCGGTCCTTTTTGTTATGAATAAGGATGGTTATGTTTGCCTATGAATTGATAAATTTAATCTCAATAAAATCATTATAAAGAACAAGTATAATATTCCATTGATTTATGACTTGTTCAATCAGCTACATTGAGACTCATACTTCTATATGGTGGATCTTCTATTGGAATATTATCATGTAAAGGTGAATAATGATGATATCCCTAAGAATGTGTTTCATACAAGATAATGGAACTATGAGTTTATAGTAATGTCATTAGTAAAAACTAATAATCTATAAATATTCATGGACTTTCTGAATAGGTTCATTGGGGATTACCTCAACAAAATTTTGGTGTTCTTTATTTATGACATTTTTATATACTGAAAAATAATGTAGGTACATTAGGAGCATTTGAATGTTGTATTGAATACCTTTAAATGGGAAAAATATATGTGATGTATAGTAAATAAGAGTTCTGTATAAATCAGGTAACATTATAGGGGCATATCCTCACCATAAAATTGATATCCATGGAGACTTAAAAAATATAGGTAGTTGAAGTATGTCCTAGACCAACATATTTTATGGAAATCTATAGTTTCCTTGTGTTATCTAGGTAAAATTGTCAATTTATGATAAACATTCCAAATTTTTTGATCCCACTAATCAAGATAACTCAAAAGGGAATCAAGTTTTTATGTAATGATGAATACAAGGATAGGTTTAAATGGTTAAATAATATTTTAATCACTGTACTTGTACTCACATTACCAACCAGTGGGGAATAATTTTTGATCTATAGTGATGCATCTAAAAAGTTCATGGGTTTTGTGCTCATGAATTATGAAAAAGTAATATCATATACTTCTATTAATTTAAATATCCATGAGTAGATCTACCCAAAACATAATTTAGAATTGTTTTTAGTGACCTTCACATTGAAGATTTGGGGACATAATCTCTATATGGATAAGTGTGACATATATATGGATCATAAAATCCATAAGTATATATTCCTACAAAAGAATCTCAAAATGTTCCAATGAAGGGGGTTAGAGATGATCAAGTATTTTGATTTTTCAATCCATTACCATCATCGTTAGGTAAACAAAGTATTGGATGATCAGAGTAGAAAGGGTCTTACAACCCTATCCAAGATGAGGATTTCAAGGGGTCTAATCTTCTTGGAAATTAATTGGATATAAATGGAAATAATAAAAGGATATTCATCCAAACTTTCTCAAATAACATCTCTAAAATCCATTCTCAAGAATATAAATGAGGTAAAAAAAGATGGTGATGTGTTACAGAAGAATGTAGTGAATATAACGGAGTTCAAATTTGCTAAATATGAAGATATAAGGTTTGGAACATGGATACGTGTCCCATAAAAATTGTATTTGAAGATGGAACTTATTGATGATGGGAATATCACTTACTTATCTATTCATATAGAAATCACTATGATTTATAGGGATGTAATGAAAAACTTCTGGTGGGATAACATGAAGAGGGGGATTAAATGATTTCTATCTTGATGACTCGTATTACAAAAAGTCTAAGATGAATGAAATAAGTTTAATTTTATTATACAACCATTTCACATACCAGTAAGGAAATGGGAAAACTTAACCATGGATTTCATCATAGGGCTCCCTAGGACATCTAAAGGTAATAAATCCATTTGGGTAGTAGTTTATCACCTTAAAAAGTCAACATATCTCATTATTATTATGTACTATTTCTCTATTGAACAACTCTCAATGATATATATAAGGGAAGTGGTAATACATTATGGATCTATGCCATATGTTATGTCTGATAATGATCTGAGGATTACCTTGAGGTTCTAGAGAAGCCATCAACATGCATTGGATACAGAACTGAGTTTTAGTACAACATATCTCAATGAAATGGATGGTCAGTTTGAAAAAACCATGAAAACTCTAAAGAATATACTAATATATTGTTAAATGGATTTATAAGGATTATGGGATCATAACATCCCCTTATTGAAGTTATAATATAATAATAAATTCCATTATATCAATTAAATGTAACCTTATAAGGCTCTGTATGAGAAGCAGTGTCAATCTCCGGTCTATTGGGTTGATGTTGGAGTTTATAAACTAATGGGATCTGATCTTGTACAAGAGAAGATAGAGAAGGGAAAAACATTCAACATACTATTAAATTTTTACAAATTTGATAAGAAAAAACTACATAGATAATCATTGACATGGAATATAGTTTGAGGTCTAATATAAAGTGTTCCTTTATTTATCACCATGGAAGAAACTCTTGGGGTTTGGGAAGAAGGAAATATTTTGTATAATATACATCATCCCCTCTGAGATCCTTGATTTCATCAGATCCATGGCCTATATTTTCGAAATCCCATCTAACCTCTCTAAAGAACATGATTTGTTCCATGTGTCCCTATTAAAGAAGAACATACTAGACCCCTCATATGAACTAAATCTGAATGTGTAACCCTTGGAGAACCCTACAATTCATATTTCTTCATTTTATGAATGTACAGTTGTATAGTTGAGTGGGAAACTTAGAATAATAGATAAAAAATCCAAATACCATAAAAATTAATTGAAGGAAGGCTTCAAAATCCAACCCAAAACATAAAAATTCAAATTAAAATTAAAAATTAAAAAGAGTACACAACATTCAAAAAATAAAAACGTCAACATCTTGATCTATGTTCCACCTCAAGCCATGATATTTTAATTAGCAACCCTGATTCACAATCATACGATCATCATCATCATTACCAATGATCAAAATCCATTAGATAAGCACACATCACTATTGGTGAAAATTGAAAAAATTTGAATTGTGTAGGGGAAACTTGAGATCATTATTGTTGATGGTGTGATTGAAACAATCTCCCCTGAACCAGCAAACAGAATATTATAAGACCAACAACATACCAAATCAACATCACCATGCACTACGATCTCCTAGAATATTTTCAACCACTCAAAATCACCTCCCAATACACCTTGAAAACCACCACACAGATCTCACTGGGAGAAGAGTGGTGAAATCCTGGAGTAAGAGCAGAGTACGAACAGACACCTGTGAGTAGAAACACCAACACCGAAAAATTATGATATCATCAAGGATGATAACGATGAAAAAAAACTACAAAATTCCGAAACAAATCACTATCCAAAAACACCAAAAAAGATTAAAATAGATATAAAGAATATAAAAGACTAAAATGCAACCAAAACATGAGAATGAAACCCTAAGGTATGAGAGAAATAATATGAAATAGGAATCCTGGAGAACTAATTAGAACTTATCTAAAACATCCCAAACCCCCATGAGAGACACTGCATCAGAACAAAATGGAGTCTAATGCGATGAATCTAGGAGCAAGAGTAGTGATTAAGGCTAACCAGACATTGGCAGTGAGCCACGATCATAGAGATAAATAAATTCTCAACTATGATGGGAAGAATGAGAGCATAGGGGAGTAATGAAGGAATACACAAGGAGAGTGATCCTAGAGAATAATTGGATTGATGGAGGATAAAAACACATCTGAGAAGGTGAAAAAATAATGGAATGTGAAACCGGAAAATGAAACAAAGAGGTGAGAAAAAATATGTTGGAAAAATCATTATCGTCAAAAATGAGAGGAAAGAAAATAAATCCAAAAGAGGTTAGGCTGTTATTAGGGGAAGAATCCCTAGAAGGAGGAGAGGAGTAGTGCACTCGGCAGATCCATCCTGGGATAGAAGGGAGCCATAAAAATTAGTACCATTAGGGAATGATATTTTATATATGCAGCATCAGTTGAATATCTTATATCATAGAGAAAAATTTATAAAAAAATTAAAATCACCTGATCAAAGTATTGGGGTGGAACCACAAGTTTGAGGAAGAAACATAGGAACCATAAGAGGTAATGAAACAAAAGTACTCTCATCTATTCTAGTGTAAAAAATGAATTTTAAAGTGTGATATTTTAAAAGGGGGGAATAATGTAATAACCTTTAATTTTATAAATGGAAATCCCTTCTGAATAAATAAATCCATTATTTGGTAATGAAGTTGTATAAAACACGTGCACTACTTTTTTATTTTGGACCATTACAAGTTATGTCCTATTATATTTAAAATTCTTTTAAATATTATAACCATTTAAAATATTGTCATTGTACAATGACCATTATGATTAGTATATATTAAGGGTTATAATAAAGTCTAATTTATATAGAAGGAAGATGTTATGGTCTCAACCAATAGGATTAGGCCATATGAATCCCATTTATCAGAGCTTTTTAGGGAGATGGAATCACTAGGATTTTCCCTTTACCAATACAAATATGAGATTAAATAACTAAATCAAGATCAAAACCATTTATGATAGAAGTTCAAGCTTGTGGAGATTATGGCACAAACCATGTTTCTCAAACCACCCCACAAGAACCCCACCATAGCATTGATTACAATTAGGGAGTATATTGGTGTAATAAGAAGATATGTATCTAGACCCTAGTAGTATGAATTTTTATATTTTCATTCTTATAGATTATACCTATCCTTTTTTATTATTACTTTATCAATGATTATATAACATGTTGGATAAAAATTAGATTTTGACATAGATAAATAAAAATTGTTTTTACGGGAAATATATAGTTTCAATTAAAAAAAATTATAAATTTAAGAATTTTTTTAAATAAATAATATATAATTATTTAACTACAAATCACAATATAATTATGTCCAATGTAATTTTTTATAGGGGTCCAAAAGTGCTTAATTTCGTAAAAATAGTTATTTCCCAATAAATAGGGATTTTTATTTAAAAGTTAAAATTTTCATATTTAGACAATTATCTTGATAAAATAAATATTATTTTGTAAATCATCGCATAAAAATTATCCAATGGTGAATTGCTTGTAATTTTATGATTCAGTCAAATTTTTGGGTAAAAATTAAAAACAGTATAAATATACAGTCTATATTAGGACATAATAATGGACCAAAGGTGTTATAATAAATTACATAAAGGGAATATGTGACCAAATATAAATTTATTATTTAAAATAATGTATTTTTAATTTATTTAATTAATTTTATAAACCCTTATTGAATCCTCCAAAACCTATAGTATATTTTATGGTTTTAAAATCAATTATTTATAAACATTTTTCGATTCCACATCACCAAGGATGTTATTTTAAATGAAAAAATGTAAATTTATTCTTTAAAATAATGTATTTATAATTTATTTAATTAATTTTATAAACCCTTATTGAATCCTCTAAAACAAATATTATATTTTATGTATTTATAATCAATTATTTATAAACACGACTTGATTCCACATCACCGAGGATGTTATTTTAAATATTTCAGTTCTTACCATTATAAGATATTTAAAAATACTCTTATTTGGTATAATCTTTTCTCAAAATCCATGGTATTTTTTTGGTTTTTATTACTTTAGCATACAGGGTCCAAAACATAAGTTTAGAAATGAATAAATAATTATCCTCTATTTTGATATAAAAGTTCACCCAACCTCTCATTCGTATTTCCTAAAAACCATTAGAGCATGACTTTACTCTATCTTTCCCTGTCTATATCACTCCCAAGGTGTTCCCAATCCCTATATTATATTTTCCCAATCTTTTAGAAGTGCCCTATCATAGAAAGAGATTATATCTTCTCCCTATTAGTACAAGTACTCTCTTTGAACTAAGTCTTTTGATTTCAAATTTCTCAAGTTTTCATGTGTTTTTAAACATATTATTTTATATAATTATGATTCACATGGGATTATATAACACCTTTCACTCTCATTTACCCATTCCATGAACCTTTATGTACACTTTTTATGCTTCTAAAATTGTTCCGTGATTTCCTATGCTGGACTTTTTTATTATGAATAACCATCCCCATTTCCAATCCAGGTTATTCACCTTGATGGGCTTATCCTTAATTTATTAAGTAATTCCATAAATTTAACCAATAATCCATAATTATGGGATTAAAATTTATGAAATATGTTCTTTTCTTTTATGATATTTGTGGAACACAAATGTATGTATATTATATGAATGTGATGGGTGGAACCAGATTTATAAAGTACTCAAATGAATTGGTTGATGTTTTTATCTCATGATATACCATGTATAGTTCATGTGAAGTTATCCTAAGTTGAATATGCTTTGATTTCTTAGTGGTTATCCTTGACATATGCTTACAATATTATTTTTTATGTTGTTATCGCATTCTTATATTTCCATGATGTTATCAACTTATATCAAGTTTTTATTTACATGTTTACGATTCTCACCCATTTTATGTCACCTAGACAAGCCTCTTTACTAAAATTTATTACGTTCATCATATTATTCTTTGATTATTCCCCTTATATTTTTATAGATATCCCATTTATTTTGTAATTCCCAATGTTATCTTGTGCAGTTTTAGAAGAGCGATGGAATTTTAAGATCATGTAAAGGAGTTTTAAATAATTCCATTGTCTCTATATTCAGGTAATTCTATTATGTACCTAATTTAATATAGACAATAGGATTCATGTTCTTATGTTATTGTATTAAGCCTTTTTTTAGAAAATAAATCTTGAATTAAAGTGTATTAAAATATGTGTTTTCATGTTGTTGGAATGTACCAACTATGAATCAATCATATTCAACTGATAAGATAATACCAAATCAGGTGAGGAAAAAAAGAGAAATGAAATTATTTATACCTTTGTGGTGAAACTAATGAATAATTTTTTTTTCAAATAACACCCAATAAGTTAGTGATTATGGCTGAGAAGGATGGCACGCCTATTGAGAAGATAAGATGCTTCTATTGTGTTAAGAGTAGCCAAATTATAGGCCTTTTTAAAATTGATATAAATATCAAATATCAAGGGTGTGGGAAGTAATATAAATGAAAATATTCAATCTAGTAAAGATATAATAGTATTGGCATGGTGGTTCGCACTCTTGATTAATAACATAAAAGTTTGGCCAAAAAGGCAAACACAAGGAATATTTAAAGTGTGATTAGAATGTACAATAAAGCAGGTAACATAACAACTAAGTTCATGCAATGGAAACTAGAGCAAGAGAATATATTTAATTCTAAAGGAAAAAAACCAATAACATAAATTTATAAGTTTTTTTCTATAAATAATAACTCCAAAATCAAGAATATGACTAACCATGTGGGGATATAATGTTTAACAATATATCAAAACTAGTTGGAAATGTCTAAGAAGATAGAAAAGGAACGAAAGAATGAAAGTGACTTGATTAACAAAGTCAAAAAGACCATTCCAAATATAAATAAATATGATAATAAATGAAAGAAAACCATGCTTCCCAAGAAATAAATTATTTATAAAATTAAGTATTATACAAGAATGAAGATATCTGTACATTTCATAGCTTCATGGAATATATTTTTTAGGATGAGAACCATGTATCAACATTCTTTCTCATAAAAAAGAGATAATAAATACCCACTTTATTCCCATATCGTAGTGTTTGTGCTATATAGAAGAGGGAATTGAAGTTTAATCTTGAAAAATGAGAAATGGTGAATTTTATTGTGTCAAAAAAACAAGGATTGAGTCAATACATCATAGAATATTTCTATTGGTTTCATGTTCTCTCCTTACAGCACATCACCTGATAGATCTCAATTGGTATCAAACATCAAATAATATCAAATTGATTGGAGTTTATTCTTGAATATAAATTCATCTATGGGGGATTTTATTGAAAATAATACCTTGAGTGGAGATTTTAAGTGAAATTATTTAAGATGTATTATATTTTTTGAAATATATAATTTTGGAAACCCCTAGAAAAATTAAATAATGGGGCATTATTTTCATATTCTAAACATTTTTTTTGCTTTGTTGACAATAATTATTAATGATATGATTATCTATCAAATTGGAATATAAATTGGAGTGATTACCTTACACTTGAATTTTTTTGATGTGTTTTTCATGTTGAATACAGGTTCAAAAAAATTTCAAATATATTTGGACAACCCAAAATAAATTAAAGTTTAAGTTGGTATCACATTGTGAATATTTTATGGGCATCTTTGTTTCCTAAATTTATCGCTCTTATTTTCAACATTGTTTTTTCCAAATTATACTTATATTTTATTAGTTTGTGGAATATTTATTATAATAATGTGGTTTCACCCTTCTCTCATGTTATTTACTAATTCTCTTAAAAGGGGAAGATACCAAAAAAATAAGAACACAATGGGGGATATTTTTTTCTTAATATTAGAAGAGTAAAAGGGGAGAATATTTTTCCTTAGAAAAATTTTACCGTATGTTCATAACATCACAAAAGGTGTAGAAGACCCTAAATTGACCTTTTAATTAATTATTAATATGGGGGTGTTTATATTGACTTAAAATATGATGTTTTTATTGACAACCAATTAAAAGTGTGATATTAGAGTTCCCAAATGGGTTTTTAGAGTTTATGGTGTATTTATTATTTACATGATGATATGGAACAACATAAATTTGTGTTTATCTTATGTGATAGCGTGATATTCCACCCAAAGTAGCTGAAGGTACTCCCCTATACATTGATGTGTAAAGGATATTGGATCTTTTATAAAAAATGGAGAAGGATAAAGGTTATTCCCCATAGTAGATGGCTGGATTGGTTTATGTAATCAGCCATAAACAATTATGATGATTTTATAGATACTATTTGTTTCATATACAAGAGAAAAAATTTTGAGAAGCACTATCTACAATATGTTTACATGGAAGAGAATATGTGATAGAATATATATAGTAGAACTGGACTATACAACATTGATTCTATAGCTATCATTAAAAATCAGAAAATGGGCTCAAATATTTGATAGAAGGTAACCTGAATAATAGAGAATCCATCAAATTTTTACATGGACATATGGATTATAGAATTAGTAATGAAAAATATCTTAGATTAATGTTTTTAAGGATAATATTTATGTTTAATAAGAAGTAAGTGATATAATTGAAATACTCAAACCAAACTATTCAACATATTGTAATAATTTTAAAACTAACTAAAAGGACCTACAATTATGTTGATAATTCCAATTATTATTTAAAGATATTATGATATGATATTAAGTTCTAGAGAGGTACCTTATAAAACATGATATGAGATGAAATAAATTTTGAATTTCGACGTTGAATCTAAAAATTTGGTGAAGCCCAAATCCAAATAAGGGTGACCATATAAGAGTCTGACACCATGTATGAGGATCCACATAAGTATGGAACTCAATTTAAGATTCATAAAATCAATTATAAGGAACAATTTAAAAATTTAGCTCAGTGTTTGGGGATACACATCACATATGGGGATTGACGAAAGTATAACGACTCACATCGTTACAAGTTAAAAATTACTAAAAACATTTGGTTTGGTGGGTGTTTTTTGTAATAACTTGAACTCGATAAGAGGTTATTAAAGTTTTAACATCCCTTAATAGTGCTTCTGTACATGTTTTGTGATCTTTTAGGTGTCATAGGGATTAAGGAAGAATCATAGGAAGGTCAGAGTTGTTGGGATATAGTAGGGAGTTATTCCACTCATGGAATGAGTTTTCAACATAGAGGAATTGGGGTTGACTACATTGGAGGTTCACAACGTGAACCATCAGTTAATGTTGTTAATTTTTTGGTCTCTCATTAAAAATTGGTCTTGGTCCTTATCATTCTTGATGGATGGGCATGCGTGGGTAGGCTCTTCATCGGAGCTCACCCTCTAAAACTTCTCAACATTTTGGGAAATCTTGGGTGTGTTTTGATGAAATTGGTATGTAGTTTATTCCTCTGACTTACCTCCATGTTGTTTTCACTCCATCACTAATGATTTTGGGAAATTCATTTTTAGGGTTTGGCACTTATTCTATAAGAACCTGGTGAAATCAATCGTGTCTGATGGGTCTTTATCTCGAATCATATAGAGGATGTCTTGAGATGCTATTTTCTCTCTCTTGGAAGTATTTTTTGTGAAGTTATGACATCATATGGTTTTCCCTAGTGTTTTAGTGATTTATGGGAAATTCATCTCTTGTAACAATTTTATTAATTGGGTATTTTTTATGGCATAGTTCTAGGTTCATGTTGGGAGTGGATCACATCCTATTGCTCGAGGTTTTAGAAAGCTGCGGATGCATGATGAGATTTATGAAACTGTTCCTATTTAAAGTAAGTGGAATAATTAATTATAATTTTTTATAAATAAATATGGGTGTTTCTTTGTGTGAGATAGTTTCCCAAGATCATGGATGGGACTTGGTTGGAATGTACGGGGCTCAATGGATCTCATTGAAGGGTTAAATATGGTATCGAGGTAGGTGACCACTATAATACTCAACCATTTGTTTTTCAGTGCATGATTGTGAACTGTATACTGTATGGGGTTTGGGCATGGGGTTTAAAGACTATGTGTGACCTTGGTAGATGATATAGGATGATAATGGGCCTCCTATTCTTATATTAACTATTCTTTAACACTTTGTTGAATTAGAATCACCCATAGGTTGTGAAACCAAGGGTTTAAGGTGCCAAGTGAGTTGATGAGAGACATATTAGAGATCCAAGGATATGAAATGACATGAAAAATAGTCTAGGTTGGGTTCTTAGGGATAGTGGGAAGGTGATTCTCATGGAATTTTCTGACATATTAATGAATCTTTAACATGATTTTAGTTGATTAGTTTAACTACTTGTATTGTTATTTTTTTTTCAATTTTTATGGTGTGTTAATTAATTATTTTTATAATTTTAATTATAATAAATTAATTTTGGTTTTTTAATTTTTTTAGTTTGTACCAATTTTAGAAATTTTTTACTTTTAATTTTAAAATTATATATTATTATTAATATTAGAATCGTAATTATTAGTGAATTTATATATTTATTTCAATTAAATTCTACAAAAAAATTAGTAGAAACTATTATTTTAGTATAGGTATGTGAATAATTATTTAATTTGTAACATTAGTATATCTAATAGATAGATGTGTGTGTGTGTGTGTGTCTATGTGTTTTTAATTATAACTATATTAGTTATTATTTTTATTATTATTTTTATATTTTCATTTAATTTTAGTGAAAAATATTCATGTGTCCTTATTTAAGGAGGAAGATATGTAGAGGGGAGATCTACATCTTTTTTACACCTAGCCTCACACATCATCTAGTCATTTCCCCTTATCCTCCCTACTGATCCCTCTCGTTGACCACTCCCTTACTCGTGTTATTTGTCGCCCCACCCACCTCACACCATTATCTTCATCTGTAGAAACCAAGTTATTTCAGTCATTTTTTGAAAAAAAATTATATTAATCCTAGGTCAACAATTTTATGAAAATTATGGTTGAAAGGCAGCAAGGCCCCTTCCCCTTTCAGTTAAGATGAAAGGTGGCAGGGCCTCTATCACTTTTAAGAAAAAATAAAAAATATATATTATAAATTTTCATGTCTTTATATTTAAAAATATAAATATTTTTTATTATATATATATATATATTAAGTTTATTTTGTTTTGTTTAAAATTATGTTAATATTTGAAAGTGAAAATGTTATGTTTCAAAACAATAAATTTTTTTGACATGTAAATTAGCTTTTAATTATTATATTTATATTCTTTTGATTTTCAAAAATATTTAATATTTTGAGTCATTTTTTAAAATATCCCTTCTATTTTAATTATATTTTATAAGTTATGTTCTTTCAAAGTCACCAATATGAGACATAATAATGTTAGAAGTTGGTGAATTTGAAATTATATAACATATAATATATAAATACAATCATAATGATATTTGACATGCTTGATAAAAATATGAAAAATAATTCAAAATAATAGGCATTTATTACAAAAAAATAATGAAAATTAATTTTAGAAGCACAATATAATGTTGTTTGAAACCATTATAATTATATTTATAATCCTTTTTTACATTCCTTTCTGTTTCAAATTTTTATTATATTTATGAAATTATTTTTATTTTCAACAACTTTTAAGATTATTATACTATGTTTATGTTTTATTTAGATTGTTTTTATAGTTAATATTTTATAATATTTTAAAGTTTCCATCTTCAAATTCAATAAGATTTCTTATGTTTCAAGTAGTTGGCTTTGAAAGCTTATAAAATAAAATCAGTAACTAAAATATAAATGGAAATTGAAATAGTGGTTAAACATGTAAAAATGGTTGATAGGGAAATGAATTTCACCATTTTAATATATATAAAACATATTCATGAAAGTGTGCAGTCACTCTCTATAGTGAGGTCCCCTCCCACATGTTGTTTTGCGAATGGGATTATCGTATCGAGATCACTAACCTCTATGCTGAGGTGGAATATGATGACCCTAGGGAGGGTTGATCCTCAGGCATTGGAATGTAGACATTCGGATGCTCTTACCATGTCTCAGTAGGAGGAGGTTTCAACTAGATACAATATTACGCACCTAATCCTTCTACAACTATGCGAGTAGAAAGATCTGTCATCGTCACCTGGGGGAACTATAGAGCCTGTGAATGAACTAGAACAGAAGATGGAGGCATGGGAAATGAACCGTGATAGAAGTTCATATAAACTATACCTAGAGAAAATTTGGATATCCTACCAATAAAGGTGGATCCCATGCCTCCTGATGCACATCCCCAATCAGTTGAGGTTGGACTACTGGAGGTCTAAATTCTGCCTACGAAATAGGTGAGGCCTCACATGCAGCATGATCTGGTCTACATCATAGTCATCATGGTTCCTCAACATCAATAGTTCTAGGAGGATTTTCCTTAGTAGGAACCTATACTCATTAGGAATGAATGTCATCTCTCCAGGGTGGAAGATCAAATATGCTATCATGAAATTCATGGTAAGTTGGTTTCAACCCATATGTTGCAGCTTGGATCACTGCCATGACAAAAACTCCATCCTCCTCTTGATCACTCATACAAATAATCTATTGTAGTCAAGTATGTTGTAAAGAGATTAAAATAAATAATAAAATAGTACAACAAAAAAACTAATGGAAATTTATTAGCTAACCATATCTTAAAACACTTTATCGTGTTGAGTAAGATACAATATATGCTTCAGTATATACCATGGATCATACTCAACCTCCAACGAAAGAAGGAATCACATCATGCATACACCTTGTATATGAAGCGATGGTTGTCTTCCTAGGATATAGAGGTACTCGACATGTTGTCGACACCAGTAAAAATCATACCACCCTATTAAATTCATGAAATTAATCTCCTATAATCGTCTTACTAGAAATGGAATGCACTAAACACAGACAAATTGGAACATTAATCTATTAGTCCAGTTCCACTCAATACTATAAAATTGAATAAGAGGTACTGTAACCATAGCATCTTGAAGACCAGAAGTTTAGTATTCTAGAAACTGGTCCAATAAAGCCCATTATGGAATCCATGAAATCTGAAATGACATGTGATATTTTTCAAAGTTTCTTAATAAGAAAAAAAATGATGATATTATGAAATATTTTATTCAATTAAAAATTTTATACACTTACGTCTTCAAGTAGGAGTCTATCCAACATGTGATGGTATGGACACAAACTGTGTTTTGGAGCACTAAAAAAGTGGTTTTCCTAAATCCACACTTAAAATAAAATATCAAAAGTGTTAAATAATTAGAAATTAAATTCTATAACTCCTAATATAGTCAAAAAACAATATAGATGAGTGAATATACCAGTTTCTATGAAGAACATAACATAACACATCTATAAGAAACTCTTGACCAGCAAGAATATGGGAGAGAATAGGGATGGAATCCCATGACCACATTTGAATAATGAAGACACATCCCATAAGATCTATTTGGTTTGACAAGAATGTCATTAATAATGATCTTTAATTGTAATCCAAGCTTGTAGATCCCCAGTTGTATGTCCTGACCTGATCAAAATCACCATGTATCACTAGATACATCATGTGAAAATGCATACCTGAGTGATCATCACACAATGTCACTCAAATGATCCATAATATATAAGCACAATCATGATGCATGATAGTTTTCCTTTCAATATCATCGGGTAAATGTGTGAAGTGCATCTCAATCCACCTCCTAGATATTGACCTACCATCATTAGTGGCATCATCAGCTAAAATGTTGATGCCTATAAATCTATGTACAAGATCAGTCCATTCTGCACAAGTGGGTCCAATAATGGCATCACCCTAGATATGAAGACCGAGCAAGACTACCACATCCTCATGGGTGATGTTCATCTCTCCCTCGGACTGGTGAAATGTGTGTGTCTCTAGTCTCCATCTTTTGTGGATGGTAGAAATCAGGTGATGATAAACAAATGTGGAATCAAATACCATAATTCTATAGAATCCAGCACGGTGTAGGTAATGTAAAATGGTATCTGGAGGTAAAATGTAATGGTGATGGTGCACCCGACACACCATGATCCATCAAACCTGAAAACCCATTATCACGGCACATAAAACATGCCTATATTTCTTAGTGGGTTGTATAGTATCCCTCATCACTATGTAAAGAATTTAAATAAGTATTTAGTGTAAAATGTAAATATAATCTTATGGTCAACACAATTTTATGACTAGTAGAATTTAAGAATGAAATTTTTATTCCCATTATTTTAGGATGTTTTTTACAT
The DNA here is from genome assembly GCA_963277665.1 of Viscum album. NCBI lineage: Eukaryota > Viridiplantae > Streptophyta > Magnoliopsida > Santalales > Viscaceae > Viscum > Viscum album. The sequence goes on from OY728120.1 coordinate 1,417,032,673, forward strand.
AAATAAAAGGGCATGTCTTCATGTTTCACAGATCATATTTCAAAAGTTTTTTTAGATATTTTTTTACCTAATAAATGGTGTTTTGTATGATATGGTTTTATATATTTATATAAAAAACATTTTTTCTTTTTTATCTAAAGGATTATCATAAAATAGTGTGCTTTGTAATTTATGTATGATTTCTCACATGATGTTATGTTTCATGATTATTTGCTCACATTGTTGCTTTATGGATTATCCGTAGAATGTTTTATTATTATTTCATGTCACCCCACATGTACTTTTTATATTCCTTTAAATGTGAATATGAAAGCCTAATTTTCATTTTATAGTAAAAGTATTCAAAAATGTTAGGCAATTCTACAAAATTAAGGATCTTATATTAACACCATATAATTAAAAATATGAGAAGATCAAATTGGAGACAATAAATCTTTTTGGATGAGAGTCTGAACTTGATCATGTAATGTTAGGGCATCATTTTCATTTATGGCCTTCTTGATGACATGTGGTTAATTTCATACTTTTCCCTTGTTCTTGAGGCTATTCCATCTCATTCCAGATCCTTCTATACTTTGGTCACCCTTGTTGAAGCAACCTGTTGATGTCATCAATATCAACTGATCTTTGGAAATTGGGAAATATTGAAACTCTCCAAGAGGCTTCCATTGTGTATCATAATATTTAGAAATGGTATACAATGGGTACACTGGATCAACATATTCTTCCCATGATATCTTCATAGAGTCACATGCTATGATGGAATATGCGTAGAGAGATTATAATGCCTAGAATTTTCATAATTGACATTTACACACTTCTAGTAATACCACTATTTTTCACTGTTTTTACTTGTGATGGGGTCTGAACACTCTTGAACTTCAAATTGAGATTCTTCTCAACAAAAATGGAACATTCGATAACTATAATCTTCTTCAATGATCTTTTACTTATCTTGTTGAAAGTGTCTTTCATACCTTATCCCTTACTTAATATTATCTAAAACTAGTTATTGTCTATAAATAAAGTAATTCACACAACGATAAAATGTATCCTAGACTAGAGAAATTATAAGTAACTTGTGAATCCCCTTGAAGACACCATCGATGCACTCCACAATTTTTTTGGCCATGTGTCTGTACTTATTCTCCCCATCATATGCCAATGGCCATTGTTCTTCAGAAATTTGTATCATATAATCATACACTTCCTGATTAGCCTTGATGATTTGTTCAAAACATTATTCAAATCTTCATTTATCAGAATCATATTCTATAAAAAATTGATCATATTTCATATAAATTGATTTTATCATTATGTTGAAATAGTAAAAAACAAAAAATACATTTCATACCATTCTCATGATTATCTTCTTCATAGGTTCATTGTGAAATGTTTTTTGTACATTGATAGAAATGTTTTTAATGAAATACTAATGATGTGAATTTGGGGGTCTTTATGTATCTGGATCCACATTGATTGCCTCATTGGTTTCCTTATGTCAATCAGATATCAAATAGACACCCCAAATGTGGGTGAAAAAGTTACTGATACATTCTAAAAACCCACTCCATTATTCATTGTTTTTCTTCTCCACAGTGGAAAATCGAATATAAATAGGTTAATGGTTACTATCATGGGTTTCCAAAATCAACAATACACCCTTGTATCTTCTTTATAGAAACGTTCCATCATTTTATATGAATTATTTTCTGAAATGAGGTATTTAAATACAAGGGATGAATTCCCAGAAGAACTGATGAAATTGAACACGAGATGGATCATGTCAATTATCTTGAGACACAAGTTCGTTTATTTGAATATGGAATACAACTTAGTCATTATGGCTCAGTATAGATATTAATTGTGAAAACACATGATACGAGCAATCCCAATCACCATTGACCTTCATAACTGGCTTTTGTTTTTCCATCCATGTCTTATTATAGGAAATCATATAACAAAAATTTTGTTGTATCTGCTTCTGAACATGAGATACAAGAAGATATTGGTAGCTCCTAATCATCATGAAGACAATATGTGACACAAATTTATCATCCAATGAGTTATGATCTTTTATTAGTTTATGTTGAATGTAAGTATGAGCTACCTCAATCATTTAAATTCTCTAACCTCCAAATGCAATGTATGAAAGCACCCTCAATAATAATCTAAAATCATCCCCATATTAATCACACCTTATTATTTATTTTTAAAACTTGGTTCCTAAACTAAATATATATAGTGCCTCTCTAAATGAAATATTTTTAGCATGTTTTTCAATGAATCTTAACATGAAAATCCCTTCCAACATATAATGTTTTTTTCATCTCACTAAACATATCCACTACAACTCTAGGAAACTCAGTAGCATGTGTGAGAACATTTCAGTTGAATTCAGTAAAATGTGTCATTGGTTCTGACCAAGATGCGAAGAGTGGTGGATGATTTATTTTGGGTCATATGACTGATGTATTTCAAGAAACATCCACCCCAACTTTTGTTGCTTTCTCCTTATCATTGTTGTTCTCTCTATTTGTTACATCATTAACAAAATCCTCATCATAATTTGGATTTACATATATATCTATGAGATCATCTAGTTTTTCCCCTTCCAAATCATAGAGAGGAGCCTCAATTTCTTGAGATGGACCTTCTTTAAACACATTTGTAAGTATACATCTTTGTAAAATTATATGTTGTTCTTTTATAGTACAAACTTCAATTTATAACTTCATCGAGGCACCATCTGAAGATAAGGAAAATGAATTTATTTCTTAGACCTAGTACTCATCAGCAACCAATAGATAATCAATATTCCATAGTGTATATAGGAATTGAAAATTTCTATAGCTAATAGACTTGATCTCTTTATTGGGTCACAGATTTAATCAATTATAAATTCTATCTTGAATTTGACATAGGGTTACAAAATCATATGTCGTAAAAATTTGTGTTGGTTTTATACTATTCAAATCTTATTTCTCAGTTTAAATAACCTCCTTGTAGTAGTATACATATGAAAACATGACTCTCTACATCCAAAATGTTTTCTTGTCAATATTATGATAGTATAAATAATATTAAAAAGTGAGGTATGACTATATAATCATTATTATATTGAAATTCTAGAATGTATGTTTATATCCTAAAAAATGATAATGATGTTTAATTATATAAATGTTTATTAGAAAGTAAGTCATAAAATATTTTAGAACCTATGGTAAAAAAGAATATAAAACATCAAATCAATTTATTTTTCTATGATAAAATGATAATTATGATCATATAAAGAGAAATGGACAAAAACAAACACATTAAATAACACATAAATACTTTATAGTAGACAAGAAATAACTTATTATTTTTCAACAGCACAGAGTTTGGATGAGATAAACCTAACTTTAGAAGTGGAGTGAAATCCATCTTATTTTCAAGTGGTATCTTAATAACATCTTCCAAAGGGGTGTAATAAACATTTTAATTTTCAAATGATTTAGGACTTATAATGACACCATCACCGTATGGGGAGTCCTATCATTAGAATAAAAAAATCGTTCAAAAAATATAAAGTTATGTTCATATCATGGGAATATGTCATTAATCTAGCACTTGAAAATAAGATGGATTTTACTTCACTTATTAGGTTAGAAATATCTCATCCAAACTTATCTCTATTTAAAAATTTCAAGGTATTTCTTATCTTTTGGAAAGAATTAATGTTTCATTAAATGGATTTATTCTTGTAAATTTCACTTTATATGATCATAATTGTAATTTTATAATGGATAAATAAACCGATTTTATTTTTACTCTTCTATTTACCTCTATCTCCAAAACATTTTGTGAATTCTATTGAAAATGAAGGTTAAACATATAATCTTTTTGATATTGAAATTTTAGAACATCTTATTGTATACTTAAATATAATATTAATGTTTTAAAATATAATTTTTAATATTCTTAAAGGTATTTAAGCAGTTCATAAAGAAAATATGGATAATCTAAAGAAGATCCTCTAGGAGTTTCAAACTAGGTGTGAACCAAGTCCTGTTTTCATGCACCAGCTTTCGATCGAGTCTAGCTCAATATGGTATTTTGAGGTTTTACCCTAGGTATATGTGTTCTAGAGCCACATTCACTTGTAGTATCCATACAGGGAATTAATTTCTTATATAACCACATAATATTTATGCTACCAAAATTTTAGAATGTTTTATTATATCCTAAAATATGACACTAACTTTTTTAGTACAATTTTTAACTTTTCTAAATGTTTGTTCAATGGTTTATAAAGACAATGTCATTCATATAAAAAATATCCATTAAAATTCGTAATACAAGCATTTAATAAGGGATGAATAATCTAAATAACATGAGTAACAAATCATGTGTGTAGTTAAACCCCTTTGTCATCCAGTTTTTCATTTTTTATCCTATGTTTAGTCTATGTTAATCCAAATATAATTATTGGTTAAACATTAGTTAATAATTAGTTAATCGTGGGTTAGTCATTGGTTAATCATTCATTAATCATTGGCTAATCATTTTTTAATCATTAATTAATCATTAGTCATTATTTGATATTTCCTTAATCATTCCTTAATCATTAGTTAATTATTAATTAGAAATTCTTTAATCATTAGTTAATAATTAGTTAATCATTATTTTATCAGTACTTAATCATTCCTTAATCATTTCTTATTCATTATTTAATCATTACATAACCATTATTCAATCATTCCTTAATCATTGCTTAATTATTCCTTAATAATATGGTAAACAGTACTTAATAATTAGTTAATCATTATTTAACCATTAATTAATTTTTAATTAATAATTTATTAATATTTATTTATTCATTACATAATCATTAGTTAATCATTCTTTAATCATTAGTTAATCATTATTTAATCATTAGTTAATCATTAGTTAATCATTGATTAATCATTACTTAATCATTCGTGAATTGTTAATTTATTATTCTTTAATCATTAAACATTCCTTAATCATTCTTTAATCATTACATAATCATTCTTTAATAATTACTTAATCATTAGTTAATCAATATTTAATCCTTATATATTCATTAGTTAATCATTACTCAATAATCACTTAATTATTAAGTAATCATAATTTAATCATAGTTTAATCATTACTTAATCATTAGTTAATCAATAATAAATCATTATTTAAACATTAACAAATCATTAGTTAAATATTCTATAATCTTTACTTAATCATTCATTAATCATTATTTAATCATACGTTAATATTTCTTTATTCATTACTTAATAATCAGTTGAACATTATTTAAAACTTAATTAATTATTCCTTTATAATTAGTTAATCATATGATATTCATTAGTTAATTATTATTAGTTAATCATTATATGCATTCATTCTTCCTTCCAAAGTTATTAATTAGTTAATCTATACTAAAACATTACTAATAATAACTATTATTTATAAACTACATATAAATAACTAAAATAATAAATAAATAAAATATTTACAACTAACTTAAAAATCAATTAATTAAATAAATAACATTAAATTAAATAAGAATAAATACCTATACATGATTATTTACAAAAAAAAGTCACTTATTTTCGACCACTAGAACCACCACGCACAAAGAAGGCTTCTCTTATAGAGAGAGTGTGTGGATTTTAGATAGAGGAGGGAATTTCAAAGTGAGGAGAATGAGGGTCGGTGGTCTTTTATAGGGACTTAAGGGAAAGTCAGTAAGTGGGTTCCACCTTTTGTCTTTACATAAGGTGAAAGGAATCCAATATCTAGCTACCTTTAATTTTATTTTAGACAAAATGTGATAGGCCCCCACCCACTTTTTCAATGTCATTGATCAGGGTTGATGATAGGAAATGGAGGCACACCGCTAGCTACCTTTAAATAAATTGAGAAGCTGGCAGGGCACCTACCACCATTCCAACAAAAAAGTAAAAAAAGACCTAGAACAGTTTAAAAAATCAAAAAATGCATAAAAACTCACAGCAACCCCATTGTTGACATCCCGTCACACATGATGTGATCCCACGATTAGGCAGGTTCCATCTTCTCTAATAACCATCCCTATCATCTTTCTTCATTCCAGTCCTGGTCTTCCACCAACTGCATACACTCCAGCCTCCACCTTCTCCATGTTGGCCTCCCACAGCCATCATTCATTCTCCTTCATTAGGTCGTGTGTTTCACCTCCTTTATATGCACCACCATCTTGATTTCCCGTTGGGTTACTTATTCTAATCATGGTGGGTTTCTGTGGTCCATCAGGTTCAATGGAATTTGGAGATTGACATTTTTTAAGTTTGTTGATGAAAATAGAGTACAGAGAGACACCACCATTATTTCAGTAATGCATTTTTTAGTTTTCATGAATTATCATTCTATTTCCAAATGTATTTTTTTAGTCATAATTTCATACGAAATATTTTTTTTTGGATGTTGACTAAGTAGTAAAAATTTTAAGTATTTTAGGTTGATATTTTATTATATAATTAATTCTCAATTGAATTTATTAGTTGGTTTTTAATTTTAGTTTTTTATATTAGTATTGAAATTATTTTTTTGTAATTAAAATTATTCATTTTAGTTATTTTTCAATTCATTGATACTGAAAAAATTAATTATTTAGACTGGTTGTAGTGAATATAGGTGGCGCAGCTTTGTGAAAAACAGATTATTTCATTTCTGCGATTGGTTTGATACTCAAACACATCTTTTAATTTAGTTATAACATCATAAAAGGGGCCTTAAATAAATTAGGAGATAAAAATAACTCAATCAAAAAGATTTATAAATTTTGTAATATGAGAAAATTGAGTAAGTTAATTATTTGATTATAGAATAAAATCATTGATTTCATAATAGTTTCCTTACAACGTCCACAACCAGACACACATGTTGATTCAAAGTTAGTTGTTGTTATTTTAATTTCATTTTTTTAGTCTTTTCATGTTACTATAAAAAGGCATTTAAAGAGTTGGTATTTATCAGTGCTTGAAAAAATAGATCATAAATGAAAACCTTATCAGTGCTAAAGAAAGCGTTGATAAATTTAACCATTTATCAATGATTTTTCTAGCACTGATAAAGGGTACCTTTATAAACACTTTATTTTTAGCATAGATAAATGTTATCCTTTATCAGCACTTTATTTTTAGCACTGATATATGGTACCCTTTATCAATGCTTTATTTTTAGCATTGATAAATAATACCCTTTTCAAAAGTTCTAGTAGTGATAAAAGGTATCATTTATCAGCGCTATATTTTAAGCACCGATAATGAAATCTTTTATCTGCGCTTTTTTAACACTGATAAAGGACTGAATAAAAACAATATAATAATTAAATAAAAAAAATAAAAAAAATTATCAAAAAAATATTACAAATTTTATTAATTAAATAAGTATTGATAAAATGAATAAATTAATGATACTATACAAAAATTATAAATACTAACAAATAGTATGTATTAAATATATAGATATATGAAATGAAAATTAAACAAATTAAAATTAAAAATATGTAAATTGAGAAAAATATTAAAAAATTTATTAATTAGATGGTTATTAATAAAGTTAATTAATAATATATATTAAATATATAGATATATATTAATTTATATAAATATGATTTATATATTAAAAAATATTTATGCTCTTTACATTTAATAGTGTTATATTTTGACAATAATTGTTTATAATTAAAAATTAATATTAATTAAAAATAATGACTAATTGCACAGATTAATGGAAATATAATTTAATTTCATTTGATTTTTCAATTAAACAAAGATCAAATGTTTGTTATATTGATTTCACATATACATAGTTAATATATTTTTACATAAATTCACACACACAAAACTTATCCATTTTTTGAATATTGTTAAAGTGTACTTATTTTTTATTTATTCAATTTCACTCATTATCAAATTTCATGCACATAAAATTAGATATTCATTAATAATGTTAAAGAAATATTTTAAAAATATTTATAAATAAGCATAAAATATTTATAAATGTACATACTATATTTAATAAATTTATGTACTATATTTATAAAATTATATATTTTAATTATAATTAAATAAATATTTTTTTTAAAAGTATTTATATAATTATAAATAAATAATTATATATATTTAAATAATTATTAAAATTATAATAAATTTACTTAAATAATGAATATATTTACAATATTTATATTTATATTTATTTATTAAATATATATAAATATATATAATTATATAAATATATATAATGATATAAATATTATTTTTTAAAAATATTTATATAATTATAAATAAATAATTATATGTAAACATAATTTTAAAAATATAATTAATATATTTAAATAAAGAAAATATTTACTATATTTATAATTATATATATTTATTAAGTGTATATATATATTTAAAAAATTATTTATAATTATAATTATAAATCCTTTATCAACGCTGAAGTAATAAACACTGATAAAAGTCATATTTATCAATGATTTTTTTGCACTGATAAATGTAGGTATTTATCAGTGCTAAAAAAGCACTAAAAAAATCGATCATTATCAGTGCATAAACTTTAGTGCTGATAAGGATGCATTTTATCAGAGTTTATTTCTTAAGAATTAATAAATGGACTCTTTATCAGCACTTTTTTTAAGCGTAGATAAAAGTGTCCCGATCTATTTAAAAAACCTAACCTGTGGTGAACCCCTCATGATATCAGAAGTTTTCCATGGAAGCCATCCACTGTCAGTGCTACTCCTTGGTTAATCAAAGCTCGAATCACACAAACCCGCTACCTTTAGTTTCTTGAACATCGCTTAAATTCTAGTGTTTCGTGCAGTTAGGGTTTCATAAAAATGTCAAGATCTATATCTGAGGGTCTTGGATTTTCTTCAACCCAGGGAGGTAGGCCTGTGTTTTCATTTGTAGGTTCTGATTTTCTTTCTATATTTTTCTTTTTGGTTTTTATTTCTTCTAAGATGAAGTCATCATTTATTTGTGCTCCGGTCATTATATAGTGTTTTTATTTTGTTTATGATATGTTTTTATTCTTTACTACTAATTTGGATATCCTGTTTTGGTCTTTTTAATTTTTTTGAATCAATTTTCTTTTTTGTCTACATATATATCCCATCTTGCACTACAAGTTTAATTTTTTCACTATTTTGAAATCTAAGAGAATCACCTCTGGTATCTAGATAATGTAATTAAATAAATATTTATTACACTGTATAAATATTGAAGTTTTGGGATATAAAAACTTTAAACAATAAAGAAAATTGATTTAGTAATCTAGTTCTCAGTCTGGTGATGGTGAAAAGTAGCAATAGAAGCATATTTTATGTATTTCATGTAAGGTGATTTATTTATTTAAATTTTATTTAAATATTCTAGTGTTAGGGTTGTTTCTTTAAAATTTATTTTCTCATAATTATGTTGTTTTATTTTAAGGTAAATCTTAGTAATGGTGGTACCATATTTAGTTTTTTCAATGGAACTATATTTTCAAAATTTGTATGGGGTTGTATTTATTTTACTATGTTGTGATATTCTGTTGTAAGGGTTATATATAGTTTTTTCAATTTAAGTTTATTTTATAAAGATGTGTGTGTGTGTGTGTGTAAATATATATATCGTTTTATCTATTAATATGTGTTTTTAGAACATATAATTTAAGAGTGATTTTATAATTATTTATTCACAAATTATAGTTCTAGATTTCTAAATTAGGAAGGGATTAAATTTATTTTCATTAAAAATTGTGTTTAAGTGTGAATTGGTTTTTCAGTTATGTTTATTATAAATTCCATGTTCTATATATATATTTTTAATAGTGCATGGGATAGACGTTGTAAGGTTCGGTGTGTTTTTCTCCCTTGTTTGTGATATATCTTATTGATGTGTATTGTTGTTTTATGCCAACATCTTTATAGACCTCCATATAATCTCAAGGATGGGTCATTGTGTATTATAAAGCACCTCTAGAATCCTTCAAATGGGTAGATCTGATGTAATGACCTCCCTATAATCCTTGGGATGGGTCGGTGTGGTAATATGACTTCCCAAGAGTCTTGAAATGTTTTCAAATATTTGATATACCATTAAATTAAAATGTAATAATTCTGTTGGTTTATACGTCACTTGTTTGAAAATATAGAATGCAAGTTATCAATTTTATATATAAGAAATTATTTTTCGGTATTCATTATTTTCTTTCTACATGTATTGGTCCCACCCCTAGGAATCTATGATTACTATCTATGTATGTGAAATAACTTTTTATTTATTAAAATGTTTTATCAATTCATTTTTATATCTTCTAGTTGATTGAATGAGATTTTATTAATCTTGTTTATTATATTTGGGTTTCTTATTACTCCTTAATTTCATATATTATATTTTAATTTATTTAGTGGATTTAAGAGAGACCTATATGTGTCAAACAACACTTATTATTTCATTTTTTTTCTTGAGACTCATCCCCCATCTCTTTTATAGACAACTGTCATCCTCATCAACATCATATTTTGAACATCCATTATTGAAATTTGTTGCTTGAAACTCATCCCCCGTCTCTTTTATATTACTTTTAGTACTCTGAGCATTAGTCATTACATGGATGACTACTTCTTAGAATATTTCAAGAAATATTGTTTCATGTCCACAATAGTTGAAGGATATGTCAAACAACAAAATGAAATGATATATTTCCAAGAGAAGATTTTATGATGATAAGTTTTATATAACATTATCCTTTAAATGAATTATTAGTATAACACCTACCATAGTGGATAATTGTTTTCTTAAATTAAATTACCCATTTTCTTTAACGTACTGAAATTCTTTGAAATAATCAAATGTTGAGTTTACCATAATATAATTTTTTATAACTTTCGTCTTTGTTAATGTATTTCTTTTAAGTATTTATTTATTTATTGTAAAAAATTATTCTTTCCAATATTCAATTGGATTGATATGAATCAAAAATGGATGCAACTAATTATTTGAAAAAAGAGTATAATGATAGAGATAAATAGTTCATCATGTTTTCAAGAGATCATGCATACAACCCATCTTGAATCCTCTATTCACATTTAAATTTTTTTTATTCAAGATAAATTGCTCCGAAAGAGTTGTAAGAACATTTGATTTTTCACTGAATAGATTAGAGATATAAATGTAAGACTAAACAAGGGGAAAATTGAATTTGGACACTAATTGGGATGATATTGTTGTTTATGGGTCATTTGATGTGAATACCTGTGTAAAGGATGATGGATATCACATGGGAAATCATAATGGAAATTGAAAATGACCTTTAGGATTGTCCAAAGTTGTTTGAGGAGTTAAATAGTTTTCTAAGAAACCATTGTCTATCAATTTTACTAAATACACAACATTGTCAGATGTATTGAAGTTATATAATTTGAATGCTAGCGGCAGATGGAGTGACACTAGATTTACAGAACTACTTGGTCTCCGAAATGATACACTACCAGAATAAAATGAACTACCATTCTGAAAATATGATGATAAACAAATGTTACATTCAATGGGAATGATCCCTAAAAAAATCATGCTTTTCCAAATGATTTCATATTATATTTCAAGGACCATGAATCACTCATAAAAGGCTCTATGTGGGGTGCATATCGATTCAAGAAAAATGAATCAATTCCTTCAAAATTTGTATTGTACATTCCTATCATTACACATATTAGATTACTATATGTTTGTTAGGAAACCGCAAGAAAATTGAAATGGAATATAGATGAAAGAATTAAAGATAGGAACCTCTATCATATAGTATATTCTCTTCAATGGAATAAAATAGATTATGAGTATCCTGAATTTGTAAATGAGTTGAGAAACATTCGTCTTGCGTTATCTACAAATGGAATAAATCCTTGTGGTGTACACAATAGTACTCACATTACAAGGGATGTCATGTTGGAAAATTATAACTCTTCGCCATGGTTATGCATAAAGAAAAAATAAATTATGTTGTCTCTACTTATATCTGGACCAAAGAATCCTGGTAATGATATTGATGTCTTTTGGATCCATTGATCAAAGATCGGAAATTGATGTGGGATATAGGTGTTACAATATATGATACTCTGAAAAGTGAAGAATTAACATTGAGGTCCATGTTGTATTGAATTATAAGTGACTTCCTTCCTTTTGTAAATTTATCACGATATAGTATTAATTGAATTTTGGGATTTCCCATTTGTGAAAAACACTCATACTTAGTTCATTTGAAACAATACTCAAATACTGTGTTTTTAGGGCCTCAAATTTTTTTCCTCGATGATATAAATACTGATCATGGATGGTAGCATTTAATGGGCTTATCAAACAAGGTACAACACCATCTCCTGTAACATGTGATCAACTGTACAATAAATTATAATATATTAACACTATTTTTAGTGAACCATTTTCAAAAAACCTCACAAAATCAGGTTGAAAATATTTTTTTGAATTATCATATTGGAATGTATTGTATGTCATACATTTTATTGATGCCATTAATGTAGAAAAAAATGTAATTGATAGTGTTATTGTCACATTACTAAATGTTCTTAGAAAAACTAAATATGTAATCAAGCCTAGAATGGACATGATTAAAATGGGGATAAGTGAAGAGTTGGCACCAGTAAAGTGTAAAAAGTGGAATTTTCTTCCTCCATTAGCTTACACACTATCTATACATGAAATTTTTTAATTTTTCCTTTTCCTTAATAGTGTAAAAGTTCCACATGGGTATTCATAAAAAATCAAGAATGTAATTTAAATGACTAATTAGAATTTAAAAGGACTAAAATCACATGACTATCATATTTCGATGCAAGATTTAATGTATGTTTATTTCCATTGAATTCTTCCTCAAAGTATATGATATACATTAACCATACTCTACTTCTTTTTCAAGTCCATATGTAGTAAATTTATAGACCTAATGAAGTTTTCCATCAAGACTAAGAAGGTTGTAGTCATATTATGTGAATTATATATGTTCTTACAACAATCATTCTTTGATATAATGGCCCTCCTAATTGTTCAATTATTTAGAGAGGTTTAACTATGTGGTCCTCTCTATTATAGATGGATGTACCCCATTGAATGGTATGAGAATATTTTTAAAGGTCCTATCAGTAATCAATTTTTTCTATAAGGTAGTATTGTATAATGATATATTGTTGAAGAAGATATTGAATTCTATATTGATTGCCTATCAAATGTTGATAGTATCTCTCTCCAAAAGTCTCATTACAGCAAGTTCCTTATGGGAAAATGGATTTTCAAAAGAGATGTTGTTACAATTACCTTGACAGAGTGTGAGAAAGTTCACCTTTACATTTTACATAATAAAGGAGATGTTTATCCACACATTGAATCCCATAAAGAAATTCTTAGATATTTGAACCCATCAAGGGATGAACGATGGATATCAAATAAATATAATAAATAGTTTATTGGATGGTTCCAAGATCAAATTTATAAGGATTTATCTGAAAATAAAAATTCAATTATCAAACAACACCAATGGATATCTAGAGGACTGAATGAAAATATTTTATCTTACACTATTTTTTTAATCAATGGTTATACATTCGATACAAAAGAAAATTATGACTGTAGTATGATAAAAAACAGTGGTGTTATGCTTGTGGTTGAAGTAATGCACATATCCGGTTCCAAGGATAGAAATCCAATTTATGAAAATATGTCATAATTTTTCATTATCGAACATATGTATGAGTTGGATTATACAACATTTCAAGTACCATTTTTCCATTTAAAATTGGTTGAAATATCAATGGAGTGAAAGGTAATGAAATGGGATTCGTGAATGTGAATTTCATCATGGAAGGGGAAAATAAGAGTTGTTCATAATGACATAACAAGAAGTGCAAGTATTTTATGTCTCTTATGAAATAAACAAGAATTGGTTTATTCTCATACTGGCAACTAAAAGAAATTCCATTTCATATGAAAATTCAATTGAGGATGACCCTTTTATTGGGAGATCATAATCAATTCATGTTAGGCGCAACGTAGATAATGTATTGTATATTAGAGTGGAACATAAAGAGGGGACTAAGATTATTGATTGAGGAACCAAATATCTAAAACCATTAAAATAAGTAAGACGGTTCGATGAAAAGGTAAAAACTGTTTTTTAATTTACTATGATTTTTCTCATATTATTATAGGCTCTATGCTAAATTAACATAATATAAATTAAACATTTGACTACTCATTCCAAGAATGTCTTCTTCGCATGATGATGTTACTAGTACCTCAGAAGAAAAAACTATAATGAAGAAAACACTTTTTAAATATGTAAAGGTAATGTTATGGTATACTTTCTCTATTTTACTGAAAAATTATATAATGGAATGTTGATTTAATTTCAATTATTCCTTGGAAATTTTATTTATTTTATGGGATTCATGTCCATCTATCATGCCTTAAGAGGAAAAGAAATGATGTTGTCTCTTATCAATCACAGTGGTATTATTGATGTATGTACAGTTAAATATTTGTCTATAAAATTAATTTATTATTTCATATTTATGATTAATATATTTCTTTTTATTTTTACATGCATAATAATTGTTTTATTATATAGGTGGATTCTTCTGTTTGATTTGGGGGGGTCTTCCCATATTTTGAAATTTTTACTTTTATAGAATTCTTCTCTCTCAAAACCTTTCACCCCTACAATTTTGAAATTTATCACTTTCCTTCAAGTTCCCTACACTTCTGTATCAAAGGTAATCATGTTGTTTCCAATGTAAAATCATTATCCATATAATTAATTTATTATTTCATATTTATGTTTAATTTATTTCTTTTTAGTATTACTCATATAATAATTTTTTTCTTATACAAGTGAATTATTTTTTTGATCAAGGATCATTTATTCAAAGATGATCCTATAGTGTTGACAATTTAACAATTAAATCCAATGGATTCCATGGTAACAATGATAATTAGAATTTTTTGATACTTTGGGATGTGTAGGAATCCGCTTCGTTTGAATCCGTCCAATGGTGTAGCTGGTATGACTCCAAGTGCGTATTTTTATTTAAATATTACATTAATTTTTGTAAAATGGACAAATGACCTACTCAAACCCAATAAAATGACTTTTTATTGTTTTTATACTTTACAAAATTATCCATAAGTAAATTGTTTTATGGTTAGGAATCAAACACACCACAATCTGATACATGATGTGCCCAATATGACTTAAAGTTTCTGTTATCCGTTTAAAATCAACATTTTAGTTCAAAAAGTGTCCCTCGCTAAAAACTAATAAAACATGCTATTATTTTCTTCATAATTTAATAAAATTATTAATATATCATTTTTGATATTTATAAATTGGTTTCATGTCAAACTGATACACAATGTGATCGAAATGGGTCAAATTTCATGTTTCCTGTTTAAAATGGAATTTTACTAAAAAAACCGAAGAACTCAAAACTATGAAAACATAGTTATATTTTTTTGATACTTTATGAAAGCAATAAATAATTAATTTTATACATTTATTATTTTTACACACCTTAATCCAACCCATTGTGTGATTGTTATGACTCAAAGTGTGTACATTTATTTAAAATTGGCATCAATTTTAGTAAAATGGACAAATGACACACTAAAAACCAAGAAAACACATTTTTATTGTTTTTATAATTTACTAAAATTATAAATAAGAAATTTTTTATGTTTAGGGATTATATTCACATAAATCTGATACATTATGTGCCCGGTATGACTGAAAGTGTCTATTATCAGTTTAAATTCAGCATTTTAGTTCAAAAAGTGTCACTCACTAAAAACTGATCAAACGTGCTCATATTTTATTAATAATTTAGTAAAATGATTCATATGTCATTTGTGACATGTAGGAATTAGTTTCATGTAGAACTTATACATGATGTTATCTGAATGAATCAAAATAACGTGTTTCTAATTTGAAATGACAATGTAATAAAAAAAGACAACTGATGTACTCATAAATGTGAAAATGCATTCAGATTGTTTATATATTTTAGAAAAATTATCCATAGGTCATTTTAGATGTGTAGGAATATAATGAACCTCAATATCACCCATGGTGTTACTTCTAGAAATCAAAGTGCATATTTTTATTTAAAATTGACATAAATTTTAGTAAAATGGACAACAGACCTACTTAAAACTAAGAAAACATATTTCTATTATTTCGATAATTTAATAAAACAATACATAAGTCATTTTTGACATTTATAATTTAAAATAAACTCAATCCTATACATTATGTGAAATGTATGACATAAATTTTCTATTATCGGTTTAAAATCAACATTTTAGTTTAAAAAGTTCCAGTCACTGAAAACTGATCGAATGCACTCATATTTTTTTTATAATTTATTAAAAATATTCATAAGTAATTTTTGACATTTATAAATTAGTTTCATACCAAACAAATACATTATGTGATTGGACTGAGTCAAAAGTGTGTGTTTCTAGTTTAAAATGACTTTTTAGTAAAAAAGGAAAATATGGTAATCAAAACTGATCAAACACATTTGGATTATTTTGATACTTTCGGAAAGAAATAGATAGGTAATTTGAGACATGTATAAATTAATTGAACATAAATCCAACCCAATGTGTGACTGGTATGACTCAAAGTGCATATTATTATTTAAAATTGACATCAATTTTAGTAAAATGGACAACTTTCCTACTCAAAATCAATAAAGCACATTTTTATTGTTTTGATACTTTAAAAAATGGTCTATAAGTAATATTTGACATGTAGGAATCAAACAAACCTCAATATGATATATGATGCACTCGATATGACATAAAACGTCCTTTATCAGTTTAAAATCGATATTTTAGTTCAAAAAAGTGTGACTCACTAAAAACTAATCAAATGTGTTCAGATTTTCTTGATGATTTATAAAATTGAGTCATAAGTAATTTTTGACACGTATGAATCATTTTAGTGTTAAAATTATACTTTATGTGATCGAAACAATTCAAATGTGTGTGTTTCCAGTTTAAAATGGGTTTTTAGTAAAAAAGATAACTCACATACTCAAAAGTGAGAAAATGAATTCAGAATGTTTTGATACTTTTAGAAAATTATCCATAATTCATTTGAGATGTTTTTGAATAATCATCACCTCAATTTGAACCACAGTGTGATCGGTTTGACTCAATTTGCATATTTTTATTTAACAATGACAATAATTTTAGTAAAATGGATAACTAATCTACTCAAAACTAAGAAAATGCATTCATGTTTTTTTTTACTTTAAAAAAATGATCCATAAATAATTTTTGAAATGTATGAATAAAACTAACCTCAATCTGATACATTATTCTCTTGGTATGACTTAAATTTCTGGTTATTAGTTTAAAATAGACATTTTAGTTTAAAAATTTTTACTCACTGAAAACCAATCAAATGTGCTCGGATTTTATTGATAATTTAGGAAAACAATTTATAAGTAATTTTTGACGTGTAGGAATTGGTTTCACATAAAACTGATACACGATATGATTGAAATGAGTCAAAATTGCATGTTTCTAGTTTAAAATGACATTTTCGTAAAAAGAAAAACTGAGAAAATGAATTCATATTGTTTTGATAACTTAATAAAATTATCCACAAGTCATTTGAGATGTTTTGGAATCATCCTCACCTTAATTTGACACATGGTGTCACTGGTATGACTCTATGTGCATATTTTTATTAAAATTTGACATCAATTTTAGTAAAATTAACACTTTCTATTAATTTATTTGTTTATATTATTACTAACGTAATAATTTTTTTCTTATACAGGTTTGTTACATTTCTCGAGTAGGGGTGGTTTGTTCAGTAATATCATGTGTAAGGGTCAGTATTAAAAGACAAAGTAATATTGATGTTTTTTAATATATGTAATAATTTGTATTTATGTAATTTTATAAACCAATTTTTCAAATTCCTATAATATGTTGTTTTTTTCTAATATTTATCTTGTAAATTTATTACATTTAAATTCTTTATTGGTTCTTGTTTTTGTTAATATCTGGTGTGTTTCTGGTGTTGCGATGTGCTCTTACAGCACACTGCACTGGTGCTATAGTGTGCTTAGAGTGAGAGAGGTCCTTTGGAACTTGACATCCTAATGCTATGGGGTTTTGGATGGGAGTTATGAATTCCCATTAAGTCAATGAATTGTTTGAATATGGTGTCTTAGGACGGTCCCTAGTGACCAGGAGTGATAAGGGCTTGGTAAGGTTGGATCGGACCATGGGGTCTGGATCAAGATGAACATTTGGGATTTTGTGTCACCAAAGGGTGATGAGCATGATATTGTATTGATGACAACAGACTAAGATTGGTTTGGAGGACCCACATGACTCCATTTCAGCCAAGATGAGATATTTCATGATGAGAGGCTAGATATTTGGTGACTAGAACACAATGAATATCTAATGAGTTATGTGATGTCCTATGGGCTCTTCTTGTGTTGCATTTTCCTGTAGGACATCCTCAAAGTATAAAGGGATGGTTCCATATTCTTAGACATACCTATAGTATATGGAGATAGGTGGGTGTACTTGTGACCTCCCTAGAGTTTGTGAGGATGGGTTAGCATGATTGTGGCCTCACTAAAGTCTGTGGGGATTGGTCGATGTGATAACTGTGTTGTGTTCCGTTCAGAATTTCGTTGAGGAACTTTCTAGACATGGATTAGGTCGGTGTTCATGAATTAGTTTTTGTGTTTTGAAACCATTTTTTGAGGACTGCCCTGGGGACTAGGTCGTGGTGTGACACTATACAAGACTGATGGGCCTCCCTCATGTGAGAAAGGATGGTTTGAGGCTTATGGATGTATGATCGTTCCTAGATTCGACATGCATTGAGTTGAGGTTTTTTATGCCACCCAACCAGAGTCTTTTGATACAATATGGTAATCGATACAGTGGAACAATGTGATAAGTGGATTTCATATTGGCATCAAAGCATGTGTGGTTAGGGTCAGGGAGCCTGGCTAGCACCTAATGGGCTAACGGGAGTGTATATCTTGTTGAGTTTCATGGAAGCATATTTAGAGAACAGTGACACAACAATCATGTTTATTTATGTGTATCTATTCCTCATTCATAAATATGAATATGATGGTTTATATTAGGGGGGTTAGTGTGACCCTTATGAGTTTTATGATCACACTATACATAAGAATCTCAGTGTGTGATTTAGACCTTATGTGTACATTTCATTTTAGATCATAGGATGTTTCTTGGATTGAGTTGGTAGCTCAGTGTGTATGTGGACACAAGATGTGTGAGTTTTATAAAGGTTTCGGGCATAGTGAAATAATGAGATGAGTCATTCTCAACTTTTCTTATTCATGATCAATGATAAATATGATATTTACATGTCGATGAATTTTGTGATCAATGGAATCGAATCAATGAAAATAGAAATGAGATATAAATATGTAACCAAGTACATGATCATCACAGACTATTTATAATTCATTTAATAAAGTAAAGAATTGCCTTGTGGGAATTCATTTTATTTGATGGATCTAAAAACCGATATGTTTTGTACCATAATTGTTTTGAATGAATCAAGAGTGTATTCCCTCTGGAGGTGATCCACACATGTTCCATAAATATCATAATTTCATCGTAATAATCTTTGGGTGCTATCACGGAAGATCATATATCTTGCGGCATTCACCTTTGATCACCATGATAATCACTTCCAAAGTTTTATCCTTGATCTCTCTATACTTGAGAGTTGGAGGTGGGAGAATATAACTCTCCATTATTAGAATCATTATTATAGATGGAAGCTCTCAAGGTCTTCAAGGGGATTATCTAGATCCATTTCGAATAACCAAATAAATTGGATCTCATGGAAAAATAATGTTATTGGGTTTAAATACCGATAGGGTTTAAAAATAAATATTTTCACATGTTCCCTTTAATATTTATTTAATCCCTTACAGAACCCCATGTCTAAAATATTATTATTATTATTATTATTATTATTATCTTAATAGGCGTTTAACTCGTGAGTTAAATTAAATATTTTTTAATCAAATAGTATTCAATAAATATTATTTCTCACCAGACCTAAAAACTCAGTCCACCATTCCTCCAAAGTATTTATCTAGACTTAAATAATTTTAATTTATTTATTAAATAAATAACACTACATTATTCATTAATAATTAAATAAGTATTATATTCACTAAATATCACCAAAATATTTATTAAATATTCCTCTCACATAATATTATCCCGAATAAATGGTGATGGAATGTATGTGATCAAGAAAACAAGAATAATTATTAAATCCTGTGTGGGAATAATATTTATTCAACTTTTTAAATAATAAATAAAAATATATTATTTAACTAAGATTCTCGATAAACTTAGTGTGTGGCCCTCTAAGCCTATTTCTTAGTGGTGTTAGGTGATGTAGCCTAAGTTCTAAGGTTAGAATCTAGAAACATGCCAAAGAACCCCGATAGAAATAATTTAATGTTGCAATGACATAATAACTCATATGGATGCTTACTATGTAATATAATGCCTTTATGACAATATCCCTAATCAAGCAGTTTTTATTGTGGTTCCATCAACCTATATGTTCTTTGTCTCTTTATTTGACTTTTCAAAAGTCAGACTTACCTATAAAACACTCTAAGAATGGATTCATTTAGGCTATATAATGTCAATAAAAGATCCTAATATAATAACTTCTATTAAATAACATATGTTAAAAATCCTTTCTCACATTGTTCATTAATGAAATGTTACGCATGGAGAACCCAAGGTGTTATAACTCACTTTGAACATATGTCATCAAAATTTTCATCAATACATCAATGTGAGTGACTCATAATACTCATCAATAATAATCTTATAGTCTAAGGATAAATACACACATCTACTGGTAAGAACATCCAATGGCACATATAAATGTGTATTTCATACATACGGGTCTCATTATCATAATTTTTTATGCTGAATATTACCAAAGGCATACACCATGAGAAGGTGACTCAAAGTATATTGAGTCTACACCCCTGATATCCTCTTTCATTTGGGTCCCTCAAATGATATCATCTAGATATAGAACATATATTTAAGAATACCATCATCTCACTTTAGGGTTCTCATTATAGTGAGAAACTTTTGTGACTTTTTAGTGTCATATCTACTCTTATGACATTATCACATACTATGTTATGTAGAAGAACAATCGTGATGTGATAAGGAGTTTATTTATACTCAAAACTACGAATATAAGATAAAATAATGTATATAGAAGTTGGTTCTGGGGAACCAACTCCAACAAAACCCCACCTTCACTTGATCCAACTACTTACAACCCTCAGTCCGCTAGATCTCACATTATACTCATGATTCTCTTGAGATATTACTTTATTCAAGGGGTCTGTCACATTTTCTTTTCTGGGAACACTTCTTATCGAAACTTCACCATCTCATAAAAATCCCTCAAGAGGTGATGCATCTAAATTATATTCATTATTTGTTGGTGTGACCCTAGGTCTTTTCCGAAATCCACTATTGTAGTATTATAACAGTACAATGTAATAAATTATTTATTTCTAGGTAACACATAAAGATCCTGGACAAAGTTTTATATCAAAACAGCTTCCTTGGATTTATCAAAAGATGTTATATACTCTGAATCCACTATAGAATCAGAGGAAACTGGATTCTTTGAACTCTTCCAGATCACAACTCCTCCATTTAGATAGAAAACATATCCTAACTGTGAATTCAGATCATTCTTGGTCTATTTGTAAACTTGAATCAGTATAACCCTTGATGACCAGCTCCTTTTCTCTTCTATACATAACGAACATATCCTTAGTTCTTCTCAAATTCTTTAGGATAGCCTTAATAGGATACCAATGTTGTTCTCCTAGATCTTTTTGATATCTCCTACCATGCTCAATGCATAGGCAACATCATGTCTACTACATAACATGACATATATGATTTATCTTATCTCTCAATTGTGTGGGTTCTTAATCAATTTCTATTTCTCATATTGTTTCTAAGGACACATTTACTTAGAAATATGTAAACCTTGTGATGTTGGAACCAATCCCCTCTTGGATTGTTCTATACTAAATCCGTTTAGTATTTGGTCAATATATGTAACTTGACTTAGTCCAAGAAGTGTCTTGGATCTATCATGAATGATCTTGATCCCTAGATTTTAGGCTTCCTCAACTAAGTCTGTCATAGAGGAACACCTGTATAACTAGTTCTTAATAGAATATAGGACTGGTAAGTCTTTTCCAATATGTAATATTCCATTAAAATATACTACTAGTATTACAACTACATTTCCACTTAAACTATTGTAAACTCATGTCTCACATTCATTCTTAATGAAACTGAATTCTTTTATAGCTTCATCAAATTGAATGTTCCATGACCTAGATGTTTGCTTCAACCTATAAATGGATCTATTCAACTTTCAAATATTTTTTTTATAACCCAGTATCATAAAGCCTCCTAGTTGTGTCATATATTCATCTTCCTGAAGGTTCTCATTATGGAAATTAGTTTTGAAATACATTTTCCAAATTACATTTTCATGGTATGCTGCTATGGAAATTAGAATCATCATGGATTTAAACATGGAAAATGATGAAGATTTTAAATAAAATTCTATTCCTTGACATTGTTTAAACCCTTTATCCACTAGCCTTACTTTATTGGTATTTACTTTACCATCTATGTCAAATTTTCTCTTGAATACACATTTTAACCTTACGGTATTTACATCAACTGGTGCATCGACCAAAACCCAAATATGGTTCAAAAACATGGAATCAATTTCATAATTTAGGGATTCTTTATATCTTGGAGATTCAATGATCTATACTACCTCTTTGTAAGAGAGATTTTCATCCTTTTCAACCAATAATGAGTCACCATATTTGTTGACTTAAAAACCATATCTCTCCAATTCCTTTACCACTCTTTTGATCCCTTGTAGTACTTTTTGTTTTAGAAACTACTTATTTCTTGGTGAAAATGAAATATTTTACACTAAAAACTCTTTTGTATCTTGAGCATAAAATTCATAAAATTCAATCTTTCTCCCACTATCCTTTTTTTTGATGTTCTCCCTCTCAAGAAAGATGTCTTTTCTGTTTGTAGTTACTTATTTTTCTGAGGAGTTGTATAGGCAGTATCCCTTTTTTTCCTTATGATTCCCTATAAATGTACACTTTGTGCCCCATACGGATAGTTTTTTACCTGAGAAGGCCTTAACAAGTGTTTCTCATCCCCATACATGTGTATGAAAAAATCCAGTTTCTTTCCACTCCATAACTCAAATGGAATTTTTTTCTGCTTTATTTGGTACTCATTTTAACATATATGTTGTAGTTTTTAATGAATTTCCCCAACAAAATAAGAGAATATTTTCGTGACTCATCATAAAAAAATAACATATATAACAAGGTACAGTTCCTATTTCACTAGCATCATTCCACTATGGTGTGTAAGGTGGAGTGAGTTGATATGTAATTCCAATCTCCAAGATAAAGATGATAATCTCTCGATTAAGATATTCACCACCTCGATCTGATCAAAGCTTCTTTATCTTCTATCCAATTTTATTCAATAATTAATTCTTAAATTCATTGAATTTATCAAGGGACTCAGACATATATCTCACCAAGTATACATAGCCATATCTACTCAAGTCATCTGTAAAAGTACTAATATAATAATATACACCTCTATCTTTTACTGAAAATGGTCCACACACATCAGTGTGTACCAATCCTAAAATCTCCAAGTTCCATTCACCATCTCTACTGAATGGTGTTTTGGTCATTTCTCATTATAAATAAGATTTACATATTTCAATTGGTTTGAGATTATTAGATTCAAAATAACCATCTTGACATATCTTTATCAAACACTTCTCGTTTATATGACCAAGATGGCGATGCCAAGGATAGGTGTCATATGATTCATGTGAACATGATTCATTATCAATTTATAATACATGGCTTTCATAATTTAATAAATAAATACCATTATTTAAATGTGTCATACCATAACATATGTTGTATTTATAAAATAAAAAAAATTTATTTCCAAACATAAAAATAAAACCATCTCTATCTAGGCATGATAAAAAAATTATGTTCTTAGTAACTATTGGTATATAATAATAATCCCTTAAAACTAAAATCATTATTATTTTAAATGAAATCTAGTATTCACCAATGTATAGAGAAGCCAACCTCGTACCATTAGTGGCTCCGAAATCCACATCTCCTCTAGAAATCTTTTGGAATCTACTTGGTTCCTAAATTTGGGTACATATGTGAGAAACAAAATCTATATTTAAGAAAAAAATTTATATTTTGAAATATTACATTTGATAATGAATTCACACTTAGCTTCCCATTTATTCTAGGTGAAATTAATCTTCTATTGTAATTTCTTTTCACATGAAAAAACATACTACCTCCTTTTCCTTACCCTACCTCTAGATATTCCTTTTACTGGAAAGGAATTTTCTTGGGATCTTTAGACTTTTTATCATTCTTGGGATCCTTCGCCTTGTTTTTCCTTTTCTTATTCACCATAACGACCACATGTTTTTCATAAACCATGTTCTTATCTACCTAGAAAATTGATCTAAGAAGTTCTAAAAGACTATTTTCATTAGTTCACATATGATAATTAACAACAAAACTGGATAAGGTTTTGGGTAGTGATGAGAGTATATCATTTTTGAACAACTCATCTGGGAATTTAAACCATTAGATTACTAAGCAGTCAATATAGCCAATAATATTAAATACATGAGGCCCAACTGGCATAGAATCTCCAATATTAGTTGTAAATAGATCATTGAAAATCTTTTATCTCTCTTGTATCACCTTAACTTGATAGAAATATTTAAGGTGAGACATCATGTGACATGCATCTATGTCCTCATATAGCTTCAAAAGATCATTAGTTATGGATGATAGCAAGAAACATTGAACATTTGTGACATAATTAAAATTTTTCTCATAGATAGACAAATCTTCCTCACATGCCTCATTACCAGGTTCATTACGAATAGGTTCTTCCAACACATATAATTTTTTTCATGGCATAGGATAACATGCAACAATATCTTCCACTCTTCAAAAGATGTTCTAGTGAGAAGGTTTTCCTTATCAGATATGGATCTTTGTAAAATGTTTGAATTCATTTTATTAATGTTTCTAAAAATAAGATGATTAGAGATTTAGTACTTTATCTGATAAAATTAATTCAAATAAAGAAAAGTTATATTTATTAATCTCTCACAATTTTATTGAAACACAATATCCCTCACCATTGGCTTTAGAATATCATGTTTCTTGGAAATTCTTTTGTAAAGGATCCATATTCCCCTTCTCATTTCCTAAATTTTGGTTGTTCAAGAAACTTGAATTGTTTTAGGTTGGTATTCCAAATTCTAACTCCATTAACTCACATTTCCTTGATATATTGAGTGGACTCCCTAATCCTGAAATCCTCAATTTAGATTTCCTAAACCCTCTCTGTTATAGAAATTCTGGCTTTGAAAGTCAACCCATGATGTTGAATAATTTAATTCAACCCAAAAATTCATATTAGAATTCTATGATAATTGAAAGAACTCCATATTTGGATGGTTGAGCACTTTGAACTATGGTTCTATTTTAAATGATATAGTGGAAGGCTATACCGACTTAATATATATTACTAAGGGATTTTATCCTTTTATGTGTAAATTTATATTTATTATCATTAATACCATATTTTTAATATTAATTTGATTTACGTAAGTGATTAAAAATTTCATAGATAATATTTACACATGATAAAATTTATTTTATTTTTTTCTTGCATGTTTGTTAATTCATTAATTCATGTAATCATGGAAAAACGTCCATAATGAAATAAACATGAATATTGACAGAAACAAAATAATTTAGAGGTATGATAATGAAATTTTACTAATATTTAGTTTATCTAGAAGATGATAAACTAAAAATTGACCTAGGGGAAAATACCTTGAACCAGTTAAGGTTTGTGTAATAGCTTTCCACATGTCCACCTATGTATCTCTCTTGGATTAGTTTCACCTCATTTCCAAATTTGAACTGCCTCTAATAAATTGGGAGCTTCGTACATTACGTATGTTTTCACTCACACAAAGGTGATAGAAAATAATGGTTTATAGAAAAGGAACCATGGGCATGTAGGCCCTTACATAATGAGATTAGAGATAACAGACAAGATAACAGTTTAATTTAATTATAAATTAAATTAAACCAATCACATAAAAAGGTGTTGCTCTATGCTCATGATCATCCATTATCATTCAACTAATTGTGCATTTAATAAATCTATACTTCAATTCATAATCATTCTTATTTAAGATAAATCAAATTCAAATCAATTAATTACCTTCTTTAATTAATCAATTATTTTATCTAATTTTTCATGTGAAATTCCTTGAGGTTCTCATCCATAATAATTTTAGACAAACTAAATAAATTTATTTAATATTAAATGTGTACATAAATGTACCTTTGAGAGAACATGGTGAGTACCCATCTGTATCTACCCAACATGTATTATACTTGTATATTATTTACTCTTGTGGAATATCGAATACCCAACTTATCACATACTTTCTTGATGTGTACTATAAAATTAATTATTGCATGTAGTATATGATTTTTCAGTTAGGTGTTATGATTAAATGTGTTTAGAGTAATAAATGTAATAAAACTCATATATGATATGTAGATCTAAAGATTACGTAGAAATTAATTAAACATTCATATATATATATATATATATTAAAACTTGTTACATGGTGTTTCCTATAAACTTAATGACCAAATGAAAGAATATGCTGATAAGGTTTACATAATATAATAAATTAATTTTAATTATGTGTAATTTTTATAAGTACATGGCATATTCAAACCAACTACACAACAAGTTAGTTTCTCATAGTCTATCAGATATACATTCCTAGGGACTCAGTGTGTATCCATGACTTAGAAAAATTGGAGTATAGAGCATGTACAAGGGCTACACGGCTAGTGGTATCTGAGTTACATAGTCACCAATCACATTGGCCATGTAAAAAGATACATGGACCATCTATGAATGAAGTACTATATTCCTTGTATGTGGGGTACAAAGCATGTACTCTCCTTAACCATGTGATAGGATATCCCAGTCAACAATTGGTGTATAATTAAACACACCACGTGTATTCAATGTACATGGCTTGAATTAATTCGAAACTAATTATTTGTGTGTTGAACAGTACTACATGACATGTACCTCAACATGCACAACGTGTACTATTGTGTTATTCGACTAGAATCTTTGATACCTCCAAATGATATCTTCGATTTTATTTCATTCATAAATTTATTGATTTTATTATATTATAAGAAATGAAAGGGGAAGAATAATATCTCACAATTCATATTAAATAATGTTTAAACTTGAATTGAAAACTAAATTAAAAATGAAAAAATTGAATTAAATGTCTTTTAAATAATTATAAATTATTATGTGACTAGTCTGATACCACTTGAATGTTTCATTCACAGTGTAATCATGAGATGGGTCATGTATAGCTTTTCTTTTTTCATAATCGATGATGAATTCTAGATTTATATTATGATGAATGTCATTTTCAATGGAATTGAATCAATGAAAACAGACAAGAGATAGAACATCAAAACCAAGAACATGTCCATCACATATTATTTATAATTAATTTAATCAATAAAAAATATTTTGTGGGAATTATATATTTGTTGATGTATATGATAATAGATTTTTGTTAAATCATCAGGGTATTGAAGGAATAAAGAGGATATTCCCTCTAGCAATGATCTGCACATGTTCCTCAAATCTCTGAACATCATTATAGGAATCTTCATGTGCTAGCATGAAATATCCTATCATTTGGGTTGTTTAACTTTTATCGTCATGATAATATCTTCCCAAGAATTCTCCTTGATCTCTCTAAACTCGAGAGTGGTGGGTGGTGGAAAATCACTCTTCATTCTTTGGAGAATTCTTGGGGAAGTGAACTCTTAAGGGCATTAAGAGGATTCTTTGGATCTGTTATGCACAACCAAATGAGTTGTATCTCTTGGAAAAGTAATATAATTATGTTTAAATACTACTAGCTCTTAGAAATAGATATTTTCACAAGTACCCTTTAATATTTATTTAATACCTTGCATATTACCATGCCTAAAACAATAATTTTATTATTATTTTATTGAAATGTTCTTAACTTGAGAATAAAATTATATATTATTTAATCAATTAATATTCAATATATATTATTTCTCACTAGACCTTAAAAATAAGTCCTCCATTCATCCAGAATATTTTTCAGGCCATGAATAATGTATATTTATTTATTAAATAAATATCATATCATTATTCTGCAATAAATAAATAAATATTATATTCACTAAATAGAAAATAAATATTTATTAAATATTCCTATCACATAATATTCCTTCTAATAACTAGTGACAAAATATATGAGATCAATCAAACATGAATAATTATTAATCAATGTGGGTGAATAATATTTATTCAACATGTTAAATAATAAATAGTAATTTTTTATTTAACTATGATTCTAGATACACTTTTTGTGTGATTCTCTATGCCTGTTTCTCAGTGGAATTAGGCGAAGCAGCCTAAAGTCCAAGTTTAGCATCTAACAATATTTCGAGGAACATGTAGAAAAAAATATTAACATTGTAATGACATAATACCTCATATGGATTATTATTGTGTAATATAATACCTTTATTATAATATCTCTAATTAAGTGGGTTGCATGTTGGTTCCATTAACCTATGTACTCAATATATCTTTTTTTGACCTTATAGAAGTTGAACTTTCTTATAGACCACCATGGAGAGGGATTTGTTTAGGACATAATATTTCTATAAAATTTCTTGATATATCAACTTCCACTAAAGAGTATAAGGGGTAAATTCTTTCCTGCATTTTTAATTAATGTAGTATTAATCTTTACTCGCCCAACATGTCTTAACTCTCCACTAACATATGCCACCATGGTTTTTATCAATACCTAAAATTATGCAACGCATAATACTAATTAATGATAATCATAAAGTATAAGTATCAATACACTTGTATGCATATAGTAATATCCAAGGACACATATAAATGCAGATTTCCTATAAGAATATTTCGTTCTCATAATATCCTACACTGCATATTACCAAAGTCATACACCATGAGAAGGTGCCTCGAATTCATTTGAATATCTACCCCTACTATAATGTATCATTTGTATCTCTAAAATGATATCATCTATCTATAGAACATATATTTAAGATTAAAATCATAAAACATTTGGGTTCCCATCAAGTAGGGAATGGTTACGACCTTTTATTATGGAAGCTACTCTTATGACATTATCACATGCTATGTTATATAGAAAAACAATCATGATGTTATAATGAGTTTATTAATATTAAAAAATATGAGTAAATTTTGTCATAAATTATTTAGAATATGGTTCTAGGTCACAAACTCCAACTGTATGGGGGTGGTAGTAGGGCTAGTGTGTGTGGTGTTTTTTGGGTTTGTTTTTCTTTAGTATTGTCCCAATAAGAAATAAATGTCTAGATTTTTTGTGTGATAGTATAATTTTTTGATTGAATGTGTTTATTTATCTTCGGTACTATGATGTGTATGATTACTGGTTATTTTCTAATATTGGTATGAATTTGATTTGAAAGAAAAGTCTCTCCAATGTATGGATTAGGCCTTCATTGCTAGTCGGTAGCCTTTGATATATGTGGAGGAATTATTTAGGTCTCATGAGTTTTTTTTGAACTGCCGAGTATCTCGGGAATGGGGTTAAAAATTGGTAGAATGTACTTATGTGTGGTTTTTATCAAAAATTAGAATCAATAATTTTTTTTGTTTTATTATTTTAGGAGATGGTAGACATGTGGTCGTGAAATTGTTAGAGATTTTTATTGATATAGGAATGGTGCATGAAGAACACCTTTTCTGAAAAAAATTCATGGTTACTAAGGTTATTGGATTCTATTCCTTGGTTTTTGATATTAAAGATGAGTGATTTCAAGTTGATTTAGTGAATTTTTATTAGGATTGGGGTGATTCTGGTGTGATCTGAGAGTCATTTGCGGGGAAATCCATGAATCTTCATATGCTTCTGGGGTGAACTAGTTTCGACGTCTAGTTTATAAGGTGAACTGACAATTCATGATGTGGTTTAGGGGGTGAAATAATTTCATCATGTTGTCTAGGGGGATAACTAGTGATACATGATGTGGTTCACGGGGTGAACCGGACTCATTGCATGATTCAAAGGGTGAATTGTGTAATGAAATGTAAGTTTGATGTGGGTTGGGATGAAAATTATCGGTGGAGTAAGGAAGGATGGTGTTGTGAGTTGAGTATGAGAAAGACCCTTTGTGTGCGATCATCAATGAAAATTTTGAGAGAGGGGATGTGTTATTTTGAGTCTGCATCAATGGGTGTTGTGACACCCCATTTATTTTTGTTCATTACATTTGTAGGAGGAGTTTGAATTTTTCATTTTATGGATGGTTAATTTTGAGAAATGGAACTCATTATGGGAACCCATGGGTTTTAAAATCTTGAAATTATGTTTTTAGATGGGATTGAAGGTTTGGGGGATTCCAGAAGTGTTCAGGTGAGCATCGAAGGAAGGCCAGAGTCGTCGATCTATAATGAGGAGCTAATTTTGTCCTTTCATGGCATGATGCATGGATTTACAATGTGAAAATCAGGTATAAGGCTACGGGTCCTCCCTTATTGGTTCTTGGTTTAAAACTTTGTTTCATGACTTAAAAGGGGATGTAATTTTTTTAATAGAATGGGTGACTCAAACCCCTTTGGTTTTTGATGATGGATCATGTTCATGAGAGAGAAATGGTCAGCCCCTCTTCTCACTTCTTCCCCCTTGATCTAGGGATATTCTTGGTAGTATTTTCTTGTAATTTAAGGTAATATACTCCCTATATTATTTATTACCTTCATTTTACACTGATTTATGTGATTTTGGTTTAGGGTTTAGTGATTATTTCACCATAGAATAGTGAAATCATACAAGAATGATGGGGATTTGCGACATGGTGGCTATAGGATAACCTAAGTTGTAGTCTTCACACTATTTCTCATCATTTTAGTGCAGGTAAGTTGTTTCCATGATTTTATTTAGGGTTTTTTTATAAAATTGAATTACATTTATGGGTAATCAAGAATCTTTTTATAGAGTTTAAACTCATGATGGTTTCGAGGGTATGTTTCAGACATTATGTGAGCGATTGGTTGAGGTTTTGGCATGTAGGTGGTGCCCTATGAGTTATTCATACATTGTGCCTCATTATTTTAGATTAAATAATTAATTATAAATATATATAATTAAATATATTATGATTTTTTTTGATTAAGGTTCTATGTTGTGGTACAGGCTTGAACGTGGCATAAACGGGGTTAGCCAAGGTGTTTAGGAGCTTTTTATTATTGGTAACTCCATTATAGAAGTTTGTGGTCCATTTAATAAAATATCATGTTATTTTTTATGTATGAGTGTGATTTAATGCATGAATTACATAGAACCTAGTATATGGATAAGGAATGGAACAAAATTTTTCAGAATAGATAGGATGGTTTTCATCCTTTTATATTTGGGATAAGTGCTCATTCACACTTTGGATAATTTAGATCACACGGAGACTATGTCTCTAAGGGGTTATGGTTCCATTTAATGTGAGTTGATAACTTGGGTGGTCTGGAGAAGTGAGATGATATGGGGTTGGCCTTAGTTTGTTCTTCTAGGGCTATTTGGATGAATATTAGAGGCATAAGCCAGATGACAATGGGTGAGATGGTCATTCATCTCACTCTTGGTGAAAGACACCCATAGAAGGGTGGTCTGAGAACATGGATAATGTCATGAGAAAGATAAGTCCTTTGGAACTATAAAAGTGTCATAATATGGATTCATTTCAAATGATGGATTGAGATATAAGACATGACCTATGTGTTACTCATGGAAATTATTTGGGACTTGGAATTAGGATTCCAAGGGGCTTGGAGCACGATGACTTTGGAAGGTCCCTGGGTAGTGGGACTGGTTGTGTTGATAGTATTTATGAGGATGTTTACTAGACCATGGGTGAAACCCAAATATAACCTATAAGTGGAAGAAGTATTTTTAGTACATATGGGGTTCAAACCCATATATACATAAGAAAAAACTGTGACACAATCAAATTGGATGGGAGGATAGGCTATGGAGTGGCCAACTATAGGTTTTATTGTAATTTTTATAATAGATAAATAAATTACCTAAGATAATGGGTTAAAATAAATAATGAAACACCTAAATATTTTAATTGAAAAATTAAATAATATGAAATGATCCTAGGTTGTATCTAGTGATATATTGGATGCATTTGGTTTCTTATAAAATTTCATATCTCTAATTAAAAATGTATCCACTCAACGAGATAATTCCCCCAACATCATTAACCAATTTAATTCCTAAAAAATTACAATTATAATAACTCATTCACTTAGAGGATCAATTTAATGATAAATCCATGGAATTTTATTGTACTAGAACTCAAACATTTTCATCATTAAAGTTACTTAATATGAACAAGAAAATAACTCATTGAATGAAAAATAATAAAGTGGTGAATAAATTTAAAATATTAAATAAAATGAAATATAATTAAATACATCCTCATGAAACTATATATTATAAACCCACAAAATAGATATTCTTCCATTAATTTATGTATCTCAATGTAATGTGGGATTCAACTTATAGAAGTAACATTGAAGAAGTGAAAACAATAAAATAACGAAAACTTCACCACTATGTGAGGAATTTTACAGTTGTTGATAAAAATAAATTCACACATTCATTAAATGGTATCAATTTTTTATGAAAAATAGTTTAAAAAATGAATAAGAAATTGTTTTATTAAAAATAAAGGTGACCTGATAACTTACATGAGAAAAAATGAAGATACGATTACAAAATGACAATGTAACATTACAATTGAAAGAATAAAACTTATACTTAATTAATTCACCACCATCACATTAAATAAGATTTTTTGGGTCCTAGTTTAAATACCCCATAATTAAGTATCATCCCCATTAATTTTGATAGTCAAAAGGTGGGTGATAAAAAAGGGAATGTTGACTTTTTAATGTGGACCATAAAAATCAGATCAATATTTTTTCCCAATATTGACTTGAAATTATTAATTTTATGATGAAATAATTTTGGAGGGTATTATAAGAGTAATATTTTTTTCCCATATATCATATAATTCATTTAAAAATTTCATCCAATTGTATATTCCATCCATAATTTATGATTAAATTTTTGGGATGACTTTATGGGCCTTGAAATCTAGCCCATAATTTAAACTTCAACTTTGGCCTCCGGGATAACCAAGAAACCCTCTGAATTTTCTATGGCCATAGTTTAATTAAATTATACCCATAATATTAATTATATAAATTTATAATTTTAGATTCATTTTTCTTTAATTTTGGGCTCCACTTTTATTTGATGGGTTTATGGACCATTCCACTTTGTCTAGAAATTTATGCATCCATACAAAAAATGTACATCTTCTCTTATGATTTATCCACTAATCATAAAATAAAAAATACACCCTAAAAGTGTTAAATAATATAAAAAATATATTATTCAAATAATAAAAATAATTTAATCCTCAGTCTGATGATTGATTGGGTCCAAATTGACACACTCTAAACATGAATTGCGTATATTATGAGAAATCAAGTTCAATTTATAAAATGCACTAAAATAGTATTTATAGAAATTGAATCACAGGAATATTAAAATTTAAGCATTTAATATTATCCTCGTTTAGTGGCTAATTACACCCCCCCCCCCAACATGAGTTTTTCTAGACCCAAGAAAAACTTATCGTAAAATATGAAATTGAATATCATTTTTCAAAAAAAATAACATACAATGCTTGAGAAATACATAATTCCAAACAATCATGAAACCTATAAAAATAATTTGACATGAGATATTTTAACAAGAATATTCCAATCCCATTCTCATTCCTTTTTTCAAATTCATCACTACATTTCATCCAATTTCAATTAAGCATGATGATGTGTTGTTCGTCAAAAAAGACATGGTGCCCATTTTTTTAATGGGAAAATAAACTAAAGCACTAGGTGGGAATGTTATTAACCCATAATATGAGTATCCAATTATTTCTTTTTCTTTTTCATTTTTTTCTCCTTTTTTTGTTTTTTAATCACAATTTAGATGAAAAGACCAAATATGGGAAAGACAAATCTGGAGTCACAATCCCCAAGTTCCAAATGCCACATATTTTTTCCAATTCCATTCAATAAAATAGATATGAAAACCCTAAATCTAGGAAAAAACAATGGATTAATGATCCTAAGTTTCAGACACCACACATTTGGAAAAAACATTTCTCTAGATCACCATTTTTTCATTTTTTTTGTTAGATACTAAACATAAAATTAAAGTGCCCACAAACCCTATGTTATGATTAGAGGTACCCAACAACTCAAACATGAACCCAAAATCCAATGGATGTGTATTTAAAAAATTTAATTAAATGGATGAAAATTTAAATAATGAAAAATCACATTAGACATCAACACCTTCTAAAAACTATGCTCACAAACATAAAAAATCATAAAAATCATAATCATGGCATGAAAATTTATTTTATATTCAGTTTAAATGCTTGAAAAGTGTATTATAATATTCAAGGTTAAAGAAATATTTTCCCATTTATGTACAATTTTTCCCTTCATTTATGCTCACAAAAAAAATCCCACACAACAAATTTTCTTTGACACGTGGAAAATTTATTTATTTTCATTCATTTAACCCCCCCCACCCCAACTTAGAATAACACTGTCCCAAATGATTAAATAAAATAAAATTTATAATGGGTAATAACTAGAGTATAGGAATTAAAAAAAATATTTTTAATAAGGAATAATGTCAACTAGTATCTCTAAGAATAATTTCTTGTTAAAAAAATGATCATTTGACCTCTTTCACCTGTAGACACCTCATAAATAATAAAATATTGTGTTCCAATTAGTGAGAGAAATGTGATTTTCTCGATAATACATCAACCTAAATAGATCATGGATCATAAAAAGAAGCATAATAATTTAACCAGGAAAACCCCAAGGTTTTCCCTTGACTACAAAACATTAAAATACTAAATAAAAAAATTAAAAAACTCTAGGTTTCCTCCCAAAAATTGCTTAGTTTAAAGAATCTAGATCAACATCGACCCCCCAACATACCCAATACTAACTTTAAAAGTTTTAAGGATTATATTTTTTTTTCACTTATACAATATTGAGTCTGATACTTTGATTATAATCTCTTTTAAGTACAAACATATATGCTCCAATGAGTGGGAAAATCCATGTAATACCAAAAATGGTTCCTTTAATTACATCTATAGTCTTTCCTAAGACATCAAGGATCACAAACACATTTTTGGTTTCAAGAGAAGAATAAATGAAAACTAAAAGTTCATGGTTTCCCCTTATAGAGGGATAATTGAGTGTTGAAGTAATGACAATAATTTTGAGTTTGGGTTGGTTGAAATTTCCTAAAGTAGATTAGTAATTTTAATCCAAATCATTTTATTCAACTAATTTTTTGAAAAAAATTGGTTACTTATTAAAATATTTTCAGCCCCAAATGTGTCTATTTTAGATTGAGGGTTTGGTATAGACTCAAATTTTATGATTATTTCAAATTTTTCAGTAATTTTTTATTCCTAAAAATAAACAATAGAGAAATATTCTATACAATAAATCCATGATGCCAAATTACCCTCTAGTGAAAACAGATAATAAATTTCATATTTATTTAAACACATATCAAAAATTCCATCATATTATTCATTTATTCTAGATACAAAGGATGATTATTTATCATTTTAATGAGATTTTTTTGTGAAATAATATTCTTCAATAAATGTTGTTATAGGGGAATCATGGGTGGGAATGGGTTACATAACCATTTTAATACTATATGTTTATACTCTTAATGTTGAAACCATTGAATTCATTCTCTCTATTTGTTGACATGGTTTCTCAACTAATTTTTTTATATCTATCTGAACAAGGGTTTGATCTAAATGGTCTATTATTGGAGAAGAATTATATTGACGGAATTTCATAGGAGGATGATTAGGTTGGCCTTATTGGGATTGGAATACATTATAGGTTTTAATGTTTTGTGGATAATTAGAATTAAAAAATCATGGTTCATTAGTTTGTTGATTTTCCCATCAATATAACCTAGGATGTTCATTGTGCGTCACAATTTTCTGGGGTAGTTAGTATTGGGAGAGAGAGGTTCCCTATTTTGAGGTTTGTTTAAAATGGCCTTCCATAAGAGTGAAAACTGGGGTGAGTATATAAATGTGAGGTAAGAATAAGATGTGAGTGTTTAAGAGAACTTACATAGGTCCTTTCAAATGGTTCTAAAATTTAGTGATACCAAAATTTATTCTACAGGCAGTAGAGGTTGTTGTATTACAAGTAGGATTCCAATCCATAGAGACCTAAGAAAAAACCATGAGACACTTAGATTTTATAGGAGGATTGGCTATGGAGTAGCCAACTATGGGGTTTATTTTAATTGGGATAATAGAAAACTAAATTAACTAATATAAGTTATTTAATTAAATAATAAAACACCTATATATTTTAATGGAAAAATTAAAGAAGATGAGTCAATCCTATGTTGTCTCTAGGGATAGATTAGATGTATTTGTTTTCTTTTAAAATTTCACATCACTAATTCAATATGTATCCACAAAAATATACAATTACCCAAAATTAATTCACCAACTTAATACCAACACATTTCTATGTCTAATCACCAATTCACATAGTGTATCATTCTAATGAGCACTCCAAGGAATCAGGTCGCACTTGCACAAAAAATGTTTCATCGTAAAAGTTGGTGAAGACAGAGTGGAAAATAAATCATTGAATGGAAATATTAAAATAATAAACTAATTTAAAATATTAAATAACATGAGAGAACCTTAAATACATCCCTATAAATCTCCCTAATATTAAATTATAAAATTTTTATCTTTATATTTAGTAAAGGCTATTAATTGAAGGTGGGAGTCAATATATAGAAGCGGGATTGAAGAAGTGAAAATAATGAAATAACAAAAACTCCACCACTCTGTAAGGAATTTTACAATTGTTGATGTAAATAAATTCACACCATTATTCAATTGAATAAATTTTTTATGAAAAATAATATAAAAATTGAAGAATAAAAACTTTTATTAAGAAATCATGGTGATTTGATAACTCACATGAGAAAAAATGAAGATGTGATTACAAAATGACACTGTAACATTACAAATGAAAGAATAAAAATTCTTCCAAAATTACTTCACCAAAACCATGTTAAATAATATTTTTTGGGTACTAGGGTCAATCCATAGTCATTAAATGTCATCCTAATTAATTTGGATAGTCAAAATGTGGCTGAGAAAAAAGGTAAAGTTTATTTTTCAATGTTGACCGTAAAAAACGAATCAAAATTATTTTCCTATGATTATGTGAAATTATAATTTTGAATATGGAATAACTTTTTTGGGTTTTAGAAATTTAATATGTTCTTAAATATTTCCTATAATTCTTTAAGAAATTTCATCCAAATGGGATATTCCATTCGGATTCTATGATTAAATTGGTGGGATGATTTTATTGGTCTTGAAATCATGTCCATAATTTTAACTTCAAATTGGGATGCCAGGATCACAATGAAAACCTCCTAATTTTCTTTGTTCATAGTTGAATGATAAGATACCCATAATATTATATAAATAAATTTCAAATTTTAGATTCATTTTTCTGGAATTTCGTGCTCCATTTTTATTTTATGTGCCTATGGTCCGTTCTAATTTGTCCAAAAATTTCTACAACCATATCCAAAAATTCCCATATTCCATTATTATTAATCAATTTATCATAAAATAAAATAAAAATTACACACAAATTGATCATTAATTTCCCATAATATAAAATTAAAATAATGAAAATTACTTTATCCATAAGTTGATGATTGATTTGGCCCAAATTGACACTCTAAACATGAATTTCACTTGTGTTGAGAAATGAATTTCAATTTATAAAATGCACTAAAATTGTTGTTTATAGACATTGAATCACATGAATGTTAAAATTTAAAAAATTAATATTATCCTATTTTATTGGATAATTTACATTCGGGTTCGGGTTTAGGTGATTCTTTGGGCACCTATGTCATTTATGGGTGATGGGTTAGTGATGGCGTCAATTTGGAGGGACTACAATGTGTTTGGAGAACCAAGTGGATTTCCGTATAGAAGTGGTAATTTATATTTTATGAAGGTATATTTCATGAGTTTTTAGAACCCTGGGATAAACAAATGAGCTATGTGATGGCACATGGGTCTTGCATGTGCTGCATGTGCTTTTGGTACCTTTCCTTGAGGAGGCTTGGGTCAATGCATTTGAGGTGACCTTCCTAGAGTTCACAGGATTTGCTTAGTGTGTCATTTGGGTGTTTGGTTGACGAAATTTCCATGCATGGCTTGGGTGGGTGTATATGAAATAAGTTGTTACATACCCATAGTAAAAGGGTATTGGTTGTAGAAGTGGTCTTTTTAGTGAGTTAGAAAGCCTAGTTAACCACATATTGAGTGATAGGGTGTGGGTTGATGGGTGATATAGGACCTTTCCATGTATTTCTTGGGTCAATGTGTATAAATTAGGTCGGTCCATATCCTGAGAGATATAGTAGTGGTTGTGGAAAGGTCATTTTCCTTGAATGAGAAGGCTTGGTTAACCATATATTGAGTGAGAGGGTGTGGTTTGATAGATAATAGAGGACCATTCCAAGAGTGGCTTGGATTATGATAGAGTATCACCTAGGGTTAGGGTCAGGATGCAATGTGAAATGTCAACATTAGACCCTACCCTTAGAGATAAGGCACTGGGTCGACATATGGAAGTATTATTATACCCAGTGTATGTGGGAAATTTGTTGAGGTTTGGACGTCTCCCTATCAATAGTATTTGGGTATGGTATGGGTATTAGTGAAATGGCCTGAGATAACAATGATGATTTTGGCATTGTGCTAAAGTAGTTATGATCGGGTTCCTTGGTGTATGACAACCCTTCTATTTATTACACACATAAACATGATTTATTACATAAACTTTCACATAAGACAACTCTTTGGATCAAGAGGTCTTGTTTATTGGTAAATTATAAACATTACATAACAACTTAGGACATAAAAACACAACATCTTTATCAAAAACTTCCATTACATGACCACTACATTATTTCGTACTTAGAATTGTGTGGGATAACCTAAGGAAATTCATAATAAAGTGGTGATATATAAAGTCTTTCAATGGAGTAAACAAGACATAACATGAAGAATACATTACATTTTAGGCAATAGTCATATCAAATGATCATAAGTGAAACATGAAAAAAAGGCATGATATAGCATGATTATCATAACATGGAAATGTGGCAACAACACTTAACATGGTTTTAAAAAGAAACAAGGATCATGGAACAAGGAGCATGTGTAAACCTCATTTCACTTGAATTATAGTGATTAAACCCTCGTTTCACTTAACGTGTCATGATACTAATATTTACCTAATGCATTGGAGTGCTATCAGGGCGCACCATTCTTAAACATTTCACTTCATGCATAAGTGTCCCACATAGGTCACACAACATGGATTCATTAAACATCATCATTTATTCCATGATAAAGTAATGTTGAATTCATAAATTAAAATATATAATAAATAAGTAAATGTTCATAAATTCGAATACCCTTGATATATAATTGGTCATGGTATTCACTACACAATGACTTTGGCCTGAGAAAAATCGTGGGGCAATTTCAGCAGCATAAAGGTGTGACATAAGAATTTATAAAATTATTTGATTATAGAGAAAGGGGTGCCTAATCATATTTATATGAAATGGAAAGTAATTAGGTCATATATATACATGTCCCAACATATGTGACAGAATTAATATTCATAATACAAAAGAATTGGTTGAATGTAAATGAGAAGAGAGAAATTCCTTACAGAATTTCAGAATGGTAACCAATGTGCATGGGAGGCACTAATGAGATAGAAATAGGCCTATAATAAAATAAAACATAAGTAGGGAAATATTGGGGATGTGTGAAATCATTACCAAACATTTTTAATTGAAAGAATAAGGGCATAACGACTTAAGGAAATTTGGACAAATACGAGAAAGGAAGAAATCCCTTACCGAATTTGGGCATGGTAACGGGTATACATGGAAGGAATCGATGAGATAGAAAGGGTAAAATCACCATTAAAACATAAATAGGACAATATAGGAGAGGTTATAAATCAAACCCCAACATTTATAATTGAAAATAAAAGGGCATAATAATATTAAGAAACTTGGATAAAATTAGAAAGGAAGGAATCCCTTACTTAGAAGTGTGATCCCAAAGGCTTGGGAGAGGCTTGAGAGAAGCTTATTGGGATCTTGGGGAACCTTGAGAGAATTATAGAGATAGTATTTCAGAGGTTGGTCAAGCTAAAAAGGCTTTGAGTGAAGAGGAAGTGGGATCTTGGGTGGGTTTATATGGGAAAAGAGAGGGAATCCTATATTATTTAGGTTTTGGACCCTACACGTTAAACTAATCAAAACCACAAACCAACCCATGGATTTTTCCCATGGTTTTTTCCAAAGGAGAGTGGAAAAATTATATTTTATAAGTCGAATAGCCGAACTTCTTAAAATATCAGGCTTGCTTATATGGAGGTGAGTCACACTATCAAGAAAATCAATTTAAAAAGTTAAAATGTTTTATAAGTCTTGGAGGGTCCACTAAATCTTTGTAAAATAAATCAAACAAACCTAAAATAACATTATTTTAATGGTAAAACATATATTGGCCGAAAATAATGTTTATAGTATTTTATTATATCACTATTGGGTCATTATGATGTCATAAAACATATTATATATTTAAACGGTATTTAATTTTTACCCAAAATATCGGCTGTCTCAGAAAATTATGAAAAATTCACTATTGGATAATTTCAAAATCCTTATTATAAAAAAAATATTTATTTTATCTAAATAATTTTCTTAATATGCGAATTTATAAAAACAATGATATTTATTGAAAATTCATGGGTTTTGAAAAAAAACACCTTTCAAACCGTAATAAAAATTTAATTTGTATTCATAAAAATTATACAATAAATTATGTCTAATACAAATTAATTTAGTAATAGTATTTCATAAATATTTATTTAATTCAATAATACATTAATTCATAAAAACAAATTTCTTTATTTAATATTAACTAAAAAATGCTATTTTTTCTTTAAAAACTATTTACAAAGTAACACTAATAAAATGAATGTATATTCTCTGTAAAAAATAATGTATATAATCTTAGTGATAGGGTCTTGTTACATAACCCCTTATACCACCCACATAATACTGAAGGGTAAGGTGTGTGATGGTGATAGACTCTTGGGGTGGCTCAAATAACTTCGCTCGGGTGGTAATCTCTATTGACATCCACTTCTCCTATAGGTGGTTCAGTTTGAGCTTAACATGTTGAATATCAGCTTGGTATTGGTCAAGATAGAATCCTAATGACACCCCCTCCTTTATGAGTTCTAACAAATGGGCTTCGTATGGAGCAATTCTACTGGATGAGACCATCA
Source organism: Viscum album (assembly GCA_963277665.1). Taxonomy (NCBI): domain Eukaryota; kingdom Viridiplantae; phylum Streptophyta; class Magnoliopsida; order Santalales; family Viscaceae; genus Viscum; species Viscum album. Next base: position 1,417,074,699 of record OY728120.1, read on the forward strand.
CTTCCTTTTTCTGAGTAAATTGGATTTGTTAAATCTCTATATTTATACTAATCATGTTTTCACTGCTCAATGGTTATATTAGAAATGGTAATAATTCTTAATGGTATTTTGAAGTCCAAAAACATAAAACCAAAGAATTGGATATGTTATATATCCATTTTACATAATAATACATTTAATTAGTTCAAGAGGAATTTACATTATTGAATGTTTGGGTTGTTCCAATCTTCCCCCCTTAAGAAATTTCACCCTCAAAATTTCCTTTTCCCACAATAAAATAGATGCAGGTAACTCTGTTTCATCAGTTCATCTGATTCCCACATCACTTCTACAAACTTGTGGTTTTCCCACAAAACCTTGATGAGGGAAATTATCTTAATTCATATAACTTTCTCTCTACGATCTAAGATCTCCACCGGCTTCTCTTCATAGGATAGGTCATTCTCCAATGGTACCACCTCTAGATTGAGTAAATATAATGGTCCAGTATATAACTCCTTAAGATTGATACATTAAATACATCATGTACTTGAGATAGGTTTTGTGGGAGTGCTAGTCGATAATCCACTACTCCAATATGATCAAGTATCTCAAAAGGTTCGATGTACCTTATACTAAGCTTTCCCTTCTTCCTAAATCTCATAACTCATGGTGATATGAAAAGGAATACCATGTCTCTGACATCAAAATCTAGGTCTCATCGATGATTATCAGCATAGCTCTTTTATCGACTCAGAGTAGCTTTAATGTGCTACTGGATGGTCTTAACCTTCTCTACCATTTGTTCGACCATCTCTTGACCTATGAGTTTTTTCTCCCCAACTTCATCCCAACATGCCGGTGTTTTGTACCTATTCCCATAGTGGGATTCATAAGGAACCATTTGGATGCTTGAGTGGAAACTATTGTTGTAATAGAACTCAACTAGAGGTAGATGTTGATCCAATCTTTCATTGAATTCCATTGAGTAGCTCTCAACATGTCCTCAGGTGTTTGGATAGTCCGCTCGGATTGGCCATCAGTTTGAGGATTATAGGTCATACTGAAGTTTAGATTAGTATTCAGAGCATGTTTAAGACTCTTAAAGAACTTGGAGGGGAATCTTGATCTTGATCGGATATAATTGATAGTAGTACTCCTTTCATCCTTACCACTTCCCTGATATATATTTGTGCTAGTTGATCGAATGAGAAATCGTCTCAAATTTCAATGAAGTGTACGGTCTTTTCAAGAAAATCCACAATAACCAAGATAACATTGTTTCCTTTGGATGTCTTTGGATGTATGGTGACAAATTCCATAGTGATGTTCCCCCATTTCCATGATTTTATGGGTAATGGTTGCATCATCCCCTTAGACTTATACATCTCAACCTTCACTTGCAGACATACCATGCACTTTGATGTATACTGAACGATCTCCTTCATCATGTTATACCACCAATAATTCTCTCAGAGATCTTGATAAATCTTTTTGTTTCCTATTTGAATAGAAAAATTTGAACTGTATACATCATCCAAAAGTTCCTTCTTTAGCTTTGAATTCGATGGAATACATAGTCTTGACCCAAATCTCACAATTCCTTCTTCATTTACATTGAACTCTGAGAATTTACTTTTATTTATAGTTTCCACCTTCTAAATTCTCCCATCATCCTTTTCAGAATCCTTTATCCTTTCCAAAAGAGATAATTGATAAATCATTTGTGAAAGGATTGATGATTTTCCCTTATTTACGATTCCCATATCCATCTTCATCAAATCTAAGAATATTGGATCCTTTTCAATTCTCATCTATGATAGAATTGATGGGTCCTTTCTACTTAGAGAATCCACCACCTTGTTCGATTTCCTCAGGTGGTAATGGATTGAATAGTTATAGTATTTGTTCAGCTCTAACCATCTTTATTGGCACATGTTCAACTCTTTCTTTGAGAATATATACATGAGGCTTTTGTGGTCCATATATATTTCACACTTCTCCCCAAAGAGGTAATGCCACAAATTTTTTAAAGTTGATATCAATGCATCAAACTCCAATCCTGTGTTGGATAGGTTTTATCATAAAAGTTCAATTACCATGAAGCATATGCAGTGATTTTTTCATTTTTCATCGACACACAACCCATGCCCTTCTTCAAAGCATCACTAAATACCACAAAAAGTTCTCCACTTATGGGTAGTGTGAGCAGGAGTGTAGTGATAAGCCTATTTTTCAAATCCTTTGATCTCTCTTTCCATTCATCACTCCAAGAAAATTTTACTCCCTTCCAAGTTAGCTTGGTAATAGGATTGGACAATCGTGAGAAATTTCTCACAAATCAGAAATAATATCCAGCTAACCCAAGGAAGCTATGGATATCTGTTACAAATGTCGGCCTCAAACCTCCTTCAATTGCAGCTATCTTGGATGGATCCATAGTTATCCCATTGGTTGTGATGATATGGCCCATGAACGAGACCACCTTCCACTAGAAATCATGGATGTCGTAATTCTCATAGAGCTTCCCCTTTCACAAGGTCTCTATTATAGTTCTTAGATGCTTCTCATGATCCTCCTTGGTTTTGGAGTATATAAGAATAACTTCTATAAAGAAAACCAAAAAATTGTTTTGGTAATCTCTAAAGACTCAATTCATCAAGTCCATGAATATTTCTTGAGAATTAGTGAGTATAAAAGGCATTACTATAAATTCATAGTGCATGTACCATATACGAAAAGTAGTCTTGGGGATATCCTCATTCTTCTCCTTTACTTGGAAATATCCTGACCACAAATCCACCTTGGAAAAGTTTTTTACTCCACATAGCTGATTAAACAAGTCATCAATTAGTGCAAGAGCATACTTTTTCTTTATCCTGGTTTTTTGAGCTCATGATAATCAGTACAAAAGCACATTGACCCATCCTTCTTCTTGACAAAGAGAACTGGTGCACCCCATGGTGAAGCACTTGGGCATATAAACCCTTTATCTAGATTATTCTATATTTGTTTCTTCTTCTCCTTAAGCTCCACAATAGTAATTCTATGTAGAGTATTAGATATTTTCAATGACCTAGGTATAAGTTCAATTGAGAATTCCACATCTATTCTAGCAGGAGGACTAGTCAATTCCTCGAAAAACACTTCAGTGAATTCCCTAACAATATTAATGTCTTCAAGGATGGTTTATTCCTTATAATAAATCATCTAATCTAGATACATGTGCTCATAGGGTAGTAATATTCATGCCTGAGATGATGGTGCTAAAGAAAATTCATCTTCCTCCTTACACTTGTATATAATCAGGGGTCGATTCTCCATATGGAGAGTGATTTCCCTCTCACTGAAATTTATGTTGGCATTATATATGGAAATCCAATCCATGAAGATAATTGCATCAAATTCCACCAGAGGGAGTATGATGAGGTTCACCAGGAAGATCATACCAAAAATTATGATAGGTGAGGAGTTATATTCACGAGTTGTAATGATTTCCCCATTTTTCATACTCATTGACATCTTTACTTCCATGATTTGTGGTGGGTTGGTATTGTTCTTCTAAACATTTGGTAAACAAAAGAATTTGTAGAATCAGAATCAAAAAGTACATTCACAATTCTTTAATGAATAACTAGTGTACCTTTCACCACTTCGTTATCGGTGTTCAATTCAATGGTAGTGATGAAAAAAGATCTCCCTTACTACCTGGGAGGTTTTTGGTTGCCTCTGAAAACCATTTTCTTAGGGAACTGATTTTCATGGTGCCATATTTCTTTGAATTTGAAGCAATGAACAATGCATTGATAGTCGAACAAAAGAGTTCATCTACTCTATCATAGACATGGGTTTTTATTATCGATAGTTAATGGCTAGGTTCCCTTTTCCTTCACACCTAAAGCATTTCCTTATCCCCTAAAGTTGATTTCTAGGGTGCTTCTTTCTACACCTTCGGAAAGTGGGGTGCTGTATTTTCATAGAACTATTGGATTTATCTATTTGACCACCATAATTGAAGTCTGCCTTATGCTTCTTATCACCATGATAACCCTGAGATTCGCTGATATCCATTTTGACCTTGAGGACACATCAGACAATTTCCTCATAGCTATCGAAGTTATCAACTTCCAAGGCTTTCCGTAGGTTGGGTTTCAACCCACTAAAGAAGCGCTCAACCTTGAATTCAAGAGTAACAACAAATCAGGAGGCGTATCATACAATAATTTTGAATTTTTTCCCATACGTTCTGATGGATTCGTCATATTTTTTCTTGAGGGAAAGGAAGTAACTTTCCATCTTAAGTTAAAGGGTGATAGGAAAGAAATATTAACATTTTCTAGAAATCCTTCCATTCCAATTCCATGATCACATTCTTAGGCTTCATATTTTTGATCAATTTCCACCATTTATTGGCTTCACGCTCTATTTTATAAGCATCCAAAAGAACCTTATCTTGTTCGAAACATTGAAGGATGGAAAAGATCTTCTCAATTGATTTGATCCATTGTTCATAAATTTAGGGATCAGATGATTCATTAAAAGTAGGAGGCCTTTGTCACATGAATCTCTTGATTGTGACTTGTACTTTCTTGGGGGGTTTGAATGTTACTCTTGACCCATGTTTCTATTCAAATCATGAGTTAATTGAGATATTATCGTGACAAATTTTGTGATTCCCACCCCCATTTGATTGGGAATCTCGTTATAATAGCCATCACATTGATCTTTGCATCAATTTTTATCTTGATTCCTCCTATTACTGCCCATTGGATGGAATAAAAAGGAAAGTTAGGGGTAACACATAAAGGGTAATCCAATGACCAAAAAAGATAACTTATAAATAACTTTTATTTCCTTAACTTATGAATCTATAGGCTTCAATCTAGGTTTTCCATGATCTACTTCCCAACATATATCCTTAGGGGAATTTTTTTATTCCCTTAACAGTGTTTCATACTAAGATTGTAAATTTACCAAAGCATATCCCCTAAGAGTGTCATAACCATGAGTGTAGTAAGGCCCATTGTCATGTACCGGGATACCCCAGGTCAAGCCTGGAACTCCTTGTTAGAGTTTTCATTTCTAGGTACATTTGTGCTATAGCTGCCTCTACCCGCTCGTATCCAGACAGGGATGTATTTTCTTGATAAACCACTTACTCAATAGTCACCAAAATTTCGGGTTGGTTTTATTATACTTATTCTTATCTCTATGTATTTAACAAGGGTTTTCTAATCTTAATCTCAAAAATAACTAAACCTATCCTCTGATACAAACTATGACAACCCTGCTCTTTATTACACACGTAAACACAATTTATTACATAAACATTCAATTAAGACAACCCTGAGGATCGAGAGGTCTAGTCTCTTGGAAAATGAGTAACATTACATAACAACTTTGTACATAAAAACACAACATCATTATTGAAAACTTCCTTTACATGACTACTACATTCCGTCTTACTTAACATTGCATGGCATAAGCTGAGGACATGCATAAGAGAATGGTGAGCTATAAATCCCAGTAAGAGAGTAAACAAGACATAAAATGAATAATATAGTACATTTTAGGAAATTGGCATATCAAAGGTGAATAAGAGAAACATGAAGATAAAGTCATGATATAGCATGATTATCATAACATGGTAATGTGGCAATAACACTTAACTTGGTATTACCATGATCCAGGGCTCATTGCACATGGGGGATGATTAAACCATCATTGAAATTGAATTATCATTATTAAACCCTCATTTCACTTGATTTATCATGATAATAATCATTCCCCAATTCATTGGAGTGCTATCTGGGCACACCATTCTTAAACATTTCATTTCATGCATAAGTGTGCCACATATGTCATACAACATGGATTCATTAAACATCATCATTTATTCCATAATAATGTAATGTAGAATTCATAAATGAATATATATAATCAATAAGTAAATGTTCATAAAGTTTAATAACCTTGATAGAGAAATGGGCATGGTATTCACTACACAATGACTTTTACTTGATAAAAATCGTTGTTCAATTTCGGCAGCATAACAGAGTGACATAAGAATTCATAAAAATAGTTGATGAGAGAGAAATGGGTGTCTCATAATATATACTTGAAATTTACAGTAAGGGGTTCATATAGATACATTTCCCAGAAAATGTAATGGAATTTAGATTCATAATACAAAACAATTTATTGAATGTAAATAAGAAGAGAGAAAATCCTTATGGAATTTCGGCCAGGTAACATTTGTTCATGGGAGGCACTAATGAGAGAGGAAGAGGTCTCTAATCAATTAAAAAATGAGAATGGAATTATGTGAGAGGTGCAAAATTATACCCCCAACATTTTTAATTGAAATCAAAATGGAATAACGACTTAAAAAATTTGGACAAAAATGAGAAAGGAAGAAATCCCTTACAGAATTTCAGCATGGTAATGGCTATACATGTAAGGCATATATGAGAGAAAAAGGGGTATATAATCATTAAAACATAAATAGGGAAGTATTGGGGAGGTTTAAAATCATTCCCCAACATTTATAATTGAATATAAAAGGGCATAACAATATTAAGAAACTTGGATAAAATGTGAAAGGATATAATCCCTTACTTGGAAGTGTGATCCCAAAGGCTTGGGAGAGGCTTGAGAGAGGCTTCTTGGTAGCTTGGGGTGCCTTGGGAGGATTATATAGAGAGTGTGTTAGTGTTTTTTCAATATCCTAAGTATTTTAGGGAAGAGGAAGTGGGATCTTGGGTGGGTTTATATAGGAAAAGAGAGGGAATTCTTTATTACTTAGGTTTTGGACCCTACACATTAAACTAATCAAAACCACAAACCAACTAATGGTTTTTTACCATGTTCTTTTCCAAATGGGATTGGAAAAAAATATTTTAAAATATAAATGTCATAAATTCTTAAAATATTATCCTTTTTTTGTGGAGGGGAGTCACACTCTCAAGGAAATCAATTTAAAAAGTTAAAATGTTTTGTATGTCTTGGAGGGTCCACTAAAGCTTTGTAAAATAAATCAAAAAAATCCTAAAATCATATTATTTTAATGGTAAAACATATATTGGCCTAACATACTTTTTATAGTATTTTATTAAATAACTATTGGGTCATTATGTTGTCATAAAAAACATATTATATATTTAAATGGTATTTAATTTTTACACAAAAATTCGACTGTCTCAGAAAATTATGAAAAATTCACAATTGGATAATTTTGACATCCTGATTAAAAAAAATATTATTCATTTTATGTAAATATTATTCTAAATATTTTAATTTTTTAAATAAAAATAGAAATTTATTGAAAATTCATGGGTTTTGAAAAAAACAGCTTTAAAACCTTAATAAAATTTTCAACGATATTCATAAAAATTATATTATATTTTATATTTAATAAGAATTAATTTAGTAAAAATATTTCATTAAAATATCATTTAATTCAAAAATCCATTAATTCATTAAAATATATTTCTTAATTGAATATTAACTAAAAATGATATTTTTTTAACAACTATTCACAAATAACACTAGTAAAATGAATATATATTATCTATAAAAAATAATGTACATAATATTGGTTCTATGTTCTTATTACATAACCCCTTATAACACCTGCATAAGACAAAATGGTAAGGTGTTCTATGGTGATAGACTCTTGGGGTGGCTTAGATAACATCGCCCGGGTGGTAATCTCTATTAACTTCCACTTCTCCCGTAGGAGGTTCTGTTCGATCATAACATGTTGAAGCTCAGCTTGGTCTTGGTCAAGAGCGAAGCCCAATGATGCCACCTTCATTACGAGCTTCAACAAATGGTCTTCGTATGGAGAAATTCTACTAAATGAGTCCATCACTTACTTTTTCTGAGTAAATTGGATTTGTTAAAGCCCTACATTTATACTAATCATATGATCATTGTTCAACAGCTGTATTAGAAATGATAACAATTCTTAATGGTATTTTGAAATCCAGAAACATAAAACCAAAGAAGTGCATCTGTTATATAGCCATTTTACATAATAATACATTTAATTAGATCAAGAGGAATTTCCAATAATGGATATTTGGGTCATTACAATCTTCCCCCCTTAAGAAATTCCACCCTTAAAATTTCCTTTTCCTACACTAAAATAGATGCAGGTAACATTGCTTCATCACTTCATCTGATTCCCACATTGCTTCTCTAAACTTGTGGTTTTTCCACAACACCTTGATGAGGGGAATTGTCTTATTTCGTAGAACTTTTTCTCTATGATATAATATCTTCATCGGATTCTCTTCATAGAGAGGTAATTCCCCAATGGTACCACTTTTGGATTAAGTACTTTCTATGGGTTAGGTATTTACATCCTTAAGAGTGATACATGGAATACATCATGTACTTGAGATAGGTTCGATGGGAGTTCTAGTCAATAGGTCACTTCTCCAATGTGATATAGGATCCCAAAAGGGTTGATGTACCTTGTAATATGATTTCCCTTCCTTTAAAATCTCACAAATCTCATATAAGGAGATATGTGGTGGAAAACCATGTCTCTAACATCAAAATCTAAGTCTCGTCGATGATTATCAGCATAGCCCTTTTGTAAAATCTGAACATATTTAATGTTCTACTGGATGGTCTTAACCTTCTCCACTACTTCTTCAACCATTTATAGACCTAGGATTTTTCAATCCCCAACTTCATCCCAACATATCAGTGTTCTACACCTCTTCCCATAAAGGTCTTCATAAGGATACATTTGTATGCTTGAGTATAAATTGTTGTTGTAAGGGAACTCAACTAGAGGAATTTATTAATCCCATCTTCCTTTGAAGTATGTTGTGCATTCTCTCAACTTGTCCTCAGGTGTTTGGATAGTCTTCTCATATTGGCCATCAATTTGAGGATGATAGGTTGTACTGAAGTTCAGCTCAGTATTCAGAGCATATTAAAGACTCTTCCATAACATGGAGGTAAATCATGGATCTCGATCAGATAAAATCGATAGTGGTACTCCATGAATCCTTACCACTTCACTGATATATATATATGTGTGTCAGTTGATCTAGTGAGAAATCATATCAAATTGCAATTAAGTGTGTAGTCTTTTAAAGATGGTCCACAACAACCCATATAACAATGATTCCTTTAGATGTCTTCAGAAGTTTGGTGACAAAGTCCATGGTGATGTTCCCCCATTTTTATGCTGGTATGGGTAATGGTTGCATCATACCCTTAGACTTATTCCTCTCATCCTTTACTTTCTGACATACTAGGTACATTGATGTATACTTCGGAATCTCCTTCCTCATGTTATCCCACCCAAAATGATCTCGGATATCTCAATACATCTTTGTTTTTCCTGGGTGAATGGATAAATTTGCACTATGTGCACCATCCAAAAGTTTCTTCTTTAACTCAGGTTTCTATGGAAAACAAATTCTTGACCCAAATCTCACAATTCCTTCTTCCTTGACATTGAACTCTAAGGATTCCTCTTTTTTGATAGTTTCTACCTTCTTCTAAATTCCCACATCATCCTTTTGAGCATCCTTAAACCTTTCCAAAAGAGACAGTTGAGAAATAATTTGTGAAAGGATTGATGATGTTCCCTTATTTATTATTACCATGTCCATCTTCATCAAACCTAAGAATATTGGATCCTTTTAAATTCACATCAATGATAGAATTGATGGGTCATTTATACTTAGAGCATCAACTACCTTGTTTTCTTTATGAGGGTGGTAATGAATTGAGTGTTCATAGTCTTTGATCAGCTCTAACTATCTTTATTGGGGCATGTTCAACTATTTCTGTGTGAATATATACTTGAGGATTTTGTGGTCCGTATATATTTCACACTTCTCTCCAAAGAGGTAATGCCACTAAATTTTTATTAAAGCGAAGATCACTGCAGTCAACTCCAGATCATTTATTGGATAGTTTTCCCCATGAACCTTCAATTTCCTTGATGCATATGCAATGACTTTTTCATTTTTCATCCACACACAACTCAGGCCCTTCTTCGAAGAATCACTAAATACCACAAAAAGTTCTCCACTTGTGGGTAGTGTAAGAACGGGAACAATGATAATCCTCTTTTTCAACTCCTTAAATCTCTCTTCTCATTCATCACTCCGATAAAACTTTACTCCCTTCTGAGTTAACTTGGTAAGAGGGTTGGACAATCCTGAGAAATTTCTCACAAATTAGCGATAATATCCAGCTTACCCAAGGAAGCTATAGATATTTGTTACCGGTGTTGGCCAAGCCCATACCTCAATTGCAGCTGTCTTGGAGGGATCCAAAGATATCCCCTTACTTGTGATGATATGGCCCAAGAATGTGACATTCTTCAATGAGAACTCACACTTATTTTACTTTACATATATCTTCTCCATTCACAATGTCTCTAGTATATTAATTAGATGCTTCTCATGCTCCTCCTTGGTTTGTGACTATATTATAATATCATCTATAAAGACTACCAAAAATTTGTCGAGGTAATCTCTAAAGAGTCTATTCACAATGTCAATGAAGATTGATGGAGCATTAGTGAGTCCAAAAGGCATTACTATGAATTCATAGTGCCTGTACCTTGTACAAAAAGCAGTCTTGGGGATCTCCTCCTTCTTCACACTTACTTGATAATAACCCGACTAAAAATCCACCTTGGAAAAGTATTGTTCTCCACATATCTGATCGAACAAGTAATCAATTCTTGGTACATGATACTTGTTCTTTTTCGTGATTTTGTTGATCTCATGATAATCGTTGCAAAGGTGCATTGACCCATCCTTATTTTTAATAAAGATGACTAGTACACCCCATAGTGAAGCACTTGGTTGTATAAACCCTTTATCCAGATTCTTCTATAGTTGTTTCTTCATCTCCTCAAGCTCCACAACATCCATTCTATACAAATTAATGGATATTGGCAATGCCACAGGCATAAGGTCAATTGAGAATTCAACATCTCTTCTAGTAGAAAGACTAGGAAATTACTCAATAAAAACTTCAGAGAATTCCCTCACAATAGGCATGTCTTCAAGGATGGTTACTTCCTTATAATCAATCATCTTATCCAAATATGTGTACTGATAGGGTAGTAATATACATGCTTGAGATGATGGTGCTAAAGAAGATTCATCTTTCTCCTTTAACTTGAATAGAATTAGGGTAGATTCTCTATTTGGAGAGTGATTTCCCCCTCACAAAAATTTATGTTGTCTCTATATGAGTAAAGCTAATCCATGTTGAGAATTGCATCAAATTCCACCATAGGGAGTATGATGAGGTTCACTGGGAAGTCCATACCAAAAATTGTGATAGGGTAAGAGTTATATTCATGGGTTCAAATGATGGCTCCATTTTTCGTACTCACTGACAACTTTACTTTGATGATTTTTTGTATTGTTTGGATTGTTCTTTTAAACTTTTGGTATACAAAATAATGCGTAGAACCAGAATAAAAAAGTATGTTCACTATTCTTGAATGAATAACTGGCGTACCTCTCACCACTTCATTGTAAGTGTTCACTTCGGTGGCAGTGATGGAAAAATCTCTCCCCTTCTATCTTGTAGGTTGTTGGTTGCCTCAAAAAATCCTTGGCTTAGGGTACTAATTTGCAATGTTCCCAGTTTCTTTGCATTTGAAGCAATGAACAATGCGTTGCGAGTCAAACGGAGCGTTCCTCTCCTCTGTTGTATATGTAGGTTTTTCTTGTTGGTATTTAATGTCTAGGTGCCCTTATCTTCCACACCTAAAGCATTTCCCCATCCCCTTCAAGAAATTTGCAAGGTTCTTCTTTCTGCACCATTGGAAAGTGGGGTGCTGGATTTTCTTAGCACCGTTGGATTTTTCCATCAGACCACCAGAATTGAATTCCACCTTATGCTTATTTTCCCCATGATACCCTTGAGATTCTTCGATCTCTATTTTGACCTTGGGTCAAATTGGACAATTTCCCCGTAGCTATCGAAGTCACAGATTTTTGGTGCTTTCCATAGGCTAGGTTTCATCCCACCAAAGAAGCGGTCAGCCTTGCATTTGGGTGTAATGACAAATCCAGAGGGTATCATAATCCTTGTAAAGTTTTCCTCATACGCTCCAATGGATTCGTTATTTTTTTCTTGAGGGAAAGGATGTGCCTTTTCATCTTAAGTCAGAGGGTGCAAGGAAAATATTTTTCGAAAAACATTTTCTTGAAATCCTTCCATTCCAATGCCTCGATATCCTCTTCAAGCTTCTTATTTTTGATCAATGTCCACTATTGATCAGCTTCACCCTCCATAAGATAAGCATCCAAAAGAACCTTCTCTTTTTTGGAACATTGAAGTATGGAGAATATCTTTTCATTGGAGTTGATCCATTTTCTGGAAATTTAGGGATCATATGATCCATTAAAAGCAAGAGGCATTTGTCTCATGAAGCTCTCGATTGTGACATGTTCTTTATTAGGGGGGTTGAACGTTCCTCTTGAACCATTTTTCTATGCAAATCTTGAGTTACCTAAGAGAGTATCATTACAAATTTTATTATTCCCGCTCCCATTGGATTGGGAATCTCATTAGAATAGTCATCACATTCATCTTCGCATTGGTTGTTAGCCTAAGACCTCATTTTACCATTCATTGGCTAGAATAAAAAGGAAAGTTAGGGGTAACACATAAAGGGTATTCCTAGGAAAAAACAGTTGACTTATAAATAACTTTTATTTCTGTAACTTATGAATCTATAGGCTTCAATATATATTATCCATGATATACTTCCCAACATATATTCTTAGGGGAATTTTTTTACTCCCCTAACAATGGTTCATACTAAGCTTGAGAATTTTCCAAAGCATGTCCCTCGGGAGTGTCATAACCAAGAGTTCATCAAGGCCCGTTTTCATGTAATAGGATACCACAGGTTAAGCATGAAACTCCCTGTCAGAGTTTTCACTCCTAGGTACATCTGTGCTAATGTTTCCTCTACATTCTTGTATCCCGACAGGGATGTATTTTTTTTATAAACCAATTAGTCAATACTCACCAATATTTTGGGATGTTTTTATTATACTAATTCGTATCTATAAGGCTTTAACTAGGGTTTTATAATCCTAATCCCAAAAATAACTAAACCTATCATTTGATACCAACTATGACAAACCTGCTCTTTATTAAACAAATAAACATGATTTATTACCTAAACTTTCAATTAAGGAAACTATAAGGATAGATAGGTCTAGTGTCTTGGAAAATTAATAACATTACATAACAACTTAGGACATAAAAACACAACATCTTTATTGAAATCTTCCTTTACATGAAAACTATATTCTTTCATACTTAGTATTTCATGGGATAACCTGAGGACGTGTATAAGAAAAGGGTGAGATATAAAGAATAGTAAGGGAGTGAAAAATACATAACATGAATAATACTATATATGTTAGTCAATAGGAATATCAAAGGATCATAATATAAACATGGACATAAAGGCATGATATAACATGATTATCATAACATGCACATGTGGCAACAACACATAACATGGTATTAGCATGAGCTAGGGATCACTTCACATGGAGTGTGATTAAACCATCATTTCACTTGAATTAGAATTAGTAAACTCTCATTTCACTTGATGTATCATGATACTAATCTTTACCTAATGCAATGGATCACTATCAGGGTGAACCCTTCTTAAACATTTCATTTCATGCATATGTGTGCCACATATTTCATACAACATGGATTCATTAATCATCATCATTTATTCCACCATAAATGAATGTGGAATTAATAAATTAAACTCTATAATCAATTAGTAAATGTGAATTAATTTGAACACCCTTGATAGAGAAATAGGCATTGTATTCACTTCACAAGGACTTTGGTTTGAGAAAAATCGCAGTGCAATTTCGGTAGCATAACGACGTGACATAAGAATAAATAGAAATGGTTGATGAGAGAGAAAGGGGTGTCTGATCAAATTTATATTAAATGGAAAGTAATGGGGTCAAATAGATACATGTCCCAACATATGTAATGGAATTTAGATTCATAATACAGAATAATTTCTTGAATGTAAATGAGAAGAGAGAAATTCCTTACAGAATTTCAACATGGTAACGGGTGTGCATGGGAGGTACTAGTAAGAGATAAAGTGGTCTCTAGTCAATTAAAAAAGAATTGGGGAAGTATAAGGTAGGTTCTAAATCACACCCCAGAATTTTTAATTTAAATAAAAATTGTGTAACGATTTAAAGAAATTTGGAAAAAAAATGAGAAAGGATGAAATCCCTTATGGAATTTCGGTATGGTAAAAGGTACCCATGGAAGGCACCGATGAGTGATAAAGGGGTCTCTCATCATTAAAAAATAAATAGGAAAGTATAGGGGAGGTGAAAAATCATACCCAAACATTTATAATTGAAAATAAAAGGGCATACCAATATTAAGAAACTTGGATAAAATGAGAAAGGAAGGAATCCTTTACTTGGAAGCGTGATCCCAAAGTCTTGGGAGAGGCTTGAGAGAGGATTATTGGGAGAAAGGGGTGACTTGTAAGGATTATAGATAGAGGAGGTCAGATGTTGGTAGAGCTAAAAATTATTTTAGTGAAGAGGAAGTGGGATCTTGGGTGGGTTTTTATAGGAAAAGAGAGGAAATTCTTTATTATTTAGGTTTTGTTCCCTACACATTAAACTAATCAAAACCACAAACCATCCCATTGTTTTTGCCCATGTTTTTTCCCAAAATGGAGTTAAAAAATATTCTATAATTACAATGGCATAACTTATTAAAATATTAGGACTGGTTATTTTGAGGTGAGTCACACTCTCAAGGAAATCAATTTAAAAAGTTAAAATGTTTTATAAGTCTTCGAGGGTCCACTAAATCTTTGTAAAATAAATAAAAAAACATAAAATCGCATAATTTTAAGTTTAAAACATATATTTTTCTAAGATAATGTTTATATAGTTTTATTACATCACTATTGGGTCCTTATGATGTCATAAAACAAATTATATATTTAAACAGTATTTAATTTTTACCCAAAAATTTTACTGTCTCAGAAAATTATGAAACATTCACCATTGGATAATTTCGACTTCATGAGTCCAAAAGTAACATTAATTTTATCTAGATAATTTTATAAATATTTAAATTTTTAAAATAAAAATTGACATTAATCGAATATTCATGGGTTTTGACAAAAAAAGCTTTCAAACATTAATAAAAATTTCAATTGTATTCATAAAAATTATATGGTCATTTATATTTAATAAAATTTAATTTAGTAATAATGTTTAATTAATATATTATTTAATTAAAAAATCCACTAATTCATCAAAATATATTTCTTAATTTAAAATTAACTAAAACATTCAATTTAAAAAAAACTATTTACAAAGTAACACTAATAAAATGAATGTATATTCTCTATAAAAAAATAATGTACATGATCTTAGTGATAGGGTCTTGTTACATAACCCCTTATAACACTTGTATAAGACTGAAGGGTAAGGTGTGTGATGGTGAAATACTCTTGGGGTGGCTCGGATAAAATCGATTGGTTGGTAATCCCTATCAACTTCCACTTCTCCCGTAGGCAGTTTTGTTCAAGATTGACGTGTTGAAGCTCGGCTTGGGCATGGTGAAGAGAGAATCCCAATGATTCCACCTCTATTCTAAGCTCTAACAAATGGTCTTCTTATAGATCAATTATACTAGATGAGGCTATTTTTTTCTTTTTCAGAATAAATTGGATTTGTTAAAGGCCTATATTTATACTAATCATGTGATCACTGTTCGACAGCTACATTTAAATGGTAAAAATTATTAACTATATTTTGAAATCCAAAAACAAAAAAAATTCATATGTTTTATAGATATTTTATATAATAATACATTTACTTATATCAAGAGTAATTTATATTAATGGGTGTTTGGGTCGTTACATGGTGTCTTGGTTAGCACATGATGACCTAATGCACAAGGATTCATGGTGTCCTGGTTAGCACATAACATCCCGGGTGCTTATGTGACAAGTTTAATTTATTTCTCATCCAAAAACGTATATGATGGTGTATACTAGGGGAACTTGGTGAGGCCCTAATAAAATAATTATCACACCATACATGGGAACACCAATGCATGTGAAAACCTTATATATGATTTCAGGTTGAGAACATACAATTAATGGATTTAGTTGGTTCATCTTCATTTTTATTTTGAGATAGGGTGTGTGGGGATCAAAATAGCATTAAAGATAGTGTGTGTGCATTTTGTTTTATTTTTATTTTATATTTTTGATCATCCCTGTGGTAAATCAGTGTTTATATGACTATATGAATTCCCCATAGAATTTATTACAACACAATGTTTATTTATTGATCTATATTTGATCATGTGATAGAAATTGTTTTCGTTATTTTTCCTCTAGTTTATGACTCTAATTTGAGGTTATAGTCTCCTCGTTTTATGGAATTTCCCATTTATACTTGTTAGTATCCTCTGGTGTATAAGGAGGCAAGATTAAGGTATTACAAAGAACCTATCCCAGGAACTACTATGTGGCCTAAGGTGTGGGTAGTATAAAATGGAATCAGATATTATTTTTTGTCTTATTATTTGGAGAGAGGGTAGATAGGTGGTATAATAATGTGTTGAAGCTTGTGATGGACCTCAAAATGGTGATTCATGAACATATTTTCAATGGGATGTCATGGTTAGCATCTTAATGAGATTTTTGTTCTTTCTTTGTGCTTTTATGTATGAGATGTTTTTGAATATGATGGTTTCTACTGAAGTTGTTATTTATGATTTTTTCTCTTGGATCGTTGGTAAGTGTTCGATGGGCATGCATCATGATTAGAAACATGGGGCTCACATGAAATATTCTTTCTTATGTGTGATTCAATTTTTTTATGAGGATTTAGTAGTTTAAAGTATAAAAACAAGTTATATAGAGTTTTATCATATAAACTATTGGTGTAATTATACTCAATTGAACCACATATGGTTTCATCTAATTCCAAGTAATGTCGATCTTTGTGCAAGATGTTCTCTGGTGATGATAAAAAAAGGCGGTCCCTTTAGCAACGTATTCATGGGGCCCCTTTGCAGGTATGTGTAGGTATTGGATACCTCTGTGATAAAACCACTAGGGATCATAGATAAATCTATAGGAAAATCCTTAGGATTTGGGATGCGAAGTGGTTAGATCATTTTTTTTATCGATATTGAGGTTTGATGGTAGGATCAGTTGGATATTTTTCTATGTGGTTCTCTAGATGCACCTCCATATAGTGTGGTGGGATTGTGGGTAGACACTCATGGGTTGGATATATGACCATGTATAAGGGGATCGTATGAATATCCTTGGTGTGAGATATTCATTGGTATATTATATATGAATTTCATGTGTGTGGGGAATGTCAGTAAGGTTATGCTCATGATCCTATGTTATACCAGATGTGACTCATGGGTGCATGAATTAGGATATGTGATTGGGTTTCATGGGAGCATGTATCCATTGGGTTCAGATGATACTGAGTACAATCTATAGTGGGAACTGTGGTAGAGGGTTCTCAATGAGTCATTATGCCTTGCTCAATGATTTTCAGAAAAAATCATGGTGTGAATGGGTAGGTGTGTGATGGTTACACATGGTTCCCAGTTGGGTTTCAAATTGGTGAATGGGTTATGCATGGGTTTACTGAGAAATGTTAGGTTTTTTTATGAACTTGAGAAATTATATTATATTAGTGTGGTGGTGAGACACTCATTAGAATATAATCCTATGTTTTTATGAAGATGAGATTTCCCTCGGTAGTTATGGGTGATGTCAGATGGAATCGGGGTGTTGTGGTATGGTCAATCATAATTTGGTCCCATATAATATTTTTTAGGGATGGAAGTGTGTGGATCATAAGGGGTCGCATACATTCAATGTAGGTACCCATTGTATTTTTTTCTCATGGAGTGTTGTAATGGAATCCATATGGTGTGGAGCGCACTATTGTTTGTTGTTGGTTTGTTTGGATAATGTTCTTGGTGATTCTGGAATAGGAGATACTACTGTTTTGTTTTAACAGTCAAGTATGAGTGGGATGACCATGTACATTAACTATTTTTGATGATGGATGGATCTTGGTCCATGAAGGGTGGACATTTTTGTTTGTTGGGTGATGATAATTATACTCTTATGGTGGGGAGAATCATGTCGGTCTCTAGAAAATGATATTCATGTCAAAATGGGTCATGGATGTGGTGAGACTAGTCATCGGATTGGTAGAGTGGGGATGGGTTTCTAGTTCATTGTATGATCTATAGATATTTTGATACTTCTATAATACTAGATTTGAAGCTCAAAAAATTAATTTTTTGGTGTTTTGGTGTGGGAATCAAGCTCCAGGTTATCATGATGTGATTTGAGGGTGATTCGTGGGCGATTCATGGGGTGATCCATGATTAGTGATGTGATTCAATTAGTTAATCCAATTTTGTTGCATATTTAAGGGTGTGAAACAATTTCACTAATGGTTTATTTGGTGAACTAGTGTCTCCTCATAGTTTGAGAGGTGAACCAATGATTAGTGATAGGGTTTCGGGGGTGAACCTGATTCGTCACAAAATTTGGGGGTAAATCATGTGATGAAATGTCATGAAGGTCCATTGTGATGGAAATTCTGGGGAAGAGAAGGATAGTTGGTGTCATGTATGGAGGTACCAGAGAGACCCTATGTGTGTGGGTCCTCAGTGAAAATTATGATTTATAAGAAGGTGTTATTTGAGGATGCATAAACCGAAGTGTGTAACACCATGAGATTTTGTGAAATATATATTTTCAAATAAATTTAATCTTTTCAATTTGTTGTGTTACATGAAACATTGTGATTCTTTTGTGTTACCTAAAAACCTATGTTTATATTGTGTTATATGGAACACAAATTTTATATTTCATTGCACATAACACTATGTTTCTTTTTCCATATATGTAACACTAAGTTTAGTTTTTTTACACGCAACACCGAGTTTAAATGACGCGTGACATACTATTAAAATATTATTATTAAATATGATAGAAATCAATCATCCATTAGAATTGGTGGTATTAATAGTATTAAATAAATTATGCATATATATGACTTAAACAAGTATATAAATTAAAATCTTAGGTGACAAATTAATTAGAAATGAAAATAAAAACTATTTAAAAACAAAGGAAATCTTTTTCTAAAAAAAATTTTATAAACACAAACTCATTTTAACTCAATAAATTATAAAAATGTATTTTTGTGAATTATTTTAATTAAATAAATGTTATATATCCAATAAAATGTTTAACATTCATTATATTTATTTTCTAGACAAGAGATAATAATTAATCGAATTTTACGGTTAGAACTATTTTTTTCTAAAAAGAAGTTTTGCCACCTTTTTCACACTTATTTGAATTTTTTTTTCTATTTTTAGAAGAAAAAAAATTGACGAATTGATATTATTTTTTTAAATAATCATGTCAAAATTATATTAGGGTGAATTTTTTAGAATTTGAAAAGAATATAAATTTTTCAATAAATGGTGAAAATACTAGTCCTATTAAGAATTTTCATTTCTTTTAAACCATTTGGAAACATAAAAAAAATTTAATATGGGTTTAAAGGTATAATAAGTTCAATTATATATCTATTAAAACAAATTAATTCATTTTGAACTATTTCATATTCAATTTTTATATAAAAACTTATTAAACTTTTTAACATTTTCTCTCTGGGAAACTGCTTTCTCATCACGTTTGTGGGGATAATTTTAAATTAAAATTTTCCAATTATACAAATAGAATTTAGAAAAATGGATTAAATGTTTTAAATAATAATAATATATATTATATAATAAGGCTAATTTAATTTATGACTATAATTAATATTAAAATCATTAAAAATTGTTTATCGTTATTAAGGTAAAAATGGGTTTATCTGGGTGATAAACTAAAAATATAAGGGTTAAAACTGACCCAAAATGTGTAAAAAAATATTTTTTTTTGAAAATATTTGGACCTTGTATCTTATATGTTTTATAATTTACCATTTTTTATTGCTTTTTCATAGAAAAAATGTTGTTACACCTTTTTCTTTTCAAAAACTACAACTGTGCCACTCACCTCACTTAAAAAAGGTCACCCCCTATACTTTTATGTTCACAGTTTTTTCAAAAAATACACACCCAAATAACTTATTTAATTCCCTAATATAATACCAGAATACTAATTTTTTCAATAAACCAACCAAACAATCCTTTTGGTGAAAACAAATATAAGTTCTCTGGAGAAGAGGTAATATCCCTAACTGAACATTTTATTTTATTTCATCCTCCACATCCTAAAATTTCTATTAAAACATGATGATATAATAAAATAATTATATTAAATATAATTATATGTTATTATTTTAATATTATAACCTAAATATTTCTCATCTTCCATCAAATGGGTGACGAAATCGTTATTCATGTGTACGACGGTCTACCCCCTAACGAACCGATGATATTTTTTTCCCACCACCAACTCTCATGAATGGATATAATGATGAATTTATTTGTTATATATGATATTTATGATATTATTAAGGTTATTTAATTATTATATAACATTTTCTTTCTAACCTTCCATTCCATGGGAATATGATAACATCGTTCATGTGTACGGAGGACAACCGCCTCACGAAGCAATGTGATTTCATCATGCTTTACATGAAAGGTAATAGGTGAGGGGTTAATTAAAATATATGATATATATTACATAAAAATAATTATTTATTTTCTATATTTTATTTAACATTTCTTATTTACATTAGTAAAATGAAAACTACATTATTTTTTATGTACGACCTATCATCTCTATGAATGGTGTATTTTATTTTCTACCTCTAACTTATATAGATCACTATAAATACATATATAGTAAATATATATGATAGTTATATCATGTTTAAATTTATTTATATTATTTAACTATGATAAAAATTATAGTAACATAAATAAAAAATAAAAATATACCTGAAAAACAAAGTAGTTATTGCCTGAGATGTGCCTTTAGCATGGAATTGTTAATAAATGAGTAATAAAAGGTTATAAGTAAATCATATATGGTATGGTATATTTGATTATTGTTTAACAATATATATAATTAACTTAAATTTTTTTATAGGAGGTTATAATTTGTATTAAGGAAGTCGAGACTTATGGTAAGGGATCTGTGTCTCACTTTTATTTCTTGTGAGACACATGTCATATTCACAATGTGTTTCTTTTTTATGGTGTATATATTATCCATGAATATATTTTATGATGATTATCCTAAAAAATATTAATAATTACTTAACCATTTTAGGATCTATCTCTAATGGTGTTTAAATTATAAAAAATTACCAAAGCGGAAAGGGTTTTATGATACAATCTAATCATTTATTGGGATTGCTTTTGATTATTCTTCCAATGATGAGATTTTATGATCCATATCTCAAGAAATTTGTGAAATTTTTTATCCTCTAGTTATCTCACAAAAATAAATGGTAACCCTTCATTTCCCTATATTTATGTACTCCTGAGTTCAAAATAAGGTTTTTAAATATAATCCACTTTATATTTCTCTACGGCCAAAAATCATTTTTCTTCAAAAATAATGTTTATAAAAAATGTTTTTCAATCATTGAAATAATTAATTACAGAAATTTTTACCCATGTTTGACCTTTTTAAAAAACAATTCAAATTAATATTCATATATTTTTCCAAATAACTCCCTTTTGGATTTTATCAAAAATGTGAAATGAATCATTATATTAATGTGTACAGTATGAATTTTGTTTTCTTCTATAATGAACAAATCAATGTTTCAAAGAATAATTTCTATGTTTCAAAGTTTATTTTAAAAGAAAATTATTTACAATTTTTTTATAAATTTTTAGTTTTAAAAAGTGATTTTAAAAAGGTAGAGGATATTTTACCCAATAAATTTTTTGAATTATTTTTAGAGATTCCCTTATAAGATTCCAAGGTTATATTTAATGAAAAGAATTTTGAAAATATTTTATATTTGAGAAATTGATTTTCTTGGAAGAAATGAATCAACATGGATTTTCTATGAAGTATGGATCATTTAAATTTTTGTAAACTCTCATTAAGTTTTATTTTTGGCTTAATGCTAGTAACCATACCTTTAGTCCAATATATCTATTTTTGATAGAAATTAGTAACTCAATCCTCACTATAGAAAATATTCATGATGTGAATGAAATTCATGATGTGAATTATTTTGGAAAGACCAATACATGATATAAATTGGTTTCTCAAGGAGGGGAAAACCTAAGAAATTTTTGATGTGGTTTCCATTCACTTTGTGAATATGTCATGGCCTTTTTAAAAAAATGGGAAGAACTCTGTTTTTTATCTAATATTCCTTCTTCCGCACAGTAATGTAACACATTGAGTTATTTTTCTCCTTCCACCTAGGTTCCTTTGGTTCTCCTCCATCCAAAATCTGATATAGACACCATCAATGTTGTTGGATTTATACCTGTAATCTATTCATTCCACTTGATACATTCTTTGTTTATCTCACTACCGATAGAGTTATTTTGGTGTGAGCTAATATGACATATTAATAAGGAATTTAACTATTCCTCTATATTTTTCTGATTCATACCAAACCAAGGGTTGATATTTTATGAGAGCTCATCTAACACCATAATGGATGTGGTATAGTAAATATACCTTAATTCTTGTTGCTCTATATTATGCATTGTTTTTTCATACAATGAATTTTACATGTGTTTCTATAAAAATATCTCTTTCCCTTAATTAATTTGTTATTATAAATAGAAATGACCATGTTCCACCATATACATGTTAAACTAAGACCCCATAAACTTATTCCACCACTTTAGGTGTGCCTTTTTAATTTACCCTTGATATTATAAAGCCACATGTGACCAAAACACCTCCTAAGTGGTTTTGGATTAGAATTTAGATGAAATAACTATAATGGGTTAAATGAAAAGTTATTATTATGAACACATCATTTGTTTTATATAAAAAAAGTTCACAACCTTGTTTAATAGGAACAATAATGAATTATAAAACATTTAATGGATTTTACTAAATCCTATTTGACTGCATGTCTTTTATGATAATCGGGAATAACTCTCAAATGATATGATTTTCGAACATGGAATCCCTTATACATGTGATACCTAAGCATGGTGTCCATATTGATGTAATACTCATGCATGGTGTCCCATACACTAGTGATACTCAAGAATGGCATCCCATATTCTTGTGATACTTGGGAATGGTGACGCTAATTATTCATGACACACAGACATGGTATACCTTAATAATTTTTGAGATTTTATTGACTTGACATGGATGCCTGAGTTATACCTCAGGTCCTAGTTAACACTGTGTATATATATATGGCTATATACATAATTACTTATATATATAAAACATATATATACATACAAAGATATAAATTTAAATGTATATGTTCTTAGTGGAATATGTTTATTTGTTTTTCCAGTATGAACAAAAGAAAGTAGTATCATGATGGTGTTCTTCAGGAACTAGATTCAACCCTTTTATAGTTTACATTAATATTTTAACATTACTATATCTACACACTACTCATATTATACACTCTATATGGATACTTATAGACATCATTGTTGGTGTCCTACTTAGTATATGCCACATCCCATTTAGGCTACCATTTGGTTCCTGAAAAGACTTCATGGATGCATGTAAGGACAAGGCAAAGTGCCCCACCTTGGATGTTTGATTGATTATATCATGGAATCACAGGAGCATGGTACTGATCCTCATATTGTGATGATATTGGATAGATTTTTGGTCTTTTATTCTATTTGACATACCTATGTATATGTATTCTTGTATTAGGTATAGCTCTATGATATAATCATAATTTTGAAAATGGTTCCACTTTTTTATCAATATATTATTACTATCTAGGTGATTTACTTATTCTTCCTTGTCTTCCATTATTATGTTTCCATAATTTATTCATTTATTATATAATTGTTCTACTATGATCATGAAGTTATAGTCTCCCCACTATATCGCCATGAACCATCACTACAAGTTTGAGATATTTGGTCTACGGGGAGGCATGCTTGAGGCCTTGTAACCAACCGAGTTTCGTTACTTATGAGTGAACCAGGTCTGGGATGTTACAAATTGGTATCATAGCCTTTTATTTTATTTTCATTATTATTTTAGAATGGTATAAAGGAGACTAGGATGTTTCATAATTTGTTAATTATACTTTTCATTGGAGTATCTAACTCATGTATATAGAAATCCAAATTATCAGATATGGGAATTTCTTTTTTGTATTCCATTTATTATATTTTTCTTGAATTCACTATTGGGTGACACACATGATGTGTGATGTTTATTATTATTATGATTGTGGATTCCAATTTACCCTTGTCCTGGTATGATAAGGAATTTTTGATTCATGCATCATCATATGTATATATAGATTCAAATTTCATGAATTATGTCATGCCATATAAGTGCTTCTCATTGCTTTTTTTTCTTGTCATTGTTATGATTGCCTTGAATGATATATATATATATATATATATATATATATATATATATATTATAAGAATTTCATCTAGGGGAAATGGGAAAAATAATTTGTCACTTAAATTGTCTGCATCAAACTAACAATGTTTTCCAAAATAGTTTGATGATGACACCTTAAGTAGTCAATTATGGAATGTTGAGGCATGAACCATTGGTCTCATGGGATAGCATGTGTTTATGGTTATGATTAAATAGAAACTATATTTAATTTTATAATGTGTAAGGGTATTTATAAAATAGAAATGGGGATCTATATAATTCAACAAATTAAAAATATCATTGTATAAATAAGAGCAAACTCAAATGGATATAAATTTTCAAATAAAATGGTCATTATTAAATGGGGATTACAAATTTAATTTAAACGGTGTTTTCCTATGTAACATTCAATTCCCACTATGTATAATCGGACCTCTTAATTATATAAGATATATTGAACCTGATCTAACCTAAATAATGGGTAGTACATAGTGTCTATTTCATTTCTAATGATTTATACGTTACCCAAACCTAGAATTAGGGGCAAGAAGTGGGGTGTGACTTTTATATAGAGAGGATTTGTACCTGTTCTATTCTTATACCTATGGGATATTTCTTTATCAAATCATATCTAAATACTATGATTGTAATTTGTAGAGCTATGAAATCTTGATTCCCTTGAGTTTTATGGAAGGATAGTGGTCATGATCATCCTCCAGATGTGGTTTTACTTGAGACACCAATGTTACCTCTAGCATGGACACCTGTGGCACCACTTGTTTTTCTTAATGTAGGGGATGATTCCCTGTTTTGAGAGGGATTCCTACATATTTTATAAAAAACCATATAGGGTGCCATACGAAATTCCTTACTATGGAAGAGTTGATGCTAGAATTTTAATCACAACATCCACCCACATTTTCAAGGGATGGAAGCCCTAAGGCTATGGTGTCATTGCCAGAGGCCATGATGACTATCTTCAAGAACCAAGAGACACCTCCTGAGAGGAGAGTGAATCTCTCTATTTATATGTTTTGATATTATACCAAGATATGGTTGGATTTTATCACTTAGGAAGACCATCATTGGATTATGGTATGGGTGGATTTTTAGACAGTCCTCCTGACTATTTCTTTCCTTAGACACTAAGTGAAAACTGATATGGGGAGTTTGTGCATCTACAGTAGGGTATTATGTCTGTGATGGACTATTATTCTTAGTTTATGGAGCTCCAATGTTTTTAACTTACTCAACAAAGTGATAATTTGGAGAAAATAAAATGTTTTGAGTATGGGATCATATACACCATCCGATCATAGGTGAATGTCTTTTGGTTGACCACTATTTTAGAATTAGTAAACAAGGACCTCAACACCGAGTGGAACATGAGGGAAGATAACTGTTTGGGCTAGGGTGGTTCAGAACTGAGATAGGTAAGTGGTTTTACTAGTGGATAGAAACATAACATTGAGATTCCTCATAGGGGCAACATCATCCAGATGACACCCACTAATAGTTAGGTGTTTCTTCACCAATATAGGAATCCATGGCATAATAAATCCCAAAGTTCAAAAGACCCCTTAGAGTGTTAATGATACAGAAGGTCAGGGTATCTTCACCATTTTTTAGGAACATACAATATGTTTCTTTTGATATATTATCAATTTAAGATCTAACTTTAGGAGTGGTATCCTTAAATCCTTGTTAGGAAGGTAGACAGAGTACTACCATCCATTCAGCCAGATGAGGTGGTCGTGGATGGTGTATTCGACCTTTATATGTACAATTCCAGTAGGGAGAGGAGGTGATCGTGGGGGTCACAGATATTTATATATCTATATTTTGTAGCCTTTTCTAGAGGAGCATATCATTGGGACATCTATAGTTTGAGGTGCTATTCTAGTAGCCTCTACTATAATATCTATCTTATTAGATATTAGTGTCTCACACTCCTTTATTGATATATCAATCATGGAATGTTTTGGGCTCAAAATTCATTATTTCTATGGTGGTATTAAACTTGATACATCATTGGGAATTTGATCTGAAAGTATACACCTATGTAAGGAATTTCCCCTTGAGGTAGGCAGTTATTTTTTCTTATGGGACCTCTTTATCGTTGAGTTTAATGGATTTGATTTCATTCTAAGGATATATTTTTTAGTCCCATATCATGATTATATGGACATATATCATCACAAATAATCATTGACATCATCTTAGGGAGATATTTATCTTCACCAGTGTGAATGGGATTCCCAGAAAAGTAGAGCTCAGCTAGAGAAATGGTTGTTGGGTGGAGAAACATCCCATATATCTAGGACTTACATTAAGGATTAGGGTACATGTTAGGATAATTTTCATTGTATTGTAGATCATTTTAGGTAGGTTTTACCAAATGATTTTTTTGGGTTACCTCCAAAGAGATAGGTGGAGATCTCTATCAATCTAGTGCAAGAATCAGTATGAGTATTCATTCCTACTTATTGGATAGCTACTACTGATTTTCAAGATCTCTAGTGGAATCTAGATACATTGTAAGCTGTATGTTTTATATATCCTAGAACATCCCCTTGGGTTCACTTTTCCTTTTCACCAAGAAGGACGAAAGTACCATCATGATTTTTGTGGATTACCATCAGTTGAACCAGCTTACTATAAAGAATTGATATCCACTTTCTCATATACATGACATATTTGACCAGCTTTTAAGAGAAAGGGTTTTTATTAAGATTAATTTGAGTTTATTTTATCATCATGTATGAGTTAGGCCTTCAATCCTACCTTGCATAGTGTTCTGTAGAAGGTATGGTCTTTATGAGTATCCAGTTATGTCCTTTAGTCCCATAAATGTGCCAGCTATTTTTATCGATTTAATTAATAGATTTTTCTACAAGAATATGGATTCATTTGTGGTAGTCTTCATGAGAACTATCTTAGTGTATTCCCACACTTTACATGACCATTTAAAACAACTTGATATCATAGTGAATACACTAAAATATCACTAGATGTATATTAAGCTCACTAAATTTTCTTTTTGGATCAAAAGGGTTCACTTTTTGGGTCATATTATTTTATATAAAAGAGGGTCTATTGACATGGAGAAGGTGAGTATCATGGCTTCCTAGGAGCATCCCAATAATTTCTTTAACATATGGAGTTTCTTGGGATTGGATAGCTATTACAAGAACATTATTCAAGAATTTTCACATATAGTAGATGCTCTTACATGATTAACTAATATGTTCGTGAACTTTATGTTATTCAAAGTATATGAGTTTCAAGAGATGAAAGGAATACTAAATTTAGTGATAATCTTGATTCTTCAAAAGCCAATCTGAAGTCATATGTTCTATTGTGATGCATCAAGTATCAGGCTAGGAGAAGTTATGATGTAGGATGATTGACTCATGGAATATGGGTCTTGTCATTTGAGACCACATGAGATGAATTACCTAACACATGATCTTAGGATGGCATTTGTAGTTCATGCCTTACATTATTGGAAGAATTATCAATTTGGAGAGCATTTTTTGATGTTTACATACAATAAGAGCCTCAATTATATTTTCATGCAGTGAAACATAAATATTAGAAAGATTATGTGGGTTTAAAACCTAAAATACTTCGATTTTGAGCTCACCTCTATGCTTGGGAAGGGTAATGAGGTAGTCAATGCTCTAAGTTAGAGGAATTAGACACAGACAGTGAAGGAGGCTAGTATTGAGTGGTAGATTATGGCTCTTTTCGATGAGAAGAATCTAAAAGTGTTGGAACATCATGGATATCATATCCTTATATATTTATCTATGACCATTTAACTTTTTGAGAGAGATAAGATGAGGCAATTATCGAATCTACATGGTCTAGTCCTAAGGGAGAGTGTTTTAGGTGAAGACCTACTACCCTGATTGATCATTGATGGTGATGAGATATTACTCATTCGTGGAAATGTCTGGATTCCTAGATAAATCTAGGAGGGGTAGATATGAGAGTCTCATGATTCTAATTGGTATTTACACCCTATTCTTACAAAGATATATCATGATATCTGTAGCCGATACTGGTGTCCTGGTATGAAAATGGAGAAAACTGGATTGGTTACTCAATGTTCCACCTATCAAAAGGTAAATGAGGAACTCTAGTGGCCATAATATATTTTATAGCTATTTATAATTCATATATAGATATGGGATGATTTATCTATGTACTTTATGATGTTTTTACTGAGATCCCCTTATGTAAATGATGCAGTATGGGTGATCATCATTAGGCTCATAAATGTCGTACAATTATTACCTATTAAGGTCACCTTTTTTGTATATGATATTGGAAGGATCTATAAACAATACATTATCTACATTCGTGTAGTTCCATGAACTATTACATCAGATAGGGATGCTCATTTCACTTCTCAATTCTATAAAGGGTTGTAGAAGGAGTTATGTACACAGGTACTTTTGAGTATGTCATGCCACCCTCATACTAACTAAGATTCTGATCGTATAATAAAGGTGTTGGAGGAAATTCTTACAGAATGGTTCCATGATTTCAAAGGATTATGAGAGAAACATATAACCCCATATGATTTCTCCTACAATAACATTTTTTCATATGACTATTCATATGTCACATTATGAGTCCTTATATGGTAGGCTATATAGATCACATATGTGCTTGCTAGAGGAAAGGTGGGAAGCAATACTTGGAACTCATATTGTTTAGGATACTTAGAAAAGGGTTTAGATAATCCAAAAAATGAATGGATATGTCCTAGTCTAGGTAAAATTCATATGTTAATCAACTTTGATAAACATTAGAGTTCAGGGTTGGGGATCATGTATTCTTGTGTGTGTTGACTACACTAGGGCGTTGATGGTTTAGGCATCAAGGGAAGTTTCCAACACATTTTGTTTGAAACGTTCAAGGTTTTGGAGAGGGTCAGATCAATAGATTATCTGATATAACTCCATGAGATAAAGAATATGCATGATGAAATTTTCATTTCTCAGTTACTTCATTACTACTTAGATATGTCTCATGTTTTCCAACTTGATGAGGTGGAACTAGATGTGAATGCTTATTTTGAGGAGCACCCTATTCACATCATTAAACTGAGCATGAAGGCTCTATGAGGAAGGTCAGTTCCTTTAATATAGGTGTTATGATAACATGGACATGTATAGTATGATACCTAAGAGAGATATAATGATGTACATGCTTAGAGTATGGAACTATTCTCATATAAAACATTACTACCCTTGGGAGGGAAACTCAAGGATGAGTTACTTTAAGGAGAATACTATAATATATCATCTATTCTGTGAGTTATGGATCCTTTAAATTTATGTAAACCCTAATTAAGATTCCTTTTTGTCTTAGAACTGATAACCTCTCTTTTAGTCTGATCATTTTTTGGGAAGAATGCAGCAGAGGTCTTGAACCTGGCTGCAGAAAAAGTTCATGACATGAAGGAAACTCACAATGTGAATTGGTCTAAATAGGCCCATACACAATGTGAATTTTTTTCATTGATGGGACCCCGGGCCCAAGTAATTCATTACATGAATTCCATTAATGTCATTGTTAAAAAAAGGGAAGAACCCTTCTTTTTATCTAAACTTCCTTATTCCACACAACAAAGGAACACCTATAATTACTTTTTCTCCTTCCACCTAGGTTCCTTTGTTTGTCCTCCATCTGGAATCAGATCAAGACACCATATGTCTCATTGGATTTGAACTGGTAAGATATTTATTCTTCTTCTTCCTTTTATCATTTATCTTTTTGTTGATAGAGTTATTTTTGTGTGAGAAAATAGTCCCTATTTCTAGGGAATTTTTCTATTATTATATTTTATTCCAATTCATACCAAACCAAGGACTGATATTGGATGAGTTTTCATCTAATTCCATAAAGTAGGTGGTCTATTAATTATCCCTCAAGCCTTATTTCTCTATATTATTTTCAGTGACATCGTATACTATATTTTCCATGAATTTCATTAAAAATATACCTTTCCCTTAGTTAATTTGTTAGTCTTAATATAAATAACCATGTCCCTCCTTATACTTGTCAGAATAGGACCCCATCAACTGGTTCCACCCATTGAGGTGTTCTTATGGAATTTTCCCATGATATTATAAATTCACATGTGACCAAAACACCTCCTAAGTGGTTTTTCATTCCCTTTAGATTAAATTAATATAATTAATTAGTTGAAAATGAGTGGTATGACCATATCACATGTTTTATATATAAAATTGTTATCCCCCTATATAATTGGAACACTGATGAATTATAAACCATTTAATGTCTCATGCTAAGTCCTATTTGACTATATTTAATTTATGATACTTGGGCATGGAATATCTACTGATATGATACCTAGTCTTTGTGTCCCTTATATCTGTGATACTCAGTCATGGAATACCTATTAATGTGATACTCGGGAATGGTGTCCCATACACCAGTGATAATCGATCATATCACCCCATATACCTATGATACTTGGTGACCATGATTGTTCATGATACTCAGGTATAGAGTCCCTTACTATTTTTAAGACTCTAGTGACTAGAAATGGATGCCTGGGTTATGCCTCAGGTCCTGAATATCACTTTGTGTGTGTGAATATGTTCTTATAAACATGCATTTGGGAGGATTACCTGAGTGTTAAAGGATCCTCATATTCTTGAATCATCCCCAGGTTCAAATCTAGGAGGGGAAAATTTTCTTCAGGTAAGTGCTGACGCAGGCATGATGCAGGCAAGCAGTCATGCAGGTATGATATATGCCTGATTATGGAGGTAGTGGGATGAAGGAATGGAATTGCACTAGGCCTTTGGAAAATGTAATTGTTTTCATTACCACTAGTCCTTCGGTCCATGTAATGAATAAATTAGGCTTGATGGGTGGGATATCCCTTAGGGGATTATGGCTTTCCTTTCTGGCAGGTGTTTATGGTGTGTTTGTGTGTGTCTGTGTTTAATGTAATTGTACCCCCAAACACATAATATATATATATATATATATATATGCCTATAAACATCATTAAATATATATCCAATATACATACATACATTCTTACACATTTATATGTATAAGTTCTTGGTGACATATGTTCAAAGTTTTTCCCAGTATAGGACAAAGTGGGTAATGTTAGCACGGTGTCGTTCAGGAACCAGATCCAATCCTTTATAGTTTATATTTTTATTTTACTATTACTAGATCTAAATATTTCTCATATTATAAGAACTAGATAGATACATCTATACAATTTTGATGGTGGCCTACTAATTATATCTCACACCATGTTTAGGTCACTATTTCATACCAAGAAAAATTTCAGGGATACAAGTAAGGAAATAGGAAAGTGCCCAACCTTGGATACTTGATTGGTTATAGCATGGGAGCTTGGGAGCATTGGACTGATCCATATCTCATGATTCTATTGGATAGTTTTCATTCTTTTATTCTTTTTGAAATAATTGAATGTACATATTACTGTATTATGTATAGCTCCATGGCATACTAATCATTTTCTTATTTGGTTCCACTTTTGGACTGATGTATTATTACTATTTAGGTGATTTAATTCATCTTCCCTATCTTTAATTATTATTTTTATGTTATTTATTCATTTATTATACCATTCAGTTTTACTAATCAGGAGGGTATAGTCTCCCCAATGTATCACTTTGGACCCTTGTTGCTAGTCAGTAGCCTTTAACATATAGGGAGGCACTATTGAGGCATTGTGACCAACCATATTTAGTTACATATGAGTGAACTGGGTTTGGGATATTATAATAAACTATATACTGGTCAATAAATGTTCTAACTGATCTTTTAAAACCATTTTCCATCTAAGATGAAATCTTTTGATGTTGATTATGGTTTAATAGGGATAATATTGAATGATACCATCCTTATTCATTCTCTAGATGTTTAATTTTTATGTTAATAAAATTTTTATGAAACCCATTTATTTTTCATGAGTTATGCTATGGGGAATTGATGAATTTTTTATGAAACCAATTTTATTTACATGATTTTTGATGTGATTATATGATGAATGTTTTATGATATTGAGGAACACATAAGTATGGTTTTTATTATAATATGTGTGGGACCAAAATCTCCCTCCAATGAATTTGGTAAAAAATTATATCTAATAAGATAATAATAGAAAACAAGTCGATGGGCTTGATCTATTATGGGAAATAGGTCCATCCTTATCCCCAATGGGAAACTGGGGATATTTCTTGGTCAAATATATTTATGGTATTGGAATTTAACCTTGGATTATGAAATGTTTTTCTATATTTATAATGGTTCCACACATTTATGAAATAAAATTATGGTTAATGATTCATTTATGCTGATTTCTTTCTCTTATGGGCTATGTTTTCTAAAATGATTAAATTTTTTGCATTACTCATGTTTATGATCTATGACAGGTTGGGTATAAACTACCTATGTTATTTTCATAATCACATACTCTTATTCTTATTTTAATATTTCATATGATCATAGATTTATATCTTTTATATTTACCCTTGATGGGAATTAGACCTCACCCTTTCTTATATTTCCTTCCCCAGGTTATGAAGAAAAGTTTGGATAAGGTTTGGGTAAGAGGATTACTATGTGAGAAGATATTAGTGAAATATTTTTAATATATCTAATAAAATAATATGATTGTGTTTGTAGTCTACAAATACAATAAACTATTACGGTCCTTGGATGTGTGTTTATGAAATGTATTGAATATTAATCTAAAAATATTTGATATTTATGTATAAAATATTGGGTCTCTATAGTTCGTATCAAATGAAAGGCTTAGTCAATATTTGGATATTAGTATTAAAAAAATTAGTGATATTTCTAGGGATATACCCAATTATATTTCTATGGATATGTATAGGGATATCTCTAAGGATAAGTCTAAGGATAATTATAAGTAAATGATAATATCCTAGAATTTGGTGAAGGATAAAGAAAGGGTTTTCCATGAAACTACATACCTACCATGATACTAAAAGTGGATGTGGATATGGCATAGAGGTACTTAGGGGTAATAAATTCAAAAAGGGTTCATTAATATGGACTCAATAATCACTTGGAGCAGAATAATAGTCCATTTTTCTCACCCATATTGAGACTATCATGGTATATGATTTAAAAATTCAAAAAATCTTTACAAACCATCATGAACGATTTAAATAATGACCATGAATGACCCATGTTAAACCAAATATATCATAGATTGAAAATAAGGTTTCATGACTTAGACATAATATAAATGATTTTTCATTATTATTTGGTTTTCCACTATGATTAGTGTTTCTCCTGCTATGATTTATAGTTTTATTCAATGGATGGAACTTAGAGGAACCATGTTAATGATGACTACAATTGATAATGCAATGATTTTCCTCATGATAAAAAAGATATTGGTTATGGATTTAAAAATCATGTTTCTATTATCATACAACTTTTCAAGATATTAATCATGATAAACCTTCAAATGAGAAAAGGAGGGAACATAATTATATTTAGACCTTAATGAGGTAACTTCCATATTCTTTTAGTGCTTTTATTGATACACTAATTGATGATAAATGGATTAGTAGCAATGAAAATATATTTTTTATTATTCAATGTTGAGAGAATAAAAAATTTATTTTTTTTGTTTATCATTTGGAAAGAGAAGAATATTAATTGTGGACTCTTATTAAGAACACATGGGAATAGGAAGAAATTGAATTAATAGAGTGGGAAGTGTT
This sequence comes from Viscum album, assembly GCA_963277665.1. NCBI lineage: Eukaryota > Viridiplantae > Streptophyta > Magnoliopsida > Santalales > Viscaceae > Viscum > Viscum album. The sequence continues at coordinate 1,417,109,118 of OY728120.1, forward strand.
TAAGGGGATATTTATTAATATGTAATTCCCTCACATTCTACGAACAAAGATAGATAAGTAATTCCTTGAGTTGAAGCATAATGATGATGAATTTATTGGTACCTATGATGAAAATTCTATAAGACTTAAAATGTATACTTATGGTTTAATCATCATCACTGAATGAAAAACTGATTGATTAGTTGGTGGATTAAAACCATGTATTCAAAAGACCTTGGATATAAGAGACTTTAATAGCTATGAATAAGTTGTTTGATGTTCAAAGAAGGTAGAAATTGAAATTGGATATTCCATCCATTCTTATGATTTTTATAATAAAATGAATATCAAGTTTCATGAAAACACAAATGGTGGAAATTAATTCTAGCCATCTACATGACATAAATGCGTGAAGAAACATTAAAGGTACTTTTTTAATAGAAATGGGAGGTTCTTTAAATGTTGAAAGGTATGTCATAAATATCATGAATGTCAAAATGTGATTAATGGGTTGGTTAATGCAATAACGTAGAAGTTGAATACAACTAATTCACCACCCACACTATAGTTTTTCATGTGAAAGTATTTCGAGATCTATACAAGTTAATTCCCCAATATAAAGGAAAATGTGGATGATAATCCCCACCAACCTCTAAAGACAATGTAAAAAAGGGAAATATTATGTAATCACAATGTATAAAGTGAATCATGATAATTAGGGAGCACTTATACTTATTTCCTTTGTTGGGAATTTTTATGTTTTATTTTGTGTTAATAATCCCTATAAAATTATTTTTGTTCATACTCTAGTATAATTTCATGTGATTAAATCCCTCTACATGGATTATAGAATAATAAACTCACATTTTATATTCTATCAGTACAAGGATGAACCCAATCTTCCAATGAAAATGTTTTTTTACAAAATAATAGCTTATATAAGGAAAAAAGGGTGAATTGACTTTGGAATTATATATGTTTCATTATAATATTAACATAAGAGTTATAGAAACCATCATTGGTTTATGAGTTTAAGGTAGATCATAATTTCAAAGTTATTGAAATCCCTTTTAAGGTTTTACATAATGGGAGTTTACCAATATTAAAGATATTTTAAGATACATTTATGGAAATAAAAACATTTGGTTTTTTATATGTTTTATTGAAAATGTTATTTCATGATTAATGAATTTATACTTTGTGTACATATGATTAAAGGCACAGGTAACCATTATGGTTTATATTATAAATGATGATGATGTAATTATTGGTTATAGTCGATCACCTTATGAATTAAACACACTTTATTGTCATTAGAGAATATTTCCTTCTATATTATACTTAAATAATATACATTAATAAAGTGGAATAGTTTCATTGAGTGTCATATTCAATTGTATTTGATTAGGATCCAAAGTTTACCTCAATGTTTTTGTGAATTATTTAGCAAAATGATGATAGAGATTTTATTTTCATCACATTGTATCATCCTCATACTTATGGTCAGTCTAAGAGAACAATTCAAACCATTTACGATATGCTAAGATATTATTATATGTATTTAAAATGTGTTTGGGATCATCACATTCCTTTAGTTGCGTTTTCTTGCAATAATATCTTTCACTCGAGAATTGAGATGGATCCCTATCAATCCCTTTATAGAGAGAAGTGTAGAAATCCAATGTATTGGAATGATTTTTCAAAAATAAAGTTATTGGTAGCTGTGAAAGCTGATGAAAATGTATATAAGGTTTGATCCATTCAGAAATTCGTAAGGTCAATACAAAGTTGACAAAAAATTTATATTGATAATCATCGATATGATCTAGAATTTAAAGTTGGTGATAAGAAATTTATTTTAATTTCTCTATATAATAAATAATGGAAAACTAATCCCTAGGTATACGGGTCACTTTGAAATACTTTATTTTATTGGTTAGGTATCTTATCACTTTTCACTTCCACCAAACCTCTCACAGGTTTACAATGTGTTCCATATACCTCTCATAGAGAAGTACATACATGATCCTTTACATGTAATAAACTCAAAGGTTTTACTTCTGGAGCATGGTATTTCTTATAAAGAATAATTGGTAGAGATCCTATATCATACAAAGAAAGTTCTATGAAATAAGACCACTAACCAAGTCAATGTTTTGTGACAGAACAACCTGATTGAGGAAGCTATATAGGAAATTAAGGATGTAATATGGTAGAATTATCCTAATTTTTTGGTAAAAAAATGATTAATTTAAAGGTAAATATTCAATTTAATAGGGTTATAATGTGACTCACATAGATTTTGTGAAATAAGTTTTTTGAATAAATTCAATCTTTTTCATATTTTTTTGTTACACCCAACGCTGAGTTTAGCTTTCATTATGGGAAATGATAAGTTTATATTTAATTACATTAAAACCTGAGTTAATATTTTATTACATGTAAAACTAGGCTTATTTTTCCTTATATTAAACAATTAGTTTATTCTATGTCACACGCAATACCAAGTTTAAACAAAACGTGGCATATTATTAAAATCTTAATATTTACTATAATAGTAATTGCCCACTGACTAGAATAGAAGGTGTGAATAGAATTAAATAAATTATGAAAGTAAATTTTTAACACATTTATATAAAATTAATTCTTTTAAGACCAATTTATTATAAATGAAATTAAAAAACTATTTTAAAATAACGGAAATCTTTTTCTGAAAAACTATTTTTGTGCACAAAAACATTTTTTAACTTAATAAATTAAAAAAATTACTTTTGTTTAATTATTTTAATGAAATATATATATTATATATTCAATAAAATTTTTACCATTCATCTTATGTGTTTTCTATACAATAGATAATAATAAATCCAATTTTATGCTTAAACGGTATTTTTTTCTAAAAAAGAAGTTTTTTCGCCTTTTGCATAATTATTTTAAATATAATTTTTGACACTTGTACAAAGTTTATTTTAAAAAATTAAATTAATTTTTAAAATAATCATGTAAAAATTATCATTGGTTTAATTTTTCAGAATTTTCTAAGATGGTAAGGTTTTTGATAAATAATGAAAAATAATAGTTTTTATTAAAAATTGTCATTTATTTTAAAGAATTTTAAAAAATAAAAATGGTTTTAATTTCATTTTAAAGATAAAATTAGTTCAATTAAATATAATTTTATCTAATTTCAGTAATTTTATTGTATTTTATATTTAATTTTTATATAAAATATTTTTTAACTTTTGATCATTTTCTCTTTGAAAAACTGTTTTCTCATCATATCTTTGGGGTTGATTTAAAAATAAATTTTCCCCTTGTAGGAATTTTATGTATAAAAAGGATTCCATATATGGAATATGAATAAGTTATATTACCTAATAATTTTAAATTAATTATCTACCATAATAAATAGTAAAAATAGTAAAAATTATTTACCCCACTTAAGGTAAAAACAGGCTTACTGGGGGTTAGACTAAAAATATAAGGGTTAGAAATAATCAAACACATGTTAAAAAACCATTGTATCAAAATATTTTTATCTTATAACTTATATTTTCGATAATTTCCCATTTTTTATCCTTTTAGAATGTGAAAAATTGGGGTATAACTTTTTCTTTCCCAAAATTATAAGTGTGCCACTCACATCACTTATAAAAGGCCATCCCCTCCCCTCTCCACTCCTATTCACACTTCCAAAACCAATTGTATCAACCAAATATTTCCCAAATAACTTATAAAATCATATATTATCATCCTATAAGCTTTTTTTTGTCAGAAAGGAAACCTAAGAATCCTTTTTGTAAAAACCAAAAAAACATTATCCGAAGAGGAGGTAACATCCCTAACTGAGAATTTTATTTTATTTTATCCTCCACATAATTAAAGTATTATTAAACCATGATGATATAATAATTTATTATAATCCATTTAATTATATTTTATTATGTTAATTTAATAATATAAATCCTTATCATCTTTCATCAAAAGGGTTACGAAATCATCATTCATGTGTATGTTAGACTACTGCCTCGTGAACTGATGTTATTCATTTTCTATCACCATCCCACACTGATAGATATAATGGTGTATTTATTTTTTATATATGATATTTTTGATATTATTATAATTATATAATCATTATATTACATGTTCCTTCTTAAATTCCATTCCATGTGAATACGATAACATCATTTGTGTGTATGGCTGACTATCGCTTCTTGAAGGGATGTGATCTGTTCATGCTTTATATGGAAGGTAATAATGATAGTTTTAATGAAAATATGTGATATATATGACATAAAAACGATTATTTAATGTTAATATATTATTTACCTTTCTTTCTTTCTTTTCTTATAGAAAATGGAAATAGAGTCCATGCATATGTATGACCTATCGTCTCCATGAATAATGTATTTCATTTTCTATCTCTAACTTTAATGGGTCACTCTAAATAATTATATAATGAATATATATGATATTTATATCATTGTTAAAATTATTTATGTTATGGAACCATTATCAAATTAATAGGACCCAAAGTAAAAAATAAAAATATACATAAAAAACAAAGTAATCGTTGCCCGAAACAAGACTTTAATTAAAAATTATTAATAAAATGGTAATAAAGGGTCATAAGTAAGTCATATATGGTGTGATATATATAATTATGGTTCTATAATAGATTTATAATAAAATTATATTTATTATACATGATTTTTCAATGTCTTTGAATGATATTGAGACTTGTGGTAAGGGATTGTCGTCTAACTTTTACTTTCTATGACACATTCCATATAAACCATGTATTTATTTTATGTGTTGTATATAATTTAAAAGAATTTATTTTATTATTATTCTTATAAAATTATATGTATTTACATATAAATTTTATTATCTCTCTTTCATGGGTTTTATGGTACCAAAGTTACCAATGTGGTAAGGGTTTTATGATACAATCTAATCGTTTATCGAGATTGTTTATATTTATGCTTCTGATGATGAAATATTATGATTCATATCTCAAGAAACTCAGGAAATTTCATCACCTTTGATTATTATATAATAATACATGGTTAATCATATTTTTACTCTCTTTATATACTCCAGTGTCCAAAATAAAATGTTTTAAAGAAAACTAACTTTATTTATCTCTTTGGTTGGAAATCCTTTATCTTCCAAAATCATGTTTTCCAAAAATGTATTGAAAAATATTTTTAAATCCTCAAAATTATTTATTAAATAAATTTTTTAAAAAAATTTACCTTTTTATAAAATTTTTGAAGGAATATTCCTTTCATTTTCTGAAAAATATTTTTTTGGATTTTACAAAAAAAATTGAAAGGAGACATTGTTTTAACATGTATGACATGAGTAGTATTGTACACCTTTAGGACCAAATAATTATTTTAAATATTCCTTTATAGGTTTCAAAATTTATTTTCAATGAAAAGGGTTTCCAAATTTTTTTAATATTTTTTAGTTTTAAAAAGTTGTTTTCAAAATAGAAAAAATATTCTCCACAAAAATGTTTTAAATTATTTTTAAATATTAATTTATATGTTTCCCAGGTTATTTTTTAGAAAAAGTATTTTGAATTTTTTTTATGTTTAAAAAATGTTTTTCAATGGAGAAAGGCTCTATTCCTAAAGAAATTTTCTATGTGATATTTCAAAATAATTTTATGTTTAATATGACATACTTTGATGTTACTTTTTTTTATTGGGGATAATATTGAATGATACCATACTTATTATTTCTATATATGGTTAATGTTTTTTGAAACCATTTAGTTTTCATGGGTTATACAATGGTTAATTTATGAAATGTTTAATAAACCCATTTTCATTACATGGGTAATGATGTAATGATTGGATGGATATTTTATGATATTGTGGTACACATAAGTATGGTTTTCATAATGTTATGGTATGACATATATCTACATATGATGAATTGGGTAAAGCTTTATATCTCATGACATAATAATGAAAAATAAGATGATAGGATTGAGCCACTATAGGATATAGGTGCATCTTCATCCATAATGGGAAACAAGTGATAATTCTTGATCCACTATGTTGATGGTCTTAGTAGTTAAACATGAAATATTAAATGATTTTTTATATTTATAATGGTGAAACACCTTTATGAAATGGACTTGTGGTTAATGATTTATTTATGATGATTTATAATTCTTATGGTCCATGTTTTCTAATATTATAATGTTGTATGCCATGACTCATGTTGACGATCTATGATAGTCTGGGTATCAACTCCCTAAGTTATGTTCACAGTCACATACCCTTATTATTATGTTATGATTTTATATTATCATAGGTTTTATCTCTTATGTTAACATTTACTTATATTCTGAGCTCACCCTTTATTGTGTTTTCTTCCCCTAGTTAGGAAGAAATGTTTAGGTAAGGTATTCCTAAGAGGAGTACTATGTGAGAAGATCTTTGTGGGAGAAATTAAAGATATTTCATGAAATAAGAATATTTTGTTTCTAGTTTCCAATGATAATAAACTATTAAGGTCCCCAAGAATCTTCTTATGAAATTTATTAAACATCAATCTAGAAAGATGTGATATTTATGTATAAAAACATGGGTCTCTATAGTGTGATTGAGTGTTTTGGAAAAAATCATTCAAAGGATTTATAACTGGTGTTCTTACTTTAATTTAGCATGGTGAGAATGGAATCATGTTAGGAGAAACATGTGGGATATATTTATGGGTAATTATACCACTCTATGAGTATTTCCTATGGGAGATTCCTATTTTGTATAGAACCATCATTTGGAATCATACTAGGTGAGAAGAGCCTTATGGTTTTGATCACCATAATCCTCATAATATTTTGGGTGAAGGAATCATGGTGTGTCATGAGAGATGGGTTTTGGTGAGTGTCGTTCCAATGTTTTCATTGGTAGTAAGAAATTGGCTCAGCTTGTGGTGAATGGTATGTTCAATGTTGGAATTGTGTAGTGGAAGCACAATTGGTATTAAAAGATATAACATTGTGAGTATCAGGGAATTTAAAATTGTGGTAGTTTTGGGGATGTGGTTCAAGGTTTACCAAACATTCTCTAGGAAAATAATAGTTATGGTGGTTGGTTTTTTACACCTCATAGATTTTGTGTTGTTGTGTTTTGTGGAGTTTTAATTATCTATTCAGTGGAATATTTTTTTTAGAACTGTAATTCATGATGAAAATATAAGGGTTTGAAAATCTTGAAATGATGTTTTTAGATGGGGTTTAAGGTTTAAGTAATTACTATGGAGTTTGGGAGATTCTTAGGGGATGTTTAGAGTGAGCGGGTTGTACTAAAGAGTTGTTAGATACCATTAATTCCATAAAGAAAAGCTTCACATTGTGAAAAATCATACAAAATTTTTGGGGGCTTCCTTAGTGGTTCATGGACTAGACATTTAGTTAATGGTAGGAAAGGAGTTTCAGGAGTTATTTTAAAATAAAATGATAGGAATGGCCCCCCTTTTTTGTCGATTGATCATGTGTAGGATGGGAGAATGACTAACCCCTCCCCTCTCATTCAATCATGATGATGATTTTGTGTGTAGTGTCTGTAAAAGGACATAAGGTATAGTTCATGCATTTTCATCATCTTTTTGCTAGAGTTATTCCATTTACCTAATTGTATTTAGGTATTTCGATAAATTCAGATAAAATTGATGGATAATAAGGCATCGTGTGATAGGTGTTTTTCTCGGGATAGTATCATGGGTATGTTGTGGACCTTCTAATAGTGGTTGGTCGAAGTTTCGTCAGGATGTAAATTCTTGGTTAGTTATTCAACCATTATTCCCGATTGGTTTAAATTAAATAATTAATTATAAATTGTTATAACTAATTATTTATGATGTCTTATGTGTGGAAAGAGCTCAGGTGGGGATATAGTCTTGGACAAGGTATGGATGAGTTTGGGTGAGGTGAGATAAAGCTTTTCTTGGGAGGTAAATCTATAATAAAGGTAAGTGGACCCTTGAATAAAAACTCATATGTTTGTTTATATATTGGTGTGCTTGATTTCTTGCATTTTATGGGATCGGGTATATGGATAGGTACCGAAAGGAACTTGGGTCAAAGAGATAGGATGTTGTTTGGCTTCTATGCTTGGGGTAGGTGCTCTTTAGCACTTTGGACGGTTTAGATCACCTAAAAACATTGTCTCTAAGGGGTGAGGGTGCTGGTTAAGGTGACATGAATCCTTGGGTTATCATTGGATGTAATATGAGATACAAGTAGCCTATTTTGGTTCTATTAGGGATATTTAGATGATTATTAGAGTTTTAGTCCAAGTCATGATAGGTGATATGACCATTCGCCACATTCTTGGTGAGTGAAACCCATATGAGGGTGGTATAAGAGCTCAGTGAGTGTCATAAGTAGGATGAGTCCATAGGGACTAAATTAGTGTCATAATTTTGGGTTCCATCTTAGTGATGATATAAGATATATACCAAGGGAGAAGTGATACAAGGCCCAGGTGTGGGTCATGGGAGTTGACATCAGGATTCCAAGGTGCTTGTTGCATATTGAATTGGTATAGTCCTTGGGTTGAAGGACCTAGTGTGCTGAGAGACTTTATGAGAATATAGACTTTTCCTTGGGTTCTTGGTCAAGGAGAGACTTTGGGCAGTGTTTTCACATATGGGTGATGGTTGTGAGATGGTATTAGTGTAGAAGGACTATATTGGGTATGGGGGAACCAATGGACGCCAAGATAGGCGAGGTAAGATTTACTTCAATGAGGGGTTAGGTCTCGAGGGGTTAAATTCGGTATCAAGGTATGTAGCCCCTATAATACTAAATCATATATTTTTTTATTCATGAGAGTGCATGTTTGAATATTTTATGTGGTTAGATAATGGGGTATAGGGATGAAAGGATCCCTGGGTAGATGATATAGGATGGAGTTAGGCATCCTATACATGGATTAAGTGTCCATTAGCACTAGGATGAATCAAGATCACCCGATGTATATTTTTTCAAGGAGAGAGGGTGAAAATTGAGATGAATATATAACTTTGTAATATCATGGGATATGATTTGAGATATAAAATAACCTTTGTTGGGTTCTTAGGGATAGTGGGTAGGAATTTGAGGTATGATCCCAAGTGATGGTGGGTGAGATGGTTTTAGGTCTCACAAGTGACTAGAAACTCCATCCTTAAGTTGGAGGTGAGACTTAATGTGTGTTTCTAGTGAGTGGAGTCTTTTGGGGCATAGTATATAGACTCCATAGTGGTTTTTTTGGGAGTTAGACCCTACATATTGTGACTAGGGTCGAGTAGAAATTGATTTCTGGGGATGGTCCCCGGGTAGCAATACTGGGAGTGATGAAGTATTTGTGTGGTCGGACATGACCTTGGTGAATGGGTTGAGATAATCCTCTGGGATGTAGTGTCTCCAAGGGGTTAAAATCATGATATTGTATTGATGATAAGATATTATGAGGGGTTTGGAGGACCTAATGAATTACCAATCAGGCGAGATGAGATGAATTGTGATAAGGGGCTAGGTCTTGAGCGAGTATCACCCTAGGATCATCTGATCATTTTTTTGATGTCCTATTGGATATTATTGTGTTTCATGAACCTATTGGACCTCTCTAGAGTGTAAGGTGATGGGTAAGTGTTATTTTGAACTCTTTGAAGTTTATGGGGATGTGTTGGTGTGATTTTGAACTCCATAGAGTATGCGATGATGGGTTGGTGTGATGATTGTTCCCTATTTTTTTGGGTATTGGATTGAAGGCCTTGAAATATGTGGATTCAGTCATTATTCATGGCTTCGACCTTGCCTTAATTTTGATAGTGTTGAGGACTACCTTGTAGGATAAATTGTGGTTTCACATGAGATGTGACTGATGGACCTCCCTCAAGTGAGAAGGGATGGGTTGAGGCTTCTGGATGTATGGTTATTCCAAGTGTCTATGGTTATTCATTCAAGGTTTTGGATTATGTCGTACCCTAAGTCTTTGGGTGTGAGATGGGTATCAGTATGATTTCATGAGGTAGTGATTGGATTATTAAATTTCGGTTAAGGATGCTCGATCAGGGTCGATGTGTCTTGGTTAGCACTCAATGTCCTAATATGCCTATGTATCTAATTGGGTGTTATGGAATCCTGGTTTGCACACAGTTACTCAATGATGTTGTTTATTTATGTGTTTTTTTTTTCATTTTTGAATGCACAAACATATATATATATATATATTCATATTAGTGGTTCTTTGTTAGACCGTAATAGTTTTTATACTTACACCTTATACAGAAATATTAGTGAGTGTAGAGACCTTATATATATATATATATATCAAGTAAGAGTATTGGATGTTATATGAATCAGGCTGGAAAAACTTTATGGGTATATAGAGATAAGGTGTGTATGTCTTGGGGAAGTAGTAAGGCCAATGTGCAAGTGTTTTATATTTAGTTCTTATTGTTTTGGGATTGGACCATTGGAAGGTATGTGTATGGGTGTTTTAGATGACATCATCATGTATGCGATTAGATGTGTTTATTTATCTTTTATACTCTAATTTGTATGATTCTTGGTTATTTTACACTATTGTTGTGACTCTGATTTGAGGGTATAGTTTCCCCATTATATAGATTGGTCTCTCTCTACTAGTCAGAAAACATTAGCATATGGGGTTGTGTACTTGAGGTATTGTGACGTCTCTATTCTAGGAGCTACTGAGTGTCCCGAGATGGGATGTTACATAAAGAGTGGATGATATATGAATATCGACATAAGGGTTGTGAGAATGACATAAGAGCCATAAACATGACCAATAGTGAAGTAAGTGTAATTTTTTTCACCATTTAAGATTATTACTAATGTAATAGTGGGTCATCATTAGATGAGTCCTCTCCATGTAAGGATCATCTTATCTTTACATTCAAGGTAAAAATATGAAATCTCAATATTTGTATGTTTTAAGGAATAAATAAATTTTGATGATATTGAAATTATTAATACATATTCAAAATAACATAATGATTATTTAATCCATAATTCAATATTGAGATGAAAAATATTTAAGAGGTGAGATGATAAGATCATTTTCTGTTATATTGTGAATTTTAAATGATAATATTTGAAATTCATTATTGGTGATCAAAATGTGATTCAAATCAGATGATGAAACGGTCAGACTTCATTGATTAAAATATCATAAAAATAATTGTGATTATAAACCAAAGAAATGAGATAGATAATATCAAATATAATAATAAGAATATCGAGATCATATAGAGGGTTGTGAATTTATATATCCCAAAATTGAATAACTTATATATAAATAAATCTATAAATATAGAATATAAAAATGGTGGTGTTGAACTTAAATGTATTGAAATATAAAAAACTCATTCTGATTTATATAGATTGTTAAAGTGGTTTGAGTTTATATATGGAGTTACAAACTCAAGATGAATCTATACATCTTTCATGTAAAACTCTCATTTCATAAATGGAAATTTCCAATCCACAATCTATATTTTTTTTATATTTATACAGTTTTGATGAATAATTTAAATGTATATTTTTTAGTGGTATATTTTTTAGAAGAAGATAATTTCAATCCTTTTAGAATAAAAGAGGATATATATTCCACTAGGAAGAAAAATGATAGAAGAAAAAAAGGTGTATTTTTAGAATTCTGTTAGAGACATAAGTTGATAAAATCTTTGGAAACACCCACAAAAAATAGAGTAAAAAATAGAGTATTTTAGAGGATGAAATTTTTTTTGGATTGAACATTCCTTCTAAGATGTTTCGATTAATGGAAATATGAGAAGACCCAAAAATAAAACAACTCATGAAAATTTGTTAAATGTGCCTCCAGAGAAATGAGAATTTTTCTTTAGAAAATATAACTCTTGAGAAGGATAAGAAAAGCAGTTTTGGTTATTCTAAGAGAACCTTTACTACTCTCTAAGTATAAGAGAACTTGATACCAATGTTAAAGAAGAGATACCATCTTGGTATCAAAGAAGAAATAAATAATTTTAAATGGATATGATGATCAAAACTAATGTATCGAATCCATAATAGAAGATAGATAAGATAATAGTTAAGATACTTATCCATCTGATTAGGCCGACATGCAGGGATTGATACAAAGTATTTTTTTTGTTATCAATGACATTGAAGTTTGAGTAAGAGGAGCCTAGTAAAAAATTTCTAAAAAAGAATATAAATTTTTGAAACCAATAGAGATTAATTTTCTTTCAGAGATTCAAAATATTGAAAAGAAATTGAATAATTCATGTTAATTTAGAAGAAGATATGATTTTATAGATGCAACAACATCTTTATCTTAGTAAAGGTTTACTTCACTAGTATGGGGGAATTTTTCAGGATCAGTCAGGAGACTAAATACTGTGGTACAGAGTATAAAGACCCATCACTTGTGTTATATAGTTAATTAGTATGGGATGAACTATAGGAATATCTTGTTACCTTCCTACCCACTTTGATTTGGTGTTACGATTATAGTATGGTATTTGTCACTCGGACATCCTCATCGCAACAAATATTTGGTATCCTGAGTGGGTATGAACCTCATAAAAACACATTTTATAGTCTTTATATATTGTAAAACATTTCATATAAGTTTTTATGCTAGGTTAAAAAATAAAATATCCATTTTTCTCTACCAAAAAAGAGGTTCAAAGACCAAAGGGGGCCAATAGTTAAATGAATATTTGGAATTTGATAAAAATTTAGCAACAAAAAATTCACCCCCCCCACACACTTGGGTTTTTTAACCAAGTCTTAATGGGAATTATACATACTATATAAAAGCCCATAGTATCTATAAATTTCACCAAAAGTGTAAAATTAGGAAAAAATACAATATAATAAAAAGGGAAAAATAAACACTGCCTAAGGACTAAAAGTGAGGAACTTATAATGGGAACCTCTATAATGGACTTATAAGATATCCCATATATATGTAATCCATACAACCATCATGGACCTAGAAAGACTCCATTCAGACTCTAAACTCCATACTCTAATTTCTTAATAGCATCCCAAATCAAAAAAGTTATAAATATCCAACCACTAACAATATACCTATCTAAACATGAAATGTATCATGTGAGGCATCATGTTTGTTAGATTTTTTTATATAAGGTTTGAGAATATACGTACCAAGTAGGGAATCACCAACAGACCTCAACATGGAAATGAATAGCCATGTGTATATACATGAACATGTGTACTCACTTATATAAATAAAATAAAATAGTATTATGATCAAACAACTATAATAACATGATAATGACATTAAATAGGTAGATTCCAAATGAATTATAATATATATATATGTATAAATACCTATATTGGGAGGTTCTATACCTTTACTACTTGTTCACATCAACACTAAGAATTTGAGATGATTCCATAATTATATCCTCAAAATGATTGTGGTAATATCCTCATATACTAAGTCAGGGCCCAAAAACACATATTTTCCCAGACTGAACTAACATGTCACCCAACCAATATCATTATTTGGCCAGAATAGTGTTCTCAATCCCAACCAGCAAGAAACTAGTGCATGGCTATTAATAAAAGACACTTAGAAATGGTTTCAACCTTATACAATAATATAAACAAGCAGTAGAGACTACTGAGAATCTAGCATGACCCACCCAAATAGTGGACATCCATATATAAGAAATATGATCAAAAAAATAGGAAATGAAATCCTAAAAAAGGAATAAAAAATAAATAATCAATTAATGGAATGTATAATAGAGTCATCTAAATGGGAACTTAACAAATATCTCAAACAGGGCAGTTGAGAAAAAACAAGAGAGTTGGATATGAACCCACAAAGTGGTGTGTATATGGGGTGTGATCTAAATGTTCCTAGTGGAATTTGACCAATGAATATATAAAACTCCCATCATAGTCCATTCATAAATTATAGTTTCAAAATTTTTAATAAAATAGGTTTTTCATTTTCCAGAAAAATGACCACAAGAAAACAAAAAGTGAAATTTAAAATTTTCTTCTTTAAACCATGAGGTAATGTATTTTTCAAATTTTTTGAATATATGATTTAAAACCAAGTGTTAAAAACAAAATAAAAAATTAAACTTTATTTAAAATCTCCTTTATGTTATGAGAAAGAAATTATTTAAATATATATGGAAAACTAACACATTTACCATATGTTTCTCAAAAATTATACAAATTTAGGTTAATAAACAACCATATTTTTCCCATTAAAATTTCACTTTAAAAACCAATTTGAAAAAAAAAATCTAGATAAAATAATGAATATGATTGAGAAAAATCATTATAGGAACCAACACATCAATAAAGAAAAATAAAATTAGAAAAACCATAAAACAGTGTCATCTGATAAAATCAAGCATAGGGGATAAAAAATCCATTGAATGAAATCCCATGAATATTCTCTAATATCATGGGTAAAAAAATAGGCTTTGACATAAATAATTTGAACTGGGTTCTTGGATCAGTGAGACCCTAAGAAGATCCTAACAAAGTTCCACATCCAACATCCCCTCTGGTCAAGCCTAGTATCAGACAAGTCTCTATGAGGGAACAACTATCCTAGTAATATTTATAACTTTCACACACTGGGCTAGAAAAACATGTATCCAGTACTTTTAGTAGATTCCAAGGGTCTCAATGATAGTCAGACAATAGAGGTAAGCAATAAATAATTAAAAGAACAATATAAAAAATTAATCTTTAAAACATATGCAGTAAACCTAATCTCACCTTCAATACCCTCTTAAAAAACCCCTTTATATATATATATATAATCATTAAACTAATATTTCAATTCACGGCCTATTATGAGGGGGAAAAATAAAACAAAACAAAACAACAATGGGCTCACAACCAGGGTGTATGATTATGAGATTAACTCATTTAGTAAGTGGAAATCGAGACTTTAGAAAACATTATTAGGACATCATTCCATTAAACCGTCATTTAAATAATAATTCAAAAAATCATACCTTCAAAATCTATATTTAAAACTAATATATCATTAAAAGTTAATTTAAAACAACCAAGAACATTGATATCCCTTAAAATCGTCTATTAATATCTTAAGACACACCTTTTCTAATAAACTATTATAAAAAATCATGAAATTTCCTACTTAAAAACCAAGAAAAATGGAGAACCTCTTTAAAAGTCACTAATTTCCCTTTTGAGGAGATACCTAGGTATTTCATAAAAACACTTTTCAATCACAATATTAATTTTTTAAATTTAATTTAGTAAAATAATAAAATCCCATTTATGCTATGTATCAAAATCCATTAAAATCCATTAATAAACCCCATGGGATCTATATATATATATATATATATATATTTCATAAGGAAACATTTATAAACACCCAATCATCCCATTACATTTAAAACATGGGGGATTCAATAAAAACACCTACCTCAATCAAGTGGAGACAAGTCGTAATGAGTCTCCTTCAATGGTAAAGTCCTAAATAAGTAAGGAACCACCCTCTAAAACCACTACAGAGCCTAACCACCATTATTAAGTCCACTATAACTCGAAATCCCAGCCCCATGGCCACTATAGAATATTGGATAAATAAAAAAATAATAGTAAAGGAAGAAGGGGAAGTGGGGAATAAAAATATAAGGAAATACCATATGAAATTAATTGTAATCAACAGTGGAGATAGCCAAAATAGAGAAGGAGGAATGAAAGAAGCACTTCATCCATACCTCAAGACTTTCTAAAAAATATGGGGCAGATAAGGGAGGATAAAACACTAAAAATAAGGAGGTTACCTTTTTAAATTTCTCAAATTTGATAATCTGGGCACTAACATGGTTAGACTGCAAAATCAATAAAATCATGCACTAAACATGAAAAATGTTACTTCTAAAAACATAAAAAAATTTATAGATACCAAAATGGTTTTCACTAATTGTAATATAAACATTTTTTATAATAAAACCCTTAAAAATTTAAAAACTAAAATAAAAAACTCCTCAAATTTTGAAATACCAAAAAATATTATGAAATAAAATAAAATCTAGCACTACAATGACATGGGGTGTCACAATTCTCACCACCATGCAACTTTATTCCCATATAAAGTATTTGAAAAATATGGAAGAAATGAAATCCAAAATATCTACATCTTAGCATAAGATTTGGAAGGGTATAGGGGGATAGATATGGCTCCTAAAAACTACAACCCCACTAACATCTCAAAATTCCTCAGAATCAATGAAAGAAATCCTCAGACATCAATAAGAAATCTCAAGCAATAACGACCTCCTGAAGGATTTATCCATAACTAGAAAACAAGAATATATGTATATATGGATGCCTAAAATAGTCTCCCCAACATTTAGAGTTCATTTAAAATGGGTAAATTATGGAAAACATATTTCATAAAGAGGCATCACCAAAACAATCATGTTTCTATTAATAATTTGAGGAAGAGAAAATTTTCCAACAACCACACACAACCATCAAGTATATATTTAAAACCCTATAAAGGATACATAATCCCATATAAGTATACATAAGTCACATGAATTGGGTTCTCCAAAAACCATCACGTTAAATTAGAATAGAATAAAATCTCCAAATGATAACATGACTCAATAATAAAAAACATGGATCTAACCTCAAGTCATAAACAAAATTAGGGGCAAATTTGGTAAATTAGAATGGTACACTAACTCTTGGTGATCTCGATAGAAAATTAAGTCTGATGTAACCCATGACATATTTGATAGTAACCACTCACCCTCATTTCCCATGTCTATAACTGAACCTTCTCCATGTTTA
Source organism: Viscum album (assembly GCA_963277665.1). NCBI lineage: Eukaryota > Viridiplantae > Streptophyta > Magnoliopsida > Santalales > Viscaceae > Viscum > Viscum album. The sequence goes on from OY728120.1 coordinate 1,417,125,955, forward strand.
AACCATCTATTAACTAAAACTCAATACATATCCCTCACCACCATGCTAAAATCACATAAAATCCATACAAATACCAAGAAATAATAGGGAAAAAATATCAAAAAATACCCATTACTGAAAAATATATCAAATAGGGAGTATTACCAAAAAGAGTACACCAACAAAAAACTACCTCAAAACCATAATAGATATAAATGCATCAAGCATGAATCCCAAATAAAAATCAATACATGAAATTCCTCTCCTCTCATGAGAACTAAACTTTCAAAATATTGGCCATCTTCAACAAAATTACCTATAATAGATCCATCAGACAAGAACCATATTCAATAACCTACATGTATCACCACATTAATAAGACAGATCTCTATCATTCACTAATCCTTTAAATGTTTAAGTAGAATAAAAAACTAATAAATCAAAAAAAAAATAAGGATCACCCCTAAAAGGTAAGCATACTACCTTTATTCAATACTTATATAGGAGGAATACTTTGGATAACATGAAGTGTGAATTCAACCCATTCATATTTCACCAATCATGCCAAACATCCGTTATATATATCGTGGAACAAATCGAAAAGCTTAATTTTCCAAAAAGAGTATATAATTTACAAAAAAACCCTTTTAAACCAAAAAACCCTTAGAAAAGAGTCCAAATACTCATTTTAAAAATACATGTTAAATCCTGATTTTTTAATCGAAAATTTTATCATGAAAACCATTTTCCATCTTAAAATACTTCACACATTAAAATAATTTCAAAATAATTAACAATTTAATTAATCATAAATGGTTTTCCTTTACAAACACACCACCTCAAATATGGTTTCAAAAAAATTATTTAAAACAAAAAAATATTGAATTTCACTTTTAATTGAAAATATCTATAAATTTCATTTAAATATGGACCCCTATGGAAAGTTCCCCCCAAGAGAGTAAAAATTAATTTAACATAATCCACTAAACTGATTTTAATGCTAAAACACTTTCATGATTTCATGACTAATAATAACTATTCTGAAAGCATAACACAAAACCAAATCAATTTTATAAAAAAATCCCATGGACTCATTTCAACGCAAAAACATTTTCCATGAAACCCACCTTATTCAAAAAAAATCTATTTCACAATGCATAAAAAAGTAAAATCATATCACCATCCCCAACCAAAATCTAATCACCCACATAAAAAAATCACAACACACTTCTTGATTATTTTAATATTACCAAAACTAGACTACGCAATACCATAATTTATATTTCTAAATAAAAAAATAGGATGCAAAATTATACCTTTCTTAGACTCATGGTTTGGTGAACCATGTTCCAATCATGAAATAGCTCCTACCCAAAAATCTAAGACCAAACCCTAAGGAAAATCATATAATTCTAGTTAGAATCAAAATTTCACCACCTAAAACATTAATCTAATGAGAAAATAAAAATAAAAAAACCCAAATACCCATGGAAACAAAAGTCATAGGGTGAGAGACAACTACCTAGAATCTTCATTCACTTACCCCTAGAGTCCCAAAGATCTTTTCCCTATGATAATAGAATCATAAAATAACAAGAGGGGTATTCAAGCACCTAGGTCATCTTGGGAACATATTCTACAATACTGTTATTGATGAGACAGATCAGGCAAACCCAACCTGGCAAGCCACTAGGCTAGAAGGTAACTACCAATCTTTAGGGACTAAAAAATATTTCTTTGGTATTAAGAACATGAACTTGGTAATGGTTTAACCCTTGTAAAATAATATAAATAAGCATAAAAAACCATCTATAAACTTACAAACCCCATCCATAAGGTGGATTATCATGTATAAGTAATAATTTGAAACAAAATAGGAAAAAGAATCCAAAAAGGCCAAACAATAAATAATTAATCAATGTAAAATAAAATATAGTCATCTTGACCAAAATATACTGGCACAAAAACAAAAATTAAATACTAATATACACACCAGGTTGAGTTATGCAATATAATACCCCAAAATATAAAATATATTTTAAACACCTTCAGTGGCAACTTTATATGGCCCATAGTCACTCACCCTGAAAAACCCACTAATAGATCAATATAAATGGGAAATGATCAAATTTATTGAATAGGTAACCTCATATAAAACATGATAATTGTATATTAACCCACAAAATAATTCATATATTTGGTGTGACCCAAACATGGCAGTATGATTTCCCAAAATATTATGTGAAAATCACTTGATAATCCCTTTTATTAATTCTAGTTTAACAATATTTAATAATATATGGTTTTATCATTTTATATAAATGAGAATAAAGAAATAAATATAGAGCTTTATCATTATCATTTCTAAACCATTAATATATTTTTTAATAAAAATAAATTCATTTTTATCTTAAAACCAACCAAAAAAATAAAATTTTATTTAAAATATTATTCAAATTTACAATAAAGAAGACTTTAAATATATAGAAAAAAGAAACCTCTTTTCCCTTAATTTAACAATACCTTAATCAAATTGAGATTAATAAACAACCATTTTTTCCTTTGAAATTAAAATTTCAAAATTATTTTGAAAACCAATTTTAAATAAAGATAAAAAATGAATAGGATGGAGTACAAGCATCATAGGAACTAAGAAATAAATGAGGAAAGATAAAAGTAAAATAAGTATTTAGTTTTTTTTCTAATCAAATCACGGATTGAAGATGAAAAAAATCCATGGAAATAAATACACTAAATAATACCTAATGACAATTATGAATCATGGTTAATTCATTATTCTCTCATATGAAGAAAATTTTCTTGGTTCTCATATCTCTAAGACCCTAAAGGAATCCTAAACAATTACCCCATCTGACTTCCCCTTAGGTCATGTCATGTATCAAACTAACCACATGAAGGTCATAACTCTCCAAGGGAACTAGAAATATTACATACACTATGCTCTCACAGTACACATCTAATAATTATAGTAGCTACCCAAGGTTCCCATGATAGTAAACAATGGAGGTGAGAAACAATGAATCATAAGATCATAATAAAAAAAATAAACCTTTAAAACATAAGTAATAAACCCCTTCTCACCTCCAATTCTCTGTAAAAAAACATTCCCTTTTATCCATGTTTAAAAATTACACTAATATTCTAATTAAAATTCCATTAATATGGGACATGAGTAAACAAAATAAAATAACAAGGGTCTCACAAAAAGGGTGCACAATTATCAAATTAACTCATTCAATAAGGGGTTGATCGATCCTTTCAAAAAAATGATTAAGATGAAAAGACATTTAATCATCCTTTTAAAACTCATTCAAAAAAGCATACTTCCAAAATATATATTTTCAATCATAAAATTCTTTCAAATTTTTTTTAAAACAACTAGGAAGTAAAAATAATATAAAATCATTTAGTAAGGGATTAATACACAATTTTTAAATAAACTACACTAAAAAACCATTCTATGTCCTCCTTAAAAATAAACTGATACTAAGAACCTCTTTAAAATTCACAAATTTCCCTTTTAAGTAACTGTCTAGGAATTTTATAAAAACACTTCTCTATCACTATGTTCATTTTAAAATTTTAATTTAGGAAAATGATAAAATATCATTCATTCCAAGTAGGGAAATCCTTAGAAAACCATAAACGAACTGTCATGGGTTCCACATAGACACACAAACAAACAAAATATATATATATATATACATATATACATATATATAATTCATAAGGAATCATTTATAAACACCCAATTATCTCATGAAATGTAAAAAAGGGGGGTTTTATAGATTCACCTACCTTCATCAATGGGAGAAAAGCTCTAATGAGTAACCATTACCCCAACCAAGTAAGAAACCACCCTCCAAACCCCATGAGAAACCAAATCCTTATGATTAGATCCACCATATTCATAAATTATATCCCCTTGTCTACTAAGTTTAATGGAAGAAATAAAAATCAAACTGAAAAGGAGGAAAAGGAAGAGAGGAAGAACATAAGAGGTAATAAAATAAAAAATAACATGTAATCAAGATAGGATTCTATAAAAATAAAGGATGGATAATGGTAGAATTTCTCCATGTATTCCCCATGAAAAACACTTAATTTTTCCAAAAATAATACTATGCTTGATAACTTTTTTAAAACCCAACATCGAGCTTTAAGTAAACTGTGATAAAAATATTATTATTTAAATGCGACTTCTATAACCAATATTTTAGATTTTAGGTATCAATAAGAATTAAAAAACTATAAATAATATGTATAAATATTTTATATAATTTATTAATTAATAATAAATATGTGTTCAATTTTCAATAAAGCCATTTTATGCTTCAAAAGTGGTTAATATTGCCTTTTTTATGGACATTATTATTAATTGATGATATTATTATAAATATTATTTTAGTAAATGAATAGTGGAAAATTATGATTTTTTAAACTGTAATTTCTTTTCATTAAATCAATTAATTTAAATGTCCCATTATGTTTGGAATTTTATAATAAAATAACATAAGTATCATTTAATTTTATATAATATAATTAATTAAATTGTAATTATAATTTTACTTTATTTTGGAATAAGTACAATTTTAGGATTAAAATCACATTTTTTCTAAAAAACCATTTTCATTGAGTTTTACACACTTATATTAAAATTAATATTGAACACTTATAAAAATTTTAAAAATTATAATTATTTTAATCTTTTTAATCATATTAATTAATATAATTTAATAGTTTTAACTTAATTATTTGTCTTTGTGAATAGTTATCAAGGTAAATATTTTTCACCACGATAAAAGAGGTAAATCTCGGTTAATGTTCTGGGGTAAAGTTTTAAAATAACCATGAAACTTAAATTTATCCAATTTTATTAGTTTTGTTGAACCAAATATATTTTTAAGAGTTAAATAATTTATTTTAATACATTATGTTGAAATTAGGATCCCATGCTTGACTTTTTTGAAGATAAGTTGTATTTTATTCAAATTAATAACTACTTTTGGGCATGTACATTTAATGGGATGGTTATAAGATTCCATTTAGGTTTTTATTTTCTATAACTATGAAAACATTCATATTTTATTTAACAAAAAAATCATTTAAACCAATTTATTACTTTATTTTCTATAAAATTATTTTTACGCTTAAATCTGGTATTTTTTTAAAACTATTTTTGTGCATTTTGTGTTTATATATTAATTTTAATTTCTCCAACCAATATAAATTTAATATTATAAAATGTATTAAAAACTTTCAGACATCATTTCCAATTTTTTATAGAATACCCCTTTTATTTTTGGTCATGTAATTATGTTATCATGGTAAAAACTTAAGTTTTCACAATTAATGTTAAAGTAGGCTTCAAGTGGTTTAAGAAGTAGAAAAAGAATAAAATGTATAAAAAACTTGTATAAATTTGATTTATTCAGTTTTTTTATTTTCTATCACGTCTTATATGGGTTTCCTTTGTTCCACTATACAAGATTATATTTTTTATATTATTTAATCTTTTAAGTAATTCTCGTTGTGTCATTTCCCTCACTTATAAATGGGAACCTCCAATCCTCCATTATTTACAAATTTTGAAAACTATAGATCAGAAAATCCCTCCAATAATACCATATTATATTCCTTACCCACTTTCTAGAGGTTTTGGTATTTCCAAAATACCATCCTTTCAAGGATTGAGTTGTAAGTCAAAAGAGTTTTCTCAACAAAGAGGTATAACTCTTAACCAAGTATTTTTTATTTTATTCCTTATTCAACTTATCCTAAATATATTGTAACCATACTTAAATAAGGACTCAATTTTCATAAATATATATATATATATATATTATCATGGTAAAATTATTTTACACATATTTTCCATCATACAGAAAGTAAAAACATCACTCGTGCGTACGTAGCCTTACCGCTTCTGCATAGCGTTGTGATTCATTTTTCATAACCATTTTATTTGAATAATTATAAATATTTAAATAATGAATATATATTATATTTATGCAATATTTATTTTTCTATAAATATAAAATTTTATTTACCTTTTTAACTTCCGCTTGTTAAAAAATAAGAACGTCGCTCATACGTACGTGTGGACTACCACGTCGGCAAAGAGACGTGATTAATTTTTCATGTATGTATTTAAAGGGTGATTTTAAATATGTATATAATTAATATATATGATATTTATATCATTATTAACTTTATTAAAATTATTTAACCATGATAAATGCATAATTACAAAAATTATCAAAGCGAAACATACATGAAAAATGAAATAGCTAACACATAGAAAAAACGATTTTAATAATGAATTATTAATAAAAAGGTATTGAAATGATATAATTTAATCATATATGATATTATAAGTAATTATATTTTTATTTTATATAATTATAATAATTTTAAATTTATTACACAAGAGGCTAAAAACACTTACAAAGCAAGTCAGACCTTAGGTAAGGATTTGCTTCATAATTTAATCCTTAATCAAGATTGTTTATGTTATGTTTTTGTTTGAGAAATTATATGATATTTCTATCATAAACCTAAAATATTTTCTACTAAAGTGTTTTTTTTGTGTTTTAAGTATTAATTCCATTTTTACCTTCTTTGGCACTCAGAGTGACTAAAAAACGATGTTTTTAAAGGAAACCAACTTTATTTTTCTATACAGTCGGAAATCTTTATCTACAATATCTATATTTTCATTAAAATTATTTCAATAATGTTTTTCAAAATATAAAATTATTTATTAAATATTTTTTTACCCATGTTTAAATTTTTATAAAATGGTTTAAAAGGAATGTTCTTATCGTTTTCTAAATGATACACTTTTTACCAACAATGTGAGAAAAATATTTGTTTTAACATTCACCACACGAATTTATCTTCTTGATGTCATGAATAATATTTGATATGAATATTCCCTAATAAGTTTCCATAGTTATTTTAAATAAAAAAATCCTAATATTTTTTTAATTTTTTATATTTTAATATAAATGATTTCAAAACTAAAAGGGTATTTTCCTTAATAAATATTGCAGATATTTTTTTAAAGTATATTCATCTATTTAAAAATTATTTGATGATTATTATATTTTATAGGTATTTAGTCTATTTATATCAACAAAGATATTACTCTAGATAGATTATTATAATGTTATATTTATAGATTCGAGAAGAAATTAACATTTTTTATGGTAGTTTTTCAATATGAATGTTTAAGTTGAATTTTTATTGAATTATTATTAACCCATTTCTTATAATTAATGTATTGGACTTAGTGAGTGATGAGTGGGTCCCATTATAGCCCCTTTATGCATTAATAGGTATCATGAGATAAACTATTTTTGTTATTTGGCGTATGCCTTACCCATTTATTGCAGTTTTCTTAGCACAATTCCTCAATGAGATGTTTAAGATGTAAAACATTATGCATTCCATACTTATAAAATTAGGTATTGATATACATGTAATTATTTTAATAGGTATTTAGTCCATGGATAATTTTAAATATCATTTGATTATTTATATGGTATTATTCTATCATCATTTATTTCTTTCATATTGTTCATGCCTTATTTATTCAACGATATCTTCGGGTATACACATTCCCTTACTGAGCATTTGAGCTCACCCTTTTATTTTATTTCTTTTCCTGTGATGTTAATAAGTGTACTATGATTTATATTTAAGGATATTCTAGGTTTAATTATGATTTCATAAAACAACTTACTATGTTGTATTTTATGTTTCCAAATGTAATATCAGATTAAAGGATCTATCTGGTTCTATAATACCACTAAACTCATATAACCTTTGGGATGTGATCACTTCTATCTAATTCCAATGTATTAAAGTAACCATAAAAACTGGGCTACTAGGGTTTGGGTCATTAAAGTTGGTGTTATATTATGATTAGTAGAAACCTAGGGAACTATATTTATGAAAACTTAGATTAGGAAACATAACCTTATGACTAGACTTAAGGATAAATCTAATTATTGTATAAAATCAAAACATTTTTGGTAAGGTATAGATTTTGTAGTTTTCTTAGAATTAAATCATTATCTGGATACTAAAATTGGATGAGTTTTTATAATAGATTTATCTAGGGGTAATAACCTAAAAAATAGTTGTTAGAGTATATCTCGATAATTATTATGGTATACAGTTAGTGGGCCCTTACTGGAAACTCGATTTGACACTCCTAAGTGATATACATGGATTAATTCGTATTTTCTTTATAAACCATTATGAAATATTTTAAAATACTTTTATTATTTTATAATATTACCAAAGTAAAAAAAGTTATGATTTGAGATTAGCTATGCATGAACTTTTAATTTATGACAAGTGTTCCACTAGTTTCAAAATTATACATTATGATTCATAATGTTGTGATATAATCTAGTGTATGCCATTATTTAAAAATGAAAACTATTGAAATGAATGTAATATGTGTCAACACCCGTAATGAATGTCCGGATTTCCCTCATGAGTAAGTTAACAAGAATAGTGTAAGTGATGATCAGATTATGACTATATTAGGATAGTGGACTCGGGTTATAACCAATAACCTTGCCTATAGAGAAATAACTTATTAATTCACAGAATGATTCATTGATGTTGGACCACTTCATGTGGAAAAAAATTAATCCTTTAACGGAACTACTAATGCATTGATAATTGATAATTCTATCAATTACTTGGAAAATATATTTATTTCTTTCATAAGTAATGAATGAGATAATGTTATTCTATAAGTGAATTATTCAAAGGAATATGTTGATCAATGGTAGTCATAGATTCAAAATAAAAAGTAAGAGGGGGAGATGGAGATAATGGTGTGGAATATTTTGAAGGATATATTCTTCAAAAAAATACTTTCCTCGTGATAAAGGATAATATATGAAAATGAAATTCTTTAATCTAAGATAGAAGGAAGAAGAAAGTGTTACTGAGTATAAGTAAATCTTTAAAATATTATCAAGGCATGCTATAGACTACATGCATAATCTTGAAAGTAAGATTGGTTTTTTATTATTTGGGCTTAATACAAGCCTCTAAAGTGCACTATTATCTCAAATGTTTTCATTATATGATGTTATGGTTTCAAGAGATTACTGGATAGAGAAAGGATTCTCCAATTCATATATTTCTACAGAAAATAAAAAAAGGAGAGGATGACTGTGTACCAAGAAAAAAAATAAATGAGGTGACTATAAATAAGGGAAGGATGTAACTTCCTAGATATGATAACTCTGGAAAGAAAAACCTTGGTATATACTTAAAGGGAAAGGGAGTTTGCTTTAAGTGTATAGAAAAATTCCATTAGGAATGTGGGTGTAAGGGAAAGAAAAAAGTCACCAATGTCCAGTGTTTCAACTATTAGGAGATAGGTCACTAAAAAAATTAATTCTCTAAGTATAAAGAGAATTTATCTTAAGAAATTATAAGGGAGAAAGGTCAAACAAATAAAATTACTACAACTGAAGATGAAATCCATTAACTTTTCATAATATATACTTTCACTATAAAGGAATTATTTATTCGATGTTAGATCAATACTCAATTTTATATTTTTTGTGGATAATATAATTATCCCTCGATATTCTGAGTAATGAATTGTATATCAAGAAACCTTTTTGGAATCTATTAAAATTATATTGAGTAGTTCCACATAAGATTAATAGTTGTTCCCTAGTTTTAAACATATTTGTTATATTTATATATGGATTTGGAAAAATCATGATTTTAATGGTTTATTTTTGATATAACTAATTAAGAGTTAGTATATGAAAAATAAAATAATATTTTAAAAGGATCTTGAAATTAAAATGTTTTCATTTTACCTTCATTTTTTATGAATTGACAGTCCTCTTTGTCCCTTAATGATTTTTGGTTAGTGGTTATTAACATTATCATGGTCATATTATATATCACCCTTTATTATTATGAGGATGTTATCTTTATCATCCATGTAAATATTTTCACTTCATGTTAATATTATCCTTATCTGGGAACCCAATTTTATGTTATTTCCAGAAACCATTATGTTTCTCACATCTCCTTTTCAAAGGATGTTTTATTATTCCTTGGTATGGTATTAGATTTCAACAAAGTTATTTTTCAATATTGAACCCTTAATTACTGAGATAAAAAATTTTAGGGAACAATTTATCTAAGAGGGAGAATTTATCACCCTAATTTGTTTTAAATAATATTATTCTCAGCAGCTTTCTTAACAAGAAACATCTTGATTTAAAAAAACTATGATAAAAATATTATAAATTAAATGTGATTATTTCCACCTAGTTTTTTAATTGATTATATTAATAGGAATAAAAACATAATTAAAATATGTATAAATGTTTTGTATAAATTATTTATTGACAATACATTATGTACATGATTTTTAGGAAAGTCGTTTTATACTTCAAAAATATGTTTTCTTCAAAAATTATTGTTATTACCTTTTGTAAACATAAATTATAAATAATTTCATCCATTTTTTTAAAAAAATTATTAATTTATTATCATATTTAAAAGAATTATAAAAATATTATTTAGGGTGAATTCAATGTATTTTTTTAAAAAGATTTATTTTCCAGTGAATAGTGGAAATTTTTAATTTTGTAAAACTATCATTTCATTTCAGTAAATCAACTAAATTAAAATTCCCAATATATTTTGACATTCCATAAAATTTTTATTATATTCAAAAATTTTAAACTATTATGAGGGTTAACCTACCATGTATAGTAATCCCAAAGCCACTTAGGCTAAATGCTTATCCCGTAGGCCTAGAAACATGTAGCCTAGAACATAACCCAAAAAGCACCAAAAACATGAACCATTAGAACAGACCCTCCCAGCATAAATTTGATACAATAAAATAATTTAATCTTGTTAAATTGATTAAATATTTTTAATTATAATAATTAATATAATTTAATAGGGTAAAATTAATTTTTAGTCATTACGAATACCAACAATGGTAAACATTTTTCACTTTGGTAAAAGTGGAAAAAATTGGATAAAACTATGGTGTAAACCTTTATAATCTCTATAACACATTAATTAATATTATTTTATGAGTTTTTTTCCACCAAATATTTGTTTGAGTAATTAAATAATGCAATTCCAAACATTATTTTAAATTGTGTCCCCAATCTTGAATTTTTTGAAGATAATTTATATTTAATTAAAATTAAAAACTGTTTTTGGATATTTTCATTTAATGGAATGATTGGAAGATTAAATTAAGTTTTTTATTGATAAAAAAGTCTAATATACTTATTTTTTATTTTATTTAATCAATAAAATTCATGTAAAATAATTTTTACTTTATTTCAACATAAAACAATTTACGCTTAAAGCGTGTATTTTCCTAAAAATTGTTTTTCATGTATTTTGTGTTCCTATATTAAAAATAATTTATCATGAATATAAAAATTGAGTCTAATAAAATAGGTCCCAAATTTTTAACCATAATTTCTAAAAAAATTTAGAATAAACCTTCTATTTTTTCATATAATTATGTTATAATGGTAAAAAATGTTAAGTTATCATGGTTACAGTTAAAATGGGTTTCAAGTTGTTTAACTAGGATATAAGGCTTATAATGTATCCAAAACATTTATAAATGTGTTTTTTGAGTTTATTTTAAAATTATAGCACCTTATAATCGAATATGTGGTTCATTGGTTCTACTTTACAATATTATTAAGTTTATATTATTTAATCTTTTAAGTAATTTCAAGTGTGTCATTTCCCTCACTTATAAAAGGGCATCTACACTCCTCCCGTATTCAAATATTTTGACCACTATAGATCAAAATATCCATACCATAATATCATATTATCTTCCTTCCACACTTCCTATAGATTTTAGTATTTCCAAAATATCATCCTTTCAAAGATTAACGTGTAATCCAAAGGACTTTTCTCAATAAATATGTATAACACTTAACCGATTATGTTTAATTTTATTTCTTATTCTACTTCCCCTAAATATATTTTAACCATACATAAATAATTAATTAAATATAATAAATATATTTATATGTTTTTATTATTATAGTACAACCCTTTTAAACCTATTTTCCATCCAATATAAAGTAAAAAAACATCACTCATGCGTACGTACGGCTTACCGTCTCCACAGATAGATGTAATTCACTTTTCATCGTCGTTTTACTTGGATGGTTATAAAGATGGAACAGATGAATATATATTATATTTATGAAATAATTTTTTCCCTTTAAATATAATATATCATTTACCTTCTTACCCTTCCACTCATTAAGAAATTATAATGTCGCTCATGTGTGCACATGGGCTACCGCCTCTACAAAGCGATGTGAATAAATTTTCATGTATTCCTTTAAAGGAAGATTATAAATATGTATATAATGAATATATATAATATTAATATCATGATTATAATTATATATATTATGAAACCATAATCAATATACAAGTACTGATACTACCTAACTGAAACATACATGAAAAACGAAATAGTTAACACTCAGAAATGATGATTTTAATAAATAATTTATAATAAATAGGTATTGAAATGTAATAATTGTATCATATATGATATTATAAGTTTGTATATGGTTATTTTAAGTTAGTATAATAGATTTAAATTTATTATAAAAGAGTCTAAAACAACATAAACTGTAAGTTGTACCAGAGGTAAGGGTTTATTTCACAATCTAATCTTTATTCAGGATTATTTATGTAATTTTTTTATAGGAGTAATTATATGATATTTATTTATTAAAACTCATATATTTTCTTCAAATTTTGTTATTTATATTTTTTTAATATTTTTTCCAATTTTACAATCTTTGGCACTCAAAAATACCAATATAATGTTTTTAAATAAAACCGACATTGTTTTTTATTCGATCGAGAATATTTTTCTCCCTTGTCCATATTTTATTTATAATAATTTCAAGAATTTTTTTACTATTATAAAATAACTGATTACGTACATTTTAACCCATTTTTTACTTTCTATAAAAAAAATTTAAGAAGAATATTCTTTTCATTTCCTCAATGAGGTACTTTTTACCAAAAGTTTGAATGGAATATTTGTTTTAATGTTCACCACACGAATGGATTTTCCTAATGTCATGAATTATATTTTATTTAAATATTAATTTAAATGTTTTCATGGTTATTTTAAAATAAAATATTATATAATTTTTTTTATTTTAATATAATTCACTTCAAAATGAAATGGGTAATTCCCTCAAGAAGTATTCTAGTTATTTTTTTAATTTATTTTCATATATATCGAAATTATTTGTGAATATTATTATTTAATGGGGATATACTCTATTTATACCATAAAAAATATTACTTTAGATGAATTATAATCATATTATATTTATTTATTGAGGAAAATATTAACATTACATATGATAGTTTTTCAATATGAATGTTTATGTTGATTAGGTATTGAATTTTTTTTCACCCCTTTTATATAATAAATGCATTGGAATTTGTAAGTGATGATAAGGGACTGTTCTGGACCCTTAATCTATCGGTAGGTATCATGGGACAAATGAATTTTGGTATTTGTTATAAAAATTATTCATTTATTTCATATATCATGGAATAAGGCATGGATTCTAAGTTTAATATGTCTGGTATTATGCATTCTATCCTTAAAAAATTAGTTATAAATATCTTTATGATTATTAAAATAGTTAAGTAATCCATGGATAAATTTCAATCTCATGTGATTATTTATATGTCATTATTTGATTATCATTTATTCTTTCTATAATATTATTGTCTAAATTATTCTATGATAGATTCCACAGTATGCATTCCCTTACTAAGCATCTAAAATCACTATTTAATTTTGTTTCCTTTCTATGGATGTCAAGAAGTTTACTATTATTGATATGAAATGACATTATAGATGGAATAATGAATTTATCAAAGAAAATAATATTTTTTATTTCATGTTTCCAAATTTAATGTGAGATTCAGGCATGTATCTATGTTTCCAAGACTACTATACAAATTTATCCTTTAGTATGTGATCACTTGTATCTTGTGCTAATGTATTGAAGTAACCATCGAGTATGGGATGCTGGGTCCGGGGTCATTACACCCCAAGACTAACCAAATCAATGGGGGAGATAAAGGTTTCCAAAACACCGAAAATATAGATGGTAACTTTCATATTTTCACATTTTTATGAAGCTATGTTGTATGTATGGTTAATCCAAATGGTTTGGAAAATCATGCGCCAACCATGCGGCCAAAATTAGAAAAGTACTGCACACTCACCTGATTTATTTACATGGTCAAAAAAACCATATTGTAATTGTGAAAATTTCACTAATAAAAACTACAACAAACCACATAGTTACCAAAATGATTTCCCCTAATCACATGCTAATTATGTGGTAGAATAAAAATATTTAAAATTCTTATTTTAAACTTCAAAAAAACATAAAATAGTAATATAAAATCTATCACCACAATGGAATGGGGGTGGAACATCGAACCTCAAATTCCTCAACCAAATCCAAAAAATAAAAATTGGCCCCCATACATAACTACAAATTCCAGTATACCCTCACATTCATCAATGAGAAACTAAAATTTGCCTAAAATACATTAATAATTACCCTCATTGAAACATGGGTTATTAAAAACTCCCCTTTAAAAAATTTTCATACCCAAATAGAAAAACATACCATTAATTCAAAATATCATGACATCAATAAATCAAAAAATCATAGTTGGTATTCTAATATTATTCAAAATGAAAACTATATCCCAAATATAAGTTTTAAAACATCATTACTATAAAAAAATATACATGACACATTTAATATAGGGATTATAAGACAATTATTATTCATCAAATGCCAAGGAATTTTAATACATTCATCCCAAATCATAATCACGTCTCTAATACATTACTACCTAAAACAACATAAGTTTCTAATTATCAAGAAATTCGACCACTGAAATACATGTTACCCATAAAACTCCAATATACATTATAAATTTTCACCAAAGATATGATATAGAATATCCAAGATTAATATGAACCATTATATACCACAAAATATTATTATGAAGGACATACTGAGATTCTAAAAATTGTAAAAACATCATAGACTAATCTAACCTTACTCTATATCACTCATCACCATACTATTTATCTTTGATTTACCTATGAATCTATTTCCATTGAATTTAATTTGATAAAAATAATTTTATTATCTAAATAGTTTTATGAATGATATACTCCCATTCTAAAATCACAACCCAAATTCACTTTAAAAAAATAATCTTGAAAAAATTTAATTCTTATTACAAATATAACTTAGAAAAAGTTTTCCATCATTTATATTTTTAGAATAACTATATAAAAATTAATATTCAATTTTAAAAATTAGTTGTCATGTATGACTTCAAAAAATCACACTTTTTATAAAACCATTTCATTTAAGAAAGTAATTTTTTTAAAAAATAAACGGCCTTTACATTTCTATAAATACTATTTAAAATGAATAATTATTTCTCAAAAACTATCTTTTAATTTAAAAAATAAGGCAACAAAATATTTTCCTCAAATATGTTCCCAAAAACTATTTTAGAGTTATAACACATATTTTATATAATATTACATGGAAACCATATAATGAATTCAAATATTTTTCTCAATACATTTCCATATAGACAAAAAATAGCATTATTATCAAAGAAATACTAGTTTGAGGAAAAATAACATGTTCAAATACCAATCATAGAATAATACTACAATTACAACCCTGTTAAAGGAAAAAAATAGCATGCTTATGAATGCAAAATATTTCAAAATTCAACAAAATAATATCAAATAGAGAGTATAATCAACCCTAATATAGGTATATATTTGAACAAATTTAATTAATTAGATGAGATATAATATGTTATTTAGGAATACATTGATTACTTTATAAGATATTATTTAATTAATTAAGGTTATCTATATAAAATAGTGATAATTTGGATGAAATTCACATGACCTACCATGTTTCAAGACCATATAATGCCTAATCCAGTATGATGAGTATTTCCCAGTTAATCCCTATAACCAATTTTCTCTAAAATTTCATTTCAATATTCTAAATATAATACCTCACTCATACTTTTTGTGACTAGATTGAATTACTATACATCCCCTAGTAAAGAAAGTTTTCACCATATCCTTGTTGAGGAGACATGAAAACGGTGTTCACCCTAAGTCCCTAAATATTATATTCAATTTAAAATTCAAAATCCCAGATCCTAGATAACCTAAAAACATTACTTTGATACCATTTTGTAACAACTTTAATCCAATCATCCAAATAGTACAGGTTTGAGTCAATACAACACCTCAGGTGCACGTCATGATCACCAGATTATGGTGCAAATAGCAAGGGCTGAAAAAAAAGTGTTTGTGGGAGATGGTTTTACTCTAGAAAACACAAAATAATAAAAATAATATCCACACCATAATTTCAGCATGACCATTGGGATCATCTGACATATAACCCATAAATATCAACGTTTACAATAGTGCCTCAATAGAAAACTATTTAATAAGAAAAGGTACTCATACTATATAAGCATGCATACATACCATTTTAAAATCTTATGAATCCACTAATTTCACCCAAAATGGATAAAGTATTAAAAAAATATTATACCCAAAAAGGATAAACTTACCAAAAATGAGTAATTCCTAAAGGGAAACCCCCATAATTAATGTCTCAGATATCCCCTATGCATCTATGCTATATAACCATCATAGACCCATAATTACTCCACCCAAAATATAGACTCCAAGTGCTTAATATCCTCCCAGATTGATCATGTTACAAACTTTGAACCATTAAAAATGTGCCTATATAAACCTGAAATAAATCATAAAATATTGCATGTACACCAGAGTTCCCACGAAAGGTGTGAGTATATGCATACTTAGTAGAGAACCACTAAATAAGTCAACACAACAATGAATTAAG
Source organism: Viscum album (assembly GCA_963277665.1). NCBI lineage: Eukaryota > Viridiplantae > Streptophyta > Magnoliopsida > Santalales > Viscaceae > Viscum > Viscum album. The sequence continues at coordinate 1,417,143,006 of OY728120.1, forward strand.
AGGTGCATGAATGGACATGTATACTAATTTATATAAATATAGTAAAATGGTTTTATAAGAAAAAAATATAATTAAAAAAATATAATATTAATCAGATTGTTGAAAGACTAATTATAAGCTATGCAAGTAACTCCCTATACAAGGATGCTTTATATGTTCACTACCTACTTTGGGTCAACACCCCAAATTTATAATGATGCTATAATTATATCCTCAAAAGGAGATAATCATAATATCCTAATATACAAATTCAATTCCAAAGAACTATCATATGGAATGTGTAAGGTGTATACAAGAATCAAGGCCTTAGCACAACTCATAGAATGGGGGATGGGGTATACTATGGTAGGGATCAATAGACTATCCTAAGAGAAGTACTTGCTAAATCAATTTATAACAATGAAAAATGAAATATTAAAACCATTTATATATATATTAACTTCTCAATAGTATAAAAGTATACATGCTACAATTTATTACACTACACTTAAAACTATAATATATAAACAAGCTCGAATTTGTTTCACTGATACCACACCAACGAAAAATAATTTCAAACTATACAGAAATATTTCATAAAACATAAGTATTTAAATAGTTTTTTTGTAACAACCAATGTATTACTATGTGTTTTATTTAATATATTTTATATTATATTGGTTATTTTTAAATTTTTTAAATTTTGGGGCTTTATATTTTCATTTTATGAGTTTTTAGTTTATTTTCTAGTTTGTGCATGGTCTGCACATGGTTATTACAAACCATGAAGATGAAATTTATTTAGGTCTTCTGTAGTGCATAGTTAAATGCTCAAAATATATCTCAAACCTTGTAGGTTCCCTTATGTATGTGGTTCCCCAGATCATTTTTGAATGTGCATGGTTAGTGTGTATGGTTAGTGAACAATCTTAGGTGAACCGCACAAGGCCTTGGAGTAACTGTGCATGATACCATTACATGGGAGTTGTATATTGTGTGATTTTTAATGGTTTTGTAAACATATGATAGTTGGTTAAATATTTATATAATGGTACAATGTTTTCTTTCATGATTGGCTCATGGTTTGGTAAACTGTGCAACTAAACCATGTGATCTTCCCAAGTTTATAAAAACATAATTTTTTGTTTTTCCCCTTTTAGTTTTAAAATATTAAGACTTTATTTTCCTCCTCCACTCATTTTTTTAATCCATGGTTCATGTGAGATATATATTCTCCTCCCCCTCTCCATTTTGAGCTCCTCAACCTTTTATTTCAAGTGAATCCTTCAAGGAAAATCCCTCATTCATCATGTTTTCCACTCCCCCTATTTCCCTGTCTATTTTTCTATTAGTTATCTTCCATACCATAAACCCTGGGGGTTTTGGGGGTTATTTGAGGGTTTAGGGTAGTTTTTAAATGGTTTTTAGGTAAATTAGTCTTACAAAGGGTGTTTCCTTACTTGTTAGAGTGTCCACCTTCAAAGGCGATGCATTGTGGCTTGTTTTGTAGTATTTCCAGAATGATTGTGGTATGTGTTTTTGTGATATTCCTTAAAATTAAATTTTATTATATTTTTTCTAGTTTAAAATTAATTTTTATCAAATTAAAATCATGTAATATTATTATATGAACCATTCTATGTTTTTTAGAGTGAGTACTTTCATAGCGTAAAATGTGTTTAATGATTTTTCAAGGTTTTATGGTTTTTATAAAAAATTAGATACCAAGTGGTTGGGGAAATATTTCGATTATTTTTTTCAAATGGAATTGGTGTTCTAATAGTGTTTGACCCCATTTGTGTCCTAATTCATGTGAATAAATGGTTTCTGTGATTTTTCTGTAGGTGAAGGTAAACGTGTTAGTTTCTTAAGATATTTTCAAGTGAAAGGGAGTTTTTTTAATGGTTTGAGTATGGTTTCTAAATTTTTTGGTATGTAAATAATTTTTTAAATAGGAATTTAAAAAATATGTGGAAATATATAGTCATTCCAAGTTGATATTTTGGTAAGGCCCATTTAGCAGTCGTAAATTATTTCTATTCTTAGTGTTTGAGACCCTCAAATTATTCACCTTGTACTTATATTATAAACCCCAGGGGGTTATGTTTTATATTTTTTGTGGATTATGTGATTAGGGATATTTATTGTGATCGAATTAGATGTGATATGTGATTTATTTTCCATATGATTTAGTCGTGATTTTTTCACTTATTACTTGGATTTTTGATTTCTCACCTCTATTGAGTTTTATCATGGGACACTAGGTAGATAAATAGAAGGTTAGAATGCATGTTATGCTAACCTGATGTGTTCTCCCTATCTAGTTCCCTAATATTATTGTGCCCTCATATGGGATTATAGTGAACATGGTGAACCAATAGGGTGCCAAATGGTGACTGTTCCAGTTTCACTAGGGGGACCCTATACAGAGTGTATTGAGGAGACCATATCCAATATCATTCCTGTTAAATCATAGTGTATTTCTAATGAAACTAGATGTTTCTATATAAGGGATGAATTCCATTGTATCACCTTGTTATATTGACCTATATAAGCTCTATGATTTTATTTAGTTGTTATTTTCATTGTATTATATCATCATTGGAATGGTGCTTTGATAGTTATTAAATTATTAATATTCATGTTGGCTTGTTTTAAAATAGAGGATTTTCAAAGTGTTTTTGGAAGAATATTTCTAAAATTTATTTTAAAATAGGATTTAAAATGGGAGTTTCTGAAGTAAGTTCAAGGTTTTAAAATATTGTTTTCATGTTATTGATTTCTTTAAGAAAAAAATAGTGTAAGATTTATGAAATCACTTATAGTTTGATATTTATTTTGGAAATAAAATTTATAAAAATAATGTTCTAATTATATTTCAAACAAGAATAAATGAATTATATTTTGAAATAAATTTCACAAAATCCTTGGTGATAACTTACTGATATTGGTTTCACTAACATCTTGTATTCATTGTTATGTGTATGTACATATTATGGATTCCTTTTAGGTGACTTGGAAATAGTATCTACTTCTAGTTATGATTGGGTTTGTTCATTGGTTAGATTGGGGTTTAGAGAGTGAACAAGGGATCATATAGATATGTTTAGTTATAACTTGGTTTTCTTTTTATTTCAGGGTATTATTGTATCAATCTTGATATCCTAGACCTTATTTAGTTTTAATATTTATGTGATGTTGGAGATTATCTTGTTTAGTTTATGTGGTGTGATTTTTTATTTATTCATGATGTATTCTCTACTTAGTTTCTTCATAGATGTTACTAATATGCCTATTTTTTCAAATTATGGATAGTTCATACTAAATTATTAGTTGTAATCCATATTGTAATTTTAGTTCTTCAAGGATTAAATCATTCACAAAGCGTGTTTGGTGATTTCAAAACACTATTTTCTAAATCGTTGGGGTAGAGAACACCCATTGAACCTAGTGTAAAACCAGGTCAACTGCCAATTTGGTGGTATCATGGGTTGGTTTATTAAAACTATACTATGAAATGAAACTAGGAAAATAATAGATAATCTAGAAATGTAATGGGTTATGGAATTGAATTCCACTCAATATGTCTAGTAATAATCTTGACCCAAAATTAATTAATTAGTTGGTACCTTCTATATTTCACTAGTTTCTTTCCAAACATGAAACTAAGTATGGTTATTAGTGCCACAAGTTAGAGATAGTGAAAAATTGGGTAAGGGTTATGTAGAACCCATAATGGTTGGAAGTACTATATAGGGGAGTGAATCAGTGGTTTACTTTTATAATTATTTCCTTTAAAATTAACCTATGTTACCTATTAAAGCTTGAATCCTCTCATCTTTAGTTATCCCAGCCTCACCTCGTATGCAACATAAATAATGATATAGCAATGCCCAAGGACTTGTATAGTTAAATAACAAAATAATACTCTTTATTTTGATTGGTTTTTAACCCCAATCATGAATTCTTCACTATAAGTGCAAGTGGTTGCACTATAGACTATTCAAGTTCAATCATCTTAGATTCCCATTAAGCTTCATCTCTTAATTACCATAGAAGAGTAATAATTTCCACTATAAATTATGATCCAAAATATTGTAATTATCTATATAATCATAGTTTCTTCTACACCACATGATCTTGATCTTCCTCCATGAGCAAACAAGATCATCTAGTTCGCCTGTGTATAGTTATTCAAGAACTCTGATAGACACAAGGATAGATATTATGGTCTCAAAAACTCACCATAAATAATGATTTATTTAGATCTTCATCAACCTTATGAATACCCAATAACATGGTTATTATTCTTCTATAAAATATCTCCCATATTTATAATATTTTTTCTCTTCAATATAGCTATGTATCGGGTTCTCTTAGCAAACAAATCATCACTACATATTCACTAGTGTATTTAAATTTTTGATTTTCTTCCTACATTATTTTATATTCATATAATGTCATGGATAATAGTTTACAAAATGAAATTTTTGAAGCTACATCAATCTTAGTATAAATGATATCATCTCTATAAAATATTTCAATGATATTCCCTATTTATTTATCTTAAAAACATACTTGAATTTTATTTAAGTATTATTTTTAAATCACCTAAATACACTAGATTCTTTATTTTATGTAATTTTAAAATACTTTGATCTATAATTCATAAAAATATTCACATTGATTTTTTTTAATTTAATCAATGTTTTTATAAATTCATATAGTTGTGACATAATACATATAGAATGTGGTGTGGAACACATCTCAAACTCTAGCTTCCTCCTTAGGTTGTGTTATTTTAATCTTATATGTGGTCACAATCATTTAAATGTAATTATTATATTTTAATCTATGAATATATGTTCTAAAATTTATCTAATTTAATATCCCCTAATTTATAATGTTTTCTTCTAAAATCCCTCAACTTTTCATTCTTGCTAATTTTCTATAAGATATATTGAATCATACAGATTTCATTTCATATGTCATGGATTTCATATGAAGTTCATTATCATATGGGATCTTGGTATCATAAAAATGGTCTATCATGTTATATTCTCATATCATACATGTTGAATATCTAATTCATTTCTCATCTTATACATTTCTCATATCATATGAGCTCAACCAATCTTATGATTTAGAATATAGAATGAAGTCAGATTATCTTATGAGATATATTATCATAAGGGCATGAACTATCATACATTATTTATTTATCTTAAGAAAACATATATAGTATTTAAATAAATTTTTATTAACCTGTAAAACATTTATAACTTATTGTCATGACTTATTATTCACTTTAAATTAGCTTAAAACTTTATCCAAAGGTATTATATTCTCACATGGATGATCTTTATACATTATTTAACAACTATCTTATCAAGTATGACATCGGATTTCAACCCCCATAGTAGCTGGAAATTTTCAACTTACACAAATCTCATAGATAATACTCTAAAATAATCAATAATTGTATTTAACACTGAAGAACAACACATTAATCATCACAAATTAATTATTTATTTGAATTGAATCTATCTAAGAAATATTTATAATATGTATCCTAAAAATACTTTTCTACTAAACATGGTTGAACCTTAATCAAATCCTTGTAACTATCAAAAAAATACTTACGTCTTCATTAATATCTATGTGGTCTTTTTGATTCACAAAAAATGAAATCCTCACTTTGGATCTTCGGTCTTCTATTTATATCTGTTACCAATACCATTAATCCTATATGTGAATATTTGTAAATCAACTCTACTATTATACCCCTTATTGTTAGAAAATTCAAAGGTTATATAGGGGTAATATAATCTGAATAACTTCTTTATATTCCTTTTAAAAAAAATTCTCCCCATTTTATTCAGAATCATACCTTGATCTTCATTTTAAGAGAAAGATGGAACCACTCAAAACATAATAAAGTTTCATTAGTTATTCTACTCTAAGTCTACATGGGCTAACTCAATACAAAAAATAAGATATGTGTCACCAAAACATTAAGGCTTTCCATTAATAAACTCAGCAGATGATATCATTCTCAAAATCCAACTTTATGGGCTAATTCACTAGATTTGTAAATCTATCTAGAGTTTTCATATTTATTTCATAGTGATAAATTGACATCTTCTCTTTACTTTTTCTCTTCTTTAATGGATTCTCTCACTTCCTCTTACTCGTAGTATTTGGATCACTCTATGAAGATTTTTTTTCTAGTGTATACAATACTAATATTTCTCCTTTAATTCTTCACATGATAGTGAAAATTTAAAAATATATAAGTGAATAAGGATGAACCTATTGGTTCCATAGTATTAACAACATTAATGAGAGTTTTATTTAAACCAAGTCTACCCTTTCTTATTTTTGATCTCAGCTAGGTAAATTTTCACATTCCTCTTATCAGTCTTCATAGGTTGCATGCTTATCTTTTTCCCATTAATTGTTCCTTCTTGTGGAGTTATCTTCTCCACCTCAGTCATAAATGAAACTTCATTTCCTCATTCTTTAATAATTTTTTATCATGAATTATTTTTGGGATGATAGGATTTCAATGTATTATTTCATGCCTTGACCAGACTTATTCACATATATCGCATTGATTATATTAAAGTTTCATGTCAACACCTATAGATAACTTCTCATGTTCCTTGATATTCTCATGAAATTTAATCTCTTAAAGTTAAAATGATCAATTTCATTTATATTTTTCACTTATTTATGAATTATTCATCTTTTTGTCCATATGTAATTGGTATAGACAAACTATTATACATTCCTTCTTGATATAGTCAGCATGTTTGATTTTTTCACATTGTTTCATGGAAACCATAGCATAATATGACTTTCCACTATTTTTATTCTGAAATTATTTCCCTCAGAAAACATAGAATGATTATCATATTAGATTATTCATTCATACATCATCTCGTTTACCTCCCCATTCAAATCTTCCACATTCCTCTTCTAAAGAAACCAATATATTTTTGGTTGATAGATTTATTGAATTTTTTCTTATAGATTTATTTTTCTAAAAAACATTCCTCATCTGCTCACCTAATATCCATCTTGATTCATGTATCTTACCTAGATATGACATGTAAAACTAGTAATATTATACTTTGTTTCCATACCTTATATAGCACTATAAATATTCTTTAAACTTTGGATATTCGTATTGGTGAAAAATATATCTAGAATATTCATATTGTAATCATACTTTAAATTTAGCCTCTTTTTGTTTGGGGTAAGTGGTCTTCTTGGAATATTCCTCTCCCAATTTTTTGAATAATAGGGTGTGTGACTTTTATTATTAGTATAAAAGTATTAAGACATAACATTGTTACATGTACTAATAGAATAAATAAATATTTTTTAATAAATTTTAGGTGAATATTTAACTTTACTGTTGGATCCATTCACCTCAATAACTTGAGAAAATTCACATTCAACCTTTGTATCTTTTGAGAACTTTTTTTGTGTTATTTTTTCTCTCATCCTCTATTATCTAAATCTTTGATTGTGTCTTGATCAACTCGACTTATTTCCCAACCAATTTTTATTCAAGGTCTTTCATAATATTTTCTTGGTTAGCTACTCTCAACTTTTGTATCTTAATACCATTAATATATATCACTTCTTTTCTCACATACCCCTCCTTTTAAAATCCTATATTTTTTACTAGATTTTCTTTCTCATTATTAATTTTTCTATCTTTCTCAAGATACACTTATAACTAATCTTTCAACATTCACTCTAGATATATACTCTCTTCACCATCATCATTTTTAGAGGTATCAAATATCAACATGATATAAAAAAAATTTCTTCATCATATAATTAATTGTTCTAAGATGAGATATATTTTTAATTATTTCTTATTAAACTTTAATTTTTTATTAAGTTTTTATTATTGTTGTTCTTATACCATTTTTTTGGGGTATTTAATCTTCATCATAATAATTAGAATCAGATTCAACCACCATCTTACTTGAGAAATTATTCACAAAATGTCCAACGAACTAACAATTATAACACATTGGTGGATTTTTTTCTTTTCCTTTCCACTTAACCTTATTAAATTTCTTTGATATAATACAAATATTTTTTGAAATTTTCCTCATCTTCATCATCTTTAGCATAACTTGATTCTAAAATTTCTTTATATTTATATTTATTCATTCACATAGCTTCAAATTTCATCACATATTTTGATTTATTTTTGAAAGTTGGTGTTTTAATCATCTCATAAGTAATGATTATGATATGTGGATCATATAATATCAAGTATTTTATTTATGAAATAGTTGATAATTTTTGGACCAAACTGATCTTAAAAGTTCCTCGTAATTTTTTAAAAAATGGTTGAATTATCTAAATTCTCCACAAACCCTCAGATGTTACTCATAGTCTCATTGAACATTGAAAAATAATCTTTAATGTTATCACTATAATCTATTTTTAGATATTCAAATATGCTCTTCCAAATTTTTATTTTGGTTTCCTTGACTTTTGTATTGCCTTCATAGTTTCTTCTCAATTTATCCCATATCTCTTTAATATTTTAAGCCTTATTACTTTTTTGTATACTTTTTATAATAGATACATCAAGAAAAAAATTATTCTTTAAAAAATACTTCCAAATTTCTATTATTAATGAAAGTATAGGTTCCCCTTCCGCAATGAATGTAAATTCTATTGTGGGTGTATCTATGACTTTCATGCTTAATGAAAAAATGTGAAGTAGATATATTACCTAATTCTTATTTTGAACATGATACAAATCGGTGGGTCATATAAACCACAACCTGTATGTGATGCATGGTTGTATCATATTTTATGGAATATTATGGAACTTCCTTCTATGATAAAGTTAGCAGACCTCTCCTATTTTGGCTATCTTTTAAGGAAATATTTAACAAGATAAACATGTGGGGAGTTGTATTCATATATAAAATGAATGAACTAGATAATACATTATCTAAGGAATTATAATGAATAAGATAATATGATAGAAACCAAGGATCATCCACAGAAGTAATAAAATCCACAACCATGTGATGGTTATGTGGATACTTGTTGGAGACTCTTTGAGACGCAAAGACCTCTTCTTCTTCACCCATATCACATTGATATTTTAATAAACTATGGGTGAAGAAGAGTCTCATTTGTAGGACTAATGATTTAGGAACAACCTATGGATACATTTGAAGGTGGGAAGCCTTTGTATTCCACTCCTATGTTATTCATCATGCTCATTCAATGAAGTTTTGAAGAGGTTGCAATGACATCTTCAGTTAATGATTCACATTTACAACAATTTTTTCATTTATAATTTAATGAAATTTAATATTTATTATATATATATATCCTTTTAAAATGGATTTAATCACTCATAATGTATCTAAAAATTGTCATTATACCTTAATGAATCCTTTCAGTGGTTTTATATTTATCCATGTGCTTAATTATTAATTCATATTTCAGAAATTAAGACTAATGAAAACAAAAGTACCATGTTTTTATCATCACTTGATGAAGACCATGCATTAATAAAACATATAGAGTCTCTCACCAATATAAAATAGCCAACATATTTTCACCATGGCATAGAGTAAGTCATTTTTTCACAGTTGTGTTAATTGCTAACACCTGTAAAATGAGATGGTTAACTCCAACACATCAAGGAGGTAGTTGTGGTACTATTAGAAATGGAAAGCATTACCTTTACATGTATGGGTTGTGTAAAGGTGGATTGTATATATGTGTTCATAAAAAAAAAAAAATTCTCACCACGACATGTATCAAACCATGGTCAGATCTCATTCCTTTATATATCTTGGGCACATTACCTTGATGTAGCTTGGTTGTGTAAGGGTGTCAGGTTTTACCTTTACCTATATGTAGTGTTGTATCTATATAAAGGTAATATGTATTACCTTTATGTGGTGTTGGTTCTATGAAAATTTAATATTTATTACCTTTATATAATGTATCAAGCTAAGAAAAAATTATGAAATTTCTTATCATTTATAAATAGATTATAAATTATAACAAAAGGAATTTTGAGAATATTTATTAATTAATAAAATATTAATTAATTAATTAATTGTAAAGTGTTTATAATTAATTAATAAATGTTTATAAAACATTTATTATTAAATATTCCCTAAATAATAAATGTTAATATTTAAAATACATTTTTTAACTTATATGTCATGATTAATGAATTATAAATAAAATGATTTATTTTATAATCATTTATAAAGTGTTTATAATTTACAAGAATGAGGCTAAAGTATCTTTATTTATGGTTTTTTCACAATAACTTTATTTTATTTTTTCAAATTACAGGATACTTGTTTTAAAAATTATTAAACCACATAAAAATAAGTTTCAATTATTGAATTTATTATAGGTGTAAATAATATTATGTTTATTATATTTATTAATGTAAAATTTTTACATAACTGGTGTTAAATTATAAAATATTCGTGATTAATAAAATATCATAATACTTAAATAAAATTCCATATAATTACTATGAAAGAGTTCATATTAGAATGGATATAAATTTTTTATATACATGATTATGGAATATCCATAATGTTAACTTATTTATAAAAGTGTCTATAGTTAGGATCATTTTATGAATAGTTCATAAATTGTTATCTCATGTTTAAATATTTAAATTTTTTCATTTAAAAGTGTATTCCTTAATTTATTCATAGTTTTAAATTATTTATATTTTTAATATTAGCATGCCAAAATTTATATGAGAAATTACTTATAGGATAGAGTCGTGTGTTACATGTTATGTGTGACTTGATAATGAATCCATCTTTGCATCTTCCTTGAACTAGGTTTTTAATTGAAGTTATGAACATTAATTTAGTTTTTAAATATATTTTATGTATATTAGTTGTTATATATATGATTAATTAGATTTTTTTTCTTGAGTAAAGTCTCCTCGGGGAGAGGTAATTAGGGTTAGAATACCTACCTTCCTAGAGGCATATGCCTTATCAACATAGGTGGATGGGGTTGCCTATCTGTAGCTTCAGTTTTACTCATTTGGAGATAGTAAGTCTCATATAACCATATAAATTTATATGAATAGTTTATTTTCATTATACATACAATGTATTTGGATTTAAAAAAAAAATGGATCCTATAAATCGGTGAGTAAAATGATATTGTAGGTCATGTAAAGAGTTACACATTAATTTTGTGTAGACATGTTAATGTGGTGGTTGGAATAGGGATTCCAAAACTAAACTGTTAAAATCAAGAATACAAAAATGGAACAATATGAAATGAGATTTTGAGATTAAATTCCATTGAAATACTATGATTTATATTCCTTAAAAAGAGGCACTTTTCAATACCTTGATCATCCAACCCTGTAGTTTCATTCCATAGTGGGGTGACCCTGGATTATCTTGTGTAAGGAAAGAAAGTCAGAGGTAAAACTAGAAAATTATTAGGTAATATTACACTATAGAGGAGTTCCTCTAGATTGTTCTTTGTTAACATTTTATAGCTGTTTTATTTGAGTTACTTGTCTGGGAAACCCCAAGGGTTGGGATACTGAAGGGATATAGTTGATTATTATCTATATGATAGATTAGGTACATTATTTTGTTATCAACTATCCAAGATTCATATATGATAAGAAACTAATCAATTATTTTCATTCTGAAGCGAGGTCATTTTCTAAGTGGATTATGGATCTTGGCCTTCTAATTTCTACGATTTTTTTTATAAAAAAGGTCCATAATTTTAGTGGGAGATAATTTAGTAAAACTTCTTATTAATATGTAATAAAAATGATACTCATCTGATAAAATATTCTATTATAGATAATTTTAATCATCATTTAAATTTAACTTGAAGACAATACTTGATAAGGGGAAACTAAATGGTAGGAACTTTCTCAACCAGTACTTGAATTTGAGAATAATTGTCAAATAAGAAGGAAATTCATATGTGTTAGAACAACCACTTCTTGAGAAACAACTAATGAAATTATTTGAAAAAGGGATTTTAATTACCATGATAAGAATCTAAAATATTCACCAGAAGTATATATAATAATTCTTATTACATTGACGTCTAATTTTAAAAAGAAACATAAAACATTAAATACCTATAAAATGATATATAACATGAAAAGACTCTATCAATAGAAATAATTTCATGAATGGGATGAAGTTTTGAAATCTATTTTTGGTGTAAAATGATTGATGGAATATTATTATTTACTCATGTTCTTAATATAATTGGTTATATCAATGACTTTGAGAAGCTAGGTTTACATCTTAAGTATGAATTAGACACTGATTTCATTCTTCAATAATTATTGGATAGGTTTTAGTATCTTGTTGTGAATTATAAAATGAATAAATATTTTAAAACTTTACCAAATATCCTCAATATGATAAGAATAGATGAGAAATACATAGAATGTCTGGGATCAATTACCATGTTGATTGTATAAAAAGAGAAATGTAAAGTTTTTGGATAAAAGGGGAAGAAAATTGTTCATAGAGAGTCCAGAAAAACGATTGATCTGAAGAAGAATAAATGGGGGTAATGTTTTTATTGTGGAAAAAATGTCCATTAGAGGAGAAATTTTCTAGATTAATTGAAATGTTGAAAAGGTCCTATTGTATAAACCACATTTGGAGATTACAAGATGAAAAATAATTAAATATTAAAGCATTAAGTCTTATTTCAAGTAATTGATAAAAGGAGTTTCTACATTAATGACTTGGATGCATTAAGCTTTGATAAACATATCATTATATCTATATTTCTTATATCATTTTTCTCTAGATAAGAGTATATAAAAATATTTTTTTGAATGAAATAGGATATGAGTTTTTTGATAAACATAGTTATGATTTGTTCGATTCTATAAAAATATTTAAAGAACACTAAAAATGTCTTGTCTAGGTTAAAAAATTTGAATTATTTTAATTTATGAAACTTTTAGGACAATATGATTGAATTCAAGACAATTTTACCCTATATTCTCAAAGTATTGAGAATAAACTAACTAGAAATATTATGTATAGGTACTAATGTTTTATATATAGTGTTATTAGGTAAAAGTTTAAACCAAAAGAAGAAAATTTAATTTAAAAGTTCAAAAAAAAAATCAAGAATATAGTAAAGGTCATTGAATACTAGGGTTGTTAGGAAGGGGGGAAATAATTTTTTGGACTATCCAAAGTACATTAAGTAGTTTAGGTAACTCCATATAATACTAATGTTAGTTATTGGTATCAATATTTTAATTTTTAATGGTATTTGATATTAATGTATATTTAATAAGTGTTGTAAATATTCAAGAGTTTAAAATCAAGATAAGAATTGATAAATAGTTTTTTTACATTCAAATGATGAAGTAAGGAGTTTCTATAACAAATATTTGAATGCTATTAAATGTGATAATCAAATATGAATCTTAGTAAAGGATGTGTATCTCCACCTTGTTTCTATTATATGATAATATAAGTAGTTAGTTAATAAATTGTTATTATAAATAACATGATATAATCAATTATATACATATTTTTTATGATTAAATATATTATATAACATATTTTCAAAAGGATACAATTATAAAAATGTTTTATCCTTGATAAATTACTTATCCAGATGTTTGTTAAAATATGGGGTATTTTTATGCCAACCATCAATGGTATATTTTAATAGACTTCTTTTTAAAAAAAATGTTCCAAACAAAGGAATAGTTTATTTATTAAATATTCCAATTAAAAGGAAGTAAGTTTTATTTATTAAATAGATATAAGTTCATATATTTATTATTTTTATAAGGGATTACAAACAACAAAAAACACACACACACCTAATCATCCCAGTGCTTCAAGCCTCATCCCTCCCACAATGAATAAAAAGCACCCACCAAATATATTTTATTACATATGATGTCCTAAAGACCCATTGACCAGAAGGGTATTACATTTACCAAAGGCTCGGTGTATCAAAGGCCTGAAAAGTGTCCTGGAGGCCCAATGGAGTAGCCTTCATCATGTTATGTCTCTAGTCAAACACCCCCCACCCCCCCCCCCCCCCCACACACTAATGTCCATTGAACTGTGTTACAGGTATAAATTTTTCATCACCCACTTTCCAAGAATAGATGCAGCAAGATCCCCTCTAAAACATCAGAGATTGGTACCCCTATAACTAAAACAACCAAGTGGGAAGTGGGTCATATGATAGGTACCAACACACCCATATTTCGTTCGATCATCTCACACAGTGATGCCTTGTGTGGCACCTCGTTTCCTCGCTTTCTTATCATGTCACATTATTTGTCTGGTTCCACTACTTAATAGTTACTGTTAGGGAACTAATCCATTCCACATCATAAATATATGGGGATGGGTGTAATTTTGATAGAATCCAGCATGCCCATCCCTCATTCAATGACCCCCATCTAAATGAGTCTATGTTTCACTATACAACATCTCCTGCCTATTGCGTCAAGCTGCTTTTCTATCCTTCCATGTCACATATTGTCCTCAAATGGTGGCACAAAGGCCATATAGTCTAAAGTCAATAATGTCTTATAGGCCCAATTCTATAGTCTGAATGCCCATTTTTTGGGTGAATAATTCTAATTCTATATTATTACTACAATAACCTAGAAATACCCCCTGCTTGGTTTTAAAAATGGGTCACTCGATGCAGGATTATGGGGGTCTTACCACTCGATAACATGGTTAACTACAGAGAAGTATATATATCATATAAATAAATTATAAAAAGAATATAGTATCTAATAGATTATTTTTATTCTTATATAATATCAAATTTAAAAAATAAAATATAATATTAATCCTATATTAAGTCGATATTTCACTTTTTATCCTAAATTTTTTAGGGTGTGGTGGTAAAGAGAAATGTAAAAGAGTAGAATTATTTACCATAACAGATTAAATATTAATTTATACTTAAAAGGGTTCAGGATCTATTTTTAATGAAATAATGTAAATAGATACATTATTTATGATATATTTCAAGTAAATTTTTTTATGAAAATGGTTCTAGGGATGATGATGGTGAACCAATAAATAGTTATGAGAAGAAAACGTAAGTGAACATCAGAATGCCTAATGTTGTGAAGTTAAGGAGTTTGAATATGTATGAATATTTGAATATTGGGAGTATTGTTCAAAAATCTCACCATTATTCAAACTTTCTTTCTTCGTATATGTTACTCAATAAGGAGTTAGTGGGAGTGTTTTATCAGATGGTCACATAGAGATGTTTCATGAACTAAATATGATGTAATGAGTTAAAAAAACCCTCAAAAGTTCATTATACATAATATTAATCTACAATTTTATCATATATGATATGATACATAGGTTCTCATGTTGGTTTTGTCAAAAAATTATAAAATATTTGAAGCATATAAAATATATCATATAAAATTCAATATATATTTTTTCATTATTTCATTTTGGCTGCATAAATTTATATATAGATATGCATTTCGTGAATTGAGATAATAATTGGCCTATAAAAGTTTGACTTTGAGTTGTCCCTAATTTATGTTAGCCATGGATTGTTATAGGTTGTGATTAATTGTTAAGGTTAACATGAGTGGGATTATTATATACAGATATGTAATTTTTTCATGGGGTATAAAATGTTTTTTTCATTACATGACCAACTAAGTATACAATACAGAGTGTCATACAAAAATGTATTTGGTATAATAGGGGTGCATGGATCATATTGGGGTCCCCAATACCTAAGGCTATACAGATTCCTATCATAAGAACCTTCATAATTTAATAACATGCTTATGAAAGTATACATGTTGACATAAATAATCCAGGGTTGGATGGGTTTTTTTGATAAACATGTCATCATTAGTAGGTTAACCATGATGGTATATTTCCTCATGTATGATGAGTATAACATCTGGGCCCCTGATTGAGATAGATTGTGTAGTGTGTTTTCAAACCTTGAATGTACATATGATGTTATTGTTTATTCGCATGAGTGACATGTGTTGTGCTCATCCATAAAGATGAATGACATGTGGTGTATTATTCCACTAAACCAAAATCAGGATTTAGTGGTGGTTATTTAGTAGTGGTTCTTCAAATGCTTCAAAATAAAATTTGGATATTTTACCGGTGGTTTTTTATAATCTGCTACTAAATATTTACTAAAATGAAAATAAATTTTCTTCTTCCCAAAATCCCTCTCCCCACTTTCCCCCCACCCCCATTCCATTCCCCTTACCATTGTCACTCTCACCCTCACCCCCACCGCTCTCACCTTCACAACTGCCACTCTCACCCTAATTTTCAACCTCATGGTCACCCTTTCTCCCCTTTCCCCCATCATATACATTATCCCATACCATCATTCCACTCGGTTAGCCCATTATCTTATGTCGGTCACCCCTCTTTCCCCATGTCGGCGAATCACTCACCCCCATTCTCCCTATAGAGTCCTCACCCCTCCATAATGCCAATCATTCTCCCTCATTTTCCCTATCATTGTTAAGAATTTCATAGTATCAACATTAATAGGTATTCTATTTCCCATCTAAAATCACCTATCAATTAAAATTTTTCATAATAGTTTTTGAACAAATCATCTTGACTAATTTATTTTGGTATTTTGAGGTGTGTTATGAAAATATACTCAATTAATTCATTATATATGACAAGTGTTGTAAGTATTTTACAATTATCTTGAGTTGTATAGTTATTTTGAGAACTACTTATTAACTCAATTAAAATCCATCATATTATTTTTTTCATATTTCAGCTTATGTTATTTTTTTATCTTGAGGTTTTTTGTGAAAAAAATATTCAATTAACTCATCATATGTGATAAGTTTTATAATTAGTTTTCTCTTAGTGTTTGATCGTTATGTTTTAAAAAAATACACTTATTAACTCAATTAAAATTTTATTGTTGTGTTATATATTAATATAAAAATATAAAAAAATGAATAAATTTTCTTTTATTATTATTTTCCAAAGAAAACCTAGATGACATTTAGAACATTTTTCAATATTGGTATATTTTTTAATTTTTAGAATTTTTATAAGATGAGATGAAATGATCAATAAAGAAATTTTTTTTAATGGAATGATATTTAATTCTAAATGAAGATAATTTTTGTTTTAGAAAATACTACATTATATAACATGTTAGATGAAACTTATCAAAAAAAATTCATGAGTCTAACATCATAAGGTATGAAAAATGATCCAATAAATATTCATTTCCCACTAAATTATTAATTGTTCTTTAAATAACATAATATTTTATATGTTTTTCAATATTATTTGTGAAATATATGAAATTGTTTATAGATGGATAAAATATAAATCATGTTACCTAGGAACACAACTCAGTATGCTAAGGGCTTGGAGGAGTTTTTAGATTTTACAATTTCTAATAAATTTGTTGATGGGAAAAAATAATGTCCATGCCCTGAATATAAATTCAGAAGATGGTTGAAGATATGTGAATTTTATGAACACTTAATAATGAAAAAAGTACCTTCTCAATATGTATTTTAGATTTATCATGGAGAATAAAATGTTATAGAAAGTTTGATCATATATTTCAGTCAACAAAATGAGCTCCCAACTTCGTTGACAATAGAAAATGAAATTTAGAACATAATAAAAAATTCTTTCAGCATTACAGGACAACATTGTTAGAATCAAAACATGTTGGTACAAAAAGTTGAAGGTAAAACAAATAGTAAAATAAAAAATGATTTTTTGGGGACTATAGGATAATTAGATCGATATTGTAACATATTAGTGTATCCTCTTTATCACAAACCAACCTGGGTCAGCATTGAACCATTTAACTGAGCGGGTCTGTTACAAGGCTCCAAGGGTATTCCCATTCTCCATGGGTTGGAAACTAGTATCATGCATCAAAATAAGTCCATCAGGAACTATTTATCCCATAAAAGACAAATAAATGAAAATAAATAAATAGAATAATAAAACTAAACTCTAACAGCAGAAAGAGAATAAAACCAAATGGATAAACATACCATCAGATGACCTTGTGGGTCACCACTGATCATGGAACCACACTCACTCCTATAGAAATCCAAAACTGAGAGATCCTGAAACTGAAATGATAGATTAGGCATGAGTACTTAGATTCTCATTAGGGATTCCAAAGACAAACCACACCTTATGCCTCACCTTTAAATTGAAATACATTCTTACTAGTTTGAAAATATGATATATAGAAATAATTTTTTTGTTGATTTACCAAGACAAGTAAAAGGATTCCAATTTCAAGAAAACCCCCTTTCCATTTCCATTTTTCAAAAATAATTTCCAAGACATATATGTCATTTCCATAAATTCATTTAAAATACAACCAGTGATGAAACAAGAGTTTTAAATATGAAAAAAATAGAGGTTCCCTGAAAACAAATAACTAAAAGTTCCACAAAATAAATAAGAACATAAAAGTATGCAATAATGGGTGTTTCCTAAACATCCCTAGAGAGGTACTTGGATGTACTCGGTTAGGAACCACCTGTCAGTGTATGGTGACACTCCCTAGTCAATAACCAACTGGTAACCCTAAACTAACTAATCTAGTAGAATATCACACATGGCCTCTCAAATAATGTATGGGGTACAAACCTTTCTAATCAGGGTTGATCAACAACTATCACTCAAGTCTATAAAAGACACCCAGGAATCCCATGGTAAAAATATACTATGTGATTAGGATGCCCTCGCACGTGTGACTCACCTTACCTACCATCATCACACCTGTCTACCCCAAAAATGGACACCCTGTATGATAACTCATAAAGGGATATCCCTCTTATAGAGGTTCCCACATGATATATATATACACATCACAACATATCACCCAAGGTTCCAACTGGGCCACTATACCATATAGAAATTTAAACCATTTCATATAACACTTTAAGATTTCAAATGGGCATTCACAATTCCAAAACCATATTATTTTCCAAAATCAACACCAAATGTCACTTTTAAAAGTTCAATGCCAAACATGACCTTAAATCCCAAAACCAAAACATGATTCAAGGCTAAGCGGCCAAACATTAAGAAATGTATTTTAAGGTATATTTCCAAGTCTTTGGAGGTAACACCTTATCATTTGAAAAAAAACATCTTTTCTAAAATACCAAAAGGATCAGAATTTCAAAGATAACATTTTTAAAACCACCTTTGATCCATTGATACAAAGGATATTTACATGTTTTACAAATAAAACACAAAACCATAAGTATACATCAGGCCTCAAGAAATCTATATTTCACACACACATCACCAAATCAATAACCCAAAATATTATTATAACATAAAATTGGCCAAACACATCACAAAAAACCCCATTCCATTTTCAAGGAACACGTAGAATTTCATCAGACACTTTCAAAGAACACATATTTAGGAAATAATAAAGAATCACTTCCAAAACCCATTTTAAACAAATTCTACCAATACAAAAACACTATAAAAAACTAACTAAATACATTATGAAGGTACAAATCATGTTTAAAAATTAAATGAAACAACTCAAAGATCAATAAATTTATTTAAAAAAAGGTATGGAAACACCATGGTATTTATATAAATATATATATAAATACCACATATATATATAAACACACTTTTGAAATTCTTAGAAATCATGGAATTAAAAATTAAAGGCATGGGTATAGGAAAACTACCTCAAAAAGGTAGTGGACCAAGATGAGGCACTTCGACTCTTGAAGCTTTTGATGAAACATTCCCCCCACTTACACACACATACATTATTATATATATATATATATATCCTTAATATAATTTACATATTCCATGCATCAAGATGGAATATGGGTAAGGAATATATATATATATATATATATATATATATATATACATTTACGTACCTATTTATGTGTGTGTGCACCACCAAGGATGATTAAAACTCCCTATAATC
This sequence comes from Viscum album, assembly GCA_963277665.1. Lineage (NCBI taxonomy): Eukaryota > Viridiplantae > Streptophyta > Magnoliopsida > Santalales > Viscaceae > Viscum > Viscum album. Next base: position 1,417,163,016 of record OY728120.1, read on the forward strand.
AAATTTAGTAAATCAATACACCTTACGATTATCAAATTAATGGTGTGAAACAAAGCATTAGGTTTAAAACCTTACCCCAATCGATGGTAGAAAACCAAACCAAACCCATCTACCTCACCTTCAGTGGTAGATGCCAGAATATGAAGAATGCAACCTGAGGATCCCATTGCATACCCTAATATCGAAAGAAGGAACCTAAATTTATTAACTCTTTACCTAGGGTTTCATCCGAACCCTACCAGGTGATGGGGAGAAGGAAAAATTGGCCAAATAGAGGTGGAAGAGGGAGATAATTTTTTACCTAGAGGATTTGACTGAGAAACCGAAATAAATACGGTCTAAATCATTGGAGAGAGGAGGGGTTGAGAGGGGCGGCGTTCTGGTTCTTGGTCGGGCTGCACGAGTAGGAGACACCTGAGGGGAGGAGGTTGGATGTGTGAGGATCTAACAGAGGGGAGGAGGTCGGTTGTTTAAGGAAGAGCCGCTGGAGGGAGGTAGCGCAAGGTATGGTTCTGGGTAGAAGGGGGTCGCGTGTGTAGGGATGAGGGGGGGAAGGGGGTACTGTATGAGGGACAGAAGAAAGGGAGGAAATGGGGAAAAGGGAAGAAAATAAAAATAAAGAAAAAAAATAAAAACCTAAAAACATACATAAATAATAGTAAACCGAATAATAATTATAATAAACTCAATAATAATAACAATAATAATAATAATAATTAATATTATCATTATTATTATTATAAAATTATTTCCTTTTTATTTTATTTTTTTTCATTTTATTTTTCGTTTAATTTTATTTATTTTAAAATCTGGGAAATTGCATGGTCTGAGAACAGTTACCTGCAGCCAGACACAGGGTTGAACAATTCGTGCTCCAACCCTACCAAAGAGTGATGTCCTGATGATAGACCCTCACACACAGTTGTCACACAGTTACTCTTAATCATGCACAAGTCGGGTACCAGACCAATCCTTTCTTGAAAATATTATATTTTAACCCAGACCGTCCCACAGTCAAAAATAAGGATAGAAATAATTAAAATATTTTAAATAATTCAATTTTTGAGGATGGGGTGCAACACTCCTCCTGATGCTATTAAGACTAATGTAATAGAGAACTTCACTAAGAATAAAAAAATATGATTTAGATAATGATGGAAATAATTATCTAAATAGAGGATATCTGAAATATTCAAAATTTTCTTTTCTACTAATGTTATAACATCCCAATTTTTTAAAATAGAATCACTATGTTCGATGGTGTACAAGATATTCCACACTAAGATTAAATGAATAATTAAATATTATTATTTAAATGTTACCATTAAAACCTATCCATTAGAATAGTAAAAATGAATAGTATTAATTGAATTATAAAAATATGGTTTAAACTTGTATATATAATGAATTATCGGAAGAATTAATTATAAATTAATTTAAACCCCTTTGTAAAATTAAAGAAAATGGTTTTCTGAAAAACTATTTAAATTTGAAAAAGTAAGTTTTTATACCAATAATAAACAAATAATTATTATCGTATTATATTAATGAAATATATATATATATATACATTCAATCTAATATTTTATATTCATTTTATGTGTTTTCTACACATGATATAGGAACAAATCCAACTTTACACATAAAAGAGGAATTTTTCAAAAAACACAATTTTTCTACCTTTTGATGGTGCAGCTGTTTTAAATATAGTTTTTCACACTTTTATAAGTTCTATTTGAAAAAATAAACGTCTCATTTGAATTTATAGTATTAAAATTTATTTGTTTTATATTTTTTTGAAAAATTCCATTTTTTGATGAATAGTGAAAAATAGTGTATTATGGTTAAAAATTGATTTTTTTTAAATAATAATTATAATTTAAACTAATTTTTAAATTAATAAAATATCAATAATAAATTTATTAATCTAATTCATTTCACTAGAATAATTTTTATATTCAAATTAGACATAAAAACATATTGGAATTTTGAACGTCTCTTTTACCCACATTCTCGCCACATCTGCGGGATTAGAGTTAAACTAAATTTAGCCACTTCTTTGAATTGAATTTTTCAAAAAATACATAAAAGGTTTTAATTAGTGTGAAATTTATGTTCTAATAATATCAACGTAATTTTTTTTGAATAGTAACTTTAGTATTTTATTTACCATGATTAAGTGTAAATTAGTTAATTAAGGGTAAAAATAATATTATAAAATTATAAAATTGCACTAAAAATTGTCCTAATTTCATTTTATGAGTTTTTTCTGACCAAAATATACCTTATTATGAAATTATAAACTCTTTATGCCGCTTGGGTAATAATATGACATTTATAATATTTTATTTAAAGATAAGTAAAAAATATCAAACTCATATTTTTAATAAGTAAATCATTTTTAATATAGGTTTATATAGAAGATAAATTAGACTATAAATATTAATTTGAAATTTAAAATTTTTATTTACATCATGATAATTTAGGTATAATTTTTATACATTAAATAATTAAATTTAATTATGACATAATGAGGACGCATTAGTTGATTTATTAATTGAAGACTCAAATATATGATATTAATAATATTAAAATAAATATAATTTGAAATTTATTATTCTATAAAATAATGTTATTGATTACTTTGATATGTTAGAAATCAGTTGAAGAAGTTATTTTGAAGTAATAAAGTTTTTATTTAATTTTTAGAAAGTCCCTTATTGAATAGTGTCCAAATTGACATTTATGAGATTTTAAAATAAATATTATTTTATTTAATGATATAAAATCTATAAAAGTATAATATTCAGAAAAATACTTTGTATGAGTCTAAAATTTTCATAAATAACTCATTTTTGGTCTTTTGGAATATTATTTTAATTATATTAACCCTAAAAGCTTAATTAACATGATATCACGGTAAGAGTTAAAAGGGGTAAAAACAAAAAGAAAAGGATTAAAAAATCATAAAAACTTATATAATCATAATTGGATGAATTTATTTCGACCAAACATAATATTATATTCAAAATTATTTATTTTGGGTCCATTTTTAATAGAAAATGAATTTATATTAATTTAATAATTTTTATAATTCCAAGAGTTCCCCTCCCCTCTCCTATAAAAAGAAACCCATTTATCTCAATTAATCACACTTAAAAAACTATTTTGTTCAGAGAATATCTATCCAAAAACATCCCTTAAATTCCTAACCACATTATTTAAGCCTTACTTTAGGCATAAATATCTATTTTAAATGAATAAAGGTGTTAACAAAGGTGATCATCCAAAGGAAAGGTAATGTTTTTATTTATGTAGTTATATTTTATTTCTTCTTCCACTTATTTCAAATATCCTTAGGATGAAATAAAAACTAAATTATCCTCAATATACTAAGATGTTATTATGTTAATATCATCACCTAAATCCATCTCTAATTTTATCAAATGGTAAATGAACTTTTCATTCGTGTGTACGGTGGACTACAGCCTTGCAAACCAATATAGTTCGTTTTTCATCACTGCCTTTCAGTACTGGTTATAATGATGGAATTAATTTTTCTGTATTCTATTCATTACATATATATCATTATTTATTATTAATATATCATTCAATTTCTTACCTTTCCATGCATCTAAAAATGATAATGTCGTCCGTACGTACGTGTCAACTATCACCTCCACGAAGCGATGTGATTCATTTTTATTCACAACATCACTTGTATTTCATATATAAGTATACTTAAATTATTAATATGATGTTAATTATATTTTAATAAATCTATAAATATAATTTAATAATTACCTTATTTCCATAATTATCATTGAAAAATGGTAACGTTACTCATGTGTACGTACGACTTACCGTCTCCAGGATTATAATGTTGTTCATTTTTCCTAACAATACATAAATGGTTTGATTTCAAAGTATAATTAAGGTATAAATTTGATAACTATTTCATGAATATTATTCATTAGATGATTTAATCATGACCATATTGACTTTTTACAACATATCAAATTCATTTTTGACTCAAGTCCCAAATATCGTCAAACAATCTGACGTGAACCTAAATGATTAAGTAATTGTTATAACTTGGTAATTAATGATATAGAAGGAATAATAAACATAAAAAGGTTCTAAAGAAATTTAAAATTAACCTAAGTGTATTTTTTAGGAAGAAAAAGAACATATGTGATGAATCCGACTCAAGGTAAGGGACTTTGTCTCATTCTCCTTTTATTGAGGCATTTCTTGATAATATGCACTTTTATTCTTTTATAAATGGTGTTGACAGCCACTACTACATTTCATATCCATATTTTATCTAAACTAATGTATATATAATAATTTTATTTAATGTTTTAGTAGATGTATTCATTCATGTAGGTTAATATTTAAATGTTCAAAGTGGTATGGCACACCTTGAAGGATTAATGATTTAATTATAAAATATTTTTATCCACGATATTATTTTACATATTTATTTATATTGATATAAAAGGATTATATAAGATATTTTAAGTCTATTTTTAATTTCATTAAAATGTTTTAAAAAGTAATCTTTATATATGAAGAATTTATTTTCTTTAAAAATTATAAAATAATGTTTTGTTTTAACATATACAGCAATAATGATTTCTATGCCACCAAAACAATTTTTTGATATTTGGATTCCTATACAAGACTTAACATTTTTTCAAATGAAAAAGAAATACCTTATTCCATTTTTTGAGTATTTTTTATTTAAAATGGTTTTGAAAATGGATTGATTATTTAAATATCTTGAAATGATTCCTTATGATTGTAAATGAAATTTTAAGAGTGAAATACTAAAAATTACAATCTTTTATGTGTTATGATTATATAATTGTACTTGGATATTTGATGGATGGTTATGTGATAAACTAGTTATGGGTGGTTCTATGATAAACCAAGGATGTGTGGTCATGTTATATCCTCCAATACAATGGGTATTTAATTTGTATGTATGGATATTCTATTTGTAAGAGTGACATGTATGGAATTTGACCGCATGGTCATTCCATTTTTGTATGATTATGTCCCAAGTTACCTTTATATGATAAATGTTCTTTATATGGTTTTATTGTAATATTTTGAGTTCAAAAAGGTTATTAAAGAAGATTATTTTTAAAGGAAGTTATTTATTACTTCTTAAGGGTGGAAAGTATTACTTTATGATAAATTATCCATTGGTTTTCATGTTTTCAAAAGACTAATAGTTTTCCTTATTCGTGTATCCCTTATTGATCATTTTGTGATCATCACAATTTTTAAAATGTTTTTCATCGGTCTTAATGGTGTTAAGGAAAAATAAGTTATCATGATCGAATTAGTTAAGATATGTCTGAAAATAAGTCATGTTTTATTTTAAAAGGGTTTCATTCGGTGGAAGAAATAGATACTAATTATAATTGTCTTCTTGTAATGTATAGGTTTACATTGAAAGTGTTTTTCATAATTTTCTAAATCTCTAAACTAAAAAGATAATCTAATGTAAATTATAGTTTAAAAAAAACAGAATTTGTAATGTTTAAGGTTGGGCCCTTATAGTTGGTATCAGAGGATGGTTTAAACAACTTTAGAGATTGGAATGTCTTCTTAAGAGTTACAGTTATCATCATGGGTTCGTAATTTTCATTTTTATCATAATTTTCATGTCTTAGAATCCCTTTGATTCTTTAAGTTATGAAATTTTAATGTAATTAATTATATATTTAGAGACATTAATTTTTGAGGTAATTATGGGTTATTATATTTTGATGAAAAATGAAAGGTATGAGATAAACTTTGCGGTTAAAACATGTTATGGTTATTATTGAGTAATTTATACTATTTTTAAAAAGTTATAAGAAATATATAGTCTTATAAAAAGGATAACCTGGGGGATGGGTAACAACCCGGCACATCTAGAAAGGTCATGAGAATGGAACCCACAACCGAAGGGCGACAAAGGTGTATCTCCTACCACTAGCCTACGGGAATTCCTAGTTAGTATGACTTTATATTTTTATTTAAATGATATGAAATATTAAAAATAAGTTTATTTTGGGATCCTATTTTTTATCAAATATATAAAATTGGTATTGGAAGATGATTTGGTGATTATTTGATTAATTTGTTTTGGAAGATGTTTACTTTTTTAGGAACCCATTTTGATTGAGGTAAATAGAATACAAAGGGATTTTTTTAGAAGTAAAGGTTGAATAATATTTTTGAATAATATATGATTTCATTGTGAACTTATTTTTATTTGGTTTATTTATTGAAATGATTGATATATCTTGAATATTATTAGGGTGATTTCTTTTTTGTGTGAGACTTCAAGAGTAATTGGTTTTATTTGGAGATAATTCTTAAAATATATCTTGGAATTATATTTGATAAAATCATTTTTGGGATTAAATATTAGTCTCTATTATTTTGAATAATTTTAAGGATAGTTATTTTTTGAATGTTCTATATTTAACTTTGGGTATTACTATTAAATTTTGGAGTTTTAAGAAGTATTTCTTCAAATAATGTTATTTTTTTGGGAAATTATTTTATATTATATTAACCTTTTTTGTTTTATTTAATGTTTATATATAGGATAAATGTATATTTATTATTTTATGGATAATTTTATTCTCTAGAAGTTGATTATAGTAATCCAGGCGTGAAACATTTATCATAATACTCATCGTTTGGAGGAAAAGATGAGTTTGTGGTGGAATTTGATTAATGGATGAAGTTATACTTGTCAAGGAAGTATATTTCCTTATGTTATTAGTACATTTAGTAAAATAATTCATCAAATCTGTGAAAAATATCTTGAAACAAAAATGTTATCTACTAATTTTTATCAAATGACTTTTGGACCATCACATATTTATGGTATTGTGATGCTTAACTTTCCCATGATCATGTTCTATATCACTCTCTATTATTCTATGAGAGCTATTTTTATCTTCCATGTCTAGGTTTTCCTACATGGAACCCTAGTATGTGTTATCTAAGGTGACCATCATAATTTTTTTCATTCTTTTAAAGTGGATTTTTTATTAATCATTTTTCAATGTGGGGTTAAAATAAAGAAATTTTGAAAATTCAACCCCCTATTTTTTTATTTTTAGTTCAAATTGTGGGGAAAAAATTTATTAAAGTGGGGATAATGTAACACCCTAAATTTTTAAAATGGAATTAATATGTTCGATAGCGTACAAGATACGCCACATCAAGTTTAAATGAAAAATTAAATATTAGTATTTAAATTATAACTTTAAAACTTAGTTGTTAGAATGGTAGAAATGAATAGTATTAAATAAATTATGAAAATAGGGTTTAAAAATCTATATATAATGAATTATTTGAACATTTTATTATAAATTAGTGTAAACCCCTTTGTAAAATAAAAGAAAATTATTTTTTGAAAAACTATTTAAATGCTAAAAAGTTTGTTTTTATACCAATAAATAAAAAAATCACTCTTGTTGGATAATATTAATGAAATTTATGCATAATATATTAAATATAATTTTTAACATTCATTTTATGTGTTTTATAGACATGATATAAAACAAAACCAATTTTACGCATAAAAGACGTATTTTTCAAAAAAAGAAGTTTTGCCGCCTTTTGATGGTGCACCTATTTTAAATATATATTTTGACACATAAAAGTTCTATTTAAAAAATAAAATTCTTATTTTAAATAATAATATAAAAATTTTATTTAATTTAATTTTTCATATTTTTTTGAAAATTTTCATTTTTTGATGAATAATGAATAATATTGGATTGTAGTTACTAACTGATTTTTCATTTGAATAATTATTATAATTTAAACTAAATTTTAAAGTCAAAATAGATCCATAATACATTTATTAATCTAATTTAGTTCATTTTAATAATTTATATATCCAGGTTATATATAAAACCTTATTGAAATTTTGAATGTCTCTTTTACCAGTCTTCTCACCACGTTTGCAGGATTAGTTTTAAACTTGATTTAGCCACTTATGTGAATTGAATTTTGAAAAATGGACTTACATGGTTGTAATTATTATAAATTTTTTGGTATAATATGATCAATTTAATTTTTGGTGAAAACTAACTTTAGTATTTTATTTACCACCGTTAAAGGTAAATCAAGTTATTAAGGGTAAAAATTATATTATAATATTATAAAATTACCCTAACACTTGACCTAATTTCATTGTATGAGTGGGTTTCAACCAAAATAAAACATAGGATGAAATCATAACCATTTTAATCCACATTGGTGAGAATGTGACATTTATTTTATTTTATTTAAAAATAAGTTAAAAATGTCTTACTCAGATTTTAATTAAGTAAATCAATTTTAATATAGGGTTATATAGAAGATAAATTCAGCTATAAAAAATAATTATAAATATTAAATAGTTTTATACATAATGATAATTTATTTATAATTTTTATATTTTAAATAATTAATGTCCATTGTGACACAATGATGATGTAGTTATTGATTTATTAAAGGAAAATCAAATAAATGATATTAATAATATTAAAATAAATATAATTTGAGTTATTTTATTTAATCTATTAATTTTATGGATGAATTTGGAATGTTAGGGATTATTTAAAGTAGTTTTTGTGAAGTAATCAAATGTTATGCTATTTTTTAAAATTCAATTAATAAATAGTGTCAAAATTGACATTTATGAGATTTTAAAATAAATAATATTTTATTAAATGATATAAAACCTATAAAAATATAATATTTGGGAAAATTGTTTTTATAAGTCTAAAAATTTCACAAATAAATCCTTTTTTGTCTTTTTTAATTTTATAGGAATTATATTAACCCTCAAATTTTAATTAAAATGATATCATGGTACGAGTAAAAAGGGGTTAAAATAAAAAGATGTGGATTAAAAAAATAATCAAAACATTTATAATTTTAATTGGATGATTTTTTTTAAAATAAAAATCATCCAATATTTAAAATAATTTATTTTGGATCCATTTCTAATATAAAATTAATTTATATTAATTTAATACTCTTAATAATTCCAAGAGTGCCCCTCTCCGCTCCTATAAATAGGTACCCATTCATCTCTATTACTCACACTTCAAAAACTATTTGGATTGTTCATTAATTACCCAAAACCCTTCATAAAATCTATCCCCATATTATTGATTCCTTATTTTAGGAATAAATCCTTCATTTATAGGAAATAATTTGTTATGAAAGGGGATCATATGAAGGAAATGTAATGTGTTAATTTAAGTATTTCTATTTTATTTCTTCTTCCAGTTTTTTCAAATCTCATTAAACTAGGAAGAAATAGAAATTACAGTATAAAAAATATAATAATATTTTATTATGTCAATATAATCACCTAAACCCATCTATTATTTCATCAAATAGGAATTGAACTTTCCGTTCATGTGTACGGTGGACTACCGACTCGCAAACCGATATAGTTCATTTTTCATCGCCGTATTTCAAGACTGGTTATAATAATATAATTGATGTTTTAATATCATATTCATGAAATATATATAATTATTAAATATTAATATGTCATTTAATTTTTTACAATTCCATGCATTTAAAAATTATAAGTTCGTTCATACGTACATGTGAACTATCACCTCCACAAAGCGATGTGATTCATTTTTATTCACCACATCACTTATATAATATATATTTATTTATTTAATTAAATTATTAATATGATTTTAATGATATTTTATAATTATAGAAATATAAAATGATAATTACCTTCTTTATATAATGGTCATTAAATAATGGAAACGTTACTCATGAATGTGTACGACCTACTATATCAATGATTGTAACTTTGCTCATTTTTCGTAACCATACATAAATGGTTTGATTTAAAAGTATAATTAATTTATAAATTTTATTAATATTTCATGAATTTTATTTTTTATATGATGGACTCATGTCCATATTGTCTTTTTATATTATATCTATGTCATTTTTGACTCATGTAACAAATATTGTCAAACCATCCGATGTGAACCTAAATGATTAATTAATTATTATAACATGGTAACTAATGATATAAAAGTAATAATAAACATAAAAAGGTTATAAATAAAGTTTAAATTAACCTACTTTTATTATTCAGGAATATAAAGAACATATATGATGAATCATACTCAAGGTAAGGAAATTCATCTCAATCTCCTTTTATTGTGGAATTTCTTGATAATATGAAGCTTTATTATTTTACAAGGTGTATATACATACACTACAACATTTCATATCCATATTTAATCTATACTACTACAATTATACTACTATTATTTAATGTTTTAGTAAATTTATTCATTCATGGAGATTAATATTTAAATGTTTAAAGTGGTATGGGACACCTTGAATGTTTAATGATTTAAATATAAAATATTTTTCACCATGATATTAATTTATATATTTGTTTTTTTCAATATAAAAGGATTATATGGGAAATTTTATGTCTATTTTTAATTTCTTTCAAAGGTTTTAAAAATTAATCTTTCTATATGGATCTTCGTATTTGTTTATAAATGATAAAATTAATATTTTGTTTTAACATATACGGCAATAATGACTTCTCTACTGCCTTAACCGTTTTTTTGATATTTGGCTTCTTCTACAAGCCTTAAACTTTATTTAAATGAAAAACAAATTTTTATTCCATTTTTTGTGTATTTTGGTATTGAAATTTATTTTGAAAATGGATTGATTATTTTATTATCTTGAAATGATTTCTTATGATTGTAAATGAAATTTTAAGAGTAAAATGATTAAAATTGTAATATTTTATGTGTTATGATTATATAATGGTACTTGGACATTTTATGGGTGGTTATAGGATAAATGAAGGATGGTTAGTTATGTGATAAACCAAGTATGGGTTGTTACAATATAACCTTCAATGCATTTGGTATGGAAATTGTTTGTATGAATATTCCATTTTTAAGAGTGACATGTATGTAAGTTGACCGCATGTTTATTCTATTTATGTTTGATCAGATCCCAAGTTACCTTAATATGATATATGTTCTTTCTATCATTTTATGGTAACCCTTTTATTTAAAAAAATATAATCAATGAGCTTATTTTCAATGAAAATTATTTACAACTTCTTAAGGGTGAAAAGTATTACTTTATGATAAATTATTCATGGGTTTTCATGTTTTTACAAAACTAACCATTTTCATTATTTGTGTATCCCTTAATGAGATTTTTGTTCTCATAAAAAGTTTTAAAATGTTTTTCGTAGGTATTAATATTTTTAAGGACAAATAATATTTCATGATGGAAGTATTCAAGATATGTCATGAAAAAAAGTCATGTTTTATTTTAAAATTACTTCCTTTAGTGAAAAAAAAGATATTGAGTATAAGTGTCCACCTATAATGTATGAGTTTATATTGTAAGAGATTGACCTAATTCTCTAAAACTATAAACTAAAAAGACCCTAGAATGTAAATTCTAGTTCAGAAACACTAGAATATGTAATGTTTAAGGTCATGTCCCTATAAAAAGTATACCATATCAAATTCCTACGAGGAATTGAAAATAATGATATGTACATGATATTGGGATTTTTTTCATGAATTTACTAAATCTAAGATCTCTTAATCTTTTTATGATATAAAAAAATGTTATTAACAAGCTTGGTCTAAATTATACAAAAACTCAAGCATGTCCCAATGATTGTATTCTTTATTTTGGAGAGGATTCAAGTAAACAATAGTGAAAAAAAATCATCTTCTAGATATAAGTCAATGGGTAATATTGGAAGTATGAATCAACATAATATTATGAATAAGTAGAAAAAAAATACCTATAAAGTTTTTTGTTAATTCCCTTTAAAACCTTGATTGAAAAGATTATTCATGTCATCAAAAACCAATGAGTTTATGGAGTGGAATTCTATAGATAACAACAATGATGGGTTAATGAAACATCCAAGAGATTCAAAATCATGGAATATATTTGATTAATTATACCTAATTATCTCATCCAATCCTAGTAATGTGTGATTAGGATTATCTTTAGATGGATTAAACCCAATCAAGACATTGAGTATTAGTTATATCATCTGGAAGGTTGTTTTGATTCCTTATAATATACATATTTATATTTTCATGAAACAATTGTCCTTTATAATTTCTATAATTATTCCTAGAAACAAAATGTCAAAAAATGATATTAATTTTTTCTTGTAGCCTGTTATTGAAGAATTGTATGAGTTGTGGAGTAATAGTGTTGAGATGTAAGATGTATCTTTTAGAACAATGTTCAAAATGCAAAATTCCCTAATGTAGACCATTAGTTACTTCCCTAGACTTAGAAACTTATCTAGTTAAAACACTTACATGGGTTATTCTTTTCCTATATATAACTTTGATTTTGAACCTTAATGAATATATTATGGTAAAAAATGATGCTTCTTGTTTCATCAAATATTTATCGATGCATCTCATAGATTTCGATTTAACAACTCAAAATTCAATGGGTCCATTGATCATATACAACCTTTTAATTTGTTTATAGGTCCGAAAATATTTGCACAACTAGTAAATAATTAAAGAGAATTTGAGAAGGTAAATCATTTTAATGACAGTAGGAAATTATTTTTAATTGCATTATTAGTTGAAATTTGAATTCTACAATGGAAGAAAAAAGTACATTATTCATACTTCCATATTGTGAATTTAATTTTTTGGGTCATTATCAGAATTTTATTCATATTTACTAAAATTTTTATGAAAAATTGATATTCAAATTACTTAATTATCATGTAAAATCAAAGGACCATGTAGTGCTCAGAAGTAATTAAAAACAATTAATATAAAGCATGATTTTTTTCTATATAAGAATGAAAAGTATGATCCATAAATTTTTTCAATGAAAATTAGGGATAAAGATAAATTCCTTCAAATTTTAAAACATGTATAAGTATTTTATGGGTATTCAAGTAAAATATCAATGTGTGTTGACTTAAATCATCATAGGTTACATGGATTGAAAATTTATGATCCACAAATTCCGTTACAATGTTTTTTACCATTAAAATTTCATGTATTGTCACTTAAAAATGTTAACATTGTTGTAGTCTAACTCTAAAAATTATTTAGAAGAAAATGTATGAAAACTATACAGTCAGTTGATCTTAACAAGTTTTAGTACATATTTGTACTGACACTTTGTGCAATAGAGAAGATATTTCCTCCATCATTTTTTTCTTTCATGATGCACTTAAATGTGAATTTGGTCAAGGAAACTAAATTGGGTGGTCTCATTCATTACTGATATATGTATCCAATTGAGAGGTAATTTATTTATATGTTTTATATATTAATTAAATGATCATTGTTACCTAATTCTATAAGTAACTAAGTTTAATTAATTTTATTTAAAAAATACTTTGGTCATTTGAAATCATACATGAAAAATAAAGGTCAACCTGAAGGCTCTATTTATAAATTCTATTCAGAAGAGGAGTGTCTTAAATTTTGTTCAAGATACTTGGAAGATATTAATACATGATACAATCAATTATTATTTATTTAAGACATATCAACTCAATCTCAACTACATAGTAAATCAAAAAAAATTCCTACTATTAGCTGATCTATTGGAAGGATATCAAATATTACACTGAATAAAATGGAATTATTATAAGAACATAGATATTTTCTACTAAATAGTGAAATTTCATATTCATTTATTAAATATAATAGGGTTTAAAAAAGAATATGTATAATATTTAAAATAAAAAATGATAAAGATATAACAAAAGTTAAAAATATTGATCTTTCATAATGGTTTTAACATTGTGTAAGTTCATAACTACTATAATAAATATAGATATTAGGTTAATATATATATTTTTTAAATATAATAATGTAAATTAATTTTTATTGGTCATGAATATTGATACTTACGATGAGTTTTCAATAGATTCAAATTTTATGTATCAGGGTCCTCTAAAACAGGCTAGAACGTTAGATGCTTACATTGTGAATAACTTAATATTTTGTACATCCAATTTGGAAGAGGGTTTATAAATATATAATAGTGGTATATTTGTAGTTTAAAAATTGGGATACTAAATAAATTTTACTAATATTATCAAATTAAACAACCATGTTTATTTTTAGTTGTTTTATTCAAATTAAAGTTATTCAATATTACTAGGGTTAATAAAAGATATTTCAAATAGTTTAATTGTATAAACATCTCTTTCCTAATATATTTAAATGATTATGAAGTACGTGATTCCTATATCTTTTCAATGCAAGTGAAAATGGTATATTATGTGGAATATACCATAGATGAAAGGTGGAGTGTAGTTATTCACATAAAACAAAGAGGCTTGCATGATATGGGTGATGGAGTGGAATATTTGACTTATGAAATTGAATCCCATAAATAGAAATAAATTGACTTATTTGTACATCATGATATTTGAAATATTAGTCTTTTAAGGGTGGATGATGTGAAATAATTAATGATGGAGTAGGATAACAATATGATTGAAGGAAAAAATGATTGCATGTGCAGTCATCCATTAACTTATCAACTGCTTATTTTATATGTTATTCATTTCTAGTACTATAGATCTATTATCATAATTAAATTTATTTTTACGCATGAGTTGTTTAATTTTGAAAAATTAAATGCTATATTTTTTTATGTGTGGTCATTCATTAACATACCTATATATATTATGCTTGTTAGCATTATGAATCTATTATCATTTATAAAATTATTTTTCTTTCTGAATATTTTGAAATATATTATTTGAATTTTTTTAATTGTTTAAATGACTGTAATTTCAAAGAATAAGTGATTCACTAATTGTAGTCAACTCTAATATGACGTTCTCCATACCATACAGACATCATCAGTGTTACCTAATGATCCTTAGGTCTCCTTCGCTATAGAATATAGGACACCCTCTATTTCCATCCCATCAGTGTCTTCCGCACCCTCTATCTCCCTTCTATAAGCATCTCACACACTACCTCTCGATTCAGTAGGCTCAACACATGAAGACTCTATAGTGAGGGTACAGGTGTTTACTCCTGTTTCTTCATGAGGATTTTGGAGGGTGAAGGTTATTGGTATAAAATGTAATGCTAATAATGTTATTCCAAATTTTTATACTAATTACTATTATTTTCATAAAATATTGAAACAATATTAATACCAAATAAAATATTAAAATCTCAGATGTGTGGAATCTGAATGTATTGAAGATAGTTGTCCCCTTTGATTATTATGGGGTCCCCACAGATAAGGGTTATTTTAGTAAATTGATGATCAATTAAATTTAATTATTTAATTAAATTCTAATATTAAAAAAATGAACCTACTTATAAATATGTTATTCCACATTACCATCACTGTTCTTATTGCATGAAATTAGACTTTGAAAATTTTAGTCAAGAAATAGGAATATGTTAAATAGATATTTTGGAATAAATTCAATGATCAATCATTGAACACTCAATAGTAATATGGTAAGGTACCTAAAGGGGGACCTAGAGAGAAGTGGAAAGTATTTGTTGATATCTATCACCTTGATAATAACATTGTATTGAAGAACATATTATTATATTATTATCATTTTATATATATAAATTTATATAACAAGGTGATTTTATGTCATACATTCATAAAAAAATTATATTTTATTTATTTTAAGAAGTTTCAAGAAAAATGTATCAAGTCAATTGAAATAAATCATCCCCCACACTATCAGTTTAAATATTTTTTTCAAGAAAAAGAACAACTATGGTAATATTTTCATAAGTTTAAATATTTATATGATAATATTATATGTTTTATATATTAAAAGTTTTATTTATCTATGTTTAATATAGAAAAATAATTTAGGGCACCAAGTCTACTAGATGGAACATTGTTTGGATGTTCATATGAAATATTGTGGGAGTTATGTGAATGATCCTACCAAATAATTTGGTGTATGAATTCTTTTTTTATTGTAATGGTTCATAAAAACATATTCAATACTATAATAACATATGAAATAAATATATTAATAAAAAAATTTATTTATGATTTGAAAACTGTAGTTAATCCAAAATATGTGTTATATTAAAAAGACATTAGTTGTAAAAAAATTATATATCAAAGTTCGACATAAACTTAGTTTGATAACAAGTTTTATCGGTAAAAAATTATCTCACTTAGGCCCGCACTTTATTTTTAGTTTTCACTTTTTTAATATGTATTAATTTAAATTTGAATAATATTTGATTTATAGGTAAAAGTAAAATAAATGTGGGATGCTAATACTATAAAGTACATCTTGTTCTATCAATATGATGTATTTGGTCAAGCCATTGGAAAGTATCATCCTATTCATGTGTGTGGGATGGGTTTGGGACCATTACTGTATGAGGAATTTGGAATCTCGTCAGAAATTTCAGCCACATCTACTCTAGTTTATAGTTACTCTATAGCTCTGTATGATCAAAGTAAATTTCATGTAATGTAAAACATAATTCCATAATAGGGGAGCACAATCCAGTAATAGGGGACTCTATACAGTAATAGGATTTAATTTTCATTACTCTATAGAAAAGATTAGTGTAAATATATTAGAAGATTACTTATGGTTTCCTTGATTTCATTGTTTCAATGAATGGTTTGAGTTAGTAGGTAAATCAAACAATTTAATAATCATTCAGTATGCTAACATTTATTGGTTTTAAATTGAAATATAAATATACATCACTATTTTATTTTCAATGAAATTTTCATATAGGTGTTGGGAGAAGGGAGTGGAGATAGAGATAGTGACAGAGACAATCTTAGTTCATTGGGTGATGATGGGGTTGAATTTGGATTTGGTGGTGGTGGTGTGTAAATATAATCGTGACAGACTAACACAGTGATATTTTGATTGAGAAACCATGTTGTGGTCTGGATTAATTTCTCAATTTATAAATTTATCACCTCCCTTAAATTTTTTTGGGAATATATCTCGACCTTATGTGACCTAATATGGATTTTATTTGTCTCTTTATGATTCTAAATTTCCTTTTTTCTTCTTCTTTAATGAGATATTGTATTCATACCACTTAGATATGGTATTAAAGAAATTTTTTTCAGTGAACATCATAGATTAGTAGATTCATAGGCCTTTGGCTGTGGTTTTAGATATTTTTTATGGTAGGGTATATATATATTTCTCTTCTATTACATGAAATTTATATTCTTGGTTATTTTTATATGTCTTGTTTTAAATTTTCCCTCATACTCATCATCCATAGGATATTTTTTGTTATTTTTTAAATGATTACATATACTTTTTTCCATTATATTTTGATAACCTTTCTCATTTGTCTATGGTGGAGTAAATGGATGGGAATAGTCTTGGGAAGTCAGGAGTTTTTTTGGAATTATTGATATATGGTGGGAACATCTTCTTGGGGGTTTGTGTTGTGAGGTTTTTTTCCTTCCTTTATTATATTGAGACTAATATGAGTAAGTGATGTTGTTATATATTAATATCAGGAAAGATTTTGGTAAAATAGATAAATATGGGGTGGTTGGTTTCCTACTAAAGTGATGTGGTTATGGGTTAGGTAAAGTGTGTGGTGATGGTAGATGTATGATAAAGTATAATCCTTATATTATTTTCTTAAATGTTATATAATAGTTGGGATGGGTATTGTATGATTACTATGATGAAGGTAGGTATTTTAGTATGATTATTTTAGGAGGGAGAGTTAGGTTTTTCCATATAATAAGGAGGATGGGAATTAATTCATGGGTGTATAGTGTTTGGTTCTATCCATTGTTTATCATGCTGTCATTATAGTACTTATCGTATTGGGGGTGTTGTTTGGTTTCTAGAATGAAAGTGAGGTTGTGGTGGAAAGTGTATTATATTATAGTGATATGTGGAAGATTTTAAGGATCAATGGAGGAAAGTTTGATGATATTATAGAGAAGTAGTTCTTTTTTGTCTTACTATATAGAAGCCTTCTTATGGGAAATTATTATATTAATTGATTTCATGTCATTTTTTGATTTTCAGTGTGTTGGAAGTTATTTGATAATGATGTGTAACAATTTATAAGGATGTGTATTGTAAATATAAAAGTGGTGTACAATGGATATATATATAGATGGGGATGTTGTAAAATATGTAAGTGTGGTATTATTTATCTATAGTGTAGTTATATGATTATGTGGTTATGTGGCGGTATGCAGTGATGTGGTAATATTGTGGAATGTGGTTATATGTAGGTATGGATGAAGTGGAAACATGATGATGTTGTTGTGTGTGATATGATTTCTATATTGTGGTAAGAATATATAGTAGATTGTTTTTGTTTTTTCTTGTGTTCTAATTTAATTAATAAGTGTGTGTCCTGCCACGGCTCTCCACCCAATGTTGAGTTAGAGTGACTTCTGAACTGACAGGTAAGAGTAGTGCTGAATTTATAAGAAGGATTATTTTTTATTAATTTTTTTTGGGGGGTGGGGGTTTTGTTTTGATAAGTTCTTTCATTCATTGTAATTTGATATTACTTTATGATATTTCAAATCCATCATTTTTATATTTTATTAATTTTTATTATTGACTGATTTAATGTGATTTTTTGTTTTAGAATTATGTATTGGTTTATAATCATTCATTTATAGTTGATATGGTTAAGGCATTGGCATGGATTTTATTTATGTTTACATGTTTAAGGGTTGGTATTTTTATATTTTTTCATTTTTTGGTATTTTTTTGGGGGTCTACAACTTCTTCAGGTTATATTTTTTCTATCAATGATTTATAATGGTGGTTTAAAACATATCTATATATGGTAAAAATATTTTTAGTGAAATTTTAAATCATTTATATATATTATTAATTGTAGAATAAGTTTAAACGTCCACTAAACCTATGAGACTTTTAATATAAAAAACTCACTGCTAAATTTTGAAATAATCACCCATAAATAATGTTTCATGACACTTCCCATAAAATAATTCAAAATGCGTGAAAATGATGATAATTGATTCTCAAAACCACTGCTAGTCCACTAATATTTTGAAGTGATCAATTAGGTAAATTTATACTCTAAGAATCAAGAACATATATGGAGGCTATATGGGACTAACATGATCCATGTCCCATGGTCACTAGATATCTTATATGAAATAAAATTTAGGTAATGAATGTTTTCATATGATATAAACTAGTGGAAACAATTTTATAGATAAATGTGTTTAATGGAGATCACATCTGATACCTTTATACCTTGAGTAGTATTGATACATTTCTAGAGGGTGATCCTTACTTACATTTAAGGATCTGGTATTTTTTATTTTTTATCAATGATATAAAGTCCCATAGGGTCACACATTTTCATTGGATTAATAGGTATCTACCTTGACTTGTAAAGATGCTATAAAAGTAGAGTAAAACCAAAAGAGTTTTTATTGTGTACCGGTCGAGGTCAACCCAACCCATTACCCAAGAAAATATGCCATAGGACCTAAATCATGTTCTAGATCATCACAAGATGGAAAAAGCACCAGTCCATCACATATAATCATTTTGTATTAGTTTCACCCTCAAAAATATAGAATGAATAATCCATGAATTATATGGAAAAACCTACAAATAAACCGGGTTAAAAAAATAACATATTTAAATATACAACAGAGTAAAATCAAGAATGACTAAATACGGATATCACAACATCATCACATCACAAGTCATAAATAGATATATACATATGGTATTCATAGTTAAAACTCAAAATAGGGCATAAGACCAAAGGGGCCAATACGTAATCTCCTAATGATAAAAAAATCCTAAAACAGATCAATAAGAGCTAAAATCTATGAGACCTCCTCTCCACTATCCCAAAATGACTATGGACATTGATAATAAATGAGGGAAAATAAAATTCAAGGTTTTCTTTTCATTACCTGTATCTTATAAAACAATATCTGCATATACCCAAAGGTATATGAAGTGTGTGAGACACATATCCTAATAGGATACCACCATGAATATATGTAAGGCGTTTACCCATAAAAACCAATAATTATATTTTGAAAACTCATTTTAAAACCAATTTCACCTTTAGAATAAACTTTATTTGAAAACATTTCATTTAAAAACCCATTGGTTTTTCTAAAAAACAAACCATCTTTTCCAAGATTTGTAAATGAGGCTCAAATAAAGAAATAATCCAAATGACATAAACAAGCTGAACACACCCAAACATGGAATAAACATGGGTTTTTAACACCATTACAACACCACTCTTCTTCTTTTATAACAATCCTTAGCTTTCTTGATATCTATTCGTTGATCGATCACTTCTAGAATTGTCATATTTAAAACTCTCCCCCTATCTCATTGCTCTCCCCCTATCTCGCTGCTCCACCTGTCAGCTTCTCCCCGTGTCTTTGACAAAGACATTTTATCCCTTCCTTAGCCACAAAAGAAATTTTCTCCCATACTTAGTGACCCGGGCTGAACATACATGGATATTACATCATTTTAGATTAGTATTTAGCACATTTCAAAAATACTTTCTTGAGGACTATAATAGTTTAGTGCCTTTGGGAACCTGAAACACATTCTACTAATATGGTTAAGGATCTTCAGTAGATTCTGTAAATATTTTCCCATTTAGTAATCCTACATAAACCTTTCATCATAACCTATGCAAAGGAAACATAAAAAATGGGTCAGCTCAAGTGCTCAGTATGGTTAAATAAAGGAAATACATAAGAATAGAATGAACATAATGGTATGGGAACATGATCATATTATTATAAGATCATACCCTGCATATAAAATATCATAAACATAAATCATGGAAAAAATATTAGTAGTTCATAATACATGAATCATAATAGAATCAGGAACATAATCCATGAAAGCATAACATGTGAATAAGACATGGAATTGTGGAATACACATAAATGTATAACATCATGAATGTTTATAATTAGAAACAAGTTTACTTACTAAGGACATGAAATCAGTCCATATCCCAAGACTTATGGACATGCAACCCGGTTCATCCATAATATTGTGAACATGCAATTTGGTTCATGAAAAACATTTTGAACATGTTATCTGGTTCTTTCATAAGATTATATACATGAAACTAGGTCCATGTATAACATTCTAAACATGTAATCAGGTTAACTAATAACATTATGACCACATAATAAGGTTCAGTTATAAAATTTTGATCATGTAATGAAGTCCATGCATTAAATTATGGACATGAAATAATGTCCATGAATAACATTATAAACATGTAATCAGGTTTACACATAACATTATGAACACAAAATAAGTTTCACTCATAACATTGTAAACATGTAATCAAGTTCATGCATAAACTTATGGACATGAAACCAGGTCCATGCATAACATTTTGAACATGTAATCATGTTCACCCACAACATTTATACCTAGGAGTAATCTATTGTTACCCAATGCATTGCAAGGAGATATGAGTCTCATCCATCACATAATACGTGTAACATAAGATTATAAAAAATTATCATATCATAACCCATGAAATTAAATAGGTATCATAATCATATCATCATATCATTTCCTTTAGAAAATAGATAGGTCTCATAATCATGTTGTCACAGAATAAGCCATGAAAAGAAGTGAGTTTCAAAATCATATCCCCCATGGAAAAGAAATAGGTTTCATAATCATCATTCCATCAAAACATAAACCATTCAAGAAATTATATGAATGTAACCTTTGGATCACTTCCTAGAAAAAAATGAGTAACATCAATGGATGTCATATTAGATGGAAAATAATTTTAAAATATCTTATAAAAACATTTCTTGAGGAATGTATCCTTTCATCTTTGAAAAAAAATTAAACCTAAAACCTTTATAAAATTATTATTTTTTAAATGCATTGAAAAATTTGAAAGAAGGCTTGAAATAATTTTGAAAACATTCTTTCCTTGAAAACTTATAAAGAGGTTTGAAAATATTTTGAAAAATATTTTACTTGAAAACATATAAAATAAGCTTCATAAAAATTTGAAAAACATTTTCCTTGAGAACTTATAAAATAACCATGAAAACATTTCGAAACCCATTTTCCATGAAAAGTTATAAAAGAATATTGAAAGAAATTTGAAAACCTTTTTCATTGAAAAATTATAAAAGAAGCTTGTGAACATTTTCCTATGAAAACACTTTGAAAAATTATAAAGAAATATTACAAAATTTTTTATAACCATTTAATTGAAAATACATTTAAGACTTATAATGAATTCTTTAAAACGTTTTTTAGAAAACATAGGTTTAAAAGAACACAGATTTACGGCTGAAGAGAGAGGTAGCATGGGAAATTATTAAAAACACTTTATTAATAATATTATGTACCAAAAAGTGTAAAAAATGGTATCAATACATTAATATATAATTAAAAACTAGAGGATAATAAAATTAATGAGAGTTCTTGAGATATGGATTATAAAATTCTATCAACGGAAGCTTAATCATAAATAATCTCGATAAACGATGAGATTGTTTCAATAAACTATTACCACTTGGTAACCTTGAATTATACTCCCCGTTTAATAAAATGAGATTACATGAAGCTTAATATATCATGAAAAGAATTATTTTAATGATATAACATGTTAAATGGAAGTATATACACATTATAAAAGAATATGTTTTTATAACAAAACATGTGTCTCAAAGAAAGAAAATTGAGACAAAAATACTTTACAAATTTAGTAACTTTTGAAACAAAACCCAATGAAAAAATTTCATCAAACTGATATATAAATACCCATAAATTTAATAATAAAAATCATATAATACATCCTTGGTTAGTATACATTCCACATATTGTGCCTCGCAGAAATTAAAAGTGAGATAAGAAAACACTTAATACTTTAGTAATTTTAGAATCATGATCCCCATGAAAGAATAACATAAATTAAATATTTTAATATCATAAAATAAAAAAATTAATTATATTAAAATTAATTGGGGAATTATATAAATCAAACAAAATAAATGAGTGGTGAATATGGTAAGTATCTCACGGAAATAAAAAGTGAGATGAAATTCCCTTAACTTAAGTCTTGACTTTCTTTGTACATGTTCAAAACTCTTGTATAATAAATATAATATTTTTATACATATAATAAATAACCCTATTTTTATATCTAATACCATATTTTATTTGGTTATGAAATTATATTCCCCATTTATTATCAATTTCATGATAATGTTACGTTTCGGGTAATATCCACTTTATTTTCTATATATTCTTTGACTTGTTATTCTTGATCATATTTATTAGATCATGATTAATATATTTCAGGAATGGAAAACACGGTATAAATATAATATTTATTTATTATATATTTATTTATAATAATCTATATAAGATATAAATATTAAATGAAATAAACCATTCATGGAGGCGGTAGGTCATGCGTACGTGTGAATGTTACTTTCATTTTATTATCATGTTGAAAGAAAGAAATTAAATGACATTAATGTATATATATAATATAATTAAATTATTATTATAATTTTATATATATCATATAATTTTACTAAACACATTATTCATACTTCCCATGAAAAGGGTGAACAAATCACATCACTTTGAGAAGGTGGTAGTCCAAACTTCCACTTATGAAGTTATTGTAGTTAAATAAAATGGAAATCATAATGTTATTTTCAATATAAAAATTAAAAAATCATAAATAAATTATAAATATCACATATATAATATATAAACAGCATTAATATCATAATTCCCAACCATGAATGGTGGTAAAGGAGAAACTAACAACATCATTTCGTGAGGTGGTAGTTCATCGTACACAAGAACGGTAAGTTCATTACCCATTAAATAGAAGTGTGGCTATGTGCAGGTAGAAACATTATAATTAAAACAAATAAATATATTTAGGATATTTTTTTAATTATATAATCATGGAATAATAAAATTTTAGGTGGTGGAGAATTAAAATAAAACAATGGAGCATAAGGGAGGATGTTACCTATTATTCGGGTAACTCCTTTTAGTTTGCACCAAAAGGATTCCCTGGGTGGATTTATGCCTATGGTTATGCTTCTATTTTTAGTAGAGGGATTTTTTTGAGATATGTCTTCAATTTTTTCTTTGTGACAAAGTGTCTTGAGGGTTGTAAGAATGTGGGAGAGGTGAGTTCCTTTTTATAATGGAGGGAAATGACACAAATGGTATTTTTAAATATAATTGGGTGTTACCCTAGTATTACTTGTTTCCCAAGTGTCCAAATGGATCATTATATATCCTTATATGTTAATTGTCCTAAACATGGCCATAAAATAGGTTTTTGAAAACTGTATATGTCATTTTTTCCCTTAAGATTAAGGTTTAGTCCCTTGTTAAGCTTAATTTAACCTTAATTGATATAATTAATTTT
This sequence comes from Viscum album, assembly GCA_963277665.1. NCBI lineage: Eukaryota > Viridiplantae > Streptophyta > Magnoliopsida > Santalales > Viscaceae > Viscum > Viscum album. The sequence goes on from OY728120.1 coordinate 1,417,187,510, forward strand.
AATTTATCTCACTAATATTTTGGTACAAAAACTATGTTTAACTTATTATACATTATAAATTATGATAATTAAAATTATGGAATCCATTTTTAAAAATTACATTCACATAAATGGTAGAAATTAATTTAAATTTAGTCTTATAGACGGGACGACAATGCGGGTTTTTAAAGTAAAAGCGTTCAAAAGTTTGCTATGTTTTTATATTCAATATCAAAGTGAAATTGATTAAAATGAACTAAATTATATTAATTGATAAAAAAATTAATGTAATTAAACTTTAAAATTGTATAAAAATATAATTTAATCTTACAAATAAATTAGACAAAAAAACATTTTTAAATTAAAACTCATTATATTTCACTATTCATTAAAACATGAAACTTCATAGAAAAATACCAAAAATTCAACATAACCTAATTTTTATGTTTCTATTTCAAATATAATTTTTATTTTGACATATGAACTTTTTAAAAGTTCAAAAATTTATATTTCAATCAGGTTCACCATTAAAATGTGGTAAAACTACGTTTATAAAAATATTATTTTTTATATGTAATATTGGGTTTGTTCCTATCTTATGCCTATAAAATATATTTGATGAATGTAAAAAATATTTGATTGAATATATATAATATATATTTCATTAATATCATTCATCAATAGTAATTAATTTAATTTATTAAGATAAAATTACTTTATGAGAATAAAAGTAGTTTTTATAAAATCTTTCCCTTTATATTCAATTGGTTCTTATATTCATTTCTAATTAATTTGTAACCAATGAATTAAACCATGTATTTTCATAATTTATTTAATAATATTAATAACCACAAACATAAAAGCTAGGTTTTATTTTATTATATTAAATAAAAATATTTTTACTAATATAATATTTTTCAGTAAAACTCAGCCTTGCATGTTACGCAAGCCATTGAGGAAAGTGTGACATCCTAGACCCGGATGCCACTTAGGAGGTTACACAAGCCCGATGAACCACATGTAATCAAGCACACCTCCCTATATGCTATAGGTTTATGAATATAAGTGAGTAAATTAGGTGTGTTTGGGGGGAGACTATGCCCTCATTACCAGAGTGAAGCATAATGGATAATTATAAAAAGATGTAAATAAAGAAATCAATTAGAAAAAAAATGCACAGGGGAAAGATACAAGGATAAAAATAAATGAAATATTTTTAATAATATATAATAGCTAATGATGATATATTTATAATTGGAATTTTGGAAAACATGGATAAAATTTATCAAGAATACATGAAAAACATAATATAGAAAAATAAAATACATAAACTAACTCAATCATCCTGATCTACAACTTGATCATCTGCTACCATCTCTATCCTAGCACAGAAACCAATAATGTGTCTTAATAATTACGCTTCCCTTTATCAACACCTACATACATGTAATATACCTAAGGAACTAAACATCTCTCAGAGAGGGTGTGAGATAAATCTCAATGGGCCACCACCAATGGTGATTATAACATTCAGCCCATGTAATGGAAATGTAATAGTTTATAGGCATGCATATATAAATAAAGTATTATAATGTAACTAAATACCTAAGTACCTAATTCATCCCTTATCTAGTGTCTAAAGATGTGACCAATTCATAAATTAATTGACAACCAGTTTATATAATCAAGTCATTTGAGGCATAGCCAGCACTGACATTACCATGTGATAAATTAAATTGTGAAGGTTCTAAGATGTAATAGGGAAACCATAATTGATAATTAATATGAAGTGGTTACATGGTATTCACCAAGTAAACCTAGACCTCAGGGGCCACTAACTTAGTAGTAAATGAGTCGAGCTAAAGGGGTAAGAGTATAATCCAAGGAGCATCATCCAAGGCATTCCCATAATAATAGATCTACCTGAGTCCATAGAATACATCCAAGGTAAAACAGAAGATAAGTAGTGGCCTTGCCCAAGGATGTAACTAAGGTAACTCATGTCCCACTAGATCCAAGGAGTGTATCTGAGGAATCCTTTAATGTTAGTGAAGGGATCCTATAGTGTCATACCAGGAATCCAAAGGTAGAAAAGGATCGGGTTCCAAGGTATGTCTCTTCCAAGGAAACTAACATCCTTAAATCAGACTGATTTCCTCAAGTACCTAAGTAATTCCCTTGGGAATCCATGATCTAACATGATTCAAGCCCCCATATAATGATTTCAACTTCCATGTGAATAAATAATCACCTCATATTTAATTCACTATAATTAATTTGGTCATATGATAACTATGCCATTAACAATTTCACTTGGTTCAAGACTTTCCTTTCATTAGTTTAACAAGGCCAGGTAGCATGAAACCTTTTAATTAAAACCATGTAAGTCAAGTTCAATTAATAAGGTTCCATCATATACCTTCTAGAAACATGGAAAGGTGTTCTATAGATGTGTAATCAAACATTCCATTGCATTTAATAAGTTTAAGTTATATACTTAAGTATGCTTTCCATAATATCATTTTAATGAATTACATACATTTAGGAACATACCTTAGGTGGGTCAAGTGAAAGTAACAAGGTACAAGGTATTCACAATTTCTAGATTCAATATGAAATTAACATAAGGAGGCTTACCATTAGTGTGGTAAAGCTTAAGCATGCCTGAATAATGGATCAAAAGTGTCAAAACACTAAAAACTCCATTATGGCATGTCACCCTGCATGCGGTGTTAGTATTTGTGGACATAACAACAAAAATCCAATCACATTTTTTGTAAATATCAATACCATATAGTTCTAATGACTATAAGAGAGGCACATAAATTAAATAAATAGAACCCGATGAAATCAGCGGGCCCACATGTCAATTCCAAAAAACAATGAGCTTGAGGGATGATCTATAGATCACCTACCATAGCTTGTATGACTCTCCACATACATTGTTATCCTCAATTCATCTTGGAATAGGGTAGATCTGATAAAATAGTCAAAATTATTAAACCACAATAACTAGGATGACAGAACGAAAATGAATAAAGGATTCAATAGATTCAATTACGTACCATTATGCATCCAACATGATAAAGGAAAACTAGAATATATCCTAGATGAAGGATATCTATTTATCCCTGGGTTAAGCCTTCAAAAACATTAAAATGGGAGAAATTGAGGTTTATCCCACTGGAAATTGGATTAAGGAAGATGGAGGGGGATAGTTAGATCATTAAGGGTAAAATTACACAAAACTTAGCATGTTCATGGTTTGGCTGCAAGGTTTCCAAACTGCGTGCCAACCATGCATGGGTACCTAGAAAAAATGGGGTACTCACATAGTTAGGACACAAGGTTTTAGAAATCACGTACCAACCATGAGATATAGATCTACCAAAAAATGCAGTTCATCATCACGGTTTAATAGAACCATTCATCATCCCCACACAGTTTACTCTAACTGTGAAATGGGACTATTTTTTCTAAAAATATGGGTTCTGGGATCTAAAAAATTCCCAGACACCCCTAAGATCTTTGTGAACTCATTATGGATCCACTTTAGGTCCATAAAATTGAATTAGACCAAAACTTCTGAGGATATTTAACTGAGTTAAAAATTAGGCTACTAGAGTCTTCCCCCCTTAAAGGAACTCGTCCCCAAGTTCACCTTCCAAGGGTGGTGAAACACTATTGGGAAAAAATACCTCAAGGTAACATTACAACATTTTTGGATTGGTTGTGTTTTTTGACAAAGTAGGTTTCCATGGGGAATTTTTAAGTTCCAAATAGGGTGTTGACAATCTATGTTGACAAAGAACCAAAAAAAAAGAAATGAACAATCTGGAGGCACTAAAAAAGAGCAGATATAATGTGGTGCTGTTTCCCAGTGTTGGACAAATTTTTGGATCCAAAATTTAGAGTTTAGTGAGCATCTTAAAAATTGTATTTCCTTGAATATATAATTTAAATACGGAAAAGTCATGAGTTTCACGAAGATAGGATTCATGGTTTGGATTTCGCGAAGACCAGAATAATATTGATTGTGATTCTTTGCGATTTTGACGAGCTTCACGAACAGAAGTATTGAAGAGCATTACGACGGTGAAGTTCATTGCGAGTGAAGCTTTGCAGTGAAGGGGCGAAAGAATTTACGGGATGCTCTGTTATTTTTATGAGCTCCGCGATCAGAAAATTGTCGTGGTGCTTTGCGATTTTGAGATAATTCCGGCGAGAACGTCGGAGCTTCGTGATTTGAGCTGATGTGGCGTTGACTTCATGCAGAAGGTTCGAGGGTTGGTGGAATTGCCTATAAATATACTTTGACCCCCTCAAAAGTTTTGATAGATTTTTTCAAAGAAAATATTTTGCTCTCGGCTCGAAAAGTTGGTTCGCGAATGTAGTGTGGTTCGCGAAAGGAATGAGCTTCACGGAGGCTATTCTAGCTCCGCGAAAGTTTGGTGCTCCACATTGGCTCATTGATATTCATGAGGGAAGTTTCTCTATGATGACTTGAGATCCACGATGGCCTGAGCTCTGTAAAGGAGTGAGATTATCGAAAATGCAAGAGCTTCACGAAGGATTCTTTAAGCTTCACAAAATTGGGAGCCTCGCAAAGTTGGGTGCTTTGCGAAGGTATTTCCAAAGTAATTACCTAGTGTTCAGGGGAAAAGGGGTATTCATCAGTGGATGAAATTTGGACATCAATAGAGAATCTACATATTGTTGAGGATTCATTCATTAGTGATAATGAAGTGGCCTAAAATTCTATAAACTATTAGTGGATACCTTCCAAGTGCAGTGAGAAAAGGAAGAGGAAGAAGGTTACCCTTTCTATTGGAAAAGAGCCAGAGAGAGAGAAATAGGGAGTGGCCCTTGGGAAAGCAGTGCGATGACCCTAAACATTGTAAAGTAAGTTAGCCTGGGCATAAAAGTGATCTAGCCTGAACATTATTGGAAATGAGATTTAGTGGATTTCGTACAGCGTCACATCATCGTTGTATACTCCTTGGACGTAACCCAGTGAGGTTAAACCAAGTTAAAATCTCTGTGTCCACCTGGTTGTTTCCCTACATTGCATCTAAACCGTCACCATTAGATAAAGATAAAAATATGGGATCAATATAAGAACATAAGAGAAGACAAAGTGACCCTAATAATAAAGAGGTCAGGATCTAGTATGGCAAGAAGAATTTTGATAAAGAATATCCTTACCCTGATTCACCCCCCCCCCATCAGGGTATCTAGGCCCCTTTTGGTCCTAAAAATTGGTATCATCGGGAAGGTTTCTTTTATCATATTTGTTTTTTTTTTGACATCATTTAGTTGATTGCTTAAGGTAACTATCTAGTCTGCTCTTATCTTGGTGTGCCATGGTAAAATGAAGAACTTCAAAGAAGAAGCAGAAGTCTAGTGAAATTCCCTAGTGTGGAAGTGTCAACGGAAAGTGTGTGATTCAGTTGAAGAAATCAAGTAGTGAAGAGAATAATTATTTGGATAAATGATACAGTGAAAATAATTACTCATTCAATGATGTAGAATGAATGAGTGAAGAACCTGATATTCAAAGTGTTGTTGGAACTACTGATGATGAAGAAACTTCCAAAAGGAGAAAAGTGGAAGTTGTCCATAAAACAAAGGGAGTGGATTAGAATTTGGATGAAGAGATTAAATATAAAGATATTTGAATCCAAACAATGGAAATTGAGGTTAATAAGATAAGAGGATTAAATCAAAGGCTTATTGATGTAGCCATTGATCTGCGGGAGAAGAATGATTCTCGAGATGAAGAACTGCAAAAGCTATCTATAAAGAGAGAAAAGATCAAATATAATGTTAAGGGAAAGAATCTGAACACATATGAAATTCAGAATTTGAATACCAGAAATGTTGATCTTGCTACATAGCTATCTGAGTTAGTTCAGAAGAGTCAAAGGCTACAATAAGAGAATGTATCCATCTTTGAATATGTTGCTCAGAAAAAATTGAAGGTAAAGGAGCAAGGTGATGTGGTGGATAAGCTGACGTGTGAATTGGAAGATGAGATGAGTAAAGGAATGATTATTAAAAAGGAATTTATTCCCAACTTAAATAAAAGTATATGAAGATTAAAAAGTTGGAATAAGAGCTATAATCTTCAAAGAAGGTAGTGGAGAAATCCAATAACAAAGGAAAGTCTAAAATGAAGGATGCCTTGCACTTATTATTTTATTATCCTTCAATAAGTGATGATAAAATGAAGAACCAATATGCTATTTATGAAGAGAAAAAATAGCATATTTTCTCATCTCAAAGACCATATAGTTTGGGGAAAACTAGCATTGGATTTGATGAATCCTCTCCCGTGCATGATAGAATGTGATCCTTGAATAGTTCTATAAGTTGAGAAAAACATGTACGTGCTAGAGATAGGCCTAATAGGACAGTTACAAGAAGTAGTGACGACATGTGTTATTTCTACGGGATTCATGTCCAGACATCAAGCATTTATTTAGAGGCTCTGGAATATATTTTAGGATGTGAAAATAGAAACATTACTAAATCTGAGAATAAGAATATATGTCATGAGAAATCAGAAAGAAGAGTCTCTCAGAGGAAATCATTCATTAGATGTTATTACTATGGAATAATGGGACACACCATGAGTATGTGCCAGGAATATTTGGAGCTCAATGTCAGAGGAAGAACTCAATTTACATCAACATCTCGATAGAGAAATGATGAAATGAGGTATGCATTTGATGGAAAATGTTTTATATTCTCTAATTATGGTCATTTTTCAATACATTACAGCAAGAAGAAAGCAATAAAGGAAAAGGAACTCGAAAAGAGATTCTTGAATCCAGTGGTTCATGATAAGAAATTATGCACTGGAAGAAAAAGTGGTAATATGAATAACAGACTTATAACCTCATGGAAATCATAAGGAGCTGAAAGAAAGGTGTATCAATCACCTTCCCTGTCACACCCAGAACAGCACTCATGGAGAGAATGTGAACAAACCTGGAAGATTAAGGGTAAATCTACTCCAACAGTGAGTAAGAAGAATGTACATTAAGTGGAGTACTCACCACCAGTTCAAAACAGTGTGGTGACTCATATATCTGATAAAAGAAATATTAACAAATAATGTGTTGAAAAATGAACATATCATGTGTCATGGAGAGAAGTGGAGGAAAAATGAAAATCCCTACATTGGTGGAAGAAGAAAGGGAATATGACAAGAAGAGAGATTCCTACTCAAAGAAGAAATCAATGGAAGTGGCATATTAGTGGAACCTCAAAGAAGGAAATATCTACCAGTAGGTTTAAACCTCAATGTGTGAGAAAGGCCAAGCCTGCAGAATCTACATATCAGAAAAAGACTCTGCATGTGGGTAATGAATGCTTAGTCATATGGCCAGAGCAGTTGAAGTTGTCTAGGCAGCTAGAAGAAGCAAGGAAGGAGTGTGAAACTCTTCAAGAAATAATCAAAGGGTTGACCCATCCAGATCAACCACAATCCTCATCTTGAGGATTCCAGAATTACCCATATCCCTATGTATATAAATTCTATTAACTGATTATTCAAGTTTTTTAGGTTTTAGGGAGATATGATCCAAGGGGAAGTGGCATATAAAGATGCAAAGTGGAGAAGTGATATGTTCTAGAGTTTCAATTTCCTCAAATCAGGTACAAAAGGTGAAGAAGAAAGGGAGTAACAGAGCACAATGGGGAGTGATTGTGTTATTAACTTTTTATCTTGTTTCCTACACCGAGTATCTACTCAGTAGGCTTAGATATTTTATTAATGGATCAATGCTAAGTGGAATATGAGAATAGATAATGCAGCAGAAGAAGAATGTATATCAGTCTAACCATAGGAAGTGTTTCATAACATAGGGGGAGATCTCTATCTCCTAATCAAATGAAAGATATCATTGGGATATAAAGGATGAGTGTTTATGATCAAGAATAAATATTGTGGGAGAGGCCGCAAAAATAATGTATTTCATAATCATCTATTCTGTTCTAACAATATGGTATCATCTGACTGTTTTTAGGATAACAAGAAGTTGTGAGAGAATATCAACCCTGTTTCATCAAGAAGCTCAGAAAATTAACTGAAATAAATGATGCCACTGGACAATGAAAAAGTGAGCAATTTTTAAATGAACATGATAAGGAGGAAAGAAGAAAAGGGGAGAAAAAGTGGATGATGATGATTCAGAAAATAATCAGACATGTGAGATTGTTTCGAGGCCAGTCGATAAGAATAGCATCGGGACTAAATGAGTCTTTCGCAACAAGTTGAATGAAGATGGAACATTGATTCGAAACAAATCATGACTAGTGTGAAAAGGATACTCCTAGATGGAGGTAATTTATGTAGATGATACATTTTCACTATTTTCAAGGCTATAAATTATCATATTATTCCTAGACATTACAGTGCAAAGAAAGTTCAAAGTGTTACAGATGGACGTCAAATCTGAATTTTTGAATGGGGTTCTGGAGAAAGAAGTGTATATCGAGTATCCAGATAGTTTTCTCATTCATTAGGATGAGAACAAGGTTTTTATACTGAATAATGCTTTATATGGGCCAAAACAAGCACCAAGAGCATGATACTCAAGGCTTGATCAGTACTTGAAGAAGATTGGTTTCTAGCATGGTGGAGTTGATTAAAATCTCTATTTCAGAAAAAAAAAACATTAATCAAAGGATTATGGTGCTGATTTATTTCTATGACATAATATTTGGGGGATCAGATGAAGCTCAGTGGAAAAAGATTTCAGAATTCATGAAAATTGAGTTCGAAATGTCAATGATTGGAGAGATAATGTTTTTCCTTGGTCTAAAGGTCACATAAAAAAGTAATGGAACATTCATTTCTCAATCCAAATATAACAAGGAGGTTTTTAGAAGATTTGTCTTGGAAAAATTCAAGGAGATTAATACTTCAGTTGCTACCCAGATGAAACTGTCTAAAGATAAGGATAGTGAGGCAGTTAATATCACAGAATACAGGCAAATCATTGGAAGTCTGTTGTACATGACCACGACAAGGCCTGAAATTGTATTTTCTGCATGAAAAGCAGTGAGATATTAGAGTAATCCCAAGGAGAGAAACATACTTGCATTGAATAGAATACTTCGGTACATCACGGTGGATTTCATCTTGATATGTTGTGACAAATCTCAGTCAGAGTTATTGGGATATACAGATGCAGATCGGGCTGGTTTAGAAGATGACAGGAAACCAATGTCCAGAGGTGCTTATATCTTGGTGGATTGCGTATTTATTGGCTATGAAAGAATAAATATTTCATTTCATTGAGTACCACAGAAGATGAGTATATTGTCGCCACTCAAGATTGCACACAGTTATTGTGGATGAAGAAGTAGCTTGATGATATGGGCATTGAAGTGAAATCTCAGATCGGAATCCAGTAAGATAACTCAAGTGCTATAAATATTAGAAAAAATCCCATACCTCACTCAAGGATAAAGAACATTGAGCTAAAGTATCATTTTATCAAGGAGAAGGTTGAGAAGAGAATTGTGAAGTTGGAGTATGTGCCTACAGAACTCCAGGTTGCAGATATTTTGACAAAGGCCTTACCCAAGGAAGCTTTTTAATGGCATCGGTCGACTCCCTGCACTTAAAAAAAGTGTGTTTGTTGAAACCCCCCACCCTCTCCCTGAGGTATGGTGTATTTTTCCCTAATGTGTTAATCTGTGTTCCTTCCAATGTTGCCAACCACAAAGGAGGTACCTTTGGGTTCATTGAAAAAGGGGGAGAAGTAGTGCCTCCTAGAGTGGGAGAAACTATGGCTAAGGAAGGGAGAAAATTTATTTTGTGGCTAAGGAAGGGATAAAATGTCTTTTTCAAAGACATGGGGAGAAGATGACAGGTGGAGTAGCGAGATAGGAGGAGAGCAATGAGATAGGGGGAGAGTTTTAAATATGATGTTGCTATAAGTGATCGATCAACGAATAGATATCAAGACAACTGAGGATCGTGATAAAAGAAGAAGAGTGGTGTTTGAATGGTGTTAGAAGCTTTCCAACTATCAACAATTGGTATCATTTTGTAAATTGTTATTAGTTGGGTGTCAACAATTGGTGGAAAAAATGAAGTGATTCATTGATGATCTTTTCATTTACTCTTATTTCTCATGATGAGATTTTCTCATGTGGGATTATGTTATGTGGTGAGTGAATCTTTGGTCACTATCATAATCAAAAGAGGAAAAGGATGGTTGATGATGGAAGGATCTTCAGTGAAGTATCAAAGTGTAGAAAATCATTCTGAGAAGAGTTTTCAACAAACCCAAAGGGGGAGGTTGTTGGGAAAAAATGCCTCAAGGTAACATTGAATCATTTTTGGATGGATTGTGTTTGATGAAAAAGAAGGTTTCTATGAATAATTGTTGAGTTCTAGAGAGGGTTTTGACAATCCATGTTGACAAAGAACCATTACAAAGGAATGGACGATCTGGAGGAAGTACAAAAAGATCATATACAAGGTGGCGCCATTTTGCAGTGTTATCTAAATTTTTGGGTCCAAAATTTAGATTTTGGTGAGCATCGTAGAAATTGGATTTCTTTGAAGATCTAATTTAAATATGGAAAAGGCATTATTTTCACGAATATATGGTTCATGGTTTAGATTTCGTGAAGACCAGGAGAATGTTTATGGTGATTCTTTGTGATTTTGATGAGCTTCGCGAACGAAAGTGTTCAAGAGCATTGCAGCAGTGAAGGTCATTGCGATTGGAGCTTCATGACGAAGGCATGAAGGAATTGATGGGATGCTCCGTGATTTAGACGAGCTCTGCGATTGGAAAATTACCATGGTTCTTTGCAATTTTTGAGATAATTTCGGCAATAAATTCAGATCTTTTCTATTTGAGATGATGTGGATTTTACTTTGCGTGGAAGGTTCGAGGATCAGTGGAATCACATATAAATAGACCTCGACCCCCTTGAGAGGTTTGAGATAGATTTTTAGAGAAAATATTTTGATCTTAGCTTATGAAGGAGGTTCATGAAGGAAGTGTGCTTCATGAAAGGAAGGAGCTTCACGTCGGCTATTCTAGCTCCATGAAAGTTGGGTGCTTCGTGTTGGCTAAGTGAGCTTCGTGAGGGAAGTCGCTATGCGATGACTTGAGCTCTACGACGGCCTGAGCTCTGCAAAGGCGTGAGCTTCACAAAAATTCAGTAGCATCACGAAGGCTTGTTTGAGCTTCACAAAATTGGGAGCCTTGCGAAGTAGGGTTCTTTGCGAAGGTATTTCCAAATGAATTTCCCAGTGTTCAAGGGAAAAGGGGTATTCATCAGTGGATGAAATTTGGAAATCAATATAGCATCTACATACAATGGAGGATGAATTCATTAGTGATAATGAAGAGACCTAGAAGTCTATAAACTATGAGTGGATCCCTTCCAAGTGTAGTGGGCAAAGGAAGAGGAAGAAGGTTATTCTTTCTACCGGTAGTGATCCAGAGATATAGAAATAGGGAGTGACCCTTGGGAAAGTAGTTAGTTGACCCTAAACATTGTAAATGCAGTGATCTAAGGCATATAAGTGATTTATCCTGAACATTATTGGTAGTGAGATTTAGTAGATTTGGTATAGTGGCACATCATCATTCTATGCTCCTTGGACGTATCCCAGTGAGGGTGAACCAAGTAAAAATCTATGTGTATGCCTAGTTGCATCCCTGCATTGCATCTAAAGCATCTCCATGAGATAAAGATAAAAATAAGTGATCAACATAAGCACACAAGAGCAAAAAAAGTGACCCTAATAATAAAGAGGTCAAGATCCAGTGGGGAAGGAAGAATTTTGATAAATAATATCCATACCCTAATTCACTCCCCCCCCCTCAGGGTATCTAGGCCCCTTTTGGTCCTAACAAACACTATCTGAGAATAATTATATCCAATGGGCACATGCATCAGGCTCCTGATCCAAAGTCTCGTCCTATACATGGTCGTTCTGCCATTTCATCTATACTAGATGGACAGAACAACCTATGAGAGACTTTGTTCTCTTGTAAATGATGAATATAGGATACTCCTTAAAATAATAATTTTTATCAAGTTTAACTACCTCAGGATAAAAATTATGAGACGGTTTGGCATGATAATGGAGATGTTACAAAACGTGGAAGACATCATGCATAGAATTGTACCTCTGAGGTAGTAACAACTAATAGGCTACCATCCCAACTCTTTCCAAGATCTCAAAAGGTCATACATAACAAGGTGAAAACTTTCATTCCTTTTGTAATCATTAATTTCCTAGCTTAGCTGATGCCCTAAGGAAAACATGATCCCCAACCTCAGACTCTCAATGTCATCAATTGTGATTAGCATAAGATTTTTTTCTAGACTGAGCACTAGACATATGCTTCCTGATTAGCTAAACCTACTTTGAAGCATCATGTATGAGACTAGGACCTAATTAGACTGCCTCACCAGCCTCTAGACACTATAGGGGTGAAAAAAACGGCTTACCATATAAGTCCTCAAAGGGATCCATTTTAATTGTCCCCAAAAAGAAGTTTTTATAGGAGAACTCGATAAGAGGGATATGATTCTCCCAAGAAATGTTGAATTCAAGGACACATTCTCAGAGAATTTCCTCTAGAAAATGTATAATCCATTGGTCTAAGGGTGAAAATTTGTTCTTATAAGTAGATTTTTACCCTTAGATTTCTATAATCCCTTATAAAATAGTGACATGAAATGATCATCCCTATAAGAAACGATAGTACGAGGGACCCCATGGAGTAATATGATCTCACAGTTATACATTATTCCCATATAATCAATAGATAAAGTGTCCTAAATAGGAATGAAGTGGGATTCTTTCATTAGTCAATTAATAACTGCCCATACAACATTGCTACCCCTCAAAGACCTAGGTAATTCAACTAAAAAATACATAGTAATATCCTCCCATTTACATTCTAGGAATAAAATTGGATATAAAAATACTATAGGTATCTTTTGGTCTATATTCACCTACTAACATGTGGAACACCTAGTGATAAATCCTTCTATCTGACATTTTATCTCATGACACCAATACATGCAACACATATATCGACAAATTTTTGATATTCCTAGATGAACTCCCCATGGGGAATCATAGGACTCTTGCATAAACTCCTCTCTAATATCTATAGGAACATTCCCATGAATACGTAGGATGACTTCTCTATCCATAGACCAATCCGAAGGCGATTCATCTCCTGATATACTCTGATAGAGAACCAAGCCCACAGGATCTGAAAATAGTCTTCCCTTTAACTTCTTAAGGAGGGAAGAGGTAACTATCAAGGATTATAGGTAATACTAATCATGAATATCATGAAACTCTATTTTAATCTCATAAAATAGGTTCATTAACTTCCATTCATCATTTTTTTCCTGTATGGCATGTGCCTAAGTTTTCTGACTCAATGCATTAGTGACTAATTTTCCCTTTCAAGGCACATATGCAAGATTGAAATCATAGGACTGTTGATATTCAACCCATATTCACTATCTGAGGTTCAATTCATGCTGTAAAAAGATATATTTTAGTCTCTTGTGGTATGTGTTCACCACAAATCCCTCACCCAACGGATAGTGTCTCTCATAACTTAAGTCATGGACAACTACTGTTAGCTCAAGGTCATGAATCGGGTAATTTCTCTCATGAGGCCTCAACTACTGTGATCCAAACACAATGACTATATCCTCAAACATAATCACTACTCATAGGTCTATTCATGATGCATCAAAGAAGATAATATAACCTATGAAAGGATCTAGAAGAATTAAAATAGGTGTCGAGACAAGCCTCCCTTTTAGCTCCTAAAAGGATTTCTCGCATGCTTATGACCACATGAACATAATTACATTATTTTTAAGGATAATAAGAGGTGAATAAAGGAATGAAAAGTCCATTATGAAATGCTTGTAATATCCCTCCAACCCCAAGAGTCTTCGTATATCAAACTCATTATTGGGTTACTCTTAGGAAACCACCGCACTCACCTTCTATCAGTAAACATATACTCTTAATTATAGAATAATATGACCCAAGAAGTAAACTTTTTCAATCCATAAGTGTAACTTAACCCACTTAGCATAAATATAGTTCTCTCTTAGTGTACTCAAAATGATCTCAAGGTGCTTGGCATGATCTCTACGTGTGTGATAATACACCAAGATTTCTTCTACAAGGACTACGACAAAAGAATCCAAATAGGAGTGGAACACCCAATTCATCAGATATATGAAAATAGTGGGTGAGTTCGTAAGATAAAATGACATAATTAGGTATTCATATAGACCATACCTGTTATAGAAAGTTATATGAGGTACTTTTGATGGCCTGACTCGCACCTGATGATAGCCTGATCTCAAGTCGATCTTAGGGAAGACCATAACTCCTTATATCTAGTAAAAGAGATTGTATATTCAAGGTAGTGGATACTAGTTATTGATTATAATATGGTTAAATTGTCTATAATCCACTCAATGATAAAGGACCCCATCCACCTTCTTGGAAAAAATCACGGGTGAATCCCAAGAGGAAGTGTTGGACCATATGAAACCTTTGGACTCCAAGTCCTCTAAATATCTCTTTAGCTCTTAGATCTTGGTACGTGCCATCCTCTATAGAGGAATGTTCACTAGAGATACTATTAGAACAATATCAATCGTAAACTCTACCTCCCTTTCAAGAGGTAAGCCAGAAAAATCATCAAAAAAAACATCCCAAAAACAATCTACTACTGAAGGGAATTCAGACTAGCCTAAACCTAGATCCTCTATGAAGATATTGAAAATACGGGTGGTTACCCCACCTATACCAGGATTCTCTAGTCGGTCTCAACTATCCTGGAAATCCCACTCACCATTATGTGGATAATTTATTCCCTCTAGTGATGTAAAGGAAACCCTTTGATGATAGCAGTCTACATAGGAGTGATACAAAACCAACCAATCCATCTTGAAAATGACATTGAAGCCTATAATATCGATATCAAAGAGGCCCCACAAGAAAGGGAAACTTCCTACCACAAGGGGATTATCCCTAAACTAGTGTACACCCTCTAATTTTACTAAAAATTATGTATCTAGAGTCATAACACCACAAAAAACTATATTTACAACCCAAGGATTTCCATAATAGATAAGGAGATGAAAGATTATAAAGAACCTATATAAAATAAATAACATACTATAGTGGAGGATACTATAATATTACCTCGTACTATAGACAGTCCTAGAGCCTGATCCTCGGGCATCGGCTGTAAGGCATGCAACTAAACTGATCCACGGCCCAGTGAAACAATTAGACTACTGTGATCAAAACTACTCTACTAGTGTTGTTGGTGATTAGGGGTCTGGTTCCCATGGCCACTAACTCATCCTCCTTGACTAGTATTTTTGTTTCTACTCTAACTCCGCACCTGAAGTGGCATAAAATATCCTACTACTAAAGGTGGAGCTAGTGCATAACCTCATCCAGTAGAAGATGATGGAAAGGTCCGACATAAATTATGACGATTCCTCATAAGATCGCAAGACCGACACTCTAGTGGGTCCCTATCACACTAGGGATTCATATGCCCTTATCGTCTGCACTAATGGAATACTATAGAGTTGCCTCAATTGGAACCCTAGTCACCACTTCCTTGATGAGAAACCTCGAGGGATCACTTTCTTCCACCAGAAGAACTATTGTCTTTCCTTGGCACTGGTCCTCTATAACTGGTACTATCACCATCCCTTAGGTTTTTCATCATGATAAGTTCCTAATTTACTATTTAAAAAAAAGTATGTGGGTGAAATACATTCACCTGAGTACGTATGGCATACTAGGTCCCATCCTCAAAGCATCTAGAATGTGAAATCTCGTCACAGGCTAGAAGCGGTGAAAAGAGTTTCAACTCGGTGAAATGCGCTGAATAATCCATAACTGACATACAACCCTACTCAATATTCATGAACTCTCTAGCTCTATCATCTCTCGGTCTCTGAGGAAATAACTGATCATAAAAGGAAGTTTGGAAATCAACCCATAACATGCCCTGATGGTGACCCAGCTAGGTAATCACATCCCACCTTCACTTGGACGAATCACACAGGATGTAAGTAGAAATTTTTACCCTCCTCTCTAGAGGTTTCTCTAGATTCTAAAAGATAGATAGGGTGTCCTCTATCTAAGACTCAGTAGCATGTGGACCGCCACCCCCAGAAAATGTGGGAGGATGTTGTAACTAGAACTCACGAGTCAGATTATCTATCATAGGTGTAGCTCATAAATCTCCATGAATGAACTATATCAGGCGTAGGAAAATATTATAGACTTGGACATTAGTGCTCGGATTATGTACAATAGGAAGTTCCTCAACTGTCACTCCCAATGATAAGACTATCGTCTCAGGGCCAACCATGTCTAGAGCATGGTCATCGCCACCTTCCTGACATATGATATGAGGATGTAATGGTAGAATTGGTCTACAAATACCAATAACATGCTTCATAACAAACATACAAGCATAAAGATAGCATCAATAGCAGAAGTTGAATGTAAGGAAACTCTATATCCAAGACATGCTACCCCAAATACCCTCTTAGAAGGATTGGTATAGCTAAGTTATTAGTTATTAGTTTCATGGGTTCTAATAGATGAATGATCAATAGTACCTTGCCTCATCATTTATTGGAAACTGTTTCATTTCATTTTATAATTAATTACCAGGTTCACTCGTTTACAATTTATAAGCATGAAAAGGTGGGGTAAGGACATGAAACCATTACACTTTTATGTTTTCAATTGATTACAACTTGTATCAAATTTCCATCAAAATGTACTATCATTCCCAATGAATCAGGTCCCACACTCCTTATCACTAAAAATGAAACCCATTTTAATTTCTATATAAAGGATAGATTTAATAAATTACTCATTCCAACCCATAAGGTCCCATAACAACTCATTAATTGAAACATGAAACCACTAAATCACATCTTATATTAGTTCAGAAAATATAAAAACAAGGAAAGTGTAACACCCCAACCATCCACGGTACTCGTCTCTTTGAATAATACAGTAGCATGTGTTGTACGCAACTTCGAGTTCTAACACACTGCAACAAATCAAACTAGATGTTATGAATAGTAATACCCACTTTTTGAAATTTTATATATTTTAACTTTCAAAATGGACTTCATTTTTGGATTTAGAATATCAAAATTAGATTAGGGTGAATTTTTGGTATTGTTATGAAAACTTTCAATTTTTGATGAATAGTGAAAAACACTGAGTTATTGTTTAAAACCGAATTTTTATTTAAATAATTATTTATTTTATTTAAATTTATTTTAGGTCAAAATAGATAAAAAATACTTATAGACATTAAATGTAATTCATCAGTGTTAGTTTATAATAATTTTAGATATATCAAAATTTTATTGAACTTTTCACCGTATTTTACCCACCTCCTAGGAGAATTTGAAAATTCACATAAAACTAAATTATACCACTATTATGAGTTGAATTTCAAAAATCTGAGAGACACGGTTGATATCAGTAAGTTAAATGTGGATCAATAAGATGAAAATAATTTTTTTTGAATAGTAACTTTTTATTTTTAATTACCACGGTTAAAAGTAAATAGGGTAATTGAGGGTAAAAATGGTATTATCATTACCCTAACACATGTCCTAATTCTATTGGATAAGTATAATTAGTCCCAAAAAAACCTTATGAAAAAAATATGAACCTCCTTGGTCCACTTTTATTAGATCAGGACATCTATTATTATTTAATTCAAAGAAGAGTTAAAAGAGTTAAAATCAAAGTTTAATAACTAAAACATTTTTAATATAGGGTTACACATAAGATAAATTAGACTATAAATATTCATTAGAAATAAAAACATATTTCCTACATAATGGTATTTTATTTATATTTTTTAGAAATTAAATAATTTAATATATTTATGACACAATGATGATGCAGTAATTAACTTATTAATGAAATATTAAAATAATTGATATTATAAATATCCAAATAAAATTAATTTGTGACTTTTTATGAATTCCAATAATTTTATAGGTTAATATGACATTTTAGGGTTGGTTAGATGAATTTTTTTCGATGTAATAATGCGGTTATGAATTTAGAAAAAATAAAATACCCAAGAATTTCAAAATTGACATAAAAGATTTTTTAAAACCAATATTATATTATTAATTGATATTCTATTCCTAAAAATCTATGTTTCTGCAAAAATACTTCTATAATGATATGTGTGTCATTAATGAACTACTTGGAGTTTTCTTGGAAGTATATAGTAAGTTTATTAACCATATAATATAAAAATACAAAGAGACGTGGTAAATGTCAAACTATTTAACTAAGATCTAAATCTAAAAGATAAGGTTAATATAGTGACCCAAACCAATCTAAAACCTATTTTTTGAGTATTTCTAGACCCATACCCAACTTATACTTTAAATAATCCATTTTGGAGTCATTATAAACCTAAAATAACTATATTATAAAATAATATTTCTACCTTTTCCTAAGGTGCCCCTCACCCCTCTTATAAAAGGGAACTCGCCCTTCTCTCTAATTCACACCTTCAAAGCCATTTGGATCAGCAAACCCCTACCTAAATATCCTTTTTACTATACTCCCTTCATCCTAGAGTACTTCCTTTAGTCATAAATCCAACCTAAGGAACCCTTTTGATCAAATCAAATGGAAGAACCCGAAGAAGAGGTAAATATTTCATCACCTCTTTCAAGTTACTTTCTTCTTCCACTTCCTCTTTCTTTGTTGTTTCCATTCTAAAATAATAACTCCAGTATATTATATATATTGTGATGTTATTATAAATATGGTACAATCATATTCATTATTCTATCCATCCTTTGAAGACATGTCACCATACAAGCGTATGTATGGCTTATCGTCTCTACATCGTGGTGTAATTGTTAATCAATACATTCTTATTTGGATGGGTATAATAATAATGTGTAATTGATGTAAATAATAAATATAACATGATAATTATTATGTATATATATGATATACCATCCAATTATATATTATTTTAATATCAAATAATGATATTGTCGCTTGTGCGTACGTACGAATTATCGTCTCCATGAACGCGATGAGATTCATTCCCCATCGTATCCATTCAAGACTAATTTTCATTAGATGATTAAAAATAATATTTAAAGACATAATATCATTCTAAATATGAATAAGATACATTCTATCCCTAAAAAACATTAATTACGTAACAAATCATATAAAGGAAAACGAATCAGTTAACACCCGAAACGACGATAATACTATGATATTACAAACAAAGTAATGTTAAAAGACTATATATGATATCATATTAATGTATATAATTCTTGTATAATTTAATAATAATTATTTCACCATTATACAGGAGTTTAACCTACCCTCAACCAAGTAAAAGTACAAGGTAAGGGTTAATTTCACAATCTCTTTATTATCTGAGGTAGTTTTTACGTAAGTATCTACTGGGACCTCTTTATCATCCACATCCATGTTTCTTAAAAATGTATTCCAAAACATTTTAACTATTTACTAGACTATGGTTTAAAGTCATTTATACCCTTGTTTGACTTTTATAAAATGGTTGAAATGAATATTTATGTCATTTTCCAACAAGGTAATTTATGACCTTTTCGAAAGAATTAAGGTAACAATGTTTTTTTAACTTATATGGCGGGTGTGGCTATTTTCCTCCATTATAACATCATCAAAGTTTCCCTTACAAGATTATAAGAATATTTCCAAAATAAATGTTTTATTTTATAATTATATGAATTTTAAATGACTTCAAAATAGAGAGAGATATTTCTCTAAAAAGGTTTTGATTTCATCTATGTCAACATACTTTGATGGATTTTATGTTTATTTGAAGTTGATTTATTATGATACAAAACATCCATATTGTATTGATGGTTTTTTGATATGTTTGACTGTGGATGTGGTATTTTTATACCATTCATGGTTTATGGATAAAGTATTGACATTTCGTATTCTAGTTTTAATACAAATGCTTATGTTATGTTTAAACATTTTCATATGAGGAATTCATTTGACTTATTATGTGATGGGTGGAGCCTTCTATAGCTCCTCGATACATCGGTATGTCTCATTAGACAAACTAGTGTCTCGACACAAGGCCTTGACAAAATCTTATTTGTAGTCTTGGAATAAGGCCTTGAATATGTGGTTATGAAAGTTTGGCCTTATGCATTCCATCATTATGAAAGTGGCTATTGATATTACATGTGATTATTAGACTATTATAACATCCATGTGAGTAATTAAATAGAATTATTCGATTTTATCTTTTCCATATTATGCTGAAGTTCAAGTTTAAAAGGCTTTTTTTGTCTTATACATTTCTTTAAATGTTTATTCTTATTTATGAAAGCTTCTGCTATATTTTTATCCTTACTGAGCATCTGAGATCACCCCATTCTATGTTTTATTTTTCCCAGGATGCGAAGAAGTATTTTATGACTGACCTGCAGGGATAGTCTGAGGGGATATGAGTGTAGCCTATGGAAACAATGTTGTTGTAGTTTTTCATTTTATGATGTAATGGAAACCTTATGAATGTATCTAGTACTTCCCAGGCTACTAAACTAATCAGTCTTTCGATACATGATCTTTTGTGATCATTCCAATGTTATGTAATAATGCACCGACACTGGGTAACTAGGGTCGAGGTGTTAAAGTTTTTTTTATAGGAAGTTTTTATAAACATTGGAAACTAGATTTAGATAAACTCTGATTAGAGCACATTACCCTAAGATAGACTTTGAGGATTAATATAGAAGAACTTCCTAGAATTTTTGTATTGTAGAGATTTTTTGGGTTTTCCAAGAAATACATCAATGTCTGGATACGAGAAGGTAGAGTCGGCTCTAGTACAGATGTACCTAGGAGTAAAACCCAAAAACACCGCTTTGAGCTAGACTCAAATAGGAACTGGTGCACAACAATGGGCCTTGTTGCACTCATGGTTACGACACTCCAGGGGGATATGCTTAGGATAATTCTCATTTTCTTTACAACCCATAATGAAGGGTTTATGAGTATATACTTCCTCAAAGAAAACATTTTTTATGATTATGGATTATATTCATAAACTGTTCAATTTATGTTAAGTGTTTTACAAGTTTGGAATTATGTATTTTGATTCATAAACTAATCTAGTTTATGCCATTATATAGAAATGGAACCTAGTAGAAGGAATGGAAAACATATCAATGAACTCACTCCATGTATGTATTTCCCTCCTAATCATGATAATTATAGTGGAGATGGTGATACAACTGGTGCTGATCATCTTATCACCATACTTGGACAACTCACTCAGGTTATGAATAATAACCTTACCCGTATGGAGCACCATGATCCACAGTGTGGAGGATCAATGTTAGACCACTTCATGAGGCAAAAACCACCAACATTTAATGGGATTACAAATCCACTAGTATCTGAGAAATGGATAAATTCTTTAGAGAAAATATTCCATCTCTTGGGGAGTAGTGAAAGGGAAAAAGTTGTCATGGCTGTTTACCACCTCACTGGAGATGTTGATCAATGGTGGTCATTGATTCAAAACACAAAGGAAGATGAGTAAGTATCACATATGGAATTGGGGTAGTTTAAAGATCTTTTCTTAGAAAAATACTTTCCTTGTGACCATCGAGCAGATATGGAAAGGAAATTTTTGAGTCTGAGGCAAAAGTAGGATGAGAATGTCGCAAAGTATGAGGATAACTTTACAAGGTTAGTGAGGAATGCTGCAGATTATATATATAACCCAAGAAGTAATATTGATCGTTTCTTTTATGGGTTAAAACCATTTATCCATCGAGCATTAGTCTCACAATCCTTCTCATCATATGCGGATATTGTCTCATGTGCTATCAAGACAAAAAAATAATTCTCTAAGTCTTACGACTTTAAAAGCAAAGAAAGAGAAGAACAGATCTACCGAACACTCTAGAAATATAAATAAGGGGAAGAAGGGAAAAGTTGAATATCCATCCTGTAGTAAATGTGGGAAGAAACACCCCGGTACTTGCCTGAAGGGAATGGGAGTCTGTTACAAGTGTGGTGAAAAAGCACACCAAGCTTGTGATTGCAAGGGGAAGAAAGAGGTTGTCGATGTTGAATGCTACAATTGTAGAGAAAGAGTGCATTATGAAAATGAATATCTTAAATGCCAAGGGAACTTACCTCAAAAAAGGCCAAGGGATCAAGGCCAAGCTTATGATATCACTACTGGTGAGGTTGAAGCTCTGAAAGACATAGTGGAAAGTAATTTAATGGTTTCCTCAAGTTTATAAAATGATTTATTTGATTATGGATCATCACATTTCTTCATATATTCAAAGTTTTCTAAGAAAATTAGATATTTATAATTTGGTTTAACAAGGGAGCTGTCAGTAAAAAATCCTAAGGGAAGTATCATTGCAACAAATTTTTGTGAATCAGTCCCCATTAGGGCATATAAGTGTTATTTATATGCTAATCTCATCGTCATAACCATGATTGAATTTTATATAATTTTTGGTATAGATTGTATTTATGACCATGATGAAAAAATTTATTGTAATAAGAATGAGGTTACTATTTTTTAGGATGATGATAAATAACACCTTATCTTTAGAGCAGAATTGCCACCACCTAATTCTTATCTAGATCCACCCCTAGTAGCTCAACTAAATTCGATTATTAGGGAGGAAGAGAATGAAATAATTGTGCGTGAGGAAAGTAATGTTCAAATAGAGGATGTAACTATTGTGAAAGAATATGTTGATGTGTTTCTAGAATATTTACCTGGACATACTCTAGAACGAGAAATTGAGTTTTATATTGATTTAATTTCTGGATCAAGGCCCATATCGAAGACCCCTTATAGAATGGCCACTGTGGAATTAGTGGAACTAAAGAAACAACTAAAGGAATTGATTAATAAGGGATTTATTCACCCTAGTGTTTCTCCATGGGGAGCCCATGTCCTTTTTGTTAAGAAGAAAGATAGATCTATGAGGTTGTGCATTGACTATAGGGAGATCAATGCTATAAAAATAAAGAAAAAGTATCCCCTACCTCGTATTGATTAATTATTTTACCAAATTCATGGATCTCAATACTTTTCAAAGATTGACCTTCGATCTGGATATCATTAGTTGTGTGTGAAGAAGAAAGACATTCCAAAGACAGCATTTCAAACTAGGTACGATCATTACGAGTTTAAAGTAATGCCTTTTGGATTGACTAATGCACCCTTTGTTTTCATGGATCTAATTAACAGAGTTTTCAAGGAATATCTTGATGACTTTTTAGTGGTATTTATTTATGATATCTTTGTATACATCAAAAGCTACGAAGATCATGAAAATCACATGCACATTATCTTGAAGACTCTTAGAAGACATGAATTATATGGGAAGTTTAGCAAGTGTGAATTCTGTCTTCAAAAGATTTATTTTCTTGGACATATCATCTCTAAGGATGGAATCTCCATTGATCCTTCTAAGACAAGAGTGATCCGAGAATGATCAGTACTGATGAGTATAACAGAGGTACGTAGTTTTATTGGTTTAATAGGTTATTATCGGTGTTTCGTCCAGAATTTTTCCCAATTTTCTAACCCATTAACCAAGCTCACACGTAAAGGGATTAAATTTTTTTGGACAAAAGAGTTTGAAGAATGTTTTGAAGAATTGAAGAGAAGATTAGTCAATGATCCTATCTTGACTCTACCATCAGGGAATGATGGGTTTGTTATTTATAGTGATGCATCGAAGAAAGGACTTGGTTGTGTCCTTATGCAGAATTATAGAGTTGTTGCCTATGCATCACGACAGCTGAAAATTCATGAGAAAAACTATCCTACTCCAGATCTTGAGTTAGAAGCTGTAATATTTTCTTTTAATATTTGGAGACACGGTCTCTATGGTAAAAAAATTGAGATTTATACTGATCACAAGAGTTTGAAGTATATTTTCTCATATAAATAACTCAACATGAGGAAAATACAATGGCTTGAACTACTCAAGGATTAATATTACACAATACACTACCACCCGGGGAAGTAAAATAAGGTGTAAGATGCTTTGAGCATAAAGGATCATGGAGTTTTTAACAAGATGAGAGTTAAAAAGGATCCTATATACATGGATCTAGTAAATATGGATATGGGAATCACCATGGAAATTGAAACATCAATACTTTTTCAAATGGTTGAAAAACCATCCTTACTAGAAAGGATAAAGAGTTCTCAGACTGGTGATGAAGAGTTTCAAAAGAATATTAAAGCTATGAATGATGGGAGATTGAGTGACATTGTGTATGAAGATGGAATTTTGAAATTTGGGAAGAGACTTTATGTTCCCGATATACTTGATCTAAAAAGGGAATTGTTGGATGATTCTCATAGTTCAAATTTCTCTATACACCTTGGGAGCACCAAAATGTATAGAGATTAGAAGGAACATTTTTGGTGGGACAACATGAAGATGGAGATTGCTGATTTTGTGTCAAGTTGTATGGTTTGTCAACAAGTGAAAGCTGGAAGGCAACAGCTTGGAGGAGTCATGCAACCTATTCCCATACCTTAGTGGAAATGGTATAATATTACGATGGACTTTGTCATGGGACTACTGAAGACTCCTAGAAGGAATGATGAAATGTGGGTTATTGTTAATCCTCTCACCAAGTCAGCACATTTTCTTGATATAAGAGAAGATTTACCACTTGAACTACTAGCAAGACTATATATTACTGAAGTTGTGAGACTTCATGGAGTACCCCTATCGATTGTTTCTGATCATGATCCACGTTTTACATCAAGATTCTGGAAAAGTCTTCAGAAATCCCTAGATACTTAACTTTGTTTGAGTACTGCCTACCACCCCCAAACGGATGGACAATCAGTACGGAATATTCAAACCTTAGAAGACATGTTGAGATCATCTCACTTGACTTTCAAGGTATGTGGGATCAATATTTACCTCTAGTAGAATTTCTCTATAACAATAGCTTCCATTCAAGGGATGATGTTGGTGAAAGAAAACTCATAGGCCTAGAACTGGTGGAGGAAATGATGGAAAAGGTGAAGGTAATCCAAAACCACATCAAAGCAGCTAAAAGTAGGCAGAAGAGCTATACCGATAACCAATTAAGTATTTGTAATTTCAGGTAGGAGGTCATTTTTTCTTAAAGGTATCTCTATGGAAAAGTGTTATACGTTTTGGTAAGAAGGGTAAATTTAGTCCCAGGTACATCAGACTTTTCGAAATTCTAGAATGAATTGGGGCTGTAGCTTACCATTTGGCAATGCCTCCAAGTCTCTCTAAAGTTCATGATGTATTCCATGTATCGCTATTGAGGAAAATATATGCTTGACCCAACGCATGTACTCACCTGTGAGGAATTAGAACTAGAACCTGATCTATCTTATTGAAAATATCCTGTCAAGGTTCCTGAAACAAGAGAACAAGTGTTGAGAAATTGGACGACTCGTCTGGTAAAAGTTCTATGGAGAAACCATAAGATGGAATAGGCAACGTGGGAACCCAAGGAACTTATGATGAAGAACCACCTAAGTATTTTTATGTAGTAATATTCTAGAAATTTTGAGGATGAAATTATTTGAAGGAGGGGAGAATGTAACACCCCAAGATTCCATGGTACGCTTCTCTTTGAATAATATAGTAGCGTGTGGTGTACGCAACTTCGAGTTCTAACACACCACAACCAATCAAAATAACCGTTTTGAATAGTAATACCCACTTTTTAGAATTTTTTAAATATTATCTTTCAAAATTGACTTCATTTTTGGATTTGGAATATTGTAATTAGATTATGGTGAATTTTTGGTATTTTTCTGAAAACTTTCAATTTTTGATGAATAGTGAAAAACACTGAGTTATTGTTTAAAACCGAATTTTTATTTAAATAATTATTTATTTTATTTAAATTTATTTCAGGTAAAAATATATACATAATACCTATATAAGTTCAATGTAATTCATTGGAGTCATTTTATAATAATTTTAGATATATAAAAATTTTATTGAACTTTTCACCGTCTTTTACCCACCTCCTAAGAGAATTTTCAAATTCAAATAAAACATAATTTTACCGCTTATGTGAGTTGAATTTCAAAAATCCGAGAGACAAGGTTGATATCAGTAAGTAAAATGTGGTTCAATAAGATAAAATAATTTTTGGTGAATAGTAACTTTTTACTTTTATTTACCACCGTTAAAAGTAAATAAGGTAATTAAGGGTAAAAATGATATTATTATTACCCTAAAAAATGTCCTAATTATATTGGATAAGTATAATTCGGCCAAAAACAATCTTAGGAAAAAAATATTAACCTCTTTGGTCCACTTGGATTAGGTGAGGACTTTTATTATTATTTAATTCAAAGAAGAGTTAAAAGAGTTAAAATCAATGTTTAATAACTAAAACATTTTTATTATAGGGTTACACATAAGATAAATTCGTCAATAAATATTAATTATAAATATAAAAATATTTCCTACATAAGGGTATTTTATTTATATTTTTTAGACATTAAATAATTTAATTTATTTATGACACAATAATGATGCAGTAATTACCTAATTAATGAAATATTAAAATAATTGATATTATAAATATCCAAATAAATGTAATTTGAGACTTTTTGGGAATTCCAATAATTTTTAGGTTAATATGACATATTAGGGTTGGTTATATGAATTTTTTTCTAAGTAATAATGTTGTAATGAGTTTAGCAAAAACAAAATACCAAATAGTGTCAAAATTGACATAAAAGAGTTTTTAAAACAAATATTATATTATTAATTGATATTATATTCATAAAAATCTAAGGTTCAGAAAAAAGACTTATATAATGATATTTTTATCATTAATTAACCACTTGGGGTTTTCTTGGAAGTATATAGTATGTTTATTAACCATATAATATATAAATACAAAGAGACATGGTAAATGTCAAACTATTTAACTAAGAGTTAAATCTAAAAGATAAGGATAATATAGTGACCCAAACCTATCTAAAACCTCTTGGTAGAGTGTCTTTCTACCCATCCCCACCTTATCCTTTAAATAATCTATTTTGGAGCCATTAGAAACCGAAAATTATTTTATTATAAAATAATATTTCTAGCTTTTCTTAAGGTTCCCCTCACCCCTCTTATAAAAGGGCACTCCCCCTTATCTCAAATTCACACCTTCAAATCCATTTGGATAGGCCAAAACCTACCCAAATATCCTCTCCACTGTCCTCCCTTCGTCCTGGAGTCCTTCCTTTAGTCATAAATTCAACCTAATGAGTCCTTTTGAACAAATCAAAAGGAAGAACCTGAATAAGAGGTAAATATTTCATCACCTCTTTCAAGTTCCTTTCTTCTCCCACTTCCTCTTTCTTTGTTGTTTCCATTATAAAATAATAACTCCAATATCTTATATATACTATGATTTTATTATAAATATGGTATAACCATATTCATTATTCTATCCATCCTTTGAATGACATGTCACCATACGTGCGTACGTACGGCTTACCGTCTCCACGTCGTGGTGTAATTGTTATTCAATACATTATTTTTTGGATGGGTATAATAATGATATGTAATTGATGTAAATAATAAATATAACATGATAATGATTCTGTATATATGATATAGCATCCAATTATATATAATTTTAATATCAAAAGAATGATATTATTGCTCGTGCGTATGTACGGATTACCGTCTCCATGAACGCGATGAGATTCATTCCCCATCATATCCATTCAAGAATAATTTTAATTAGATGATTAAAAATAATTTTTAAATACTTAATATCATTCTTAATATGAATAAGATACATTCTATCCATAACAAACATTACATACGTGACAAATCAGATAATGGAAAACGAATCAGTTAATACCCCAAATGACGATAATACTACGATATTATTAACAAAGAAATGGTAAAAGACATTATATGATATCATATTAATGTATATTATTCTTATATAATTTAATAACAGTTATTTCACCATTATATAGGAGTTTAACCTACCCTCGACCAAGGAAAATTACAAGGTAAGGGGTAATTTCACAATCTCTTTATTATCCGAGGTTGTTTTTACGTAAGTATCTACAGGGACCTCTTTATCATCCACATCCATGTTTCTTAAAAATGTATTCCAAAAAAATTACTATTTACTAGACTATGGTTTAAATTCATTTATACCCTTTTTTGACTTTTTATAAAATGGTTTCAATGGAGTCTTTCTGTCATTTTCCAACAAGGTACTTTAAGACCTTTTTTAAATAATTAAGGTAAGAATTTTTTTTAACTTATATGGAAGGTGTGGCTATTTTCCATTGTTATAACATCATCAAAGCTTCCCTTACAAGATTATAAGAATATTTCAAAAATAAATGTTTTCTTTTATAATTATATTAATTTTAAATGACTTCAAAATAAAAATATATATTTCTCTAAAAAAGGTTTTGATTTCATTTATATCAACATCCTTTGATGGATTTTAAGTTTATTTGAAGTTGATTTATTATGATACAAAACATCCATATTGTATTGAAAGTTTTGTGATATATTTGACTATGGATGTGTTATTTTTATACAATTCATGGTTTATGGATAAAGTATTGACATTTTGTATGCTATTTTTAATACGAATGTTTATGTTATGTTTAAACCTTTTCATATGAAGAATGAATTGGACTTAGTATGTGATAGGTGGAGCCCGATATAGATCCTAGATGCATTGGTAGGTCTCATGAGACAAACTAGTGTCTTGGAACATGGCCTTGACAAAATCTTATTTGTAGTCTTGGCACAAGGCCTTGACTATGTGGTTATGAAAGTATAGCATTATGCATTCCATCATTATGAAAGTGGCTATTGATATTGCATGTGATTATTCTACTAGTAGAATATCCATGTGAGTAATTAAATGGAATTATTTTTTTATATCATTTCCATATTTTGGTGAATTTAAAGTTTAAGAGGCTTTTGTTTTGGTCTTACACATTTCCTTAAATGTTTATTCTTATTTATGAAAGTTTCAGACATATTGTTATACTTACTGAGCATCTGAGCTCACCCTTTTCTATGTTTTATTTTTCCCAGGATGTGAAGAAGTATTTTATGACTGACCTCCAAGGATAGTATGAGGGGATATGAGTGTGGTCTATGGAAACAATGTTGTAGTAGTTTTTCATTTTATGATGTAACATAAACATTATGAATCTATCTAGTACTTCCAAGGCTACTAAACTAATTGGTCTTTTGAGACTTGATCTTTTGTGATCATGCTAACGTTATGTAATAATGTACTGAGTCTAGGTAACTAGGGTCAAGTCATTACAGTAAGTCTCTCCCAATAATCATTGGCATAACAAGCAATGCAAAGCAGTGAAATTCATCTATATGGCATGGAAATATGCATGACATGTGAATTCTAGGAGCCTATATGATGCATGTAACAATGATACTTTCCATCATATATTCAGGTGACGGATAAAATATAATCTCCATCACAAGAATAATCAACAACAACACACACCATGTGAATCTCCCAATAGTGAAATGATATCAACTATCATAAGCAAAAGTAGAACAACAATTATAATTTAGGTAACTCAGCCTTTACCCTGAACATGGGTTCGTGACACCCAAGTAGAATTATGACCAAGTCCAAATCAAACCTAATCTTCTCATTATTGTCTTAAAATAGTAAATAAAGTAATTAAACCCTTTGATACCACTTTGTGACAATCCAGGTCGGGATTCCATGTAGGAGGTGCCACAAGCCCGGTGGGCCACATGGCCTCAAGTGCATCTCCCCAAACACCATAGGTTATAGACTAGCAACGAGGGCCTAGGGTGTGTCAATGGGGAGACTATTAACTCATTACTAGAGTGTACCAAATAGGATAACTATAAACAAAGGTAAATAGAATAATCAATAAGTAAACATAATGAACAGTGAAAAGAGACAAGGATAACAATAACTAAAATAACTAGAATAACATACAATAATTGATGATGATATATGTCTTGTCACTAGAAAGATATAAAACATGGATACAAATTATAGGGAATAAATTAGAATCCTAATGTAGAAAAAAGAAAATACATAAACTATCCCATGCATCTTTGTCTATAGCTTGGTCATCTACTACCAGCACTATCCTATCACATAAAGAAATAAAGTTTCTAAAGCATTGTGCTTCCCTTTATCAACACGTACATACATGTAATCTTCCTCGATTACTAAATGGCGCCCTAAGAGGGTGTGAGATAAATCTCATTGGTCCACCACCAATGGTTTCTTTAACATTTTTCTTGTGTAATGGAAATGTAGCATTGTACAGAAATGCATATATAAATAAAGAAATACAATGTAAATAAATACCCAAATACCTGCTTTAGCTCTCAACTGGTGTCAGAACATGTAACCAGTTAATAAATTAATTTAATACTAGTTTATATAAACAAGCCATGTGAGGCATATCCAGTACTGACTTCATGTCATGATAGTTTAAATAGTGAAGGTTCCAAAATGTAACAGGGTAACCAAAATAGATAATTAAAATCAAGGGGTTAAATAGTATTCACCAAGGAAACTTGGACCTTAGGGGATGCTAACTCAGTAGTAACTGAGTCTAGTTAAGGGGATAAAATTTTAATCCAAGGATCATCATCCACATCATTTCCACAATTATAGTTCTAACTAATTCCAAGGAATACATCCAAGGTAAAACGGGAGATAAGAAATGTCTAGGACCAAGGATATAACCAAGTCACCTTATGTAATGATGGATCTAAGGAATGTGTCTAAGGTATCATGTAATAATAAGGACTGGATCCTATGGTGTTATAACTAGAATCCAAAGGTAGACAAGTATCATGTTCCTTGGTAGGTCTCACCCAAGGCAATCGGCATCCTTGAATCGGAGTGACGCCCTCGAGTACCCCAGGCATTCCCTTGGGAATCCCAGAGCGTACATGAGTCAATCCCTCCTATAAAGATTTCATAGTTCATGTTCATAAATATTCACCTCAAATTTAATTCCCTACAATTAATTTGGTCATATGATAACTATGCCACTAACAATATCACTTGGTTCAAGCCTTGCCTTTCATTAGTTTGAGAAGGCCAAGTAGCATGCAACCTTTTTATTAAAACCATGTATATGAAGTTTATTTAGTAAGGTTCACTTTGATAACTTCCTTAAACTTGAAAATGTGTGCGATGGATGTGTAAACAAACATTCCTTCACATTTAATAAGGATAAGTAAAATACTTAATTATTCTTTCCATAATATCCTTTAAATGAATTACTTACATTTATCCACTTTCCTTATGCAGGTCAAGTGGAAATGAAAAGGTACAATATTTTCAAAATTTCATAATTAAATAGTAAATTAATATAAATAGTCTTACCATTATTGTGTTCAAGCTCGAGAACACCCAAAATATGGCTTAAAAGTGTAAAAACAGTAAAAACTCAATTATGGAATATCACCCAACATGGGGTGTTAGGATTTGTGGATGTAACCACCAAAAACAAATCACATTTATGGAAATATCATAACCATATGGTTCTAATGACTATAAAAAGGAATATAAATTCAATAAAGGGCACATGATGAAATCGGTGGGCCCCATACATCAATTCTAAAATCAACAAAATTGAGGGATGAGTTATAGACCACACACCTTAGGCTAGTATGAATATCCTCAACCAGTATTAGCAAATATTTTAGATTGGAAATGAGTAGATATAAGAAGAGTAAAAATTATTACACCTTGATAACTAGGTCGAGAGCATGAGAGATGAAGAACATCTCAAACAAACACAAGTACTTACATTGTACATCCAATGTGACGAACAGAAGCTCGAATGGATCCCATATGAATGATATCTCTTGATCCATAGTTTTGGCCTTCAAAAATATCCAAAATGGGAGAAATGGAGGTTCAACCCACTGGAAATCAGATTAGGGAAGAAGGAGGGGGATAACTAGATCACTAAGGGTAAAATAGTAAAATTGCCCAAAAATTATCATGTGTATGGTTTGGACACATTGTTTTCCAAACTGTGCACCAACCATGATGGGTACTTGGAGAAAAGGGGGCACTCGCATGGTTAGGTCACACGGTTTGAGAAACCGTGTGCTAACTATGTGATATGGCTCTACCCAAAAATGCAGGCCATCTGCACAGTTTAGACTAACTATGTGTCCTCCCAGCACAATATGCTCTAACCCTATGAGATGGAAATTTATTCCAAAAAAATGGTTTTTGGGCTCTGAACGATCCACATACACCCCTGATACCTACGTGACCTCATTAGGGATCAACTTTAGGTCCATAAAAGAAGATTATATGAAAAAAAAATTAGGATTCGTACCAGAGTCAAAAAATGGGTTCTTATACAAATTCAGTACTACCTGTAGCATAAGCTAACTTCAATGTACCATGTTGATAAAGCTAAAATTTTTGTTTCATGTAGTGCATGATTACTTTTTTGTTTCATATAATGCAATACAAACTTAGTGCTTTAATATAAAATAAATTATTTTCAATGTTTTGTGAAATGAAAAATATCAAAAAGATTAAATTAATTTGATAAAAATATTTCTCGAAATATCAGGGTGTTACATTATACCCTCTTAAAATGAATTTCTCCCTCAAAATTCGTCTGGTTTATTTATGGTTTAATACTTGAAAGTTCCTTTTATATAAACCCACATCGTAAATATTAATAATATAACTTCCCTCAAAAAAGAAAGTTATAACCATAATGGTTTCCCAAAGTAACTCATAACTAATTTCCCACATAGGAGAACATAGGTGTGAAGTAAAAACATGGACATGGAAGAAATATATAACTACCAAGTTTTGATAGATATTGATAAAGAACATTGATCTGAAGAAGTGGGTGATCACAAAACTATAAATCTATAATGATCTAAGGGTCCATTTGATTAATCAAAAATTAAGGTACAGGGATAACCTTTTTTGGTTTCAATATCCTTTTCCTAAAGTCAAATAACTTTCACAAGAAGATATACTAACTTGGTTTCAGCATGATCTCACCATTTTGTTGTTCCTCGACCAATTT
This sequence comes from Viscum album, assembly GCA_963277665.1. NCBI lineage: Eukaryota > Viridiplantae > Streptophyta > Magnoliopsida > Santalales > Viscaceae > Viscum > Viscum album. Next base: position 1,417,220,728 of record OY728120.1, read on the forward strand.
CCACTTCAACTCTTACTGTAAAAATGAAGGTGAATTTTTCATTCATAAAGAACTAAGAGATCATGATATCCATAAATATAATGATAATTAATTTCAATTTTCTTTTGTTATCATAACACCAAAATTTTTATAATAATTTATCCAACATGCATAAACCTTCATATGGTAAGACAATACTTTCATATCTTAAACCTCATCTGATGTTTAACATTAACTATCCCATAAATGGTTAACCTGATAACCCTTCTAGATGATGAAAATTAAAAACTTTAGAAAGAGATCACTAAATTAGCTTATCATTGATCACCCATATATCATAAAGTGTCTCTTTGTTGTGACATTATAAACATGTGAATACCTTCATCATATATTCTCTTGAAATATGGTAATAACCTGAATTACCATAAATCCTTTTGGAAAACATGCATGCTTCCTTATTGCAAAGATTACTGGATATATTTAATAAATCAAATAAGTTTTAAACTCAATTCATGATAACATAAACCAAATATTCAATAAATCCATAATTGATGTTAATGACATCAATACTATCCAATTTACTTTATCTAACTCAGTCATCTCTTTATCCAACCTAATCACAATTTTCTCTACATCCTGAACACAACATGGTTTTTCTTCCCTTAATCAAGAAATCACCCTTCTAGTAAATCACTTTTCTAAGTCTCTATCGCCATTAAACATATATTTTTAAATCCTTAATAAAAAAACATATATTGAAAATACTTATATATTTCATGATTCATATTTCATCATCATTGAATTCCAAAACATAAATACTTCATTCACCCATATTTATTCTTAAACCAATACTTAGGATTTATCATATTATTACTTAACACCAATTATCCTAGAATATGAAATATGAATCATATATTATGGTTCCTAAACCTCAACCTAGTCATGATTCTTATGTTTAATGTAAATAATAATAGAAGAAAATATCATACCATTCACATGTTGTTTGTGGTCTCTTTATCATCATCGGTATAACCAATACTCATAGACCTTTATGATTCTCTTCATGATATTTACAATTGATTTTCATCATTACTATACATTCCACATATGAAATATTCAATGTTAACCGAGTTCCTTTTGGTTCCCACAATTGATTAAAACTAGAAAGCATAGGGTGAGAAACACTAACCACTTAAACATGAAAAACATTACTCATAGGATGTCTAAATAATGGCACCTACTACTTTAATATATGACACCATGGGTTTATCCTAGGTTATTCATAGTTATATTTTATTTAAATACTTTATTATGGTTCATAAAGATTATGTTAATTCCCAAAGAATATCCCCTGGGTGTGTTAAACTAGGTGTGCAACAAGGCATGTTGTTGTGTACCAGGTTACACTCAAGTCAAGACTAGCGTGCCTTGTCAGAGTTGTTACCCCTAGGTATATATATTATAGGTCCACATCCTCTTGTAGTATCTATATTGGGATTTAATTCTATGAAACCACTCACTCTTTCCTTTACCAAAATTCTAGGGCATTTTCCTAAAAATTAACTCATCGTTAGACTTATCCTTAGAGCCACCCCTAGACATGTCCTTATAAATATTCCAAGGGATATCACTAAAGTTTTCTCATCCTAGTTTCCAAAGGTTTAGTAAACATTTCCTTTGATGTCAACTATTGTGACCTAGGCTTAATATTAAGGAATATTACATCATTTTATATGAATATTCAGTACATTACAAAAATACATGCATGAGGATGGTAATAGTTTATTATATTTGGAAACTTGGAATACATTCTTATAGTATAGTGAATGATCTTCAAAATCTTTCTTAAATATCTTACGCTTTATTAATCCTACATAAAACCTTTCTTTATAACCAAGGGAAAGGAAACATAAGAAAGGGGTGATCTTGAATGCTCGGTAAGGGTAAATAAAGGAAATATGTAAGAATAACACAAACATAAGGGCATGATAGAAAGATCGTATCATTAGAATATCATACCATGAAAAAAAATATCATAAACATGAATCATGGAATAAAGATTAGAATTTTATAATACATGAATCCTAAGATAGCCAGGAACATAATCCATGGAAGCATAACATATGAATAAGACATGCAATGGTGGAATACACATAAACATATTCATAGTGAATATGTATAAGTCAAAAAAAATTCACTCATTAAGTTGAGGATATGAAATCGGTCCCTTGCATAGACTTATGGACATGAAACCAGGTACAAGCATAGTGTTGTGAATAAGAAATCAAGTTCACACATAACATTGTGAACTTGTAATCAGGTTCACACATAAACTTATAGACATGAAACTAGATCAATGAATAACATTTTTGAATATGTAATAAGGTTCAATAATAACATTAATAACACATAATAAGGTTCACTTATATCATTGTGAATATGTGATCAGGTTCATTCATAAACATATGGACTGGAAACCAGGTTTATTCATAATATTTTAAATATGTAATCGGGTTCACACATAACAATTATACTCATGAATCATCCATATTTTCCCAATGAATTAGAGGGAGATATAGGTCTCACCTGTCACATAATACATGGGACACAGGATTATAAAAAATCATCATATCATAACCCATTAAATTAAATGGGTATCAAAAACATTTCATCATATCCGTACCTACAGAAAAGATATTGGTCTCATAAGAATTTCATCAAATCGTAACCCATGAAAAGAAGTGGTTTTCAAAAGCATATAACATGTGGAATAGAAATAGGTGTCATAAGAATCATTCCATAAAAACAAAAACCATTCAATAAAGAATATGAATGGAACTTTTGGATCATTTCCCAGAAGGGAATGAGTAACATTAATAGATGTCATCTTATATGGAAAATAATTTTGAAATGTCTTTTAAAACTATTTCTTTATGAAAATGTCCTTTATTATTTGAAAAAAAAATAGAATATAAAAACTTTTGAAAAATATTTACTTTTAAAATTCATCAAAAACTTATAAATAAGGCTTGAAATCATTTTCAAAAAAAATTCCCTTGAAAACATATAAAATAATCTTGAAAACATTTTGAAAATTATTTTCCTTGAAAACATATAAAATAAGTTTGAAAACATTTTGAAAACATTTTTCCTTGAAAAATTATAAAATAAGATTGAAAACATTTTTAAAACATTTTTCCATGAAAACTTATAAAATAATATTGAAAACATTTCGAAAACTATTTTCCTTTAAAACATATAAAAGAGGATTGAAAACTTTTTAAAAACCTTTTTATTTGAAAACAATTTGAAAACATATAAATAAATATTGAAAACAATTTTTAAAACCCTTTTTTAAAACTATTTCATTGATAATACTTTTAATACTTATAAATAAATCTTGAAACCGTTTTTTTAGAAAAACATGGGTTTGAAAGAAGATAGATTTCCAACCAAATAGAGAGGTAAAGTCAAACATTCTTAAAAACACTTTCTTAATCATATTATGTACCAAAGATTATAAAAATTCAAAAAAATACATGAATATATCATAAATGACCATATTATAATAAAATTAATTAGATTTAATAAGATATGGATCATAAGATTTCATCAATGGAAGCATAATCATAAACAGTATTGAATAATGATAACACGGTTTCAATAAACTCTTATCACTTAGTAACTTTGAATTATACTCACCATGTCAGAAAATGAAATTAAATGAAGGTTAAAATATCATTAAAATAATTAGTTTCATGATATAATATTTCAAATGGAATTATATACACCTCATAAAATAATGCATGTTCATAACAAAACATGTGTCTCAAAGAAGGCAAATTGAGACGGAACTACTTAACCGATTTGGTAAATTTTGAAACATAATCCCATGAAAAAATGTTCATAAAATGGATATATAAATACCCATAAATATAATTATAAAAATAATATAATACATCCATATCAATTATACACACGACAAATAATAAATAGGAGGTGAACATGGTTTATTCCTCTTGAAAATTAAAAGTGAGTCAAGAAAACACTTAATACTTGAGTAACATTTGAATCATGATCTCCATGAAATAATAACATTGATTAAATATTTTAATATAATTTAATAAAGGAAATTAATGATATAAAATTTCATAGGTAAGTATATACACCACATAAAACAAATTTGTGGTGAATATGGCATATATCTCATGAAAATAAAAAGTGAGATGAAATTCCACTACCTTGAGTATTGACTTTATTCGTAAACGTTCAAACCTCCTCTATAACATATATATGTTTATTTTAAAAATAATAAATAAACATATTATTATATTCAATACCATATATGATATTTTTAGGACATTATATTACTGTTTTATTAGAAATTAAATGTTAATGTTATGTTTCAAGTAATATCTACTTGATTTTTGTATACATGTTTTGACTTGTTATTAATGATACTATTAATTAGAACATGATTAAATAATTAAAAAAATGAAAAAATAGAATAAATATCATGTATTAAGTATATATGTATTTATAATAATCTATATAATATATAAATATTAAAAGAAATACACCACTCATGGAGATGGTAGTCCATACGTACGCATGAACACTGATTCTGGTTTATCATCATGTTGAAAGAAAGTAAGTAAATGAAATATATGTGTGTGTATATATAATATAATTACATTATAATTATTATGTAATATTTATCATATATATTTACTAAACACATACTTAATTCATCCAATGAAAAGTATGAATGAATCACATCGCTTTGAGGAGGCGGTAGTCCACACTTCCACAAACGAAGTTATCATAGTTACACAAAATGGAAATCATAAAGGTGAGTCCTTTATAAAAATTACAGAAGTATAAAGACATTATAAATATCACATATATCCTATTTAAAAAGTTTTTTGATAATAATTCTCAACCATGAAATGTGGTAATGGAAAAATGAACACCATCATTTCGTTAGGCGGTAGTTCATCGTACACAGGAATGGTAAGTTCGTTACCCATTAGATGGAAGTGTGTGTATGTGAAAGTATAAACCTAGAATAAAAACATCTCAGTATATTTAGGATAATGTTTTTATTATATAATAATTTAATAATAATATTTTAGGTGTTGTATAAAGAAAATAAAACAAAGGATCTTCGGGGGGGATGTTGCCTCTTATTCGGGTAACTCCTTTTGGTTTGCAGCAATGGGATTCCTCGGATGGATTTCTAAAAAAGGTGAGGCTTCTAAGTTTAGGGTAGGGATTTTTAGGATATATTTGGATAGATATTTATTAATATAAATTGTAATGATAGGTGTGATAAAGTGGGATAGGTGAGTTTCTTTTTATAGTGCAGGGAAAGGACACACTTGGTATTTTTGAAACAAATTGTGTGTTCCCCAAGTATTACTTGTTCCACAAGTGTCGAAATGGACCATTTTAGAAACTTATATGTTTATTGAATAAAATATTTCCATAAAATAGGTTTTTGAGAAGTTTATATGTCATATATTCCCTTAATAATAAGTTTTAGTCCTTTGTTAAGATTAATTTTATCTTAATCGATGTAATTAATTTTAAATATTTTCCCTAATATTTTTTGTATAAAAACTAAATTAACCTTATTAGAAAATATAAATTACTACTATTCCAAATATTGAATCTATTTTTCCAAATTCCTATCACATTATTGGAAAAAATTAATTTAAATTTAATCCTACGGATGGGAGGACAATGTGGGGTTTTAAAGTAAAAAAGTTCAAAAGTTTGCTAAATTTTATATTCATTTTCAATGTGAAATTGTTTCCAATAACCTAAATTGTATTTATTTATAAAAAAACTAATCTAAAAAAATATTAAAACAATTTAAAAATATAATTTAACCTTATAAATAAATTAGAAAAAAATCAATTTTGAATTAAAATTCATTATTTTTCACTATTCATTAAAAAATGAAACATCACAAAAAAATACCAAAATTCACCCTAACAAAAAATTTATGTTTCACTTTAAAAAATTAATTACATTTTTAAATATAATATTTATCAAAAGTTTCAAAATTTATATTTAAAATAGGTTCTCCATTAAAAGATGGTAAACCTACTTTTATATAAATATAGGTTTATTTGTGTGATATTGGGTTTGTTACTATATTATACCTATATAATATATGATTAATGTAAAAATTATTTTATTGAATATATAAAATATTTATTTCATTAATATAATTCATGAATATTAATTAATTTAATTTATTTGGATAAAATTCCTTTATAAGTATAAAAGTTGTTTTGTAAAAATATTCTTTTTATATTCAATTGGTTCTTATATTAATTTCTAATTAATTTGTAACCAATGAATTCAACCATGTATTTTTGAAGGTTATTTAATCCTATTCATAACTACCAACTTAATGTCTAAGTTATATCTTATTATATTAAATAATAATATTTTTAATAATATATTATTGTTCATTAAAACTCGGTCTTTCTTGTTACGCAAGCCATCAAGGAAAGACAGTCTTATGTGTAATGTAAACTATCTCAGTGTTTCGTGTAGATCAAGATAAAATTTATATTTTTTGAAGTTCACAATTAACTTTGTGTTTCATATAACATAATCCAAACTTAGTGGTTTAATGTAAAATAAACTATTTTCAATGTTTTTTTAAGGCAAAATATCAAAAAATTAGATTAATTCAAAAAAATATTTTAGAAAATATAGGGGTGTTACAATTTCAGTCTTCCCTGGGCTCAATCATAATTCCATAGGAAGTATCATTATATATAGTCATGTTTTATAAGTTTTGTTTCCTTCCTCCCAAAGGCTCCCACAGTCCCTTGGACAACACTCTATATCTAGTTCAATACACAGGCTAAGGTTCTGTTTGTCTAATTCATGTGCACATACACACCCAAGGTCTCCCATGTGATACATAATTCCAAGCACATAGCATATAAAAGTTCCAATTTCATAATCCATTTAAAATAAATTTTCATAAAAATTTTATACCCATACAAATTCATGCAATAAACACCATGTAATACCACTTTGAAAACCATTTCAAAAACCCAATTGAAAGCATAAAACCTCTTTGATATATTTTAAAAAAACACATGGATTTAATCAAATCAAAATCCCATCAAAATTACACTTTTTATAAGGACACAGCCTTAAACATTACTTAATATTAAATTAAATGAATAATTCCCATTGAGAATCTTTTCAGGTTTAGAGTTTTAGAGAATTAGATCATAACTATTACATCTCAAAATATTACACAGTAGACACTTCTACAAAGTTTCCTTTTTTTTCAAAAAATGAACTCTAAAAAAAAGTCATTTCTAGTTCCATGTTTAAGACAGCATGACTTTTCCTTGATCTCATCCTTGACCATATTCCACAATATGTCCTGTGAAAAACATTTCAAAAAAACTTGGGGTGAGCATAAAAAGCTCAGTAAGGGATACACAAAGAAAGAAAACTGTAAGTTTTTCAAAACAATAAGTAAACCGTGAATACTTTATCAAAGTAATACTTTTCACCTTTATAGAGTAGTAAATACTCTTCACTGAATAAAATATCATTACTTACCCTTTTGTAACAAAAATATTACTATAAAACCCATATAAAGAAAACATAACATATAAAGGTAACTTGGGACATAAACATACTTAAATGGAATAACCAAACGGTCGACTTCCACACATATCACATAATGGAATAGCCATACGGCCAAGTTCCATAACCAATGAATTAGAGGTTATAACGTAACCACCCATCCTGGTATTCACGGCACCACCCGTCATATGGTTTATCACGTAACCACCCGTCAAATGTCCAAGTACCATTATAAAATCATAAGACTTAAAAAAAATATAATGGAAAGAAAACATTTCCACATTTTAATGATAATATATCTCATAAATATTTTGACATAACAAATCCATTATAAAAACCATTTTCAATACCAAAATACATAAAATATTATATGGTATTTATTTCATTTTAAAAACATTACGGCTTGTTGAGGAAGCCAAACACCAAATAATACTCGTGGCGGCTGAAAAGGTCATTGTCACCACGTACGTTAAAAGAAACATTCCTTTTTGTCATTTAGTAAAACACTTCGTAGAAAAAGATTCCCTTTGAATGAAATGAAAATTCAAAGGTGTTTTATACAGCGTATAAAAGAAAGTTGTGTATAAAAAAAATATGCCTCAACGAAAGGAGATTGAGACGAAGTCCCTTACCTCGTGTCTGAATTGACTCGATCGCTCTTTAATATCCTTAATAATAAACTAGTGTTAATTTATAATTGCTTAAGAACATTTTTCAAGCTTACTATTCCTTTTATATAACTTATTGTCATGTTATAAACATTATGTAATCATTTAAGTTAATAATGTTCATTTTGTCGATATCTGGTTCTTAAGTCAAAAATGGACTTCTTACAATTACATGTTGTTCATGTGGTCAAAGGTTCATTATATACAGAATGATATTAATTATTTGGATATCATATATATCATATATATCCAGTATATACATGTATTTATAATAGTACATAAAATTTAGAGGTAAGAAATGAAATGCACCGTTCCGGGAGATGGTAAGCCGTACGTACGCATGAACACTACTTTCATTTCTATTTCGTATTTAATGGAGTGAAATAATAATGATATAAATGTATATTATAATTAAATTAAAATATCATATATAATATAATTAACTCCATCCTTTATACGTCCCACATATGGAATTAACGAATCAAATCACTTTAAGGGGGCAATAGTCCGCACTTCCTAAAATGAAATTATTGTGTTTACCCATAATGGAAACCATAAAGGTATGTCATAAATGAAAAATACAGAACCATAAGGTAAAAATAAACATAATATATATCATATATAAAAATATTGGCATCTTAATGGCTACCATGAAAGGTTTTAAAAGAAGATTGAACAGTCATCGTTTCATGAGGCAGAAATTCACCAACCACAGAAACAGTATGTTCTTTAACATTTGATGAAGGTGTGTGTAAGTGTAGATCAAATACTTATCATAACAACATCCTATTATATTTAAGATATTGTTTTTGTTACAAAATAATGTAATAAAAAGAGTTTATGTGGTTGGAGAAGAAAAATAAAACAAAAGAACCCAAGTGAAGACATTACCTTTAAATCTGGTAACTCCTCTTGGTTTGAACAAAAGGGGTTTCTTGAAAAGCTTTCTGCTTAAGTAAAGGCTTCAAGAATTAGGAGAGGAATGTGGAGAGGTAAAATTAGCATATCTTGGCTGATCCAAAGGCTTGAGAGGTGTGGGTAAGGTGGTATAGGTGGGGGCCTTTTATAAGAGGAGAGGAGGGGCACTCTTGGAATGTTATAAAATGTTGCTTTATTAGAAAATGATTTTCGGATTTTAAAGGTCCCACAATTATATATTTCGAGTATAAGGTGATAATATTTTGAAATACCCCCATCCAATATGTTTTTGAAAAGTTTAGGTCTTAGATTTTACATTATCTTTTTATTTTATTTAAATCGTTAAATAATGAGGTAATTGCTGCATCATCATGGTGTCATAAATAATTTAATTTATTTAATGTATAAAAATTATAGAAAAAATATCATTATGTAGGAAATATTTTTAGATTCCAAATGGATATTTATAGTCAAAAATATGACTTGTATAACCTCATGTAAAAATCGTTTTAGTAAAACAATACATGTTTGTGACATTTTTATTTTAACTTTAAATAAAAAGTTATTAATGTCATTTTCTTACCCAAGTGGATCCATGGGGTCCCCAAGTTGACCCATGGATTGTCTTGGTCTTCCATGACACATCAAATAAGGGTAGGACATGTTTCAAGGTCATTTCATATTATTAAAACATTATTTTTACCTTAAATTACACTAATTACCTCTAATCGCGATTAATAAAACATAAAAATTACTATTCACAAAAAAAATTATTTTAATCCCATCAAACCATATTTTACATCTTAATGGAAACCATGTATGTAATATTTTTGAAATTCAATTCACAAAATTGGTAATGTTTCATTTAAATGAAAAATCTGTTTTTTAACTACTACTTAGTAATTTCACTATTCATCAAAAATTGAAGCTTTTCAGAAAAATACTAAAAATTCACCCTAATCTATATTTGAAATTCCAAATTCAAAAATGATGTCTATTTTAAAAAATTAAAAACATATAAGTTTCATAAATTAATTCCCACTGTCAAAACAAATAGCTTGTTTTTATGAAACAATATATATCAAAAGATTGACACTAGTTTAAGTCCAATTTCAAAGTGAAATTAATTCCAATGACCACTATTGGATTAAGTGGTAAAAATATATTCTAATTTCACTTTAAAACCAATTCAAAAGATAATCTAATCATATAGATAAATTATATTAAAAAGGGGTTTTGAATTAAAATACATCATTTTTCACTATTCATTAAAAAATGAACTTTATTGGAAAAAAACCAAAAATTTACACAAAGTAAATTTTGATGTCCCGATTCTCAAGAAGAATTTTATTTGGTACAATATAATGTATAAGAGTGGCCAAAACTATATTTAAAGAGGGTTCTCCATCAAAAGGCGATAAGTCGACCTTTTAGTGAATATTAGAGTATCTATGCCTAAAATTGAATTCTTTTCTTATTTTAAGCCTTTATCTTTTATTGGATAAATGTAAAAACATTTAAGAAACATATATAATCATATTTTAGTTATTTCTATTCATTCCCACAAATACAATGGCTACGTGTTAACTACCATTTAAAATAATATTATTATATTATTAGTGTGCAACGTAAGATTTCAAAGAAACTCTTTGTTGCGTATCAGGTACGCTATCGAAAATAGAAACCCCTTTAAAGTAAAATTAATATTTAATTCTTAAATATTAATAAATATGAAAATGTATTATTCTTTATTTACCTGGGATGTTACATCCTTCCCCCCTTTTGGAAAATGCATCCTCGCAATTTTATTCGCTTATCAAAATAAGTGAGGGTATTTATCCCTCATAGCATTTTTAGATTCCCATGTTGCCTCTTCAACCATATGGTTTTTCCATAAAACCTCCACCTGATAAATTACCTTATTTCGCAACACTTGATCTCTTTGGTCAAGAATCTAGACTGGTTGTTCTTCTTAAGAGAGATTCTCTTCCAACTGAACTACCTCTGGGCTCAAAACATGAAATGGATCTGGCATATACTTTCTCAACATCGAAACATGAAAAACATTGTGTACCTGGGACAAACTTGGAGGTAAAGCCACTCAGTAAGCAACTGATCCAACTCTCTCCAAAGTTTAATATGGTCCAATGAACCTTGTACTCAGTTTTCCTTTCTTACCAAATCGCATCACACTTTTCCATGGTGAGACTTTGAGAAAAACATGATCACCTACCTCGAAAGATAGATCCTTCCTCCAGTTATCTGCATAACTTTTCTGCCTGCTCTGAGATGTTCTCATGTGTTTCTGAATCAACTGAACTTTTTCTGCCATCTCTTCTACCAATTCTGGTCCCATCAGCTTCCTTTCACCCACTTCATCCCAAAAATTTGGAATTCGACACTGCTTCCCATATAATTCCTCAAACGGGGCCATCTGTATACTGGAATGAAAACTATTATTATATGAAAATTCAAACAAAGAAATATGTTGGTCCCAACTTCCCTGATAATCCATCGATCAAACATGTATCATATCCTCCAAGGTTTGAATTGTTCGTTCTGACTACCCATCTGATTGAGGATGAAAAGTTGTACTAAAATTTAATTCAGTACCCAACGACTTATGAAGGCCTTTCCAAAAGTTAGAAGTGAACCTGGGATCACGATCAGATACAATGGAGAGGGGAACTCCATGAAACCTGAATATCTCTTTAACATACAACCGAGAATGTTGATCTAGAGACAAAGTATCTCGAATAGCAAGGAAATGAGCAGATTTAGTCAATCAATCAACTATAACTCATATTGCATTAGTACCTTGAGATGTCTTTGGTAATCCCACAATGAAGTCCATGGATATATTTTCCGATTTCCACTCCAGTACCGGTATTGACTGCAACATCCCTTTCAGTAACTGTCTCTCTTCTTTAACCTACTAACAAGTCAAACACTTCACAGTAAAATCGGTAATATCTCTTTTCATTCCATCCCACCAGTAATACTCCCGTAGATCTCTATACATCTTAGTACTGCCAGGATGAACTAAAAACAGGGAACTATGAGCCTCACATAACAAATCATTCTTCAACTGTGAATCCCAAGGCACACATAATCTCTTCCCAAACCTCAAAACACAATCATTATCAATGTTAAATTCAGGCAACTTACCCTTCTGAACCAGCTCTACCTTTTTCTCCAACCCATTGTCTTTCTTCTGCGCTTGCTTAATTCTGTCTGATAGAGATGATCTCACTGACACCTAAAACCAAACATAAGAACTTCCTGAACCAACAACTTCTATGCCAAAGTTCATCAAATCAAAAACCAAAGGATTTTGTTCCAAATGTAGCATGGTTAATGAAGCATTACTTTTTCAACTCAAAGCATCATCCACTTTATTTTCTTTTCCCAAATGGTAATGAATTGTACAATAATAATCCTTGATTAATTACTACCATCTCCTCTGTCTCATGTTCAATTATTTCTAAGTGAATATATACTTTAAACTTTTGTGATTAGTATATATTTTATACTTTACTCCATACAAATGATGCCTCCAAATTTTTAGATCAAAAACAACAGAATCTAATTCCAAATCATGTGTAGGGTAATTTACCTCATGAGTTTTCAACTGACGTGAAGCATAAGCAATTACCTGATCATTCTGCATAAGGACACAACCAAGTCCCTTCAACGAAGCATCACTATAAATAACAAACTCACCATTCCTGGAAGGAAGTGCCAAAACTAGAGCATTCAACAATCTTCTTTTCAACTCCTGAAAACAATTATCACATTATTTTTTCTAGATAAACTTAACACCCTTCTGAGTTAGCTTAGTCAATAGACTAGATAACCGTGAAAAATTTTCAACAAACCTATGGTAATAACCTACCAAACCAAGAAAACTATGGATTTCGGTTACATTTGTGGGTATTTTCCATTCTTCCACAACTTTTGTTTTAGCAGGATCAACTGTTATTCCATTTTTTGAAACAATGTGACCAAAGAAAGAAATTTGTTGTAACCAAAACTCACACTTGCTGAATTTTCCATACAGTTTCTTTACTTTTAAGGTTTTCAAGATAACCCTTAAATGACTTTCATGCTCCTATTTACTTTTAGAAAACACCCAAATAGCATCAATGAAAACAACCACAAACTTATCCAAGAACTCATGGAAAATTATATTCATAAGGTCCTTGAATACATCAGGTGCATTGGTTAACCCAAAAGACATAACTAAAAATTCATAATGGCCATATCTAGTACAGAACACAGTCTTCAAAATGTCTGGTTCTTTTACTTTCAACTGATGGTACTCCGACCTCAAGTCAATCTTCGAAAAATACTAAGCTCCCTGGAGCTTATCCAACAAATCATCGATATGAGGAAAAGGATACTTACTCTTAACAGTGATGTTATTCAAGGCTCTATAATCAATGAAAAGTCTCATTGAACTGTATTTCTTTTTAACAAACAAGACAGGAGTACCCCATGGTGATGTGCTAGGTTGAATGAAACCTTTATCTAATAACTCCTGCAGCTTCTTCTTTAACTCTAAAAGTTCAACTTGAGCTATTCGATAAGGGGGTTTTGAAATTGGCTTAGAATCAGGAACTAGGTCAACAGTAAATTCAACTTCCCGATCATGAATAATACCAGGAAACTCATCAGGAAAAACATCAAGATACTCATTTACCAATGGCACATCATTAATCCGAACAGTTCCTTTATTTTGAACAATATGTGCAAGGTAACATTCATTTCCATCTTTTACTAGTTTCTCAACTTCCTGATATGTTATCAAAAGAAACGGTTCATTCTTGTACACAAACTGAAAATATTTCTGAAAAGAAAACATTTTAGCTCTATAGTCAATCTTAGCATGATAAACAAAAAGTCAATCCATGCCCAAAATAACATCAAACTCTACTAGAGGAAAAACAATAAGGTTTTCAGGTGGATTCTTTTCGCACACAAGGATAGGAAGGTTCTTATAATTTATTTTTGTCTCAACATTCCCTCTGGGTGTTTTTACCATAAGTTCAGGATTCATATCTTGAGATGGAATTCCTAATTTACTATAAAACTTTTCAGAAATGAAAGAATGTGTAGACCCTGAATCAAACAACACTTTGGCATAATCTGAACAAACAAACAGTGTACCTGATACTACTTCATTCGATGGACCAACATCTATTGAAGTAGTTGCAAAGGATTTCACCACCCCTTTCTTCTTGTAGTCTGTCTGCTTTCCCCACTTTGAGTTCTTCGTTAGACACTCATTTGCATAATTACCAATTTCATTACACTTAAAACATCTTACCGTTGGCTTTTCATTACCTGCTTGATCATCTTCCTTACAGTTATGAGCAATATGACCAGACTTACCACACTGAAAGCACTTTCCAGACATGGATAAACATTCTCCAGGATGAATTTTACCACACTTATCACAAGATGGATATTTGGTTTTCTTACCTCATTGCTTCTTTGATGAATTCTTCCCCTTTGCCTGCTAACTGGACCTCTTATTCTGTTTTTTTTCAAAGAACACATGATCATCAGAAAACTCCATTTCCACCTTCTCTGCACATCCAACAAGTTTTTCATAACTTTTTAACTCACGAGAAGCTAAAGCCATTCGATACTTTGGATTTAACCCTGAGTAAAAATGGTTTATTTTACTATCAAGATCTCGTATGAAATTTGGATCATACCTTGCCAGTCGAGTGAAATTTGCTTCATAAGCAGCCACTGAGTCATCCTCCTGCCTCAATTCTAGGAATTGTTTTTCCATCCTAAGATGAACCACCTTAGGAAAATATTTCTCAAGAAATATACCTTTGAATTCTTCCTAGTGAAGATCATCAATCTCATCACTATCCCTGATATTTTTCATCATTGGCCACCACTGATCAGCTTCACCTTCAAAACGGTAAACAGCAAGACTAACCCTTTGATGTTCTGAATACCCCATGACATCAAAAATCTTCTCCAGTGATTTAATCCACCCTTCTACAAGCACTGGTTTAGATGATCCTCTGAATGATGGGGGATGTTGCCTCATGAAATGTTCCACCACTGACATGTTCCTCTGCGGTTGATCTGGCTGATCTCGTGCATGGATACCACCACCATTTATAGCCTGAGTCAATTGTTCCATCACTGTAAAAAACTGCTCAGTTCCAATTGCAACCATCTCAGGTTACTGATTTGGAAGGTTTTCTTCCTCCTGATGTAGTCCCAACATAGCTGCCTTGTTTCCTCTGCAGAAAACCATTCTGAACGAACATGTCTTAGATGAAGCAACATGGTAATCTTCAAATGCTATATCATTTCAATTTGACCATTAAAAAAATATTTTTGGATAATCATTTAATATAATTATAACTCCGAAATTTATCTAAACTGACCTCTGATACCAACTATAAGGCCCCAGCCTTAAACATTACTAAATATTGAATTAAATGAATAATTCCCATTGAGGATCTTTTTAGGTTTAGAGTTTTAGAGAATTAGATCATAACTATTACATCTCAAAAGATTACACAGTAGACACTTCTACAAAGTTTCCTTTTTTTCAAAACATGAACTCTAAAAAAAAGTCATTTCAAGTTCCATGCTTAAGACAACATGACTTTTCCTTGATCCCATCCTTGACCGTATTACACAATATTTCATGTGAAAAAAATTTCAAAAAAACTTGGGGTGAGCATAAAAAGCTCATTAAGGGATACACAAATAAGGAAAACTGTTAGTTTTTCAAAACAAAAAGTAAACCATGAATACTTTATCAAAGTAATACTTTTCACCTTTACGGAGTAGTAAATACTCTTCACTGAATAAAAGATCATTACTTACCCATTTGTAACAAAAAGATTACCATAAAACCCATATAAAGAACACATAACATATAAAGGTAACTTGGGACATAAACATACTTAAATGGAATAACCATACGGTCGACTTCCACACATATCACTTAATGGAATAGCCATACGGCTGAATTCCATACCCAATGAATTGGAGGTTATAATGTAACCACCCATCCTGGTATTCACGGCACCACCCGTCATATGGTTTATCACGTAACCACTCGTCAAATGTCCAAGTACCATTATAAAATCATAAGACATAAAACAAATATAATGGAAAGAAAACATTTCCACATTTCAATCACAATATATCACATAAATATATTGACATAACAAATCAATTATAAAAACCATTTTCAATATAAAAATACATAAAAGAGTATATGGTATTTATTTCATTTTAAAAACATTATGTCTTGTTGAGGAAGCCAAAGACCAAATAATAATTGTGGTGGCGAAAAAGGTCATTGTCACCGCGTACCTTAAAAGAAACATTCCTTTTTGTTGTTTAGTAAATCGATTCATAGAAAAAGATTCCCTTTGAATGAAATGAAAATTCAAAGATGTTTTATACAGTGTATAAAAGAAAGTTGTGTATAAAACAAAATATGCCTCAACAAAAGGAGATCGAGACGAAGTCCCTTACCTCGTGTCTGACTTGACTCGATCACTCTTTAATCTCTTGAATAATAAACTAGTGTTAATTTATACTTTCTTAAGAAACTTTTTCAGGCTTACTATTCCTTTTTTATCACTTATTTCCATGTTATACACATTATGTAATCATTTAAGTTAATAATGTTTGTTTTGTCGCTATCTGGTTCTTAATTCAAAAATGGACTTCTTACAATTACTTATTGTTCATGTGGTCAAAGGTTCATTATATCCCGAATGATATTAATTATTTGGAAATCATATGTATCATATGTATCCAGAATATACATTTATTTATAATAGTACATAACATGTAGTGGTAAGAAATGAAATGCACCGTTCATGGAGACGGTAATCCGTACGTACGCATGAACGCTACTTTCATTTATATTTCGTATTCAATGGAGTGAAATCATAATGATATAAAGGTATATTATAATTCCAGTATAATATCATATATAATATCATTAACTCCATCTTTTATACATCCCATATATGGCATTAACAAATCAAATCACTTTGAGGGGGCGGTAGTCCACACTTCCTAAAATGAAATTATCGTGTTTACCCATGATGGAAACTATAAAGGTATGCCATAAATGAAAAATTCAGAAGCATAAGGTAAAAATAAACATAATATATATCATATATAAAAATAGTGACATCTTATTGGCCACCATTAAATGTGTTAAAATAATATTGAAAAATCATCGTTTCGTGAGGCAGAAATTCGCCAACCACAGAAACAGTTTGTTCTTTAACCATTAGACGAAGGTGTGTGTAAGTGTAGCTTGAATACTTCTCATAAAAACATCCTAGTATATTTATGATACTGTTTTTGTTACAAAATAAAGGAATAAAAAGAGTTTAGGGGGTTGGAGAATCAAAATAAAACAAAATAACACAAGTGAAGACATTACCTTTAAATCGGGTAACTCCTCTTGGTTTGAACAAAAGGGGTTTCATGAAGAGATTGATGCTTAATGAAAGGATTCAAGGATGAGTAGAGGGATGTGTAGAGATAAAATGATCAGATCTTGGCTGAGAAAAAGTCTTGAGAGTTGTGGGTAAGGTGGTAGAGGTGGGGGCCTTTTATAAGAGGAGAGGAGGGACACTCTTGGAGAGTTATAAAATGTTACTTTATTATAAAATGATTTTCGGATTTTAAAGGCCCCAAAATTATATATTTTGAGGATAAGGTGATAATATTTTGAAATACCCCCATCCAATAGGTTTTTGAAAAGTTTAGGTCTTAGATTTTACATTATCTTTTCATTTTATTTAAATCGTTAAATAATGAGGTAATCGCTGCATCATCATGGTGTCATAAATAATTTAATTTATTTAATGTCTAAAACTAATAAAAAAAATATCATGATGTAGGAAATATTTTTATCTTTATATTGGATATTTATAGTAAAAAATATGACTTGTATAACCCCATGTAAAAATTGTTTTAGTAAAACAATACATGTTTGTGACATTTTTATTTTAACTTTAAATAAAAAGTTATTAATGTCATTTTCTTACCCAAGTGGATCCATGGGGTCCCCAAGTTGACCCATGGATTGTCTCGGTTGGACATGAAACATACAATAAGGGTAGTACATGTGTCAAGGTCGTTTCATATTATTGAAAAATTATTTTTACCTTAAATTACACTAATTACCTCTAATCGCGATTAATAAAACATAAAAAATACTATTCACCAAAAAATTATTTTAATCCCATTGAACCACATTTTACATCCTAATGAAAACCATTTATGTCAGATTTTTGAAATTAAATTCAAAAAAGTGGTAAAGTTTCATTTAAACAAAAAATCTGTTTTTTAACTTCCACTTAGTGGTTTCACTATTCATCATAAATTGAAGCTTTTCAGAGAAAATACTAAAAATACACCTTAAGATATATTTGATATTCCGAATTCAAAAATTATTTCTATTTTAAAAAGTTCAAAACATATAAGTTGCATTAATTAATTCTCACTTTCAAAACAAATAGCCTATTTTTATGAAACAATATATATCAAAAGATTGACACTAGTTTAAGTCCAATTTCTAAGTGAAATTAATTCCAACGACCACTATTGGATTAAATGGTAAAAATATATTATAATTTAAATTTAAAACCAATTCAGAAGATAATCTAATCATATAGAAAAGTTTGATTAAAAATAGGTTTTGAATTAAAATACAACATTTTTCACTATTCATTAAAAAATGAACTTTATTTGAAAAATACCAAAAATTTACACAAAGTAAATTTTGATGTCCCGATTCTAAATAAGAATTTTATTTGGTCCAATAGAATGTATAAGAGTGAGCAAAACTATATTTAAAGAGGGTTTTCCATCAAAAGGTGATAAGTCGACCTTTTAGTGAATATTAGAGTATCTATGCCTAAAATTGAATTCTTTTCTTATTTTAAGCCTTTAACATTTATTGGATAAATGTAAAAACATTTAACAAACATATATAATCACATTTTAGTTATATCTATTAATTCCTGCCAATACAACATCTACATGTTAACTACCATTTAAAATAATATTATTATATTACTAGTGTGCAACGTAAGATTTCAAAGAAACTCTTTGTTGCGTATCAGGTACGCTATCGAACATAGAAACCCCATTAAAGTAAAATTAATATTTAATTCGTAAATATTAATAAATATGAAAATTTATTATTCTTTATTTACCTGGGATGTTACACTTTTAACCATTAAATTACCAACCCATTTGAAAGATCACAACAAGATTGGTTAAACTATCACTAATAACTAAAATTATGGGGGAATTAATAAAAAAACAAGGTAAATCAAGAATAAGTGTAATTACATGTAAAATAACCCTTAATACCTTGGAATCAAACCAAATATTATATCCTTCGATGACAACTATAGTATTCGGGTAAGATAAATCCTCATGCATCTATTTTATAAAGAAACAATACAAAACCACCATCAGAAACCATAGGTTTTCTAAATTGCAAGATAGGGTTTCCATATTCCATGAAAATAGAATAACAATAATAAACAAAGGTAAAGGAAGGAGAATAATTAATGAATTAATCTCACCATTAAATAAATCACTAAAGTAAGCAATAAATACACCAAACCCCATGTAAGGAGAGCTCTAAGGTGTGTAGGAGAGGTTGTGCACAAGAGGGGAGAGAAAGGAGAATGATGACCCTTAAAATTTTAAAGGAAAATGATCAAAATATACTTTTTAATGATCTAGAAACACCCCATGGTTTGGTCATATGATCATATAAAATGTGCACCAACCATACAGGAGCTATTGTCTCCCTAAAACATAACTCGTATAGTTTCTAGTGATCATTACATGGTTATAAAAAACCAGTATCAAGCTATGTGAAACCCCACTATCCCAAAAATATCCCTCTTACATGGTCAGCTGCAAACCTTCACAAACTATATTCCAACTATTCTCCCAAGCCAATTTCCCCAAAAATTGAGGCTCTCAACCTTTGAATCTCAAAAAACCTATAATAAATAAATTAATAAATAAATATAAAAATAAGACATATCAATGGCCTAAAGGGTGTCAAAATTATCTCCACCATGCTACTTCCTTCCTCCAGAGAGTCCTCAAGAATCTTCAAAAGAAAACAGGTGTGGCCACTGCTTCCTCATCAAAACATCCCTCTCCTAAGTCTCATGGATATTTCCACCATGAATCCAAAGCACATGGATCAATGGGATTGACTTACTATATAGAACCTTATTTTGATAATCTAGGATATGAATAGAATACTCCACCATGGTGATATCATGCACTTACTCGGAATTTTCTCACTCTATCACATGATATGGGTATGTATGGTACTTCTTCAACAAGGATATGTAGAATTTTTCATTGATCAATTTTATCCATACCTTCACAAGATGGTATACCATCTAAAATGACCCAACTGAATGTGGTTCCAACTTCCCCTTATTTACCATGTGATGATGTCTCAGTTAATACCTGGAGGAATACCTAATATCCATCCTCAAACTCTAGTGGTAAATAAAGATTACTGACATAAAATTTTGGGGGAATATGAGTTATTTACAACCACTTTCATATCAACTAAACTTTCTCTTTCATATCCAAGACGAGACTTGGTCCTAACAAGGAGCACTCACCCACATCAACCCAATAGGATGGGGACCTACACAACAACCCATATAATAACTCAAAGGGGTTCATCTAGTTTGAGACCTAGTAACTATTGTTTTATGAAAAATAAACTAACTATAGGTTCATTTCTCATTAACCCATGAAGTTAATCACACATAAATGAATCATATCCTCAAGAATTTTTATGCCCACTCAATATGACCATCTTTATACTAGTGATAAGTCATACTCAACTTCAAATGGGATCCCATGGATTCTTAGAGACTCATAAAAAACCAATAATTAAAATAGGTATCTCAGTGAGAAACTATTTTTGAAGGCACACCATGGATCCTAAAGATCTCTCATACATATAGGTCCTTGATCTCCTATAATTTCATCAACTCCCTAATGGAAATAAAGTGGTTTGACTTAGCCAACCAATCCACAATCATCGAAATAGAATCCTTACCACTACAATTATGAATTATATCAGTCATAAATTCCACGAATATCTTTTTTCACTTATACACTGGGGTGGGAAGAGGTTGAAGCAACCTGACTGGCCTTACATTCTTTTCCTTGATCCTCTAGAAAGTAACACATCGAGATAAAAAACATTCAACTGGTCATATCATTATGGGCCACTAGTACCAACTTTTTATTGTATATAACATCTTGGTATCCCTCGGGTAAATAGACCAACCCAAATAATTCCCATTATTTATCACCTCTTACCTCATGGTCAAAGGAACCACTAGGCATTTCCTAGAAAATATGGTACCATTAGGATACTGAGATAAATCACCCAATGTATCCCCACCATTTAAAACTATGTTAATCTATTGGATGTTGGGGTTTGATTATGGATCACCCCAAACTTGATCAACAATAGAGGATGTCACCTGAACACTAGATAAGGACACCAGTTATCCATCCTCCAACATCAATAGATGAAAATCATAAAAAAAACATATCAAAAACCACTCATCCACTAATTTTATAACTTCCCAGATTGGTAACATTATGCTCAAGGCATTGATGACAACATTCCCCTTCTCAAGTGTATAAGTGATATTGAAATCAAAGGTACGAACATACTCCACCCAGCGTCTCTAAATAAGGTTCAAGTCCTTATAAGTGAAGATATACATTAGGATATTATGATTTGAGTAAATTGTAAACCACTCTCTAAAGAGATAATGGAACCAGGTATTCAACACATGAATCATGAATACTAAATCTAGGTCTTGAGTGGAGTAATGCCAATAATGTGGGCATAGTTGAATAGATCAATAGGAAGACACATTATTATCCTATATCATCACACACCATAATCACACACCTAAGGCATCACATTACACTATATATCTCTTGTTAAGATTGGGAAGAATCAAAACTTGATCTAATGTCAAACAATACCAAGACTCCTCAAAGGAACATTCGAACATATCATTCCACTCAAAATTCTCCCCTTTACAATTCAACTGTATCAAGGGAAAATATAGGCTATAGAATTCCCAAACAAAGAACATGTGATATCCATCCAATCCTAAAAATATCATGATCTCAAAAACATATTTGGTATGCTCCCATGATATAACCACTTGGATTTTCTTGGGGTCTATTGGAATCTATTTATCAAAAATCACATGTCCAAGATTCATTACCTAGTAGATATGTAAATAAAATTTCTAGAACTTTGAATATTTGTGATACTCTTTTATGATTCATAATACAATATTTATATGGTCTATATGGCCCTCCTCTATCTTGAAATACACTAATATTTCATCAAGAAACACAACTATAAAGGAGGAAAAAAAGTTATGAAATATCTGGTTCATTAATTTTATAAAGACCACATGAGAATTGGTAACTCCAAATAGTATAACCATATGCTAAAAGTTCCCATACTAACTCTTGAAGATGATCTTAGGAACAACCTCTTTTTAGACCCTCAACTGATGGCACCCCAACCTTAGATCTATATTTGAAAATCACTAGTCTCTCATGATTTTTTTGAAAGGATATTCAATTTGAGTACATGATCATTTTTTCTTAACATTCACCTAATTCAGCTTATAATGTTCTATGTAAATGTAGAGACTCACATCTTCCTTCTTTGAAAATATCACTAGAAACTCCCAAAATGACATACAAGGATGAAAAAAACCCTTGTTTTCATAGTCTTCCAATATAATTTTTAACTTTTTTAAATTGAAAGGATATATCCAATATGATGTTAAAGAGGTGGGGCTCATCCCGAGGAGAAAATCAATATTGAAATTGACCTCTCACTGGGGTGGAAACCCAAAAAATCATCTAGAAACACCTCAGGGTGTTGGTCCACAACCACTAGAAGAAGACCATATAAACCATACAAAAAAACATCAAAGAACAACATGAATAACTAACACTAAATCAATCCCATGTCCTAAATAACCATTCCTTCCCTCCCTTGCCTCGGATCTTACCCACCCTAGAAGATATGAGTTCTTCCATCATGAGATAAAATTGTAACCTGTGATGATAACAGTCAATATGATCACTGAAACTAATCCTCCAATCCATAAATATTATTATTTCAAAAACATAAAGGCCCAATATAAGTAGGACTCACACCACGTCCACATCAATGATCAAAATGCAACACTCCAGGCACTTAATACCTTTCTCCTTCTTCCTTTCTAATGAGGTACGTAGATCCATCATGAATGGAATCAACTCTACTATCATACTCAAATAATCAAGAATATTTAATTATATAAATTACTAGGAATAATATATATTAAAAAATGATAAATCTATAGAATAATTGATAAACACCATACCACTCATGGTGGTCAACCCAAATTTAGAGACCCTGGGTGTTGTATCTTCTATAGATAGGTTTCCTAACTTAGACCTACCGAAAGCCTTCTTAGATGGATTAAAATTATCTATAGACTAAGTTTGATATATATTTCATTAATAATAATTTGTTCACACTTGTGAACCCTTAGATAAAAAATAACCAACTCCAATCCTCTGAAGGGAGGCCTTACAGAAGCGTTGAAGATGACTCAAACACCCACAGTGGTGTCACATCCTCATAGCCTCTAGGTAATTGGATTTGGTATATGAAAACATCTTAAACATATATAAATCCACCAACTTATTCCAAAAATAATATACTTGCACCGAACCTGGTTATTGTTGATCACCCTTTCCACTACTCTGACAAGGTTCATCCCACTTCCTATTCTGGAAAATGGAAGAACTTTTCCTACCACCCACTACTGAAGAAACTCTACTGAGACATATTTTTGCTATGAATTCTACCTCATCCATAGATACTTTATCCACCAAATTGGTATAAGTCACTAGGAAAATGATAATAATCATTGATCTGATCTCATCATTCAAACCCATTTCAAAATTTCTCACATTGATATAGTCATTCATGAGTAACTTAGGAGAAAAATGAGCCAACTCATAAAACCAAGTATCATACTCCATTTCCAAATAGTCTCCTTGTTCCAGAAACATGAACTAATGGAACTTCATTTCCTTCAGCATATTAATATAAAACCATTGATTAAAATCCTTTTTTAATGTACTCCAGGTAAGATCCTCAAACCTATTTGATTAAACCATGGATTCCCACAATTTCTTGTTAGGTCATTCCAATATTTTATTAGTGATGCCTACTCTTGAGGCCATAGGGGCCTTTAAAACTGGAATATATGTTTAATCCTCTCGATTAGTTCCCCATTATCATGGATTACTCTATCACCACATCAGATTGGTGGACTAATATCTGTATTTCATGCATACATTTTATGGTGTTTTAATACCTTGATTTATATATTTAATTGATTAATATTTCCAAAGTTGTATGGTTTGACTCATTTTTATATTTTGTTGTAGGATACAATCAATCATTGAAAAATAAAAAAGATGAATATT
This sequence comes from Viscum album, assembly GCA_963277665.1. Taxonomy (NCBI): domain Eukaryota; kingdom Viridiplantae; phylum Streptophyta; class Magnoliopsida; order Santalales; family Viscaceae; genus Viscum; species Viscum album. The sequence goes on from OY728120.1 coordinate 1,417,245,540, forward strand.
AGATCTAAAAGAAACTTCATGTTGCGAGTAAAGTGAAGCATCATGACACTAGATTTTTTAGGATTCAATGAATCTGCAAAACTGGAGAAGGACGCTTACAAATCATATAATACATTTACATATCATGATTTCATTAGGAGAAGTATTTACCATTGTAAGGACCCAGTTGGAGCAATGAACCAATGAGAGGGGGTGAATTAGTGGTACCCCTTTTTCCCTTTTTAAGTTCCCTTAATATTGAGAACAACCTTTTTCTCCTGTTAAAGATATAATTCCCTACTGAGAAAACAAACAAGCAAACATCCAAAGGAACACAGCAATTTACAAGGTTCACTATTCAATAAGAATAGCTATGTCCTTGGTATGGTTGGAAACAATCCAGCACCATACAATCCACTAAGAAAACAATCCTTGGATTACAACGAGTAGGATATACCCTTACACTCATGAAGCACTGTGAAACAATAACTTTAGTGTGTGTGAACCCTCTTAGCATAATAGGAAAATGACTCTTTTCGTGTAACAACTTATGTTACCTGCACTTCCTTTCAAATACACATGTGTAAGAAAGTTCAGCACAAATCTTCACTTCCTTACCCAAAAGAAAGGCAAGGACTCCTTGGACTTGAGATAGATCAATTACAGTCTGAACTCCCATTCTGAATCTCCATTCTGAATTTTCTCAATCTGATTCTTTAATCTGAATTTTTTCCTTCAATCTGATTCTTCAATCCAAATCTTCCTCAGTCTGAGAAACTCAATACGGTGTCAACCAATACTGATTCCCCATTCTGATTAGTTTAGTCCGTACTTCCCATTCCGAATCTGTATTCCGATTTTTCTCATTCCGAGAAACTCAATACGGTGTCAACCAGTATCAAATTTTCATTACAATTGAAACCGTAATAAAACTATGTCAGCCAAGCACTTATTTCTCTCTATAGATTATCATAGCTTCTCTCACTACATAATCATCACTCATTTACTTTGAACTCGGATATCCTTTTATAGGTGCTCCAAAGTGTGCTTAGGCGGGAAACCAAAATATTTTCCCTCTAACTTAGATTCACCCAAATCTTAATTTCTCCTGAAATCTTGGAGTAATTAAGACTTTTTCAACACTTCTAGAATCTTCTCAAATCTTCTTCCACTTCTCTTTATTTAGAATTTTGGCCTTTTCTAGATCCGACCTTGTTACACAAGTTTCTGGGTATCACATTCTCGGATCCACTTATCTGTCTTCTCGGCATCACTTTCTCGGATTCACTCATGTGTCTTCTCAGCATCACTTTCTCGGATTCACTCATCTGTCTTCTTGGCATCACTTTCTCGGATTCACTCATCTGTCTTCTCAGCATCATATTCTCATATCCACCCTTCTTGATTCTTCATAATCACTTTCTCGGATCCACTTTTATTGAGTCTTCGACATCACTTTCTCGGATCCACTCTTCTTGAGTCTTCGGCATCACTTTCTCGGATCCACTCTTCTTGAGTATTTGGCATCACTTTCTCAGATCCATCCTTCTTGAGTCTTTGGCATCACTTCAATTCTCGGCATGACTCCTCACTGCTTCTTTGGCATGACACCATTTCAATTCTCGGTATGACTCTTTATCACTTCTCGGTATGTCTTTTCATTGCTTCCTCAGTATGAAAAATTATTCATTCTCAGTATGACTCCTCTTTATTAATCGATACCGAAGATTTTGAATTCTCGGTATGACTCCTCTGGATCTTGGTACGACTTCACTAGTTCTCGGTACGATGTTCTGGTTCTCGGTACGACTTCTGGTTCTCGGTACGACTTCTGGTTCTCGGTGCGACTTCACTAATTCTCGGTACGACTTCACCAATTCTCAGTACGACTTCTCCAATCAACTTTTGATTGCATCATGAGTACTTTCATATACTCAAAAATTTAGAGTTACAAAATAGAAAATCATCATCATAATTTGTAATGAAGTCTTAGAGCCTTCACATCTCCTATCATCCAACTTCTGAATTCAACTGCTTCCAGGTTCCGAGAATTTGCAACTTGCCGGTTCCTAATTTCTCAATTTCCAGATTCTGAGTTCTCCGAACACCAGGTTCCCAGAATTGCAACTTCTAGGTTCCGAATCTTCAAACTTCTAGGTTCTTAATTATTTGAAATGCAAGGTGTCTTTCCTTTATGAAATCTTTCTTAAGACCAACAAATGACAAACCATGAAAACCATCTCTTCTTTTAGCTTGGTCCATAACAATCTCCCCCTTTGGATTTTGTTGTCAATCAAGTTTTCATAAATTACCAAACTTTGAAACCTCAATAAATGGATTACTTATCAATAATTCTAAGCCTACGTGAGCAAACTCAAAGTAGGAAACAAGAATCATTGATAGAAAAACCATGATGTCTATAAGGTAGTGAATATGACATCTTCATCTTCCTTTTCTAAAATATTCATTCTTCTTGTATACAAATTCATATTATTTCCTAGAACCACTCTAATCAAATAGTTATAAAAGATCACAAACACAAACACTACTGAGTTCACAACTTACCCACAACTTTCTCTTTAAACAATAGATTTATGATACAAAAAAACTTCTACCCCTTGACAAAACAATCCAAAGGTAAGAAGAGAGGGGACGGAACAACATACCTTAGCCTTAAAGAGAAAGATGTTGTACACCCATGTTCAACCTCAATCTTGGGAATGATTCCTTCAGAAAGGGTTTCGTGAAAATATCAGCAACTTTTTCATCAGATGAAACATATTCAAGTTTCAATTCATTCTTTTCCACATGCTCTTTGATGAAATGATATTTGATGTCAATATGCTTCGATTGAGAATGTTGGACTTGATTTTTGGTAAGATTAATTGTGCTTTGATTATCACAGCCCAAGAGCAAGGGTAACATCACTTCAACTAACAAATCATCCAACTGTGTTTTCATCCAGATAAGTTGAGTAGTGGCCATGGTGGCAGCAACATATTCAGATTCATCTATACTGAGTGTCACAGAATTATGCTTCTTCGAGTTCCATCCAACACAAATTTTTCCCATAAAGAAAACTCCACCAAATTTGGATCTTATATCATCAACATTTCCTTCCCAATCTGCATCTGAATATCCAAAAAAATCAATGTTATTTGAACCACTATACTTGATTCTAAATTCTGTTGTTCCTTTAATGTATCTGAGAATTCTTTTTCCAGCAACAAGATTTGATTCTTTAGGAGCACTCTGGAATCTTTCACATAAGTTAACAACAACAAAAATACCTGGTCTTGATGCAGTCAGGTACAACAAACTTCCAATCAGCTTTTGATATTCGTTTTGATCAACTTCTTTTCCTTCATCATTTTTTCTTAGCATTGTTCCCACTAAGATAGGAGTTGATACAGGTTTTGAGTTTTCCATACCAAACTTCTTGAGAAGTTCCTTAGCATACTTTTCTTGGGAGAGAAAAATGAATTCTTTCTGTTGCAAGATTTGTAACCCAAGAAAGTGTCTCATTTCACCCAACATGGACATCTCAAATACATTCTTCATTTCTTCACCAAACCTTTTACAGCTTCTTTCATCATTTCCAGCAAAAATAATGTTTTCAACATAGACAATCATAATGAGAGAAAGATGTTGGCTTTACTTGATGTATAGATTTTTTTCAACTCTTCCTTTCTTGAAGTTCATCTCTTTTAAGCAAGTATCCAGTTTGAAATACCATGCTCTTGGAGCTTTATTTAGACCATACAAGGCTTTCTTCAACCTACACAAATAACTTTCATCCTTCCCAACAACAAATCCACAAGGTTGTTCAATATAAACTTCTTCTTTAAGATCACCATTAATAAATGCGGATTTGACATCCATTTGGAAGATTTTGTAGCCTCGTTGTGCAGCAATAGAAAGAAAGATTCAGATAGTTTCTAATCTGGACACCAGAGAAAAAGTTTCTTCAAAGTCAATTCCTTCAATCTGAGAGTATCCTTTGCAAACCAATCTTGCTTTATTTCTGATAACTTCACCTTCTTCATTTAGCTTGTTCTAAAAGACCCACTTTGTGCCAATAATATTCTTATTTTTAGTCTTGGGTATGAGTTCCCGTGTATCATTATTTTCAATCCGATCCAATTCTTTATTCATGGATTGAACCCATTCTGGATGCTCAAAGGCTTCTTTAACATCATTTGTTTCCACTTTAGAATACAAGGAAGTATGTGATATGGAATTACCTGTTCTTATTGTTTGAGCTGTGTGACGTTGATCACCAATTATGTTCTAAGCTTTCACTTGTTTCATAAACCTTGGATAAGTCTTTCGTGTGCCTTCCTCATCACTTGATATGGCTGAATCTGATTCTTCATCTTGATTAGGATTACAATTCATTGCATCCTTATCAGAATCGTTAACTTCATCTTCCTCATCTTCCTTGTCTGTCTGGACATGCTTATCTTTCCTTGGATTTTCAATGACTTTTACATCAACTACATCCACTATTATTCTTGTTTATTTGTTAAAACATCTATAACTTCTTCCTTCTAGTGCATAACCAAGAAAAATTACATCTTATCCTTTTTGCTCGAATTTTCCATTGTTTCCACCTTTCTTCTTTATAATGCATGGGCTCCCAAAAACATTAGCATGCTTCATACTTGGAGTAATTCCATAGAAAAGTTCATATGGAGTCTTTTTTGATTGGGGCCTGTAGAAACATTGATTTTGAATATAAATAGTTCTACTTGTAGCTTGCCTCCAAAAGTAATGAGTAAGGCCATGTTCAAGCAACATGGTTCTTCCCATTTCTACCAAGCTTCTGTTCTTCCTTTCGGCAACCCCATTTTGTTGAGGTGTATATGGAGCACTATATTCATGCTGAATTCCATACTTCTCAAGATAGACTTCAAATTCTTTACTTCTATACTCACCACCATTATCTGTTCTCAACTTCTTCACAGAGTACTCACATTCTTTCTCTGCTTTTCTTCTGAAGCTTTTAAACATTTTCAGGGCGTTTGACTTGTGCTTCATAAACATAACACATTTAATGCGAGTAAAATCATCAATGAAGGTGATGAAGTACTTTTCTTAATTTTTTTGGTTGTTTTATCATCGGCCCACATACATCAGAATGTATTAGTTCAAGGGGTTGTTTAGAACAAATTTCAACCTTCTTATGCACAATGCTTGTAATATTTTTTTTCTGATAGGTAGTGCAACACCAATCTCTTCTTCTTGGAAATTCTGGAATATCTCGAACACTGTCCCTTTTAGATAACTTGCTCATATTTATCTGACACATGTGTCCAAGTCTTCTGTTCCACAACTGATTTTCTTCCACTAAGCTCATGTAATAAGAGTTTTGTGAATTTCCAACCTGAAACAGATTCCCTTTGGTTCGTTGTCCTCTTGTAACAATCTTCCCATCTTATTCACTTTTCACAAAAAATCCATCTTTCTTGAAGATAACTTTGTTACCCTCATCACCCAATTGTGATACACTTAGAAAGTTGTGCTTCAGCCCATCAACATACAGAGTTTTCTTGGACTACAATTTTTCCTTCCCAATGATGGCTGATCCAACACCTTTGATTTTTAAAGATTCATCAATGCCAAATGTCACAGTACCTTCTTTAAACTTCTTCACATTCTTTATAAACTTCAAGTCTCCTGTCATATGTGAAGAACACCCACTATAAAGTATCCATGGTCGTTCTTCCTTTGTAAATTTTGGAGCAGTTTCAACAACAAGAGATTTTTCTTCTTTCACTTCTTTCTTCACCTTCTGCTTCTGAGAGTTAAGAACTTTTTTTGAGCTGGTAATAGCACAATACATCCTTTTTCAATATTTCTAGGTTGTTCACACCTTTCGCAAATAGTCTCCAGAGGCTGGAACCTATTTCCTGTCTTGAATTCATTCTTCTCAACTTTCTTCAAGAAAACTTTCTCACTCTTCTTTCTTTGAGGAGATTGACTCCCCCTCAATCTCTTCCTTTCATAACTTGTGGGGTGTTGGTAATAATGTTGATTGAACAAACACATATTCGTTGTATTCTCAAATCCACCACAAAACCAACAGTACCCATAGAAGGAGTACCTTCCTCTAAAGCTTTTGTACTGATAATTCTTTGTTACTCTTTCTTTAGACCCACCAACCATTCTTTTGTTAGCAAGATTGTTATGCTGGAATTATGCCTTCTCTAATTTTACTTTTTTTCACCAGTTTTATACTTTAGTTTCCTTGAAACTTCTGAGTTCCCAACAACAATGGTCTTGGCCACATAAATAGCTTTCTCATCTTTCTTCTTCACAGCAACCACTTTATTATTTTGTTGAATTTTCTCCGGATTTCCTTGTTGAGATCTTTCACCTACATTAGCAGTTGAGTTTTGAAAACATATGTTTCTTAATTGAACTTCTTAGAGATTCTTTTGAACAAGCTCTAATTCTTCCTCTTTTGCTTTCAACTTAACTATCATGTGATCATTTTGGTTTTTCTCATCTTCAAGAGACTTCTTCAAATCTTTAATTTCTTTCTCAAGTTCTTCTGTAACATTAGCTTGATTTTATGTTGAGGAACATTCTTCTTCCAATTTTTTTTAAGTTTCTATAGCCTTCTTATCTTCCTTAAACATTCCTTCAATTCTTCTTTCAGATGCATCTCAAGCTGATTTTCTTCTTCTTCTGAGTTGTTGCTTCCAAAATATTCATCATTCACTATTTCAATGAAAGTATTCTCAACACCATGCTCAACTGATTTTTCAGATTCAGTATCACTTTCTTCATCTTCTACATTTAAAGATAGAAAAACTTTTCTCTTTGATTTGAAGAACTTCTTTTCTTTCCTTGACTTTCCGTTACCACCCTGCTTCTTTCATAAATTTCTTTTCTTTCTTTCTTCTTCCTCAATGTCTTCTTCATTCTCCCTTCAAGGACAGTTAGCCACAAAGTGGCCAATGCCTCTACATTAAAAACACTTCAAGGGAATTTTTCCCTTGTATTTATATGTTCCTCTTTTAAAAATTTTTGAAAACAAGGATAAAATATTGTTAAGATTTTTACAAACCTCACTTTCAGAGTCAGAGTCAACACGATCTTCTTTAATCAAGATCTTATTAGACTTCTCATTCTTCATGGATTTGAAAGATAATTATCTACCAACCTTTTTCTTGGTCTTTATAGACTTTTCCATTCTCATCACATAAGTAATGAGTGTGCTATAAAAATAATAAAGAGATAGATTCTCTGAGTCTCTGTCTTCTAATGAAGATACATTCACATCAAATTTATTAGGAATAATCCTCAAGATTTTTTCCACCACAGTAGAATCTTTCATCTCTTCACCAAGACATCTGATGGTACTAACAATATCGTTCACCCTGGTGAAGAAATCCCCAACAGATTCATGCTCTCCCATATTCAAGTCTTCATAATTCAACCTCCAGATTTGATGTTTTGCCTTCTTGACTTTTGTGTTGCCTTCGTATATGTTTTTCAATTTGTCCCATATACCTTTGGCTGTGGCCACTCCTTTCACTCTCAAGAACTCAATTTCAGAAATTGAAGACAATATAGCATTCTTGGCTCTTCTATCAATCTCAAGAAACTTCTTGTCAATAGGTGTAAATGGAACATTATCATGAATGGAAGGAAAACCAACTGTTGCAGCTTCAAGAACTTCATAACTAATAGACATGAGATACGGTAGCATTTTATCCTTCCAGATGTAATAGTTCTTCCAATCGAATACCAGAATGCCTTTACTGTTCACACAATTTAGATTTTCCATCAGCAAGGAAAACAAAGGAACCTCCCTCTAATACCACTTTCAAGGACCCAGTTGGAGAAATGAACCACTGAGAGGGGGGGTGAATTAGTGGTACCCCTTTTTCCATTTTTAAGTTACCTTAATATTGAGAACGACCTTTGTCTCCTGTTAAAGATATAATTCCCTGCTGAGAAAACAAACAAGCTCACATCCAAAAGAACACAGCAATTTACAAGGTTCACTATTCAATAAGAATAGCTACATCCTTGGTATGGTTAGAAACAATCCAGCGCCATAAAATCCACTAAGAAAACAATCCATGGATTAAAACGAGTAGGATATACTCTTAAGCTCGTGAAGCACTTTGAAACAATCACTTCAGTGCGTGTGCACCCTCTTAGCACAATAGGGCAATGTCTCTTTTCTTGTAACAACGTATGTTACCTGCACTTCCTTTAAAATACATAAGTGTAAGAAAGTTTAGCACAAATCTTCACTTCCTTACCCAGAAGAAAGGCAAGGACTCCTTGGAATTGAGATAGATCAATTATAGTCTGAACTCTCATTCCGAATCTCCATTCCGAATTTTCCCAATCTAATTCTTCAATCTGAATTCTGTCCTTCAATCCGATTCTTTAATCCAAATATTCCTCAGTCTGAGAAACTCAATAAGGTGTCAACCAATACTAATTCCCCATTCTGATTAGTTCAGCCTGAACTTCCCATTCCGAATCTCTATTCCGATATTTCTCATTCCGAGAAACTCAATACGGTGTCAACCAGTATCAAATTCTCGTTACAATTGAAACCATAATGAAACTCTGTCAGCCAAACACTTATTTATCTCTCTATATTATCAGAGCATATCTCACTACATAATCATCACTCATTTACTTTGAACTATGATCTCCTTTTATAGGTGCTCCAAAGTGTGCTTAGGCGGGAAACCAAAATATTTTCCCGCTCACTTAGATTCACCGAAATCTAAATTTCTCCTAAAATCTCGGAGTAATTAAGACTTTGTCAATGATTCTAGAATCTTATCAAATCTTCTTCTTCTTCTATTGATTTAGAACTTTGGCATTTTCTAGATCTGACCTTGTTACACAAGTTTCTCGGTATCACATTCCCGGATCCACTCATCTGTCTTCTCGACATCACTTTCTCGGATTCACTCATCTGTCTTCTCGGCATTACTTTCTCGGATTCACTCATCTTTCTTCTCGGCGTCACTTTCTCAGATTCACTCATCTGTCTTCTCAGCATCATATTCATGGATCCACCCTTCTTGATTCTTCGGCATCACTTTTTTGGATCCACTCTTCTTGAGTCTTCAGCATCACTTTTTCAGATCCTCTTCTTGAGTCTTCAGCACCACTTTCTCGGATCCAATCTTCCGAGTCTTCAGCATCACTTTCTCGGATCCATCCTTATTGAGTCTTCGGCATCACTTCAATTCTTGGCATGAATCCTCACTGCTTCTTTGGCATGACACCATTTCAATTCTCAGTATGACTCTTCATCACTTCTCGGTATGGATTTTCATTTCTTCCTCAGTATGAAAAATTCTTCATTCTCAGTATGACTCTTCTTTATTCATCGATACCGAATATTTTTAATTCTCGGTATGACTCCTCTAGATCTTGGTACGACTTCACAAGTTCTCGGTACGATGATCTGGTTCTCGGTACGACTTCTGGTTCTCGGTACGACTTCTGGTTCTCGGTGCGACTTCACCGATTCTCGGTACGACTTCACCAATTCTCGGTATGACTTCTCCGATCAACTTTTTCTTACATCATGAGTACTTTCATATAATCACAAATTTAGAGTTACAAAACAGCAAAGCATCGTCACAATTGGTAATGAAGTCTTATAGCCTTCACATCTCCTATCAGCCAGCTTCCGAATTCAACCGCTTCTAGGTTCTGAGAATTTGCAACTTACCGGTTCCGAATTTCTCAATTTCCAGATTCTGAGTTCTCCGAACACCAAGTTCCGAGAATTGCAACTTCTAGGTTCCAAATCATCAAACTTCCAGGTTCTGAATTCTTTGAAATGCAAGGTGTCTTTCCTTTATGAAAACTTATTTAAGACCAACAAAAGACAAACCATGTAAACCATCTCTTCTTTTAGCTTGGTCCCAACAACAACTTTTTCATGTTGTAAACACTTTTAAACATCATGAATGTTTAGGATAGAAATAGATACAAATATTTCACCAGTGATGTGGATTAAACATCATGTAATTTTACACATCATGCATGTTTTGGAAAACAGAAAAATAAAGTTACCCATTTATGTGATTTTTATGGGAGGATTATAAAATAAAAAATTATGCCACACCTTGGGGGACATCCATTATTGAGAAGAGCCTCAAAAAACAACTACTATAGAGGCGCACACCACTAGATCCCTTCTTTATTAGGTATTCATGTTGCTTGTTCTCATCATGCCTAGAACGATCGAGTAGTTTTCTTTGTTTCAGGTGATGTAATTGTATGGGGGAGTATTTTTAGGGATTATTTCTATTTTATATTCTTGTTTTGGATTATTTCTACTCTTTTTATCAATTAAAATTCATCTTCTTTTCATATTACATGACCATTGTGTGATATTTGAGGTGTTTCATTTATTTCATCAATTTATTACCATATTTTTTATACGACCATTATGAAATCTAGTGTATTTATGTTTAAATAAGGTTTTGGGTCACCTATTTTTGTGATTTCCCCAAGTAAATTACCATTCCAGTGGTGAAATAAATGGATTAGTATAGGGTACCCAGACCAAGGATCCATGCTGACTCAATTCTGACACTATATAATAATGAACCTAAAATCAATTGAATCCCTAGTTCAAGAACATAAAAATCAATGAAACAATATAGTCATATCTCTTTATTTCAAACCTAATCCTTACTACTATTTTCTCTCTTTACAATAAATAAAAAAATTGAAATTGAAATTTAATTAATTAATTTAGAACATATGAACTGTCCCTATGGGTTTAACACGTGGACTTACAAAGTACTACTTTTTTAGTTAGATTTTCCGAGTTTTATAGATTATTAAATATTTATGACTTCATAGGATTTAACGACACCCTATGTGATATAATTGATTCCACTTAGTAAAATATTAAGTAGGGTCCATTTTCTATGCCTGATATATTTTACCCTTATAGTTTAAGGACTAAATAATATGGATCACCACTTCCCCCAAAACTATAGCATCCCGCCTTTTATCACATAAACTTTAATTACATTATACAAAACTGAGTATATTTAAGGATTAGTGTCTTGGAAACTAGGAACTTAATACACGAAAACAAAAAAACATTCTTCTTAAACACTTGAAAGGCATCTTCATTTGTTCATCCTAAGTTCATTATAGAATCTCATAACCTGGGAGCATACATCAAAGGAAAGGGTGAGAAAAAGGCCCAGTAAGGGAAACAAGGGAAACATTTTACATGAGAACTTGAGATACATCAAAAGTCATGAAAAATAAATTTAAGGCATGAGAAAGAGATCATGAGGCATATCATAATAAAAATAACGTTTTTCATAACTTGAATATGTGGCTAAAAAATTTAACTTAGACAATCATTTCCGTTTCACCAAGGTCCATCCCCAAGGGGTCATTAAAAAAATTACCAAGTTTATTCACCAAGGTATCGTTAAAATGGTCATCTTCAGAGATTAAGTCTTTACCCAATGCATTAGAGCGCTATCAGGGCGCACCCTTAAATTTGTCTTTATCATCATGTGTGCCACATATATCATCATCAAACATTTCATAAATAACCCATATATCATAAAATAAATGGGTTTCATTTCATAATCATAACATTTTAAAAACTTCTTTTAAGACATGATCTTTCTATCATTTTAAACCCACAGAAAAAGGAAAGTGGGTTTCATGTATGTAAGTCCCAGAATTAAAATAGAACATTTTGATATATATTTTAATACCCATATAGAAGAAATATCTTTGATTATTCACTTAATAAAATAAAAGAATTTGAGAAAAAGAGAAAGATATTTTGAGACAAAAATTCTGCAGCATAACAGCTATGTTTCGGGGTTTTAGAAAACATTGAAAAGAGAGGGGACATGGGTCACCCACTCATAAATGATCCATAAAATAGTAGGGGGACAGAATATAGATGATATAAGTACATGGTAATGAAATTTTAAAGACATACCATATGAAATGAAAAACATGGAAGGAAGACAAAAATAAGATTTCTCTTATGAAAATCCGGCAGCCTAACGGCGTCACTTAAAACTTCAAAAAGGGAATTGACGAGATAAAATTGGGTATCTCATAATATGAAAATAAAATATCAGTATTATAGATATATAGATAATACCCCAACATAAAAAAAGGAACTTGAAAGAATTGACATGAAAATAGAACTTGAAAATGAGAAGGGTGAAAGAATCCCTTAAAAATTTGGCAGTCTAATGGCGCCACTTAAACATTCTTAAAATGAATTGATGAGAGAAAGAGGGGGTGTCTCATCATATTAAAATGAAAAGGAAATTATGATGAATATGAAAGAACATCCTAAAACATAAGAACATGGAGCAAAAAAGATATGACATAAAAGAGAGTACTTGGAAAGAAAGAGAGAGGTAGGATCCCTTACCTTCAAGAGTATCTTCAAAATCATGAAGTTTGGGACCTTGGGAGGCTTGAGGGCACCTGTGGAGGACTCGTTGGGAGGTAAGGAGACCATAACTTCGTTGAGGAGGATTTTGGAATGGAAATCATGAGAGAATGGCTTGGTATTTTTAGGGAAAGTGAGGGGACAATGCATTAATGGCCAAGTGACACCTCATTGGTGGTATTGGAAAAAACATGGGCTTGCCCATGGTATTTGCCCATGGTATTGGCCACTTGGTACACCTAATACCTTATCTTACTATTCATAAGTCGACCATATTGATTACATACTTAATACATCATTTAATGATGTCATTAAACACTCGTAACTTAAAAACTGTATTTTCACTATTCATCGAAAATTCAACTTTCTGAGAAAAATCCCAAAATTTCACCTTAACCAAATATCGATGCTCTGATTTCAAAAATGAACTCCATTTTATAAAAATAATTTTCTAAATATTTTTAATTTAATTTTTAAATAAATACACTATTCACTGAAAATTCATTTTTTTCAGAAAAAAACCCCAAAAATTACATTAACATAATATCGATGCTCTGAGTTCAAAAATGAAATCCATTTTACAAAAAAAATTCTAAATATTTTTAATTTAATTTTTAATTAAAAACACTATTCACCCGAAAAAACTAATACTTGACTAATAATTTCTGAAATAGTTATTTACCTATTTTGTTTAATCACATTACTTAATCAAGGTGCCTATAATATATTAATACTTTCTTTAAGTGAGATTACTAATCCATTTGGTCACATTACTAATCCTAAGCATAAAATCACTATTCATAAATTACTATTCACCAAAAATTAATTTGATCTTGTTAGACTCCAAATTTCTTACTGAACACATTTGCAGAAGACCATTTTTTGAAAATCATTACACATCATTAATTATTTAAGGTTTACAAAAATATTTTAAAATATCCTTTTTTTCAAATTCATCAATAATATACATCCTACATTTATTCGGAAATTTAAAATTTTACAAACTTCACCATAAGAAGAAAACACAATTTTATTTATCTCAAAGGATTACACAAAGTAGTTATGGTTTCCTTACATAGCCCCTTATAACCCCAGTATAGGACTTAAGTGTTAGGTGTGCTAAGCTGAGAGAATCTGAGGGAGGCTTGGTCAACATAGCATGAGTAGTAATTTCTATCAGTTTGAACTTCTCACGAAGGCGATTCCGTTCTAACTTCACACGATGAAGTTCAGCTTGGGTTTGGTCCATAGCAAAGACCAGTGGTGCCACCTCCTTCCCAAGTTCTATTATATGGGATTTGATTGGCCTGAGACTACTGGATGAGGACATCGAATATTCTTTCTATATTAATTAACCAAGATCACTTGTATTTAGAGACAATAATCACAACATTTAGTTTCCAACAGTCATATTGACCAATGGTCATATAATAGTAGAAAACCCAATGGTCTCATTTTAATTATACTCATGTTATCAAATGAAACAGTTTTGTTGAGTATAAAATAAAATAACACACAAAATTAAGAACAAAGATTTATTCAAAATTTTGGGTCATTGCAAAAACAGTATCAACTGAAGAGGTTGCTTGTGGTACATGTTACACTGCTTCTTCTTTATGCCTATAAGAGGTCCTTCTAGGATTCCTTGTCTACTAAACACAAGGTACAAATTATTGAATACATAATTAAATCTAAAAATAATTAAATAAACCAAAAAACCCATATAATATTTCTTAAACAAACAACATTAATATAAACAACACTTTCAAATGAATAAGGTCTAAATGTAGCTTCCAGGAATAGAAAATGCATATAGAAGGTCGTGCACAAATTATATTTTATTTTCATCAACAATGATAAATAATATATTTATAAAATGATAAACATTGAGATCAATAGAATTGAATCAAAGAAAATAGGAAAGATATAAAATGTTGGAACCAAGCACAGGATCAACACATGTTATTTATAATGGATTTAATCAAATAAGGAATTACCTTGTAAGAATTATTTATTTGTTGATGGATCTGAAAAAATATTTGTGTTGTATCATCATTTAATTGAATGAATAAAGAGTATATTACCTCTATTTTTGATCCATATGTGTTTCTCAAATATCTGAATGTCACTGTAGGAATCTATGTGTGCTAGCACATAAGATCCTATCACTTGTATAACTCAACAATGATTACCATGATAATCACTTCCAAATCATTCTCCTTGGTCTATCTAGACTTGATAGTGGGAGGTGGAGGAATATCACTCTCCATTATTGGGAGATTTCTTGGAGAAGGGATATCTCAATGGCTTTGAAAGGATTCTTTGAGTTCATTGTGCACAACAAAAAAATGAATTGGCACTCTTAGATAAAAAATATAAATTGGTTTATATACAATTAGAGTTTAGAAATAAATATTTTCACAAGTTACCTTCAATATTTATTCAATACTTGTAGAACACCATGCCTATAATAATAATCATAATATTATTTTATCTGCATGTGATTAACTGGTGAATTAAATTAAATATTATTTAATCAAATATTATTCAATATATATTATTTTTAATGAGACCTAAAAACTCATACTTCCATTCCTTAACAATATTTATCTGGCCTTTAATAATTACTATTTATTTAATAAATAAATATCACTACATTTATTCACTAATAAATAAATATTAATTAAATATTCTACTCATATAATATTCCCTCGAATAATTAGTGATGGAACATATGAGATCAAGCATACATGAATAATTATTAAACCATATGTGAGAATAATATTTTTTCAACTTGATAAATAATAAAGAATAATATATTATTTAATTGATATTATGTATACACTTAGTGTATGACCCTCTAGGCCTCTTTCTCGGTGACATTAGGTGAAGCAGCTAAAAGCGCATGGTTAACATCTGGAAACACACCAAGGCACCCATAGATAAAGAAGTTAATTACAAAATTAAATAATACCTCATATGGTCACTTTCAATTTAATATAATACCTTTATCATTATTTATATAATCAATTAGGTTTCACGTTGGTGTCTCAACCTATGTGCTCTATGTATCTTTCTTTTACATTACAGAAATCGAACATGCCTATAGAATACCATGGCCATAGATTTATTTATGATATTTCATTTATTTCAAAGGACCTAGGATGTCAACTTTTATTAAATAAAATAAGGTTAAAATCATTTCTTTCATTATTTGTTGATGAAATATTACTCATGATGCACCCAATGTATCCTACCTTACCACAAACATATGTCATCACGGCTTTTGTGAATACATCAAAGTACTCAAATATAATACTTATTAATAATAATAATAAATTTTAAGTATAAATACACACATATGTAGATAGGAATATCCAATGACACATATAAATGTTGATTTCTGACTTGAGGGTCTTGTTCTATTAATATCCTACACTGGATATTATCAATGGTGTATACCATGATAAGGTGCCTAAAGGTTCTATGAGTCTCCACCCTTGATATCCTGTATCATTTCTGACCCTTAAATGATATCATCCGACTATAGAACATATATTTAATAATACTCTCATGTAACTTTTATGTTCTCATCAAAGTAGGGAACTGCTATAACCTTTTAGTGTGACTACTACTCTTAGGACATTATCACATACTATGTTATGCATGAGAAAAAATCATGATGTGATATGGAGATTATTAATATTAAAAAAAATATGAATACATTATATCATAAAGTACATAGAATTTGGTTCTAGGGCACCAACTCCAATAGACTCACACTTTCACTAGAGCCAACTTCTAAAAACCTTCAGTCTACTATCTCTCACAAGATAATCATGAATCTTTTAAGATAGGCCATTAGTAAAGGGTTCCAACATATTTTATTCTATGGGAACTCTTCTTACTGCAACTTCATCCCTCTGATAAAAATCCATCAAGAGTTGATACTTCCATAGTATATGATTTATCTTTTGTTGTGACCATTCCACTTTTATAAGAGCCACCTCTATAGTATTACCACAATATAATGTGATAGGGTCATTACTACTATGTACCATATAATGATCCTATACAAAGTTTTATATCCAAATGGATTCATTGGTTTCATTATAAGACACTATATACTTATACTCCACTATAGAATCAGTGAAAACTATCTTCTTTAAACTCTTATATATCATAGATCCTATTTTTAGATAATAAAAATATCTGAACTGCGACATTAGATCATTAAAATCTATTTGAAAACTAGCACCAGTATAAACTCTGATGACCATCTCCTCATCTCCTCAATACATCAAAAACATATCTTTAGTTTCTCTCCGATAATTGAGGATAGCCTTAGTAGAAGGACAATGTTTTACTCCTAAATCTGCTTGATATATACCTACCATGATAAATGCATAGGAAACATCGAGTCTAGTACATAACATGGAATACATGATTGATCCTATCATTCAATCATATGGGATCTTAATCATTCTATCTTTCTCCTTTTGTGTCTGAGGAAACATTCTCTTAGAAAGATATAAACCATGTGACACTAGAATGAATCCCCTCTTAGATTGTTCCATAATTCGTCTCTTTAGTATATGGTCAATATATGTACTTTGACATTGTCCAAGTAGCCTCTTGGATATATCATTAATTGTCTTGATCCCTAGAATATATGTTTCTTCACCTATGTCCTTCATGGAAAACACTTTTTAACCAGTCCTTAGCAGACTGTAAGACCGGTATGTCATTTTTCAATAAGGAATATGTCATCAACATATACTACTAGGATAACAACTACATTTCCACTAAACCTCTTGTAAACACCTAGCTAAAATTCATTCATAATGCATAAAAATTATTTACTAGATTCATCGAATCGAATGTTCAATGATTTAGATGCTTTCTTCAATCCAAAAATGGATTTATAAAACTTGAAAATATTTTTGGCAACACCTAGAGTCACAAACACTTCTAGTTGTGTCATATAGAGATCTTTCTAAAGTTTCCCATTAAGTAAATAAATTTTTCTAAATTTCATATTCATGGTAATCTATTATATTGAGTATAATATTGATGGATTTAAACATGAAAACTTGTGAAAAGTTTTCATCATAGTTAATTCCTTGATGAAATTTAAACCCTTTAGAATATAGCCTTACTTTAAAGATATTTACTTTACCTTCCATGTCCAGTTTTATCTTGAATAAACATTTGTACACTATGTTCATTACATCAATTGGTGCATTGAACAAAACCCAAACTAGGTTCTGATACATGGAATCCATTTCAAAATCCATGGATTCTTTCCATCTTGGAGCTTCTAAGATCTTTACTACTTCTTTGTAAGAGAAAGATTCATCCATGTCAACCAATAACGAGTCTCCATCTTTGGTGACTAGAAAACCATATCTTTCTGGTTCCCTTACCTCTCTTGTTCTTCTATGCATTAATTTTGTTTTAGGAACTAATTCTTACAAGGGAACATATGGAATTTGTTCCGCTACCAAATAATGTATATCTTGAGTATCAACTTCATTGAATTCAATCTTTCTATCACTATCCTTTTTTATATTTCTCCCACCTAAGAAATATGGATTATCTAGTGATAGTTACTTCCTTTTTGAGGGGTTATATAGGTAGTATCACTTTGTTTCCTTAAGATACCCTATAAAGATACACTTTGTGATCTAGTTTACTAGTTTTTTACCTGATAAGGCCTTAACAAACACCTCAGAATACCGTATATGTGTATGTGAAAACAACAGTTTATTTTCACCCTATAACATGAAGGGGATTCTATTTTCCACTTTAGTTCGTACTTGGTTTAATACATATACTACAGTTTTTAAGGAATATACCTAAAAGTATAATAGATATCTGCATGACTCTTCATCTACCTTACCATGTTAAAAAAGGTATGATTAATACTTCACTAACATCATTTCATTGTTGTGTGTAAGGTGGTGTGAGTTGAGATAGAATCACAAACTCCCATGGAAGGTCAATAAACTCTTGTTTATGATATTCACCACCTTGATCTAATTGAAGCTTCTTTATATTCTTTCCAAGTTGATTCGCTAATTCATTATTTAATTCTTTGAATTTATCAAAGAAATCAGATTTATACCTCATCAAGTATACATACCCATATCTACTCAATACATTAGTAAAAGTTATGAAATAAAAATATCCATCTCTAACTTCTACTAGAAATGGTCCACACACATCAGTGTACCAATCCTAAAATGTTTGTGTCCCTTCCACCCCATCCACCAAATGGTGGTTTTCCCATAATTTTATGTAAACTATCATGAAACATTTCAATTGGTTTTAGCTCATACTAGTCTAAATAGCCTTCTTAATAGAGATTTGTCAAACACTTTTAGTTTACATGACCAAGATGGTGATGCCATAGCTTGGTGTTATATGAGTTGTGTGAACATGATTCATTATCAATTTCCAATACTTGGTTTTCATAATCTAATGCATAAATACCTTTATTTAAATGTTCTATAAAATAACATATGTTTTTTTATAAAAGAAAAAACTTTTATTTACAAACTTGAAAATAAAATCATCTGCATCCAGACATGATATATAAATTATTTTCTTGGTAACTATTGGTACATAATAACAATCCTTTAAAACCAAAATCATTCTCACTGGAAATGAAAGGTGGTAGTCACCAATTTCTAGAGAGTCCAACCTCACACCATTAGAATCTCTCAAATCCACCTCTCCTCTAGAAATATTTTTGAATCTACTTGGTTCCTACATTTTGATATTGTTATGATAACCACAATATGTATCTCATACCCAATATATAGATGTTGAAAAATTACCCTAGATAATGAATGTACCTTTAGATTCCCCTTTATTTTGGGTGTAGTTTCTCTTCCATTTGACTTTATTTACATATTAAAAACATACTAAATACTTTTCCTTGACCTGCCTCTAAATATTCCTCTTCTTGGAAGAATGGTTCTCAAGATATTTAGACTTGTTATGAGACTTGGTTTCCTTTTCCTTGTTCTTCCTCCTCTTATTCACTATAAGGACCATGGTTTTATCACAACACAAGTCCATATCTTCTTGGTGAATCAGATTAATAAGTTATGAAATACTCTTTTCATTATTGATCATATTATAATTAAAAATAAAAGTGGATAGGGTCTTGGGTATTGAGGATGGTATGTTATCTGTATGAAACTCATCTAGGAATTTAATCCCTGAGATGTCTAAGCATTCAATGTAGTCAATCATCTTGACTACATGAGGTCTAACATGAACCAGCTCTCTAATATTATTTATAAATGGAGAATTGGATATATAATGTCTCTCTTATCACACCTTCTCTCAATATAGATCCCAAAGTTGATACATCATGCTATATCCATTCATTCCCTCATGTTGCTTAAAAATCTCATTGGTCATGGATTATAGCATGAAACATTTAACATTTGTGACATCTTTAAAATTTTTCTCATAGAGATACAAATATTATTCACTAGCCTCAACACCAATTTCATTAGGATTAGGTGCTTTCATCACATATAATTTACTTTAATGGCATAGGATAATGCACAAGCGCCTTTTACACCCTTGGAAATTTATACTGGTGAGAAGGTAATCCTTATCAAGTATGGATCATAGTGATATGTTTGAAGTCATTTTATTGTTATTTATACAAATAGTATGAGTATAATTTTAGTAATTTTTCTAATAAAATTAAAAAAAATATTATATTTATTAACCTCCCACTATTTTATCAAAACCCAATATCCCTCACCATTGGATTCAGGATATCTTATTTCTTGGATATTCTAGTGGCAAGGATCCATGTTCCCCTTCTCATTACCCTAACATTGGTTGTTCAAGAAACAAGAATGGTTTTAGGTAGGCATTCCAAATTCCAACTACATTAACTCATAGTTCCCTGATCACTTGACTGGAATCCCCAATCCTAGAATCCCTAAATTAGATTTCCTTAACCATTTACTCTGAGTTACACCAATTATTTATTTGGTAGTAAACCCCTGATGTGAACCCAGTTAAGTCACCCCAAAAATTCATGTTAGAATTACCTGATAATTTAAAGCATCCCAACTTTGGATGGTCAGTCACTTTAAACTATGGTTCAATTTTAACTAAAATTGTGGATGACTATAATTTATTAATATATATTATTGAGGGATTTTATTATTTTATGTATAAATTTACAATTATTCTCTTTATTACATTTTATTTAATATTAATTGTATGTACTTAAGTGATTAACCATGTATTTGATAATATTTATACATAATCCAAATTATGTTAGTTTTATCTTCTATTCATGTTAATTCATTAATTCGTGTGATTAATACAAAACATCCATAATGAAATAACAATGATACTTGATAGAAATAAAATAATAAAGTGGTATGATCATGTGCTTTTACTAATGGTTATTTTATCTAGAAGATGATAAAATAACCATTAACCTAGGAGAAAAACACCTTGAACCGATTATGGTTCATGTTGTATCTTTCCACCTATTCACCTGTGTATCTCTCTTGGATAGGTTTGGCCTCGAATCCAAACTTGAACTGACTCCACTAACTTGGGAGCTCCATCCATTACATATTTTTTTAATCAAATGAAATCGAATGAAACAATGGGTTTACATAAAAGAAACCATGGGCACAAAGACCCTTACATAATGAGATGAGTTATCAATAGTATGACAAAAATTTAATCTAATAATAAATTAAATGAAAACAATAACATACAAAGGTCTTATTCTAAGATCATCATCATCCATTAACATACTACAATTTATTAATTTAATAAAATTATAATTCAATTAAAATCATTCTTATTTAAGATAAATTATGCTTTGATCAATTAATTATCTTTTTTAATTAATCAATTATTTGGTCTTAATTCTCATCCAAATTTACTTGAGATCCTAATACATAATAATTTTATAAAAATTTATTTAAAATTAAATGTGTACATAAATTCACCTTAGAGGAAACATGGTGAGTACCCATCTGATCTACCAAACATGTATTATACTTTTATATTGTTTAATCATGTGATATTTGGAATACATGATTTGAAACATAAATTCTTGACATGTACTATAAACTTAATGATTACACAGATTGCATAATTTTTCTACCATATGTTCTGCTTCAATGCACGTATAGTAATAACTATAATATGACTCATACATAATATGCAAGAACCAAAAATTGTGCAGAAATTCATTAAATATTTATATATATAAAAACCCATCACATGGTGTGTCCTATCAACTTAATGACCACACACATTCACATATTGATAAGTTTTCCAAAAATAAATTTTAATTATATGAAACTTGGTAGAAGTACATGGTATGTTCAAGCTAGATACACATCCTGTACATTTCTCGCTGTCTATCTAAGTCACACACATAGGGACTCGGCATGTAAACCATTCCATGGAAAAAATTTAGTATACAATGTGTACATGGGAGGCATGGAATGTGGTCTCCAAGTTACACGTTCACCATTGAGGTAAGTCTTGTAAGAAGATACATGGCCCATTTATGACTATAGGACTACATGTCATGTACATGGGCTATACGACATATACTCTGACTGACCATTCCCCAGGATGGCCTAGTTGACACATGGTATATAACTAAATTCACTCTGTGTATTCAATTCACAAGGATTTAATTATTTTCAAATTAATTCTTGGTGAATTGAACACTATTACATGGAGTGTACCTCTGGGTTACGCAGCGTGTACTCTTGTGTTATCCGGACAGATTCCTCGACACCTATGGATGAGATATTTGATTTTATTTCATTCAAAAAATTAATTGACTTGAGTATATTTATGAGAAATGGAAGAGGGAAAATCTTATATCTCAATTAGGATTAAATAATGATTTAACTTGAATTGAAAACTAAATGAAAAATGAAAAAATCAATCAATGATCTTTTAAATTATTATAAATAATTATGTGACCACTCTGATACCACGTGTAGGTTCTAGGTGTAGTGGAAGCATGTGATGGGTCATGACCAACTTTTCTTTTTATCATGATCGATGGTCAATCTAAGATTTACACAATGATAAATGTCGTGACCAATGGAATTGAATCAAAGAAAACAGAAAAGGGATAATATTCTAGAACCAAGTGAAAGATCATCACATATTATTTATAATTAAAGAATTGCCTTACATGAATTATTTCTTAATTAATAGATATGAAAAAAATATGTGTTATACTTTAATTTATTTGAAGTAATAAATATAGTATTCCCTCAAGTGGTGATCCACACATGATCCACAAATCTCTAAACATCGTCGTAGGAATATCTAGGTTCTAGCATGAAAGATTGTATTTCTTGCGTCATTCTCCTTTGATAACCATGATAACCACCTCAAATGTTTTATCCTTGATCAATATATACATTTAATAAATAAATATCACTTCATTATTCTCCACTAAATAAATAAATATTATATTCACTAAATAGAAAATAAATATTCTTTAAATACTCTATTCACATAATATTCTATCAGATAACTGGTGACGGAACACATGAGATCAAGAATACATGAATAATTATTGAACCAAATTTGGTAATAATATTTATTCCACTTGTTGAATAATAAATAATAATATATTATTTTATAGTGATAATGGATACACTTAGTGTGTGACCCTTTAGGCCTCTTTCTTAGTGGCATTAGGTGAACTAGCCTAAAGACCAATGTTAGCATCCAGAAACACCTAAGGTACCCATAAAGAAGGAAGTTAAGGTTGAAATGTCATAATACCTCATACAGATGCTTACTATTTAATATAATCCCTTTATCAGGATATATCTAATCTATTAGGTTTCACACTGGTGCCATCAACCTATAGAACACCATGGCCATGGATTTATGTAGTCAATATCATTTCCCTCAATTTTCCTAAGATATCAACTTCCATTATAGAACAAAAGGGAAAAATCCTCCTTCACATTATTCATTAATGTAATATTACTCGTGACACACCCAACGTATCTCATCTCACTGTAAACATATGCCATCATTTTTTTCATCAAAACATCAAAGTATGTGACCTATAATACTTATCAATAATAATCTTAAAGTATAAGGATCAATAAAAACATCAAAAAATATGAA
Organism: Viscum album; assembly: GCA_963277665.1. Classification (NCBI taxonomy): domain Eukaryota; kingdom Viridiplantae; phylum Streptophyta; class Magnoliopsida; order Santalales; family Viscaceae; genus Viscum; species Viscum album. The sequence goes on from OY728120.1 coordinate 1,417,269,151, forward strand.
CATCTAATGAGACATATAAATTTGGATATCCTACTAGTGGGTCTCGTTCTCATAATATCTTACACTGGATATTACTAAAGGTGTACACCATGAGAAGGTGCGTAAAATCCCTATGAGTCTCCACCCCAAATAACCTATATAATGTTTTTCCCTTAAATGGTATCATCTAGATATAGAACATATATTTAAGGATACTTTTGTGGAACTTCTGAGTTCTCCTTATAGTAGAGAACTGCTATGACCTTTTACCATGATGAATACTCTTAGGACATTATCACATAGTATGTTACACATAAGAACAATATTGATGTGATAAGGATGTTATTAATATTAAAAACTATGAATATAGGTTATCATAAATTACATATAAGTTGGTTCTTGTACTATACCTGACTTCTAACAACCTTCAGTCCACTATATCTCAGATGATACTCATACTTCTACTAAGATACATCTTTATTCAAGTGTTTCATAATGTTATCTTCTATGGTAACTATTCTTACTACAACTTCACACCTCTTATATTAATACCTCAAGAGGTGATACATTTGGAGTATATTCTTTTTCTGTTGTTGTGACCTTGTCTCTTTCACAAGATCCACCATGGTAGTATTATCAAAATACAATGTGATAGTGTCTTTACTTCTAAGTTACACAACAAGTTCCAAGACAAATTTTTGTTTCCAAATGGATTCCTTGGCTACATCATAAGACATTATATACTCAAAGTCCACTGTATAACCAGAAAAAACCATCTTCTTTGGACTCTTCTTGCTTACTGATCCTCTGTTGAGATAGAAAACATATCCTGGCTATGAATTCAGATCATTCAGATCTATTTTTAAACTAGAATCAGTGTAACACCATATTACCATATCCTCATCTCCTCCATACATCCAGAACATATCCTTAGTTATTATCAGATACTTGATAGTATCCTTAATTGCAGACTAATGTTGTTCTCCTAGATATTATTGATATCTACCTACCATGATAAATTCATAAGAAATATCAAATATAGTACATAACATGGAATACATGATTGATCTTATAAATGAAGAATATGGGATCTTACTCGTTCTATCTTTCTCATGTTGTGTCTGAGGACACATTCTCTTATAAAGATGTAAATCATGTGACACTTAAACCAATCCCCTCTTGGATTGTTCCATGATAAATCCATTTTGTATCTTATCAATATATATACATTGAATTAGTCTAAGAATCTTATTGGATATATCACAAATGATATTGATCCCTAGAATATAAGATACTTAACCAAAGTCCTTCATGGAGAAACATTTGTTTAACAAGTCCTTAACAGACTGCAAGATTGTTATTTCTTTTACAATAAGTAATTTTTCATAAACATATACTACTAGGATAATTGATTAACTTCCACTAAAACTCTTGTAAAAACATGGATCACATTCGTTCTTAATGAAACCAAATTATTTTATAACTTCATAGAATAGGATATTTTATAACCTTGATACTTGCTTCAATCTATAAATGTTTATATAAAACATGAAAATATTTTTGACATCACCTGGAGTCACAAACCCTTCTAGTTGTGTCATATAAACATATTCTTGAAGTTTCCCATTAAGGAAAGCAGTTTTTACATTCATATACCAAATTTCATTGTCATGGTAAACAGTTATATCAAGTATAATTCTATTAGAATTAAACATAGAAACTAGTGAAATATTTTCATTATAGTCAATTTTTTGATGTTTTTTAAAGCCTTTAACTAATCTCCTTACTTTATAAGTATTTTGTTTACCTTCCATGTCCAGTTTTCTCTTGAATACCCATTTCCACCCTATAGTCTTTACATCAACCTGAACATTGTTCAGAACCCATTCTAGGTTCTGATACATAGAATCCATTTCATAATTCATATCTTATTTTCATCTTGGATCTTCTGAGATCTCTAATTAATCTTTGTAGTATAGAGTTTAATCATTTTCAAACAATAATGAGTCACCATCATCAAGGACTATAAAACCATAACTTTTTGGTTCCCTTAGCTCACTTGGGCTCCTATGTAGTACTTTTGTTTCAGGAACTACTTATTCCATAGGGACCTATGGAATCATCTCCTCTACCAACTCATGTGTATCTTGTTCATCAAATTAATTGATTTCAATCTTTCTCCCGCTATCATTTTTAAGGATGTGATCCCTCTCAATAAATATGGCTTGTCTGGTGATAATTACTTTCTTGTATGGAGGTTTTTCAGGTAGTATCCCTTTGTTTCCTTAGGATACCCTGTAAAGATACACTTTTTGCCTCAAGGTTCTAGTTTGTTACCTAAGAATACGTTAACAAACTCCTCACAACCCCATACATGTGTATGTGAGAAAATGGGTTTCTTTCCACTCCATAAGTTGAAGGGAACTATATTTTGTAATTCAGTTGGTACTTTGTTTAATGTATATTATACATCATGTAATTTGTATCCCTAAAAGGATAATGGAATATCTACATGACTCAGCATCAACCTTACCATGTCAAACAAGGTATGGTTCCTCCTTTCACTAACACAATTTCTCTGTGGTGGGTAAGGTGGAGTGAGTTGAGATAGATTCCCAAACTCTTATAGAAAGTCAATAAAATCTTGGTTAAGATATTCACCACCTCAATCTGATCGAAGCTTCATTATCTTATTTCAAATTTTTTTCTCTAAATCATTCTTCAATTCTTTGAAATTTTTAAAGGACTCAGACTTATACCTCATCAATTAGAAAAATCCATATCTACTCAAGTCATCAGTAAAAGTTATGATGTAAGAATATCCACCTCTAGATTCTACTGGAAAATGTCCACACACCTCAGTGTACCAATCCAAAAAAATTTGTGGCCTTTTCACCCTATCCATCTAATGGTGGTTTGTCCATTTTACTTTACAAACTAGTATGATATATTTCAAGTTTTTTTAGATAAGAAGATTCTAAATAACCATCTTGATAGAAATTTTCAAATGAACCTAATTTATATGTCCAATATGGGGATTTCATAGCTGGGTGTTATATGATTCATGTGAGCATGATTCTTTATCAATTTCCAATACATGATTTTCATAATTTTATTCATACAAGATATTATTTAAAAGTGTCAAACCATAACATATGTTGTTTTTATAAAAGAAAAAACTTTTATTTCCAAATTTAAAATAAAACCATCTGCATCCAAGCATGATATAGAAATTAGGTTCTTGGTAACCATTGGTACATAATAACAATCCTTTAAAACCAAAATCATTCATGTTGTAAATGAATTGTGGTAGTCTCCAATGGCTAGAGAATCTATCCTCGCACCATTAGAAGCTCTAAAATACATCTATTTAGTAATCTATCATAATCTTCTTGGTTCTTACATTTGGATATAGATGTGATCACCAAAAGTTGTATCTTATAACCAATGTGTAAATATTGAAAGATTACACTCAATAATGAACTCACCTTTATCTTTCCCTTGATTCTAGGTGTACTTTATCTTATAGTGTCCTTGCTTTCCATATGAAAAACATACAACCTCCTTTTCCTTTCCCTAACTCTAAATATTCTTCTTCTTAGAAGGATTTTTCTTGGGATCTTTAGACTTGTTATGATACTTGGGGCCCTTTACCTTGTTATTCCTTTTCTTATTAACCCTAAGAACCATGGTTTTATCATTCCTCATGTCCTTATATACATGGAAAATCAAATTAAGTATTTTTGAAAGACTTTTCACCATTATTTATCATAATATAATTAAAAATAAAATTGGATAAGGTCTTGGGTAGTGAGGATATTATGAGATCTATGCACAACTCATCTAGGACCTTAATCCCCAATATGTCTAAGCATTAAATATATTTAATAAGATTGACTACTTGAGAACCATATAATGTCGAATCTCTAAGATTATTTGTAAATAGAGAATTGGAGATCTTGTATCTCCCTTGTCTCTCCTTCTCTTGATAGACATCCCAAATGTTATACATCATGCTATACGCATTCATGTCCTCATGTTTCTTCAAAATATCATTGGTTTGGATGATATCATGAAACATTGAACATATTTGGAATCATTGAAATATTTCTCATAGAGATACAAATCTTCCTCACTAGACTCATTACTAAGAACATTAGTAATAGGTTCTTCTATCATATATAGTTTCCTTTCAGGGCGTAGGATAACGTGCAAGCACTTTTTCTACTCCTGGAAATTTGTTTCAGTGAGAAGTTTATTCTTATTCAGTATGGATAATAGTGATATGTTTGAATTCATTTTATTGTTATTTATACAAATAATATAAGAATAATTTTAGAAATTTATCTAATAAAATTATAAAAATAAATAAATATTATATTTATTAATCTCCCACTATTTTATTGAAACCTAATATCCCTCACCATTGGCTTCAAAATATATTGTTTCCTAGATATTCTAGTGTCCAGGATCCATATTCCCCTTCTCATTGCCCCAAATTTTGTTGTTAAAATAACTTGAATGGTTTTAGGTAGGAATTCCAAATGCCAACTGGATTAACTCACAGTTCCTTGATCTGTTGAGTGGACTCCCTAATCTTGAAATCTTTAAATTGGATTTCATCTACTCTTTCCTCTCAATTACACAAAGTACTACTTTGGTAGTCGACCCTTGATGTGAAACAAGTTTATTAAACCCAAAATATCATGATAGAATTCCTCGATAATTGAAACCACCACAACTTTGGCTGGCTAATAACTTTGAACTATGGTTTGATTTTAACTATATTGGATAGTTATACCGACTTAATATATATTATTGAGTTATTTTCACATTTTATGTGATAATTTACAAATATTATCTTTATTATATGATTTTTAATATTAATTGGACATACTTAAGTGATTAAACATGTCTTAGAAAATATTTACACATAATGTAATTTATTTTGTTCTATCTTCCATGCTTGTTAATTTTTTAATTCATGTGATAATTAAAAAACATCTATAATTAAATAACCTTGAAAATTTATAGAAATAAAATAATAAATAGGTATGATCATTAGATTTTACTAATGGTTAGTTTATCTAGTGGATGATAAACTAACCTCAAACTATGGAAAAAAACCTTGAACCAATTAAGGTTCATGTTGTAGCTTTCCACCTATCCACATATGTATCTCTCTTGCATTGGTTTGGACTCATCTCCAAACATGTACTACCTCCATTAACTTGGGAGCTCCATCTATTACAAATTATTTTAATCACATGTAGGTGAGGGAAATAAGGGGTTTACATAAAAGAAATTGTGGGTACATAGACCCTTACATAATGAGATGATATATGAAACACAGGCCAACAACTTAATTTAATAATAAATTAAATGAAACCAATCACATTTAAGGGTTTTGGTCTAATCTCATGAGAATACATTAGCATACAATGATTTACACATTTAATAAAATTATCATTCGATTCTAATCGTTCTTATTTAACATACAGTATGCTTGAATTAATTAAATATCTTCTTTAATTAATCAATTGTTTTATCTTAATTCTCATCCAAATTTCCTTAAGATTCTCATCCATAATAATTTTATACAAATTTATTTAAAATTAATTGTGTACATAAATTTACATTGGAGACAACATGGTTACTACCTATCTGAACTACTGGACATGTATTGTACTCGTATACTATTTACTCTTTCAGCATGTGGCATACATGATTTATCACATAATTTAATGATGTTTACTATAAGATTAATCATTACATGGATTACATGATTTTTATTTCACAAGTTATTCTTAAATTAACATAGAGTAATAATAATAATACAACTCATATAGGATGTGAAGATATGAACATTATGCAGAAATTAATTAAATATTTATATATATTAAAACCTATCACATGGCATGTCCTATCAAATTAATGACCTCAAGTAAGCACATGTTGATAATGTTTACATATTATAACAAATTAATTTTAATTATATTCAATTTGGTAGAAGTACACAACATTTACAAGCTAGATAAACGTCATGTACATTTCTCACCATCAATCTGAGACCAACGCCTATGAATTAGCATGTAAACTATGCCCTTGAAAAATTTAAGTACATGGTGTGTACATGGGATACACAGAATGCGGTCTCTAAATTACACATTACCAATCAGGTTGGTCAGGTAAGAAGATACACAACCTGTTTGTGAGTATAGGACTACATTCTATGTATGTGGGCTATACAGTGTGAACTCCAGCTAATTGTGTACCAATTTGGCCTGGACAACATGTGGTGTATAATTAAATGCATCGTGTGTATTAAATGGACATGAATTGAATTAATTTCAAACTAATTCTTGGTGAATTTAAAACGAGTACATAACATGTACCTCTAGGTTACACGGTGTGTACTCTTGTGTTATATGGACAGATTCCTCAGCACCTCTAGATGAGATCTTTGATTTTATTTCATTCATAAAATTAATGGATTTGATTATATTTACGAGAAACAGAAGAGGTATAATGATATATTGCAATTCAGATTAAATAATGAATAAACTTAAATTAAAAACCAAATGACAAATGAAAAAATCAATCAACGATCTTTTTAATTATTAAAAATAATTATGTGACCACTATGGTTCCACTTGTAGGTTATGTGCATAACCTAAGCATGTGATGGGTCATGAAAAACTTTTATTTTTGTCATAATTTATGATAAATATGATATTTAGATGATAATTAACATTTTGATCAATTGAATTGAATCGAAAAAAATAGACAAGGGATAAAAAAACTATAACTAAGTGCAGGATTAGAAAATATTATTTATAATTAATTTAATCAATTAAAGAATTAACTTGTGGTAATTATTTATTCATTCATAGATACGACAATAGATCCAGGTTTTAAAATTGTTTCATTTAAGGAATCAAGAGTATATTCCCTCTAGTAGTGATCTACATGTGTTCCAAAAATCTCTGAATATTGTCGTAGGAATCTCTGGGTGCTAGCATGGAAGATCCTATTACTTGTGTAATTCACCTTTGATATCCATGAGTATCGCTTACAAATAATTCCCCTTGATCTCTCTAGACTCAAGAGTGAGAGATGGAGGAAAATCACTCCCCTTTCTTAGGCGTGTTGTTAGTGGTGGGAGGTTTTAAGGGCTTCAAGGGGATTCTATGGGTTCTTTTTAACAATAAAAAATAATAATTGTATTTCCTAGAAAAAAATGTAATTGCGTTTATATACTACTAGGATTTAGACATAAATATTTCTACAAGTACCCTTTAATATTTATTTAATCCCTATGGAACTCTATGTCTATAATATTACTATTATTATTATTTTCTCGACATGCACTTTACTTTCAAATTAAATTAAATATCATTTAATCAAATAATATTCAATATATATTATTTCTCACCAGACCTAAAAACCTAGTCCACCATTCCTCTACCATATTTATCAGGCCTTAAATAATTATTATTTATTAAAAAATTAAATATCACTCTATTATTCTCTAATAAATAAATAAATATTATATTCACTAAATAAAAAATAATTTTTTAATAAATATTCTGCTCACATAATATTCTCTTGAATAATTGATGATGGAATATAGGTGGTCAATAATACATGAATAATTATTAGACCACGTGGGGGAATAATATTTATTTAAAATTTTAAATAATAAATAATAATATAATATTTAATTGAGATTTTGGATGCACTTAGTGTGTGACCACCTAGGCCTCTTTATCAGCGGCATTAGGTGAAGTAGGCTAAAGTCCATGGTTAGCATCTAGAAACACTCCAAGGCACCTGTAGAGAAATAATTTAATGATGCAGTGACATAATGCCCGTATGGATGCTTACTATGCAATATAATCCATTTATCATGATATATCTAATTAAGAAGATTGCACGTCTGGGTCATAAACATATGTGCCCGATGTCTCTTTCTTTGACATTCTGAAAATAGAAATTTCCTATAGAACACCATATACATGGATTTATTTAGGCTATATAATTTCCATCAAAGGGAATGAGATGTCAACTTCTTTTAAAGAAAGTATGAAAAAAAATTCTTTCTCACATTATTCATTAATGAAATATTACTTATTACATACCCAACATATCCTACCATTCCATGAACATATGTTTTCATTATGTTCATCAATACATCAAATTACACAACTTATAAAACATATTAATAATAATCTTAATTTCTAAGGATCAACAAACACATCTGTTGATAGTAACATCTAATGACACATATAAATTTGGATTTCCTACTAGCGGGTCTCGTTTTCATAATATCCAACACTGTATATTACCAAGGCGTACACTGTGAGAAGGTGTCTCAATGTCCTATGAGTATCCACCTCAGATATCCTATATCATTTGTGTCCCTTAAATGATATCATCCAGCTATAGAACTTGTATTTAAGAATACTTTTGTGTCACTTTTAAGTTCTAATCATAGCGGGGAACTTCTATGAACTTTTAGTGTGACATATACTCTTAGAACATTATCACAAATTATGTTTTTTCGTTGAATAGTCATGATGTGATAAGGTATTTATTAATATTAAAAACTACGAATACATTTTATCATAATTTATATAGAATTTGGTTCTAGGGAACCAACTCTAACACTAAAAACATAAAAAAAATTACACTATGCACAATTTGGATACATAGTCAAATAAAATGTGTTCCAACCACACAAAGAAACACTAGAGGATTACAAACCTAGTCATGTAGTCTTCGCACAGTTACCAATTACAATGCACTTAAACCATGCATGTAAAGACCCGTAAAATTCAGAGGAAAAATTTTCTTAATTTTCTTTGGGATTTTACAAGAACGCAGTTTCTGACGGCACTTGATTCTGAGGCCCAGTGTGTCCGGAATTTCTATCCGAAGTTTAGCTCGGGTACGTTCAATGAATGAACAAGCGGGAATTTCTAACTTTTGAACTGGTGCTCGAAATCGAATTCCGAGGGCACCGATGGAACCGCAGCGCCGGTAATTGCTTAGAAACACCTTTTCCGGAGTTGCATTTTCACGAGAGAGGTTGATAAAAATTGTGGAAGTTAAAATAAAAATTTAACTACAATTTTTATTTTTCTCTAGGTGGATTTAAGCTTTGGGGGGAAGTTGGCTAACTACCCAACTTCCCATGGGAGGTTATGAGGGTGGTGGGGCCCACACGAACCCCACCCCTTCACATTCCTTAACTCCCTCAACTCACAATTTAATATGATAACTTAAGTATTAATAACTTATGTTATTAATGAAGAGTGAGTTTAATGTGTGTGTTTGAAATTCAAACTAATGTCTAGTTAATAAATTAAGTGTGGGCTTAATTTATTTTTGGGTTAGATTTTTGTGGTGGAGTCTTTGGGAGAAAAGGGCTAAGGACTTGAGGAACTTCTTCGTCTTCGACGAAGAACGCGAAGAACACATCGGTCTCCGACGAAGATCACCGAGTTCTCGGAAACTGATTACGCGACGCCGTGTACTGCGACGTCATCGACGTCTTCATTCACGACGTCTCTTCCCGCGACGAATCCTCGTTCGACGAACCTCCATTCAAACTCGCACGAGGTAGGGGTTTATGGGTTTTCTTTTCGTGATTTACTCCCGTTCATTATCCATGTATAATTGGACCGCATGCTATCAATTAACGGGAGGAGGCCGGACCGCACAAACACGGACGACCCCCCTCCCTTTTATTTTTCTTGTTGTTGCGGTATGATGGGAAGTGACGCGGTGTCGTCGCACCGCGTGGGAACGAACGACAAGAATGCGCGATGCCGACACACCGCATTTTTTTTAAATATGATCCAAGTCGTGGTGCCGTCGCGCCGCGCCGGAAAACCGCAAAAGCACCGCAGCCAGAGCAGGGCCGCGGAGGAGGGGTGTGGCGCCGTCGCGCCGCACCAGACAAATGAGGGCCGCGGCCGGTACCGGGCCGCGGCAGAGCGTGGGAACCGCCGGCCAGAAACGGGCTACCGGCATCGGAGCAGGGAGGGGACCGGCCGTCGCCGGTCCCTTGGTGGAAGAAACCAGCCGACCGGGATGGGCCGGCCGGAAAGGAGGAAGTCAGGGGTTCAAACCCCTGGCCGGCCAGCACAACGGCCCCCCTTAATGGGGGTCACGGTTACAAACCAGGGGGCAGGCGCCCCCCCTTCTCAACGGCTCGGCCGTTTGGCCGAGCGCCTGGCCAGCGCGCCGCGTGCCAGGCGTGGCCGGGCCATGCCCAAGCGGGCCGGACCCGGACCCGGTTCGGGTTGACCCGGTTCGGGCCGACCCTGGGGGTATCGGGCCGGGTCGGACCGGGCCCGAACCCCTTAATACCGAATCTTTTCCGGTCAGACGCCCATAACTTGTGCTACGGGCCTCCGATCGACGCATCGTCAGTTACGATGCAATCCTTGGATCGAGACGGTCGTTTCGGTATATCTCGCTCAAGGTTTTGGAATACTTTGGGTTCGCCCGGGTTGGTTCGTACACGAAACCAACCAGGCCCTCGGAGCGGAAATGCTCATATCTTAAGCTCCGGATGTCCGATTGACGTGCTGTCGACTTTTTTGGATTCCTCTTAGTGAGACAGATCTTTTGGCTTACTCCGCCCGAGGATTGGACGCAGGTGGAGTACGGTCGGGTTGGTTTTTTCTTAAAAACCAATCGGGCCCCTGGGATGAAAAAACCAACAACTCTCAGACCGGGCGTCCGATTGACGCGCCGTCTGCGACGTGGAGTTTCTATTGACGATACGGTACTTTTGGATACATCAACTCTAGACTATGTGCCATTTGATGTATCAGCCTCTCGGATCGTGGAGCGGACCCTCTCGAACGAGCTTGCTGTGTGCGGGAACCCTAGTGCTGGTTGCATTTGCGACTGTGACGACGACGACGACTATACAGAGATCCTCAGTGGATTCGATGGTGACGACTACAGCACTCAGCGATCCTACGTGGATCAGTGCTACCGATCCTGTGTGGGTCCGATCCTGTGTGGGTCAGCGCTCAGCGGTTCTGTGTGAGCCAGCACCTACAGATCCTGTGTGGGTCCAATCCTATGTGGGTCTTTGTGGGGGTTAGTTACCAATCAATCCTGTGTGGGTCAGATCCTTTGTTGGTCATTGCGGGGGTTAGTTACCTATCGATCCTGTGTGGGTCTTTACGGGGGTTAGTTACTTATCGATCCTCTGTGGGTCATTGCGGGGGTTAGTACCTATCGATTTTTTGTGGGTCTGATGGCTTAGATGAATCAGTGGCAATATCTGATCATCTCTATCGTCATACGAAGAAGTATACCTGTGTGAGCTGAATCCTGTTTTTCTTTCCTATGTGGATTGTGTTGTGCTATCCTGTGTGGATTTACGTTCTGATTTCCTTTGTGGATTGTGTTGTGCTATCCTGTGTGGATTTATGTTTTTCTTTCCTGTGTGGATTGGGTTGTACTTGGGACTCAGATGATGGAGCCGAACGAGAATTTATGACTTAGCTATATGTATGGGCATATACCTAAGCGGTGTTGTATGTTACTTCGTGATTGTATCTTTCCTTTGTGGATTTTGGGAGACCTTCGGGTGTCTTGGGGTCCCTACTGAGTAGCTTATACTCACCCCTGCACGGGCTATGCCCGCACTACGTTGTGTTGGTTGCAAACGATGGATAGCGCTGATCGTGGTTGAGGCTTGCGGAGCAGGATGATATCTGGAGATGGACCACTGGGCGGGACCTACTCTGAGCGGTCAGATAGACCCGAGGAGCAGTGGAGACTATCTGTACCCACCCTTCAGGAGGGATTTCCAGTGGAGAGCTCGACGTTGCGGCTTTACTTTTCAGTTGATGTTTTCCCTTCCAGTTGTACTTTACTTTCAGTTTGGGTTTGTATACTGGCCCACTTACTTTTCCGCACATACTGATGTACTCAGTTTTACTCAGTGTTGTCTTCTACTGCTTTCTTGCTCTGTGGTGTTTGTTTACTTTTCAAAGTCAATGTCTTCCCTTTTTTACCGGGATTTACGCCTTGGTGCTAGTCGCCAGCCCCTGGCCTATGGAAGGCGGGTTTGGGGTAGTCACGGCACGGGCCCTGAGGACGGGTCGTGACAAATTGGTATCAGAGGAGTTCGGTTCTACCGCAGAACATGGGACTCTGATCTTTTTCTATGTGAAGCAATAGTGTTAAGCATATTGTGTGTGGTTATCAGTCCAGGGAGTCTAGTGTTGGTGCGGCAGCCGATGTATCCGTACACTAGGACCCTGACTTCTGATTTCCGACTTAATGCACGAAAACATTGATTGCATGTGTGTTTCATGTTTTCTATGTGATTACTTGTGTCAGCTCACCAGGTATACTGTTTGACCATGGCGCACCTGTTTCTTTTCAGGATGGCCCCACGACGGCAGCCATCTAGGGTTCCAAGAGTTGAGCTTGACGACAGCCCACCGAGCGATGAGGCCTCGGTGCAGGGCCCTTTGACAGCTGAGGCACCGACGGTACCTTTACCCGCCGAGCCACCAATGCTTCCAGCCCCAGCCGCTGACAATGCACGTCGCCTTAGTGCACTTCATGAGTTCCAACGCCAGCGACCGCCCAGGTTCCGTGGGGAGACGGACCCCCAGGCAGCCGAGGACTGGCTGGAGGCAGTGGTATGAGTTTTTCGGTTAGTGAGGACTCCAGCAGACCTCATGGTGATCCTCGCAGCGAGCCTACTGCACGCGGCAGCGGGCCGATGGTGGATCTTGATTCTCCAGGTGCACATTGAGGCATCTCCTCTCTGTATGGACTTTGAGAGCCTCTTCCACTCAGAGTTCGTCCCAGCCACCCTCCGTGCGGTGCGCATCCAAGAGCTTCTTCAGCTGCGGCAGGGCAGCTTGACAGTCACTCAGTACTCGGTGAGATTTACCGATCTCTCGCGCCACTCGACCGACATGGTACGGGACCCATTCTTCCGGTCCCGGACCTTTGAGCAGGGATTTAGGCATGAGATCAGCGCATCGCTGATCTCCCTCAGCATTCTGACTCAGGCAGGAGTATTGGAGCAAGCTCTTCTCATCGAGAGTTTTCTTGTTGAGTCTACACCAGCGGCGAGACCTACCGCAGGGCGACACGTGGCGGAGTCTTCTGCAGCCGGTAGTAGACAGATGTCGCAGAGGTCAAAGCGGGTCAGGCCAACGGCCGGACGACCATAGGTTACTAGCTCGAAGGTGCGGGGCACACGCAGCAGATCTAGTCTTACGAGGGGAAGACAGTGCTATGCATGCGGCGGACAGGGCCACATGGCTCGTGACGGCCCGACCCGCTATGCAGAGGAGCAGAAGACGGTTGAGGAACCACCTAGGCAGAGGCAGAGGTTCAACCGTGGTAGTCCGTAGGGAGCAGGTGGACAAGGCCGAGGATATGGTCGAGCGACAGGTGGAGGACGACGTTTTGAGGCTCTACCACCACCACCACCAGGAGGTCCACCCCGACCACAGGGGAGAGCACAGCTTCAGGCAGCTAAAGCTTACGATCATGGAGCTTCGGAAGCAGGTGGACTAGTGTGGGACTAGCTCCAGGCATAGAGGCCATTGCCCATAATGCCTCTAGCTTCGTAGTTTGTGTTTCCTTGTGTCCTTATACTTTGAGTTGAAGTAATAAAAGACACTTGCAATGGTGAAGTTTGCTTTCTTGTCTTTTTTTTGTTATTACTAAAAGGTTCCAGTTAAAAAACTGTTGACTTGACCCTCACTTGTGAGATTCTTACTGGAGGAGACCCAGGGACCACACACTGATGCCGACAGTGTGACTCAACCCTTGGAGGCGAGAGTAACGGTTGGATCTCTTGGTAGTAGCGTCGAGGCCTTACGACATCATTTATGCCATGAATTAACTAATCATGATGGGATTGACTGTATTAGACAAGGAACGTGGTTCATCCAGGGGATGAGACCGGATTTCCCTTTTCGGCAAAGGAGATATCTTTGCAGCTTTGCAGAATGTTAAGGAGGAAGGGGAAACCCTTCGTGTGGTCAGACAGATGTCAGCATAGCTTCCAGGAGCTGAGACAGAGATTGACCAGCTCCCCTATCTTGAGGTTGACAGAGGAGGGAGTAGGGTACGTAGTCTACTGCGATACATTAGGGACCGGACTCGGATGTGTCCTGATGCAGGAGCAGGCAGTGATCGCCTATGGATCACGTCAGTTGAGGCCGCATGAGCAGAACTACGCTACCCATGACCTGGAGTTAGCAGCAGTGGTCTTCGCTCTGAAGACATGGTGACACTATCTGATGGGTGAGCACTTTACAGTTTTTTTTCTGACCATCAGTGTCTCAGGTACATCTTCTATCAGAAGGACCTGAACGTGAGATAGCGGCGATGGCTCGAGTTCCTCCAGGACTATGAATTTGAGATAGTCTATACTCCTGGGAAGGGGAACGTAGTAGTCGATGCTCTCAGCAAGAGGACGGGCATTCAGCTACTTGAGGAGGCGGCAGAGCAGCTAGCTACCTTGCAGATATCCTTCATGGATAGAGATGGAGCAGCCTTCCTTCAGTCACTCAGAGTCACCCCACCACTACTGCAGCGGGTCAGAGAGGCACACCGTGGGGATGCTGACTGTGAGATGCAGCGTGCACAGATATCCCCAGGATAGGCACCTGATGGTTTCTCCTTTGGAGAAGAGCACGACGTCCTTTTCAGAGGACGTACCTTGGTACCAGTTGCTTTACAGGAGGAGGTGCTGAGGGAGTTTCACACTTCTCCTTTGGCGGTACATCCTGGAGTGGAAAAGATGTACCAGGATCTCATACGACAGCACTGGTGTCCGGGCATGAAGAAGGATGTGGCGGAGTTTGTTTCTCGATGCCCCACATGCCAGCAGGTGAAGGCAGAACACCAAGTACCAGCAGGCTTGGTACAGCCCTTGGAGGTCCCGGAGTGGAAGTGGGACGACATATCTATGGACTTCGTGACTGGACTTCCACGCACTTCCAGAGGTCACGACTCCATTTGGGTGATTGTCGACTGACTCACCAAGTCGGCACACTTCTTACCCATCAGAGAGCAGGTCTCAGTGGAGATATTGGGATGACTTTACTTTCACGAGATTGTACGGCTTCACGGTGTGCCATCATCTATCGTCTCCGATCGAGATGCTCGTTTTACTTCCCGGCTTTGGAAGGGGTTGCAGGAGGCGTTCGGGACGCAGCTACGTCTGAGCACTACCTTTCACCCTCAAACATATGGTCAGACGGAGAGGACCATTCAGACTCTCGAGGACATGCTCCGCGCATGTGTCCTCGACTTTGGTCGCAGCTGGGAGGACCACCTACCCTTGGTGGAGTTTGCGTACAACAACAGCTACCACTCCACCATTGGGATGGCACCATACGAGGAGTTGTATGGCCTACCTTGTAGATCTCCATTGTGCTGGACAGACCCTGGGGAGTCAGCACTTTTGGGACCGGAGATGGTCCAGGCCACGACAGAGAAGGTCCAGGTCATCCAGGAGCGGATGAGGACAGCTCCGAGCCGGCAGAAGTCTTATGCTGACAGGAGTCGGAGGCCACTAGAGTTCGAGGATGGAGACCACGTCTTCTTGCGTGTCTCACCTCGATGTGGATTTTGGAGATTTGGAAGAGGCGGCAAGTTGTCTCCATGCTTCATCGGACCGTTCCAGGTCCTCAGTAGGATTGGAAAGGTAGCTTATCGCCTGGCTCTACCACCTCAGTTGCACCGGGTGCACGACATCTTCCACGTATCTCAGCTGAGGAGATACGTGCACGGCCCGACGCACATCATTGACCATGGGGAGCTGGACGTTGATGATGGGGTGAATTTTACGAAATTCCCAGTGGAGATCGAGGATCGATAGGAGCGGGTCCTGCGTGGACGATCGATTCCTCTTGTGCGCATCAGATGGCAGCATGGGAACCTCCCTGGGAGCACTTGGGAGCAGGAGGCTCAGATGCGTGCTCAGTACCCACTTTTGTTTCCCTAGTTTATGATGTATCTTTACGGGGACGTAAAGCCCTGAGGTGGGAGTAATGTAAAGACCCGTAAAATTCAGGGGAAATTTTTTCTTAATTTTCTTTGGGATTTTACAAGAACGCAGTTTCTGATGGCACTTGATTCCGAGGCCCGGTGTGCCCGGAATTTCTATCTGAAGTTTACCTCGTGTACGTTTAGTGAACGAACGAGCGGGAATTTATAACTTTTGAACCAGTGCTTAGAATCGAATTCTGAGGGCACCGATGGAACCGCAGCGCCGGTAATTGCTTAGAAACACCTTTTCCGGAGTTGCGTTTTCACGAGAGAGGTTGATATAAATTGTGGAAGTTAAAATAAAAATTTAACTACAATTTTTATTTTTCTCTAGGTGGATTTAAGATTTGGGTGAAAGTTGGGTAACTACCCAACTTCCCATGGGAGGTTATGAGGGTGGTGGGGCCCACATAAACCCCACCCCTTCACATTCCTTAACTCCCTCAACTCACAATTTAATATGATAACTTGAGTATTAATAACTTATGTTATTAATGAAGTGTGAGTTTAATGTGTGTGTTTGAAATTCAAACTAATGTCTAGTTAAAAAATTAAGTGTGGGCTTAATTTATTTTTGGGTTAGATTTTTGTGGTGGAGTCTTTGGGAGAAAAGGTCTAAGGACTTGAGGAACTTCTTCGTCTTCGACAAAGAACGCGAAGAACACATCGGTCTCCGACGAAGATCGCCGAGTTCTCGGAACCCGATTACGCGACGTCGTGTAACACAACGTCGTCGACATCTTCATTCACGACGTCTCTTCCCGTGATGAATCCTCGTTCAACGAACCTCCGTTCAAACTCGCACGAGGTAGGGGTTTATGCGTTTTATTTTCGTGATTTACTCTCGTTCATTATCCACGTATAATTGGACCGCATGCTATCAATTAACGGGAGGAGGCCGGACCACACCAACACGGCCGACCCCCCTCCCTTTTATTTTTCTTGTTGTTGCGGTATGACGGGAAGTGACGCGGTGTCGTCGCACCACGTGGGAACGAACGGCAAGAATGTGCGATGCCGACACGCCGCGTTTTTTTTTAAAATATGAATCAATTCGCGGAGCCGTTGCGCCCCGCTGGAGAACCGCAAAAGTACCGCGGCTGGAGCGGGGCTACAGTGGAGGGGTGCGGCGCCATCACGCCGCACCGGACAAATGAGGGCCACGGCCGGTACCGGGCCGCGACGGAGCGTGGGAACCTCCGGCTGGAAACGGGTCGTCGGCGTCGGAGCAGGGAGGGGACCGGCCGTCGCCGGTCCCTTGGTGGCAGAAACTGGCCGGCCAGGGCAGGCCGGCCGGACAAGAGGAAGTCGGGGGTTCAAACCCCCGGCCGGCCAGCACAACGGCCCCCCTTAATGGGGGTCGCGGTTACAAACCAGGGGGGCAGGCCCCCCCCCCCTTCTCAACTGCTCGGCCGTTTGGCCGAGCGCCTAGCCAGCGCGCCCAGCGCGCCACGCGCCAGGCCGGGTCGGGCCATGCCCAAGCAGGCCGGACCCGGACCCGGTTCGGGTCGACCCTATTCGGGCCGACCCTGGGGGTATCGGTCCGGGTCGGACCGGGCCCGAACCCCTTAATACCGAATCTTTTCCGGTCGGACGCCCATAACTTGTGTTACGTGCCTCCGATCGACGCACCGTCAGTTGAGATGCAATCCTTGGATCGAGACGGTTGTTTTGGTATATTGCGCTCAAGGTTTTGGAATACTTTGGGTTCGGCCGGGTTGGTTCGTACACGAAACCAACCGGGCCCTCGGAGCGGAAACACTCATATCTTAAGCTCTGGACGTCCGATTGACGTGCCATCGACTTTGTTGGATTCCTCTAAGTGAGACGGATCTTTTGGCTTACTCCGCCTGAGGTTTGGACGTAGGTGGAGTACGATCGGGTCGGTTTTGCCTTAAAAACCAATCGGGCCCCTGGGACGAAAAATCCAATAACTCTCAGACCGGGCGTCCGATTGACGCACCGTCTACGACGTTGAGTTCCTATTGATGATACGGAACTTTTGGATACAACAACACTGGACTATGTGCCAGTTGATGTATCAGCCTATCGGCTCGTGGAGCGGACCCTCCCGAACGAGCTTACTGTGTGCGGGAACCCTAGTGCTGGCTGCGTTTGCGACTGTGACGACGACGACGACTGTACAGAGATCCTCAGTGGATTCGACGGCGATGACTACAGCACTCAGAGATCCTACGTGGATCAGTGCTACCGATCCTGTGTGGGTCTGATCCTGTGTGGGTCAGCGCTCAGCGGTTCTGTGTGAGCCAGCGCCTACATATCCTATGTGGGTCCGATCCTGTGTGGGTCTTTGCGGGGGTTAGTTACCTATCGATCCTGTGTGGGTCAGATCCTTTGTGGGTCATTGTGGGGGGTAGTTACCTATCGATCATGTGTGGGTCTTTGCGGGGGTTAGTTACCTATCGATCCTGTGTGGGTCAGATCCTTTGTGGGTCATTGCGGGGGTTAGTACCTATCGATCTTTTGTGGGTCCGACGGGTTAGATGAATCAGTTGCAATATCTGATCATCTCTATCGTCATACGAAGAAGTATACCTGTGTGAGATGAATCCTGTTTTGCATTCCTATGTGGATTGTGTTGTGCAATCCTGTGTGGATTTACGTTTTCCTTTCCTGTGTGGATTGTGTTGTGATATCCTGTGTGGATTTACGTTTTTATTTCCTGTGTGGACTGGGTTGTACTTGGGGCTCAGATGATGGAGTCGAATGAGAATTGATGACTTAGGTATATGTATGGGCATATACCTAAGCGGTGTCGTATGTTACTTCGTGATTGTATCTTTCCTTTGTGGATTTTGGGAGACCTTCGGGGGTCTCGGGGTCCCTACAGAGTAGCTTATACTCACCCCTGCACGGGCTATGCCCGCACTACGTTGTGTTGGTTGCAGACGACGGATAGCATTGATCGTGGTTGAGGCTTGCGGAGCAGGACGGTACCTGGAGGTGGACCACTGGGCGAGACGTACTCGGAGCAGTCGGCTGGACCCGAGGAGCAGTGGAGACTATCTGTACCCACCCTTCAGGTGGGATTTCTAGTGGACAGCTCGACATTGCGTCTTTACTTTTCAGTTGCTGTTTTCCCTTCCAGTTGTACTTTACTTTCAGTTTGGGTTTGTATACTGTCCCACTTACTTTTCCGCACATACTGATGTACTCAGTTTTACTTAGTGTTTACTTCTACTGCTTGCTTGCTCTGTGGTGTTTGTTTACTTTACAAAGGCAATGCCTTCCCTTTTTTACCGGGATTTACGCCTTGGTGCTAGTCTCCAGCCCCTGGCCTATGGAAGGCGGGCTTGGGGTAGTCACGGCACGGGCCCCGAGGACAGGTCGTGACAATGCACCAATGTTTTTATTCTTCATTCCACCCTAAAACTCAATATTTCTCAAATTCACTCATGTGTTCTTCCAAAAAAACATATAAAATGATGGAAAACATATAATATCATTAACATAACCAAAAAATAAGCTCAAATAATAAAAAAACCTTAACCACCCATTTAAACTTAAGTTTTTCCAGGAGGAAGTGCTGGTTAGGCACTCTTTCATGGATACCTCTTGAGCAATGATAGTCATATCTCTAGTCTACCACTGACCCCAAATTAACAATATACCTATGATATTATATTATAGAAAACCAGCATAATTAAACCCAACCCATCACAAAATCCAACATTCCACAAGCGTCGAATAATTTTTTTGATTAACACGGGTAGGTGAAAAGAACCAAGGAATCACATATAACCATTTGGGAATGGCTTCTCCCTTAAAAATCAAAAATTACCCACCCATAAATTGAATATAAATTCTAATTAATAAATTGGATTATCATATATAAAAGATACAAATATAAACAATGTAAAACAACAATGGATAAAATAAGATATCATAACATCATCACATCACAAGTCATAAACAAACATATACATATGATATCCATAGTAAAAACTCAAAAAAGGGAACAATGAAAAAAGGTACAATACACAATCTACCAATGATAAAAAATCCCAAAAACGCTCTGTAATATCTAAACATCATTATACCACATTTCCACCATCCTAAAATGACCATAGTTTTTGGTAATAAAGAAGGGCCACTGAACTTAAAGGTTCCCTTTCCCCTACTTATGTCCTAAAAAAACATTTGTATACACCTAAAAGAATATGCAGGGTGTGAGGCACAAATCCAAGTAGGATACCACCTTGAATCTATGTATGTTATTTACCCATGGAAAATATTAAGTCTAATTTGAATAATTATAAGGACCTGACCATAAAACATTAAATAATATTGAATTAAATCAATAATTCACATTTGAGGATCTATTTAGGTTTAGAGTTTTATATAATTAAGACATAAATATTACATCTCAAAAGATTACAAAGTAGAAACTTCTACTCAGTTTCCATTTTTGTCACAAAATAAAAACTCTTGAAAAAAAAGAGTCATGTCTAGTTCCATGTTTTAGAGAGCATGACTTTTCCTTGATCCCATCCCTGAACCTATTCATCTTTAAGTCATGTGAAAACATTTCAAAACATGGGATGAGCATAAAAAGCTAAGTAAGGGCTTATAAAAAAAGAATGAAAACATTAGTTCATCATTACATACATAACATAAGCTTTTTAACATACCTCGTGAAATCATAATATTTATGAATAAAACATAGAAAACATAAATCATAAAGGTAACTTGTGGCATCCATATCATACTTACATTGTAGCTATCACAGCTACGTAGGGAGCAATATTTGGAATACCCATCACAGTATATTCCCAAAATCTCTTAGGAGAAATATTCACATTTACCTCCGTCACATTTCCCAATAAATTAGAGAGTTATCTCAGGCTCACCATCCCTAGGTTTATCACGGAACCACCCATCTACATAAACAATTCCCAAGAACCATAACATATTCATAACACATAAAATAAACATAAAGGAAATATAACATTTCCACATTCTAATCACAAAATATCAATTAATTATATTGACATAACAAATCCATTATCAAAACCATTTTCAATACCAAAATACATAAAAGATTATATGGTATTTATTTTCCTTTTAAAAACATTACAACATGTTAAGGAAGCCAAAGATCAAATAATACTTGTGACGGCGAAAAGGTCGTTGTCACTGTGTACGTTAAAAAGAAGCATTGTTTTTTTGTCATTTAGTAAAATGATTAGTATAAAAATATTCCCTTTGAATTAAATGAAAATTAAAAGGTGTTTATAAATTGTAGAAAAGATAATCGTGTATTAAAACAAAATATGCCTCAATGAAAGGATATTGAGACGAAGTCCCTTACCTCGTGTCTGACTTGACCTGTTTGTCCTTTAATCTCCTAAATAATAAACTAAAGTTAATTTATGCTTTATTAAGAACCTTTTTCAAGTTTATTATTTCTTTTATATCACTTATTACCATGTTATAAACTTTATTTAATCATTTAAGTTATTAACGGTTGTTTCGTCGATATTTGGTACTTGAGTAAAAATGAACACCTTATAATTACAAGTTATCCATGTCGCCAAAAATACATTATATCCAGAATAATATTCATGATTTAGATATCATATAAATCATATATATCCAGTATATATATTTATTTATAACAGTACATAACATTTGGATATAAGAAATGGAATGCACCGTTCATGGAGACGGTAAGTCGTACGTACGCATGAACGCTACTTTCATTTCTATTTCGTACTTTAATGGAATTAAAACATAATGATACCAAGTTATATTATAATTATAGTATAATATCATATATAATACAATTAACTCTATCCTTTATATGTCCCACATATGGCATTAACGAGTCATATCACTTTGAGGGGGCGGTAGTCTGCACTTCCTCAAATAAAATTATCGTGTTTACCCACTATGGAAACCATAAAGGTATGATAAAAATGAAAAATACAGAAGCATAAAGAAAATATAAACATAATATATATCATATATAAATATAGTTCCATCTTAATGGCCACCATGAGAGGCAGTAGGAGATAATTGAACAATCATCGCTTCGTGATGCATTAGTTTTCCATTCACAGAAAGAGTATGTTCATCACCCACTAGATGAAGTTGTGTGTAAGTGTAGTTATAATCCTTCTCATAACAACATCCTATTATATTGAGGATATTTTTTTTGTTCTAAAATAAAGTAATAAAAAGAGTTTAGGGGGTTGGAGAAGTAAAATAAAACATAAGAACTTAAGAGAAGACGTTACCTTTAAATTGGGTAACTCCCTTTGGTTTAAACCAAAATGGTTTGTTTAAGTGTTTTATGCCTAAATTAAGGATTCTAGGATGAATATAGGGATATTGGGAGATTATTGGAGCAGATTTTTTATAATCCAAAGGCTTGAAAAGTGTGATAAATGGGTTAGAAGTGAGGGCTTTTTATAAGGGAGAGGAGGGGCTCTTTAGGAAAGTTTGAAACAATTATTTTATTATAACCTCATCTTCGGTTTCAAAAGGTCATATAATCATTAAAGTATAATTTAAAATGACTCGTGGTCAAAATAAAACCATACAATAAGAATTGGACAGGTTTTGGATATTTTTTTAATATTTATAATCTTATTTATTTAAATCATTTATTAATGAGGCAAATATTGCATCCTTATTGTGTCATAAATAATTTAATTTATTTGATGTCCAAAAATTATAAAAAAACCATGATGTATGAAATATTTTTATCTTTCTAATGAATATTTATAGTTGAAAAGATAACTTATATAACCCCATGTAAAAATTTATTTACTAAAAGATATTAGTTTATGTCATTTTTGTCTTTACATTAAATTAATTAATATAAAGTTTCATTATTACTCTCATGTGGCTCCATGGGGTCCCAAATTCGACCCAACGATGCCCATGGTCGGCTATGTTTCATCCAATACGATTAGGACACATTTTAGGGTAATTTAATATTATAATAATATTATATTTTTTCCATTATTTACTATATTTACCCTTTAATCATGGTAAATAAAATATTTACTGAAGTGAATATTTAAAATGTATAAAAATAAAAGTTACCTATTTACACAATTTCAACCTACTGATTCAAAATATGGAATCCATTTTTCTAAATTCAAAATACATAAGTGGAATAAATTTATTTTAAATTAATTTCCCCTGTTAAAACAAAAAGCGTGTTTTTAAGAAATAATAACTATCAAAAGATTGACACTTGTTTATGTCCAATTTCAAAGTGAAATTAATTCCAATGTCCAACATTGGATTAACTAGTAAAAATATATTCTAATTAAATTTTATAACCAACTAAAAAAGATAATCTTACCACATAAATAAATTGGATTAAAAGACACTTTTGAAATAAAATACAGTATTTTTCACTGTTCATTAAAAACTGAACTTTATCAGAAAAATACCAAAAATTTACCCAAAGTAAATTTTGATGTCCCGACTCTAAAAAAGAATTTTATTTTGTCAAATAGAACATATAAAAATTACCAAAACTAGATTTAAAGAGGGTTCTCCATCAAAAGGTGGTAAATCTACCTTCTAAAGAATGTTAGCGTATTTATGATTAGATTCATTAACATTTTAAGCCTCTAAATTTTATTAGATAAATGTAAAAACATTTAAAAAACATGTATAATCATATTTTAGTAAGTTCTATTCATTCCCACCGATACAATGGCTAGGAATTAACTGCCATTTAAAATAATAATATTATATTATTAGTGTGCAACGTAAGATTTCAAAGAAACCCGCTTTTGCGTATTGGGTATGCTATCGAACATAGCATCCCCTTTGAAGTAAAATTAATATTTAATTCAAAAGTATTTATAAACATTCAAATGTATTATTCTTTATTTATTTGGGATGTTACATCCTTCCCCCCTTTTGGGAATTATGTCCTCGCAATTTTTATTCACTTATCAAATAAGTGGCGGTATTTATCCCTCATAACATTTTCAGATTCCCACGTTGACTCTTAAACCATATAGTTTTTCCACAAAACCTTTACCTGAAAAATTATCTTATTTCGCAACACTTGCTCTCTACGGTCAAGAATCTGGACTGGATGTTCCTCATAGGAGAGATTCTCTTCCAATTTAACTACCAGTGGGCTTAAAACATGAGATGAATCTGGCATATGCTTTCTCAACATTGAAACATGAAAAAAATTGTTTACCTGAAACAAACTTGGGGGAAAATATACTATGTATGCAAATGTGCCAACTTTCTCCAGGATTCCATAAGGTCCAATGAACCTCAGACTCAACTTTTTCTTCTTACCAAAACACATCACACTTTTCCATGGAGAAACTTTGAGAAAGACATGATCACCTACCTCGAAAGATAGATCCTTCCTCTGGTTATCTGCTTAGCTTTTTTGCCTGCTCTAAGCTATTCTCATGTTATTCTGAATCAACTGAACTTTTTCTACCATCTCTTCTACCAATTCTGGTTCCATTAGCTTTCTTTAACCTACTTTATCCCAAAAAGATGTAGTTTGAAAAAACATTCCATATAATGCCTCAAATGGAGCCATCTGTATACTGGAATGAAAACTATTATTATATGAAAATTCAACCAAAGAAATATGTTGGTCCCTACTTCCCTGGTAATCCAGTGAACAATCTCATAGAATATCCTTCAAGGTCGGAATTGTTTGTTCTGACTTCCCATCTGATTGAGGATGAGAAGTTGTACTAAAATTTAATTTAGTACCCAGCAACTTATGAAGGTATTTCCAAAAGATAGAAGTAAACCTGGGATCACGATCAGATATAATGGAGAGGCGAACACCATGCAACCTGACTATCTCTTTAACATACAACTGAGAAAATTGATCTAGAGACAAAGTATCTCGAATAAGAATTAAATGAGATTATTTATTCAATTGATCAACAATAAACCATATTTCATTGTTACCTCTAGATTTATTTGGCAATCCCACAATGAAGTCCATGGATATATTTTCCCATTTC
This sequence comes from Viscum album, assembly GCA_963277665.1. Classification (NCBI taxonomy): domain Eukaryota; kingdom Viridiplantae; phylum Streptophyta; class Magnoliopsida; order Santalales; family Viscaceae; genus Viscum; species Viscum album. The sequence continues at coordinate 1,417,294,191 of OY728120.1, forward strand.
CACTCTGGCACTGATAAATACTGAATCATCCCTTTTGGTAACTTCCACTCTACTTTAACCTGCTGACAAGTCAAACACTTCACAGTGAAATCATAAATATCTCTTTTCATTCCATCCTACCAGTAATACTCTCGAAGATCTTTGTATATCATAGTACTACCAAGATGAACTAAAAATGGGGAATTATGAGCTTCACATAAAAACTCATTATTCAACTGTGAATCACAAGTCACGCATAATATTTTACCAAACCTCAAAACACAATCATTATCAATGTTAAATTCAGGAAACTTACCCTTTTAACCAACTGTACCTTTTTCTGTAACTCATTGTCTTCTTTCTATGCTCGGTTAATTCTGTCTAATAGAGATGATTCCACTGACACCTGAAACAAAACATAAGAATTTCCTGCACTAACAACTTCTATTCCAAAGTTCATAAAATCAAAAACAAAAGGATCTCATTCCAAACATATCATGGTTAGTGAAGCATTAATTCTTCAACTCAAAGCATCATCCACTTTATTTTCCTTTCCCGGATGGTAATGAATCGTGCAATCATAATACTTAATTAATTATAACCATCTCCTCTATCTCATGTTCAATTATTTTTTATTGAATACATACTTTAAACTTTTTTTGTCAGTATATATTTCATATTTCACTCCATACAAATGATGCCTCCAAATTTTTAAATAAAAAACAACAGATACAAATTAAAAATCATGTGTAGGGTAATTTAACTCATGAGGTTTCAACTGACGTGAAGCATAAGCAATTACCTGATCATTCTACATAAGTGCACAACCAAGTCCTTTCAACAAAGTGTCACTATAGATAACAAACTCACCATTTCGGTAAGTCAGTGCCAAAACTGGATCATTCACTAGTATTCTTTTCAATTGTTGAAAAAAATAATAAAATTCTTTTGTCCCGATTAACTTAACACCTTTTTGAGTTTAACATAGTCATTGGACTAGATAAACATGAATTTTTTTTGACAAACCTTAGTTAATAACCTTCCAAACCAAGAAAACTATGAATATCATTTATATTTGTGGGTCTTGTCCATTATTGAACAACTTTTGTTTTAGCAGGATCAACAGTTATTCCATTTATTGAAACAATGTGACCAAGGAAAGAAATTTGTTGTAACCAAAACTCACACTTGATGAATTTTCCATACAGTTTCTTTTCTTTTAAGGTTTGAAAGATAACCCTTAAATGACTTTCATGCTCCTATTTACTTTTAGAAAACACCCAACTATCATCAATGAAAAAAACCACAAACTTATCCAAGAACTCATGGGAAATTCTATTCATAAGGTCCATGAATCCATCAGGTGAATTGGTTAACCCAAAAGGAATAACTACAAATTCATAATGGCCATATCTAGTAGGAAACATGGTCTTCAGAATATCTGCTTCCTTTACTTTCAACTGATGGTACCCCGACCTTAGATCAATCTTCGAAAAATACTGATCTCCCTGTAGCTGATCAAACAAATCATCGATATGAGGGAAAGGATACTTGTTCTTAACAGTAATGTTATTCAATGCTCTATAATCAATGAAAAGTCTCATTGAACCATATTTTAAAAAAAAATAAGATAGGATCACCCCATCGTGATGTGTTAGGTTGAATGAAACCTTTATATAATAACTCCGGAAATTGCTTCTTTAACTCTAAAAGTTCAATTTGAGCCATTTGATAAGGGGGTTTTGAAATTGGTTTTGCATTAGGAACTAAATCAACTGTAAATTCAACTTCCTGATCAGGTGTAATACCATGCAACTCATCAGGAAAAACATCTAGGTACTCATTTACCACTGGCACATCATTAATCTCAACACTTCCTTTATTTTCAACAATATGTGCAAGGTAACATTAATTTCCATATTTTACTAGTTTCTCAGCTTCCTAATATGTTATCAAAAGTAAGGGTTCATTATTTTACACAAACTGAAAATATTTATGAAAAGAAACCTATTTATCTCTTCAGTAAATCTTATTATGATAAACAAAAATTCAATCCATACCCAAAATAACATCAAACTCTACTAGAGGCAAAACAATAATATTTGCAAGTATATTCTTCTTGAACACAAGGACAGGAAGGTTCTTATAATTTATTTTTTTCCCAAAATTTTCTCTAGGTGTCTTTACCATAAGTTCTGTATTCATATCATGAGATGGAATTCCCAATTTACTAGAAAATTTCTCAGAAATGAACGAATGTTTAGACCCTAAATCAAACAATACATTTTCATAATGAGAAAAAAAACAAACAGTGTACCTAATATTACTTCATTCTATGGCCCAACATCTGCTAAAGTTATGGAAAAGGACTTCACCACCCCTTTCTGCTTGTATTCTAGCTGCTTTCCCTCAGTTGAGTTCTTCATTGGACACTCATTTGTATAATAACCCATTTCATTGCACTTGAAACATTTTACTGACTGTAAATTAGATTTTGTATTACCATTACATTGATCTTTTTCAGTGCAATTAAAAGCCTTATTTCTCTTTTTACCACATCAGTAGAACTTACTAGAATTCAAAAGCCATTCCCCATCATGCTTTTTGCCACAATTTTTACAAACTGTAAACTTAAGTTTCCTACTAGCAGAATTTTTGAAGAGTTCTTCTCTTACGTCTTCCACCTTGACCTTTTATTCTGTTGTTTTTTAAAGAACATCTGATCATCATAAAACTCCATTTCCACCTTCTCCGTACAAAGAACAAGTTTTCCTTAAGTTTTGAACACATGAGAAGCTAAATCCCTTGGATACTTTGGCTTTAATCCTGAGTAAAAATGGTTGATTTTACTTTCAAGATATCGTATGAAATTCGGAGCATACCTTGCGAGTTGAGTGAATTTTTCTTCATAAGAAGCCACTGAGTCATCCTCCTACCTCAATTCAAGGAATTTTTTTTCCATCCTAAGTTGAACCACCTTAGGAATATATTTCTCAAGGAACATACCTTTGAATTGATCCTAATAAAGAGCATTAATCTCCTCAATAACCCTGATATTTTTCACCATCGACCACCACTGATCCACTTCAACTTCAAAATGGTAAATAGAAAGACTAACCTTTTCTTGTTCTGAACACCCCATGACATCAAAAAATTTCTCCAGTGCTTTAATCCACCCTTCTGCTAGCACAGGGTTTGATGACCCTCTGATTGATGGAGGTGTTTCCTCATGAAATTCTCTACTACTGACATGTTCCTCTGTGGTTGATCTGGCTGATCTCGTGCATGGATACCACCACCATTTATATCCTGAGTCAACTGTGATGTCACTGCAACAAACTATTCAGTTCCGATTCCGAACATCTAAGGTTGTTGATTTAGAAGGTTGTCTTCCTCCTAATGTCGTCCCAACATATTTGCCATGTTTCCTCTAAGGAAAACCATTTTGAACATAGAAATATCTTAGTCAAAGCAACATGGTAATGTGTAAATTCTATATCATTTCAATATTAACATAAATTAATTTATGGATATTAATTTAACAACACCCTAACTCCTAAATTTAACTAAAACAACCTCTGATACCAACTATAAGGACCCAGTCGAAAAACATTACATAATATTTAATTAAATGAATAATTCACATTTGAGGATCTTTTCAGGTTTAGAGATTTAGAGAATTATGTCACGACCCATCCTCGGGGCCCGTGTCATGACTACCCCAAGCCCGCCTTCCATAGGCCAGGGGCTGGCGACTAGCACCAAAGGTGTAAACCCGATAACTGGGAAGGCATTGCCTTTATAAAAGTAAACAAAACACCACAGAGTAAAAGTAGAAGTATTCACTAAGTAATACTTAATACAAGAAGTGCTGAAAGTAAAGGGGGCCGGAAATACAAACCCAACTATAAAGTACAAGGAAAAAGAAAAAATAGCCGGAAGGTGACAAGCCGCTCCTGGATCGTCCACCAAGGATCCTACCTGAAGGGTAGGTACAGATAGCGCAGCTCCTGGATCGTCCACCACGGATCCTACCAGAAGGGTAGGTACAGATATCGCAGCCCTTGGATCGTCCACCACGGATCCTACCTGAAGGGTAGGTACAGATAGCCTCCACAACGCTCTCGCCCGTCGACCTCCTCCGAGTATCGTCTCGCCGTCGAACACTCGGCCTCTGTCAGCGCTGCCCGTCGTCTGCAACCAACACAACGAGGTGCGGGAATAGCCCATGCAGGGGTGAGTATAATGATAATCAGTAGGGACCCCGAGACCCTCAAGGTCTCACTAAATCCACAAGGATAACCACAAAGAAATATTTCAATAGATAACCTCTACTTAGGTATATGCCCATACATATACCTAAGTTATCAAGTAACCCATCTCAATCATAAGGAAACACAAAGATTATGAAATCCATGGATAACCACTACTCAGGTATATGCCCATACATATACCTAAGTTATCAAATGACCCATCTCAAACATGAGGTAAACTCAAAGGTCATAGACTCAGCTCAAACCAGGATTTTTATTATCAAAACCGTAACTGCTGAAGAGCCCCGTCTCTGGAGTGTACAGTGATCCTGTCATGACTCTAAGGTACTGCTCACTAACCTAATACTGTTGAGGTACTCCTCCTGTCGAGTACCGCGGGTTACCCACCCAAACACAGTAGTGCTTCCCGTCGGGGTCTGCCACCCAAACACAGTAGTGCATCCCCCCTAATAGCCTGCAGAGGTACTCTCCGAACGAGTATCGCGGGTCTGCACCCAAACTCAGTAGTGCTCCGTCCTCCATGGGTCTGCACCCAAAAAAAAGTAGTGCTCCGTCCACTGGGCTAGTCGACTCACTCCAAGTCGAGTCGGTCAAGCAGTCGTCAGGTCTCAGTCGGCTACCCGGTCTCCCTACTCCATACACTCATCTACGGGAGGGTCCGCTCAACGAGTTACTGGTCGATACTCCAAGTATCACAATGTCCCACGAAGAAGTATCTCAAAGGACCGCCTCGTCATAGGGGTCTCAACACAATATACGGCGCGTCAATCAGATGCCCGGTCTGTGAGTTATTAGCCTTTTCGTCTCAGGGGCCCGGTTGGTTTCGTGTGCGAACCAACCCAGCCGTATCTCAACTGTACCCCAAACTCTCATAGGTTATACTCATAGGGATCTTTTCTCAACGTGATCACCAACGCCACTGACGGTTCATCAAACGGACGTCCGGTCTGAAAGTTATCGACTTTTCCGTTCTAGGGGCCCAGTTGGATTTCGGGTACAATCCAACCCGGCCATATTCCAACTGCGTCCAAACCTCATGTGATGTATACCAAAAGAACCGTCTCAACAAGAGGAATCCAACATATTCGAAGGCACGTAAATCGGACATCCGGAGCTCAAGTTATAAGCGTTTTCGCTCCGAGGGCCCGGTTGGATTCATGTTCGATCCAACCCAGTCGTACTTCAAATAAGACCGGTTAACCAAACTGGTCACACCATTGCGATCCATACGGAATAACACATGAGATGGACTACCCATTGGTCCAAAACGGATAGCCGGTGAAAAAGTTTCATTTCACCACATCATACTTGAATCGGGCCTCGTGGGGCCTGCACCTCAACCTTGACATAAATATCCAAAATTGGTTTTGAAACATCCATCTTAATTCCAGGGTCTCAACGTCGCAAACGGTTCGTCATTCCGACACCGTATGAGAGAGATATGTCAGATACACGATCTCGTAATAATAATAATAATAATATTATTATTCGGTGTTTCATGGGCCCGAGCCATGAACCAGAATTTAATATCCAACATTAGACTTGAATCGACCATCTTAAAGACAGAGTCACATCGCCGCTGACGGTGAGTCAATCGGACGTCGCACGCATGAGTTATGGCGGGTCAAAGATTTAATAATAATATTAAATCTATTATGTACGAGCGTTTCGGGTACCTGATCCAAAAACCCGAAAAGGACATCCAATATTGGACTCATAAATTCCGTCTCGAAGTCAGGGTCGCACTGCCACTAACGGTTCGTGAAACCGAGGTCGCACGAAGAAGATACCATCAAAATATGATTTTCCCAATGAAAATAATAATAACATTATTATATTATTATTATTAGTTTAATTTAATTCTTAACTTAACACACCCCAAAGCCACGCACCACCCAAACTAGCGCCTCCTCTTCTTTACGCATGGCCACCACATTTGGCTGCCCTCCAGCTACGCCTCCAGATCCTTCCGCACTCCATTCCGACTTCAATTTAACTCGGTAAAAAGATACAAACGCATATCCTTGATCCTCGGGTCAAGATCTTCACGTCCGTATGTCGCGTTCAGGGAAACATTGAGTTTCCAGTGTCAATAAATATTTGGACGCCTCCTTCCGCGAGCCATTGCGGCTTCGTTCCAAGCCCGAAAAATTAAACGATCTCATATTTGTGATCCTTGGGTCGAGGGCTTCGCATCCATATATTGCGCTCAGAAAAACTCCGTGTTTCCAGCGTCAATAAATATTTGTTCATTGAAGAACGCATGAAGAACACGTGAAGAATAAAAAGAAGAAGGAGAATGGTTTATGTGCAGGATGATGATCATGTTCATTTGGTCATCATCGTCATGAATTTAGGATATGAAGAATCAATAAAACGAATTCAAACATATATAAAAACCCCTACAGTTTTCCCCGCAAACAAGAATTCCCAACCCGCAAACATATTCTTTGCGGATCAACTTAATATTGAGTTGATCCGCATTCTTTGTTTTCAAAAGGGAACATCCATGGAAAAAGATATCACTCTCAAAATAATTCCCTTCAATCTCTTAAATAAAAAGAATCATACCAATATTCCCCTACCTTGATAATGAGATGAAGTTCAAAGAGCATCGTGGAAAGTGGCATCACGGGGTGAAGATCCATTGTCATCGGAGTAAGACTCATCGTCAATGGAAACGTTCCCCTCGGTGGTGTCTCCTCCCTTGACATGGAGGAAGAAGAAGAGAAGGAACGTCATCGGTGACTTCACATTCTCCGTCAGAGGCGTTATTCGTCGGAGGCGTTGTTCTTCGTCAAGAACGTTCTTCAAAACTCAAGAGATCTCTTCCCTTTCACTCAACACATCAATTCCAACCAAAATAAAATAAGGCTCCACCTTATTTTATTTACCCATGCCATGCATTCAAATTTACAAAATTCAAATCGAATTCACTTAATTAATTAAACCATGAGTTTTTTAATTAATTAAGAGGTAGGTTGGAAAATTAAATAAGGAAGTGGAAGAGTTACTTAATTAAAGGGAGTTAACAAGTTTAAAGGGGGAGTTTATGAGAGTTATGGGAATGTGAAAGGTTGGGGCTCGTGTGGGCCCCACCTCACTTTTATCCTCAAATTTATCCTCACATGGGTAGTTAGGTGCCACCCCAACTTCCCCATGTAGGATAAAACAACCTTAGACTAAAAAAAAGTTGTTTTACAATTTTATTCATTCCTCATTTAATCCCCAAATTTAACTTCTCCACCCGCACAAACGCAACTCCGGAATAGGTGTTCCTAAGAAATTATTGGAACTGCGGTTTCATCGGTGCCCTCATATTTCGATTCCGAGCACCGGTTCAAAAGTTAGAAAAACCCGCTTGTTCGTTCACTGAACGTACCCGAGCTAAACTTTGGAAAATGATTCCGGGCACACTGGGCCTTGGAATCAGGTGCCGTCTGAAACTGTGTTCTTGTAAGATCCCAAAGAAATTAAGAAAAAAATTTCCTTGAAATTTCCGGGTCTTTACATTACTACCACCTCAGGGATTTACGTCCTCGTAAATATTTAACAAAACCTAGGGATAAAAAAGCGGTACTGAGCACGCATCTGAGCCTTCCACTCCCATGTGCTCACCTGGAGGTTACTGTGCTGCCTACGAAAACTCACAAGAGGAATCGACTGTCCTTGTAGGACCCACTCCTATCGATCCCCAATCTCTTCTGGAACCTCCGTGCATGTCGCCCTGTCATCGACGTCCAACTCCCTGAGGTTGATGATGTGTGAAGGATCAAGAACGTATCTCCTCAGCCGAGGTACGTGGAAGATTTCATGCACCCAGTGCAACTGAGGTGGAAAGGTGAAGCGGTAAACCACCTCACCTACCCTACTGGGGACATAGAAAGGTTCGTTGAACCTCGGAGATATCTCGCCGCCTCGGCTACATCTCCGTAAACCTCGTCGAGGTGAGACCCATATAAGAACGTGGTAATCCTCCTCAAACTCTAGAGGTCTCCCTTTTCTGATTAGAACTAAAACTCAAACTCTTGCTGCCATGAGGGTAAGGTTGGCCGACCTAAGAATGATCGGCTACACCCTCCCATGCACGAGTTTAACCTGTGCTGCCTGGGGTTTCCTTTTCGCCGACCAAGGAAAACCCATCCCGACGTTTGCCTAATACTGTCAATTTGAGTATGAACAATGATTTCCCAATCCATACTCAAACTAACATCGTAAGGCCTCGACGCTGCCACCAAGAGGTCCCAATTGAGACTCTCGCCTCAAGGGTTAGATCACACCGTCGGCTTAAGTGTGACTATAAAGTCTCCTCCCAAAGGTATCTCCAGACGTGAGGGTCAAGTCAACGACTCAACCGGAAACTCTAGGTCTGGGACTAGATTCATGGAAGGATGGGATGATTCATATCGATGTTTGTGGCTACGATAGCTAGTAGAAGACAAATTCCGCACTTTGAATCATCCTTAGAGCCCTTTCGGTCACACTCCTTGACCGCATGCAGCTACTCTTTTCCCCTGCCCTCCAGCTCCCTGAGCCTGGAGGGGACTACAAAGGAGGGTGGTTGTAACATGTTGAAATGTACATCACCTCATGCTGCTCTCCTAGCTCTACCTCCACGTCTACTGCTCTGCAGATTTATCTGTCCTTAACATTTCCTCTTCTTGAAACATTCGCACGCCCAAGTCTTTGAGACTGGCACCAGCTCGCTGCATTCCAACTTCTAACATTCTCTAGCTATATTCGTTCAGCCAAAGAACATTCAACCACAATGTTCTCTCTAGCACCCTAACGTGAGTAGGAATGCATAGAAGAAAAAGTACGGGCTCAAATGTCCTTAAAAACAACATGCACAGAGGCCTGAGCTCTATAGCACTGATCGAATCGTATTCATCGAGTACCCAGAATGTTCGGTACACCTCGATGAGTTCTCAGCTACCGATACGTCGTCCTGCCGAAGCTGTATAAGATCTAGAAAACACTCAGCCACCTCCTCAAGCTATTCCTCAGCCCCCTGTGAGTCAGGTTCACCTCAGAAATTGAGGGTATCTGATGTTGGAACACATATAAGGCAGTAAGCCTATATGTGTCACCTACCGGTACCGCCGGTTGTAACTGCTGACCAACAGGTAGTGATGTATAGCTGACACACTACCGGAAGGCACTATCTCAGGAATTGGTCCACGTACCAAAGCCTCATCACTATGAAGACCATCCTCATGGTCATTACTAGAAAACACTAGTGGCCAAGTCCACCATCCACTCCACTGGTGTCTCAGCTAGGCGGAAAACTCTAGCAATCGCCTCCAGCCAGTCCTTTGCTGTCTGGGAATCTGCCTCGCCTCGTAACCTCAGAGGCCTGTACTGCTGGAACTCATGCAATGCGCTCTGCCAGCATGCACAGTTCTCTAGTATAGCAGCTGGAATCTTTTGCCCAACAGGTGGTGGTGCTGCAGGTACACCACCCGAGGGTGCCAACATAGTAAAAAGGGCCCCGCACCGGAGCCTCGCCGTTCAGTGGGTCGTCATCATGTACTATCTCAGAACTCCAACCGACTGTCTCCATGGAGACATCCTGAACAGATGAGACATGGTCAAATGATTTATACCTGGTGAGCTAACCTGGTGTGAGCTGAATTTAAAACTTTTAGAAACACACACGCAATCAGTGTTTTCGTGCACAAAGTCGGAAATCAGAAGTCAGAGTCCTAGTGTACGGATACGTCGGCAGCTGCACCAACACTGGACTCCCTGAACTGAAAACCACACTTGGTACCCTTAACACTATTGATTCATAGAAAGGGAATATCAAAGTTATAAGTTCTGCGGTAGAACCGACTCCTCTGATACCAATTTGTCACGACCCGTCCTCGGGGCCCGTGTCGTGACTACCCCAAGCCCACCTTCCATAGGTCAGGGGCTGGCGACTAGCACCAAAGGTGTAAACTTGATAACTGGGAATTCATTGCCTCTATAAAAGTAAACAAAACACCACAGATTACAAGTGGAAGTATTCACCAAGTAAAACTGAATACAAGTAGTGCTGAAAGTAAAGGGGGCTGGAAATACAAACCCAACTGTAAAGTACAAGGAAAAAGACAAAACAGCCGGAAGGTGACAAGCCGCTCCTGGATCATCCACCAAGGATCCTACCTGAAGGGTAGGTACAGATAGCGCAGCTCCTAGATCGTCCACCACGGATCCTACCTGAAGGGTAGGTACAGATAGCGCAGCCCCTGGATCATCCACCACGGATCCTACCTGAAGGGTAGGTACAGATAGCGCAGCTCCTAGATCGTCCACCACGGATCCTACCTGAAGGGTAGGTACAGATAGCGCAGCCCCTGGATCATCCACCACGGATCCTACCTGAAGGGTAGGTACAGATAGCCTCCACAATGCTCTCGCCCATCAACCTCCTCCGATTATCATCTCGCCTTCGAACACTCGGCCTCTGTCAGCGCTGCCCGTCGTCTGCAACCAACACAACGAGGTACGGGCATAGCCCGTGCAGGGGTGAGTATAAAGATACTCAGTAGGGACCCCGAGACCCTCAAGGTCTCACTAAATAGACAAGGATAGCCACAAAGAAATATTTCAATAGATAACCTCTACTTAGGTATATTCCCATACATATACCTAAGTTATCAAGTAACCCATCTCAATCATGAGGAAACACAAAGATTATGAAATCCACGGATAACCACTACCCAGGCATATTCCCATACATATACCTAAGTTATCAAGTGACTCATCTCAATCATGAGGTAAACACAAAGGTCATAGACTCAGATCAAACCAGGATTTTCATTATCGAAACCGTAACTGCTGAAGAGCCCCATATCTAGAGTGTACAGTGATCCTGTCATGACTCTGAGGTACTTCTCACTAACCTAAGACTGTTGAGGTACTCCTCCTATCGAGTACTGCGGGTCAGCCACCCAAACACAGTAGTGCTTCCCGCCGGGGTCTGCCACCCAAACACAGTAGTGCATCCCCCCTAATATCCTATAGAGGTACTCTCTGGACGAGTACCGCGGGTCTGCATCCAAACTCAGTAGTGCTCCGTCCGTCATGGTTCTGCACCCAAACAAAGTAGTGCTCCATCCACTGGGATAGTCGACTCACTCCAAGTCGAGTCGGTCAAGCAGTCGTCAGGTCTCAGCCGGCTACACGGTCACCGTACTCCGTACGCTCGTCTCCAGGAGGGTCCGCTCAACGAGCTGCTGTTCGATACTCCAAGTATCACAAATTCCCATGAAGAAGTATCTCAAAGGACCGTCTCGTCATAGGGGTCTCAACACAACAGACGACGCGTCAATCAGACGCCCGGTCTGTGAGTTATTAGCCTTTTCGTCTCAGGGGCCCGGTTGGTTTCGTGTGCGAACCAACCCGACCGTATCTCAACTGTACCCTGAACTCTCATAGGGTATACTCATAGGGATCATTTCTCAATGTGATCACCAACACCTCGGACGGTTCGTCAAATGGACGTCCGGTCTGAAAGTTATCGGCTTTTCCGTTCCAGGAGCCCGGTTGGATTTCGGGTACAATCCAACCCGGCCATATTCCAACTACGTCCAAACCTCTTGTGAAGTATACCAAAAGAACCGTCTCAACAAGAGGAATCCAACATAGTCGACGGCACATCAATATGATGTCTGGAGCTCAAGTTATAAGCATTTTTGCTCTGAGGGCCTGGTTGGATTCATGTTCGATCCAACCCAGTCATACTTCAAATGACACCGGTTAACCAAACCGGTCACACCATTGCGATCCATATGGAATAACAAACGAGATGGACTACCCATTGGTCCAAAATGGATAGCCGGTGAAAAAGTTGCATTTCACCGCATCATACGCGAATCGAGCCTCGTGGGGCCCACACCTCAACCTCGACATAAATATCCAAAATTGGTTTTGAAACATCCGTCTTAATTCCATGGTCGCAACTTCGCAAACGGTTCGTCATTATAACACTGTATGAGAGAGATATGTCAGATACAAGATCCCGTAATAATAATAATAATATTATTATTCAGTGTTTCGTGGGACCGAGCCACGAACCAGAATTTAATATCCAACATTAGACTTGAATCGACCGTCTTAAAGACAGAGTCACATCACCGCTGAAGGCAAGTCAATCGGACGTCGCATGCATGAGCTATGGCGGGTCAAAGATTTAATAATAATATTAAATCTATTATGTATGAGCGTTTCGGGTACCCGATCCAAAAACCTGAAAAGGACATCCAATATTGGACTCATAAATTCGTTCTTGAAGTCAGGGTTGCACTGCCACTAACGGTTCATGAAACCGAGGTCGCACGAAGAAGATACCGTCAAAATATGGTTTTCCCAATGAAAATAATAATAACATTATTATATTATTATTATTTTTAATTTAATTTAATTCTTAACTTAACACACCCAAAATCCACGCACCACCCAAACTAGCACCTCCTCTTCTTTACCCATGGCCACCACCTTTGGCTGCCCGCCAGCTATGCCTCCAGATCCTTCCGCACTCCATTCCAACTTCAATTTAACTCGGAAAAAAGATACGAACGCATATCCTTGATCCTCGGGTCGAGATCTTCGCATCCGTATGTCGCGCTCAGGGAAACATTGAGTTTCCAGCGTCAATAAATATTTGGATGCCTCCTTCCGCGAGCCATTGCGGCTTCGTTCCAAGCCCGAAAAATTAAACGATCCCATATTTGTGATCCTTGCGTCGAGGGCTTCGCATCCATATATTGCGCTCAACAAAACTCCGTGTTTCCAATGTCAATAAATATTTGGACATTGAAGAATGCACGAAGAACACGTGAAGAATAAAAAGAAGAAAGAGAACGGTTTATGTGCAGGACGATGATCATGTTCATTTGGTCATCATCGTCGTGAATTTAGGATATGAAGAATCAATCAAACGAATTCAAACATATATAAAAACCCCTACAGTTTTCCCCGCAAACAAGAATTCCCAACCCGCAAACATATTCTTCGCGGATCAACTTAATATTGAGTTGATCCGCATTCTTTGTTTTCAAAAGGTAACATCCATGGAAAAAGATATCACTCTCAAAATAATTCCCTTCAACCTCTTAAATAAAAAGAATCATACCAATATTTCCCTACCTTGATAACGAGATGAAGTTCGAAGAGCGTCACGGAAAGCGGCGTCGCAGGGTGAAGTTCCATTGTCATCGGAGGAAGAGCCGTCGTCGATGGCGACATTCCCCGCGGTGGTGTCTCCTCCCTTGACGTGTAGGAAGAAGAAGAGAAGGCACATCATCGGTGACTTCGCGTTCTCCATCGGAGGCGTTCTTCGTCGAAGGCGTTGTTCTTCGTCAAGAACATTCTTCAAAACTCAACAGCTCTCTTCCCTTTCACTCAACACATCAATTACAACCAAAATAAAATAAGGATCCACTTTATTTTATTTACCCATGCCATGCATTCAAATTTACAAAATTCAAATCCAATTCACTTAATTAATTAAACCATGAGTTGTTTAATTAATTAAGAGGTAGGTTGGCAAATTAAATAAGGAAGTGGAAGAGTTACTTAATTAAAGGGAGTTAACACGTTTAAAGGGGGAGTTTATGAGAGTTATGGGAATGTGAAAGGTTGGGGCTCATGTGGCCCCACCTCACTTTTATCCTCAAATTTATCCTCACATGGGTAGTTAGGTGCCACCCCAACTTCCCCATGTAGGATAAAACCACCTTAGACTAAAAAAAGTTTTTTTACAATTTTATTCATTCCTCATTTAATCCCCAAATTTAACTTCTCCACCCACACAAACACAACTCCGGAATAGGTGTTCCTAAGAAATTACCGGCACTGCGGTTTCATCGGTTCCCTTAGATTTTGATTCCGAGCATCGGTTCAAAAGTTAGAAAAACCCGCTCGTTCGTTCACTGAACGTACTTGAGCTAAAATTCGGAAAATGATTCTGGGCACACCGAGCCTCAGAATCAGGTGCCGTCTAAAACTGCATTCTTGTAAAATCCCAAAGAAATTAAGAAAAAAATTTCATTGAAATTTCCAGGTCTTTAAAAATTAAGACATAACTATTACATCTCAAAATATTACAAAGTAGACACTTCTACTCAGTTTCAATTTTTTCACCAAATAAAAGCTCTTGAAAAAAAGAGTCATGTCTAGTTCCATGTTTTAGACAACATGACTTTTCCTTGATCCCATCCTTGACCCTATTCATATTTAAGTCCTTTGAAAAACATTTTAAAACATGGGATGAGCATAAAAATATTAGTAAGGGTTATAAAACAAAGAATGAAAACATTATTTCATCATTACATACATAACATGAGCTCTTTAACATACCTCATGAAATCATAATATTTATGAATAACACCTAGAAAACATAAATCATAAAGGTAACGTTTGGTATCCATATCATACTTTCATTGTAGCTATCACAGCTACTTAGGGAGTTACATTTGTAATACCCATCACAGTATATTCCCAAAATCTCTTAGGAGAAACATTCACGTTTACCTCTGTCACATTACCCAATGCATTGGAGAGCTATCTCAGGCTCACCCGCCCTAGGTTTATCATGAAACCACCCATATATGTAAACAATTCCCAAGAACCATAACACGTAAAATAAACATAAAGGAAAGATAAAATTTCCACATTCTATTCAAAATATAACAATTAAATATACTGACATAAAAAATCCATTATCAAAACCATTTTCAATACCAAAAACCTTAAAAGATTATATGGTATTTATTTTCCTTTTAAAAATATTACGGCTTGTTAAGGAAGCCAAATATCAAATAATACTCAAAGTGGCGGAAAGGTCATTGTCACCACGTACGTTAAATAGAAACATTATTTTTTTCATTTAGTAAAACAGTTCATAGAAAAATATTCCCTTTTAATGAAATGAAAATTCAAAGGTGTTTATAAATCGTATAAAAGAAAATCGTGTATTAAAACAAAATATGCCTCAATGAAAGGAGATTGAGATGAAGTCACTTACCTCGTGTCCGACTTGACCCATTTGTCATTTAATCTCCTAAATAATAAAATAATGTTAATTTCTACATTCTTAAGAACCTTTTTTAAGTTTATTATTCCTTTTATATAACTTATTACCATGTTATAAAAATTATTCAATCATTTAAGTTATTAATGACTGTTTCGTCGATATTTGGTTCTTTAGTAAAAATGAACACCTTACAATAATCCATTATCTCCATAATGATATTAATGATTTAGATATAATATAAATCATATAAATCCAGTATATATATGTATTTATAATAGTACATAACATTTGGAGATAATAAATGAAATGAACCGTTCATGGAGACGGTAATCCGTACTTACGCATGAACGCTACTTTCATTTCTATTTATTGCTTTAATGGAATTAAAACATAATGATACCTAGGTATATTATAATTCAAGTATAATATCATATATAATACCATTAACTCTATCCTTTATATATAGCATCCCGTCTTTTTATAACATAACTTTCATTTCATTACACGGAACTGAGGATCGTTAAGGTTTAGTGTCTTGGAAACAAGGAACATAATACAAAAAAAAACATAAAACATTCTTCTTAAAAACTTGAAAGGTTTCTCCTTTAGTTCATCCTAGGTTCATTACTGCATCTCATAACCTGGGAACATACATCAAAAGAAAGGGTGAGCAGAAGGCCCAGTAAGGGAAACAAGAGAAACATTTTTCATGTGAACTTGAGATACTTCAATAAGAACATGAAAAGAACTTTAAGGCATGAAAAAGGAATCATGAGATACATCATAATAAAAATAACATCTTTCATAACTTGAATATGTGGCTGCAACATTTAATATTGACAATCGTTTCGTTTCACCAAGGTCCATCCCCAAGGTGTCGTTAAAAATTACCAAGGTTATTCACCAAGGCGTCGTTAAAATGGTCATCTCTAGAGATTAAGTCTTTACCCAATGCATTGGAGCGCTATCAGGGCGCACCCTTAAATTTGCCTTTATTATCATGTGAGCCACATATATCATCATCAAACATTTCATAAATAACCCATATAGCATAAAATAAATGGGTTTCATTTCATAATCATAACGTTTTAAAAACTGCTTTAAAGACACGATCTTTACATTACTTTAAACCCACGGAAAGGGAAAGCGGGTATCATGTATGTAAATCCCAGAATTTAAAATAGAACATTTTCATATATATATGTGAATACCCCTGTAGAAATAGGATCTTTGAGTATTCACTTTATAACATAAAATAATTTTGAGAAAAGAGAGGCATTTTGAGACGAAAATTCTGCAGCATAACGGCTATGTTACAAGGTCTTAGAAAACTTTGAAAAGAGAGGGAACATGGGTCGAACAATAATAATTGACCCATAAAACAGTAGAGGGATAGAATAAGAAGGATATATGGACATGGTGATGCAATTTTAAGGACATACCATTTGAAATGAAAAACATGGAAGGAAGACAAAAATTTGATTTCTCTTATGACAATTCGGCAGCCTAACGACGTCACTTAAACTTCAACAAAAATGAATTGAACAAATCAAATAGGGTATCTCATAATATGATCATAAGAGATCAGTATTATAGATATAGAGATCATACCCCAACATAATAAAAAGGAACTTGAAAGATTTGACATGAAAATTGAACTTGAAAAATGAGAAGGGTGAAAGAATCACTTAAACATTCAGCAGCCTAACGGCGTCACTTAAACTTTCATAAAACGAAATGATGAGAGTAAGAGGGGATCTCTCATCATATAAACATGAAAGGGGCAGTAAGAGGAATATAAAATAACATCCTATCACATAATAACATGGAGCATAAAAGGAATGACATAAAAGAGATTACATGAAAAGAAAGAGAGGGGTCGGATCCCTTACCTTAAAACGTGACTCTTGAAACTCAAAGTTTTGGACCTTGAGGGCTTGGGGGCACCTTGGGAGGACTCCTTGGGAGGTAAGGAGACCAGAACTTCGTTGGGGGAGAGTTGGGAGTGGAAACTAAAGGAGGAAAGGGTGGGTATTTATAGGGAAAGTGAGGGGACAAGGCATTAATGGCCAAGGGACACCTCACTAGTGGTTTTGGCAAAACCATGGGCTTGCCCATGGTATTTGCCCATGGTATTGGCCACTTGGTACACCTAAAACCTTATCTTACTATTCATAATTCGACCATATTGAATATATACTTAATACATCATTTAATGATGTCATTAAACACCTGTAACTTAAAAACTATATTTTCACTATTCATCGAAAATTCAACTTTCTCAGAATAATCCCAAAATTTCACCTTAACCAAATATCAATGCTTTTATTTCAAAAATGAAATCCATTTTATAAAAATAATTTTATAAATATTTTTAATTAAATTTTTAATTAAAAACACTATTCACCAAAAATTCATTTTTTTCAGAAAAATCCCCAAAAATTACCATAACATAATATCGATGCTCTGAGTTCAAAAATAAAGTCATTTTTATAAAAATAATTTTCTAATTATTTTTAATTAAATTTTTAATTAAAAAACACTATTCATCTGAAAAAAATAATACTTGACTAATAATTTATGAAACCGTTATTTACCCATTTTATTGAATCACATTACTTAATCTAGGTGTCTGAATTATATTAAAACTTTATTTGAGTGAAATTACTAATCCATTTGGTCACATTACTAATCCTAAGCGTAAAATCACTATTCATAGTTTACTATTCATAAAAAATTAAGTTGATCTTATTAGACTTCAAATTCCTTACTGAACACTTTTGTAGAAGACCATTTTTTTGAAAATCATTACACATCATTAGTTATTTAGGGTTTACATAAATATTTTAAAATATCCCTTTTTCAAAATTCATCAATAAAATACATTCTAAAATTATCTAGACATTTGAAATTTCACAAACATCACTAAAGGAAGAAATCTCAATTTATTCACCCGAAAGGATTACACAACGAAGCTAGGGTCTCGTCACATAGCCCCTTATAACACCGGCATAAGACCTAAGTGTAAGGTGTGCTATGGTGAGAGAATCTGAGGGAGGCTCAGATAACATTTCCCTAGTAGTAATCTCTACTAACTTGAACTTCTCCTGTAGGCGTTTCCATTCAAGCTTGACACGCTGGAGTTCGGCTTGGGCTTGGTCCAAAGCGAAGCCCACAGATGCTACCTCCTTCCCAAGCTCTGATAAGTGGGCTTCATAAGGGTCGAGTCTACTGGATGAAGCCATCGACTCCTCTTTCTGCATTAACCATTAACATCTTATTAAATCATTAAGAGTAAGTTAATATACTACTCAAAAAGATTGGGTCGTTACATTCTTCCCCCCTTAAGAAATTTCGTCCCCGAAATTTATACTTGAGGCCTAGTCGAAAAGGTGAGGGTACTTTTGCTTCATTGTTTCCTCCGGCTCCCAAGTCGCCTCTTCATATTTATGATTCCTCCACATCACTTTCACAAGGTGGGTAGTCTTGTTTCGTAGGACCTTGTCTCTACGGTCCAAGATCTCCACTGGCTGCTCCTCATAAGAGAGGTCATGTTCCAGTTGTACCACCTCTGGGTTCAGTACATGCGAAGGGTCGGGTATGTACTTCCTCAAGAGAGATACATGGAAGACATCATGAACTTGAGATAGGTTCGGTGGAAGTGCTAGACGATAGGCCACTGCTCCTATGCGATCAAGGATTTCATAGGGGCCAATGTACCTAGGGCTGAGCTTCCCTTTCTTCCCAAACCGCATGACTCTCTTCCATGGAGAAATTCGAAGGAAGAATTTGTCACCAACACCAAACTCCAAGTCCCTTCGACGATTTTCAGCATAGCTCTTCTGCCGACTCTGAGCAGCCTTTATGTGTTGTTGGATGGCATGAACCTGTTCCGTCATCTCTTGCATGAGATCAGGCCCAAGAAGCTTCCTCTCACCAGTTTCATCCCAACAAGTAGGAGTTCTACACCGCTTTCCATATAGAGCTTCATAGGGTGCCATCTGAATACTCGAATGGAAGCTGTTGTTATAGGAGAACTCAACTAATGGGAGGTGTTGATCCCATCCACCTTTAAATTCCATTGAGCATAATCTCAACATGTCTTCGAGTGTCTGAATAGTCCTTTCAGATTGGCCATCAGTTTGAGGATGATAGGCCGTACTAAAATTCAATTCATTATTCAGAGCATGTTGAAGACTTCTCCAGAATTTTGATGTGAATCTTGGGTCACGATCAGATACGATGGATAGTGGTACCCCATGCAGCCTTACCACTTCCTTCACGTATATCTTGGCAAGCTGATCCAGAGAGAAATCTTCCCGAATAGAGATAAAATGGGTTGTCTTGGTGAGACGGTCCACAATAACCCATATCGCATTGTTTCCTTTGGATGTTTTCAGGAGACCAATTACAAAGTCCATAGTGATATTATCCCACTTCCATACTGGTATGGGTAGCGGTTGTAATACCCCCTTAAGAAGTTGTCGTTCTGCCTTTACTTGCTGACACACCAGGCACCTTGTAGTGTAATCAGCAATCTCCCTCTTCATGTTATCCCACCAATAATGATCATGAAGGTCTCTATACATCTTAGTGCTTCCCGGGTGTATAGAGAATGTAGAGCTATGATATTCATCCATCAGTTCTTTCTTTATCTCCGGAATAGATGGAACACATAGTCTTGTACGAAATTTCAATACACCTTCTTGATCAATATTGAAATCAGAGAACTTCCCATCCTTTACAGCCTCAAACTTCTCCTGCAGCAAAGGATCTTCTTTTTGAGCCTTCTTGATCCTCTCTAGTAATGAAGGTTGAGAAATCATTTGGAATAGGGTTGATGATGTCCCTTTCCTTATAATTCCCATGTCCAGTTTTACTAGATCTTTAATCAAGGGATCTCCTACGATCCTCATTGTTGCCAGAACAACAGGATCTTTCCTGCTTAACGCATCCGCGACTTTGTTTGCTCTTCCAGGGTGATAATTAATTGAACAATCATAGTCTTTAATAAGCTCCAACCATCTCCTTTGTCTCATGTTCAATTCTTTCTGTGTGAAAATATACTTTAGACTTTGGTGGTCAGTGTATATATCACATTTCTCCCCATAAAGATAGTGCCTCCATATCTTTAGAGAAAAAACAACGGCCGCCAGCTCTAGATCATGCGTAGGATAATTCTGCTCATGAATCTTCAACTGTCGAGATGCATAAGAAATTACTTTGTCATTTTGCATGAGGACGCACCCAAGCCCTTTCAGAGATGCATCGCTAAAAATAACGAATCCTTCTCCGATAGAGGGTAGTGTTAACACAGGTGCAGTAACCAATCTCTTCTTCAGCTCTTAGAAACTTTCCTCGCATTCCTTTGTCCAGATGAACTTAACCCCTTTTCGAGTCAACTTGGTTAGTGGATTAGAAAGCCGTGAAAAGTTTTTCACAAACATCCTATAATATCCTGCTAAACCAAGGAAACTACGAATCTCAGTTACTGTTGTGGGTTGAGGCCACTCCTCCACAACCATTGTCTTTGCAGGGTCAACCGAGATTCCTTCATTGGTTATGATGCGCCCCAAGAAAGCCACCTGTTGTATCCAAAACTCACACTTGCTGAACTTCCCAAAGAGCCTCTCCTTCCGCAGAGTTTTCAATATAACCCTTAGATGATCTTCATGCTCCTCACGACTTTTTGAATATATCAAAATATCATCAATAAAAACTACCACAAAGTTATCAAGGTAGTCCTTAAAGACTCTATTCATCAAATACATGAAAATAGCAGGAGCATTAGTCAAGTCGAAGGGCATAACAGTAAACTCATAATTCCCATATCTTGATCGGAAGGCAGTCTTTAGAATATATTCCTTCTTCACCCTCATTTGATGATAACCAGATCGAAGGTCAATCTTAGAGAAGAATTGAGCCCCACGAACTTGGTCAAATAAATCATCAATTCTTGGAAGAGGATATCTGTTCTTCACTGTGATCCCGTTCAGTTCTCTATAATCGATGCATAGCCGCATTGATCCATCCTTCTTCTTCACAAAGAGAACTGGTGCTCCCCAAGGAGACACACTCGGTCGGATAAACCCCTTCTCCAACAAGTCTTGGAGTTGTTTCTTTGACTCTTCTAGCTCCATATTTTCCATTCTATACGGAGTCTTTGATATCGGTTGAGACCCAGGTACGAGTTCAATGGAGAACTCTACCTCTCTTTCTGGGGGAGGTCCAGGTAACCCCTCAGGAAATACATCCATGTATTCCTGAACAATCGGAACATCTTCTATTTGTATGCTCCCTTTTCCTTCTTCATCATCACCGATTAACTCCATAAAGAAAGCTATAGGAGGTGCTTCTAGATAGGGATCAGTTCGGGATATCTCTCCTTGGAAGATAACTGTAGGTCGTTCATTCAAGACTACTGAGATTTCCTTACTTCTGCATTTGATCTTAGCATTATACATTGAGAGCCAATCCATCCCTAGTATTATGTCGAATTCCATCAGGGGAATGACTACTAGATTGGCGATAAGATTGTGCTCACCAAAGTAAACACTAGAGTCTCTAAATATTGTTGATGCAAGGTTAATCCCACTTGGAGTCTTGACAGACAACTCTACCTCTAGCAGTTCGGGGATTGATTCTATATTCCTTGCAAACTTGGAGGAAATAAAGGAATGAGTAGAACTAGAATCAAATAAAGTACTTGATAGTTTTGAGAGGACAACAAGAGTACCTGCTACCACGTCGTTCGGGACTTCAAATTCAGCTGTTGTGATAGCGAAAGCACGACCTTTCTCTCTTGGCCTCTGCTGAGGTTGGTGGTGATTCCCCTCCACCGCCCTTGGATTTGGACATTGGTTAGCAAAGTGCCCAAGCTGTCCACACTTGAAGCATGTGACTTCAGGTAGGGCCAGAACCATCTTTCCTCTGTCGTCAGTGTTGGGAAGATGAGGCTTCACCTCACTATGACAATTCCGAGCAATATGGCCTCCTGTTCCACACTTTTAGCACTTGCCACTTCTGTTCAAGCAGTTCCCCAGATGATTCTTCCCACATTTATTGCATGTGGTAAGTTGCATTTTCTTTCCACCTCTTCCCTGATCAAAAGACTTCCCTAAACTGGGCTCCAATGATCTCTTCTTTTCATTTGGTTTATGAGACCA
The DNA here is from genome assembly GCA_963277665.1 of Viscum album. NCBI lineage: Eukaryota > Viridiplantae > Streptophyta > Magnoliopsida > Santalales > Viscaceae > Viscum > Viscum album. The sequence goes on from OY728120.1 coordinate 1,417,316,633, forward strand.
CTGTGTCTCACCAAACTCCAACTCAACTTTCATAGCACTTCGAACTATTTCTTCATAGCTATCATAGTCCATGTTGGCTAGATTCTTCCGCAGATGAGGTCGTAGTCCGCCAAAGAATCTTTCAACCTTCCCATTAGGGTCCATGACAAAGCTTGAGGTATAACGGGAAAGACTTGTGAAGTTCATCTCGTAGCTTCCGATAGATTCGTTCTCCTTCTGCTTCAGCTCGAGAAACTCTTTCTCTATTCTCGTTCTCATGGAACGAGGTAAATACTTGTTAAGGAAAATTCCCCGAAATTCTTCCCACTCCATAGCTTCTATCTCTCCTCGTGGCTTCGTGTTTTTGATCAGTGACCACCACTGATCAGCTTCTCCCTCTAGGCGGTAAACAGCAAGGGTGACTTTTCTTGTTCCGAACAGTGAAGTACTGAAAAGATCTTTTCAATGGAGCTTATCCATTGTTCTGCAACCAATGGGTCAGTAGATCCACTGAATGTTGGCGGTTGTTGACGCATGAAGGACTCAACAGAGTGTTGTTCCCTTCGTGGTGAGGTCGGCCTCTCAGCTTGATTCAAGTTATTACTCATAACTTGAGTCAGTTGGTTCATCATTCGCATGAATGTTTCCATTTCGGCTTCCATCAGAGGGCCGTCAGCACATGGTGCATTGCGGTCACCATCGGCACGGTTCCTCCTATTGCCCGCCATTTTCTGAAAGAATAAAACCTTAGTAAGAAACTTATTTCATTTATGAATCTTTTAACTAAGACTTCATGCTTAGACAATTACACTTTTCTATAATTCATTCATAATGATTCATAAAAAGCTTGTGATTAACCAAACATATCCCCCGGGAGTGTCGTAACCAAGAGTGCAGTAAGGCCCGTTATCATGCACCAGTTCCCGTTCGAGTCTAGCTCAAAGCGGTGTTTTCGGGTTTTACCCCTATATACATCTGTGCCAGAGCCGCCTCTACCTGCTCGTATCCAGATAGGGATGTATTTGTTTGATAAACCACTTACTCAATACTTACCAAAATTCCAGGAAGTTTTCCTATATTTAAACTTTTCTATAGGGTTCTTCCTAAAGTTTTTATATCCTAATTTCCACAAATAACTAAACCATCCTTTGATACCAACTATAGCATCCCGTCTTTTTATAACATAACTTTCATTTCATTACACGGAACTGAGGATCGTTAAGGTTTAGTGTCTTGGAAACAAGGAACATAATACAAAAAAACATAAAACATTCTTCTTAAACACTTGAAAGGCTTCTACTTTAGTTCATCCTAGGTTCATTACTGCATCTCATAACCTGGGGACATACATCAAAAGAAAGGGTGAGCAGAAGGCCCAGTAAGGGAAACAAGAGAAACATTTTTCATGTGAACTTGAGATACTTCAATAAGGACATGAAAAGAACTTTAAGGCATGAAAAAGGAATCATGAGATACATCATAATAAAAATAACATTTTTCATAACTTGAAGATGTGGCTGCAACATTTAATATTGATAATCGTTTCGTTTCACCAAGTTCCATCCCCAAGGTGTCGTTAAAAATTACCAAGGTTATTCACCAAGGCGTCGTTAAAATGGTCATCTCTAGAGATTAAGTCTTTACCCAATGCATTGGAGCGCTATCAGGGCACACCCTTAAATTTGCCTTTATTATCATGTGAGACACATATATCATCATCAAACATTTCATAAATAACCCATATAGCATAAAATAAATGGGTTTCATTTCATAATCATAACGTTTTAAAAAACTGCTTTAAAGACACGATCTTTACATTACTTTAAACCCACGGAAAGGGAAAGCGGGTATCATGTATGTAAATCCCAGAATTTAAAATAGAACATTTTCATATATATGTGAATACCCCTGTAGAAATAGGAGCTTTGAGTATTCCCTTTATAACATAAAATAATTTTGAGAAAAGAGAGGCATTTGAGACGAAAATTCTGCAGCATAACGGCTATGTTACAAGGTTTTAGAAAACTTTGAAAAGAGAGGGAACATGGGTCGAACAATCATAATTGACCCATAAAACAGTAGAGGGACAGAATAAGAAGGATATATGGACATGGTGATTCAATTTTAAGGACATACCATTTGAAATTAAAAACATGGAAGGACGACAAAAATTTGATTTCTCTTATGACAATTCGGCAGCCTAATGGCGTCACTTAAACTTCAACAAAAATGAATTGAACAAATCAAATAGGGTCTCTCATCATATGATCATAAGAGATCAGTATGATAGATATAGATATCATACCCCAACATAATAAATAGGAACTTGAAAGATTTGACATGAAAATCGAACTTGAAAAATGAGAAGGGTGAAAGAATCACTTAAACATTCGGCAGCCTAACGGCGTCACTTAAACTTTCATAAAACGAAATGATGAGAGTAAGAGGGGATCTCTCATCATATAAACATGAAAGGGGAAGTAAGAGGAATATAAAATAACATCCTCTCACATAATAACATGGATCATAAAAGGAATGACATAAAAGAGATTACATGAAAAGAAAGAGAGGGGTCGGATCCCTTACCTTAAAACGTGACTCTTGAAACTCAAAGTTTTGGACCTTGAGGGCTTGGGGGCACCTTGGGAGGACTCCTTGGGAGGTAAGGAGACCAGAACTTCGTTGGGGGAGAGTTGAGAGTGGAAACTAAAGGAGGAAAGGGTGGGTATTTATAGGGAAAGTGAGGGGACAAGGCATTAATGGCCAAGGGACACCTCACTAGTAGTTTTGGAAAAACCATGGGCTTGCCCATGCTATTTGCCCATGGTATTGGCCACTTGGGACACCTCACACCTTATCTTACTATTCATAATTCGACCATATTGAATATATACTTAATACATCATTTAATGATGTCATTAAACACCCGTAACTTAAAAACTATATTTTCACTATTCATCGAAAATTCAACTTTCTCAGAATAATCCCAAAATTTCACCTTAACCAAATATCAATGCTTTGATTTCAAAAATGAAATCAATTTTATAAAAATAATTTTCTAAATATTTTTAATTAAATTTTTAATTAAAAACACTATTCACCGAAAATTCATTTTTTTCAGAAAAATCCCCAAAAATTACCATAACATAATATCGATGCTCTGAGTTCAAAAATAAATTCATTTTTATAAAAATAATTTTCTAATTATTTTTAATTAAATTTTTAATTAAAAAACACTATTCATCCGAAAAAACTAATACTTGACTAATAATTTATGAAACCGTTATTTACCCATTTTATTGAATCACATTACTTAATCTAGGTGTCTGAATTATATTAAAACTTTCTTTGAGTGAAATTACTAATCCATTTGGTCACATTACTAATCCTAAGCGTAAAATCACTATTCATAATTTACTATTCATCAAAAATTAAGTTGATCTTATTAGACTCCAAATTCCTTACTAAACACTTTTGTAGAAGACCATTTTTTGAAAATCATTACACATCATTAGTTATTTAGGGTTTACATAAATATTTTAAAATATCCCTTTTTCAAAATTCATCAATAAAATACATTCTAAAATTATCTAGACATTTGAAATTTCACAAACATCACTAAAGGAAGAAATCTCAATTTATTCACCCGAAAGGATTACACAAGGAAGCTAGGGTCTCGTCACATAGCCCCTTATAACACCGGCATAAGACCTAAGTGTAAGGTGTGCTATGGTGAGAGAATCTGAGGGAGGCTCAGATAACATTGCCCTAGTAGTAATCTCTACTAACTTGAACTTCTCCCGTAGGCGTTTCCATTCAAGCTTGACACGCTGGAGTTTGGCTTGGGCTTGGTCCAAAGCGAAGCCCACAGATGCTACCTCCTTCCCAAGCTCTGATAAGTGGGCTTCATAAGGGTCGAGTCTACTGGATGAAGCCATCGACTCCTATTTCTGCATTAACCATTAACATCTTATTAAATCATTAAGAGTAAGTTAATATACTACTCAAAAAGATTGGGTCATTACATTATACGTTCCACATATGGCATTAACGAGTTATATCACTTTGAGGGGTGGTAGTCCGCATTTTCTCAAATGAAATTATCACGTTTACCCACTATGGAAACCATAAAGGTATACTAAAAATGAAAAATACAGAATAATAAAGAAAATATAAACATAATATATATCATATATAAATAAATTTCCTTCTTAATTTCCACCATGAGAGGCGGTAGGAGATAATTGAACAATCATCGCTTCGTGAGGCGTTAGTTTTTCATTCACAGAAACAGTATGTTCTTCACCCATTAGATTGAGTTTTGTGTAAGTGTTGTTAGAATTATTCTCATAAAAACATTATATTATATTTATGATACTGGTGTTGTTATAAAATAAAGGAATAAAAAGAGTTTAGGGGGTTGGAGAAGTAAAATAAAACAAAAGAACTTAAGAGAAGATGTTACCTTTAAATCTGGTAACTCCCTTTGGTTTGAACCAAAAGGGTTTCTTGAAGTGTTTTCTCCCTAAAGTAATGATTCTATGATGACGATAGTGATCTTGGGATCTTATTAGAGAAGAGTTTTCATGAGACAAAGGCTTGAGAAGTGTGATAAATGGGTTAGAAGTGAGGGCTTTTTATAAGGGAGAGGAGGGGCTCTTTAGGAAAGTTTGAAACAATTATTTTATTATAACCTCATATTCGGTTTCAAAAGGTCAAATAATCATTAAAGTAAAATTTAAGATGACTCATGGTTTAAATAAAATCATCCAATAAGAATTTGATAGGTTTTGGATACAATTTTAATATTTATAATCTTCCTTATTTAAATTATTTATTAATGAGGAAAATATTGCAACATCATTGTGTCATAAATAATTTAATTTATTTGATGTCAAAAAATTATAAAACAAATACCATGATGTGGGAAATAGTTTTATGTTTATAATTAATATTTATAGTAAAAATTATAACTTACATAACCCTATGTAAAAATTTATTTACTAAAATATATTTTTTTATGTCATTTTTGTCTTTACTTTAAATTAATTAATATAAAGTGTCATTATTACTCCCATGTGTATCTATGGGGTCCCAAATTCAACCCAAGGATGCCCATGGTCGTATATTTATCATAAAATAGGATTTTAACACATGTTAGGGTAATTTAATATTATTATAATATTATATTTTACCCTTATTTACTATATTTACCCTTTAATCATGGTAAATAAAATATTTACTGAAGTAAATATTTAAAATGTCTAAAAATTAAATTTACCTATTTACACAATTTGACCCTATTTATTCCAAATATTGAATACATTTTTCTAAATTCAAAACACAGAAGTGGCAGAAAATAATTTAAAATTAATTCCCACTATCAAAACAAAAAGTGTGTTTCTAAGAAATAATAACTATCAAAAGATTGACACTTGTTTATGTTCAATTTCAAAGTGAAATTAATTACAATGTCAAACATTGTATTACCTAGTAAAAATATATTCTAATTACACTTTATAACCAATTAAAATGATAATATAAACATATAAATAAATTAGATTAAAAGGTAATTTTGAATTAAAATACAGTATTTTTCATTATTCATTAAAAAAATGAACTTTATCAGAAAAATACCAAAAATTTTCCCAAAGTAAATTTTGATGTCAATAATCTAAAGAATAATTTTATTTTGTAAAATAGAAAATATAAAAATTACCAGAACTATATTTAAAGAGTGTTCACCATCAAAAGGTTGTAAATTGACCTTTTAAAGAATATTAGAGTATTCATGCTTATATTCATTTACATTTTAAGCCTCTAAATTTTATTAGATAAATGTAAAAACATTTAAAAACATGTATAATAATATTTTAGTTAGTTCTATTCATTCCCATCGATATAATGTCTAGGCGTTAACTACCATTTAAAATAATAATATTATATTATTAGTGTGCAACGTAAGCTTTCAAAGAAACTTGTTGTTGCGTATTAGGTACGCTATCGAACATAGAATACCCTTTAAAGTAAAATTAATATTTAATTCATAAATATTAATAAACATTCAAATGTATTATTCTTTATTTACTTGGGATGTTACAATAATCATTTTCAAAACCAAGTTCACTTATAGAAGCAAGTTTACTTTTAAAAAAAATTTAAAAACCCTTTGGTTTTTCTCAAAAAAACATCTTTTCAAATCCTATTAAACAAGTCTCAAATAAATAAACAAGTCACCCAACATAAATGTGCTAAAAACACTAAAACATTGAATAAACATGGATATAACCATAACATCAATATATATAACCATATAATAGAAATATAATAAGAATAACATATCACAACTAAATAAGGCACTAACATTATGCAAAAAGCATAAGAAAAAATAACTGAGTACAACTAGTATGCACCATGGGATCTAACCAATAGTTTCTAGTTTGACTTAGTCTAAGGAAATGGTTTTATAGCTATTTAAGAACGCTATAATATGTTTAGAAGCTCTCTCGGTCTTCCCTAGGCCCAACCATAATTCATTGGGCACTCTTGGCCTACATGAACAAGTTTTAGAATCTATATTTGTGTTCCACCCAAGGATACCTTAGTTCATTATAAAATACTCTCTATATAGTCCAGGACATTGGATAAGGTTTTTTAAGTCCAATTCATGCACATGCACACCCAAGGAGTCCCTTGTGTTACAAAATTCCAACACATAACATCAATAATTTTCTATTATATAATCCATTAAAAATATATTATCATAAACCTTTAATGATCATAACAAGTCATGAATTAAAAAAAATGAAAGACCTCTTTGAAAACATTTTTCAAAAAACCCATCTAAAAGTATAAAACCTCTTTAATACATTTTAATAAACACGTAGAGTGTATCAAATCCAAATCTGTTGAAAAGACACATTAAACCATTAAATTGACAAGATGTTTCAAACACCACAACAAGAATGGATAAAACATCACTAATGATTCAATTTAGGTTATATTTAATAAACAAAACCTAATTTAAATCAAGAAATAATGGAAATACATGGAAATGAATCCTTAAATAGAGACACCTATCTCATAATCAAACCAAATCTTGTCACTATTAATGAAAACCATGATATTATAGTAATAAAGGTCAAAACAAGCTTAAGAAACAAAGAAACAACACAAAACCCACATTAACAAGCCCATGTTTGACCAAATCACAAGTTAAGGTTTTCACCTTTTGGATGTATTAGGATAGTAAGAAGGGGGAGAATTGACTTTTAAAAATAAAAAAATTAAAGAGTGATAGAAAACAAAAAATAAAACAATTAATCAAAGTGGAAATTAAAAGATAAAAAATTTATTTAAAAAAAGAAATCATAATTAAAAAAATTATTTGATATCTTGATTTGATCAAGTAAACATAATGTAATAAATTTATGATTATAGTGATTTAATTAATTAAGTGAATCAAATATAAACACAACATAATCAAATTAATTGATAACTTTGATCATATAAAAATGATGATATAATAAAGGCATATAGATTTAATTTGATTAAATCGTTGTTAATATGAAAATTAATGCAAAAATAAATAATAGAGAGATTGTGTGTTTTGATAAAGGAGTTTGGAAATAGATCAATGTGAGCCCCTACATCTTCTCCCCTTAGGTTGAGAGATTTTTATTTTTCTCCCTTGATTTTAATGAAGATCAAGAAACCAATTATCCTATTTAATTTTCATGGTTGTGATAAGAAACCCATACCTACTTGTTTATGTTTGTGGGAACCCTCTGGAAATTCATTGGTATTCAAGGAACATGTCCCTAATTTTTGTGATAGTGAGCACCAATTGTAGAAGAAGTGGAGATAAAAGAATAATTTTCTTAATGAAAATACATTGAAATTTTAATATCATACATAAAAATGATATAAAATGATAGTAGATATATGTAGAAAAAATATTGGATAGTGATAGACCAAAATATTGAGAAATAGAAATTGTCTCTTTAAAAGAGGGCTTGGAGAAGATCTCTTTAATTCATCATGGATCGATTAAGGAATCATTCATCGGAAAGAGTCACTGTAGATTATCAGGGTTGGAATCCAAGCCTTTTTTTCTCTATTTATAGAATTCATAGGAGTTTGGGTTATTTTGGGTCAATTCAAGTATTTAATGATAACTTTAAACACCTTTAAGTCTATTATTTAATGCATCTTAACTATGCTAGATCGAATCCATTGGCTAGCCTCCTAAAGTACCCACCTATCTAGTGCACTTTTTTTAGCTTCCTAATTCTTTCTAGAATCTATCTTATTGATGATGTGATCTACCAGATGTTTAAAAAATTTCCTATATGTTTTTTCTTCTATATATAACCATTGGTTATCCGGTTGTACTACTTGCATGTTTTGCCTTATATCCATCACCACTAGTTGGTCAGTGTTGCCACTTGTTCTCTAAGCTTCACTCGGTCCCTTCTAAAATTTAGTTAATATTTTCAAAACTATTAAGAATGTATATCAATGATTTCCTCAAATACGACAAGGATTTATATAGATCATTAGTTCTGCTTCATTTTCTTTAATAAGGATCCTTAAATTCCTTTTAATATCATCACTTGGTCCATTAAAAATATGAATTGGTATTAAATTATTAGGACTAAGAAACAATTAAAGGAAACTATTTGATATAAATATAAGTTTTTGTGAACCTGAAAACATCATTAAAGATAGATAGGTACAACAATATCCCTTTTTGATGATCACAAACTTTTAAAATAAAAATATATACCAAGAGTAAATCAAGATTTAATCGTGTATTTGAATAATTCATGATATTAAAGATCAAGATATTTCAAATAAGATATAAAATAATCTCAAAAAGAAATAATTTTGATTTATTTCTCACTTTGAAACTCGATAAGCCTCTCCTCATATAAATCATATAATTTTCCCAATATATATGACTTTTTCATAAAATGAACCACCAAAACTTCTCCTATTTATGATTATAAAAACGAAAAAATGTATAGGAAAAAAGGAAAATACAAGCATATTAAAAAGATAATTTCAAAATTTTAAAGTAAAAGATAATAATGAATCTCAAGATTTAAAAAAAATTAAAATTTAAAATTTAAAATAAAATTAAAAAGAGTTTAAATATTAATATTTAATTCAAAAGAGTTTAAAATCTGAAGAAAAAAAAGAGAAAATCAAAATAATTGAAAACAATAATTTTAAAAAAAATCTCCCTATTAAGGAATAAGAAAAAAATATATGAGAGAGATAGAGGATTTATAAATGAGGTTAAAGATATAAATTAACATTAAATATATCAAAAAACTCGTCCTCGTGTAGATTATAGAATAACATCATTAGTTAATAACAAGTTAGGGTTGAAATTTAAATCAAGAAAAACTTGTTCCCCATGAAGAAATATGACCCATTAAAATATCAATGGATACCCCCCCCCCCTTTATTGGTGAAATTAATTATAAAAATGAAACTTCACCAAAATAGTGAGCATAATAATAATTTCAATGATTTAAAGATAAAAAAAATTAAATATATATCAATGATTTCCAAAGGTTAATTAAAAATATATAATGAAAAAAACATTAAATCTTAAAACAAATATTCTAAAAAAATTTAAAAAAGGTGAACTTCCCAAAATTAAAACATTTAAAGTAAGGAATCGCAACGTGATTTAAAATAAAATTCAAGTGATACTATTTTAAACCATTCCATAATATAATAATTTCAAATACATTCAAAGTGACTAAATAGAACATATGATATTATAATAAATTAATTTTTCTTTTCTCATAAAATATATAATATATAATATATAAAAATTTATAAATAAGGATAGGAGATAAAATCATTATTAGATTACTCCACCTGTAAAAAATTATTAGTGCTTATCCAATAATTATAAAAATGAAAATAGAAAATAAACATTATATATATTTATGTATCATCCTCAAAATAATTTATATTTTATTGATCCAATTGATTAGAAGCAACTATATGATATGATAATGAATCTTGGTGGTTAATTCCAACAAAATATCAATTGAGAGTACCTTTTGGTACCCATGTGAACTTGGTTCTAAAAATTTTATCTAGAAGATATTTAGGTACCCAATATTTTATAGAAAAATATTTTATGTTAAAAATATAGAAATAAGTATGAATTGATTTTTTCTATACCATGTCTAGAATTTTTACAATCCCACTCATAAATAAGATGTCCAAATTTTTGAAAATTTTTGAAAATTTTGTTTTAAGAAACATCCCTTTACAAAAGTCATTTTTTGAGAAAGATGATTTTAATTTCAAAAAAAATTCCATAATTAACACTTGTATAATTTTGAGAACCTAAAATCATATTTTTATTATTTTCACCTTGGGTGAATTTATAAATAGTATTTTAAAGCTCTTTTATTTGGTATTTTAAATTCTCAACTTTTGGTTGATCTTTTAATTTCAAAAATCAATTCGTCCTTTTCTTTGAAAATTTTTTCTTTCTATTTAAGGTGTTAGTCCTCTTCATTGATAACAAGATTAATTTTATTATTAATTTCGTTGTAAAAAATAAAATAGCTTGAAACAATCATTTTAAAGCTCATTTTTAGCCTATTGGAGTTCTTTATAATTTAATTCTCTTGAGGAGTAAGATGAAGATGAATAATAAGAAGATTGGTATTTGGAAGATATAGAATAGTTTAGAGGATTAACCTCATCATTTACCTCAAGATGTTCTATGATTCATTTAGTATATGAATTGCTTGAAAATGTAGTGTAGGTTGAGTCCATGGATTCTTAGTTATCCCTACAAGTCAAGACATTAAGGTATTACTTTCCATTCTTATTCTATTTCATCATCTTTTTATAAATGAGGAAATATAGATTGATGTGACCCTTTTTATTTTATTTATATCATGTCACTTCTGGTACATGAATTTGATTTTTATTTTCTCGGGGTGAGATGAATTCTTCTTATTATTCATGAGTTCATTTAGTTTCTTTTCTATATGTACAACTTCGATCTCACTTTATAATGATACATCATCGTCATTAAATTTGAAAGATATAGTTTATTTAATTTATTTGGATTCTTTAGCCTCTTTTGATTCTTTTTCATATTTATACTTCATGTTAATTTCATATTTCATGAGGGTTACAATAATTTCATTGAGATGAATTTTTTTTATATCTTTCACTTCTTGTATATACATAATCTTTAGTTTCTATGATATTGGTAAGACCGAGATAATTTTATTTACTAAATTTTCTATCAAAAAATAATTTCCAATATAATTTAATCCATTAAAAATGTTCATTAAGTGAGTAAATGTATCTAAATAGATACATTTTTATACATCTTAAAACTTTCAAAGTCATGTATACACCAAAAAGGTTCAGGATCTTGGTGAACATGATCCTAAAATTTATTAAATAAAGAGTAAACAAACTGTTCAGGCATTACAAGGGGTTCTACAAATATGGGAGTGAATCTCACCCTACATTTTTTTCACCCAGCATTGATTCACAATATCTATGGTCCTTGAAGGACAACATCATACTCATTTCCATGATCACTCCCTTCGATGAGGTACACTCCACTTTATTTTTATTCTATGAAGGCATGTGAAATAATAATATTGAGTTTTTTGATATCTTGAAGACATTCAATATAATAAGGTATCATTTTCCAAGGAAAATTCTTGGTTTTGGCCTTAAGATCTTCAAAAACAAGTTCAAAGTTACACTCAGCCCAGATGGAGTTCCCATCATGATGGGAAGGATGTTTTATGGCATGTATCATGGCCCATAATTTGGCTTCATATGCAATTTCAATTCCAATGTAGTGATTAAAGAAACCTTTAAAAAAGATGTGGTGGGTGTGGAGAACACATCCACATCCCGAAGGTCTAAGCACGCCATAGGCCATATCGTCAACATTCACTTTGATCCATGAGGGTATCAGGGGTATCCAGTAGATATATTTGAGAACCAAGGGTTTTCTAGGCCTTCCATGAATACCTAGAAGTTTAAGTATATTGAGGTCTATAATGTTTTTCTCTATTATTCATGTTTGTAATTTGGATGCATTAAAAACATCTTTGTGCATGGAAATAATCCTTGAATAGAGATAGGGGTCTTATTATCAAACATCAATGTGTTTTTTACCATCAATAATAATGCAATCACTAAGGTTATCGCCACCAGGAGGAGATTATGTACTTTTTCACTCTGTCTAGCATCGGTGATGGATATTTTGAGGTATCTAAACTATCCATTTGTATATATTATAATGTCAAACATGTACTATTAATAGTTCTATAGATATTGGGAATGTATAAAACCCATAATTCGGTGTTTTAATTTCTCCCCAACCCTCAGACATGGATGGAAGGACAGGAAAAACTATTGGATAGATCTCTTTAGTAAGTCATGGGTGGTAAGTATTATTTTCTTTATCTTACAAAGAAACATTAACCTCTATGTATGTATGAAATGTTCCTTGAATTTCAGAAACCTTGGTGTTTTCATTATGGAGCCATCACATTTTATCTTATACAACTCCTTAGCATTGAATTGACCATTTCTGTTCAGCTTCCAGATTAGACTATCTCTACCCATAAAGGCATACATTTTTATTCTATAAAAAATTGGGGCACATTTCATTGGGACTATTTTTGTATAGAAATAGATTAGAAATATACATTTGGTGCTTATTTGGAGGGAAAACATGTTGTCCTTGAGATGTCTATCTAACTAGGGGGTATTCTGATAGTTGATATTGGACTATGTGTTGACCATCCACTTAGAGTTACACATGATATCATTAAAAGAGTACCTAATGGTAGGAAAAATAAATGAGGTAAGTTAGTAAGGGTATCAATCCAGTATCCTTATATTAAACCAGTTTAATAGAAAATGAATAGGAGAATCATTAGGCATCAAGAGGTTACAAGTTAATTTGTTAATGAGTACATCATTAAAGATCATGAGGTCCTTAATACAAAGTCCCCCCATGACAATAGTCATAATGAATTACTTCCATGAAACATTTATCAATTTCATTTCATGGAAAGATCCATTCCATAAGATGTTTCTGATCATAATTTATATTTAATAAATTAGTTTTCTTGACCATCTGTAATGAGAAAAGGAGTAGTAAAATTTGGAGGTGATCATCAATTTAACCAAGCACGCCCTTCCATATTATGAAATATAATTCCCCTTCCATATATCTAGTTGATTGATGATTCCAGAACAAATATTTCCTGGGTGAAATCCTCTCACCTTTCCCCAAAACAAGGGGAATACAAGGTAGGTGAATGGGAGGCATCCCCTCTTAACACTAAGGGTTCTGGTGATCCTATTTTTCACGGTGATGGGTGATTCATCCCCAAAGAAAATTAATGATTTTTTCTAACTAATGGATTTTCCTACCACTTCCTCATAGTTTGTAATGATTTATTTGATATAAAATATGATTTTCTTAGAAGTTTTAACAATGAGTTGTATGTTATCAGTAAAAAAGAGAGATTATAGGGTAAATTCCCCTCTGGCATCCCAAATTTTATAATAGATTCCAATATAAGTAAAATCATTGATGCATCTACTCATGTAGTCCTCAGAGATGGAAAATAAGAGGACTAAGAGTGAGTATCCTTTTTTAACACCCCTGGTACATTGGAACAAGCCTCTAGGGGATCCATTTACGAGAATGGGTATCCCTGTAGAGTTAGGGATAGTGATGATTAATTATATAAAGGCATTTAAAAGATATATTCTTGATGATAGTAAAAATGTGACTCTATTTTAGAGTGTCTAAGTCCCTAGAGAATCCAATTTTGAGATCAAATTTCCTATCCATCAAAGTCTTCTCTGTACAAATCAAGCTTATTATCTTTGACATTTTTCATTCATTCATGAGTAATTTATAAAAATTTCAAAATTCCATGAGTAGTTTTGAAATTTTATATTCTATTGAATTAATTTTGATCAATATTTCAATTAAATTTTTTCATATCTTTACCATCTAATTCAAAGGTAGTAATACCTCGGGTGTCTATTTATCTTCTAGTTCAGTTGTACAGTTGTAACCATGCATAACTATAGTTCCTATATCAGTGTAAGATCACTGATAGGGGAGGGGTGAATCATTAATTCTTTTCTTTTAAGAATTATTATCTAAACTCAACCTTTGAAACTTTTTAGATTTTCAATCCACTAAAAGATATATCTCAACCTCACATCATATTCAGTAAATATAAAAAGATATCCTCACATGATATTTACAAGGTTTTTTTATAAATACTTACTCTTTTCCATGTTGGTTATCCCATGAAATATGGATTCTTTACTAACTTCTTTCAAGATTATAATGGCATGGGAGACAACTGAATCTACACCCCAGTAATCGTTCCTCCAGTTGACTCTAGTTATACTCCCAAGAATCCAACTATTCTATTATCATTGGTTATACCCTCAACTATCCTTCTTCATTCCTCTTCTTTCATGACTTGTTATACACCCTAACCACTATCCCTTTTAGAAATTATTTCTACATCCCAGCTACAAGGTCTTCTTTATCTTTTGTTAATCAATTGTATAAATATCTTCTTATTCAAATGGTACCACAAGAAATTTGGATCACCTTTTCCTATGTACTACTTCATCAATATTTTTAATAGATCTCTGAAGAGTCTACTGGTCTTGAAAATTCCCCATAATCTTGAAATACCTTAATAAAATCAAAATCCTTTTTCTATAACTCTATATAAAAATATTCCTTAGAAATTTTTCATCTAGTAAAACTATATACAAAATTATTTGTTCATTTCTCCTCAATAAAGTTTGATCTGTCTAATGCACCTTCATCTGGGGATCCTAAGTCCATTTTGATCTATCGGATGCACTCCATCCAGTGAACAATGTTCCAATTCACCTCTATTTTTATCACTTTATTCTGATTATCCTTCTTCTTCTAGTACTCTATCAATTTAAATCTCCTCTTCTTAAAACAAGAAGAATCTTGGTTAGAAAATCTCATTGTTCTTACCCATAAAAACGTCATCACTTCCAATCATTTTTAGTATATGAAACAACCACAACATTGAATTATCTCTCCTCCTTTTTTATAAAAAAATCCTCTAAAAATTAAGGAAGAATCATGGGCTCTAATTTTCATTTCCTTCTTAACTCAAATTTCATTTGACCACCTTAAAATACACTGAGAGTTTGGATTAAACAATGTTCATATGAACATCCTTAAATATTTCCACAATTATATCTTCAAAATTTCCTTAAATTTCAACTAGATTTATGAAATTTGAAATAACTTATCAGAATCATCACATTTAATGAATTTAGAAAGTTTATGTAAAGTTCTTCAAGCCTTCATCCAGTGCACAATCATGAAGGAAACTCAATCTGATATTCCTTCATATTAACTCCTCTATCTTTTGTCCTCTATATATTACACCTTTATATTCCTCTATCTAGTTAATTCACAAATCTATTATTTATCTGCTACACCTTTGTTAGCATCTACTTTTCAAGGAAACCAAAGTCCTGTAGACTCATAGAATTTCATCCATATTGATTAGTCTGATAAGTTGGTGCAACTTCATCAGATTTTCTTCCATCTAGTCATATCTATAACATTCATACAATAACCTTTATATCTCTCTATATAATGAAATTGAAATTATTTGTTCAAATACATTGTGGTTTTTTGTCTGGTAGAACTCTGTCTACCTTTATGTCTAATCAAAATCAAATAAAACCAAACAAAACCAATTGACTATCAGTATAGTTATCACTATAAGGTGAATTACTCAAAAACATTATAATTCTCTTTATAGTAGACTCATTTTTTTAACATCATTCTGTTGACTCATTTCATTATCCTCAGTTAGGTATCCACTGAGTTCCCCCAACTTCTTCCTTCAAACAACTTTAGCTGTGAATCGTGAATAACATCATGATAATTAATACTTTGAAGATGAGTACATAATCATTTGACTTGTTCATAGTTCTCTAAACTAAGAAACGAAACTTCTCTCAAAATTCTCCAAGTAACTTCTTCCACACAAAAAAATTAAAATATTAAAAAAAATTACAACTAAACCAATTTAGTACTAGAAATATCCCTCTTTGTGTTAATTTTTAATATCTCCACACATCTTTGAAGTCAATTTGTGGCTCAAATATTTTCCCATATATGTGTGTGAATTTTATTTCTCCCCCTTATTGATAATAAAATAAAAAGGGTGGCATAGGGTTAATCCAATATTACCTTATTTTATCTCATAATCCTAAGAAATTTTATCAAAAGAAGAATAGTATCACACAAATCTCTAAAAAAAGATCCTTTAATTAGAAAATTATAAGCTTATGTGGGTGAACCTTATATAGAAAAAAATATTGTATAATCAAGGTGATAAATGCTTTAAATAACTCTTCTATTATGTAATAGTTTCCTCAGTCTCATTCCATCATCTTTATAACAAGGTAAATTATATATAATTTTTTTAAGGTAAAACTTACATCCATCATAACAAACGCGTTAAAATAATTCATGTGTAAAAACATAACTTCCCCTACATCTCATCATTTTCATAAATCATAACCCCTTGAATATTATTTTGATACTCCCAAAGATACTATGATAGTCATACCATAGTCTCATCTTTGTTCCCCCTAGAGGGTATCACTACTTTCTTCATTATGAAGATCAATAAGTTCCATGATGGATATATATTATTGTTGTATAGTTACTACAACACTTAGATATCCCCTCTAATTATTTTCCTTCAATTCCCTATAAATTAGTTTAAATAAACAATAGTAATGGGAATAAGGAGCAAACTCAATGTTCCTTAGAAGTAAAATTTAGACTGAGAGCCTTCACTTAGTTTGTACATATTATTATTATTCTTATTATTTTACTTATCATTGGATGTTATTTCTTCCCTGTGATCATCCTTTATAAATTTTTTAATGGATTTCTTCTTATCCATTGAGTATTTGGTTGATATTGTCATATTTATTTTAATTTTAGAAATATATTCATTCTATTGAGTTTGAAATATAATTTCATGATTTCCTCTTGAGATGGTAAGATAGCCATGTAATATCTTATACCAAGTCCACCTTTCTCACACCTATTTCATTTATTTTGAAAATTAGAACTACCATATGTTGAAAACTTGTTATCAAATTTGTTCTCATCTTCTAAAGATTATCTATTTCCTTTTTCATCAGTGAGATTTTGTTTCACTACTGTAAAATGGGTTTATAGCCACTATTTTCCCAAAAACATTGGGTATAGACCCACCTTTACCCACAGTTTTTATGAATCGTGGGTATAGGTGTCATTTTCTAACCTATACCCACGGTGCATGAAAAACCTTTGGTATATGGTACCCACAAATACATAGGAAGCCAAAACATTGCGTGGGAATGTCATGGGAAAACCTATACCCATGGTTCTTTCTAAACTATGGGTATAGGTAACATCTACACCCATAGTTTTCATGAATAGTGGTCATACGCTTCAGTATATAATCTGATACCTGTGGTTTATGAAAACCGTGGGTATAGATGTCACCTATATCCACGGTTTTATTGAATTGTGGGTATAGAGTCCCTTAAGTTTTTCATATGAAAAAATATATATGAGATAATATATTCATATGTAAAGAAAATTGCAATTGTTGCAGTGGTAAATCGGTTCACCATTGAAATATCATATCGGGTTTGAATCCCTAGAGCTACATTTTATTTATACAACATTTTATAAATATATATATATATATAACATAATATATTTCTATATAAACTAAATTGTAACTGGTGTAGCGGTAAGGGACTATAGTGACAGAGCAGCTACCTAGTTTCGAAACCCACAGAAAATGTTTTATTTATACTGATGTTTTATTAATATATATATATATAAGATAATATATACGTATATTAAAATAGTTGAATTTGAGGTATTGGTATGGGAGTTCAGCGTCTTATCGGAGGTCGGGGTTTGAAACTCTCTGAATTTATTTTTTTATATATGCTTTTTATTAATATATTAACTAAATATAAATATACATTCACATGATTTAAATAGCTTGGTTGGTGAGCCATAGTTTGTTTGTAGTGTAGGTCCCGGAATTGAAACTCATTGAGGATTTTTTTTCTATATAGTCCATTTAAATAAATATAAATAGAAAGATATGGATATATATAAATGTAAACGTCGCAGCTTGGTTGGTTAGGTGCTCTATGGTATTGTAGAAGGCCACAGGTATGAAACACGCTCCTTTCATTTTACTAATATTTATACCCACGACTTTCAAACCGTCGGTATAAGGTCATGAAATGCTGGAAAGTGTGTCTACCACATAGTCATCTATGAAACATTCATCTAAAAACCTTTATATTTCTCTATCTGATGACATTTTAATTCTTTACCTAATGACATTGAGGTTTTAAATCTAATATAACTCCAACTACCTTTCTATCTAATAGAAAATAAATTAAACCAAACTAAACCAACTAAATATTAGCATAATTATCTCTAACTTGTGACTTCCTCAGAACATTATAATTCTCTATCTATTAGGCTAATTCCATTAACCTCAGTCTGATAGACTTATTATGTTATCCTTATTATGGTATCCGTGAAGTTCCATGAACTTATTTCTTTGACCAACATTAACTAGGTATCATGAATAGATTCTTGATAATTCATACTATGAATTTTATTAAAGAATCATATGACTTGGTAATATTTCTCTAAACTAAGAAATAACACTTCTCTCAAACTTCTCCAAGTAACTTCTTTTACCAACCAATAATACCATATTTGTAATAAATGAAACAAAACTAACTTGGGATTAAAAAAAACCATTTTCCAAATAATATATCCAATTATTTTAAGAAATATTTACATGTGAGTTTCCAATAAGATAAATTTGTTCCATAAAGGAAATGAGCATACGTATAATAGGTAGATGACATCTTATAATAATACTTTGAAATAAATTAAGATTAAAAACAAATTTTTTGAAAATAATATCAAAAAAATTAAATATAAAAAGATATCCTTTGATACCAAATGTTTGACAGAGTAGGTTTTGGGAATTAATAATCAGTTATTTATTTTGGAAATCACAATATAATTTATATGAAAATTATATGGATTGAGTTATTTTTTAGGTTCTTATGTTTATATAGAATGAACTTAATGTAACTAAAATACTGGAACTCCAAACTCATTTATGAAAATATTGTGATTTTAAGTTCCAATATCATATTAATTTCATCAGATTAAGGAAGCACGGTAGCAGTGATAATCTAACCCATTCATAGGTAAAGAAACATTCTAAAAAGTTACTATCAATGTTATTACATATAATCCTAATTTTTTCATAATTTAACTATTATACATTATTAAAATGTTTCCTATAAATAATGTTTCACCTCGACAATCAGAAGTACATATGATAGATTCATTAAAGAGAATTCTAAAATTTGATGTTTATTTTAAAACATTGTAATTTCTTATTATTGAGTTCACTTCCAATCATTTTAATTTTTCTTTCTGAGTGTTTCTGTTAATATCTACCAATGTGTGAGGTTTTCCTTGTAAATATCTTAGTATTTTCATTGTAATAATTCTTCTTATGATCCTATAAGATTGATGGTTTTTGAGAAAAGGAAAACCAAAAATCTAATCATCTGATTGATAACTCCCTTGGTTAAGAAGATAGAGATCAAGTGCTTCTAGTTTGTTGAAGTGGGATGGTACAAAAAGTTATAGTTGAGGTATTAAAGGGATAAAAAGATAGTAATTTTGATAGTTATAAAATTGGGGATACCTTACGATAGATTGAAAGTCATAGATAACTCAGATCAAATCTATATATCAACCTTTTACTTTGGTTTAGAAGTGATGTTATAATAAATATCATTTTAAAGGTGTTTGGTTTACAAAATAATACACCATGTTTTGTTTTTAAACTTCAATTGTATTATTTTTTTTAATTTCATTTATGTAAATTCTTACTTTGATTTTTATAATTTAGTTAGTAAAAATTTTATGGGTTTAAATATTCATTGAAAGTGTAAAATGATTATCATTTATTTTCGATGTGAAAACTATATTTCAATATAGTATATAATATTTTTACTCTAATATTTTTATTAATCATCATTTCAAAAACCATATCAATATTTTATATAATTGGTATTTTTAAAAACCATTCAACTTAATACTTGAAGTGGATGAAAATTCTATGTCTATTTTTTAAACTACATTTCACCCTCCGCCCCCCTGTATTTTATTTTCCATCAATCCTTGGGACAATTTTTAGTATCAAAGACAACTCTAACCCTAATTTCAATATTTTCTTACTAAATTTTTTATTTCTTTTAGTTTATCATAATTTAAACTCAATTACCTTACTCTAATCATGTTAGTAGGGGAAATATTCTTTTTAATGGAAGGAGTACCATTTGGAACACCTGAAATTTTAAATCTGACCGGACCAACTATTTTTTATAGAGCGTATTATGATTACTAGTATCATCATATGAGATCCTATATCATCAATACTAGATTTAACCAAAAGTTTTTTATGGAGCTCATAGGGAATTTTAATCTTTTAAATAAGGATATCATTCAATTATCTTGTGAAGAAAAACAATAATATCAGGTAAACCAAAAAATTTATAATACTTTATTGTATTCTAAAAATAAGAACATTTATATCAAAATATATTCATGTAAAATGAAAAATGTAATTTTTAATAAGTTGGACATAAAACATATTTTAATATCTAAATTTTTAAAAACTGATAGATTTATTCCTAGAAATCAAGCTTTTGATTTTCTATCTGGAGAAAATGTAATACAAATGCATCAATACTTTATCAAAATATTCAATAGTTTATAATCATTGAATTAAAAAGGGTTATCATAGGATTAAAAAATTGAAAATATTATTGATATTATGCCAAAATAATGGGAGTCCAATAGGATGTTTATTGATGATACTAAGAATTTGAAAAAGTTGATTCTAGATAACTTAATTGGAACATTAATGTAGTATAAGAACATGCTAAAATGAGATGCTAAAAAGGATAAAAGGGAAAATGAAGTAGCATTTGTTTCAACTTTTTGAAATCCTAATTCCATTTTAATATTTTTTTAATCAATTCTAAATCTCTTATTTTAAATAGAAAATGAAATTATTCATATTCAAGTGATTCAAAAGATAACAACAATGAACTTGTTCAAATTTTAATAAGGATTAATAAACTTGACAGTAAATCAAAATTTTGAGATATTCATTAAAAAGGGAAGAAAAAAAGGAAAGATAAGAAATATTATTTATATTTTATATTTTATTAATGTAATAATAAAGTTCATATCAGACTGGATTGTCCTAAACTAAAGAAGAAAACTAAAAGTTAAGAAAGTATTCTAAAATAAAATGAAATAAGTGATTGAAATATTTAGAAACATAGATCACTAATGAAAGTGACACATCTATAGAAAGTTTATTGGAATATAGTGGAACAAAAATCCTGAAAATAATTGGATTCTATTAAAATATTCCATGGAAGGGGAAATACTTCATGGAGAAGCTAATGATAGAATCCTCCATAAATTTAATCCCTGATTTTAATTTACTTATAATACTCAAGATGATTATTCAAATTCATTAGAAGATAAAAAATATTATCCATAAAATGTAGAAAAGGAATATTCATTGGAATATGAATAAAATTTACATGTTATAATTTAAATGGATAGAAATGTAACTCTTATGAATAAAGATAATAATAAAATAAAAATTACTTATGAGTTTTTTGAAGTAAATATTATTAAATCTAATAAAATAATTTCAAAATTAACATAATTTTTTTAAAAAATGATAATTAATTTAGAATCAAAAAAATAATTCTTCTTATCTAAAATTTGTTAATTTATATTAAGTTGATCATAATTTTATTGATCAGAATTTACTTAATCAGAAATCCAATTAATATATTCATAATATGGTCATTCGAATTAAATACAAAGTTTGTTTTTTGAAAAAAAAAATAACTAACTTTAATTTTGGTAAATAAAATTTTGATTAAATATATAAAAAAATAATACTCTCTATAACTTCAAGTGGAAAATATTTTACTTCAGATAAACCATATTTTAAATCAAACTATTTTCTACCTAAATGTGAAACTTTTTGTAAAAAATGTCAAAGAGGATGTAACTAGAGTAAATTTTGTTATTTAAAAAAATTTAGTCTTTTGGTTTTCATAAATTTCTTATTCCAAATAAACCACCAGTGTTATAACACAAAAGAGTTGGACAGATGTGGGTTCCCAAAATTTTATCTCCTAACATAACTATACCCAAAATTTTATGGGTAACAAGAATTAAATTTTATCTTTTTCAATAAACTATGTTGTGTATCGATGGAAAAAACAAATGGTACATGGAATGGGGTTGTTCTAGATATATGAATAGAGACAATTCAAAATTATGAAATTTTTATAAATTAAAAGGGAGGTATTATTATTAACATTACCAGAATGTAAAATTAGCTTGTTGATATTTTTACAAATCCTATTACTTTTGATAGATTTAAATTTATTAAACAATATTTGCTAATGATAAACCTTAAGTAATATTATATCCACTTCTTGTTATATTTATCTCTGTACATTAAAAACTCCTAATTAAAATGGGGATAAAAATATGAAATTTTTTTAAAAAAATAACTAATTTTTAAAAGTTATCAGATTTTTAAAACTTATCTAATTTTCAAATTATCTAATTTTCAAAACATATTTAAATTTAAACATATCTTATTTTCAAAACTAATCTGAATTTGAACTTATTTTATTTTAAAATCTATCCAATTTTAAAATTTAAATGATCTCTATTTTCTAGGGTTTATCATTTTTTGTAAAATAATTTAAATTTTTTCTAAGTTTTTCTTAAATCATCCTTTAAAGAGGAATACCTTACATTATTTTTTTAAGATAAATTAAATAAGTTTTAATATTTTTAACTATATCTTTTACATCTTCCTTTTAATTATTGTTTAATTTAGGGGTAGGTTTTTTTCATAATTTTTTTTAAAATACTTTTTAAAGGGGATTCATTTTTACTTTTCAAAAAAGGTATATTTTATTTAATATTATAGTAAATTATAAATTTGATTCTTAAAATAAGCTTTATGACATATTTTTTTCCTTTCATTTACTATGAAAGTATATAAGAACCTCTCGTATATCCAATGACATATTTTTTGGATGAAATAATACTTAAATTTATTTATAAGGACTTAAATATCAATAATTTTTCATATTCAGTTCATCTGTATTCACTTCTCTGTGGAAATTTTTCTCATAAAAAATATATTTCTAAAAGTTTATAGGAAGAAGATTAGAAGACCATTTTTGAGGATTGATTTTTTTTCTTCATATTTTAGTAAGAAATTCAAATATAGATGAATATTTCTCTTTAATTACCAGTGATGAATGTAATGTTCAAAATACGATAATGAAGAATCATATCTTTTATTGTGTGGGGGTTCTTGATAACATTTATAATACTAGTGGAGAAAATGAATTTCAACTTAAACTCACTTTATAAGATGATCTTTTCAGATAGGAAATCATAGTAGAAATGAAATTTATATAGACAAATTTTATTTTATAAAGCATGATAAAATAATTTTTCTTGAATATATAAAGAGTTAAAAAATATCCAATGTAAACCAAAGCATATTATCATAAAAATAATCTGAATTAAATTTTAAATTTCTGGTTGTATTTTTCTCTTCAGTATTTATTTTTTTAAATCAAAAATGGGGAGAGATTTAAGATTTTTTTATTATTATTATTATTATTTATTTTTTATTTTTTATATTATATTATATTATTATTATAAAGATCTAATTTTAAAAAAATGGATATTGTTGATGAGAATTGTTTTTCCTTTTACTAATTAAGTTTTTTCAATCATTTTATCAAAACAAAGGGGGGATACGATATAATAAAGAGCATAGGGAACTTTCATTTCAAATTCAGTTCCTATCTGCAAATTTTATTTCATTTTTTATGATTTAAAAAATCAGGTAGATTTATTTCATCAAATTTAGGATTTATTGTAGCAGGGATAATCTAACCCATCTATAGATGAAGCAACATGATAAAGAAATTGCTATCTATTTCATTACAACTAGACCAGAGATTATGAAATTTAATAATTTGAGATTGTTACAACATTTCCTATAAATAAATTTTCACCTCAATAATAATAATTGTTTTTTAAAAAACTTTTAAAGTTGTTATTCGTTAAGAAGATTTGAAATTTCTTATTATTAAGTATGCTTATCATTAGTGTAATTATTATTTTGAGTGTTTCTTATAAGATCTAAAATTGTGTGAAGTTTTATTTTTAAATATATTATTATTTCCAATATAATCATTCTAATTTTGATAATGTTTGATCAAGGGCTTCAATGGATAGGAAGAAAAAAAATCTGATTATCTTATCGAGGGCTTCTGGGATTAGGAAGATAGAGATCAAGTACTTATATCATGTGGAAGTGAGCTTATACCAATAGGTATTGTCTATGGTTTTTGGGGATAGGAATAAAGATATTCTAATACTATAAAATTATAGATACCTTATGATAGTTTGAAATTCATGGATACCACATATCATTTCTACATATATTCCTTTCACTTTAGTTTAAAAGTGATGTTCTAATACATATACATTTAAAGGAGTTTGGTTTGCTAACCAATAATCCATGTTTTGTTCTTAAAATTTAATTTTATTCTTGTATGAATTGTAGTTACATAAATTATTTCTTCAATTTCTATAATTATATTTGTTTAATGTTCTACTACTTTAACTCTTTCATCGGTATTTTAAAATACCAATCATTTATTAATACTATGTAAAATATATTTTGATATAGTATATAATACTATTACTACGATCTTAAACATAATCAGTATTTTGAAAATAATATCAATCTTTGATCTAATTGGTATTTGAAAAAAATATCAGCCTAATACTTTAAATGGATGAAAATTGTAAGTTTGTTTTTTAAACTACAATTCATCCCCCTTTTGTATTTTATTTTCCATTAAACCTTGTGACAATAGTCAAATGGAAAGATGGGGGTGAATTTCCTTTTAAAAATAATACAACTAAAGACAAATGGAAAATGAAAATTTAAATAAATAAGTGTAGTGGTAATTAAAAGATGAAAAATTTATTCTATCAAAGAAAACATAATTAATCAAATTAGGTTATATCTTTATTTGATCTAGTAAGCATAGTAGAATAGTGTTATGAGTATCAAAATCCAATTAATTAAGGGAATCGAATATAAAAAACATCTTGAACAACTTAATCAGTAATTTTTATTGTATAAAAGTGATGATATAATAAAGTCTTATCGATGTAATTTGATTGAAGCATTTTCAATATGAAAATAGTATATAAATAAAGGAGAGAGAGTGATTTGATAAAAGAGTTTGGAAATAGCATGGTGTGACCCTCTACATATCCTTCCCCTGGACTTAGAGTTTGTATATTACCCCCTTGATTTTAATAGAGATCAAGAAACCAATTCCCCCATTGAATTTACATGTTTTTTATAAGAAACTCATCTCCCTCACATTTTTTTTTGAGCACCCTCTTGAAATTCATTAGTAGTCAAGGAAATCATCCCTCACTTTTGTAGTAGTGAGCACCGATTGTAGGATAGGTGGAAAGAAAATAAATATTTTCTTTCAACAAATATGATAAAATTCTGGCCCCATATCTCCCAAAGGAAAGAACAATATTAGAGAGAGAGTATAGAAAAAATATATTGTGAGAGACCAAGCGATTGAGAAATAGAAATTGGATCTTTAAAAGAGGGATTAAATAAGTTCTATTTGATTCATCAGGGATTGATTAAGGAATAATTCATCATAAATAGACATCATATATGCTTGTGGTTATAATCTAAGACCCATTTGGTCTCTATTTATAGCCTTTATAGGAGTCGAAGGTTCCTTGAGTTGATCCAAAGCTTTAATGATCCGAGTCAACACCTTTAAAATCATCCTTTAATGTATCTTAATTATGCTAGATCAGAGACACCAATTAGCTTCCTGGATCCACCAGCTAGCTGGTGAACTTGATGTAGTCTCTTGCTTCTATCTAATCTCTACTGGCTGTCCAGTGAGTGCCACCAGTCTGTTGATGATCTCTATCATCTAGTTGGTGGACTTCTTATATGTTTGTATTTCTTTCCATCACTACCGACTTGTCGATGCAACCAATTATTATCTTACTTTTACTAGGGAACTCTTAACCCTCTTTCAACATCTTAAAAGGGTTCGAGAACTTATTCCCATGATTTTATCACATCCATAAATACTTCTTTAAAATCCTTAATGTTCCTTTATTTTCTTTTAAAAGGATCTTTAAATGCCTTTTAATTCCATCACTAGGTCTATTAAAAATTGAATTGGTATTCAAATGTAAAAATTAAATGAAAAAATTAGATCCAAATATGATAATTTTTTATCATGAAAACATCATGAGAGATATATCTATAACACCAACTTCCATTAAAATGGTAGAACAAGGGTAAACAAGGGGAAATGAGGGAGTAATTATAATGATATGACTCTCCCCCTGAAATAAAACACCAAAGGAAGTAATAAATCCACCAAAACAAAACCCACATGGTTTTTGGATATCCTCAAACAATTAGTTAAACCATTATCAAGCCATGTAAAACCCCATTGTCCCCCAAAAACAACCCTTATGCATTGTTAGTTGTGTGGTTTCACTAATTATGAATTAACTGTGTGTTAGTGACTACTTTCCTAAAAACCAAGAATCTCGACCTCCAACTCCTAGAAACTCCCATACTAAATAAATAAATAAATAAAACTCAAAATAAAAAATATCAATGACCCCAGAGGGTGTCACAGTTTTGGATAGGTACTCACAAGGTATTACATATGATGTAATACTAGGTGAAGTTAAGGATAACTTTTAAAAAGTGTTTTAGAATATATGCAAAAGGATTTTTGGATATTATTTCATTAGTTATTATATATGAAATAATATATGGTGAAATGGAAAAAATTATATGATATTTTTGTGTAAGTGGAAGAATGGGGGGATATATGACCTAAAACCTATTTGGTATATGATACAAATGGGTGGGTCATATGATTCATAGCGAGTATGTGATATATGGTTGTATCTTATCGCATGGAATATTATTCCATTTCCTTCAATGACATGGTCGGTAGACCTCAACCATGTTGGATATCATTTAAGGAATCATTACATAAGATGAAATGTATGGGGAGTTGTATTCATGCATGTGATGCATGAACTGGCCAAGAAATTAACTCATGCATTATAACACATGTGTTCATCTGATGACACCCAAGGAGCATCCTCAGAACTTATAAGTGCCACATCCATGAAATAGTTTTGTGTGTTCAAATACATGGTTGAGACTCTCTACAACATTAAGATCTCTACTTATTCACCCTTGGCACATTGAGGAGTTATCACACCATGGGTGAAGGAGAGTCACCTTTATACATTGAATGACTCAGGTGCAACTCGTGGATGCCTATGGAGGTGGGAAACCTTTGTCTTACACTCTTGTGATCTTTATAAAACTCATTCAAAGGAGTTTTGAGGATTTTTCAATGACATATTCAGGGAACATTATTTATTTACATATTTTTCTTCATTTCCAATTTTATAATATTTCATATTTCTTTCTTGGAAATCCATAGATAAGGGATTTAATCACTTCTATTATATCTAAAAATTGTTATTTGACTCTAAAAATCCCTTAAAATGTAGGGTAGAATTATACTCTTACAACTATTATAATTATTACTATAAAATGTTGGGACACCCCTTCTATTCATAGTATTAATTTTCTCCATAATCAAAAACTTCTCATATCTTTAGAGTAAACCTAGATTTACTCTAATGCCACATATAGAGCCGAGGTCAGTTTCAGCCACTAAGAGGGGTGAATCAATGGTTTTATTTTACAATAATTTCTTTTATAATTAACCATAGTGACATGTTAAAGGCTTGACCCTCTCACTACAAAAAAAAATTATTTAACCATGTTTTATTAAAATCATGGGTAAATTTTACTTTATTAACTTTTTAAAATGCCACTATTTTTTAATTTATCAACGTTTTTTATAAAAACATAGCTTATTTAGACATGTTTTAAAATGTTAGTAGTTTACATTTAACAATGTTTTAAAATGTGGCTAAATTAAACAAGAAATTAAAATGTATAACACATAAATACAAACATATATATCAATTTATATATTAACACATGCACACACAAAACATAAAACATAATTATAATTAATTAATATTAACTAAAAAATGATCATTATAACACACACACACACCCACACACACACACACATATATATATATGTTAATTTGTATATTACTATGAATATATTAATTTATAAGTATATTTATATGTATATATACATATAAAAATGTTCATAATATTGCATATATGATTGTATTATATAGAAATAAAAATAAATTTTATTTATATAAAATTAACATACCATGAATACAAACATATAAACATGAAAAAACAAAAGTTAAAACATGATTAAAATTAATTAAAAATAATTGAATAAAATATCATTAACATATAAATTAATATTCATGCATACATATATACATATATGTAAAAAAGTATAAATGTGTGTGTATATATATATATTAATTTGTGTATATATATATGTGTGTGTTAATTTATATATTAATATATATATATATATTGATAATATTACATATATAATAGTATTAAATAACATTGAAAATAAAATTCACACACACACACATACATACACACATATAAGCACACAGACACAAAATTTGGGACATAATTATAATTAATTAATAATAGTTAAATAAATTATCATTAATATATAAGTTAAAACATATACATATATATATATATTAGTATATATAAATTTATATGTATATTTATATTAATATATACATTTATACATGTGTACACACATATATATTAATGAATATATTTATATATATATTATCATATTAATTAAAATATAAATGCATGTATAATAATATATTAATTAATATATAGATTTATGCATATATATGTGTGAATATATGAATATATTTATATATATAATTATAAATTGATATAAATTTACTTATAAATTTATATATATTAATTTATATATTAATATATATGTATGTATGTATGTATGTATGTATGTATGTATGTATGTATGTATGTATGTATGTATGTATGTATGTATGTATGTATGTTGACCCTCTATTTTCACAAAAAGGATGAAAGGGACTAAAAGTAAAGTACCTCATGAATGAAAAACAAAGTAAAAGGCTTGAAAGACTCCAAGTCTCCAAGGTATAATAATTTGATCCCCCACTATAATATGGAAACTCATGCATGTCAAGGTAGCATGAGCAACCTACATGCCAAGATGCTCGCACAGGCCCTACCTACATGACATAGCATAAGCGACCAGTACCTATGTAAAGGCCATGAATGAGACACCTATGTGATGTACTTGTGTGAGTTTCCTCCTTCACTCATGGTCCTAATTTTTCTTATAAATAGGATCCTTAAACTCCTCATTTTACATGACTAAAAGACCAAAAGAATCCTTGAAGCTCTACTCACCCTATTCCTTCACCTAAGTCCTCAAAATATTCTTTGTAGATCTTTAAGCCTTGAAAGAAGAAGAAATTAATAACAATAATGGAATTAGAGTAATATAGTGTATGAAACAAAAAATACTTGTGTGTGGATCCACCTCCCCTATTCCAAGAGAACTAGAGAGAAGTCCCCTTCTTGATCTTAGGACTTGAGAGTTAGTCATCCAAGGAATCTTTAAGATACCCTTGGTGCCTAGAGAAAGACTTCTCCCAAGTATTGTTACCTAGGTTTCCCATAACCTAAAGGCACTTTTATCTCTCTTTTACCCAGCATGTGTGAGCCACTTTTAACTCACCCAGTCCTCACCTATGTAAGCCACCTCTTCTCACCCAGGCCTCACCTACGTGAGCTATCCATTGATCCCTCTTTCATTCCGCTAATGGTAGGGAACCTCTTATTTTGGATCCCTCATCCTAGGGGGACTAATTCAATGCCTCCTAAAAAGCCTCTAGATATGTCTTATCATAGAACATGACACACCAGTCTGTCCTATCAATTATACATTCTCATGGTAATGGAGGTCCTACATTTATCCCGCCTAATAGGTAGGATCATTAGAGTGTTCTCGGTTATACATTCTCATTTTAATGAGTATATAAAACTTAGGGACAACAAAAAGATCCTAAGGTTTAAGAAAAGAGAGGATATTGGCACATCAAATCCCTTTCCCTCTCCTGGACTCCCCCACCTTGACTCCACCCTCATCTACCAACAGATGAGGAGTAAATTTCACCCTAGAAAATACCTCCAGAACTAATACCCTATAATTTCTTATAGGATGTATCCCCTCTCTCATACACCAGTGGAAAAAATGATATATTTTTTTTTCTAGATCTTCCACTTCTTGTTTTTTCTCACACGAAGCCTGACTCACATAGTCTTAGATATTAGTCATGATCATGATATATGCACAATCAAATACCTATCTCGGGAGGGGAATCCTTTTTTGGATCTTCCTCTCACCTTACCTAGGGCCTCCCACTAGGTTTAATACCCAAAAACCATGTCAACACCTCAAAGATATATATTACCAATGATTTAACCCATCTGGGCCTCCTCCATAGGTGTAATCCCCAAATTTCTAAAATATGTGGGATTTGATTATTTTCTAAATGGGATATGTAGAAAGCCTCCATAAGGTTCAAACTCAACACCCCCAAATTCACTCAAATATTCTCTAATTTATATTCAAAGAAGGTTCATATTCAACTTGGGAAGCCACATCTCTTCTAGGTCCTTTGGGTTTCTTTAGCATAATTTCCACACCAGCCTTGACTCAAAACCTTTCGCCTAGAAGTCCTTGTTTCATGATGTTAAACTACATGGTTCAGTCCTTATCACAAGACCTTAAAAGGTTTGATGTATTATGTTAAGGGCCACTGAACTATGTGGGTCTTGATTCCATTCACAAGGATGTGTAGAAATCCCTTCTCATGGACTCGATCATGACATCAAAACAACTCTAATATCCCAAGATGAAGATAAATTATAGACTGCCCCACTGTGTGGCTTAAAACCAGCATCATGATAATAAATGACAAAAGAATATATAATATGTACTTACAAAAGGGTACCATTGATTGAGAACCTCATATATATATATATATATATATCTCCATCGATGAATAAACTTAGATATATACATGTGATTCTAAAACTGATACATACTAAAAATCGAATGTCAATATAAGGGTGACCCTGCTCATATTGGTATTTAATAAAGGATTAATGAATATATCTTAAATATATAAGATAGTCTCAGAGTGTGAAATAATTCTTTCCAAAAGGGTGTGATGAACCCGACCTCCAATACTCTCATACAATGTGATTCCCTAAGCATTATTATATATATTTCCCAATGACCACCTATCTTTAGAAAGTAGTTTCGTAAGATATTGATAATAAGGGATCCATTGGGTGTTTCCAGTTCCATAGATAAACCCATTAGAAACAACCCTAGAAAGGATGTGAACATATGTTTCTGATGCGAATGATCGTTCCACCCCCACCATAAAATGTCATTTCAAACCCATGTTGTTTTTAGGAATGTAACAAAAAACAGTGAACCCAAAGTGAATCCTTAACCAAAATGATTGTGTTTCCAAAATTTCAGGCACCTTTATGCTCACAAAAAATGAATGTGGGCAAGACATATATCTAAAATAATCAATTATTCATGAGTTCATTTATTAATATGTTTCTTTGATGGGGTTTTCTGGTTTTTTTGTCATATATATCCCAGAACATTCACCAAAACTACCATACATACATATGCTTTACCCATTTCATAGGTGGGATCCTCATCCAGTCAGAGTATTTAGCCACCATGCCAATGCCTTCAACACTAGGTATCAAACATGCTGATTCAATAGTACCACCTCAATGGTAATATCCTTATAACACCCCAAAATTCTAAAAGAATAATATTTTATTAAATATTTTATGTGACATGAAACACTAATCTTAAATATCCCATGAAATATATTCCTTAAAATTTAACCTCTTTGGTAGCTTAAAGAACATGTAATCTCAATTTGAAATGAATTGTGATATAGTATATCATTATTACCTAGCCATTAAATTTTTGGGTATTAATAGTACTAAATAAATTATGAAAATTATTGTTATCTATTGATAACAAATAATATAAAAATCATTTTAAATAAAAAAAGAATTCTTCTTGGAAAAAACTGTATTTTTCTAAAAGACAGTTTAATCACGCTTTGCACACATAATTTAAAATTAATTTTAACTATTTTTAGAAAATTAATCTGATAAAATTAAATTAAAATTTTAAAACGTGATATAAAAATTATCTTTGGGTGATTTTTTTTTGATTTTTCTAAAATGTTTCATTTTTTAAATTAATTATGAAAAATGCAGAATTCTAATTAAAAAATTACTTTTAGTTTTAATAATTAATAAAGTTATATTATATTTTGAATTAGTTTTAAATTAAAATTATTTAAGTTATATATCAATAAATCTATTTTATTTAATTCTAATCATTTTTATATTGAATTTTGATATAAAAGCTTTGAAAACTTTTGAACAATTTCTCTTTAAAACTCTGCTTTCTTGTCGTGTCTGTGGGACAAATTTAAAATTAAATTTTCTCACTTATATAAATTGAATTTATAAAAATGAATTACATATTTATAATAGGTATAATTTATAATTTATAATAATTTAAATTTAATTTTTGACCAAAATGAATTGTGAAAATATTAAAAAATTGCTTACCACGGTTAAGGTAAAAACTGGTTTTCATGGGGGGTTAAACTTAGAAGATAGGGGTTAAAAATGACCTACTAACTTGTAAAACACCAATTTGATGGAAATATTTAGACCTTATATTTTCTATTATAGATAATGGACTATTTTGGTGGCTTTTGGAATGATAAAAACATTAGTATGATTGAATATTTTCAAAAAATTATAAGTGTGCCACTCACCTCATTTATAAAAGGTCACTCCCTCTCCTCTCTACTTTACTGCTTAAAAACATTTTGGATAGGCCAATACTAGAACAAATTACTTATAATATTCCATAACCTAATCCTATAATCCCTTTTTTTGGTATACATCCATCCTAGTAAGTATTTCTCTTCAAACCTTAGGAGGATACCCGAAGAAGAGGTAACGTTCTTCAATGAGCGTTTTTATTTTATTTCTTTCTCCACTTCCTTCAATTTTTATTAAAACAATATGATATAATAAAATTAGTATCTTAAATATTCTATTTTTTTGTTATTATAATTTCATGACCTAAAAACATCTCCACTTCCATAAAATGGGGTATGAAATCATCATTTATGTTTAAGGTGGATCGCCTCCTCACGAACCGATGTTATTCATTTTTCAATTACCTCCTCTCACGGTTGGGTATAATAATGGATATAAAGTATATATATATAATATTTATAACATTATTATACATATTGAGTTATTATATCATATATAAATTTTTACTTTCCATTTCATAGGGGATACGATAATGTCGCATGTGTGTAAGACAGACTACCCCCTCATGAAGTGATGTGATTCGTCTCTCACTAATGCTTTACATGGAAGGGGATAAGGATAATGATAATTATTATATGTAATATAAATGAAATAATTATGATTTTAATTTCAAATTCACCATTATTTAAACATAATATATCATTTTATTTCTTATCTTTTCACTCACTTAAAGATGACAACATTTTTCGTGTATGTGTAGACTGTCGCCTTCCTGAAGCGATGTGACTCTCTTTTCATCATCGCACCACATAGATGATATATATAAGTATATAATATGTAATTTATGATATTATG
This sequence comes from Viscum album, assembly GCA_963277665.1. Taxonomy (NCBI): domain Eukaryota; kingdom Viridiplantae; phylum Streptophyta; class Magnoliopsida; order Santalales; family Viscaceae; genus Viscum; species Viscum album. The sequence continues at coordinate 1,417,350,772 of OY728120.1, forward strand.
ATAATTATTTAATGACAAAATATTAATTAACTCCTTTCCATAATGATAATTGAAAAATGGAAACATTACTCATGCGTATATATGGCTTACCGTCTTCATGATCATAACGTAATTCATTTCTGAAAACCATATTTTATTAATGGTTTTAAAAGTATAATTGATGTAAAAATATGATAATTATTTAATTTTTTATTATTTATATGATATATATATATAATATACATAATAACTAGATCTTTCAGGACAAACCACGGATGAGAAAACAAGGAAATCAACACACAAAACAAGGGAAATAATGAAATATTATTAATAGAAGGGTGATAAGATGTTATAAAAGGATAATATATGATATTATAAATATCAATATGGTTATTTATTAATTTAATAACATGTTTAAAACCACTATACATGAGGTTAAATCATATTCAACCAAAATAAAGCATGAGGTAAGGGACATCATCTCATTTTCTCTTCATTGAGGCGGATTGTAATGTTATGCTCCTAATTTCTTTTATATGGTGTATATTCTACCCCTCTAACATGTAATATCATGATTAATTAATAATTCATGGTATTTTTAGTTTTAATTATAATTATTACATTTATGGGGGTTTGATTTAAGAGTTACCATGTGGTAAATAATTTCATAACTCAATTTATTTTCATTGGGTTATATTCTTTCTTTGACATCTTGGATGTTCTAATATTATGTGTGTAATGAAATTTAATTATATTATTTTTTATTTTAACTTGTTTAAAGATGATTTATATTTTATACACATAGTAAATTCATTTACTATTTTTTTCTTCAATGTTGTGATCATTGTTATGGTATATTTCATAATCTCATTCTCATCGATATTGCTTATTCTTAAATTTCAGTTGAAGGGAATTATTTAATCATTGTCTAATAAACCCCTATAATTTTATCCTCAACAATTTATCTATGATATTTTCATGTAATAGTACCATTTTTTCCACTTTTTGGTAATTAAAATAAATGATAATTTTATTTAATAAAATCCAACTTCATTTCTCTCTTCGGTCGGAAATCTATTTTCTTCCAAAACCATGTTTTCTGAAAATGTTTCCAAGAATGTTTTTAACCTTTTAAAAATGATTAATTAAAGATATTTTTACCCATTATTACCTTTAAAATGTTTTTTAAAGGAATATTTATTTATTTTTTCAAACAAATACCCATTTGGATTTTTTTTGAAAATGGGAAAGGAATCTTATTTTCATTTTTCAAACAAGACACCTTTTTAACCCTTTTACAGTGAAAAAGGAATGTTATTTCTAAATTGTATAGAATGTACAGAATTAACCACATTAATGAACTTAATTTATTTGAAGATTCATTTTCAAGTTTACAGATATATTTTTAAATAAAATATTTTTCCTAATATTTGGGAAACTCGTAATTTTTTAAGGTGGTTTTAAATGAAAATAATTTTAAAACTATTTTATGTTTTAAAATGTGATTTTCAAAATGAAAAGGAAATTTTACTCAAATTTTTTTTAAATATAACTTATAGTATTTATATTCATCAATGAAAACCCCTTTATTTTATATATACTAAATGGGGGATATATTGTGTTGATACCGACCTTATTATCCCTCTAGATAGTTTATGATTATTATGACCTAGGATAGTATTGAAATTCACTTCCTTATTTCATTTTTTTAGTCATTCACTTCCCATTGAATTATTCACTTTCATTCGATCATTGGATATTAAATTTCCATTATATATCAATATTATTATCATGGATATGTTTATTAATTAAACCATATATCATTTCTACATATGGTTTTCTATATTGAAATTCATTTGTTTATCTAGAGAAATATTGATATATCTTTATTCCTTACTCAATAAAGCTATTTGATGATAAGGAACATTTTTTATGAATTAAATAAATTATTCAACATATGAGGAATTATTTAGACCTAAAAGACACAATTATAGATATTCCCTTGATGCATCTGTAGTATCATGAGACGAAAAAAATGGATAACCTTAGTTAAATTGGTTTCTACCCATCAGTTTTAAATTGTCATGAGGATAGATCTTGATGGTAGAGGAATCATGTTCCTGATACATGACACCCAATAATTAAGAATTTCCTACATTTAGAATTCAATTATTATTATACATGATATTTTTCAATGATATTATCTCTAGATTCATTTCATTATCAGTTATTAATTAAATGGCATGTGTTTTCAGTTATTTACCTTACCATATTGATTATGCCTTATCCAATTATAATATTCATGTTATTTATTAAATAGAATGTTTTTTAGTTATTTACTTTTACATATTGATTATTATACATGACATTTTTACATTGATATTATCTCTAGATGCACTTCCTTATCATTTTGTTGATTTCATGGAATATGTGTTCATTTATCTACCTTTCCATATTGATTACTATTATTATTGATTCATGATTTCTTCCGATGTACATAACCCTTACTGATCATTTGAGGTCACACTTATTTTTTTCCTTTCCTTGGGTATCTAATAGATATATTATGAATGCTATTAAAGGATATTATTGAGGGAATAATGATATTATATAAAAAAATATGTTTTATTTGTGTTTTCAAATGTAATATGGGAACCATGTATGTATCTAGCTTACCAAGACTACTAAACTATTTGATCCTTCAGGATGGGATTCCTTGTATCTTATAAAAATATAATAAATTAGACATCAGCTTTGGGCTACTCAGGTTTGGGTCACTACAGTTGGTGTCAAGGGACGTTTAGTAAAAACCTTGGGAACTAGATTTAAGAAAACATGGATTTGGGAACATAACCCTATGACAGAATTTGAGGATAAGTATATAATAACATCCTAATGTTTTGGTTGGGTAAATATTATGTGGTTTTTCTTGGTCATATATCCTTATCTGGATACTACAAGTGGATGTGATTCTGGCACAAATGTTCCTAGGATTAGTAACTCTAAAAAGGGTGCATTGGGATTAACCCAATAATCACCTAGTGCATGAAAATGGGCCTTATTGCACACCTATTTTGACACTCTTTGGGGATATACTTAAGATAATTCACATTTTATTTACAAACCATTATGAATTATTTGAATAGATGATGACAATGGATGACCAAGGTCAAATATATGATGTATTATATTGAAAATATTTTTTCATAATTTAAAGATCCTAAAATTGAGTATATGGTTTTCCCACTATGATTATTTTTTCTCACACTATAATTTTTTGTTTTAGTCAATGGATGGGACCCAAAATAATCATATTAACATAAAACATGAAGGAAAATGTGGTTACTATGAGGAACTAAATAGGATGATGATAGGATTCAAATATATCATAATTATACATAATCAGTTATCCCAAAATATTATAAACAACATATACATTAACTAACTCTCAGACTCACAAAAGTATACAAGTATGGAAGCCTCTAAGATCTGAATTGGTGGAGACTATAGAGGAAAGAAGGAATGATTTCATTCATGTCAGAAATGTATAAGGAGACACCCAATAAATTTTCTCAACAGAATGGGAAAAGGTTTTATATATGTAAAGTAAGGGAATAAAAAAATAATTTATAATTAAAAATGAATATTGTGATGGAAGGAAATAAATCCTATCCCAAGGATCCATTTATAGTTTTTTGTTTTAATTTTGAGAACCAGGGAGTTATTCAAGTCAATTACCACATATAAAGGTTAAATCCTAGATCAAAGAAGGACCTATATGTTGAAATAAAATGGTTGAAGTATTTATTGGGATTCCAGAATTATATTATAGAATTATTTTTACCAATAGTGTTTTGGTATAAGAATCATGAAATATATAAGGATTATGTTAATATTTTAGAAGCATATGTGTCTTCATTAAATTAAGAGTTATGAATACCATCATGGGTTTCTGAGTTTAAGATAGATCATAAGTTCAACATCTTAAGCATCCATTTTTAGGTTTTATGTGATGGGACTCTACTAATATTAAGGATATTTTAGGATATATTTATGGAAAGTATATGTTTCAGTGGAAAAGTAATTTGAGGAATAATTCCTTTAAATTTTATAGACATATGTTTAAAGGTATTGATAACCTTTAGGTTTGATATGATAATTAATGACATAGTAATAACAGTCAAATAATATTTTTATACTTTGTGGAAAAGAAATAAGTTGTATTGAAAACCATAGTAAAAATGTTATTTAATGATTAATTTTATTTCAAATATTCCCATAATATCTTTTTGTGAAATTTTATAGGAATTATATTAATATAGTTTAGAAAAAGGAAAACCCACATGCTACTTAACAACCCATCACATCTGGAAAAGTCATGGGCCTTGAACCCATTACCGAAGGATGATAAGTGTTAAGTGCCTACCACTAGCCTACACGATTTCCTAGTTAATATGTAATTTTTTTAGTTAAAAATTTTGAAAAATAAATATTAATGAAGAACTAGTGTTTTTACTTTCAAGTTTTAGAGATTAATTTATTATATTTGGCAACTTGTGCTAAACATATTAGTTTTAGAAAATAGTTATATAAATACTAAAAGACTATTCACACTTTTATAGATCTTAGGATCCATTAAAAGTGGATTTTAGTACTTCGGGAATAAAAAAATCATTTTTTGGATATTAATTTATTAGAGTAAGGGATGAATTAGAAATTGATTGAAGCACATCCAAAGGATGAAATTGTGATTATGAAATAGAAATGTATCGAGTAAGTACATTTACTTATATTCATAGATAGTAAAATAATGCACAAAATTTAGGAAAATGACCTTGAACAAAAAATGTTATCTTATTACATTCATATTCGATGAATTAGATAGTCTTTTAAAAAATAATAGATATTTGGTTTTGTGGTCCTTAACTTTACATTGATCATTCACTTGCTTGGGATCAATGACCTTTATCACTCTTCATAATTATTTATGATTTTCTTCCATGTCTATGTTTTCATTTACCACTTATGTTCTCCTACTTGGAAACCTAGTTATGTGTTATTATATATGAACTTTTTACTTCCTATTATCTATTATTAAGAGGATATTTTATTAACCCTTTTATGATGTGAGTTGACTCCTACAAAATATCCCATAAATAGCACTAAAATTAGCCATTGTCAGTGGAAAAAAAAGTGATGACTATCGAAGCATGATTAAAAGTCCTAAGATTTAATCAGTGATATAAAAGTACTAAAAAAGGTTTCCTTTATCAACACTTCTAAAAAATTTATAAAGGGGGGAATTTATCATTGTTGATAATGGGAACCTCCATCAGTGATTTTCTTAGCAGTGATAAAGGGGAATACTACAGTGTGTTGTAAAGTTAACAGCACACTGCAGCAGTAGAAACAGTTGTAAAAAACAGGTACAAATATAGATTTAAAATGAAATAAAACTTTTAATACAAATTTAAGAAAAAACAATATATTATATACATTTCAAATTTTTGTTTATACAATTAAATGAGTAAGTAAAAATTATCAGCGACATTCAAAAACATTAATGTTCACTTTTTTTATCCCATAACCCCCACTCATACTATTACAGAACAAACCACCCCCGCATGAGAAAAATAATGCAGCTGTATAGGAAAAAAATTGTGTTAATAGTACTATAAATAAATAAATAAACAAAAAGTGTTAATTTTAAACTAAAATTTGAGTCATAACAGGAACACTATGTATCGAATTGAGTTGCGGTTTATTCTTTCACGTCACCCCATTTCATGTTCATCTTCAATAATTATATCTATGAAAATTAACTAAATAAGTATAAGATAAAATGATATGGAAATTAATTAATTAATATCAGATAAAATGATGAGAAAATAATCTAATCTCATTTTCTTGGTTTTTGAAATGTGATGCGCATTTTAAACTAAAAATGCACTTATATATTGAAAACATGCACTTCAAGTCATACCAACCAAATTCTGTGTCAAATTGAAATGAGATAAATTTATATATGTCATAGATTATTTATGGATCATTTTCCTAAAGTATCGAAACAATCCAAATGTGTTTTTTTAGTATGTCACTGGTGTTTTTTACGAAAATGTCATTTTAAAATTAAAAGATGCACTTTGAGTCATACTGGTCACATCATAATTCAGTTTGATGTGAGACTGATTCCTACAAACCAAAAATGATATATGAATCATTTACTAAAATATAAACAAAATCTGAGTGTTTTTATTGGTTTTTAGTGAGTGGAACTTTTTGAACTATAATTTCAATTTTAAACTGGTAACAAACGGTTTGAGTCGTAACATGAACATCACATATAGGATTGAGTTTAGGCTAATTCATACACATCAAAAATGAATTATAGATTATTTTTATAAAGTATAAAAACAATACGAAGGTTTTTTATTAGTTTTGAGTATGTCACAATTCTTTTTTACTAAAATCAATGTTAACTTTATATAAAAAGACACACTTTGAGTGATATTGGATATGCCATGAATCAGATTAAGGTGAGGATAAATCCTAAATTTAAAAAATTACTTATGGATTATTATAATAAAGTATAAAAACAATATTAATACATTTTCTTGGTTTTGAGTATGTCACTTGTCTTTTTTACTAAAATATAATTTTAAATAGGAAACATGCACTTTGAGTCATATTGATCACATCGTGTGTCAGTTTGACGTGAGGATGATTCCTAAACATCAAAAATGACTTATGAATCATTTTTCTCAATTATAAACATAATCCAAGTGTATTTTCTCATTTTTCAGTGAGCAATTCACTTTTTGAACTAAAATTTCAATTTTAAATTGATAACATATACTTTGAGTCATAACAGGAACACCATGAATCAGATTAATGTGTGCTTAATTCCTAAACATAAAAAACTAATTATGTATCATTTTACTAAAGTATCAAAACAATAAAAAAGTGTTTTCATGGTTTTGAGTATGTCAATTGTCTTTTTTGCTAAAATTAATGTCAATTTTAAATAAAAAAACACACTTAGAGTCATATTTGGAACACCATGTATCAAATTGAGGTGAGGCTGACTCCTAAATATAAAAAATGAATTATGGTTAATTTTAATAAATTATTTAATAATCTTAATTCATTTTATTAGTTTTGAGTATGTCACTTGGGTGTTTTTACTAAAATTAATGTCAATTTTAAATAAAAAGACGCACTTGGATAAATATCGATCCCAATGTGTGTCATATTGATGTATGTATAATTATTACATGTCCAAAATGACTTATATATTGTTTTACTAAATTATCAAAACAATACAAATTAATTTTCTTGGTTTTGATTATGTCACTTGTCTTTTTTTCTAAATCTATGTCAATTTTAAATAAAACGAAACACTTAGAGTCACACCATTCACACCATGAATATGATTGAGGTGAGGTTGAGTCATACACATCCAAAATTAATTATGAATAATTTTCATAAAGTATCAAAAAAATAAAAATGTTTTTTCTGGGTTTTGAGTATGTCACATTTCTTTTTTACTAAAAAGTCATTTTAAACTAGAGACACACACTTTGTGCCATACCGGTCACATCATGTGTGAGTTTTACATGAGACTGATTCATATATGTAAAAAATGACTTATGAATCATTTTCATAAATTATCAAGACAAAATGAGTTATTTTTCTTGGTTTTTAATGAGTGACAAACTTTTTAAACTAAAATGTTAATTTTAAACTGATAATGTACACTTTTATTTATATCATGTATACTATTCATAGGATTGAGGTGAGGATATTTTATACACATCATAAATTACTTATGGATCATTATCCTAAAGTATCAAAACAATTTTAATGTGTTTTCTTATTTTTGAATATATCACTTGTCTTTTTAAATAAAATTAATTTCAATTTTAAATAAAAAGACACAATTTGAGTCATAACAGGAACACCATGTATCAGATTGAGGTGAGACTCATTACGACACATCAAAAATTAATTAGGTAGCATTTTAATAATGTATAAAAATAATATAATTGTGTTTTATCAGTTTTGATTATTTCACTCGTGTTTTTTACTACAATTAATGTCAATTTTAAATAAAAAGACACACTTGGAGTCATAATGGTCACACCATGTGTCAAATTGTGGTGTGGATGATTCCTACATATTAAAAATGACTTATGGATCATTTTAATAAAGTATAGAAAAAAATACAAATGTGTTTTCTTGGTTTTCAGTATATTACTTGTCTTTTTTACAAAAAATAATGTCAATTTTAAATAAAAAGACACACATGGAGTCATACTGGTCACATCATGTGTTGGATTGAGGTTTGGTTGATTCTTACACATCAAAAATGACTTATTGAAAATTTTCCTAAAGTATAAAAACAATATTAATGTGTTTTATGTGTTTTGAGTATCTCACTCATCTTTTTACTAATATGTCATTTTAAACTGGAAACACACACATTGAGTCTTACCAATCACATCGTGTGTCAGTTTGATGTGATACTAATTCCTATGCATGAAAAATTACTTATGAATAATTTTACTAAATTTTAAGGAAAATATGAGAATATTTTCTTGGTTTTAAATGAGTGAAATACTTTTTGGATTAAAATGTTAATTTTAAACTAATAACGAACACTTATAGTTATATCAGGCAAAATGTGCACTGCTTTAAGGTGTGACTAATTCTTATACGTAAAAAATTACTTATGGATAATTTTATTAAAGTATCAAAACAATATGAATTATTTTGATTAGTTTTAAATATGTCACTTCTCTTTTTTTTAAATAATTTTAATTTCGAATAAAAAGACACACTTAGAGTCATACTGGGCACACCGTGAATCATATTTAGATTTGGATGATTCCTACACCTCAAAAATGACTTAAAAATCATTTTACTAAAGCATGAAATTAATATGAAAGAATTTTCTCAGTTTTGAGTATGTCACTTGTGTTTTTTATTAAAATTATTGTCAATTTTAAATAAAAATACACACTTGGATTCATGTCTGTCACACCGTCTGTTAGATAGAGGTGTGGCTGATTACAACATGTCAAATATTACTTATGGATCATTTTCCTAAAGTGTATAAACAATAAAAATGTGTTTTCTTAGTTTTGAGTAAGTCACTTGTCTTTTTTACTAAAATTAATGATAATTTTAAAAAAAATGACACACTTGGAGTTATACCGTTTACACCATGCATTTGATTGAGGTTATGTTGATTACTACATGTAAAAAAATAATTATATTTTATTTTCCTAAAGTATCAAAACAATATGAATGCATTTTTCTAGTTTTTGAGTATGTAACTTGTCTTTTTTACTAAAATATCATTTTAAACTAGAAACACTCACTTTGAGTGTTTATAATAACTATTACTTAAAATATTTATCTATTGTGACTAGAATAAATATAAAATCCATAGTTTTCCCCATAAATATTACTTGAAGATATAAAAATAACTATTACTTCTAATATTGATCCATTTTGATTATTGTTTCATATTAATTCTTTTAAAGTGTTTTATTGATGGGGTATTAATGTCTATATATTTACTTCTTTTTAATAATTATTATGTTCCTGATTGCAGGTTGAATTGAGGTCATAACTTGTGAGAACTATATAGGAAATCAGTCATCCATTTTGATGGGATCAATGGTGAAATTGTTTGTGATGGATCCAAATATGATAAGAGATTTATTATCAAACTAAAAAACCATTTATAAGTGTCTACATTCACTGTCAAGGTCACTTATCTATAGTATCATTTATTACAAAGGTGATAAATAGGCCAAATATTGAAAAATTATTAACCCATCTTTCCACATGGATAAACTTAAGGTATTTTCATTTCCTTAATTTTTATTCACTGTTTTACCACATGATTAGTCTTTATCATAACAATATAGAACCTATGGATACATCGCTTTTATTTTTAAAATGGTTCATAAAATAATAATTATATATATATATATATATATATTTGATATCAATCATGAAACAACACTATGGAAAATATATATATATATATATATATAGTTTTTCTATATAAAGAAGGGAAAATTACATCAAGGTAACTCAACAAATTTCAATGGTGCAGAATTTTTTACCATAAGTTCAGTTTAGTTATGAGGAAATTCTAATGTTTTGGGATCATATGTTGAAAAAAAGGGAAGTTGTGAGATATAATTGAAGGTGTGGTTTGAGAATTTGACCAGAGATGTGATTTCTATGGAATAATTTGGAATTAACGTTGACGAAGGAAGACTTGTTTTTAAAAACTTAAGAGAACAAACAACTATCTTATATAAAGATACCCACTCGACCGGCATTCCTTGATATAATAATCATTTTATTATTATAACCTCATTGAATTCAAGGCACTAAATTAAACCCTTGAGTATTAAAATCCTTATATTTCCCCTCACAAATTCATGGATTATCAATTATACAATGGCTGAAAACTAATCCAATAATGTGCAGTTTTGTGCCTATATAAACAAATAAGATGTATTATTAAATCCACCATAAAATTAGTTCCTTGATTAGAGTTATCATACATAAAAAAGGAGTCAATAAAGATAGATGAAGTCAATATAGATAACTTACTGTGTATAATTCTGAATTTCAATGCATAATAAATTAAAGAACATGGAGGGAAGAAAGGGAAGGGGAAGAATCTTAATTATTTCAATAATAAAAGAAGTCTATTCTATTTTTCTGTAAAGGAGACTAATAATAACTTATTATATGGAAAATGATTTTACTATTCCAACATCAAGATTAGTAGGCCCATCCACGAGAAGAAGTTTTTGAAATATTCAAAAAGAACTAACCAACCAATGATGGGTTATAATAGCTAAAAACTATAAGAATAAATACACATTTTGACTATGAATGCTAATTATATACAAAATTTTACATATAAAACACCATATTGGAATTATAAAAGGTTGGGATGATTTTTCTAGAGGTGGTTAGGCTATACCCACTAGCACCTAAGCTATCAAGAACTGTGTATGTGGAAATAAAGCCCAGGGAGATGATTCTTCCACCATGAGTGATACTTTTGGTTCCAATACTCCTAATCCATCATGATACTGACATATGGGGAGATGATGAACATGATTTCAAACCACATAGGTTTTCAGTGTGAGTCCCTAATGAATCACAGACTGAAATTTCCTTTTTTATCCTTCATCATTAGGCTACGAATGTGCATTGGGAATAACTTTGCAATGAAAGAATCCAAAGTTTCCCTAATCATGAGTCTAAATCACTTATCCTTTGATATTTCACCATGTTATGTTCGCACTCCATGTAATCAGATCACCATTATTACCCAACATGGTTCCCCTATAATCATACACAAGTTCTAGCTAGTTGTTATGAGATCTTACATGATTAGATGATTCCAAGTGTCTTTGAATTGCTTTGTTGGTGTAATTATAAGTTAATTTTTACTCATTAATTATGATTATAATTAATTGGGTTCAACTTATTTTTAGAAGAAAACAATTACTGATTATGTATTTAATGGAACACCACAAATCATAAAGAGGACAAACCATGGACACTAAAATTTCATAAGGTCTCTACAACAGTGTTGATGGGGGAGGGATATGTGAAATAAACTAGTGCCTAAATTATGGTTTCATTTAAAACTAGAAACACCCCAGATGTTATACATGATATCTTCGAGTAATAGTTATGGGGAACACTATGGACGCATGTTTAGAATCACAAGGGCTCAATATTTTTAGAAGAGAGGCTACAATATCTCAACCTAGATATCAATAAAAATGAATTACTTTAGAAAGATATATTATATATGAACTAACCATGGATATATGGAAAGGAAATACAATCATACATTTGATGATGATACCTATAAGATAACCTCTATTTATATGAAAATGGGAAGGATAGATTGGAAGGTAGAAAAAAAATTTGTTTTAAAAAATAGATTTATGGAATTATAATAATATGAGGATTAATTTTAATGACCAGTGAATTAATTACCCATAGTTAACATTTTTCATAAATAACTATAGTGTGAAAAAAAATTATAGAGGAAAATAGATAATGAAATTACTATTATTGTAAAATGAAAGGATGGACATATGAAGAATTATACACTAAAGAAAAAATAAGACTTAGTGTTTCCAATTTCTATCAATGAGGATAAACATAAACAAATCCTCAATGGATTCCCAAACCATTCCATAATTTAATAGGGGAAAACTGATAAAAAGGCTATCATATAGCTAAGGAACAATATAGAAGAATGCGGTGATAGAACATTGAATTAAGATACATATATGAGTTGGATTAGTCTCAAAATATAGGTAAATATATAAAAAATGAAGTTTTATCATTCTAATTCAAATATTCATAGGGAATTTTTCACAAGTAGTATTTCAAGGAGAACAAGTAAGAATCCTTGGAAGTAGATTGAATAAAAGTGGTTGGTTTATAATAACTAACCAGGTTGCTCTACTTAAGGGTGATTGGTAATTAACCCTATCCCATAGACATAATTATTATATTTTATGATTTATGAGTTGGATTATTAAGTGGGATATATTATCCTTTGTGTGTATGCACTGAAATAATATGAAAATTTTGATTAGGGATAATTAAATTATGAAGATATAAATTCTTCAAGTGGTTTGAAATATCTATTTGTGTTTTCATATGATATAAATAGAAATGTGGTGACCAAAAAGTGATATCAATCCATAATCCATGCGGTATAAAACAACTATTAAATATAAGAAGATTTAAGGGAGAATAAGAAACATATATTGAGGAACTCATAATTTATTTTTGTTTGATATAACAATATGGTATAAACTTGTGGTTTTTAAGGATCATTCAAGATTATGAAAAAGAAATCTACCATGATAAGGATTATATAAAATGAGTTTTTTTAGAGGAATATGGATATAAAGGGTGTTTCTAATGAATATTCAAAGGAAATCTATCCTCATCTAGAAAATGTGGTATCCATTAGTTTGATATATGGTATGAATTATAGACTTCATGTTTTATTTCTTATTCACCAATATTCTTGTTTAAGTTTGATTGAGATCATATTGAGTTTGATGTTGAATAAAAATTATTTCTCATGTTTTATGAGATTATAGTAGTAATTGAGTTATTGGGATAACACTAAATTTATTCCCTTAAATAATTAATACTATATCAAGTTCTAAATCAGTGGATTTTGAGGATTACTTAATGACTCTCTACCAAGTTTTATTTTAACTCACTAAATTTATTTGATAAAATATTGATATAGGTGAATGTAGTTTGAATCTTGGGGAATGTGGTTGCTCGATGTTGAGTATGTGACGTGTTTTTTGAAATAAAATGTAAATTAAAAACTAAAAACATATAGTTTAAGTCATACTGATCACACTATGTATCAAATTTAGGTACATATAATTGATTATGTGATGTTTTTTCTTTCAATTGTCTGCAAAAATCCATAAAATAAAGAAATTTTCTATTTGAATGGAAGAGAAAACCCCATTCTTCCTGAAATGCCTCATCTAAAAGTAACATGTTCTCTATTTTCTGGCTTGCTGCATATAGTTAAAGAAAAAATATGACTTCCCAAAAGATCTGTGAAAAAAATATTAGACAAAAATTATAAGGAAGTTAACTTAAAAATAATAGATAAAATAGTGATAAAATTAACTAAATAAGTAGTAGTAATTTACATTTTCATGATATCATTATACATTCTTGACCCATTTTATTACTGTCATTATCTTAGTTGCATCATTGAATTCCAATCTCTCGCAGTCATGAGCAGCTTCAAAAAATCACCCCAACTCGAGAAATATAATCTACCTATATAAGAAAACAATTATTATGTTATAAATACTATAAAGAAATAAATTAAACATAAATATGAAACAATACATTAATAAAATTTTAATTTTAAACTGAAAACACATAATTTGATTCATACTGAGTACATTGTGTATTGGTTTGAGGCATGGTTGATTCCACCATGTCTGTTTATCCTATAATGCACTCAATATTCTAGGTCATCTAACAATATTGTAGTTTGATAACCCGTAATTTTTAATGCATTGGAGAATAAAAATAAAATTTCATCATCATGAGTGCATCATCCTTGTTGAGTGCATGATCATAATACAGGAGTGAATCATCCATGTTGACAAATTCATTTATTCATGATCTCTAGGAAAATTAATAAAATAATTATTAGATAAAAATGATGAGGAAATTAACTAAAATATTAGATAAAATAATGAGAAAATAAATTAAAAGGAAATGTGTTCTATTTATATATCATTAAACTATAATATAATTATTCTTGACCATATGGAATCAAATTACAAGTAATTTAGTTAATCTTACATGACACTAAAATAAAATACATTTGACCATCAAAAATAAATTAAAACTACCTTTAGTGGTCCTTACCACATGGCCTTAAATTGTATGAAATACAATCATATATAGATGATGATTACCTATATTTTATTTATTTGTTAAATTCTCTAAACTATAAATCTCATCAAAATGGATAGTTTTTCCACACAAAATTTTCTTCATTAAAATATTTTTTTCCTTCATCATAGCTTAAAATTATAACACTCGTTTTTCAAAGATAATTGGAAATCCTCATCCCATTATTTTAAAATATGATTCCAAACTATAACATCTTCGATTAACCAACTGTGCATATATATGAGATAATTTATAACCTCAATCCCAACAATATGATATATTTAACCACTTTACAATAACATAACATTCACGCATTACACAAAATTCTCATAATTTTTTTTTGTACTTTTGGGTTGGTGTAAAACTCATATATAAACATTTTCTATCTTATATTCTACAAAAAACTAGTCTAACACATTATATATTCATATATTATACTAAACATTTGTGTATCCCTTTATTTATTCCTAGAAAACATTACCCATTATTTTAAACCTAACCTTCATTAATTGAACTAAAGTAAATATTTATATTTGAGTCTTTATAGAACATAATAAAATATATCTTTCACGTTCACCATCATAGAGAGCACACACTCCATGATAAACCATTTACCTTATTTGATGTAAAAAACTTCAATGTGATATATTATGTTTTTTCAAAAGACAATAAACTC
Organism: Viscum album; assembly: GCA_963277665.1. Taxonomy (NCBI): domain Eukaryota; kingdom Viridiplantae; phylum Streptophyta; class Magnoliopsida; order Santalales; family Viscaceae; genus Viscum; species Viscum album. Next base: position 1,417,365,947 of record OY728120.1, read on the forward strand.
TATTATAAATTTTTTACCCTTTTTTGATATTATTAATCATTATTATAACCCTTTATTGCATACAAATGACACTAAAATATATTTCATCCATTATGTATTCCTAGATTGTGATATATATTAGTATATTATTTTCAATATTCTGTGTGATAATAAATTATAGCATAACATCATCATTATTTTTTCATCAAAATGGGAACATCCCTATTCTCATATATTTTTTATTGATAATGATGATGAGTTTTTTATTAATGAGATTTTAAACAGGGATCATTTTATATAATGAATGGGCACATGCATATTAGTGATGAATGAGTGGATACATTTTTTTATGGTGATCTGGTGAACAAGTATATATATGCATAATAAAGATAGGATAAACACCTCTACTAATGTAATGATTGTGAGATTATATGTGATATAATGGTGGGATAATTTAATTTCACATCATGTTCATTCAAGAGAATTAGTTTTATTCAATACATTTCACTAATGCAAACTTGATGTGTTACTTTTATGGATTTCACAAGCATTTTTTAAACCTATAGAAGATTGTGAGCCTAGAAAATAAGAATGTTTTTGGGATGATAAAAAATTCCAACATATAATTTAGAAGAAAAATATATTAATTAAATTATGATCTACCCTATAATAAGGATAATAATGGAATAGAATAAAATGGAAAGGCCACTTTCACTACAACATAATCGCCATTTAACGGCGGTTTTTTTGCCTTTAGCGGCGGTTTAAACCGCCGCTACATTGTTTGGCGGCGGTTTACAGAAACCGCCACCTAATAGGGCGTCTCCAATCTATTTGCGACGGTTATTTGCATTTAGCGGTGCTTTCAGAAAAGCATTGTAGCTGCCTCATTTCGTGGTGATTTTCCTAAATTTAGCGGTGGTTTTACGAGCCCTGGATATCACTTTATTCGCGGCGGTTATAACCGCTGCTAATAAACTAAAATTCCAGCGGCTGTAAAACCGCCGCTAAAGTCACGGGAACCGCCACGGAATGAGGCAGCCACGATGCTCCTATTTAGCGGCGATTTTCACCGTTTAGTGGCTGTTTAAACCGCCGCTAATATACATTTCGCGGCGGTTAAAACCGCCCCGAAAAGCTACCCAGAATAAAAAAAAATCTTTGCTTCTGATGCACCACTGTCCTGAAAAACAAATAAAACCAGAAATATAAACCAACTGAGAAAAACCTGAGAAACAACACCCAAAATGGGGATCAATAAGAAGGAATCACGTATCATATCTACCAACCAGGTCACTACACCTCATGTGTAGGAGGAAAAAGTCATTAGCCTCACAACAAAATGTTTCAACATAGACCCACATAACCTTCCATGAAAGTTAATTATCTTTTTATGAAGGCTCAAAGGACTCCTTTGTCAGTAAAATCACACACTATAAAATATATATGATGTGATTTCTACATTCCAAATATGATGCATGAGAGTCCTCTTTATTCCCCGCCCAAGTGTCAAAAACCATCCCTGGCCTCCCACCAATGACCAAGAGCTGAATATCCAGAATAAATCATAACATCCAAAAAACATGTTTTTCTCTTAATGAGAAATAATATACAACTTTAATATTTAAAAATAGAACAAAAATCTGAATCCCTGGAAAATAAGACTTCATATTAGAGAAAGTATTATTAACATAGCAGTCAGATATCCATCAAAGGTTCCAACACATTCCTCATACTCATGTATACAATATCCTAAATAGTAAATACTAGGATGATAAAACTCCATTGATACAACACTATAATATCCCAAACTGGATTCCACTAAACTGATGCTCTGAGCCAATGGGTTACTAGGCATCAAGCACACCTCCCTGTATGCCAGATGCCACCAACTAGTAGCGAGGACCCAAGTGGTGATATTTTGAGAACAATGACCTCATATAAAAATATTAAACAATAGAAAATATATAATTATCATGAAAAAGGGAAATTAAATTAATGCAAAATATGTACACAACTAAAAAATAAAAAGCTTTAATAATACATTGATGTAAAATTCTGAACAACTACACAACACGATACAACACTGGAGACCCACTAGGATGACCATAAAAATAAAACAGTACGCAATAAAATCAATGTAAAAGTACATGGATCCACTACAAACTCTATTCTAGACAACATACTTGATCTCCATACATTTTTAAACTGCACTAGCCCGATTATTAGAACCACTCATGTAGCTCTTCTCAATCATACAACACTAGACCTCATCCATATCCCCCATGATACTTATTATCAACATGAAAAGAAAAAATAAAGGCTAAAAATACACCGTGGTGTACATGTAGGAGTGATAAATAATCTCATTAGGACACCCCAACAAACAACCTGTAACTGTTCCGCTAAAAGTGTAATAAAAAACAATTTGATCACCTTAGCTAAAACACACCCACAAAGGTAGTAAACCAAACATGAGATGACTGTAAAATCTAGGGTACATAATCCCTTTAAATTGGGGAAGTTCCACCATGGATGTCCATTTCTATATACTCAAACGTGTATAGTCTCATACCTATACACTGATACATAAATATGAAATTCCTTGGTATGTAATATAAATTATTATATTCTAGTTTCCAAAAAATTTCTTTTTACTACCATCTTTAAAAAATTATCTTATTATAATGGTCGAGAGTTTCTTAAATGATAAAAACAATAAGTAATCCATATCATCAATTATCAATCAATAAGATTCAACTCATAGTAATATCATGAAAATCCATAAAGTACAAGAGACTAACTTTTCCCTTCTAATTTACTCTTAACTAGTTTACTATCTTTATTTAGTTTATTCTTCTTTAAAGAGTGTTACCCCATGTTCCCATTCCTCATAACCATGAGTAATAAAGTAGTCATAACCAATCACATGTAAAAATAATAATATAGGACCCTTGGAAAAGTTCTTAATATGCTAGTCAAACAATTTATTCCTAAAGATAGAAGATAAGTTTATAAATATTCTACCTCAACCAAATATATGATGCATATTGTGTAATGAAGGAGAAAAATAATATGGTGACCGAAAACACATGAGGGGAGCCTTAATCAACCTAAAACATAGTTATTTCCCATAAAAACCAAATCCAATCCACTGTACAACCCCTCTGATACATGGTTAAAAATATTTAAATCAATATCATTGAGGAAGGTCGCAATATAAAAAAATAACTACAGCATAACGTCTCCCAAGGAAGAACCATTATAAATTTACCTCTAAGTCCTTGTGTCATGATAGACGAAGACACACCATAAATAACCAACTGTAAGAACTCTAAATTCATCCTTTGAACACCATGTCATATCAAGAAATTACCACTCTATAAAGGAACTCTACATAAAACTTCATCCTCTTGTTGATTTTATTTTAGAACCTTTGATCTCTTACAACTGCATGTAAATTATCCTCCAAACCTCTCGACTCTATTAACCACTTGAGGTTTGTATTCAGCTACTAAGTTTTCATTTTATCACTAAACTTTTATCTTTGTTTAACATTAGTTTAACCTCATCCTTTACTCCTTGTTATATCTCCATGCTTTATATCACTTGTCTTAAAAAAAATATAAATTTTCTTTTAATCTCAAAACCTCTTTCACATACAGCTTCATTTTATTATAGATTTTCAGTGAGTGAATTTACAACTTTGAAATTAGTTATAAATAAATCCTTTAAACCTAATGATCTAGAACTTAATATAAGAAACAAGAACTTAAGTTAATAACTCCAGTGGTATCCATCAAGCTATCTTCTTCCATATCCTCAATTGGATACCACTTTGTATGTTCTAATGTCACTTTTTATCACCATATTTTTATTGATATCATTGAATAATTTATATAAGGCTTTTACACCACTTGAATTTCAAATCTAACTCTATACCACATGAACTCTTTCATTACTATTTATAATTTCATATTTAACAAGAAATGACCCAATTTTTTCGACACATCAACAATGGGCCTCACCAAGGTGTCCACAACACTATCCTCTGTATCACTATGAAATGAACCAATTTTTTCAACACATCAACAATGGGTTTAACTCCTAGTCATCCAAAATCTCGACTACCAATTCAAACACAGACCTAAATGGAATGATGTATACCACACTTGAGAAATGAAGACATAAAAAGAAACATCATAAATCAATAAAATGCATAAAAAGAAACATGAGAAATCAAGGAAATTTTAGGACATGAAAATGTGTGGTGGAAACTATGTGCCACAAATGTTACATATACAAACCAACTATTTCCATTTTTGTTCAACACATCAATAATACAACTACTCAGGGTCTGATGATGCATCATCACCCTCTCCGCCTTCATTTCCACTTTGTGTTGTCACCTGTAAGAACATTATATTGAAAATTAAATACGGTTGCATATTTATATTAAAACTTAAAACCAATGAAGTTATAAAACTAAATGATTTTGATTTTCTGTGATTTACCTGCATACCACCAATCAATGCACTCCCACCGGGGGCATATCTACTCATCTTCTGATGTATTTCAGTCAACTCTTTCTGTAATGTAGATATCTGATCCCCCTACTCGTGAACTATGTTTCATAAAGAAACAATCTCTTTCTTAGCATCTCCAGGTATGGGATGACTAAAGTCAGGATTAGATGTAGCAGCTATCCCCGGTGGCATGCTAAAAACCTCAAATGGCACAGGTCCCAAACCCATCCCGCACACTCTCCTAGGATGCTCCTTCCTAAGGATTTTAGCAACCGGGTCATCCTGGGAGACAAAGTAGGAATGCAAAGGATTGGAATCCCATAGTTCTTTAATTTTGACCTATAAATCAAATATAAATATATATTAACATAGTAAAAACTGATAATAAGTTATTATGATAAAAAATTGACTTTATACCCCAACTTCTTTAGCAGGCTCATTAACAAAACATCCATCTGATTTCTTGTGAACATCCAACAAGAGTTCAGTTCTGGATGCTTTATGGGCTAAACTCTGTGACTGCATTAATCAAAGATAAATAAACAATTCAATATATTAAATAGATAATATTGTCTTATAAATATTTAAACTAATTAAAAGATTACCAATGTCGTTCGACTTCTAGAAAAACTTTTTGAGCCCACAGTGTGCGGGATGAATTTCTTCGCTCGGTTTGACGCATTCTGTCTTGATAGATCCTGAAATAAATAAAATGAAATTTAATACTGATGTATTTAATGTCATTTCCTTTTCATATACATGTATAAATGTAAAATGAGGATAATATAATAATATATATATTTCAATACCATCCGATTCTGATCTCGATGCCTGTCAACAAACACTTTCCACTGCTCTTTCGGTACCCCACTGGGTAACTTCTCATACATTTGCAGTGCGGTCAACGAAGCATCGTTGACATCACACCACAATATTCATTTAAAATTTTTCCACTTCTTACCTAGATTTTTCAACGTCCACTTCCATGCTATCACATCAGCAACGGTAAAGTGGAAGAACATCTGTATACAGAAATTCATTTTGAACATATTAGTAACATGACATTCAATTAAACCATAATGTAATAAATTTACCTTGATTTGAGAATAAAACACCTCATTTTTCCATCTTGGAGGCATATTTCTCCAATTATCATATGAAATGGGAAGGGAAATGGGCTCCGCTGCCCGCTGGCATAGTATCTGGCCAAGTAACCCCATGGCATCATCTGTAGGGACCCCGTAAGAATCAAATGGCACAACAATCTTCTTGCCATTCAAATTCCAAAAATCTAAACTTTTTATGTATTTCTCCACGGTTGCATTTTTTTTCATCTTCAATGAGTAAACAATTAGTATAAACAAAATGCAATAAATTTATTTAATTAAAATTTGTACCTATGACAGTGACACTCTAGTATGTCCGGGATGAACTAGAAGGGGCGCGTCACTGACCCACTGCTAAGGCTCTTGAAGGGGGAGTCAACGACTCAGCCTCTACTAGGAAATCCACATATGGTGTGAGAGATGGTTCAGGGGGAGATGGTGCAGGGGTGTCAGCAGCTGGTTCCTCATATGTCGTGGGGAGGGAGCCAGATGGATCGTCATCTGTCGCAGAATTGGATGAAATAATGTACAGCTTCTTCCTTGGCATTCCTGTCATTTAATAAAATAAAATTAAGTTCAAGATATATATTTCAAAAAAATTATGCAGAAAAAAAAATTAAAAATGATAATAGATGGATTACTAACAAACAAAATATATATAACAATGATAATGAATGACTATAGAAATCAAACAAGTGGTTGCTGAATAAATAAATAATTGTACATACAATCATTTTCCCCTTCAATCATGTCGGTTTCCTGCTCCATTTCTTCATCCACTTCATTCATCCTTTCTAGAATAATATTTTCAATATCATTATGGAAAAATAATTTTTCTTCCTGTTGCTGATTAAATTCAATTTTAGAGGTCAAATTTTCCACTTCATCACCCATATCATACAAATCTCTTTGTATTACGTGAGCAACTACACTCCACCCTTCATCGGAAACATAATTCACATAATATACCATTTTTTCTTGTGATGCTAAGATATATGGATCATGCAGTTCATGATCACCAACATCCATCAAGCGAGAGAAGTTCACAGAAGTAAATTGAAAGGAATCTCTTTTAACACCTCTGATAATATCGACCCATTTTCATTTGAATAAAACAATCAAAAAATGTTCGTGGTAGTTTAATTCAATAATATCATGCAGCTTTCCATAGTATTCCACTTCAGTAAATATAAATATACCACTATTCTGTGTTCTCAAACCCACTTCTCGATCAACTATACGAAATCTAAATCCATTCACATTATAAGCGTCGAACTTTCTAACTTCTTATAGAGGACCTCTAGCAAGAAACTTCAAATCTTCTGACACCTCTACTCGAGTATCAGTATTCATGATCTGAAAAAAGAAATATACTTTATTAGATTTACAAAATGGATGTGTCAAACTAATATTCGTATTTATTGAAATATTTATGAACTTACACGTCATGCAAACCATTCTACAAGCTCTTTTTTAAAAGATTTCATTATATCTTTCTCATTTCGTGTTCGGACTCTCATTCGTCTCTTGGTTTGTATCCTCAACTCTTCAATAAATGGATCTGCAATTTCACTATTCAGCAGCACATATCTATGTGCCTGTAATAATTCTAATTCAGTCAGTGTCACATTTGAAGTCCTCCCAACTGATCGGCTAATAGCAGGAAATATTTTGGATTTTTGATGTATTTGAGATTGAGTTGATGTGTCGTCAACATGTCCAACTCGATTAAATATTGTCTCAATATCATACAAGTATCAAGAACAAAAGGTAAGACACCCCTCAGCCACATAGCCTTCAGCAATTGAGCCTTCTGGTTTATCTTTATTTCTCACATATGATTTCAAATGCCCAAGATATATGTAAAATAAAATAAACATAATTATGCATTTAATTAAGTAACAAAAATTGTTTACTTAACTAGAAAACATATAAATAAAGTACGTCTCAATTGGATACATCCATCGATAATGAACGGGGCCTCCTAATTTAGCTTCCTCAACTAAATACATAGTTAAATGCATCATTATAGTAAAAAAGGACGGAGGAAAGATCATATCCATTGTGCAAAGGGTCAATACAAACCTCTCCTGGAGGTTGTCAAGCTGAAATGGATGTAGAGATTTCTCAGATAGTTTTCTGAAGAATGTGAAAAACTGGAGTACAACAGTATTAATTTTTTCAGGTAATAATGTACGCAATGCTAATGGTAGTAACTGTTGTAACAAAAATATGTGAATTGTAGCTTTTCAATCCATGTAACTTACAATTCTTCAAGTAAACACACCTCGATATGTTACTTGAATACCCATCAGATACCTTAACATTATTTAACATTCGAAGGAATGTATCTTTATCCCTATTTTTCATTGCAAAAATTGTCGGAGGATACTTTTCATTCTCATTTGGCCAGAGATCGTGTTTTATGTTTATTGCTTGTAAGTCTTTGCGAGCATTGAGATGATCCTTCAACTTTCCATGCTCATTAAGCAATGTGAAAATAAAATTTTCACAGACATTCTTCTCAATATGCATCACATAAAGATTATGCTGCAACAAATTAAATTCCCAATATGGAAGTTTGAAGAATATACTTTTTTTCTTCCATTGTTGCATTCCGGTTTCGCTTGACGATGCACTTCGGACCCGTTTTCCGCTATCATTCAAATGATGAACCTTCCCAAATTCTGTTTCAACATTTTCAAGTTGTTTCAATATTTCAAAACCATTTAACAACTATGGAGGTGGTCTACGATGAATGGAACCATTAAATTTTGATCTGTTCAGCCGAAATCTATGAGATGCATCGAGAAATCTTCGATGACACAAGAAGCACCATTTTCTACTGTGAGGTAGCCTTTTGGGCTCAAAATCAAAGTTACAAACGGGACAAGACAAACCCATGTAAGTGTTCCAACCAGATAAATTCCCAAGCCAGGGAAGTCACTAATGGTCCACATTAAATCAGTATGCATTTTGAACATTGTTTTAGAAGAAGCATCAAATGTCTCAACATTGTTGCTCCATAACTCCAGCAATTCGTCAATCAAAGGCTGCAAGTATACATCAATATCATTTCTAGGCATTTGTTTTCTAGGAATAATCATCGAAAGGATAAAATATATTTGTTTCATACACATCCATGGAGGCAGATTATAAGGGATCAAAACAACTGGCCAAATGCTATAATTGGTACTCAAAGTCCTAAATGGGTTGAATCTATCGGCAGCCAATCCCAATCGAAAATTCCTAGGATCAGTTGAGAAATCAAGATGTAATGAATCAAATGTCTTCTACAATTGGGAATCTCTTGGATGCCTCATTAACCCATCATTGTTATTATCTACAGAATTCCACTTCATGTGTTTGGCAGTTTTTGATGACATGAATAATCTTTGCAATCGAGGATTCAAAGGAAAGTAACGCAAAACCTTTTCAAGTGTGCTCCTTTTATTCTTCTCCATGAAATTATATTCATTCAGAATTCCAACATCACCCTTTGGCTACCATATAGAAGGAAATTTCTTGCAATTATGTCTACTTGAATCCTCTCCCCAATAAAGCATACAGTCATTGGGACACGCTAGTATTTTTTTATAATTCAGACCAAGCTTGTTAACAACTTTTTTCATATCATAAAAAGATTCTGAGATTTTTGCTTCAGGAAATGCATCATGAATCAATTCCAATATCATGGAAATTTCCTTATTTGTAATTCTACATAGACATTTGATATGGTACAACTTCAGCAGAAATGAAAGCTTTGAATATTTCAAACACCCACTATACAACTCTTGATTTCCATCATCAACTAAATCATGAAACACATTTTCCTCAGTGAAGTTTTCTCTTACATTTGGCTCCACAGAATAAAGAGGAGGATCCAATGATATGTGACAATCTTGATCTTCCTGTGTTACAGTCTCAAAAACATCACTTGTCACATTTCAATTTGTAGCACCCTCTTCTGGTTGTTCTGATATGTTTTGATGCTGATAGTGGTGTCTTGCAGTGCCGAATACATCATTTATTAGGTTTTTCATTTCATTTTCCATTGTCGATGAACTTGGGACCTCATTCTATGGATTAACATCAGTGCTCAATATTTTTGTAACGTTCAATTCTCCATGCCAAATCCAACACAAATATTGAGCAGGGAATTGCTTTAGTATTAAATGTTCATAAACCTCATCTCTCTTCAAGCATGTTCTAAATGTACATTTAGGACATGGGCATTTTATTCTCCCTTCAACGAATCGATTATAAATTGAAAAATCTAAAAACTCATTCAAACCCTTAACATACTGAGGTGTGTTCCTGAATAATGTGATCCAGCTTTTATCCATTTATATCACAATGTGCCTACAAAAAATATACGATAGTGTAATATTACAGAAACATAATATAATAAACATGACCCATTGATCATAAAGTATGCATAATATAATAAAGTTGATTCATTGATCAATTGTACCACTTCAGACCAACCGAACAAGTCTGGTCCATAGGAGACAGTGTCAACACCTCATTGAGGAGTAGTAAGAATATTGGTTTACAAACATATCATAACACAATCGATCACACATTTATGTTTCCTCAAACAACACCCCATTGACGTGTGATCGAAACCGATCATAATGCATTTTAAACCTGAGACATTATGTGATTTTTTAGGCTTGACCTTATATGTCCTCTAAGAGGAATGATGTTTCTCAATGGTTTCACACACAACTAACCTTATCAAAGTCATATTTCCAAGCAATAACTGAATATATTTAAGACATGAGAGCTCAAAAGAAATTCTAGAAAAAAAATTCCATTTTTCAATTGACATCTTAGGTTGTGTTCATTCTACCAGTAATGACACATGTTTAACAAAAATGAAAAGATTCTCCCCACTTATAGAGTGTCCTAGTTATCAAAATTAGTGATATATCACCCACTAATATGTTATCGATATCATATTCACATCAAACATACGTTTGATTCTCCCCTCAAGCACACTCATTACGTCATAAAAATCATAAAGAGGGCCAAAACCAAACCAACCAGCATGCCAAAACACCTTATTATTTTTTAAGTCCTCCAATTCTTTGAGACATTATTGATTATTTAATTCATAGGTCACTCAACTCCGTAGATGAGCCAACACCTTAAATACATCCCATGGTTCAATGATTTAGCCGAACTCCATACATTCATTACAACATTTAGAACTCGATAGGAAAAATATTGATGTAAGCATGTTACCATAGGTTCCATAAGAAATTGGATGATTGGTGATCATGAAGTACACTAAGAAACATTGTCGAGTGTGTGAAAAAAACACCTCCATTATATTATTCATCAACGTATGGTTTCATTGTAAAATCTGAAGACAAATTGAGTATAAAGTATGCTATAATATTTTATTCTTGGACGATTTCCCGTTTAATTTCATTATATAGATCAGGATTGAATATCATCAATTGAGATCCATGAAACAAATTGTGTAGAAAATTGATTTGTGGTGGTGAAGACAACTAATAATTCATAATAGTCAATAGTTCAATTATCTAAAAATTGATAATATATTAGGGAGAAACATTTAATAGTAATCAAAATGTTGTTTTCCAAATAATGGATATATTATTAATATAATGTCATTAGCCACCTCAAATAATAATGGTAATCATGGATGATCTATATATGATTTTAGATGACATTGAGCCATCAACAACCTCATTTTGATAATATGAATATTTGTCATTGTCTCTAAAACTCTAATAGTTATAATAATAAATTTATCAAAAAAAATCACACAAAAATGACTTAAACATGAAGTAAATCCATAAAATAGTTTTATTATATCCATATTCATCACTGTATCAAAAGAATTTATTATATAAAGACACAAGTAGTAGTAAAATATCATTACATGATCCTCTAAAATAAATCACAAAATATTTTATCATTTCCTATAATGGTTGGATAAACCATTTTGATTGTAAATAAAATTTATGATGATCAATATATTCCATTGAATACTATGCACATAGAGATTACAATAATGCATACCAAAACTGATATATAATCCTAGGAACTTGGTTAAACATAATTGATGGGGGTAAATTAATTTCTAAAATATTGAATTTGTAAAAATATACCACTGTAATATATATATATATAAATAGGGTTGTGGTGGGACACCATTTGGAGACAATCCATAATCACCCATATGTAATTTGTTTTTCATTTTATTCTTTGTAGACTAATGATACCATCCATAGTTATATGATCCCATGTCCAACTGAGAAATAGTAAGGAGATGAATGTACCCACTATGAGTTGGCGTGTTTCCATGAAAGATTAACATGGTTGGAATCATGATACAAACCCTTGAAAATTCTGCATTTCACTATCCCACCAATATTCGGTTTTAAACCCTTTATACACCTTCTGGAATCCTAGATTAACAAACCATCTAAAATAATTGTAGCTATGAAAAATATATTCCTAATAATACATAATAACAAATATTTGATATATAAACTACAATTAATATTTCGTATATAACCACCTTCCCTCAATGTTCTCCTCATGATTTAATTTTAGCCAACTATTCAATCATTTTAGGTTTAGTGGTCTGAGCATCAAAAAACATATCATTTAAATCAGTAGCGAGATAAACATGATATAAAATAGTAGAATTTAATTTTTAAAATCAATCCAAATAAATATCAACTATATGAAATATCATATTTCATTAGCCTAAATATTATTTATCCAACTGATTATATAAATTCAAAATCAATTAATCTATTAAAAAATTACCTATACCCAATGTATATAAGTCAATTCAAATTCAAACATCTATATATAATACATTAATATTCATTACCTTTGATTAAAATCCATTTATGATAAAATGTGTTTCATATACATATGATTTTTGAACACTGTTAATTTCTCACAGAAAATATAATGATGACATGTATTCAAGGAATGATCCTTAGTATCAAATTCAAAGTCTTAAATCAGCTAAATTTTATTTGGTCGTCATTATCGACATGATCCATAAGAAATGACATAATCTTTTTATATAATAATACATCGCAACCCAAATCCTAATGAATCTCAATAGACGATATATGATAGTTCTGACTTTGTCAATGTAAGGAGGGGTGTTGTTATAAGATGAACCGACAACTCTTTATAAGTATTATGTAATTAATCTTTCCAATTTTATATAATTCCTTTACTCATCAAATAAATCATAGAGGAGAAATGTTTTGAAATACCATAAACAAAGAATATATAAGTATTTCTAGATTCATCTTCTTTATCCAATTCATTTAACACATGGAATAACAATTTCAATTAAACATGAATTAGGTATCAAATTAACAATTTTCTTCAAATTAACATGCTAAAACTTAAAGTAAAAAACATTATAATAAAATAATAAACATATATTGCACAAAATCTTGTAAAAAAGATGAAAAATGTTGGAAAATTCACTTTGGGGTCACGACCGTAGTGATAAGGGTCGTCGGGAGAAGGGGGATGGTGGGTTGTCGGGGTCGCCGGTCACGGGCTCCGCCATAGGCGTTGGTCGCGGGGTCGCCGGAGACGGAGGTCGCGCATTCGTCGGAGTCGTCGCGGGGTCACCGGGGGGGGTTGCGGGAAGAAGGGAGCATGGGGTCGGGAGGGTTGGGGAAAACGGGGGTCGGGAATTTTAAAAAAAATATGGGTTTAGTGGCAGTTTATTAAAAAATGTCATGAAACCTTTTTTGGAAAACATTTAGCGGCGGTTTTGTGGACCGCCACCACAAAACCGCCACTAAACCCTATTTGTGTTGTATTGTTGGATATTATATCATTATCTAATTGATGATGGAATAGACTAAATAATTCCATCACTAACCAAATTGAAACCACTGTATTATTATTTTCTTATATCATTTACCACCACCCATGATGGAACCCTAGAGAGGTATTTAGTCTAATTTTATTCTAAAAATGATAAGAAAATTAACTAAAAAGGCTAGAAAAAATGATGAGAAAAAATAAGTAGTAGGAAGTCACCTCTTTATGATACCTATATATATTTTGATACCATGTATTTTTCACATTCATTTATAAAAAAATTATTTCCTTCATTATACCTCTTTTTTAGAAACAGATCAAAAATAATATATAATAATTATGATACAAATGTTTCACACCCCAAATATATTTATAAGGTCATCACCCATACTTGATTACAAACATAGCAGGTAATCACCTAAATTTGATGTCGGAAAACATTACAACATCATGTATACTTCCCACTCATCTCTAAACAAATTTACTTCTTCTTTTGAGTAAGAAGTTTGTCACCAATCTTGGTAATTCTAAGAAAATATAGGAAAACAAACAATTAAGAAATATTTTTAATGAAATTTTAATTACCTTTGGAAATTACTTGTTCTAGGATGTTTCTCTCTTCATGGTTTATAATCTCTGTCATAAATTTGAAAACATAATATCCATAATCATTTCCATTGTCTTTCTTTATACAATGTAGAAACATTGACCAAAATAATTAAAATGTTTTGAAAAATGTTTTGATAATTAAATATTTCTATATATACCTTAATTTGTTTCAATTTTAAGTAATATGCCAGCTTTTTATGTTTAGTTATTGACTTCATTCCATAATTTATCCTATATTTAGCGACCACCCAATCATAACAAAATTCTTGTTAAAACACAAAATGAAATATATAATTATAATTTAATCTATTAAATACTGATTTTAGTGCATTAAAAATTCACAATACACATAATGTATGGTCGGTTTTTGAGATATCCATGCATTACATCCAAAAAATAAATATTTGGGGTATCCAGATTGAGTGTGATCAGTATCCAGTACTTCCTAAAAAAATACAAATAATTAATGAAAAAAATAAAAAAATATTTTATGTGATTAGATTATAGAGTTTTACCCCTGTATTGATGGCATAAAAAATAGTCTATCATCTATTATTTTTTTATCAAATTCATTGTTTATCTCTTTATTTCTTATCAATTTCTTACTTATACAAAGAAGTTTCTTGTGTAGAAATGATACAATGGTTAATGAATCTAAATTTTACTTTACATGGTTTTCCCTTTATATAGTAGTAATATAAACTCCTATAGAAAATATGAATATTTATTTAATTTAATGCACATATTATTTCATTTTTTAGATAGACGTATTCTGAAAATGTATCTTATGTATATATTCACAACTTATACTCCTAGCCATTAAAACTTGAGAATCACATTTATTCTATCGATACCAACTATGTATGAAACGAAATTTTCATATATTTATTCTTCATATGGAATGTAAGACATATTTACATCCTTATATGTGGTCTCTTCATGAAGTTATAATGATAATAAATGTTGTTGTGAAACTAGTGAGGATAAGGTACTTCTGAAAGGTCCTTTTTATTTATTGGTTGATTCACTAAATTGTATTGAACCAACCTTTTTTTCCCCATAGATTTATACTTATATAATATTGTACCTCATTTTATACCTTTTTCACTAACTATTATATGTTTTTTATCTGAAAAAGTTTGTTAAATACATACCTCATGTATCTTTATAACATTAGATTTACACTCTATGAAAGCTCCAATTACATCATTGATCATTGTAATATTTGAATCATCAAGTATAATAGGAAACTCAGTAGTATGATATTAATATACCTCAATCCCTACTCTCATGTGATATTTTAGTAGTTATTTATTTTATCCTGTCTCTCAAGATATTATACATTGTACCCCACATAATAAGGTGGTGCATGGGTTTTGAAATATAGAAATCACATATAACTTTACTTTGCAGAATTTTAGTAATATAAAGTTATCAGATGTTGTTTGATTTAAATTTAATAGAAAGAGTAATGAAAGAATTTATTAACTTGGTTAATGTATGTGGTTTATGATAATGACTAGCCTAAAATCTAGCAGGGTCATTTGGTTCTTCATGTGTGGATCTTTATTCCACTATCGGTTCTCATTGATTATTTCTTATATATTGGTCTTCAAAACCAGACCGGACAATAATATCTTGAAAATCATCTATTTTTTAATGAAATCCTTTCATCATCTTATATGTATCTTATTATGTTTTTTCCTTCTCAAAATATGTTTGAGAAGACACTCCAAAACCTAATCCTCTAACATGACCATATTGTTTTGGCCGCTTCAAAGCTACTGAAAGTACTTTTTATTCCTATATGGACACTTCCAATTCTTATGTCTAAACCATATAAAAAAATTATGATCATAAATAGATATTTTTATGTAATACTGTTATAAATAATAATAAATTACTATTATTTCATACTTATATATGTTTTCCATACTCCTTTTTTGTTTTCATCAAATATTTTACCCTCCTTATTTACGCGATCCTCCTTTCAGAGTATATGACGTGGGATATAAGTGGATTCAGAATTTTATTCATCAATCAAAATATAAACAAATGAACATATGTTGTTTCATATCACATAAAACTCTTATTATTGATTTAAAATACATAACAATTTATTCTCTAGTGAAGTGTACCCCATCCTTGCTTTGTGATAGGGGTAAATTTGTTTTGATGCCGATTATTTATTTTCAGTACTATTTTTTTGTTTCATAAATGAAATTTTTTATATCAAATTGGATAAAAAAATAATGTCAAATTATATATTATCGACTACAATGCACCTAAATTTTTTTCTCATCATGACAACTAATTAAATGAATCTATGTTTCTTACTTTATAATGTGTGGATAACTAACTGGTGGTTGGGACTTTACTTTCCCCTCAGCATCCCTAATATTTAACTTTGTAAGAAGAGTCTAGAAGCCTATATGGGATTTTTTAGGGGCCATGAAGTCATATTTATTATTGAAATATTCAAAAAGAAATGAAATCTTTAAGGAATAATGAAAATTAAATCAATGTTTCATTATATAATTTTTTGGTAAAATAGAGAAAGTATATCGTAACATTAAATTTATATATTCCAAAATGGTTTCCTTCATTATAGGCTACATGTGGTGCCACAAATATATATCAATCAGCACATTCATCCTCATCGTGACCCCAACATAACAAATGAATATTGACTTTTTGGGTTCAACAGGTTAGCTGTGTTGATTCCATCCAACCTCAAATCTTATACCCTTACTTCATTGCATGATAATTTTATTAAACATTATGATGTTACATTGTTCTTATTTTTTCCATCAACATGTTTTTTATCCCCTAATAATTCTACAGTTTTATCATCAACTACCTATTCTTAATTGGGATTGGAAACATCATCATGTGCTAAATACATTGTCTGCATGAGTAGTCAAACATTTAATTTAGATTATGTTAATTTAATAGAGATCATATAATATTATGAGGAATATCATAGTATATTAAAAAATAGTTTAACCTTCTCATTGACATCTCTTTACTTTTTAAAGGTTGAAGGGATTTTTATCCTCTATCAAGAATCCAAATCCCCTCTTTGTGTTCCACTCTAACAAACAATACATTATCTACATTAAGACCACCATGAACTGATTATGATATCCCAATAAAAGGGTCATTATCGATTAAATTTTCATCTAGCCCTATAGTTTTTTTAGTCACCAGTAGAAATATAGATCAATTCATGTTTTCTAGATCTGAGACATAAAATACATGCACTGCTTGTGATGCCATTATAAATGGATCATCCTTTTCCCCTTCCATATTGAAATTCACCTTCATGAAGCCCATTTCATCAACTTTCACTGCACTCATATTGTCAAACCATTTTCAATAGAAAATAGGCACTTGAAATATTGTATAATCCAACTCGTATATCTATTCAATAATGTTAAAATATGAAATATGCACATAAATTGGATTTCTATACTAAGAACCAGATATGTTCATCGCTTCTTCCACAAGTGTAACTCCACTGTTTTTTATCACACTTCATTCATTGTGTTATTTTGTATAAAACAAATAACCATTAATTAAAAAACTAGTGTAATATATATCATTTTCATTTGGTCATCTGACTATCCATCAAAGTCGTTCGGTAATTGAATTCATGTTTTTAGATAACTCCTTATAAATATGATCTCAAAAACCATCCTATAAACTATTTATTATGTGTATTTTATATCCATACTTTATCCCTTGATAGATTCAAATATCTAAGAATTTATTTTTTCTATTCAATTTATGTATCAACATCTTCACTATTATGTAAAATATAAAGGTGTTCTTGCTTCTGCTCTGTGATGGCAATTGTTACAACATCTCTTCCAAAAATCCCTTTACCCATAAGATATCCACTATGATGAGACTTTGGGAGACCGGTTCTATAAACATATGATAGTCAATCGGTATATAATTAAATAGATTCTTTAACAATATATTGTTCTATAATAAAACCTTTTGGCCAACTTAGATTCTTAACATGCCATTTCAAAATCTTCATATACTATTTAGTGGGGTAAATCCATCTATAATGGACAATACCATATATTTGAATCTATATAACAAGGGGAACCATCAGGTGGACCATTATATTAAATAATTATGGTAGTAAGAACATCTATAATTCACATAATATGAATGCAACATGTTTATTCATGACTGGAAACTTCATCACATCTATAACTTTTCTGCATGTGGATTTGAGAAATAAGCTGAGTCTGATTAATGTATGTCATAAATTTTTAGGTAGAATGAAATGTTAAGAAACATGCATTAAATATTATATCAAAACATGAAATTTTTGTAATTTAAGTCCCTGTAACATTGAATTGGTTATTGAAATGATATTCTTGATATTTTATGAATACACCTCTAGAAATTTTACACCAATAAATAAAATGAAAATTTACAATTTTTCCTACCTGGATAGTGTGTAAGATACTAGAGGAAGAAATGTATTCCCTTTAACCATCATTATGTACAAATCTTCCCTTATCCCCATGTTAATCATGCCCAATCTAGCCTTGATGCCATCTTTTTTTTCAAAACATTTAGTAACGTGCCAATAACAATATCAAATAAATTTTTTTCTACATGCATGACATCAAGAAAATATCTGGTATAAAAACAATTCCAATACGATAATTCAAATAAAATTGATCACTTTTTCCAGGTTATTTCTTAAGGATTTTCAAAAAATGGTTTACCAAAAATAGTTTCAATATCTTTTACTTTATTAAACAGTTGATCACTCATTAGTATAGATGGTGTTGTACCATTTCTAATATTCCCATCGAATGCTTTCATCCAGGATCGTTACTTATATCATTTATGTAAAAAAATTGATATCCTAAAAACACAATCTTTAATGAATGTTTCAACTAAACTGAGTGTTTGCATTCTTCACAAATAGGACACCCTAACATTCCTTTAATGTTATATCCTGAAAAATTTATATAAGTTGTAAAGTCATTTATCATCCTTTACAACATGGCCCTCAATGTGATTATTCACTTATATGAGAATCATAAATTGTAAAAATTATATCCCATGTCAATTTTAGATCTTTGATTAATGTAGATAAATATACATCAATATCATTACCAGGTTTCTTTGGTCCAGATATAAGTAGAGACAACTTAATGTATTTGTGCTTCATGTATAACCATGGTGGTAAGTTATAATTTACCAAAATGATGGGTGATATACTATGAGTAATACTATATACATAAAAAAGGATTTATTATATCTATAGATAACATAAGAAGAAATTTTCACAGATCATTTCCAAATTTAGGATACTCATAATAAATTTTCTTTCACTGAGAAGAATCTACTGGATGGCATAGGTTCCCATATTTAATTTTTTTATATGCATTCCATGTTAATTATCTCATGGTTTCCTAACATTCATGTAGTCTTATAAACCATGGAATGATAGGAAAGTACCATATATATTTAGATGGAGTTGATTCATTTTGTTATCAATCTATGCCACACTTGGGAAATTTTATGAGTTATTCATGGTCCTTGCAAAACAATATGAAATAATATGTACAGGAATGTATTTTTTTATAGATCATTTCCATTGAACGTATAATTCATTTAGTGTCATATTTTTTATAGGGAAGTTTATTTTATTCTAGTGGAATATCATTCAGGAGACCAATTAGTTCTATAAATATGGTGTCGCTCCATCTGTTGTGATATTTCAAATTATATAACTTCAATAAAACTAACAATGTTGTGTATTTAGTACATCTGGTATACAATAGTCTCTTAGAACATCTATTTAACTTCTCAGATATATTTTTACAATCATGTAGGTAATCCTCAATTTTCATTTTTATTTTTTCCATTCGATATTTATTATCATTTACACCAGTATTAATATAAAATGATCCATAAATCATAGTATTATACTAATTAGTGAACACATTTAGTTTTTTTCCATGTTTAGTTCAAAATTTATTGCTATGATCTATTTTGTGACATATAAAATGTTCTTCCGACTCTTGTGGACTATTTTTTTCTTTAATAACAATAATGTAAACATGGATAAAGGATTTGATAAGGGTTGTATGCATGATCTATTACAAACTTGATGAACTCTTTAACTCTATATTCATATTAGTTTTTCATACGATTAGCATGCATCCATTTTTTATTCATATTCATCCTATTAGGTTAATAAAATATTAATTATTTTCTAAAAATAAATAAATAAAAATAAGATATTCATTATCAAAGGTGAATGTTATAGATAATTCTAACAAGGGGAACCCAAAATTTGTTTGTTTGGAACAATTTTAGTATGATTTGAAGGAAATGGTTAATTGAATTTATGAAAATAATTACTCCACTATGGTAGGTGTTATCCTATAAATTCATCTAAAATGATCACATATACTGGTATGGGATAACTAATGCTCAGATTAGTTCAAGAAACATAAATGCATGTCTAAAAGATATTGGGGATGAGTCTCAAGAAAAAAAAATCTATAATAAATATTTGTGAGATGAAGATAATGAGGATTATAGTTTTCTCCTTAAATCTAAAGGTTCCTAATATGGTATTTTTTGATGCACTGGACAAAATTTCTTAGTCTGTTTCCGAAAGAAAAAAAGTTTCTCAGGCACACAATGGTTTGACAGATAATTTAATCATACAATACATGTTCATAGTTACCTTACCCATATATATACCCTTGACCCATTTATAATGGGTTGAGTTATATTATCACCTTTTCATGAGTATAAATGAACCACTATCACTAGAATAGAAAAATTATTTCACTAAGACTACAATATGCTCTTCTGGTGGAAATGAATACATGATTTCCAAGTCCCACTTATTTCAGACACTATAGAGAGGCTCTTAGTTGGTATAAAAGGAATAAAACATAAAAATAGTCTTCCCTATAATGAATGAAAGAAAAAGTGGATGACTTCCAAAAAAATTAGGATTAGTGAAAGATATTAATGAATAATAAATTAATGATCTTAGGACTATGAATGTTTTCTAAATTCTATATTGAAACTAACTACTTTACAAAAAACTTTTTAAGAGACCAAAACTTTTTAAATTAACACATATTAATTTAAAATTATATATCTCATCACAAAACCACTTTAAAAATTCAAAAAGATTAATTTTAAATTTTTAAATCCCTTCTTTAAATCTATTTTTTTATTCCACCTGAAAATAAACTAATTTTTTTCAAAACACTTAATGGGATATGAACCCCATTTTCTAAAAACCTGTTAACATCAAGTGAAATTTTTTAAAATCATATTAAAAGAAATAAAAAAATTAAAAGTTAAATACTATTTCCATGGAAATATGTACACATTAAAATTCTTAAAAATTTACAATTTCACATTGAAACCACTTCATGAGTTTCAAAACACTGAATCCATTTTAGTTTATTTTAAGGAAAAATCTTATTTTTTTCATTTCAAAAATTACTTTAACATTTAAAGCCAAGTTTCCTTTCTCAAAAACGAAATTTAAAATTGGAATTACCATAAAAATGCTAAGTAGGTAACCACCCAGTATAAATAAAAGAATGATTATTAATAATTTCATAAACAGTTTATAAATATAACATGAATAAAAAAAAATTAGAAGATATTATTAAATTAACAATTTAAATACTAACATGCTTGTCCTGGACTAATTGGCTAAATACCAAGGATCTCAAAGGCATATTTCCAAATTAAATAAAGGGAATATTCAAGTATCAAACACCAGTTTCATCAAATATCACACAAGAAGACTCAAATCCAAGATTTCACATTCCATACAATTTATTCAAGAATCAACATCAAGAATGTTTTACAAATATTCATGAAATTAAAAACTATTTTCCAAAATATCATGTGTTATTATACAGAGTCTGTGTATGATATCAGGATTAGGTTTGATTTGAATTAATATGATCATGAACTGAATTGGAGGTGCTCTAGTACCCAGGGTGAGAGAAAGATAATGGATTTGGTTTTTGTCTGGAAAGGAACCAACCATGAAATTACACCAAGTTTCAAGTTTTTACATTTTTTTTATGTTTATAAGACTATGGGATGATTTGGGTTGTTTATGAATTGTGATAGAGTGATGAGATAGCGTTTTGAAGGGTTCAACTGAGCATTTTTAGTGAAAATTTAGCTAAAGGATGACCGAATAATGTTTTTTCATGAGATTGTGTATGGTGAGATAGAAACCACATCACACATGTTGTTAAAATTATATATATTCTTGGTTTATTGTGTAAATTTTATTAAAAGTTTTAAATTATTTTTAAAATTATTTATTCTATGAAATTAAATTTTGAACTTGTGTTATTTAATTTTTACATTCATTCATTTATATAAGTTTATGCTTAGAAATTATATAATATCTAAATAATTTTAATATCCATAAAGTAATGTATTTATCATATGCTTGGGTTATGTTACCTAAATTTATTTTGATAAATTAACCTGAATATTCATTTTCCTTATACCTTTGTTCAAGAAATAAAATTATTATTTGTTATATATTTATTTTTTGATATCTTGAGTACTTTTAGTAAAACTGAATTTAGTTTTAAATCATGATTTTAAATGGAATGAATATACTTAGTTAATTAAACCATTTTATACCTTGTCTTTTATTAAAAAGAAATGCATTTCCATTCAATATAACCTAAATGAATTATAATCCAATGAATAATACTAAAACTTGATTTAGTGATTACATCAATGGTGATATAATGGTTTGGTTGATTAAGTGGGAAGGAATGATTTGTTGTGATCACTTATTAAGTATCATCAACTTGCTTTATTTTTAAAACTAAACTAAAAAATTTTTTAAGTACTCAATAACCCAGCACCACTCTAGTTAAAAACAAGCTAAACTAGAGTTTTCACTCATCCAAGATACCATTTAGTTACCTAGAATTACCATGACCAAGAAACCAAGTGAGGATGTGATAAAGAAATGTAAATACAAACATGTGGTAAAAAAATCAATATCCAACACCTCACCTCTAAAAACCTTGCATAAAACAACCCCTTTTACAGCATATATACATTATAAATTGATAAACATCCTATAACAGGAACACAAAATACAAGGGGTGATCAATGAAGGTATCAAAAACTATAAAACCATTTTAAAGTGCCAAATGGGCTATTAAACAAAATCTAACTTGGGGTTCTAATTTATTTTCCTTTCATTTGAAATTAAATAATTTCAATACTTTGGAAATATTTAGAAACACACCATTTTTATATTTAAAACATTTCTTTAAAACTTTTTTCCTTCCTTTAAAACCCAAAATATGACCAAATCCTTTTATTTTTCATAAAAATCGATTTGAAATGCCTCATATGTTGGAGTTGGTGGCCTATAACCAACTAATTTTTACTTTATTCATTAATAAATACATTATCACATCTTGATTTTTCTTCTGTAT
Source organism: Viscum album (assembly GCA_963277665.1). Lineage (NCBI taxonomy): Eukaryota > Viridiplantae > Streptophyta > Magnoliopsida > Santalales > Viscaceae > Viscum > Viscum album. The sequence continues at coordinate 1,417,389,521 of OY728120.1, forward strand.
AAAAATGCATGTGATAATTTTCTAAGGAGAGTTATTGCACCAAAGGGTCATAGTAGATCCCTACTATGATGAGAACCCAGAAGTTCCATAACTATATTCTTAAATATATGTTCTATGGTTGGATGATGTTATTTTAGGGACATAAATAATACAGGACATTAGGGGTGAGGACTCATAAAACTTTTAGTCACCTTCTCATTGTGTGCACCCTTGGTAATATCCAGGAGGATATTATGAGAATGAAACACACCAGTAGGATATCCACATTCCATAGTGTCGTTGGATGTTCCTATATATGGGCGTGTGTATTTGTCATTAGACTTTATGATTATTATTAATGGGTATTAAAACTTTCACACTTAGATGTATTGATGAAAACTGTGATGACATACTATTCACAGTGAGGTAGTATATGTTGGGTGCATCACGAGTAATACTGCATTAATAGATAATGTGAGAAAGGATTTGTCTCTTTTGTTCCATAACAGAAGTTGATATCTCATTCCCTTTGATGGAATTTATACAGCCTAAATAAATCCATGTCTATTGTAAGGAATGTGAAAGTTCAATTTTGAGAATTCAAAGAAAAAATAACCGAGTACATGGGTTGATGGCACTAGCATGCAACTCGCATGATTTGAGATATAATGACAAATGGATTACATTACACGGTAAGCGTTCATAGGAGGTGACACATCATTGAGGTGTTAGATTATTTATCTATGGATTCCTTAGCATGTTTCTAGATGCTAACCTTGGAATTTAGGTAGGCTCCACCTAAGTCACTAAGAAAGAGGCCTAGAGGGTTGCACACTAAGTGTGTCCATGTATCCCAGTTAAATATTCATTTAACAATATGAATAAAGATTATTTATGATTATGGTTTAATAATTATTCAAGGATACCTGATCACATATATTTTGGCACTATTTGTTTTAAATAATATATTGTGGTAAAAGTAATATATTTATTAGAAAATAATGTAGAGAATTTATATAAGAAATAAATATTCATTATTTAAGGTCTAACAAATGTGGTGGAGGAAATAAAGAAAATGGAAAAACAAAAATACACGTCGTGTATATGAATATACACTCTATGTGGTTTTTTTAGGGATTTGTGAGAAATAATACTTTTTATTTAATTAAATAATATTATGTGTAATTCGTTGGGTGTACATTAAGTGATAATAATAGTCAACTGTTATTATTATACATGGGGTCTTACTACGAATTAAATGAAATGAATAAATGCTTTATGTTGATTAATTCATTTTATTATTCTAAGTATAAAAATACCAATTACATTATTATCATTATCCTAGACATTCATTTTGGTTGTGCACAACGGATCTGGAAAATCTCTCAAGCTAAGAGATAATTATTTTTCCACCAATAATGCTCTCAAGTTATGAGAGAGATCCTCATCCACTGGATCAAGAAGAGCATTTTGGAAGTGGCTCTCAACGAGATTGGAGGACATCGCAAGCGTAGGATCTTCCATGCTAGAACCCAGATTTCCTTTAGGATACATCCATATATACTTGGATCATGTGTGGATCACCTCTAGAGGAATCCTACACTTGGATTCTACGACGAAACGATGGATCACATTGGATCATGACCGGAAACATCAACGAAGAGAGAATTCCATCAAGGTAATTATTTTCTTTTAATTAAATTAATTATAAAATATATATATGATGATTCTCTCTGTAGTTCTAGTACTCCCATATTTTTCCTTCGTTCTTCATTTTATTCTAAAGATCTGGTGTTTTATTATTGTGTCGGATCTAATATTGACCATTCTTAACAGAAAAACTAAAGTTGGGTATACCCATCCACACGCTTCTGATGTGCCCAAAACCTACAAGTTGTATTAGAGATGTCATATTGTTGATTATGATTAATTAGTTTTTCATTGATTATTTGCACATTTAATAATTTAGTTGTTTCAATTCATGTTAATCATTCGGAAAATCTGAATCTCGAGATATGTTCATCCTATTTCGTTTGTCATTCACCTTAAAGAAATGATCTTTTATTTTAATTTTGATTAAAATAATAAATAGGATCTCATCCAGAGGTTCCAAAGCTTCTTATCCATACAACACTGGAACACACAGCCTGTATTCGGAATTACATGCTATGTAGTCTAGGTTCCATGCACCGGGACTGGTTCACCAAACCAAGTCATGTGTTGGAGTCTATCTAAGCCTTAAATGACTCTGTCTGTTGACCAAGAATAGGTGGCACAAATTTTCCGGATTACACACCATGTGGACCATTATACACGGTGTGTAGTACCTTTAGGTTAGGGTTGGATCGAGTACCCTATACAGAGATTTCCCGAATGGAGACCATGTAACGCAGACACTACATGGTGTGTGGCCCACTGGACACACTGTGTACTCTGAAGATTTATGAAGTACATCTACACTTCATGTCCCCGGGCATGTACTTCAAATGGATGGTGAATTATAGTACACTCTATGTAGTATGAACTAAACTCCGTGTACTCATCCAAATTATACATATTTATTAAAATTTATTATTATATTATATAAACCCTTGAGACGTGTACCATTGTGCGGGTGTAAAGCTAAGTCACAACATGTGATAGGGGTTTTATATATATGTGTTTAATTTAACATCTATGTAATTTTAATTTCTACTCATTGGGTAGTTATGAATGGGAATTCACCGGGTTTCCTCCAAGGTACAAGTTACATACAAAGATAATTTTAAATGAATTTATTTGTTTAAAATTATGATGGATGAGAATCTCAAGAAAAATTGGAAAATGGTTTAAGATAAAAGTATTGATTAATTAAAGATAATTAATTGATTCGAGCATGATTTATCTTTAAAAAGAATTATTAAATAATTTAATTCTTGTTTTATTTATGCGTAAATATCATTGCATGCATTGATGATCATGAGATAGACCGGGACCTTTGTATGTGGATTTTTTTTAATTTATTTATTTAAATTAAATTTGTTAGTCTGAGAACCTTCTTCTCATTAATATGTAGGGCCTTCATGCCCAAGGTTTATTTTATGTAAAACCCCATTTTACCCCTCACCTGTGAGTGAGATAAAATCATATATAATGGATAGATCTACCAAGATAGTGGAGGCGGCTCAAGTTAAGAGACAAGATGAAACCAATCCAAGGAGATACAAAGGTGGATATGTGGAAAGCTGTAAACACAAACCAAAAAAGGTTCAAGGTGTTTCTCCCCTAGGTCTTGGGTTAGTTTATCAACCGCTAGATAAACTAACCAATAGAACAAAATCATGATCATACTATTTATTTTATTTATTTTAGTTTCATGGTTTATTTATTGTGGGTGTGTTGTCATGATCACACAATTAATGAATTATACAAGAATGAAAGATGGAAATAAAATAAGATCGGCTTATGCATAAATATAATCTAATGCATGGTTAATCACTTAATTATATACCACTTAATATTAACAAGAATGTAATAAAGATAAGAAAAATTGAAATTTATATATAAGTATAAAATCCTCGAAGAAATATTAAGTTAGTATATCCATCCATAATCTTGGTTAGAATCGAACAATAGTTCAAAGTGCTTAACCAACCCTAGTTGGGGTTCTTTCAATTATTGAGGAATTATAATTCAAGTTTTTGGGTTGATTTGACTTGGTTCATGTCAAGGGTTGACTGACACAGAAGGACTTGGTATAACCAAGAGGAAAAGGTTGAGGGAATCCAAAATAAAAGGATTTCAGGATTGGGGAGTCCACTCAGCGGATCAAGGAAATGCGAGTTAATGAAGTTGGCATTTGGAATGCCTACCTAAAACCCTTAAAGTTTCTTGATCAACCCTAATTGTGGAAATGCTAAGGGAAATATATATCCTTTACACTAGAATATTAAAGCAACTGAATATTCTGAAGTCAATGGTGAGGGCTATTGGATTTTGATAAAATAGTGGGAGACTAATAAGTATTAATTTATTTATTTGTCTCAATTTTATGATAAAGTACTAAATATTTGATCATATTAATTTGTAGAAAGTACAAGAAAATTTACTTCAAACATATCATTTTGAACCATACTTTAGAAGGAAAACCTTCTCACTAACACCAATTTCCATGAGTGGCAGAGGCGTTTACACGTCATCCTTCGCCACGAGAGGAAATTGTATGTGCTAGAGGAGCCTATTCCAAAAGCATCAAGAAAAGATTCCAATAATGAAGAAATGTCTCTCTATAAAAATTATATGGATGATTCCACATATATCCAATGTTTCATGCTATCCACCATGTCTAATGATCTCTTAAAGCAACATGAAAACAAGGATGCATATAGCATGATGTCTCACCTTAAGGATCTCTATCAAGAGAAGGAAAGACATGAGAGATATGATGTAAGGCCCCACCCTTAAAAAATTACTTAATCTTGAGTTAAATCAAGAATTCACATTGAAGATCTTTTCAGGTTTATAGTTTTAAAGAATTATTCCATAACTATTACATTAAATATCAAATATTACAAAGTAGAGACTTGTACTCTAACCAATTTTTTAACAGCAATAAAACTTCTTAAATAAACAAGAATTATTTTCTTGATATAAATCTTCTTGAATTCTTATTTTATCTTAACCTTACTTATACCCTATGAAAAACATTTCAAACACTTGGTATGAGTATAAAAATTTCAATAAGGTTTATAAAATAAGGGAAGAAAACATTAGTTCATCAATTTATAAAAATCAATGAAATCATACTTTTCACTCATATAACATAATCTCTTTAACATACCTCATGAAATCATAATATTTATGAATAACATGTATAAATCAAAAATCATAAAGGTAACTTGTGGAATCCATAAAATACTTACATTGTAGCTTTCACAGCTATATAGGGTGTTACATTTGGAATACCCATAATAGTATATTCTCTAAATCTCTTAGAAGAAACATTAATGTTTACCTCTGTCACGTTACCCAATTCATTGGAGATCTATCTCGGGCTCACCTGCCCTAGGTTTATCACATAACCACCCATATTTGGTTTATCACATAACCACCTGTCAAATGTCCAAGTACCATTACATTACCAAAAAAAATAAAAGATTGAAATTATCAACATTTCACTCATAATCCATGATGAATCAATTCAAGATATTTAAATATTCAATAAATTTTCAAAACCATTTAAGACATTTAATAAAGGGATTTTTTAATCAAAGTGTCCCATACCCCTTTGAAAATTTTAAAGGAATTAACATTTTAAAACATTAATTTACATATAAATAAATATTAAAACCCATTTTGAAAACATGAAAATTAATGAGAAAGACTTCTAAGAGTAAATCTTTAAAACATTTAAAACAATGTTTTAGTTAAAGAGTCCCTTACCACTTGAGAAAATACTAGAATTAAAATAATTAAAGAATAACATTAAAAAGAGCTTATAATATCATGAGAATAATGGTATTCATGATATAATATGTCAAAGGTTAGTATATACACCATATAAAGTGAATTGGTGTACAGAAACAAATAATTATCAATGGAATTTAAATTATGACAAAATATCTTACAAAGATCGTATCCTTATATTAAGGATAAATCAATGAAATAATTATGTGTGAAAAATATAAATACACAAAATATACATGAATATTAAGTGTAAAACAATCAGAATCCATTCACACGTATTCTTGTAAAAACAAAACCAATTACATGGATATTTAACTCAATGAATGGAGATTGAGCTAATATTTCCCTTACAAAGTTCGTATAAATGGCGTAAGTATTTATAAATGGGGTGATTATGTGTTTCAAAAGTATATCCACACAAAGGGAAGTAGAAATTAAAACTTAAATAAATAAATAGTGATTCCACAAAAAATCTTGGCATAATATAATCAACGAATTATGTGTAAAACCCAATGATTGGAAATTGAGTTTAGAAATTCCATTACAAAAATTCGGAAGCCTAACGGCGTCACTTAAAAATTCAAAAAATGAGTTGATGAGAAATAAAAGAGTCTCCCATCACATGGAAATAAAATTTACAGAAATAATTATATATAATAACATATCCCAATATAATAAAATGGAAATTAAAAGACATAACATAAAACAAGTCTTTGACTAAAAGAGGAGGGTGAAAGGTTCCCATACCATGAGTCCGATTCGTCATATATGTTCCTTTTTCTTCCTAAATAATAAAATTAAGTTAATTTCTACTTTCTAAAGAAAATTTTTCAAGTTTATTATTCCTTTTATATCCCGTAATAAGCATTACATAATTATTTAAGTTAATATCAGTCCTTTTGTAGATATTTGGGACTTGAGTTGAAAATGAACTTGTAATAATTACAAATTCTATATGTCGTAAAAATTAAATTATCTCCATAATGATATTATTGAATTAAATATCATATATATCTCGTATATATATGTATTTATAATAGTACACAACATTTGGAGATAAAAAATGAAATGCACTGTTCATGGAGACGGTAAGTCGTGCGTACACATGAATGATACTTTCATTTATTTTTTATATTTAAAGGAATTAAAACTAAATTATGCATTGTTATATTATAATTAAAGTATAATATCATATTTTATATATGTTACATAAGTTCATTAACACCATCCTTTATACGTTTCATATATTTCATGAACAAGTCATATCACTTTGAGGGGGCAGTAGTTCGCACTTCCTCAAATTAAATTATCATATTTAACAATTATGGAAACCATAAAGGTATTATATAAATAAATATAATATATATCATATATTAATAAAGTGCCATCATAATGTCCACCATGACAGGTGGTAGGGAAAAATCAGACAATCATCGTTTCATGAGGCAGTAGTTCACCGTACATAGAAACAGTATGTTCATATACATTAGATGGAGGTGTGTGTAAGTTTAGTTAGAATACTTATCATAAAAAAATAATTGTATATTTAGTATAATGGTTTTTTAATTTAATCAAATAATAAGAATAGAATAGGGAGTGAAGAAGTAAAATAAAGGAAAGAAACTCGAGAGAAGACACTACCTCTTAAAACGTGTAACTCCATTTGATTTGAGTCAAAATGCTTTCTTTAATTTCCTTCTAACTAAGGTAAGGCTTATAAGAAGAAGAGATGGATATTGGGAGCTTATTTGGGCATATTTTGGATGAGAAAAGGGTCTTGAGAGGTGTGAGTAAGGGTTATTGGTGATTCCCTTTTATAAGAGGGAGGAGGGGCACTTTAAAAAAGTTTGAAAGTATTATTTTATTATAAAATGATTTTCGGTTTCAAATTGTCCCAAAGTCATTTATTTAAAAGATAAGATTCTTTTGGGTCAAAAACCACTCAACCAATAGGTTTTAGACAAGTTTATGTCATAAATTTAACCTTATCTTTTATCTTTAACCCTTAGTTAACTTATTTGACTCTTACCATGTCTTCCTATATATTCATAATATATGGTTAATATAGTTACTATAAAATGAAAATAGAACCTCAAGTGGTTAATTAATGACATTTTTAACCATATCTAAGTAATTTGGATAAATCTTATATTTTTAAGACTATTATATCATTTAATAAAATAGTATTTGTTTTAAAAATTCATTTATGTCAATTTATATACTATTCATATCATGACATTTAAAAATCCATAATAACTTGATTATTTTAAAAAAATCATTAATTAAAATATAAAAATTCATTATTATCCCTAAAATTATTGTATGGCATAAAAAGTTTCAAAATTATTTTATTTTAATATTTATAATCTCATTTATTTAAATCATTCATTAATAAGGTAATCACTACATCAACATTGTGTCATAAATATATTTATTTCTTTGATGTTTAAAATTTATAAATAAAATACCATGATTTAGGAAATATTTTTAACTTTCTAATTACTATTTATATTCAAAATTATCACTTATATAAACCCATATAAAAATTTTCTTACTAAAAATACATGTTTATGTTATATTTTTCTTTACTTTAAATTAATTCTTAAAAAATGTCATTTTCTCATCAAAGTGGCTCCATAGGGTCCCAAAATTGACCCAAGGATTCCAATGGTCAGAAATATATCATCCAATGGGATTATAACACATTTTAGGGTAGTTTAATTTTATTATAATATTATTTTTTTTACCCTTACTTACCAGATTTACCCTTTAACCATAATAAATAAAATAATTACGGAAGTTACTATTCCTAATGTCTAAAAATAAAAGGTGACTATTTACACAATTTGGACCTATTGATTCCAAATACGGAATCCATTTTTTCAAATTCAAAACACATAAGTTTAAGTAATTAATTTAAAATTAATTCCCATTTTCGAAACCAAAAAGCGGGTTTTTAAGAAGTAATAACTACCAAATGATTGACAAGTGTTTATGTCCAATTTCAAAGTAAAATTACTTAAAATGACCAAAATTGGATTAAGTGATAAAACTATATTCCAATTATAATTTAAAAACAATTAAAAGTACATTCTAACTATATAAATAAATTATATTAAAAGACATTTTTGAATTAAAATACAATATTTTTTCACAATTCATTAAAAATGAACTTTATTCGAAAATACAAAAATTTCATCCAAAGTAAATTTTGATATCTTGATTCTATAAAAAAAAGTTTATTTTGTCAAATATAACATATAAAAGTGACAAAAACAATATTTAAAAAGGGTTCTCCATCAAAACGTGGTAAAACTGTATTTTTAGAAAAAATTACTTGTTTTATCCAAAAAATTGAATTTTTTATTATATCATATCTAGAAAACATATAATATGAATTTAAAACTATAAAGATGTTGAATTTCTGTATAATTTTTTTTCAATTATATGGAATTTTTTACTAGACTACGAAAACTGATAGCACATGATTCTGAGGCCCGAAGTGCCTGTAATGATCCATAGAAAAAGTGTTAAGCTCAAAATAGCGGGCGTGAGTAGTTTTCCTAAAAAATTTGAAAAAATATTAAATAGGTGCCTGAATCAGAAATCTGAGGGCACTGTTACATTCGAGATGGTGAGTTTACCCTAGGCGCGACTTAAGTTTAGTCGGTGCAGGTCTCCAATGAGAAAACCTGAAAATGACATAATTGTAAATAAAGTTATTAAATAAAATTATTTTATTTTTCAAATGCTTATAACTCACGAATGATGACTCAAATTAAAAAACTAAGACCACCACTGAACTTCTGAGGGTATTCTTTCCTTAGGTAGATACTAACTTTGGCCTGTGCAGGCCACCAGTGGAAGTTAGTTTTTGGCCATAAATAAAATAATTAAGTGAAAATTATTTTATTGTAAAATCCTTAAATTATAAATGGTAACTTGGATTGAAAATCCGAAAGTATCATTGAGCTTGTGAGGGAGTGTTCCCCTTAGTAAGAGCCTAACCTCAAACGGTGCGGGTTGAGGGTGACTGATAATAATTTTTGAACTTTTTTTAAAGGTATGTTCAGTAAACACATGGGAAGAATTTTATATCTTTTGAACCAGTGCTCTGATTAAAAATATGAGGGTACTGTTGAATCTGAGGCTTAGATATTCTCTTAAAGGAGGCTTAACTTCGACCGTAGTTGGTCGGGTGAAAAAGTTAGTTTTTACGACTTTTTAAAGAAATAATAAAATAACCTAAGAATTATTATTTAATTTTTTTTCCTACCACATATTGAGCGGTGGTGGCAGGGACCACGGAGGTGGTCAGACTTTTAAATATGGGATATTAATTTCCCAATTACACTTTGGTTGTGTAACCACCCCTTGTGTAATTCATGTGGTGCATTAATTACGTTAATTAATAAATCTCATTAATTCCTCGGTGTGTTACTTTCCCTTCTCCCCCTCTATTTAAATGGGGCTCGGGATTGAGTTTTTAACATGAATTCTTCAAGAGAGGAACCACTGGTGAAGTGACACGACACATTCCACCGACAGAGATGTAAGCTTGGGGGGCAAAGAACCTGGAGCAATGAACATTGGTGGCTTTTTCAAAGAATGGATTCTCCTTCCACCACCACGATGACTCTAATGATTCTTGAGGTAGGGGTTTTCTTTTAATTCAAGAAATTCCCACGTTTCTTCTCCTTGTTCTTGAATTTTCAGGTGGTCTTTGAGGGGGATTTAAACGGGGTTTATCATTATTTTAATGTGAAATATAAATTACTTACACTTGTTATTACGCTAATGCGAAGGGAATGGGTCAAATGAACAAGGCCCAAACCCTCTGCCGCTTGTTTTTCATTGCGTTCTTCAGAGGTGGGTTGTTCCAACTTGATGGAACCTTGAAACTAAGAGGCGCGCAAAAATGACGGCATCCCAAGAGGACTGTAGGTGCGTTCGGAAGGAACAACGGGCCACCGAAGCTCACCCAGTGGCCCGCTGAAGAAGCGTCAGTGCGGCAGCACCGACGACCGGCGCCAGAGGACGAGGTCGATGGCCGGAAACCGCCAGCCATAGTGGAAGAGCAGAGCCACGGTGGTCAGACAGGTGATCGGAAGTGGCCAACTGTAGAGGTGGAGGCGGCGTGTCATCACACGTTGTGCTGAAGGGAGTCGTGGTGATTCAGGGGACCCACTTCCTATGCATCTAGTGGGTGATGAGGAGGCCCCACCTGGCGCCTCCAATAAAAGAGTTTTTTGGGAGAATCGGGCCGCACAACCCCGCATGGGTCGCACCAGCCGGCGGGCTGAGCCCCCCACAGCCCAGCCCAGCCAGGGCAGGCCGGGTCGGTGTGAGTAGGTCATCCCAGGCTAGGTCGGTCTGACTGGGTCGGACCGGACCCAGACCCCTCTCGGTCCCAGATACGCTTAAAATATTGTATCTTGCCAACCGGATGTTCGTTTGACGAACCGTCTATGGTGCTGGGATCCTTGGAGCGAGATGGTCATTTTGAGATAATCCACATGAATTTTAGAGAAAGTTATAGTTTGGCCTGGTTGGATCGTACTCGAATCCAACAAGGCCCTTGGCATTAAAATGCTTATAGCCTACAGACCTGGTGTTCGATTGACGTGTTGTCTGTTGCGTTGGAACCCTTATTATATGATGGATCGTTGAGTTACTTCCTTGTGTAAATTCATGGAAGTTGAGATATGGATGATAACTGGAGGAGCAGAACTATGGTGTTTCTTATAGTGAGAGTTAGGATGGTTACTCCCTTGATGACTCAAGGTGTGGGTATTCCTTACTCCTCTACTCTTGTAGGGAGGGTACTCCCCACGTCATGAGTGCGGGTTTGTTTCCATCAGATTGGTTTTTCTATCTTTGGAGTTGGTACTCCCCTAATGGACTAGGGCATGGTTCCTCCATACGTAACTCACATAGAGTCAGGTACACCCCTACTAGGTAGGGTGTGGTTCCTCTTTGTTAGGAGTAGGTACTCCCCTGTCAACCCAAGGTGTGGGTCCTCCTTATGCAGTACTACATCAGAGTCGGTACTCCCCTTCCATACTAGGATGTGGGTCCTCTAGCCTGGGGTTGGTAATCCTCTAACATACTAGGGCATGATTCCCCCATAGTGAACAAACTACCAGAGTTGTACTGCCCTACTAGGTTGGGTGAGGGTCCTCACATATAGAGTCGGTACCCCCTATCTTGCCATTGTGTGGGTCCTCTATACTACGGTCGGTACTCCAATGACGTACTAGGGCGTGGATCCCCCACAGTGAACAAACTACCAGATTTGTACTCCCCTCTCGGGTTGGGTGTGGTCCCTCACATATTGAGTCGGTACTCCCCTGCCTTTCCAGGGTGTGGGTCCTCTGGCCTGGGGTCGGTACTCCCCTAACATACTAGGGTGTGGGTCTCCCATAGCAAAAAAACTACCATATTTTTACTCCCCTATCGGGTAGGGTGAAGGTCCTCACATATGTAGTAGTACTCCCCCGTCTCTGAGTATAGATAGGGATCAGGTCCTTCAAGGGAGTTAAAGCTCCCTCGACTACAGGAAACAGTGTCGAGAAGTGGGCCTCTTCACTTGGTTTCCCTTGGTCTAGCCTCGGGCGCAAGACTATGACTATGATCCATCTAGTTTCAGGCACTAGAGGTAGTTTTAGCATAAAGTTCCCTATGGATCATAACCTTTCAGACATTTCGTTAGGAATGGTGTAGTTGTACCAAATGGAGTACATCTCTCAGACAAGTTCCAGAAGGGATGGCTAGTTCATTGAGCGTGTACCCCTGATCCTTGATTTATGCTTTGAGACTTCTTTGGAAATCCTGGAAATGACTTGAGGTTGGGGAATTATGTTTTTTTGTGGATGATATGGGTATATCTAGTTTGATCTATGTCTTTTTCTTCACACTTTTTGATTGATATCATGCTTGTGGTTTTCCTTTTTGGAATTTTGAGAGACCTTCAGGGGTCTCGGGGTCCCTACTAGGTATTGTTATACTCACCCCTACACGGACTTCACCCACACCTTGTTGTGTCTTGAGAAGACAATGATCAGCCTTGACTGGGACTCAAGGAGCTTGGACCTAAAGGTGGATGGCAGTGATGGTTGACATGGAGAGTTGTGGAGACAAGTTGTACCTACCCTTCAGGTAGGATTCCTGGTGGAAGATCTCAGGAGTTTTTTTCTGTTTTTAGTTGTAGTTGTATCTTTTGAGTTGGTCTTGTATTACGGACCCTTACTTTCAGTACACACTTCTACTACAACGATTTTACTTTGTGTTTTCATCTTATTGCATTCTAGTTTGTGTGTTTGTACAGGTTTAAAGGTAATGCCTTGCTGTTTTAGGGATATGCCTTTTTGGTAATAGTCGTCAACCCCTGGCCTATGGAAGGCGGGCTATGGGTAGTCATGGCATAGGCCCCAGGGGATGGGTCATGACAAAGTGGTATTATATGGGGTAAGTTATACTGGAGAACTAGGACTCTGATCTTTCCAAAGGAGAAATAGTGTTAAGTGTTTTGAGTGTGGTTTTCAGTTCAGGGAGTCCAGTGTTGGTGCGGCGGCCGACGTATCCATACACTAGGACCCTGAATTCTGATTCCCTACTCAGTGCACGAAAACACTAGTTATGTGTGATTTGTAAATGTTTTATTTTTTATCTATTTTGTGTCAGCTCACCAGGTATAACTTATTGACTGTAGTTCATCTTGATTATCTTTCAAGAAGTCTCCATGCAGCCATCCAGCCAGGATTCGAGTGTGTGACCATGAGGATGGTCCATAGTGTGATGAGGCTTCAGTACAAGGACTATTTCCCGATATAGGTACCTACAGGCGGTGTCCCAGCAAACCACTTCATGTTGTTTAGCAGTTACTACTAGTGCTACCGGTAGAGGACACTTATAGGTTGAGTGCCTTACATGAATTTCAGTGATAGATACCCATCATGTTCCGAGGCGACTCTAACTTACGGGCGGTTAAGGACTGTCTTGAGGTGGTGACAGAGTTTCCATCTAGCCAAGGTACCATTATATCAAATGGTGGTCCTAGCAGTGAGCATTCAATGTGGATCAGCAGGGCGATGGTAGGGTTTAGATTACCCTTATCATATGATGAGGTGACTTTTTCCATGGATAGAGCTTGAGAACCTTCCTCAGAGAAGGGGGTATCTTGCCATGAAAATCTAAGGGGTATGTGTTCCCTAGAGCTTTTATATCTTCTTCAGGATGACATGTCGATAGTTGAGTATTCATCAAGGCATACCGACCATTCCAGGTACTCGATGAATACAATACGACCAGTGCTTCAGGTCCGAGCGAGATGTGTTTAGGTAAATTCGAGCTATCAATATTTCACTATGAATTCCTACTTATGTTAGGGTTCTAGAGAGAACCATTTTGGTTGAATATTCTTTGGTTGAGCAGATACAGCCAGTGAATGTTAGTAGTGGGAAAAGGAGGAAACTGACATCAGTCTTGGAGACTTAGATGTGTAAAAATGTTTCGGAAAGGGAAAGTGATGGGGATAGATGTATATATAGGGAAGCAGACGTGGAAGATGAGATAGTAGAGTAGCATGAGGTGGTTTACATTTTAAAATGTAACAACCACCACCCCAATGTGGTCCCCACTAGGCTCAGGGAGCTGGAGGATAGGGGAAGGTATTAGATTCATGTGGTCAAGGAGTGTGACCCAAGGGCTCCAGGAATGATTCGAGGTACGATATATGTCTACTAATAGCTACCGTGTTAATAGAAATAGGCACTAATCATTCCTTCTTATCACAAATCTTTTTCAAGACCAAGAGTTTTCGGTTAAACCATTGACTTGACCCTTAGGTCTGGATATACCTTTGGGTGGAGACTTAATAATCATGCTTATGATGATGATGTGATCTGACCCTTGATGTGAGAGTTTCAGTTAGAACCTCTTGGTGGCAGTATCGAGGCCTTACGAGGTCGGTTTGGATATGGACTAGTCATCCACAGTTCATGCTCAGATTGATTATTTTAGGCAAAAAGGTTGTGTTATATCTATATAATTGGAATGGGGTTTTCCTTGGTTGGAGAAAAATGAATCCCATGAATCACGGGTTAAACTCATGCATAGGAGGGTGTAGCTGATCACTATTGAGTCGTCCATCCTTACCCTCGTGGCAGCAGGAGTTTTCAGTTTTCAGTTCCCAACAGTAGTGGCAGAGTGTGGGAAAATATTTTCAAAATATGTTTTCAGAATTACCTCTATGTAGGGAGAGGGAATTCTGCATTGTCTTGTACCCAGCAATGACACCAATATCTACAACTGCATATTGAGTGGCTCCCGCAGAGCTCTGGGATATGAGAGTTAGAAGGGGGATGTGGTGGATGATGCACTCAGTAGGAGGTCTAGTTTACAGCTGCTGAGTGAGGTTAAAAAGTAGATAGCCACGTTAAAGAAACCCTTTGTGGATAGTGATGTAGTAGATTACCTCCAGTCTATAAATGTCACTCCCCTACACCTTCAGTGATTTCGGGAGACACAACTTGGGGATGTAGACTGCGAGGCCCGATGTGCTCAGATATCCTTAGGACAGGCTCCTAAAGGATTTTCTGAAGGTTTGGAGCATGTCATCCTTCTAAAAGGATGCACCATGGTACCAGTAATGCTATGAGAGGATGTGTTGAAGGATTTCCACACATCCCATTTTGACGGTACATCCTGGTGTGGCGAAGATTCACCAGAACCTCTGGCGTCAATACTAGTGGCCAGGGATGAAGACTGCACAAAGCCAGTAGAAGTCTTATGCTAACAGGAGATGGAGACTCTTAGAGTTCAAGGAGGGAGACCATGTCTTCCTGAAGGTCTCACCCCGATGAGGATTGTGGAGATTCAGCTAGGGCAGAAAGATATCTCTCAGGTTCATCGAACCTTTCCAGATTCTCAGTAGAGTTGGTGAGGTGGAATACCACCTAGATTTTTCCCCACATATGTACCAGGTGTATAATTTTTTTCATGTGTCACAGCTGAGGAGATGCATGCATTGTCCATCGCACGTTATTGACTAGGGTGAGTTGGACTTTGATGATGGGGCAACTTTTACAGAGTTCCTGGTGAAGATAGAGGATTGATAGAAGCAAGTCCTTCATGTACATTCAATCTCTCTATTGCGAGTTTGACGGTAGCACGAGAACCTTCAGGAGAGCACATGAGAGCGGAAGGCTCAGATTCATGCTCAGTACCCACATTTATTTGTTTTCTTTTGTTTTGGATTTCAAGGACAAAAATCCCTAAGGTATGGAGAATTTAAAGACCTATAATTTTCGTATAATTTTTTTTAATTATATGGAATTTTTACAAGACCGTGAAATCTAACGGCACATGATTCTGAGGCCCAGAGTTCCTGGAATGATCCGTTGAAAAGGTGTTAAGCTTAAAATAGCGTGTGTGAGTAGTTTTACTGAAAAAGTGGAATAACTATTAAATGGGTTCCCGGATCAAAACTCTGAGGGCATCATTGCATTCAGGATGGTGGGTTTACCCTAGGTGCTACTTAAGTTTAGTCAGCGCAGGCCTCCAGTGAAAAAACCAAAAATGGTATAACCGTAAACAAAATTATTTTATTTTTCAAATTCTTATTACTCATGAATGGTGACTTAGATTAAAAATATGAGACCATCTCTGAACTCGTGAGGTTATGCTTTCCTTATGAAGATACTAACTTTGTCTGGTGCGGGCCACCAGTGGAAGTTAGTTTTGGGTCATAAATAAAATAATTAACTGAAAATTATTTTATTGTATAATCATTAACTTCTAAATGGTAACTCAGATTGAAAATATGAGAGTAATTTTGATCTCTTGAGGGAATTTTTCCCTTAGGTAGATCCTAACCTTGACTGACGCGGGTTGAGGGTGACTGTTAATAATTTTTTAACTTTTTTTAAAGGTACGTTCAGTAAACGCACGAGCAGCGTTTTCTATCTTTTGAACTGGTGCCCGGATTAAAAATATGAGGGCACCGTTGAATCCATAGTGTTGAGATTCTCTTAAGGGGGGATTAACTTTGACCATAGTTAGTCGATTGAAAAAAATTATTTTTTACAACTTTTTAACGAAATAATAAAATAACATAGGAATTGTTATTTTATTTCTTTTTTTTTCCTACCACCTATTGAATGGTGATGGCGGGGACCCCAGAGGTGGTTATACTTTTAAATATGGGATACTAATTTCCCAATTACACTTTGGTTGTGTAACCA
This sequence comes from Viscum album, assembly GCA_963277665.1. NCBI lineage: Eukaryota > Viridiplantae > Streptophyta > Magnoliopsida > Santalales > Viscaceae > Viscum > Viscum album. The sequence continues at coordinate 1,417,406,188 of OY728120.1, forward strand.
TCTCTCATGTAATTAATGTGGCACATTAATTGTGTCAATTAATCAATCTCATTAATTCCTCAGTGCGTTACTCATTATTTTCCCCCTCTATTTAAATGGGGCTTGGGGTAGAGTTTTTGAAATGGATTCTTTAAGAGAGGAACCTCTGGAAAAGTGATGTGACACCTTCCACTAATGGAGACGGAATATCGAGTGGTAACAAACCAGGGGCGACGAACGTCGGTGAATTCGTTAAAGCACGGATTCTCCTTTCACCACCGTGATGACTCCAACGATTCTTGAGGTAGGGGTTGTCTTTTAATTCAATAAATTACCATGTTTCTTCTCCTTGTTCTTTAATTTGTGGTTGGTCATTTTGGGTGATTTAAATGGGGATTATCATTATTTTAATGTGATGTATAAATTACTCCCACTTGTTATAAAGCTAATGCGGAGGGCGCGGGTAAAATGAACAAGGCTCGGACCCTCTAACGCTTGTTTTTTCATTGCGTTCTTCAGAGTTGGGTTGTTCCAACTTGACGGATCCTTGAAACTGAGAGGCACGCAATGATGGAGGCATCTTGAGAGGACCGTAGGTGCATCCGAAAGGAAGAACAGACCACTAGAGCACACCCAGTGGCCCGCAGAAGAAGCGCGTGTTCCAGCAGATGAGGGCGACGGCCGAAAATTATCCGCCGCAATGGAAGAGCAGCACCGCTCGGCGCCGCGGTGGTTGGATAGACGGCCAACAGCGACCGGACGTGGAGGTGGAGGCAGAGCACCGTCATGTGTCATGCTGAAGAGAGCCATGGCTCGAAGTCGTGTGATGTAGGGGGCCCACTCCCTACGGGTCCCATGGGTAACGAGGCGATGCCACCTGGCACCCCCAATAAAGGATCCAAACAGCTCCTTTGAGCTGTTCAGGAGCAGCGGACCACACGACCCTGTGTGGGTCGCAGTAGCCAGTGCACCATTCCCACTGCGGCCTTGCCTGAATGGGTTATACCCAGACCGGGTCGGGTCGGCCTAGGCCAGGTCAGGTCAGACCAGGCTAGGTCGGACTGGACCCAGACCCCTCTCGGGCCCAGATACGCTTAAAAGGACGTATCTTGCGAACTGGACGTTCATTTGACGAACTGTCTATGGTGATGGGATCCTTGGAGTGAGACGGTACTTTTGAGATACTCCATGTTACTTTCAGAGAAATTTGGAGTTTGTCTGGGTTGGATCGTATTCTAATCCAATTAGGCCCTTAACAATAAAATGCATATAGCATACAGACCAGGTGTCTGATTAATGCACTTTCTGTTGTGTAGGAACCCTTATGACATGACAGATCAACTGGTTACTTCTTTGTGGAACTTAGTAGTGTTTTAGGTATGTCCAATAACCGGAGGAGAAGAATCAAGGTGTTTCTTATAGTGAGAGTTAGGATGGCTACTCCCCTGATGACTCAAGGTGCGGGTATTCCTTACTCCTATGCTCCGGTAGAAATGAGACTCCCCACGTCATGAGTGTGGGTTTGTTTACCTCTGATCGGTTTTTTATCTTTGGATTCGGTACTCCCCTAATGGAATATGGTGCGGGTCCTCCATACATAACTCACATTGAGTTAGGTACTCCCCTACTGGGTAGGGTGTGGGTCCTCTATGTTAGGAGTAGGTACTCCACTATCAACCTAGGGTGTGGGTCCTCTTTATGTAGTACTACATTAGAGTCAGTACTCCCCTGCTGTGTCAGGGTGTGGGTCCTCTAGCCTGGGGTATGTACTCTCCTGACATACTAGGGAGCGGGTCCCCCATAATGAAAAAACTACCATAGTTTTAGTCCCCTACCTGGTAGGGTGAGGGTCCTCACATATAGAGTCGGTACTCCCTTACCATGCCAAGGTGCGGGCCCTCTAGCCTGGGGTTGGTACTCCCCTGATGTACTAGGGTGTAGGTCCCCCACATTGAAAAAACTACCATATTTGTACTCTCCTACTAGGTAGGGTGCAGGTCCTCACATATAGAGTTGGTACTCCGCTACCGTGCCAGGGTGCAGGTCATCTGGCCTGGGGTCGGTACTCCTCTGAAATACTAGGGTGCGGGTCCCCCACAGCAAAAAAACTACCAGAGTTGTACTCCCTTTCCAGGTAGGTTGAGGGTCCTTACATATAGAGTAGTAATCTTCCATCTCCGAGTAGCGATGGGGAGAGAGTCCTTCAGGGGAGTTGGAGCTCCCTCGACTGTAGGACACAATATCGAGGAGTGGGCCTCTTCACTTGGTTTCCCTTGGTCTTGCCTCGGGTACAAGACTGTGACTATGAGACCTCTTGTGTTGGGCACTAGAGACAGTTCTAGTAGAAAGTTCCAGATGGAGCACGACCTTTTGGATGTTCCGTTAAGAATGGTTGAGTTGTACCTAATGGAGTACATCTCTCAGACAAGTGCCATCAGGGATGGCCAGTTCATGGAGTGTGTACCCCTAATCCTTGAGTTATTCTTTGAGACTTATTTGGAAATCCTAGAAATGGCTTGAGTTTGGGGCCTTATGTTTCTTTGTGAATGAGATGAGTATATCTAGTTTGAGCTGTGTCTTTTGCTTCATACTTTTTGATTGAAATCATGCTTGTGGTTTTCTTTTGTGGAATTCTGAGAGACCTTCGGGGGTCTCAAGGTCCCTACTGGGTATTTTAATACTCACCCCTACACAGGCTTCACCACACCTTGTTGTGTCTTGGGAAGACGACGGGCAGCCTTGATTAGGACTCGAGGAGCTAGGACCTGATGGTCGAAGGCAATGACGGTTGACGTGGAGATCTGTGTAGATGAGTTATACCTACCCTTCAAGAAGGATTCCCGATGGATGATCTCAAGAGTTGTTTTTTGTTTTCAGTTATAGTTGTATCTTTTCATTTGGGCTTATATTTCGGCCCCTTACTTTCAGTACACACTTTTACTATAGCAGTTTTACTTCGAGGTTGCATCTTGTTGCATTCTATTCTATGTGTTTGTACAGGTTTAAGGCAATGCCTTCCTATTTTATGGATACGCCTTTTCGGCGCAAGTATCTAACCCCTAGCCTATGGAAAGCGAGCTTGGGGTAATCACGGCATGGGCCTCGGGGGATGGGTCGTGAACAAAAACATTACATTGAATATATATCATATATAAAAATCCTAAAGAGTGATATGAAAACACAATTATTCTCTTTTAAATAGGTTTTCATAAAAACACATCTTTTATATTCAATTCATTTTTATTTCCATTTCAAATAAATTTTGTAACCAATGAATTATTATTTAAACATGTGTGGACCATATTTCAAAATTCAGTTGATATTATTCATTTATTCCATTCTAAAGGCTAGGTATTAACTAACATTTAAAATAATAATAATAATAATGTATTATTTTTTGTTATATCTCAATGTTTTGTGCAGCGTAAGATTTCGGAGAAACCCCTTGTTGCGTGTCAAGTATGCTATTAAAAAAAAGTGTCCCCCTTAACATAAAAATAATATCTTATTCATAAGAATTAATATAAATCAAAAATTATTATTCTATAAATACTTGGATCATCACATCCTTCACCCTTTTGGAAATTTCGTCCTTGAAATTTTAAAATTGTGCTCAAAAACTTCATTGAAAGTCCCACATCGGAAAAAGAGTCAATAAAACTATCACTTTAAAAGAAATAAATAGAAGTAAAAAGGTCACCCAAGATAACACATACTAGGATTCCATGTAGGAAAACATGGATATAGAAGAGAAACTAACCAGAAATTTTTGATGGAGAGTGATAGAAAAAATGATGAGGATAAAATTGACCACCAGAAAACCACAAACTTGTGATCGGTTAAACAGTCTTTGATTTCATAGTAGGAAAAGTAAACAAAAAAAGTTTTTGTTTTAATATCTTTTTCATAAAGTTGAGGAATTTATTTATGAGATTGAATAAGAACATAAGGAAATATACTTACCATTCAATTAGAGTTTCATCCTTTAATAAATTTCTACCACAAACTCATCTTTTCTCCAAATGATGAGTATTCAAGATGACTTGGTCACACATAAAGTGATAGAATCAACTTCTAGAGAATCACATAATCCACAAAAGATGAAATATATATTTCCCCTTTCATTATACATTAACCAAAACCAAAATGGTTAGTTCAAGATCATATAATCCCCAAAAATTCTAATCCTTTATAAAAATAGATACTACTCTTAATCGCCAAAATTCAACAATCAATACTCAAAGTTCCATAAAGACCATTCAATAAACAATTGTCCTTAAAATTATTCAATATAATACAAACTAAGATTGAAACCCAAAACTCCAAAGGATTTCATCACATAGTCTTCTACGGTAAATCTTAACATTTATCTTCAAATAAAATCGACTGATCATAAAGTCTCATGCTAAAAAGTAGTTAACATAATCACATATTCTCTATGATTGGTTAATCATTTCCATAAATAACACAAATCACCATATGTCAAAAATAATAACATAGATTCTCCAAAAATTATATTTCAACCATTACTCCATAAATGAAATTCCATAGTATTCTATTTTACTTAAGCATATAGTGTTCACAAAAGAGAAAACATCTTCCAAAATAATATTTATCACTTAATCACCAAATCATTTTCCTATACTAAGGATATCCATTTGATTAAACATAAGTTCCCAAAATCAACTTATTCTGGATCCATAAAATCTATTAATTAAAGAGAATAATTCATACTAACTAGGGACTTGACATAGTCCATTGTTAGGTGATAAATCCCAATCGCACTTTGGTTGTTCGTTCGATTCATGTAGCTTTGTCTGATGGGACAGGTTGTCACATGGTCTGTGTGTTGTCCTTTTTCAAAAACTATATAATTTTATAACATTCCAAAAAATGAGGTAAATTCCTAAAAAATAATCATAACATATTTTAACCTCAAAGGATATCTCATACCTCGCATTTTTCATCCCAAAAAGTAATAACCCATAATTGCCTCAAAAAAAGATCACATGAACCCCTAAGGTTATCCATTATGTCCACACAAGAAAAGATAATTCTTCCTTGAATAACATTTTCACATATCAAACTTCTAGGTTACACATATTATAATTCTTCCAATATAATCCCATCAGTAATACATTTTATACATATCATCATCCATAGATCCAATATAATTCTTCAATTCCTAAAATGTAGACATCTTAATCATAGAACATTATTCATGATCTTTTATCCATGTTGTTCTATATTATTCATTTATACTTCTTTCTAACAAACAAAATCATGCATAATTTCCTAATATTTCAAAAATTTCAAAACATGAGCTAAGAAATAATCCATACCTTCCATAGGTAATTTTCAGTTTCCTCATCTTCAATTAGAATGGCATTCGGTGTTGGTGAATATATATTTTCACAGTCCTGCTGATCCCATTCTTGAACCTTCTTTGTAAGACATCTATTTAAGTAATGACCATGCACTCCATATTTAAAACATTCAATTGATCCCTCGAAAATAACTTCTTTACCTTTCTTGGTGTCAACTGGATGCTTCTTTTTTTCATGTCAGGTTATTACTTTATGACCTTTGTTACCACATATGAAACATCTTCCCATCCCTTTGAAGCATTTTCCATGGTGTTTCTTTCCACATCCTTGACACATAGGTTTTTGAATATACTTACCTTTATGATTATTACCAGAAAACCCATTGGGATTTGATGCCTTTGAAAAATCACCAAGGTTCAAGTGGTCAATCATGACTCCAGATAGTTGGTTAAGAATAACCACAAGAGTTCTCATCGTAGCTCCCATTTCATTCGTTTTCTTATTCATAAAACCACCACAGTTTCCTTTACATCCATTGTTACTTTTTTTTCTACTATATCCATCCATTTACTAAAACCAAAAATTTCTGTGTGAGTATATCAGTAAAATCATCATATACTATCTTATGTGGAGGGTAAACATTAAGATATGATTATTCATGTTATCTTAAACACATTAAATTAATCTAAAAAACTATGACTCTGTCTAATATGATAACAATTATGGTTATGTCACGTATGCTTAAATAACACCCTAACCTCTAAAGTTATCTAAATTGACCTTTGATACCAACTGTAAGGCCCCATCCATAAAACATTACTTAACCTTGAGTTAAATCAAGAATTCACATTGAGAATCTTTTAGGTTAAGAGTTTTAGATAATTATGCCATAACTATTACATTACATATCAAATATTACAAATTAGACACTTATAGTCTAACCAATTTTTTCACAATAATAAAACTCCATAAATAAACAATAATTCTTTTCTTGATATAAATCTTATTGAATTCTTATTTTCTCTTACCCTTCCTTATACCCTGTGAAAAACATTTCAAAAACTTGGGATGGAAACAAAAATCTCATTAAGGGTTATAAAATAAGGAAAGAAAACATTAGTCCATCAATTCATACAAATCAATGAAATCACACTTTTCACTCATATAACATAAGATATTTAACAAACCTCATGAAATCATAAGATTTATGAATTACACATAGAAATCATAAATCATAAATCATAAAGGTAACTTATGGAATCCATAACATAATTACAATGTAGATTTCACAGCTACATATAGATTTGTGTTTGGAATACCCATCACATTATATTCCCTAAATCTCCTAGGAGAAACATTAACATTTACCTCTGTCACATTACCCAATGCATTGGAGAGCTATCTTGGGCTCACCCACCCTAGGTTTATCACGGAACCACATGTATTTGGTTTATCACGTAACTACCCATAAAATGTCCAAGTACCATTACATAACCATAACACAAAAAATATTGAAATTATCAAGATTTCACTCATCAACCACAATGAACCAATTCAAGATATTTAAATATTCAATCCATTTCCCAAACCATTTAAAACATTTAATAAAGAGATTTTTTAATCAAATTGTCTCATACCAATTTGAAACTTTTAAAGGAATTAATATTTTAAAAAATTAATGACTATATAAAAAAATCCTAAAAACCATTTTGAAAACATGAAAATTAATGAGAAAATTTTAGAAGAATAAATCTTTAAAAAAAATTAAAACAATGTTTTATTTAAAGAATCCCTTACCACTTGAGAAAATACTAGAATAAAATTGATTACATAATAAAATTAAAAAAAGATTATAATATCATGAGAATAAGGAGACTCATGATATAATATGTCAAAGGGAAGTATATACAACATATAAAGTGAATTAGTGTATAACAAAAAATAAGTCTCAATGGAATGTAAATTGAGACAAAATCCCTTACAAAGATTATATCCTTAGATTAAGGATAAATCAATGACATAATTATGTGTGACAAATATAAATACACCCAATATAAGTGGATATTAAAAGTAAAACAATCATAGGTCATTCACACATATTCTTGGAAAAACAAAACCAATTGCATGGATATTTAACTCAATGAATGGAGATTGAGCTAATATTTCCCTTATAAAGTTCATATAAATGACGTAAGAATTTATCAATGGGGTGATTATGCATTGCAAAAGTATATCCAAACAAAGGGAATTGGAAATGACAACATAAATAAAATTAAAGGTGATTCCACACAAAATCGTGGCATAATATAATCAACTAAGTATGCATAAAACCCAATGAGTGGAAATTGAGTTTAGAAATTCCATTACTAAAATTAGGTAGCCTAACGGTGTCACTTAAAAATTCAGAAAATGAGTTGATGGGAGAGAAAATATTCTCTCATAACTTGGAAATAAAATGTAAATAAATAAGGATATATAATAACATATCCCAACATAATAAAATGGAAATTAAAATATATAACATAAAAGACATCTTTGACTAAAAGGGGAGGGTGAAAGGTTCCCTTACCTTGAATCTGATTCGTCATGTATGTTCCTTTTTCTTCCTAAATAATAAACTTAAGTTAATTTATAATTTCTTAATAACCTTTTAGAAGTTTATTATTTCTTTTATATCACTTAATACCACATGATAAAAATTAAATAATTATTTAAGTTAATATCAGTCGTTTTGTCGATATTTGGTACTTGAGTCAAAAATGAACTTGTTATAATTACAAATTGTTCATGTGGTCAAAAGTTAATTATCTATATAATTATATTCATTATTTAAATATCATATATATCCAGTATATATATGTCTTTATAATAGTACACAACATTTTGAGATAAGAAATGAAATGCACCGTTTATAGAGACGGTAAGCCTTACGTAGAAATGAATGCTACTTTCATTTATTTTTCATTTTTAAAGAAATTAAAACTAAATGATAACTAGTTATATTTTAATTCAATTATAATATCATGTTTTATATATGTTACATAAGTTCATTAACACCATCCTTTATACATTCCATGTATGGCATGAACGAGTCATATCACTTTGAGGGGACGGTAATCCACACTTCCTCAAATGAAATTATCGTATTTACCCATTATGGAAACCATAAAGGTATGATATAAATAAATATAATATATATCACATATTAATACAGTGTCATAAAAATGGAAACTATGAGAATTGGTAGGGAAAAATCAAACAATCATCGTTTCGTGATGCAGTAGTTCGTCGTACACAGAAACAGTATGTTCGTATCCATTAGATGGAGGTGTGTGTAAGTGTAGTTAGAATAATTCTCATAAAAATTACTAGTATATTTATTATACTAGTTTTGTTATGTAATAAAATAATAATAATATAATATGGAGTGAATAATTAGAATAAATGAAATGAACTTGAGAGAAGACACAACCTCTTAAAACGTGTAACTCCAATTGATTTGAGTCAAAAGGATTTCTTGAATTTCATTCTACCTAAGTTAACGATTCTAAGAGGAAGATATGGATATTGGGAGCTTATTTGGGCAGATTTTGTATGATCCAAGGGGCTTGAGTGGTGTTATTAAGGGTTATAGATAATTCCCTTTTATAATAGGGAGGAGGGGCACTTTAGGAAAGTTTGAAAGTATTATTTTATTATAAAATTATTTTCGGTTCCAAATGGTCCCAAGGTCATTTATTTCAAAGGTAAGATTATTTTAGGTCGAAAAAATATCAAATAATAGGTTTTATACAAGTATAGGTCACAAATTTAACCTTATATTTTAGCTTTAACCCTTAGTTAACTTATTTGACTCTTACCATGTCTTCATGTATATTCAAACTATATGGTTAATATAGTTACTATAAAATGTCAATAAAACCTCAAGTGGTTCATTAATGACATTTTAAACCTTATCTAAGTAATTTTCATGAATATTAGATTTTTAGGACTATTATATCATTTAATAAAATAGTATTTGTTTTAAAAACACATTTGTGTCAATTTTATACTATTCTTATCATGACTTTTAAAAAATCCATAACAACTTGATTCTTTCGAAAAAGCTTCATTAATTCAAAGATTAAAAGTCATTATTATCCCTAAAAATTGTTTATGGAATAAATAGTTTCTAAATTTATTTATTTTAATATTTATAATCTCATTTATTTAAATCATTAATTAATAAGGTAATCACTACATAATTATTGTGTCATAAAAATATTTATTTATTTGATGTATAAAGATTATAAATAAAATAACATGATGTAAGAAATAATTTTATATTTATAATGACTATTTATAGTCGAAAATATCACTTATATAACCCTATATAAAAATTATTTTACTAAAAGATACATGTTAATGTTACATTTTTCTTTACTTTAAATTAATTCTTAAAAAATGTCATTTTCAAATCCAAGTGGCTCCATGGGGTCCCCAAATCGACCCAAGGATTCCCATGGTCGGAAATATATCATAAAATAGGATTATAACATATGTTAGGGTAGTTTAATATTATTATAATATAATGTTTTACCCTTATTTACCAGATTTACCCTTTAACCATGGTAAATAAAATAATTAATGAAGTTACTATTCGTAATGTCTAAAAATAAAAGGTAGATATTTATAAAATTTGGACTTCTAGATTATAAATATGGAATCCATTTTTCCAAATTCAAAACATATAATTTTTAGTAATTAATTTAATGTTAATTCCCATTTTCAAAACCAAAAAGTGGGTTTTTAAGAAGTAATAACTATCAAAAGATTGACATGTATTTATGTCCAATTTCAAAGTGAAATTACTTCAAATGCCAAAAATTGTATTAAGTGATAAAAAATATAATATAATTATATATTAAAACCAATTATAAGGACATTATAACTATATTAATAAATTAGATAAAAAGACAGTTTTGAATTAAAAAGCAGTATTTTTTCACTATTCATTAAAAAATGAACTTTTTCAGAAAATATAAAAAATTGATTCAATGTAAATTTTGATGTCCCGCTTCTATAAAAGAAGTTTTTTTTTGTCAAATATAACATATAAATGTGAAAAAAATCTATATTTAAAAATATTTCGCCATCAAAAGGCGGTAAAACTTCATTTTTAGAAAAAATAGTTCTTTTATCCAAAAAAATTGAATTTGTTCTTATATCATATCTATAAAACATATAAGATAGATTCAAAATATTACATTGAATATATATAATATATAAAAATCCATAAATAGTGATATAAAAACACAATTATTCTCTTTTAAATAGGTTTTCATAAAAACACATCCTTTATATTCAATTGGTTTTTATTTCCATTTCTAATAAATTCGGTAACCAATGAATTATTATTTAAATTTATGTGAACCATATTTCAAAATTTAGTTGATATTATTAATTCCTTCCATTCCAATGTCTAGACGTTAACTTCCATTTAAAATAATAATATTATTTTTGTATTATTTTTTGTTATATCTCAATGTCATGTGCAATGTAAGATTTCAGAGAAACCCCTTGTTGCGTGTAGAGAACACTATCGGAAAAAGAACCCACTTTAACGTAAAATTAATATATTATTATTAAGTATTAATAGAAATAAAAAATTATTTTTCTATAAATACCTAGGTCGTTACATATGAGATCTCCAATTCTTTATTCAAAACTAAACTTGGAGAGTCTACGTCAGCAGGGCCTCATGTAGTCAAGATTATTGGATATATTGAAATTCTATACATCTTAGGGATTAAGTTACCAGATGGGTTGCAAATAGATCTCATCATATCATCACTTCCCAAGACCTTCTCTATATTTATTGTCAACTACAACATGAGAAACAATGAGAAGATTCTATCAAAGCTTCTAACCTTAATTCACCGGGTAGATAAGGACATGGGGCATGACAAACTTGAAGTCCTTATGGTGAATAAGAAAATGAAGTATAAGGTAAAGGGGATAAGGATTTATAAATGGTCTGAAGCCCCTGAGCACCGTCCCTCCAAGAAGTGTAAGATCCATAACTAGGGTAAGGAATGGGAGGCAGTGTTTTTTGCATGTGTCAAGCCAAGACACTGGAAGAAGAACTACACCCAAAAGTATTTTTATCAAGTGTAATATTTCCATTTATACACATTGGGTATTATATATAGATTTGGGGCTCACATCGGTATTCAAATGGAGGAACCAAGTAGATTTAGAAAGAGTGCCAGAGGATAGGTGGATCTTTGAGCTGCCAATGGCGTGAGGCTGGATATGTTGGCTATTGGCGATTACCATCTCTCATTGAAAAATGGGATGTTTTTGGTTTTACATAACTATTATTATGTCTCTAGTGTTACCAAGAACATAATTTATGTATCATGTTTGGATATGGATGGATTTATTTTCATGTTTGGAAAATAAGGGTTGTTTCTTTTATAAGAACAATATATGTTATGGTATGGCACATTGAAATAATGGTTTGTATGTATTAAATTATGAAAACCAAGTGTTGGAAATCGATAATGATAAAAACTCACATGACTCATACAACACCCAGTTGTGGCATCATTGTCTTGGTCATGTAAACGAGAAGTGCTTGACAAACACTACCACAAAACTGGGTTTTTTCAACACTAAAAAAGGCCTTTATCAGTGCTAAAAAATATCTGTTAATCTCAGCAAAGATAAAGGAGTGTCCCTTTTATCATCTCCCATAAAATCACTGATAAAGGCCCCTTTTATCATCACTTTTTTAAAAGCACTGATAAAAGTTAGAAAACTTTAAAAAAATCTGCAAATCCGGGAGAGGCTTCAATAGTGCTTGAACCCCCCCCCCCCCTTCAACACCCCCCCCCCCACACACACACCCCATCTCACATTCCCTATCCACCCCCCAGCCTTTAACGGTGCTAGCCAACCCCTTAAAATCATTATCCCTTATTCAACCCACGTGTGCGACCTGGCTCCCCCTGGATTCGAACTCAGGACCAGTTATCTATGCACCTAAGCCTTTACCACTACACCATATTGTTTTGCTCTTCATTTATTAATATATTTATTTATATATATATATAGTTATATCTACTCATATATTAATATATATTTATATTAATATATATATATAGTTATATTAATATATATATATATAGTTATATTAATATATATATATATATTCGTATATTAATATATATATATATAGTTTTATTTATATATTAATATATTTAGTTATATTTATAAAACATATATATATATATATTATGTGTATCTATAAGTATAATTATACATATTTATATATATTTAAAAATATTATATATTAATATATATATACATATGTTTAGAATATATAGATAATATATATCAATTTGTCAATACAGACGCACATATATATATACAAGTACACATTATATAGGTATATAAATATTCATATATTTTTATTTTAAATTAAATGGATATTATTATTTTTATTTCGATAAGGCTTATATATTGAGAAGTATATTTTATATATAAATATGTTTAATTATTTATTTATAAAATTAAATTTTTATGTGTGAATATATAAAAAATATGTATATATTGTTATATATCTAATTATAAATAACAGTACATTATGAAAAATGATAACAAGCCCTGAAAATCTGAAAAACATGTAAAAAATAGAGAAACTCTCAAAACCTGTAAATACAGTCAGAAAGTCAAATAAACCCTAAACTCAGTGTAATGAAGAAAAATTCTAATCTGGGAGTCCGTTCTAGCTTCGTGACCTGTCAAATCGAATATCATCAAATTATATTTGATATGGTAAGTGGTGGATGGTGAATGGATAGGTAGATCATAAGTTACAGTGGTTTGAAAAAACAACAGACAGGACAAAAGTTCTAGAAATGGGGGCGTGAAAAACCTAACAAACCGTAGAGTCAATGAAACAGACATAACTTCTCCTCCAAGTATCTTTTTCAGCTCCATGACTATTCAAACTAAATCCCATGAAACTAACTATTATATAACATGTGGAGGAGGCCAAATTGACACATGGATTGGTAGTTATTACCGTTTTAAGAAAACTTTGACAGGGCACCAGACACATAAACAGATTTTTAGAGGAATTTTGATGGTTTTTTGGGTTTTTATGGGTATGGATATGATTGGAACTTTTTTCGTGTCATCCTAAAGTGTATATATCTTCACTTCCTTTGATTTGATATGTGGTAGATCCCAAATGAACACCCAGAGAGAAAGTTATGTCCATTTAAAGTTGGTGTTTTTTAGAGTGGTATAACTGATATATCTTATGTTTCATTGATCTTATCATGGTTTCTATTGTACTTGTAACTCACTCATCTCATGATATTAGATTTGAATCATTGCGGTGCTCAAACAGACACCCAGAGCAGAACTTATGGTTGTTTTAGTTAGTTATGGGTTTCTTAGGTTTTTAGGCGCTAGGAGGGATACTCAATTTCAAATAATCATAACTTCTGATCCAGGTGTCCATTTTCACTCTACCACATATCAAATTGAATCTTGAGAAAATATATACAATTTGGTGACCATTGTAACCCCTTCTCATGTTCTTAAAGGCCAAAAAAGGCCCATAATTTCTCCCAAAGGTCATAAGTTCTACTCCGGGTGTCCATTTTGCCATAACTTCTGCTCCGGGTGTCCGTTTTGCCTCTACCACATATCAAATTGATGATTACAAATAAAACTAAACTTTGGTGACCACTGGAACACCTTCTCATATTCTTCAAGGCCTAAAAAGGTCCTTAATCCCTATAAATGGCTATAACTTCTACTCCGAGTGTCCTTTTTTCATCTAACACATATCAAATCGATCTAAAACATATTTAAAATATATATATTATATTTATATAAATATAAATATACTTATATATCAATATATTATTTTTTATGAAATATTTTTTTTTTAAATATAAACTTTATCAGTGCTAGGAATAAAACGCTGATAAAGCCCCCCCCCCCCCCCCCCATCAGCACTACTAAAAAACGTTGATAAAGGGGGTCCCTTTAACATTGATAAAAAACACTGATAAAGGGGGTTCCCTTATCAGAACTAAAAAAAGTTCTGATAAAGGGACACTTTTAACAGTTCTTGTTTTATCATTGTTAAAAGTACACTTTATCATCTCTTTTTTTAACACTGAAAAAGGAACCCCTTTATTCACATTTTTTTAGCATTTTTCAATGGTGGCACTATGAAAACCCAATTTTGTTGGAGTGAAAGCTATTCCAAGATGGTTATTTAGACTCTACTGAGCTAAAACCACTTCATATATGTCACTCTTTTTTACAAGGTAAAATTTCAAAGCCACCTTTCGGTGGACAGGGTGAAAGGGCCACAAATCTTCTAGGATTGGTGCACACATATGTGTGTGGACCATTTCCAGAAGAAGCTAGAGGTGGATATTATTTATTCATTAATTTTACTGATGATTTAAGTAGATATGGCTATATCTACATAATGAGTTATAAGTTAGAGTCCTTAGAGGAATTTAAGGAATTCAAAAATGAAGTAGAGAATCAGCTTGGTAAGAAGATAAAGATGCTTCAATCGAATCGAGGTGGTGAATATCTGAACCAAGATTCCGTCGACCTTCTACGGGAGTTTGGGATTCTATCTCAACTCACTCCTCCTTATACACCATAGTGGAATGGTGTTAGTGAAAGGAGGAACCACACTTTTTTGGACATGGTGAGGTCCATGATGAGTCATGTAGATCTTTCATTATCCTTTTGGAGATATGCATTATAAACTGCATCATACACATTAAACCGAGTACCAACTAAGGTAGAAAATGGAATTCCCTCCAAGATATGGAATGGAAAGAAACCCATTTTGTCTCACACACGTGTATGGGGATACGAGGCATTTGTTAAGGCCTTATCAGGAAACAAACTAGAACCTTGGGGCACAAGGTGTATCTTTATAGTATATCCCAAGGAAATGAAAGGATATTACCTATATAACCCTTCAGAAAAGAAAGTTATTATCGCCAGACAATCCATCTTTCTTGAGAGGGAGCACATATTCCAAAAGGATAGTGGGAGCAAGATTGAATTTGATGAATTTGATGCTCAAGATACACAGGAGTTCGTACAGGAACAAGTTCCACAGGTCCCCATGGAAGAGGTTCCAGAAACACAAGTACTATGTAGGAGCTCAAGAGAGCTAAGGGAACCAGAGATATTTGGTTTTCTAGTCATCAAGGATGGTGAATCATTATTTTTGGATAATGATGAACCTCTATCCTACAAGGAATCAGTAGAGAGCTCAAAAGCTGCAAGATGTCTAGAAGCTTTGAATTCTGATATGGATTCCATGTATTAGAACCAAGTTTGGGTTTTGGTCGATGATCCATTTGATTTAAAGCCTATTGGGTTCAAATGGATATTCAACAGAAATCTATACATGGAAGGTCAAGTTAGAACCTATAAAGCAAGGATAGTGGCTAAAAGATTTAGAAAACATCAAGGAATTGACTACGATGAAACCTTCTCTCTAGTTTCCATGTTTAAATATATAATAATCATACTTACCATAGAAGCATACCGTCACTATGATATTTGGAAAATGGATGTCAAAATAGAATTCCTTAACAGGAACCTTTGGGAAGATGTCTATATGACATAACCAGAAGGTTTTGTGACATCGAGTGAAGAAAAATGGGTTTGAAAGTTGTAGAAATCCATTTATGGATTAAAGTAAGCATCCAGGTCATGGAATATTTGATTTGATGAACCCATAAAGGAATTTGGTTTCATTAAGAATGAATGTGATCCATGTGTTTATGAGCAGTTTAATGGGAATGCGGTCGGTATCCTAGTAGTATATGTTGATGAAATATTACTTATTGGAAATGATGTACCAATCTTATAGTAAGTTAAGAACTAGTTGAATGAGTGTTTCTCCATGAAGGACTTAGGTGAAGCAGCCTACATTCTAGGGATCAAGAACATTCATGATAGATACAAGAGGTTTCTTGGAATAAGTCAGGGTACATACATTGACTAGATAATAAAGAGATTTATTATGGAATAATCCAGGAGGGTATTAGTTCCAGTGTCACATGGCCTACATCTTTCTAAGAAAATGTGTCCTCAGACACAACCGGAGAAATATAGTATGAGTAAGATCTCAAAGGATTTGGCTATAGGATCTATCATGTATTCCATGTTATGTACTAGGCTTGATGCTGCCTACGCACTGAGCATGGTAGGAAGATATCAAGAAGATCCAGAAGAACAGCATTAGACTGCTGTTAAGACTATAATTAAGTATCTTAGAAGAAATAAGGATATATTCTTGGTGTATGGAGGAGACGAGGTGATTGTCATCAGAGGGTATGCTGATGCTGGTTTTCAGATATATTAGAACGATCTAAAGTCGCAATCAGGATATGTTTTCTATCTCAATAGATGAGCTATGAGTTGGAAGAGTTCAAAGCAGTCAGTTGTCATTGATTCTACAATGGAGTCCGAATATATAGCGGCTTATGATGCAGCCAAGGAATCCATCTAGATTCTGAACTTTATAACTCACGCACTTAGATGTATTGATGAAAACTGTGATGACACACTGTTCACAATGAGGTAGGATATATTGGGTGTGTCACGAGTAATACTGCATTAATAGATAATGCGAGAAAGGATTTTTCCCTTCTGTTACATAACGGAAGTTGATATCTTAGGCCCATTGATGAAATTGATATAGCCTAAATAAATCCATGGTCATGGTAAGGAATGGGAAAGTTCAATTCTAGGAAGTCAATTAAAGAATAATCAAGTACATGGGTTGATGGAACTAGCATGCAACTCGCTTGATTTGAGATATCATGACAAAGGGATTACATTACATGGTATGTATTCGTAGAAGGTGACACGTCATTATGGAATTAACTTCTTTCTCTATGGGTTCCTTGACATGTCGCTAGATGCTAACCTTGGACTTTAGGTCGGCTTCACATAATTCCACTAAGAAAGAGGCCTAGAGGGCCACACACTAAGTGTGTCTAAATATCTCTGTTAAATATTCATTTAACAAGTTGAATAAATATTATTCCCAATTATGGTTTAATAATTATTCAAGGATTCCTGATCACATTTATTTCAACACTAGTTATTCGAGAGAATATATTATGGGAGAAGTAATATATTTATTAGAGAATAATGCAGTGATATTTATTTAAGAAATAAATATTCATTATTCAAGGTTTAATAAATGTGGTGGAGGAAATAAAGAAAATGGAAAACAAAAAGACACATCATGTATATTAATATACACGCCATTTATATTAATATACATGCTTTTTAGTTTTTCTGGGGATTTGCTAGAAATAATATTATTTATTTAATTAAATAATATTAGGTGTAATTCACTGGGTTCATGTTAAGTGATAATAATAGTCAACTATTATTATTAGACATGGGGTCATACTAAGAATTAAACGAAATTAATAAATGATTTCAGGTAATTAATTCATTTTATTATTCTATGTAATAAAATCCCAATTACATTATTCTCATTGTTTTAGCCATTATTTTTTGTTGTGAACAATGGATCTGGAAAAGCTCTTAAGCCAATAGAGAATTATTTTTCCACCAAGAATGCTCTCAAGTTATGAGAGAGATCCACCTCCACTGGATCAAGGAGAGTGTTTTGGAAGCGGCTCTTAATGCGATCGAAGGCAGACATCGTAAGCAGAGGCTCTTTCGCACTAGCACCTGAAGATCCCTTCGGCGATGTCCAAAGATATCTGGAGCATGTGTGGATCACTGCTAGAGGAAGCCTACACTTACCTTATATGATGCAATGATGGATCACATTGGATCATGAGCAAAAACATCAACGAAGATAGAATTTCATCAAGATAATTATTGTCTTTTAATTAAATTAATTATAACCAACATATGATTATCCTCTCTATGGTTCTAGGACTCCCCTCTTTTTCTTTAGTTCTTTGTTCTATTCTGAAGTTCTTTCATTTTATTATCTTGAAGGATATCGGATTGAACATTGTTAATGGAAAAATAAAAGTTGGTTACACCCATCCACGTGCTTCCGCTCTGCCTAAAACCTACATCATAAGCCTATGATCAAACACTTGGCATGATAAAAAATTTAATTCAAAATAATTCAATCAAAATCCATGGAAAAACCTTTATGTCAAGCATGGAATTCAAAAAAAATCCATATCTTTTATAAACATTACACATACGCATAATTTAAATAAAAATGAATTTAAAGAGACTTAAGCATTCTATGATTTGTAAAATGAAGGATTATAAGAGAAAAATATACCTCAATAAATCAGAATAGAGGGAGGCAATGCCAAAATCAAAAGGAAGAAAGGGGATTTACATTGGGAAACACATGAAATTTGAGGGAGGAGACCCCTAAATCAAAGTACAAGGATGTGGAAACCCTCTTAGGGATCCAAGGAGGTTCGACTGAGCATGAAGGAGAAGAGATGAGAGGATCCAAGAAAACACCATAATAATGCAAACCGCAGAACCCAAACAAGAAATCAATGAGAGAGGAGGAGAAAAAAATAGCATACCTTAGATTTGAGGCTTGATTCATCCGATAGAAAGTAGAGGAGGATCACCATCAGCAGTGGACTTCCACAAAATCTTGAGAATCATGAATGAAATTAGTGCGGTTATGATTCTTTTAAATAGATCTGGGAGGGTTTATCAGTGCTTCCAAAAAAGTGCTGATAAAGATGTCATTTATCAACTCTTCAATAGTATTTTTAAAAGGTATATATTTATCAGTGCTAAAGAAGTACTGATAAAAAGAATCTTTATAAGTGCTAAATTTGTAGCGCTGATAAAGGATTTATAATTATAATTATAAATAAAAAATATTTTTAAATTTACTTGTAAATATTTGAATATGATCATAAATGTATTTATATCATTATATTTATTTATATAATTATATATATATATATATTAAATCTTTTCATTATTTAAATATATTAATTATAATTTTATAATTATTTAAATATATAATTATTTATTTATAACTATAGAGATAGTTTTTTTAAAATAATAATTTTTTTATTTGTAACAATAAATATATAATTTTATAAATATATTAAATATACATTTATAAATATATTTAAAATTATTTATTTATAATTATAAATATATTTATATAATTATATATAAATTTAATAAATATTTATAAATATAAATATAGTAAATATATTCATTATTTAAATATATTTACTATAATTTTATAAGTATAAATATATTGATATCATTATATATATTAATATAATTATATATATTAATATAATTATATATATATATATATATTTAATAAATAAATATAAATATAGTTAGTGCATTCATTATTTAAATATATTTATTATAATTTTATAATTATTTAAATATAAATATTTATTTATTTACTTATTTATAATTATATAAATACTATTTAAAAAAATAATATTTATATATTTATATCATTATATATGTCTATATAATTATAAATATATATATATATATATAATAAATATACAGTTACAAATATATTTATTTATGAATCTATTTTTAAAATTATAAATTAATATATAATCATAAATTCATGTATGTTTGAAATTAGTAAAATTGAATAATTAAAAATGAGTACACTTTAAAAATATTAAAAAATGGAAAAGTTTTATTAATTAAATATAAATTATTAAAAAAATATGGATATATATTGAAATAAAGATGAATACATATTTAAAATATTAAAACACAGTAAATATATATATATTAGAAATTGATTAAATTCCAAAAAAATAAAAAAAAATATAAATATTAAAAATTAATAAATAATACCTAATTATAATAATATGAAAAAAATACTGATTAAAAACATAATATATTAAATGTATCATTTGAAATTCTAAAATGAATACTAAAATTTGAATAAATTACATAAATATTAGGTGTATGTGTTTCTATATAAGATTTCATTAATTACGTAAATATTTGTGTGTGTGTGTTGTATATAAAAATGCATTAATTACGTATACGTACTTGTGAAATCAATGTAACACGCATTTGATATATGTTAAATTGAAAAATAAAATGAGATTAAATTAATATTCATTACTCGATGCAATTAGTTGGTATTTTTATATAATATTAATTTTTAATTATAAATCATCATTCACTAAATATGTGACTTATTTAATGTAAGCACAAATATTTTGTGTTATATAAATCATATTTTAGGGAATATTATATATATTGATATATATATATATATATGAATATATTTCTATATTAAATGTATTAATGAATAATTATGTATAAAAACCATTAAAAATGAATAAAAGATTAATATGTTTTTAATTATTACATTTAATTCATTTTCTATATTTATATTTAATATATATTACTTAATACTATTAATAATTAAAATATATGTATATATATATATTAAACTTATTCATTTTTATTAATAATTGTTTCATTAATAATATTTTTTAATTTTTTAATTTATTAATTTTTAATTATATTGTTTAATTATTACAATTTATTCATTTTTTAATTTTATACTTAATTATTACAATTTATTCATATTATATATATATATTTAATATATACTATTTATTAATATTTATAATATATATTTATATGTATATTAAATTTATTCATTTGTATCAAGAATTATTTAATTAATAAAATGTTTAATATTTTTCTTAAGTTACTCATTTTTATTTTTTATTTGTTTAATTATTTCATTTTATTCATTTTATATATCTATATTTAATATGTACTATTTATTAATATTTATAATATATATATATATTGAATTTGTGAATAATTATTTAATTAAAAGATTTAATAATTTATTAATTTATTAATTTTTAATTTTTATTTGTTTAATTGTTTTGATTTTTTATTATTTTTAATACTTTTATTTTTTTATCAGTTTGTTTAAAAAAATTGTCTATGGATCGGGCAGGGTCCTTTAAGACTGGAAAATGAAGGTAGGTAGAGGATCTGGTTAAGTATAGGCTAGGTCAAGGCCCACATGGGCCCATAGAAGGCCCGTATTGGTGTGTGCAGTGTATGCAGGAGCCCATCCCCGCAGAAATCTTTTGAGTAATGGATGTAGCAGAATGATATATAAAGGAGCTCCCTCTCGTGCACTATTTTTATGTGGAATTTTTTCGATGATTATGACCATTATCAACACTAAAAAAAGCACTGATAAAGGGTATCTTTTATCAGTGCTAAAAAAGTGCTGATAAAAGGTACTCTTTATTGGTTCTTTTTTAGCACTGATAAAGGATTACATTTATCATCATTTTTTAGCACTGTTAAAGGCATGTTTTTTGGTAGTGAGGTTTTTCAAAAAACATATTTTCAAATATCAAACCCTTGATTGTAGAGATCAAGTTTAAATTGAGAGGATGCAGTTTATTTAGTGTGGGTAGAATGTAACACCCCAAAATTATAAAAGAATAACATTGTATTCGATAGCATATGCAACACGAAACCCTGAACTTAAATAACCCATGAAATATATTTCTTTAAATTTAACCTCTTCAGTAGCTTGTAGAACACACAACCTGAAGCTGAAATGAACCATAATATAGTATAACTTTATAAACTAGATGTTATATTGGTGATTATTAATAGTACCACTACTGGAACTTAGTGTTTTCCCAATGGTACTATAGCAATAGTTTGAGGAAATCGTTGCTATAGTGTAAAAGAAGCAACATTTTCCAACGGTTTGTTCAAACCATTGGCATTGTGTATATATTCCTAATATTTCCCAACGGTTTGCTTAAACCATTGGGAAAAAACTATTTTCTCTAAGTTATACCAACGGTTTTGATAAACTGTTGGTAAAGGGAAGCTTTCCCAATGGTTTTTAAAAACCGTTGGGAAATTTTTCCCCCAAATACTCAGCGCCCCAGCTCCCAGTCGGTCCGATTGAAGACCAAATCCAGACCTCCTTTGGACGTATTATCAGCCACAAAACACCTTCTAGCTGAATATCCTTCTTCAATCAAACAAATTTTTATTTCTATGCTTCAAATTAGTAAGTGTTACCTTAGTTTTAGTGTTATTCCTCTTTTTATTTTATGTTTGATGTTTTGATTTTGACTAAATTAGAGTTATTGTTGTTGGAATACCGAACCCTTTGTTTGTTTTATGTTTTTCTTATTCTACACTTCATACATCGTAAATGGTATTTTTAGTGGGGGGTTTTTAGTGCAGGGGGTAAAGGATTTGTTTTATGTTTTTTGTTAAGTGGGGAAAACGGTTTATTTTATGTTTTTTTATGTTTTTTTCTAGTGGGGTTTTATGTATTAAGTTTAGTGGGGATTTATGTTTTTTGTTTAGTGAAATGGCTAATGAATGATAGTTTGGATTTTTTAATGAATAAAATGACTTTAAATAAAAATACGCTAAGGGGGGTTGTAGGAGGGGTAGGGGGGATGTCCATGTGTGGGGGGATGTCCAGGTGGGGGTGGGTTGTCCAGGGGGTAGGGGGATGTAGGTGGGGTAGGGAGCTATAATGGTGTGGGGGGTATGGGCTACCCCAAGGAGGGGTGTGGGTTGTTCGGGGGGTCAGGGTGGGGTGTCCAGGTGGGGGAGGGGGTGTGGGTGTCCGGGGAGGGGGTGGGCTGTCTCGGTGGGGGGGGTGGTTGTCCTGGTGGGAGGATGTCCAGGTGGGGGGTGGCTGTCCAGGTGGGGGGGATGTCCAGGTGGGGCTGGGGGTTGGTTGTCTAGGTGGGGGGGCGGTCCAAGTGGGGGGGCTATCCAGGTGGGGGGGGGGGGGCTGTCCAGGTGGGGGGATGCAGGGGAGGGGGTGGTCTTTCCTAGGGGGTGGGTTGTCTTGGGTTGGCGGGGCTCTCTAGGTGGGGGAGGGGGTATGGGCTATCCAAGGTGGGGGGGCTGTCCAGTGGGGGGCTGTCCAGGTGGGGGGCTATAGGGGAGGTGGTGGGTTGTCCAAGGAGGGGGTGGGTTTTCCAGGGGTGGTGGTGGGTGGGCCATCCAGGTGGGGGAGGGGGCGTGGGCTTTCAAGGGGGGGGTGGGCTGTCCAAGGGGGGGTTTGTCCAGGTGGGGGAGGGGGTGTTGGTTGTCTAGGGAGGTGGGGGGTGGGGGTGTGGGCTGTCAAGGGGTGTGGGTTGTCAAGGGGGGGTGGGCTGTCCAAGGGGGTGGGGGTTGGCTATCCAGGTGGGGGAGGGGGTGTTGGTTGTCCAAGGGGGTGGGGGTGGGCTGTACAGGTGGGGGTGTGGGCTGTCCAAGGGGGTGGGGGTGGGCTGTCCTAGACACCTCGTACCCCCTGGACAGCACCCACCCTTGGAAAGCCCCCCCCCCCCACCACCCCCATCTCCCCCCCCCCCCCCGACCCCCCCCTATACAGCCCTACCACCCCCGTGGATAGCCTGCCCACCCCCCCTGGACACCCCGTACCCCCTGGACATCCCCCCCCCACCCCCGTGGAAATCCCTCCCACCCCCCTGGACACCCTGTACCCCCTGGACAGCCCCTCCACCCCCGTGGACAACCTGCCCACCAACCTCGTACCCCCTGGACATCCAGGCCCACCCCCAGAACACCCCTCCCCCCGTGGATAGCCCCCCCACCCTCGTGGACAGCCCGCCCACCCCCTGGACACCCTGTACCCCCTGGATAGCCTTACTACCCCTGCCACCCCCCTGGACAGCCCTCCCACCCCATGGACACCTCGTACCCCCTGGAACCCCCCCCCCCCCCCACCCCCTGGAAAGCCCCCCACCCCCTGGACACTCCCGACCCCCTGGACAGCCCTTCCACCCCCGTGGACAGCCTTCCCACCCCCCTGGATAGCTCGTACCCCCAAGACCCCCCCCCCCCCCCCGCTGACACATTCCCACCACCCCTCGTACACCCCACATCCCCCCGGACGCCCCCCACCCCTGGAAATCACCCCCTGCTACCCCTGACCCCACTGGACAGCCCCACCACCCTCATGGATAGCCCAACCACCCCCCGTGGATAGCCCACCCGCCCCTTGGATAGCCTGCCCACCCCCCTAAACACCCCTACCCCCCTGGACAGCCCAACCACCCCCGTGGATAGCCCACCCACCTGGACACCCCGACCCCCCTAGACATCCCCCCACCCCCTGGACACCTCTGACCCCCTGGACAGCCTCGCCACCCCCCTGGACACCCCGCACCCCCCTAGACACTTCCTCCCCCTTGGGAAATGTATGTGATCACTCAAATTATCTACTAAAATATAAAATTTCTTCAATCTAAAATTTAGTCAACTTCTGAATAATTCTCCTCCACAATTGTAAATGATCTTGTACACTCATGTATAGTTCTTCAAAGATATTTTGTTATAAATATAGTATTTTGTTGTCTTTTATATTATGATTCACATATAGAGTAGTGTGTCAGTTATGGTTTCATATAAAGTGAACAATTCTTGTTTACTTAAATATATTTTCCATGAAACTTCAATCTTATTGAATTTCTTCTGATGAAATGACATATAACAATTATTTTTTTACAGAATGGATAGAAGATGGATGTATTAAACCGATTAGATCTCAAGCGATTCAAAACAATTTGGAGAGCTTTTTATATTTTTCATTTCACAATGCTTCAGATAGTGGTTGCATACCCTACCCATGTTCTAATTGTGTTGGAAGACCTTGGTTGATCCGTGACAAAGTCAGCTACCACATAACCAAATATGGTTTTCAAGCACACTACTATGTTTGGTATCACAATGAGGAGAAAATGAAATCTCAAATTACTGATGATCCAAATGAGAAAACTGGAGTAGAGAATTTGTTATATGACCGGTTTTCGTTTATTCATCATCATGAAAAATAAAGGATTCTGACCCAAGAAGACTTAGATATGAGCACACATGATGCATATAATGAAAATGATGATGTTTTTAGTGTGAAAAAATTGAATGATACTACCACGACTCCAGTATATTGACTATGCGATAAAATGAAAAAGCTATAATTTTTAATCTGATTATTATATGGGAAAAATATGTATGGTATTTCTAATATAGTACTAGATTACATTCTTACCTTCTTACAGGATTTACTTCCAGGTGATGCAGATATTCCCTCAAACCACTATATGGCAAGGAAGTTTATTGAGGAACTTGGATTTTCAAGCAACAAAATTCATGATTGCCCAAAAGATTTTAGTTTATTCTGGGAGGAAATCTCTGAACGAAATGATTGTATAAAATGTGGCACGTCCCGCTAGAAGTCAAAATCTGCTGGAACACCATCCCACGTGCCACAGAAAGTAATGTGTCACTTTCTATTGATCCTCAGACTCCAGAATATTTTTATGTCTGATGAAATATCAATAAAAATGAGATGGATGATACCGAGAGAAAGAAGACTAATTATGAGTTGGTTCACCCTGCAGATGGATTTGCATGGTAGAGATTTGATGCTCGGTATCCTGATTTTGTAGCTGACATGCATAATGTGAGGTTGGGTCTTTTATGCGACGGTTTTAATCTGTTTGGGCATATTCTTACTTTTCACAGCACATGGCCAATTTTTATACGCATTTATAATCTTCCCCCATGGTTGTGTATAAAAAAAACCTTTCACTTTCATGAGTATACTCATATCATTCCCTTCTGATCCTAGCATTGATATTTCCGTATACATGCAACCTTTAATAAAAGAGTTGAAACTTCTTTGGGATGTGGGTGTGTGCACATATGATGCATATTTGAAAGACATATTTCAGATGCATGTTGCGCTTATGTGGACGATCAATGATTTTCAAGCTTATGCAATGATATTTAGATAGAGCACAAAGGGAAAATGGTCATGTCTTATTTGTATGAAAAATACATGATCCAGAATACTGAAATATCATTGTAGTTTCAGTTTTATAGGACATCGACGATTATTTCCAATGGACCATCCATATAGAAATAATCTTCGAAGATTTGATAATACCATAGAGACCAATGATCCAACTCAGCATATGTTTGGAACTGAAGTGATTAATGAATTGAAGGATTTTAGTTTTTCATTCGGGAAGGGTCAAATGAAATCTGGAAAGAGAAAGAATGTTTCCACTAAAACCTATTACAATTGGAGGAAGAGGAGTATCTATTTTTATTTGCCTTATTGGTCAACCAATTTGTAACGTCATTACTTAGATGTAATACATATTGAAAATAATATATGTGAAATGTTTCTTTTGATACTTCTAAATGTTAAGAAAAAGATAAAACATGATTTACGGTCTCAGCGTGACTGGGTGGATTGGCACATCAGACCATAATTGAATCCTGTGTGTATTAGTGAAAATAAATGGAAAGTTCCATGTGCTTCTTATGTGATGACACCTATGAAAAAAAACAATTTCTAGAAGTATTAGATATTATTATAGTTCCTAATGTCTATTCAAGCAACATATCTAAACGGGTCAATAGAAGAGATTTGAAGCTAAAATCTTTGAAGAATCATGATTATCAAGTTCTTCTGCATGAGTTGATTCCAATAGCAATCCTTCATCTTTTGTATAATAATATAAGGGTGAATTTTATTTGGTTGTTCCATTTTTTAGAGATCTTTGTGCTAAGAAGTTGTCCAAGTCTTTCTTGCAAAAAATGTTGACAGATGCCCCATTAATTTTGTGTGAGTTGGAGAAAATATTTCCTCCATTTTTCAGATGCATGATGCATCTGACTATCCATATTCCCACTAAAATAATTCTCAAAGGACCTATTTCTTTTCTTTGGATGTATCTAACTGAATGAAATATGTACACATTAAAGTCTTATGTCCAAAACAGGAATCATTCTGAAAGTTCTATCGAGAATGGTTACTTGGCTCAAGAATGTATGGATTTTTGCTCAACGTATTTGTCTGATCTTACTACAATAACGAACAGACCAATGAGAAATGAAGAAGAATAGTATGAGAAAATTGAACCCAGTTTTCCATCACTTCCTCAAACAAGAGGAATTTCTGGATCATATACATTGAAGACATTAAGCCTTAGAGAGTGGGAGATGGCACATCGCACGGTTTTGTTCAACTGTGATTTGTTCAATGACTACATCAGATAACTAAATTGAATATGTATATCTTACATATATATCGGTTAATCTATTCATATTTTTTATCTATAGGGAACATAAAACAATGATAAATAGAAAGCATCGTTCGTTGTCTTTGAGAAGGAGGGAGTATTTTCATAGCAAACCGTTTTCTGCTTGGTTAAAATTGAAGTTAAATATATTACTATTTAAAATAATTAAATAAATATTTGATTAAGTTTAATATTTATTTATACTACAGGTTTTGAGTTTTTCTACTGACTCTGTCTCTGAGGAAATAAGATCTTTGGCTTTTGGTCCTAATACCATGGTTCATGACTATAAATAAATTGTTATCAATGGGTACAAATTTATTGTCACTGAACGAGAAAAGAACCTGAGAACAAAACATGATGGAGTTATGGTTATTTCCATAATAGATTGTTATGCTATTGCATCAGATAGTAGACCTCTATTTGAAAATGTGGGTTATTATGGAGTCGTTGAAAATATAGTAATTTTGGATTATTACTCTCATGGATGAGTCACGATGATGAAATGTCATTGATTTGATTTGATGATGAGATAGGGAACATTTATTGATGATTTTGGATTTAGATTAATTAATATGACTCACACTCTTCCTACTGAAGAACCATATGTATTGGAATCAATGGATAAAGAAGTTTTTTATGTCAAATACCAACTTCGACCTGAATTTGGTGTCATAGTTGGAGTAATTCCGAGACATATTTTTGATGATGGTGATGATGTAATTGATATTGTCCCTACTTCCATTGGAACCAATCCATTTATTTCTTTTGATGACTCAAATAGCTCAATTTTCATAGTTACTTGTGAACTTGAAGTTGTGGTGGAAAATATATAGAATCATCCATCCATGTTCTCAATTATTTTGGTTTACCTTGAGTTGGGTTGTTAAGGTTGGTACTACTCAAATTAATTTAATATTGATTACAAATATGTTGTATCAGATTTGACCGTTATGTGCATTTTCAATGTTTATTGGTTGGAATTTTTATTTGAATTGCATTTTGTAATTTGGACTTAAACAGTATTTAAACCTATGAAACTAACATTTGTAACTTGGTGAACATTTCAATGCTTCAACTGTGATTTCTATAAAATTAGTATGACTCTAAGACCTCTCTTTAACATTTTACCAGGTAATGAACATGATGGTTTGTATTATTATGAAAAACATGTATTGAAACCGGCATCATCTACATGAGATAGAGAAATTAAATTTTTCCTTAATTCTGACAACTACTTCACCACTTATGAATCTAGTATAATCAATGTTCCATGATTTTAATATACTGATGACACTTAGTAAATAATCATCCTACTAAAAATTAAATTTCTTTATTACATCTTGTACGATTTATTGACTACATTATATATTTTTTCAAGCTCACCTAAAACAATGGTGAGTTAAATTATCCATGAATCCCCCTATTCCCTCTCATTTATTTTGTTTTTTGGGTTACACATAAGTTATCATTTTCTATTTACTTCCATATTTGTTTTCAAATGTAGTAAAATGAAACCAATTGAAGAGAGTTGATGAAAATAGATTATGGACAACAGTCGTCGCATGGCTAAGCTGGGCATTCCGCCACTAGTGTCTGCAGTGAGTATTTAATTCAAATATATTTTTTAAAATAATATATAATGTCATGTGATTTTTTTTAAACATTTTTTTAGGATCCATCAATTAGGTGAAAGTTATTTGATTAGAAGCCTAGTAGTGGTCATAGTAATTAGGGTGTTCGTATGAGGGGGGTGGTATGGGAGCTAGACGATCTGGTCAGCGTACCCGATTAGACCCTGCCCCTCCCACTGACATACCATCCATCCAACATTCTGATCTTAGTGTGTCGTTAGGGACACATGGTATATTTTTCCCTCCCATGTATTCACCACCCTTTACATCTGAGCCTCCTCACCCGTCTGTACCATATCTGATGATGATTCCCACTCCCCATCCAGCATTTGGCCAGCCATCCCTATCATCTTCTTTTACTTCTTCTTCCTTCTCTTTAGGCTTTTATATTCCATCTTCTTCCACTACTGCTCTGCTAGAGTCTATCCCTACAGAGCATACATTGGGACTCACCCCATCTGTATAGGGTGTTCCTTTAGTATATGCGGATCCAGTGGTGCCCATTGATCATACTACCATAGGTATACTTATACAAACCTAACTAATTGTTACACCATTATTTATTTTCATTATAACATGTGTTGATAAAATATTTGTTTTTCTTTCATAACAGATGCATCTACTGATGGGAGGAAGGGTCGGGGGCGTACAGGAATGCATTCAGTGTGGAACTATTGCACGTAGTTGATGGTGGACTACAATGAAGATATTCAGATGATTGAAAAATCAGGGTAGCAATGTCGGAGTTTTTTTTTATGCTTGCCAAATACTCTGACATCATTCCTGTCAGCCTACTCTCATGGAGTCAGCTGCCAAATGAAGTCAAGGGTACATCCTAGACAGAGATATGGGTAAAAAATATGTTTTATTTAATGAAATATATTAATTTTTGTATTTATATGAATTAATATTTTTGTTTTAGCTGTGGTTTAATTTCCCCGATGATGAGGGTGCACAGCCAGCACGTCTAAAGGATTTAGGTGAGCTTTGGAGAGCTTTTAAGCATGATTTGAACATTTGTTGACGTGCTAGAGTGGGCACAAAGTTAGAGGTGGTCCCTGTCGTGGATGATTGTCCATTAGAATAGTACCAACAGATGATTACTCATTGGATGACTAGCCAATTTATGGTATTAATCAAATTAGAAGTATTTAAATGAAAATTTTCATGTTTTTCGTTAATACTAATTATTGAAATTTATTTAGGATGGATCTGTAAGAAATAAAAAAACATTTATGCTAAAAAATATGTCCACACATTGGGACGTACTATGATGCCAGATCATAAGAGACAGCAGGTATGACAGTTTATAATCTTTCTTTATGACTTGCATTTTCTATTGCTTCCTCCATAATTTATTAGATTGCTAAATTTGTTATATAATTTTAGTTATGAAATTACTATGTTTTTTTGTCCTATTTTTAATTATGGTTTTCTACATTAAATGTCATTGTAGAGGCATAAATTGAATATAGAAGGACATGTGCCTTGAAAAAAACTGTTTTGGTCAAGTAGAAAGAAGAAAGATGGAAGCGTGGTTAATGAACCGGCTCAGCAGTAGATTGTAAGTTTTACTTTGTAGATTTAAAATTTTAATCTATATTTTTTAACTTAATAATCTATTTATATGTGTAACAGGCTTCTTTAGAGGACCTTGATGCCCAAGAACCTGACAATTTTGGGCCAAACGATCACTTACATCAGGTGTTGGGATATGAGAACCCTGGTAGAGTACGTTGCCGACCTGGGAAGAGTATAGTTCCGATGAGGTATTATCCCTCCTCATGTATGATTTTTAGTGCCAATGAGTTGCAGAAGGTTAAGGAACAGGTAGAACAAGCTGAAAAAAGGGCCACAGAGATGGAAAAATAGTCTTCTAGGGAAAACATTGCATTTATGAAACTGATGGAAGCTTTATGTCCAACACTTCCACTATAGGCCAACACTGATTGTGATGAATATATGTCATCGATGCTTTATATATATTGTGTACCAGGTGGTAGTTCTAGTGGTGGTCAAGACGATGGTGAGGAGGAGGCTGAGGCAGAGGAGGAGGAGGGCCAGGAGGAGGCCGAGGTGGAGGAGGAGGCCGACGAGGAGGCCGAGGTGGTGGAGGAGGGCGATGAGGAGGTCGAGGATGAGTACAAGGGTGAGGAGGAGGGCAGGGACGATGATGGGGATGACGATGAGGATGAGGGTGAGGGTGATAATGATGGTGATGATAGTGATGGTGATGTGGGACAGATTGATCTGTTACATTTTTTACTAATATTACTGACCTTTGATGTTTATTGATTTTTTGTGCCTGAATATATGTGTGATTAGTTAGGTCACATTATATTTATTTTTTATCTATTTTAATGGAATTTTAATTTTTTAGTGGAATTTAGAAAATTAATGGTTTGATTAGAAGTTGATATATTGAAATTGTTTTTTAACCTTGAAAGTATTTTCTTAGAAAATATGTAAATATCATCCCATGTGTTCGATACAGCCCCCCAAACAGCCCCCCCCCCCCCCCCCCCCACCCTCCTCCCTAGACCCCGAACATCCCTCATAGACCCCCCAGACAGCCCCCCTACCCTTCTCCCTGGACCCCGGACAGCCCCCCACCCTCCTCCCGGGACCCCGGAAAGCCCCCCCTCCTCCCTGGACCCTGGATATCCCCCACCCCAACCTCCTCTCTGGACCCCGTACATCCCCCAGATAGCCCACGGACAGCCCCCCACCCTCCTCCCTGGACCCCGGATAGCCCCCCCTCCTACCTGGACCCTGGAAACCCCCCCCCCCACCCTCCTCCCTGGACCTCGGACATCCCCCCATACAACCCCCCCACCCACCTCCCTAGACCTCAAACAGCCCCCTCCTCCCTGGACCATGGACCCCCCCCCCCACCCACCCTCCTCTCTGGACCCCAGACAGCCCCCCAGACAGCCCCCAAATAGCCCCCCCCCCCCCCACCCTCCTCCCTGGACCCCAGACAACCCCCTAGATAGCCCCCCACTCTCCTACCTAGACCCCGGATAGCCCCCCCCCCCCCCTCCTTGGACCCTGGACAGCCCCCGGACATCCCCCAGACAGCCCCCCTGACAGCACCCCCACCTTCCTCCCTCGACCCCGGGCAGCCCCCCGACCTGACATCCCAACATTGGGAGAGCGGAGATTCGGCATATATAAAACATCACGACAATTCAAAAAAGGATAAGGACCACCTACCTTGATTCCAGAGACAATCACACTCTTTATTCGGAGACTTGGATCCCAATCTAAGCTCTCTTTAAAATGGACACCCTTTTAAGTAAAAACAACTAGCATCTGGAAAACTGACCAAACGTATTTGGATTGTGTTGATACTTTAGAACAAGGATCAATGGGTCATTTGTGACATGTATGAGTCAAAAACACCTCAATATGAGGCAAAGTGTGGTCAGTACCACTCAAAGTGTCTCAATTTTATTTTAATTGGACAACATTCTAAGTGAAAACAACAACTGGCATACGGAAAATTGACCAAATGCATTTGGATTCTATTTATACTTTTGGAAAACGATCCATGGGTAATTACTGACATGTACAAGTAAACCCCGCCTCAATATAAGGCATGGTGTGGCTGGTAACAATCAAATTGTCTCACTTTTATTTGAAATGAACAAGATTTTAAGTGAAAACAAAAACTTGCATAAGGAAAACTGACAAAACGCATTCTTATTCTATTGATACTTTAGTAAAATGATCCATGGGTCATTTTTGACATGTAAAAGTCAACCCCGCCTCAATATGAGGCATGGTGTGGTCGGTACCACTCAAACTATCTCACATTTATTTGAAATGGACAGGATTTTAAGTGAAAACAACAACTTGCATACAAAAAACTGACCAGATGATTTCTGATTGTATTGATAATTTAGGAAAATGATCCATGGGTCATTTTTTACGTGTACGAGTCAACCTCACCTCAATCTGAGGCATGGTGTGGCCGGTATCACTCAAAGTGTTTCTCTTTTGTTTAAAATGGACAGTGTTTTAATTAAAAACAACAGACTTGTGGAAAACCGACGAAACATATTCTGATTGTGTTGATACTTTATCACAAGGATACATGGGAAATTTTCTATGTGTACTAGTCAACCCCGACTCAATCCGAGGTAAGTTGTGGCCGGTACCACTCAAAGTGACTCACCTTTATCTGAAATGGACAATATTTTAAGTGAAAACAACAACTGACATACAGAAAACTGACCAAAGAAATTCAGATTGTGCTGATACTTTAGGAAAACAATCCATGTTTCATATTTTATGTGTATGAGTCAACCTCGACTTAATCTGAGGCATGGTGTGGACGATATCACTCAAAGTGTCTTTCTTTTGTTTAAAATACACACCCTTTTAAGTAAAAACAACTAGCATATGGAAAACCGACCAATCATATTCGGATTGTGTTGATACTTTAGAACAAGGATCCATGGTTCATTTTTGATGTTTATGAGTCAATCCCACCTCAATCTGAGGCATGGTGTGTCCATTACCACTCAAAGTGTCTCACTTTTATTTGAATTGGACAACATTTTAAGTGAAAACAACAACTAGCATATGGAAAACCAACCAAACGCATTAGGATTTTTTTGATACTTTTGTAAAATGATCCATGGGTCATTTTTGACTTGTACGAGTCAACTTTGCCTCAATCCAAGGCATGGTGTAGTTGGTACCACTCAAACTGTCTCACATTTATTTGAAATGGACAGGATTTTAAGTGAAAACAACAACTTGCATACAGAAAACCAAAAAAATGCATTCGGATTCTGTTGATACTTTATTAAAATGATACATGGGTCATTTTTGACTTGTATGAGTCAACCCTTCCACAATTTGAGTCACGGTGTGGTTGGAACCACTCAAACTGTCTCACTTTTATTTGAAATGGAAAGGATTTTAAGTGAAAACCACAACTTGCATACGGAAAATCAACAAAATGCTTTCTGATAGTATTGATACTTTAGTAAAATGATTCATGGGTCATTTTTTATGTGTATGAGTCAATACCGCCTCAATTTGAGGCATGGTGTGGCCGGTATCACTCAAAGTGTCTCTCTTTGGTTTAAAATGGACACTGTTTTAAGTAAAAACAACAGACATTCAGAAAACCGACCAAACTTATTCTGGTTGTGTTGATACTTTACCAAAAGGATCCATGGGTCATTTTTGATGTGTACAAGTCAACCCAATCTTAATATGAGGCACGGTGTGGACGGTACCACTCAAAGTGTCTCACTTTTATTTGAAATGGACAACAATTTAAGTGAAAACAACAACTAGCATATGGAAAACTGAACAAACGCATTTGGATTATGTTGATACTTTATGAAAATTATCCTTGGGTAATTTTTGACATTTATAATTAAACCCTACCTCAATCCAAGGCATAGTGTGTTCAGTACCACTCAAACTGTCTCACTTTTATTTGAAATGGACGGGATTTTAAGTGAAAACAATAACTTGCATAGGGAAAACCAACCAAACGCATTTGGATTCTATTGATACTTTTGTAAAATGATCCATGGATAATTTTAAACGTGTAATAGTCAACCTTGCCTCAATCTGAGGCATGGTGTGGCCGGTACCACTTAAACTGTCTCACTTTTATTTTAAATGGACATGATTTTAAGTGAAAACAACAACTTGCATACGGGAAACCAACCAAATGCATTCAGATTCTGTTTATACTTTAGTAAAATGATCCATGGGTCATTTTTGATGTGTATGAGTCAATCCTTCCTCAATTAGAGGCACACTGTGGCCGGTACCACTCAAACGGTATCACTTTTATTTGAAATGGATAGGATTTTAAGTGAAAAAAACAACTTGCATAAGAAAAATAGACCAAACGCTTTCTGATTGTATTGATACTTCATAAAAATGATACATGGGTCATTTTTGATGTGTACGAGTCAACCCCACCTCAATTCGAGGCACGGTGTGGCTGTTATCACTCAAATTGTCTCTCTTTTGTTTAAAATGGACACTGTTTTAAGTAAAAACAATAGACATTCGGAAAACCGACCAAACGTATTCTGATTGTGTTGATACTTTAGCACAAGGATACATGGGTCATTTTTTGTAAGAAACCAAAACTTCTTTTCAGTTATATGACCCTTGTTTGATGCTTTTTATGGTTATAATGTTAAGGGTGATGAATGGGAGAGTCGAAAGAACTTTGAATGAAGTTTTGAGACAAGGGGGAAGTCGCATGGGCGGTGCACGGTTTGTCTAACCGTGCAGCCAAACCATGCGTGGAGGGTCTTCTAAGGCAGTGGCTAACACACGTTTAGTGCCTAGTTTGTCTATCCATGTGGCCAAACCGTGCATGGAGGGTCTTCTGAGGCATTTACTAACAAACGGTTAGTGCACAGTTTGTCTAACCATGCAAGAAAACCATGCAGGCACTTAAGTGAGATCATAAAAAATTGGATCTCACATGTTTTTTCCTCTAAGTGGCTTGTTTTTCCTCCTAAGCAGGCATAACTTGGGATTTTTCTTCTCATAAGGTCAAAAAAGGCTCTCCCATCAATCTAGAAGTGATCTGAAGGCTTCTCTAGGCGAATCGAAGTTGGATTCTTGAGGTATTTAGATGTTCTTCTTCGTTCTTGTTCAGTTTCTTAGATCTACTTAGATCTACTTATCCTCTTCTCTTAGTTTCTTAGATCTACACCCGTTATGGGTATATCTAAGTGTGTGGATGAAAAGTTTGAAGAGTTTTGGTCTTGGTCTTGTTTGGATAAGAGATCTAAGGTGGGTTCTTGAAGAATCAACCCGGTTTTCTTGTGCGTTCTTCATTTTTGGGGGTTTTCATCAAAACCTTTGAGGTAGGTGGTTTGTGCCTTTCTGTTGAAAGTCATTGAATGTTTTGTGAAAATTCCACAAAAAACCTTGAACGGGGTATTTCGTGTTTTCCATTTTATCCCTATTGTTTCTTTCTTTGCTTATATGGTAGAGTAGAGGATATTTTTTGTGAATAGGGTGAATTGTTGTGCCTTGGATGTTTTTGCCATGCATGTTTTCCTGTTTTAACCTTTGGGTCTTGTTTGTCGTTAGGCTTCTATTTACTTTCCATGCCTAGTATTGTAGGATGGTATGAATGTAGTTCTAAATTGATGATATTCCATAGAATGTTAGCCAAGTAGTTCTTGAGGTTTACCTTGGTCGTTACGCGCGCTATACTTATTTGAATTACACAGGGCCATGAGAACCTAGTGTAGTAGACCACAGGGAGAATGGACATAAGGGCTTCTCCATAGAGTCTTTATAATTTTATGATTCAATACCACAGGGGGAATTGACATTGAGTGCTTCCTCGGAGTGTATGTAGTTCCTCGACGTAGGCCACAGGGGGAATTAGATGTTGAATGCTTCCCTAGAGCGCCTTTAGTACGATATGAGACTATATTTAGAATTGATGGTGAGTGCTTCCCCTGAGATTCTATTCTTTAGCTGAACCATAGGGGAGAGACTGTGTGTGCCTCCTAGAGGGTTTCTAGTACTTGTTGGTTGAACCATAGGGGTTAGGCTTTGAGAAATACCCAGAGGGTTACCTATTTGTTTCTACTTACTTGAGTAGCTGATTTAATTGTTTGTGAATTAAATGCTTGAAACTGAGTATTGTTTGTTGTTGAATACTTTCCTTGTTTACTACTTTCTGTACTTTTACCTGCCATATATTCATTGACTGTTAGGAACAGATCTTGTGGTGGTTGCCTATTGGGATTTAGTCTCACACCCTGTTTGGGCCATGCTTTTGGGCCCAAATAGATTATATTTCGGCAGGTATAGACAAGGGAAATCACCCTTCGACTTCAGGTACTTGATTGCATTGGAGCTGGAGAGCATGGGACCAAGCTGAGGCTTGCAATGCTAAGGAGTTGCTAATTTGTTTTCTTTTTTCACTTTGGTTTAGTACTGTATTCAACATTGTGACTTGTTTGGATACTTTCCTAGACATATATGTATCATGCATCTTTATATATATATGTGCTCCATTTGTTTACACTTTTAGTCTTCCATTGTTTACTCTTGTATGGATTTTTACTGCTTCCGCTATTGCTTTTGTTTATCTTCTACTGTGTACTCTACCAATGAGGGCATAGTTTCCCCACTACAACACCCAAGGCCCTCGCTTCTAGTCGGAAGCCTCTGGCATTCTGGGAAATGTGCTTGAGGCCATGTGACCAACCAGGTACGGGGCGCCTCTGGGTGGCTTCCGGAACTGGGACGTTACAAAGTGGTATCAGAGGGTTTCTTTTCTCTTGATTTACTATTTGGAGCCTATAGCCAGGGATAGGACAGAATAGGTACTTGGTAATAAGTTGTGCCAGGGAGTAGCTAACCCGTGTATAGGGAAAATTCATACTACCTCGTTTATTGCAATTTTACTGGTTTTTAATTTTACAATTGACTTGATTTCACTGTTGGGTGATTCACATTTTTTGTGTTGTTACCGTTGTTGATATTGTGGTTCTATTTCTGTTGCAACCTGATAAGATGAGGGTATACCATCTCATGCATCATATAGGCACTTTCTAGAATTCACATGTCATGCATTCTTTCCATGCCATCTAGGAAGCATTAGCAATTACATGTTGATGTGATAGATGTTGTGTAGAATATGCATGGTGTTGTGATAAATTCCTTGATAAAAAATATCTACTATTTGATAGGGTATTGTTTGTGAAGGTTTTATTTGAATGAACACCAAACTTTGGTTCCTGAGGTGTTATGGGCCCTCATAGACTGGAACTTGGTGGATCATCTCCTTGTCTTTGCTTGTTTTTAACATGTATAAGATGCCAAGATTTGATTCGTGAGGAGTATGGGCCCTCACAGATCAGAATTTGGCATGTTCAATGTTCGTTTCAGTGTTTATCTGGGTCTCAGATTAGTTTCTAAGGCTTACTGTCCAGAAAAACCCAGAATGTACACCTTGTAGTTTTGACTACATGACTTGTGTTCTTCTGTTTGGTAAGAAACAGTCTTTCTATGTACACGTTGTATACTCCTATGTTTCAGCCCATGTCAATCTTGATCTGAGGTGTGAGTTTGAACTTGCAAAGTCATGTCACCGAGACGTCCTCCAGTTGTACACTAGACACAAGGTGGTGATCAGACACCGGATATGGCTGATCAGGGTCATCCTGTAGATCCTCCTGCTGTGCCAGCCTTGGCACTAGTAGTTATACCAGTTGAAGGAACTGATGCGTAGTTTAGGGAAGGATTTCTAAGGATGATTCAGACCTTCCAGGGTGCACTGCCTCTTGCCTCGTCTATGGAAGACTTGACACAGATTTTCCAATAGCAGCACCCTCCCACCTTCACAGGGGAATGAGGACCTGAGGCTGCAGATTCATGGCTAGAAGCCATGCTGACTATCTTCAAGCATCTAGAAACGCCTTCATAAAGGTGGGTCAAGCTCGCTACCTATATGCTACGAGACTCTGCCAAGAGGTGGTGGGATGTGGTATCACAGGTGATTCATCACCAGGTTATGGTGTGGGAAGAGTTTCAGTGTGTCTTTTATGACTAATTCTATCTGAATACCCTGAGGGCCGACCAAACCCGGGAGTTCATGAGCCTGGAGCAGGGTAATCTTTCTATCATGGAGTATTCCTCTCGTTTCACCAAGATTTAGTGTTTCACACCCCTCTAGGGAGGATATGGGTTGTTATTGGCAAGGAAGTTTGAGGATGGTCTCAGATGGGAGATCCGCTCATAGGTTAATATCTTCAGGTTGACTTCCATCACTTCCATCGTCAACCAGGTACTGATTGCGGAGCGCAATCTGAGAGATTCTGGAGCTGAGAGCCAAAGCGGTTCAACTTCCAGAGTTGGTGCTTCACCAGCTAATAGTAGGAAGCATCATAGGGAGTCTACGTGTGGTAATCCGAGACAGCGAGACACATCTTCAGGTAGCCAGGTGGTATGATCCCAGTGTGGAAGGGTTGGGCATACGAGGCTGCAGTTCCAGAGAGACCCAGTGGAGTTCCAATCTTGCGGTAAGATGGGCCACCTTCAGCACTTCTGTCAGTTTTTCTCACCAGCAGCTGGTGACAGAGGCACATCCATGACTCTTTGTTCAGGATCAACACCACCAGTTTCTCACCAGTCTAGGAACTGGAGTTCTTCCGGCCATTCAGACCAATGTGGTGGTCGAGGCCGTGGTGGTCAGTCATCGGTCTTTCAGCAACAGCAAGGTGGATCAGCTCAAAGTGGTCAGGCAGGGTCACAGGGTCATGGTACAGGTCAGGCTTTTGCAGTGGATCATACCCTACAGGAGCAGGATCCCAGACCCTCTACAGTTTGAGGTATGATCTTAGTAGCCTCAGTTTTATCTTCTACTCTTTTCGATACAGGGGCTTCCCATAGATTTATTTCTGTTACTGTTTTGGAGAGCCTTGGGCTCTACATCGTTTCCTCGACCGATACTTTGACTCTAGACACACCATTGGGGACTAGGATGGCTAGTGTACATCAGTGCAATGAGTGACCTCTAGAGGTGGCTGGGTATCACTTTCTATGGGATCTTTATGTCCTAGAGATGACAGGATATGATGTCATTCTCAGAATGGACTAGATAGTTCCCTTCTAGGTATTCGTCGACTGTTATTGTTGTAGGGTGATTTTCATATCACCATAGGGTGGACCTTTTCTTAATAAGGGCGAGTGGTACGTCTGGGTGAGCAGAGCAGGTCCAGAACATCTTGGGTTGGGGACAGTTACAGCTCAGATTTCTAGTCTTTATCTGGATTACCAGGGGACATCACAGTTAGACTTTCCTCCAATGGTGGATCATTTCAGAGATGTCTTTCCAAAGTACTTTTCAGGTTTTCCTCTAGAGTGTGAGGTATACTTTTCTATTGAACTCGTGATAGGAGAAGCACTGGTGTCCATTCCTCCTTATTGGATGGATACACCTAAGTTACAGAAGCTCAATAAGTAGTTGGAGGAGTTACAGGCAAAGGGTTTCATCTGACCCAGTACTTCTCTGTGGGGTTCACCTATTCTATTTACAAAGAAGGCAGACAGTACCCTCATGATTTGTGTGGATTATCATAAGTTGAACCAGTTGATGGTCAAGAACTGATATCCCTTGCCTAGGATTGATGACCTCTTTGATCATCTTCAAGGAGCTCGGGTGTTCTCAAAGATCGACTTGAGGTTTTTTTATCATCAATTGTGCGTTAGACCATCAGATATACCTCTTACATCCTTCAGGAGAAATTATGGCCTATAATAGTATACAGTTATGCCGTTCGGTCTCACGAACGTGCCAACAGTTTTCATGGAACTGATGAATAGAGTGTTTCATCCATACTTAGACTCTTTCGTGGTGGTCTTCATGGATGATATCTTTGTGTACTCTCACACTAGACACAACCATGATACCCATCTTGAGATCATTTTTAGTACACTGAGGGAGCATCAGTTATATGCTAATCTCTCAAAATTTCACTTTTGGATAGATTAGATTCACTTTTTGTGCCATGTTATCTTAGAGACCCGAGTATCAGTGAACCCAGAGAAAGTGAGAGCAGTAGTTTCCTGGGAGCAGCCAAGGAACATCTTTGAGGTGTAGAGTTTTCTAGGGATATCTAGATACTACAGGCATTTCATATTGGACTTTTCATGATTACCATCACCGCTGACAGTTCTGACCAAGAAAGGGGAGAAGTTCTTATGGTCAGATTCTTGTGAGTCATCCTTTCAGGAGATGAAATGGAGATTGACTTTAGCACTGATACTAGTCTTTCCAGATCTGGGAAAGATCTACATTGTCTACTATGATGCCTCAATTATTGGGCTGGGAGTTGTGCTTATGCAGGGATATGGGATTGTTTCGTACGGGTCTCGGCAGTTGAGGCCACATGAGAGGAACTACCCAATGCACAATCTCGAACTGGTGGCAATTTTCCATGCCTTGTTTTGTTGGAGACATTTTCTTCTAGGAGAGCACTTTGTGGTTTTCACTGACCAAAAGAGTCTCAAGTATATCTTCACTCAACGTGATCTAAATTTGATACAGTGCAGGTGGGTTGAGTACCTACAATCCTTTGACTTTGAGCTTGCCTATACACCGGGAAAGGGAAACATAGTGGCTGATGCGTTAAGCAGGAGAACTCAGATACAGGCAGTTCAGGAGGCCAGTAGTGAGTGGAAGCTTATGAATCTATTCTCTGAGATGCATCTGGAGGTGCATGACAGATAGGGGCAGACTTTCCTATCTTCGATAGCTGTTACCTCTACTCTTCTCGATCGGGTATGAATGAGGCAGCTATCAGACTCAGAAGGCCTAGTCCTAAAGGAGGTTGTGTCAGGAGAGGACCCTATTCCTGGATGGACAGTAGGCGAGGATGAGGTCTTTCATTTCTAGGGGTGCGCATGGGTGCCAGTAGACATACGCGAGGATCTAATGCGGGTTTTTCATTCTTCAGTTTGGGCAGTTCATCCTGGTGTCACCAAGATGTATCATGATCTACACCGCTGTTATTGGTGGCCAGGTATGAAGAGAGATGTTTCTGGTTTTTTCTTTAGGTTTTCCACTTATCAGTAGGTGAAAATGGAGCATCAGTGACCAGCAGGTCTTTTGCAGCAGTTACCCATTCCGGAGTGGAAGTGGAACGACGTCGCGATGGACTTTGTGACCAGTTTTCCGAGGTCACCCTAAGGGAATGATGCAGTATGGGTTGTCATTGATAGGATTATGAAGGTTTCTTACTTCTTGCTGATCAAGGATACCTTCAGTGTCGATGAGCTGGGAAGGCTTTATATCTGTGAGATTGTACGCCTACATGGGGTTCCACGCTCCATTTTTTCAGACAGGGATGCGTGTTTTACTTCTCGGATCTGGCAAGGGATTCATAAGGCTTTGGGTACACAGGTACTTTTGAGTACAGCATACCATCCTTAGATAGATGGAAAGTCTGAGTGTATGATTCAGGTGCTTGAGGATATGCTCTGAGCATGCATTCTAGACTTTAGAGGTTCTTGGGAGAAACATATACCTCTTGTGGATTTCACCTACAACAACAGTTTTCAGGCAACCTTTCAGATGGAATCTTATAAGGCTTTGTACGGTAGGCTATGTCTATCACCTTTATGCTGGCTGGAGGCAGGATAGCCAGCTTTGCTAGGACCTCATCTTTTTTAGGAGACCACAGAGTAGATAGAGTTGATTCGGAAATGGATGGCTACTACACAGTCCCATTAGAAGTCTTATGCTGATCAGCAGAGACGACCTCTGGAGTTCGAGTTCAGGGATCAGGTTTTTCTATGTGTCACATCGAGATTGGGGCACAGAAGGATTAGGAGACAGGGTAAGATTTTTCTGAGGTACGTCGGGCTGTTTGAGGTATTGGAGAGGGTTGATAAGGTTGTCTATCATTTTCAGTTACCTAAGAGGTATCGAGCTATGCACAAAGTCTTCCACGTTTCTTAGCTTCGACATTACTTCTCAGACTCGTCTCATGTCTTTCAACCCGAGGAGGTTGAGTTAAAGGTGGATGCCTCATTCGAGGAGCATCCTATCCAGATCGTTTATCACAGTACGAAGGTTCTCTATGGCTAGTCTGTTCCTATGTTATGAGTTATATGGCAGCACGGGTGGGTACAGGATGAGACTTGGGAGAGGGAGCCTGATATAGGAGCACAGTGGCCGAAACTGTTCGACGTTTCTTCTTCTGTGCTACCTTGTTAGGGAAATTCGAGGACGAATTTCTTTAAGGGGGGAATTTTGTAAGAATCCAGACCTTATTTTCAAGTATATGATCCTTTTTTATTCTTTTCATGGTTATAATGTTAAGGGTGATGAATGGGAGAGTCGGAAGAAATTTGAATAAAGTTTTGAGACAAGGGGGAAGTCACACGGGAAATGCACAGTTTGTCTAACCATGCAGCCAAACCGTGCATGGAGGGTCTACCGAGGCAGTGGCTAACGCACGGTTAGTGCACAGTTTGTCTAACCATGCAGCCAAACCATGCGTGTAGGGTCTTCTGAGGCAGTTACTAATGCACGGTTAGCGCACGGTTTGTCTAACCGTGCTAGAAAACTATGCGGGCACTTAAGTGAGATCCTAAAAAAGTGGATCTCGCACGTTTTTGCCTCTAAGTGGCTTTTTTTTCCTCTTAAGTGGCCATAAATCTAGATTTTTCTTCTCCTAAGGTCAAAGAAGGTTCTCCCATCGATCGAGAAGTGATCCTAAGGCTTCTCTGGGTGAATCGAAGCTGGATTCTTGAGGTATATAGACATTCTTCTTCGTTCTTGTTCAGTTTCTTAGATCTACTTAGATCTACTTCTCCTCTTCTCTTATTTTCTTAGATCTACACCCATTATTGGTAGATATAAGTGTGTGGATTACAAGTTTGATGAGTTTTGGTTTTGGTCTTGTTAGGAGAAGAGATCTAAGGCAGGTTCTTGGAGAATCAACCTGGTTTTCTTGTGCGTTCTTCATTTGTGGGGGTTTTCGTCAAAACCTTAGATGTAGGTGGTTTGTGCAGTTCTGTTGAAAGTCATCGAATGTTTTGTGAAAATTCCACCAATACCCTTGAATGGGGTATTGTGTGTTTACCATTTTATCCCTATTGTTTCTTA
Organism: Viscum album; assembly: GCA_963277665.1. Lineage (NCBI taxonomy): Eukaryota > Viridiplantae > Streptophyta > Magnoliopsida > Santalales > Viscaceae > Viscum > Viscum album. The sequence continues at coordinate 1,417,449,914 of OY728120.1, forward strand.
ATTTTCTTATATGGTAGAGTAGAGGATATTGTTTGTGAATAGGATGAATTGTTGTGCCTTGGATGTTTTGCCCATGCATGTTTGCCTATTTTGACCTTTGGGTCTTGTTTTTCTTTAGACTTCTGTTTACTTTCCATGCCTAGTATTGTAGGATGGTATGATTGTAGTTCTAAAGTGTTGATATGTCATAGAATGCTAGCCAAGTAGTTCTTGAGGTTTACCTTGGCCGTTACGCCCACTATACTTATTTGACTTACACGGGGCTGTGAGAACCTAGTGTAGTAGACCACAGGGAGAATGGACATAAGGGCTTCTCTAGAGAGTCTTTATAATTTTACGATGTGAGACCATAATAAGAATTGACGTTGAGTGCTTCCTCAGAGTGTTTTTAGTTCCTCGACGCGGGCCACAGGGGGAATGAGACGTTGAGTGATTCCCCAAAGCGCCTTTAGTATGATACAATACTATAGGGGGAATTGATGGTGAGTGATTCCCCAGAGAGTCTATTCTTTAGCTGAACCAGAGGGGTGAGACTGTGTGTGCCTCCTAGAGGGTTGCTAGTACTTGTTGGTTGAACCATAGGGGTTAGGTTATGAGAACTACCCAAATGGTTACCTATTTGTTTCTACTTGCTTGAGTAGTTAATTTACTTGTTTGTGAATTAAATTCTTGAAACTGTGGATTGTTTGCTATTGAATACTTTCCTTGTTTACTACTTTATGTACTTTTATCTTCCATATATTCACTAACTGTTAGGCACAGATCTTTTGATGGTTTCCTTCTGCGATTTAGTCTCACACCCTGTTTGGGCCATGCTTTTGGGCCCAAACAAATTATATTACTGCAGTTATAGACAAGGGAAAGCACCCTTTGACTTTAAGTACTTGATTGAATTAGAGCTGGAGAGCATGAGACCAAGCTGAGGCTTGCGATGCTGAGAAGTTTCTTATCTATTTTCCTTTTGCACTTTGGTTTAGTACTGTATTCAGCATTGTGACTTCTTTGGCTGCTTTCCTAGACATATATGTATCATGCATATTTATATATATATGTGCTCCATTTGTTTACACTTTTAGTCTTCTATTGTTTACTCTTATATGGATGTTTAATACTTCCACTATTGATTTTATTTATCTTCTGATGTGTACTCTGCCAATGAGGGCATAGTTTCCCCACTACCACACCCAAGGCCCTCGCTGCTAGTTGGCAGCCTCTGGTGTTCGGTGAAATGTGCTTGAGGCCATGTGACCAATCAGGTATGAGGCACCTCTGGGTGGCTTCTGGAACTGGGAAGTTACATTTGGGATGTGTACAAGTCAACTACATATCAATACGAGGCACGGTGTGGACGGTACCACTCAAAGTGTCTCAATTTTATTTGAAATGGACAATATTTTAAGTGAAAACAATAACTGGCATATGGAAAACTGACCAAATGCATTCAGATTCTGTTGATACTTTATGAAAATGACCCATGGGTCATTTGTGACGTGTACGAGTCAACCACACCTCAATCCGAGGCACGGTGTGTCTGGTACCACTCAAACTGTCTCACTTTTATTTGAAATGGATAGGATTTTAAGTAAAAACAAAAACTTGCATACGGAAAACCGACCAAACGTATCCGGATTGTGTTAATACTTTAACATAAGGATCCATGGTCCAGCATCACAAAATACACTTCTCATGTGAGTAACCCCTATCCCTATTCTAAAACACATGACATTTAATACACCAATCCCATCCTCAAACAGTGGGTTCTAGGAACAAACAAAATTCCCTTTGGGAACCCAATACCAAAGACATAATTGAATATTCAAACCCACTATCCAAAATGGGGATTCATCTCACATCACACCTAGGAGTCTAAATTACAATTAGCCACATACCCCCTTATTCCAATTGAAAAGTCTATGAAAAACATGTAGTCTATTCTGGTAACCCATCTCATATGTCGAGATTGGCCAATGTTTCCCACTAACACATCAGGAACCATTTATACATGGATACATAGTCATTAAAGGAATATAAACATCCCATGTGCTTCCTATAACTCATCCTAGTTCTAAGAACATGACCACTACCATTGTCTATCTTATGGGTATCATGATCCTTGTCCACTCTACCCAAGTTTTTCTGTTGGTTTTAAGATAGTCAACCCAAGACCATGAGTAAACATCCCATGTGCTTCCTATAACATGTAGGCTTTTTCTCTTGTGTGTATTGGTGTTGTGGTTTGAGTGAGGAGTGAATTCTAAATTTTCAATACTGTTATGGGTGTTATTGCTTTTCAATTCTAAATTTATGAATTCTGGATGTATTGGATTTTGGCTGTATTGGTAATTAATTCTAAATTTTGAATACTATTATGTGTATTAGATTCTGGATGTATTGGATTTTAATTTTGTATTGGGGTTATGGGTGTTATTGCATTTCAATTCTGGATGTATTAGATTCTAGATGTATTGGATTCTGGATTTTTCTCTTGTGTTGTGGTTTGAGTGAGGAATGAATTTTAAATTTCTGAATTCTGAATGAATTTTAAACATCCCATGTAGGCTTTTAGATTCTGGCTGTATATGTTCTTGTAGGTCATGGAGAGTTGCAGGTTGGAGGTGGCTACTGGCTGCTGCTACTATGGAGCTGAACCATATGTATACCAACAGTTTTGAAAAGAATTGGTATAGCCTTTTGATGTATATTATACCAACAGTTTTGTTATAACCATTGGTATAAACTTCTACCAATGGTTTTCAAAACTGTTGGTATATCCTTTGGATGTATATTGTACACTATATACCAATGGTTCTAAACCATTGGTATAAGGGTAACATGTACCAATGGTATGTGAAACTATTGGTATATCTCTTACTTTATAACACATACACCAACGATTTACACAGAACCGTTGGTATAAGCCTATACCCACAGCTTACTTGGCCACAGTTTGGTATACCGTTGGTATATAATATACCAACGGTTTCCCAGCCTTTACAAACAGTTCTGAACCAATGGTAAAGGCTAAAATTACAGAAGTGTACAAACTAAATTATGAAAATTATGGTTATTTATTGATTATAAATAAAATAAGAATCATTTAAAATGAAAAGAAATGTTTTCTAAAAAAATGTATTTTTCTAAAATACGATTTAGTTGGGCTTTTCACACATAATTTAAAATTAATTTTTACCACTTTAATAAAAATATTTGATAAAATGGACTTATTTTTGAAAATAAAAATATAAAAATTAACCTTGTGTGATTTTTTGGGATATTTCTAAAATGTTTATTTTTTATGAATAGTAAAAATACTGAATTTTAATTGAAAACTCCATTTTCATTTAAATAATTTATAAAGTTAAATTGTATTTTTAATTAGTTTTAATTTAAAATTATTTCGATTATATGTCAATTAATCCAATTTATTTCATTATAATTATTTTTATATTGAATTTTTATATAAAAACTTTGTAAACTTTTGAACATTGTCTCTTTAAAACCCCACTTTCTCATCACGTTTACAGGGCTAATTTTAAATTAAATTTTCCACTTGCGTGAAATGAATTTTGAAAATTTTATTCCATATTTTTAATCATAATAATTTATAATTTATAATAATTTTAACTTAATTTTTTAGCAAAATGAATTGTGAAAATAGTAAAAAATTATTCATTGTGGTTAAGGTAAAAACTTGTTTACCGGGGGTTAGACTAAGAAGATAAAGGTTAAAAATGACCTAAAAAAATTTATAAAACACATTATCTAGACATATTTCAACCTTATATCTTCTATATTTGATAATGGACCATTTTTTGAGGCTTTTGGAATGATAAGAACATGGTTTTTATTGGATCTTTTCAAAAAATTACAAGTGTGTCACTCACCTCACTTATAAAATCCACCCCTATCCTCTCCACTTCACAACTTAAAACCATTTTGGTTCATAAAATAATACCCAAATCACTTAAAAACTTCCCTTACCTCATCCTATAATCCTTATTTTGGGCAGAAATCTATTCTATAAAGGATTTTGGTGCAAACCTAAGGAGGGTACCCAAAGAAGAGGTAGTGTTCTTCAACGATCATTTTTATTTTATTTCTTTCTTCACCTCCTTAAATTCTTGTTAAAACATGATGATAAAATATAATAAATATTTTTCATATAATTTTATTGTTTTTAATAATAATTTAATTAACTACAACCATCTCCACTCCCATTAAATGGGTTACGAAATCATTATACATGTGTACGGCGAACTACTACATCATGAGTTGAGGTCATTCATTTTTCCATTACCACCTATCACGGTGGGTATTATGATAGATATAAAGTATATATATGATATTTATAATATAATTATTCCTATTTAGTAATTATATCATATATAAATTTTTAATTTCCATTCCTTAGGGGATATGATAATGTCGCTTGTGTGTATGGCTGACTACCGCCTCGCTAAGCAATGTGATTCTTCTTTCACTAACTCTTTACATGGAAGGTGATAAGAATAAATTTAATGATTATATGTGATATAAATGGAATAATTATTTTATTAATGACATATTTATCATTCTATAAAGATAATATATCATTTTTTCTTACATTTTCACTCACTTAAAGACGATAACATCGTTCGTGTACATGTAGACTACTGCCTTCACAAAGAGATGTGTCTCTATTTTCATCACCACACAACATGGATGATATATATAAGTATATAATATGGTATTTATTATATTATTATAATTATGTAAAGTTGAAATATTACTTAACTTTTTTCCATTTTGATCATTGAAAAATGAAAATGTTACTAATACGTATGTTCGACCTACCGTTTCCATGATCATAACATACTTTATTTCTCAATAACATATTACATGTTTGGTTTTAAAAGTATAATTGATGTAAAAATATAATAATTAGGTCATTATTATTATGGAGATAAAATAACTATATAATATGTGCCAAAACTGGATCTTTTTTGACGAAATAAGCATGAGAAAACAAGGCAATTAGCACCCAAAACAATCAAAATAATGAAAGATTATTAATATAAGGGTGATTATATGTTATAAAAGGATAATATATGATATTATATATGTTAATATGGTTTTTTAATAAATTAATAACATGTTGAAAACCATTATATATGATTTTAAAGTATGTTCATCTAAAAGGAAGTGTGGGGTAAGGGACTTCATCTCAATTTTTCTTCATTGAGGCATATTGTAATTTTATACACACAATTTCTTTTATATGGTCTATATAATACACATTTGATATGTAATATCATGATTATTTAATAATTAATAGTATTTTGAGTTTTTATTTTAATTATTACATCCAAGGGGATTTGATTTAAGAGTTACCAAGTGGTAAATAATTTCATAACTCAATTTATTTTTGTTAGGTTATATTACTTCTTTGTCATATTTGATATTATAAGATTATGTGCATAATGAATTTTAATTATATTATGTTTTATATACAATTTTTTTATGTGGATTTATAGTTGATACACATAATCGATTCATTGACTAATTCTCACTTCAACTTAATGATCATTTTAAGGTTTTATTTCACAATCTCATTCTCATCAATATTGTTTGTTCTTGAATTTTAGTTGAAGGAAATTATTTGATAATTTTATAATAAACCCAAGTGATTTTATAATCCTCTATTTATTCATGATATTTTCATGTAATAATACCATTTTCCCACTATTTGGTACTTAAAATAATTTAGAAAATGTTTTTAAGAAAATCTAACTTCATTTCTCTCTTTGGTCTGAAATCTTCTTTCTTTCTAAACTGTGTTTTCTAAAAAAATAAAAAAAATGTTTTTAAAATTTTCAAAATGATTTATTAAAGAAATTTTACCCATTTTTACCTTTAAAAAAATCTTTTGAAATGAATATTCATGTCATTTTCAAAACAGTGCCCATTTGGATTTTACTGAAAATATGAAAGGAATCTCTTTATTATTTTCCAAATAAGGCACTTTTATAACCTTTTTATAGTACATAAGGAATGATCTTTTTAACTTGTATGGAACATATGTAATTACCCACCATCATAAACATAATTTATTTGAATCTTACATTTCAATTTTATAGGTATTTTTTAAATAATATTTTTCCAAATATTATAGAAACTCATGGTTTTTTAAAATTAATTTTCAAAGAAAAGGATTTTAAAAATGGTTTATGTTTTAAAAAGTGATTTTCAAAATAAAAATGATATTTTCCCCAATAATTTTTTAAATATATTTTATTTTATTTCCATTCATCATAAAAAACAACCCATCATTTTACATATACAACACTGGGGATATTTTTTATTGATATTATCCATATTCTCCCTATGGATAGTTTATGATTATTTTGACCAAGGATATTATTGACATTAACTTCCATGTTTCATTTTTATATTCATTAACTTCCCCATGAATTATTCACTTTCCTTTGATCATTATAAATTAAATTTCACCTAAATATCTATATTATTTATCATGGATATGTTTATTAAGTAAATGATATATCATTTGTGCATACAATGTTCTACATTGAGATTCATTTTTTTATTTGGGGAAATATTGATAAATTAGCATTCCTTACTCAATGCATATATTTGATGATAAGGAACATTGTTTATGAATTAAATTGATTATTTGATATGTGAGGAATTCTTTGTACATGCATGACATGAGTGGGGATCAGTTATAGATAGCCCCTCGATACATCACCAGTCTCATGAGATGAAAAAGATAGCTAAACTTATTTAAATGGGTCTCTACCCATTAGTTTTAAATTGTATTGAGGATAAATCTTGACGGTGGAGGTATAATATGCCTGAGACATGACATCCAATAATTATGCATTCCCTTAATTTAGAATTTAGTTATTATTATCCATGATATTTTAACAAAGATTTATTTCTAGATGAATTTCATTATTAGTTATTGATTAAATGGATTTTTTTCAGTTATTTACCTTACCATATTGACTATGCCTTATCCCATTATGATATTCATGTTATTGATTAAATGGAATGTGTTTTTATTTATTTACAATTCTATATTTATTATTAGCCATGAAATTTTTTCTCTGAAATTATCTATGGATGCACTTACTTCTTTGTTTATTAATTACATGGAATGTGTGTGCTATTATTTACCTTTCCATAGTGATTATGCTTATTGATTCATGATTTATTACATTTCACTTTTAACCCTTACTAATCATTTGATCTCACACTTATTTTGTTTCATTTCCCCAAGAATCTAAAAAAATTTAATATGAATGATATTCAAGGATATGCTAGAGGGAATAATGATATTATTTAAAAAAATTGTAATTTGTGTTTTCAAATTTAATATAGGAATCATGTATGTATCTAGTTTACTAAAACTACTAAAATATTCGGTCCTTTGGGATTTGATTCACTGAATCTTATTTTAATGTAATAAATCAGACATTGGATCTAGGATAATGGGGTCTAAGTCACTACAGTACTGACTCTGGAGGATGCATGACAAGACCTCTAGCTAATGAAGTCTAAACAATCATCTACTCGGTGATAGATGGTGTCCTAGAAGCAGACAATACCAGAAGCCATTTCAAACCAATTCGAGAGACTTTCCCCAGAATGTAATAATAGATTCATCCATTATATTTGGTAGGTTTATCATGAGGTCACCAATGGACTCATCTAGACAACACTAGGGCCTTCCAAGGGTCTCCTTCCATTAGCAACCATCATCAATTCCATGTATAAATGAACCCTCAACATGATTAGGGTGTTACCCTCAGGAGTCCAGCCTAGGTCACTTAGAAATAGGCACTCAGGACATCCCACTTAGGGTAGTGAATAATCAAAAAGGAATAGGACGATACCTATGTTCCCTATAAAGAATAATTATAATAAAATACATTGTCATGTGAGCAGGCTCACACACCTACCCACATTCACCCAGCCCACCACCTTATTTTGGAAGCATTCAGAGAAACCATTCAGAGAATATTGGAAAAAATAGGGTCATACCCATATCTTTTCCCCAAAAAATGAATACTATCAATATATACCAACAATAAATGAAAGATAGGAGTATTCCCACACCCTTTCTCCAATAAAATAATGGTTATATATCCTCATTCTAGCTACTAAAGTCACTCAACATATCCTAAATGTAATGAAAGGGTGGGTGAAAATTCCTACACACATAATACATACCTTCCAAGATATAATAACGGTAGTGTGATTGGTTAAAGGGAAGACACACAATTTCATCTGCACAATTGGGGTGACTCATCAACATAATACAAGAGTTACTCTGAAGCATATGAATATTCCTTATCCCATCCAGAAGGATCATGGGCCAAATCCCATGATTAATGGAAAACCAGTTCAGGACCATACCCCAATTCCAACTAAAGCTCATTGGTTTATCTCAGTGTCCATTCTAGGTGTTGGGACCAATTTGGATGTAGGTTTTGTTTGAAATAAGTTTGTTGGATGTTTTTTATTTTTTTCTTTAGGAAAAATCATCTCACTTCGTAAAATATGGTGATCGGATGAAGGGTTTCAAACTTATATGACTAGACACATATTTCTTAAATAAATTATATCAATTGAATTTTTCTATTTTGAATTTTATTTTTTGGGTGAAATTATTTTTAGAATCATATTTTTAAAATGGATTTTTTCAGAATATAGTGGGAAGATGTACTGGATTCAGAATGTTATAAGAGATGTTCAACATACAAAATCAGATAATTATTTATTGATCAAAATGTTCTAAACATAATGAAGAAGTGATGATATAATTAGGATTTTATAGAATAAAAGGTAAATAAAGATTTATGATGTTTTTTAGAAGAAGTTTTGATTGGCCAATCCATCAGACAAGCTGATCCATCGGATGAACCAGTTCATAAAATGAATCAATCCATCAAATGAACCATTAGTTGATGTGTTTTAGAAATAAATAATTCATTGTTGATACTAATAAAAAATATGATGTTTATATATCGATCCATCAGAAAAATTACATCCAATGATCCATAATTTGAGTTTTTTCACTGATAAGGTATCAAATGCAGAGTTCCATCAAAGGAAGAACCTCGAACAGACCAAATTGCATTGGATGGACCAAAGTTTTTTATTGTGAATCAGAAGGGTTTTTTACACCGGTCTATTAGAGAAATTTTTTGACACTGATCAATCAGTTGAGCTTTAGAGACTGATCCATCGGATGAGGATCATATACTAATCAATCAGATGAAAATCAAACACCAAACCATCAGAGTAGATATTTACATCGATCCATCAGATAAGATGGTTGATACCGATTCAGTGGATGATATTCTTGACACCGATAATCCATCAGATGCTGAGTTTCATCAAATTTAATATCATTGGTTTGAGGAGTATTATAAAAAATGAATGAATTGGATGTTAAGGTAAGATATATATAAGTTTCAATGATGTTTCCAAATAGTTATAGTTGGTTTGGAGCATCAGAGTGGGAATACTTTTGTTTTATGTGTTTTTAATTGGGTCAAGAGAACTGGAATGGTGACTAGAGTTTAAAACTAAGAATTTTTGGATAATAATTTTTTAAATAGATCCCTTGTGAAGTTTTTATTCAATTTAATTTAAGTTTTAATAAGTTCTGGAGAATTCATGAAGACTACAGAAGACTGTTTAAGAGTTGATAATAATTTATAAGTTGTCAAAATGGAATTCAAATGAACATAAATTTTATAGAATTGTAATTTCATTGAGTGGGAAAATTATTTCAGGTTCTTGTCATTTATTTTTAGAGTGCACCTATATAAATTGGTCTAAGTACAACATACTCTAAAACTTTTCGCATACAAGAAGAAAAATCTATGGATTTTTGGTTTCAAACTATTTATTGATAGAACTTATCGAGTAAGGTTTACCAGATATAATTAGTGATCAGAGAAGTGGTGGTAAGGATTAATCATATTGGATCAAGAAATCAGAATGATAGCTTATGAAAGATAAATAAGAAATAATTAGTATGGTTCTAGTTTACTGAACATAAATCATACTGACTCATTTCTGAATAGTTTAATTGGATCGAGGAATCATGTAGATGGATTATACTAGTTTTTGTATGAATTTTGAAGACTAATTTCTTACCTTATATTGGGTAAGAAATTGAATAATTGCTTTTAAAGAATTAAAAAGGTGAAGTTTTTTAAAGCGATATAGTGATAATGTAAGAAATACTGCTGAAGGTTTCTAAACTTATTACAAAACATTGTTTACATATTGTGTTCTATAAAAATCACATGTAATGTTTTATTTATCATATTTCTATGAAAGTGTAAGGTTATTTCCTACTTTTTTTATCCACAAAAAAATGATTATTTCCTAGTAAATTGTGTAGTATTGGATTATTTCCAAACCATTCCAAGGAATAGATACTCTTAATGAGTAGTGATCCATGTAAACACTTGTGTCACTATGGATGTGTTTAAAATTTTGTTTTCTAGTAAATCTGTATCTATTTAACAGTAGGTTAAGGTTGTTAAGAAATATTAACATAAAAGGAAAAACATAACACTAATTCACCCCTATTAATCTTAGTGATTATATTGATCTTGTGTGGACCTTCTCAATTGGTATTAGAGGGATGTCCCTTCATTTACTCTTTGCTAAAGCTTGAAGAGTGGTTGATATGGATAATGTGAATTGTGTGAATAGTAGAGGGATTCTGGTTTTTTATGAAAATAAATATCAAATCTAGAAATATATAATGTTTCCATATCTTATATCTCTTGGTTATTAAGTTCTATAGGTTTCTATAGATGTATTTCCACCTAATTCTGAGAATATTCCTCTCACAACTTTTGATAAGAAAAATATAGAGAAAGATGGAAGGGATATGAATGCTTTACTCTCTTCACTCTCTGAAAGTGAATTTATTAGATTAAATGGAGTTGGAACTTTTAAACTTTTTTATTAAAAGTTGAAAAATGTCTATGAAGGCAATACAAAGGTGAATAAGTAAAAGTTAAAATCTGGAGGCTGAAGTTTGAAGATCTCAAAATGGGTGAGTATGAATCTATTGGTGACTTCTTTACAAGGTTGAATGATATTGCAAGAACCCTATGATTTCTTGGTGAGAAACAGAAAGATTAAACTATTATTTAATAGATCTTAAAAATTCTTTCTAGCAAGTTTGATGTCAAAGTTTCATATTTGGAAGATAGAGATCCTGAAACTCTATATTTAGATAACATATATAGCACTCTCAATAAATATAAAAAGATAAGAGATAATTTTATGAAAAGAAAAGAAAAATTGATAGAGTAATATCCTTTAAATATTCTAAGAAACAAAAATCTAATAATATTATTTAAGATGAAGAAGTTGATGACTCTGAAATTGAATATGTGTTTAGTAACAATTTTGATGAATTCTTTACCTTGTTTTCTAAAAATCTAAAATGAGACATAGGAATATAAAAATGGAAGTTACTACTAAAATTATTTGACTATGGATATATTGTGAATTTTGTTTTATATTTTCCTTGAATAAAGGATAAAGAAGAAAGTGATAAAGATTAAATAAAGTCAATAAGATCCTAAAAGAAACATGTTGATAAATAAAATCTTATTCAAAAGGAAAATATAAAAAGTTCTAAAAATCCAAAAATAGAATTTTTTGTTTTAGGATAATGAAGATAATGAAATTGAAGTTTAAACTGATAAATTCACTAAATTTTCTACATAAAACACATTTATTGCAAAAGTAAATGATGAAGAGTTTATTGGTTATAAAAGTATTAGTTCTAAAGTAGTGACTTAGTTATAATTTTCTCTGAAAAGATACTTGAAATAATGCATTTGAAATATTGTAAGACTTGAAAGATAAATTAATAAGTTGAAAAGGAAAGTTTTATATAAAATAGTCAAGAATATTTTCTTAAATGGTAATCTAAGTTGTAGAAGTGACTGATCATTTGAAGAAATATCTTGAAAAAGAAAATAATTATAATGAATAACTTAAATTAAAGATAAAAGTGAAGGAGTAAGAGTTAGTACTTGTTCAAAAAAATTTATCTACAACTAAGTAGAGAGTTACAAGTTTCAATAACTCTACTTCTAAAATTAGTGAAATTTTTTAGAAGTGTGAACTTGAGAAAGATCAAATAAAGTTATCTTCAAAGGTTGAAAAGAAAATTGAATTTGTTCCTAAGACTGGGAATGCTGAGAAAATTTTGTATGTATCCAAAACCAATAAAGTGGAAAATTTAGAAGTTTCAAAAATTTCAAATACTGACTCAAATATTTCTACTATTGGTGATTCTATTGAATATGGGAATAATCCAAGTTGAATAATAATATTTCTAAAGATATAAAAAAAATTTGGGCACAACAAAGTCCCAAAATAAAGAGTAAGAAAGTTATAGAAAAACAAGTTTATAACTCCAAGAATTATGGAAGTTACAGAGGAAAACATTATTTCAACGGATACTACTGGTATTTTGGAGGATTTGTACATACAACAAATATGTTTTGGTTCAATAAAAACACAAAAATAATCACATGAGTAACTAGAAGAAAATTTTGAGGGGGGACAATACTCTCAAATAAGGAACCCTAAGAAAGTTTTTATTAAATTTTAAAATAGATTCAAACCATTGTAAATTATATTTAAAAGATTTTAACAACTTATAGATAATGAAAAAGTATTTCTTGTTTTTTTATCAACACAAAAAAAATTAAAACAATTCTCAAAAGCTGGATGTAAAGAAAGTTAAAGGAAAAGAAAATGAACTTGTTGCAGAAACTGCTCTCAAATATACAAATGGTGAACAATACTAGATTGTAGATAGTGGTTTATCTTCATATATGATAGGATATTTGAATTTTTTAAATAATTTGAATTTTTTTAAATAAGTAATAGTGACTTTTGGCTATTATCAGTAACTCAGAATCAAAGGTGTTGAATTTTATATTATTAGAAAGAAAAAATGTAATCAAAAATGGACTTGTTTATTTATGGGATAAAAGACAACTTTTTAAGTGATTTATAACTTTTTAATGAAGTTTGTAAAATTGTTTTCAGAAAATATGGTTTTTTTAAAGATAAGAATATAGAAAGGTTGTTATGAGATGCCAATGGAAAAAGGGGAACTTGTTTCAAGTTGTTGATGTAAAAAATTAGTGTGATATAAGAATGATAGAAGAAAATAAATTATTGTATAAAATTTTGGTACATATTTATCATAGTAATATAAGAAAGTTAATAGAGTGGGACAGTGTTTGTGATATTATTATTATGACAAGAAGAAGAGATTAGTGTTGTTCTATTTTTCAGAAAGGGAAAATTACAAAATCAGTGAATAATAAATTTAAAATTCATTCAACTCATCCCTAGAGATGATTCATTCAGATATTTGTGTTCTAATGAGAAAAAAATCAACTTTTGAAAATAATTAATTCATTTATTTTATTGATTATTTTACTCGCATTACGTGAATTGTGTATTTGAAACATAAATCGGGAGATCTAAAAATGTTCAAGAGTTTCAAGAGAAGATGAGAAAAGGAATTTGGATATTATGTGAATAAGTTAAATACTAATAATGGGGGTGAATACAAAAATAAAGAATTTATAATTTATCTTGGAAAACATAGTATTCATCATGAGTTCAATTCACTTTACACGCTATAGAAAAATGGTGTTGTTGATAGAAATAATAGAATTTTGGTATATATGGGTCATACAATGTTGATTTAACATAACATTTCTAACTAATTATGGATGCAGGTGATGAGTACATCAATTTATATTCATAATCAATTTTTATACTGACCAAGTTCTAATATTACTCCTTACAAAATGTTCTATAATGAAATTCCAATTTTGAAACACTTAAGGGTTTTTGGGAGTCCCCTCATCATAAAAAACAAAAGTGAAAATATTGGAAAATTTGATCAAAGAGGTGAAGATGAAATTTTTCTCAGCTATGATTCTAATGGTAGAGGGTATAGAGGTTTTAAAAAAGAAACATGTAAGTAAGTTGATTTTTTGATGTAAAATTTCTTTAAAAATCTATAGAAGATGTTTCACAAATGTATGCAGATAAATAAGATGATGAAGATGTGATAGTTGAGAAACATAAAAATAATTCCAATAGTGGTGATTCCATGCAAATAGAAGATTTAGAATCATCTATTTCTAGTTATGAGGAATAACTTTTTATATATCATCCTATGTTAAGGTAATAGGTGAAGTACAAAAAATTATAGGTGATCAACAAAAAAAAGTTCAAATGATAAGAACATCAATGTTTTTTGCAAACACTTCCTTATATTCCAAATTTAAGCCAAAATATGTTGATGAAGCTTTTGATCATCAGGATTAGATTCATGATATTAATGAGGAATTAGATCAAATTAAGAAGAATGATACTTGGGAACTTTTACCCAAAACAAATAATAAAAAATTTATTTGTACAAATTTGGTGTTTTGAAACAAGTTGAATGGAGATAGTGAATTGATAAGAAAAAAAAGCATTATTTGTTACTAAAAAATTGAAGGTATTGATTTTTATGAGACTTTTTATCCTTTATAAAGGTTATAAAAAATAATAATATTTCTTTCTATTAATGCACAATGGGGTTATAAATTTTTTCAGATGGATGTGAAATCATATTTTCTCAATAGAGAAATAGATTAATAAGTTTATATTGAACAATTACGTGGATTTGTAATTGGAAAAGATGAAATTATGTGTGAAAGTTGAATAATTATTTGTATGGGTTATAAAAATATCTAAGATCTTGATATTCCAAATTGGATGTCAACTTACAGAATTTGAACTTTAAGAAAGTAAGATTTAACAAAAATATCTACATCAAAAAAAATTAAGATATATCTCTATTTTTTTTATGTATGTTGATTATATTATCTTTGCTGGGAATGATGAATGAAATTGTGAAAAGGTTTTTAAACAAATGAATAAGTTTTTTAAAATTTTTATTCTTAGTGAAATGAAATATTTTCTTGGCTTACAAATCTCACAAAAGAATAAATATATTTTTCTATCACAAGATAAGTATACTAAAGAAATTATTAATAAGTTTGGCATGGAAAATTAAAAAACTATTTCTATACCAATTTTGGTGGGAACTAAGTTGTATAAATATGGATAAGTAAAGGAAGTGGATTCTAAATAATTTAAAATGCTGATTAAAAGTTTTTCATATCTGACTGTCTCAAGCCCGAATATTGTATACACTATTACTTTATGTGCAAGATTCCAAAGTTGTCCAAAATAATCTTATCTATTTGTAGGGAAACTAATTCTCAAATATATTAGTGGAATAATATATTTTTGTATCAAATATGATAGCTATGGAAAAATTTATTTGTTTGGTTATACAGTTGTGGATTGGCTAGAAAGTGTGGATAATAAAAGATCTATATATGGTGGAGTTTTATTTATAGGGGAAAGTTTTATGAGTTTTCATACTAAAATAAATATTTTTGAAACTCTTAGCAGGAAATAAGTTGAATATGTTTCAACCACTCAAGTTGTAACACAAATTATGTGGATAAAGAATCAGTTGAAATATATTCTAGATAAAGTAAATTTACCCCTTCTCTTGGGTTGTTATAATCAAAGTTCTATAAATCTTACTAGAAATTATATGAAAAATTATCACTCAAATTGTCTCTCTTTTGTTTAAAATGGACACTGTTTTAAGTAAAAACAATAGACATTCGGAAAACCGACCAAACGTATTCTGATTGTGTTGTTACTTTAGCACAAGGATACATGGGTCATTTTTTGTAAGAAACCAAAACTTCTTTTCAGTTATATGACCCTTGTTTGATTCTTTTTATGGTTATAATGTTAAGGGTGATGAATGGGAGAGTCGAAAGAACTTTGAATGAAGTTTTGAGACAAGGGGGAAGTCGCATGGGCGGCGCACGGTTTGTCTAACTGTGCAGCCAAACCATGCGTGGAGGGTCTTCTAAGGCAGTGGCTAACACACGTTTAGTGCCCAGTTTGTCTATCCATGTGGACAAACCGTGCATGGAGGGTATTCTGAGGCATTTACTAACAAACGGTTAGTGCACAGTTTGTCTAACCATGCAAGAAAACCGTGCGGGCACTTAAGTGAGATCATAAAAAATTGTATCTCACATGTTTTTTCCTCTAAGTGGCTTGTTTTTCCTCCTAAGCAGGCATAACTTGGGATTTTTCTTCTCATAAGGTCAAAAAAGGCTCTCCCATCAATCTAGAAGTGATCTGAAGGCTTCTCTAGGCGAATCGAAGTTGGATTCTTGAGGTATGTAGACGTTCTTCTTCGTTCTTGTTCAGTTTCTTAGATCTACTATGATCTACTTATCCTCTTCTCTTAGTTTCTTAGATCTACACCCGTTATGGGTATATCTAAGTGTGTGGATGAAAAGTTTGAAGAGTTTTGGTCTTGGTCTTGTTTGGATAATAGATCTAAGGTGGGTTCTTGAAGAATCAACCCGGTTTTCTTGTGCGTTCTTCATTTTTGGGGGTTTTCATCAAAACCTTTGAGGTAGGTGGTTTGTGCCTTTCTATTGAAAGTCATTGAATGTTTTGTGAAAATTCCACAAAAAACCTTGAACGGGGTATTTCGTGTTTTCCATTTTATCCCTATTGTTGCTTTCTTTGCTTATATGGTAGAGTAGAGGATATTGTTTGTGAATAGGGTGAATTGTTGTGCCTTGGATGTTTTTCCCATGCATGTTTTCCTGTTTTAACCTTTGGGTCTTGTTTGTCGTTAGGCTTCTATTTACTTTCCATGCCTAGTATTGTAGGATGGTATGAATGTAGTTCTAAAGTGATGATAATCCATAGAATGTTAGCCAAGTAGTTCTTGAGGTTTACCTTGGTCGTTACGCGCGCTATACTTATTTGAATTACACAGGGCCATGAGAACCTAGTGTAGTAGACCACAGGGAGAATGGACATAAGGGCTTCTCCATAGAGTCTTTATAATTTTATGATTCAATACCACAGGGGGAATTGACATTGAGTGCTTCCTCGGAGTGTATGTAGTTCCTCTACGTAGGCCACAGGGGGAATTAGATGTTGAATGCTTCCCTAGAGCGCCTTTAGTACGATATGAGACTATATTTAGAATTGATGGTGAGTGCTTCCCCTGAGATTCTATTCTTTAGCTGAACCATAGGGGAGAGACTGTGTGTGCCTCCTAGAGGGTTTCTAGTACTTGTTGGTTGAACCATAGGGGTTAGGCTTTGAGAAATACCCAGAGGGTTACCTATTTGTTTCTACTTACTTGAGTAGCTGATTTAATTGTTTGTGAATTAAATGCTTGAAACTGAGTATTGTTTGTTGTTGAATACTTTCCTTGTTTACTACTTTCTGTACTTTTACCTGCCATATATTCATTGACTGTTAGGAACAGATCTTGTGGTGGTTGCCTATTGGGATTTAGTCTCACACCCTGTTTGGGCCATGCTTTTGGGCCCAAATAGATTATATTTCTGCAGGTATAGACAAGGGCAATCACCCTTCGACTTCAGGTACTTGATTGCATTGGAGCTGGAGAGCATGGGACCAAGCTGAGGCTTGCAATGCTAAGGAGTTGCTAATTTGTTTTCTTTTTTCACTTTGGTTTAGTACTGTATTCAACATTGTGACTTGTTTGGATACTTTCCTAGACATATATGTATCATGCATCTTTATATATATATGTGCTCCATTTGTTTACACTTTTAGTCTTCCATTGTTTACTCTTGTATGGATTTTTACTGCTTCCGCTATTGCTTTTGTTTATCTTCTACTGTGTACTCTACCAATGAGGGCATAGTTTCCCCACTACGACACCCAAGGCCCTCGCTTCTAGTCGGAAGCCTCTGGCATTCTGGGAAATGTGCTTGAGGCCATGTGACCAACCAGGTACGGGGCGCCTCTGGGTGGCTTCCGGAACTGGGACGTTACAAAGTGGTATCAGAGGGTTTCTTTTCTCTTGATTTACTATTTGGAGCCTATAGCTAGGGATAGGACAGAATAGGTACTTGGTAATAAGTTGTGCCAGGGAGTAGCTAACCCGTGTATAGGGAAAATTCATACTACCTCGTTTATTGCAATTTTACTGGTTTTTAATTTTACAATTGACTTGATTTCACTGTTGGGTGATTCACATTTTTTGTGTTGTTACCGTTGTTGATATTGCGGTTCTATTTCTGTTGCAACCTGATAAGATGAGGGTATACCATCTCATGCATCATATAGGCACTTTCTAGAATTCACATGTCATGCATTCTTTCCATGCCATCTAGGAAGCATTAGCAATTACATGTTGATGTGATAGATGTTGTGTAGAATATGCATGGTGTTGTGATAAATTCCTTGATAAAAAATATCTACTATTTGATAGGGTATTGTTTGTGAAGGTTTTATTTGAATGAACACCAAACTTTGGTTCCTGAGGTGTTATGGGCCCTCATAGACTGGAACTTGGTGGATCATCTCCTTGTCTTTGCTTGTTTTTAACATGTATAAGATGCCAAGATTTGATTCGTGAGGAGTATGGGCCCTCACAGATCAGAATTTGGCATGTTCAATGTTCGTTTCAGTGTTTATCTGGGTCTCAGATTAGTTTCTAAGGCTTACTGTCCAGAAAAACCCAGAATGCACACCTTGTAGTTTTGACTACATGACTTGTGTTCTTCTGTTTGGTAAGAAACAGTCTTTCTATGTACACGTTGTATACTCCTATGTTTCAGCCCATGTCAATCTTGATCTGAGGTGTGAGTTTGAACTTGCAAAGTCATGTCACCGAGACGTCCTCCAGTTGTACACGAGACACAAGGTGGTGATCAGACACCGGATATGGCTGATCAGGGTCATCCTGTAGATCCTCCTGCTGTGCCAGCCTTGGCACTAGTAGTTATACCAGTTGAAGGAACTGATGCGTAGTTTAGGGAAGGATTTCTAAGGATGATTCAGACCTTCCAGGGTGCACTGCCTCTTGCCTCGTCTATGGAAGACTTGACACAGATTTTCCAATAGCAGCACCCTCCCACCTTCACAGGGGAATGAGGACCTGAGGCTGCAGATTCATGGCTAGAAGCCATGCTGACTATCTTCAAGCATCTAGAAACGCCTTCATAAAGGTGGGTCAAGCTCGCTACCTATATGCTACGAGACTCTGCCAAGAGGTGGTGGGATGTGGTATCACAGGTGATTCATCACCAGGTTATGGTGTGGGAAGAGTTTCAGTGTGTCTTTTATGACTAATTCTATCTGAATACCCTGAGGGCCGACCAAACCCGGGAGTTCATGAGCCTGGAGCAGGGTAATCTTTCTATCATGGAGTATTCCTCTCGTTTCACCAAGATTTAGTGTTTCACACCCCTCTAGGGAGGATATGGGTTGTTATTGGCAAGGAAGTTTGAGGATGGTCTCAGATGGGAGATCCGCTCATAGGTTAATATCTTCAGGTTGACTTCCATCACTTCCATCGTCAACCAGGTACTGATTGCGGAGCGCAATCTGAGAGATTCTGGAGCTGAGAGCCAAAGCGGTTCCACTTCCAGAGTTGGTGCTTCACCAGCTAATAGTAGGAAGCATCATAGGGAGTCTACGTGTGGTAATCCGAGACAGCGAGACACATCTTCAGGTAGCCAGGTGGTATGATCCCAGTGTGGAAGGGTTGGGTATACGAGGCTGCAGTTCCAGAGAGACCCAGTGGAGTGCCAATCTTGCGGTAAGATGGGCCACCTTCAGCACTTCTGTCAGTTTTTCTCACCAGCAGCTGGTGACAGAGGCACATCCATGACTCTTCGTTCAGGATCAAAACCACCAGTTTCTCACCAGTCTAGGAACTGGAGTTCTTCCGGCCATTCAGACCAATGTGGTGGTCGAGGCCGTGGTGGTCAGTCATCGGTCTTTCAGCAACAGCAAGGTGGATCAGCTCAAAGTGGTCAGGCAGGGTCACAGGGTCATGGTACAGGTCAGGCTTTTGCAGTGGATCATACCCTACAGGAGCAGGATCCCAGACCCTCTACAGTTTGAGGTATGATCTTAGTAGCCTCAGTTTTATCTTCTACTCTTTTCGATACAGGGGCTTCCCATAGATTTATTTCTGTTACTGTTTTGGAGAGCCTTGGGCTCTACATCGTTTCCTCGACCGATACTTTGACTCTAGACACACCATTGGGGACTAGGATGGCTAGTGTACATCAGTGCAATGAGTGACCTCTAGAGGTGGCTGGGTATCACTTTCTATGGGATCTTTATGTCCTAGAGATGACAGGATATGATGTCATTCTCAGAATGGACTAGATAGTTCCCTTCTAGGTATTCGTCGACTGTTATTGTTGTAGGGTGATTTTCATATCACCATAGGGTGGACCTTTTCTTAATAAGGGCGAGTGGTACGTCTGGGTGAGCAGAGCAGGTCCAGAACATCTTGGGTTGGGGACAGTTACAGCTCAGATTTCTAGTCTTTATCTGGATTACCGGGGGACATCACAGTTAGACTTTCCTCCAATGGTGGATCATTTCAGAGATGTCTTTCCAAAGTACTTTTCAGGTTTTCCTCTAGAGTGTGAGGTATACTTTTCTATTGAACTCGTGATAGGAGAAACACTGGTGTCCATTCCTCCTTATTGGATGGATACACCTAAGTTACAGAAGCTCAATAAGTAGTTGGAGGAGTTACAGGCAAAGGGTTTCATCTGACCCAGTACTTCTCTGTGGGGTTCACCTATTCTATTTACAAAGAAGGCAGACAGTACCCTCATGATTTGTGTGGATTATCATAAGTTGAACCAGTTGATGGTCAAGAACTGATATCCCTTGCCTAGGATTGATGACCTCTTTGATCATCTTCAAGGAGCTCGGGTGTTCTCAAAGATCGACTTGAGGTTTTTTTATCATCAATTGTGCGTTAGACCATCAGATATAACTCTTACATCCTTCAGGAGAAATTATGGCCTATAATAGTATACAGTTATGCCGTTCGGTCTCACGAACGTGCCAACAGTTTTCATGGAACTGATGAATAGAGTGTTTCATCCATACTTAGACTCTTTCGTGGTGGTCTTCATGGATGATATCTTTGTGTACTCTCACACTAGACACAACCATGATACCCATCTTGAGATCATTTTTAGTACACTGAGGGAGCATCAGTTATATGCTAATCTCTCAAAATGTCACTTTTGGATAGATTAGATTCACTTTTTGTGCCATGTTATCTTAGAGACTCGAGTATCAGTGAACCCAGAGAAAGTGAGAGCAGTAGTTTCCTGGGAGCAGCCAAGGAACATCTTTGAGGTGTAGAGTTTTCTAGGGATATCTAGATACTACAGGCATTTCATATTGGACTTTTCATGATTACCATCACCGATGACAGTTCTGACCAAGAAAGGGGAGAAGTTCTTATGGTCAGATTCTTGTGAGTCATCCTTTCAGGAGCTGAAATGGAGATTGACTTTAGCACTGATACTAGTCTTTCCAGAGCTGGGAAAGATCTACATTGTCTACTATGATGCCTCAATTATTGGGCTGGGAGTTGTGCTTATGCAGGTATATGGGATTGTTTCGTACGGGTCTCGGCAGTTGAGGCCACATGAGAGGAACTACCCAATGCACAATCTCGAACTGGTGGCAATTTTCCATGCCTTGTTTTGTTGGAGACATTATCTTCTAGGAGAGCACTTTGTGGTTTTCACTGACCAAAAGAGTCTCAAGTATATCTTCACTCAACGTGATCTAAATTTGATACAGTGCAGGTGGGTTGAGTACCTACAATCCTTTGACTTTGAGCTTGCCTATACACCGGGAAAGGGAAACATAGTGGCTGATGCGTTAAGCAGGAGAACTTAGATACAGGCAGTTCAGGAGGCCAGTAGTGAGTGGAAGCTTATGAATCTGTTCTCTAAGATGCATCTGGAGGTGCATGACAGATAGGGGCAGACTTTCCTATCTTCGATAGCTGTTACCTCTACTCTTCTCGATCGGGTATGAATGAGGCAGCTATCAGACTCAGAAGGCCTAGTCCTAAAGGAGGTTGTGTCAGGAGAGGACCCTATTCCTGGATGGACAGTAGGCGAGGATGAGGTCTTTCATTTCTAGGGGTGCGCATGGGTGCCAGTAGACATACGCGAGGATCTAATGCGGGTTTTTCATTCTTCAGTTTGGGCAGTTCATCCTGGTGTCACCAAGATGTATCATGATCTACACCGCTGTTATTGGTGGCCAGGTATGAAGATAGATGTTTCTGGTTTTTTCTTTAGGTTTTCCACTTATCAGTAGGTGAAAACGGAGCATCAGTGACCAGCAGGTCTTTTGCAGCAGTTACCCATTCCGGAGTGGAAGTGGAACGACGTCGCGATGGACTTTGTGACCAGTTTTCCGAGGTCACCCTAAGGGAATGATGCAGTATGGGTTGTCATTGATAGGATTATGAAGGTTTCTTACTTCTTGCTGATCAAGGATACCTTCAGTGTCGATGAGCTGGGAAGGCTTTATATCTGTGAGATTGTACGCCTACATGGGGTTCCACGCTCCATTTTTTCAGACAGGGATGCGTGTTTTACTTCTCGGATCTGGCAAGGGATTCATAAGGCTTTGGGTACACAGGTACTTTTGAGTACAGCATACCATCCTTAGATAGATGGACAGTCTGAGTGTATGATTCAGGTGCTTGAGGATATGCTCTGAGCATGCATTCTAGACTTTAGAGGTTCTTGGGAGAAACATATACCTCTTGTGGATTTCACCTACAACAACAGTTTTCAGGCAACTTTTCAGATGGAATCTTATAAGGCTTTGTACGGTAGGCTATGTCTATCACCTTTATGCTGGCTGGAGGCAGGATAGGCAGCTTTGCTAGGACCTCATCTTTTTTAGGAGACCACAGAGTAGATAGAGTTGATTCGGAAATGGATGGCTACTACACAGTCCCATTAGAAGTCTTATGCTGATCAGCAGAGACGACCTCTGGAGTTCGAGTTCAGGGATCAGGTTTTTCTATGTGTCACATCGAGATTGGGGCACAGAAGGATTAGGAGACAGGGTAAGCTTTTTCTGAGGTACGTCGGGCTGTTTGAGGTATTGGAGAGGGTTGATAAGGTTGTCTATCATTTTCAGTTACCTAAGAGGTATCGAGCTATGCACAAATTCTTCCACGTTTCTTAGCTTCGACATTACTTCTCAGACTCGTCTCATGTCTTTCAACCCGAGGAGGTTGAGTTAAAGGTGGATGCCTCATTCGAGGAGCATCCTATCCAGATCGTTTATCACAGTACGAAGGTTCTCTATGGCTAGTCTGTTCCTATGTTATGAGTTATATGGCAGCACGGGTGGGTACAGGATGAGACTTGGGAGAGGGAGCCTGATATAGGAGCACAGTGGCCGAAACTGTTCGACGTTTCTTCTTCTGTGCTACCTTGTTAGGGAAATTCGAGGACGAATTTCTTTAAGGGGGGAATTTTGTAAGAATCCAGACCTTATTTTCAAGTATATGATCCTTTTTTATTCTTTTCATGGTTATAATGTTAAGGGTGATGAATGGGAGAGTCGGAAGAAATTTGAATAAAGTTTTGAGACAAGGGGGAAGTCACACGGGAAATGCACAGTTTGTCTAACCATGCAGCCAAACCGTGCATGGAGGGTTTACCAAGGCAGTGGCTAACGCACGGTTAGTGCACAGTTTGTCTAACCATGCAGCCAAACCATGCATGGAGGGTCTTCTGAGGCAGTTACTAATGCACGGTTAGCGCACGGTTTGTCTAACCGTGCTAGAAAACCGTGCGGGCACTTAAGTGAGATCCTAAAAAAGTGGATCTCGCACGTTTTTGCCTCTAAGTGGCTTGTTTTTCCTCTTAAGTGGCCATAAATCTAGATTTTTCTTCTCCTAAGGTCAAAGAAGGTTCTACCATCGATCGAGAAGTGATCCTAAGGCTTCTATGGGTGAATCGAAGCTGGATTCTTGAGGTATATAGACATTCTTCTTCGTTCTTGTTCAGTTTCTTAGATCTACTTAGATCTACTTCTCCTCTTCTCTTGTTTTCTTAGATCTACACCCATTATTGGTAGATATAAGTGTGTGGATTACAAGTTTGATGAGTTTTGGTTTTGGTCTTGTTAGGAGAAGAGATCTAAGGCAGGTTCTTGGAGAATCAACCCGGTTTTCTTGTGCGTTCTTCATTTGTGGGGGTTTTCGTCAAAACCTTAGATGTAGGTGGTTTGTGCAGTTCTGTTGAAAGTCATCGAATGTTTTGTGAAAATTCCACCAATACCCTTGAATGGGGTATTGTGTGTTTACCATTTTATCCCTATTGTTTCTTAATTTTCTTATATGGTAGAGTAGAGGATATTGTTTGTGAATAGGATGAATTGTTGTGCCTTGGATGTTTTGCCCATGCATGTTTGCCTATTTTGACCTTTGGGTATTGTTTTTCTTTAGGCTTCTGTTTACTTTCCATGCCTAGTATTGTAGGATGGTATGATTGTAGTTCTAAAGTGTTGATATGTCATAGAATGCTAGCCAAGTAGTTCTTGAGGTTTACCTTGGCCGTTACGCCCACTATACTTATTTGACTTACATGGGGCTGTGAGAACCTAGTGTAGTAGACCACAGGGACAATGGACATAAGGGCTTCTCTAGAGAGTCTTTATAATTTTACGATGTGAGACCACAATGGGAATTGATGTTGAGTGCTTCCTCAGAGTGTTTTTAGTTCCTCGACGCGGGCCACAGGGGGAATGAGACGTTGAGTGATTCCCCAAAGCGCCTTTAGTATGATACAATACTATAGGGGGAATTGATGGTGAGTGATTCCCCAGAGAGTCTATTCTTTAGCTGAACCAGAGGGGTGAGACTGTGTGTGCCTCCTAGAGGGTTGCTAGTACTTGTTGGTTGAACCATAGGGGTTAGGTTATGAGAACTACCCAAATGGTTACCTATTTGTTTCTACTTGCTTGAGTAGTTAATTTACTTGTTTGTGAATTAAATTCTTGAAACTGTGGATTGTTTGCTATTGAATACTTTCCTTGTTTACTACTTTATGTACTTTTATCTTCCATATATTCACTAACTGTTAGGCAGAGATCTTTTGATGGTTCCCTTCTGTGATTTAGTCTCACACCCTGTTTGGGCCATGCTTTTGGGCCCAAAAAAATTATATTACTGCAGTTATAGACAAGGGAAAGCACCCTTTGACTTTAGGTACTTGATTGAATTAGAGCTGGAGAGCATGAGACCAAGCTGAGGCTTGCGATGCTGAGAAGTTTCTTATCTATTTTCCTTTTTCACTTTGGTTTAGTACTGTATTCAGCATTGTGACTTCTTTGGCTGCTTTCCTAGACATATATGTATAATGCATATTTATATATATATGTGCCCCATTTGTTTACACTTTTAGTCTTCTATTGTTTACTCTTATATGGATGTTTAATACTTCCACTATTGATTTTATTTATCTTCTGATGTGTACTCTGCCAATGAGGGCATAGTTTCCCCACTACCACACCTAAGGCCCTCGCTGCTAGTTGGCAGCCTCTGGTGTTCGGTGAAATGTGCTTGAGGCCATGTGACCAATCAGGTATGAGGCACCTCTGGGTGGCTTCTGGAACTGGGAAGTTACATTTGGGATGTGTACAAGTCAACTACATATCAATACGAGGCACGGTGTGGACGGTACCACTCAAAGTGTCTCAATTTTATTTGAAATGGACAATATTTTAAGTGAAAACAATAACTGGCATATGGAAAACTGACCAAATGCATTCAGATTCTGTTGATACTTTATGAAAATGACCCATGGGTCATTTGTGACGTGTACGAGTCAACCACACCTCAATCCGAGGCACGGTGTGTCTGGTACCACTCAAACTGTCTCACTTTTATTTGAAATGGATAGGATTTTAAGTAAAAACAAAAACTTGCATACGGAAAACCGACCAAACGTATCCGGATTGTGTTAATACTTTAGCATAAGGATCCATGGTCCAGCATCACAAAATACACTTCTCATGTGAGTAACCCCTATCCCTATTCTAAAACACATGACATTTAATACACCAATCCCATCCTAAAACAGTGGGTTCTAGGAACAAACAAAATTCCCTTTGGGAACCCAATACCAAAGACATAATTGAATATTCAAACCCACTACCCAAAATGGGGATTCATCTCACATCACACCTAGGAGTCTAAATTACAATTAGCCACATACCCCCTTATTCCAATTGAAAAGTATATGAAAAACATGTAGTCTATTCTGGTAACCCATCTCATATGTCGAGATTGGCCAATGTTTCCCACTAACACATCAGGAACCATTTATACATGGATACATAGTCATTAAAGGAATATAAACATCCCATGTGCTTCCTATAACTCATCCTAGTTCTAAGAACATGACCACTACCATTGTCTATCTTATGGGTATCATGATCCTTGTCCACTCTACCCAAGTTTTTCTGTTGGTTTTAAGATAGTCAACCCAAGACCATGAGTAAACATCCCATGTGCTTCCTATAACATGTAGGCTTTTTCTCTTGTGTGTATTGGTGTTGTGGTTTGAGTGAGGAGTGAATTCTAAATTTTCAATACTGTTATGGGTGTTATTGCTTTTCAATTATAAATTTATGAATTCTGGATGTATTGGATTCTGGCTGTATTGGTAATTAATTCTAAATTTTGAATACTATTATGTGTATTAGATTCTGGATGTATTGGATTTTAATTTTGTATTGGGGTTATGGGTGTTATTGCATTTCAATTCTGGATGTATTAGATTCTAGATGTATTGGATTCTGGATTTTTCTCTTGTGTTGTGGTTTGAGTGAGGAATGAATTTTAAATTTCTGAATTCTGAATGAATTTTAAACATCCCATGTAGGCTTTTAGATTCTGGCTGTATATGTTCTTGTAGGTCATGGAGAGTTGCAGGTTGGAGGTGGCTACTGGCTGCTGCTACTATGGAGCTGAACCATATGTATACCAACAGTTTTGAAAAGAATTGGTATAGCCTTTTGATGTATATTATACCAACAGTTTTGTTATAACCATTGGTATAAACTTCTACCAATGGTTTTCAAAACTGTTGGTATATCCTTTGGATGTATATTGTACACTATATACCAAGGGTTCTAAACCATTGGTATAAGGGTAACATGTACCAATGGTATGTGAAACTATTGGTATATCTCTTAATTTATAACACATACACCAACGATTTACACAGAACCGTTGGTATAAGCCTATACCCACAGCTTACTTGGCCACAGTTTGGTATACCGTTGGTATATAATATACCAACGGTTTCCCAGCCTTTACAAACAGTTCTGAACCAATGGTAAAGTCTAAAATTACAGAAGTGTACAAACTAAATTATGAAAATTATGGTTATTTATTGATTATAAATAAAATAAGAATCATTTAAAATGAAAAGAAATGTTTTCTAAAAAAATGTATTTTTCTAAAATACGATTTAGTTGGGCTTTTCACACATAATTTAAAATTAATTTTTACCACTTTAATAAAAATATTTGATAAAATGGACTTATTTTTGAAAATAAAAATATAAAAATTAACCTTGTGTGATTTTTTGGGATATTTCTAAAATGTTTATTTTTTATGAATAGTAAAAATACTGAATTTTAATTGAAAACTGCATTTTCATTTAAATAATTTATAAAGTTAAATTGTATTTTTAATTAGTTTTAATTTAAAATTATTTCTATTATATATCAATTAATCCAATTTATTTCATTATAATTATTTTTATATTGAATTTTTATATAAAAACTTTGTAAACTTTTGAACATTGTCTCTTTAAAACCCCACTTTCTCATCACGTTTACAGGGCTAATTTTAAATTAAATTTTCCACTTGCGTGAAATGAATTTTGAAAATTTTATTCCATATTTTTAATCATAATAATTTATAATTTATAATAATTTTAACTTAATTTTTTAGCAAAATGAATTGTGAAAATAGTAAAAAATTATTCATTGTGGTTAAGGTAAAAACTTGTTTACCGGGGGTTAGACTGAGAAGATAAAGGTTAAAAATGACCTAAAAAAATTTATAAAACACATTATCTAGACATATTTCAACCTTATATCTTCTATATTTGATAATGGACCATTTTTTGAGGCTTTTGGAATGATAAGAACATGGTTTTTATTGGATCTTTTCAAAAAATTACAAGTGTGTCACTCACCTCACTTATAAAATCCACCCCTATCCTCTCCACTTCACAACTTAAAACCATTTTGGTTCATAAAATAATACCCAAATCACTTAAAAACTTCCCTTACCTCATCCTATAATCCTTATTTTGGGCAGAAATCTATTCTATAAAGGATTTTGGTGCAAACCTAAGGAGGGTACCCAAAGAAGAGGTAGTGTTCTTCAACGATCATTTTTATTTTATTTCTTTCTTCACCTCCTTAAATTCTTGTTAAAACATGATGATAAAATATAACAAATATTTTTCATATAATTTTATTGTTTTTAATAATAATTTAATTAACTACAACCATCTCCACTCCCATTAAATGGGTTACGAAATCATTATACGTGTGTACGACGAACTACTACATCATGAGTTGAGGTCATTCATTTTTCCATTACCACCTATCACGGTGGGTATTATGATAGATATAAAGTATATATATGATATTTATAATATAATTATTCCTATTTAGTAATTATATCATATATAAATTTTTAATTTCCATTCCGTAGGGGATATGATAATGTCGCTTGTGTGTATGGCTGACTACCGCCTCGCTAAGCAATGTGATTCTTCTTTCACTAACTCTTTACATGGAAGGTGATAAGGATAAATTTAATGATTATATGTGATATAAATGGAATAATTATTTTATTAATGACATATTTATCATTCTATAAAGATAATATATCATTTTTTCTTACATTTTCACTCACTTAAAGATGATAACATCGTTCGTGTACATGTAGACTATTGCCTTCACAAAGAGATGTGTCTCTATTTTCATCACCACACAACATGGATGATATATATAAGTATATAATATGGTATTTATTATATTATTATAATTATGTAAAGTTGAAATATTACTTAACTTTTTTCCATTTTGATCATTGAAAAATGAAAATGTTACTAATACGTATGTTCGACCTACCGTTTCCATGATCATAACATACTTTATTTCTCAATAACATATTACATGTTTGGTTTTAAAAGTATAATTGATGTAAAAATATAATAATTAGGTCATTATTATTATGGAGATAAAATAACTATATAATATGTGCCAAAACTGGATCTTTTTTGACGAAATAAGCATGAGAAAACAAGGCAATTAGCACCCAAAACAATCAAAATAATGAAAGATTATTAATATAAGGGTGATAATATGTTATAAAAGGATAATATATGATATTATTTATGTTAATATGGTTTTTTAATAAATTAATAACATGTTGAAAACCATTATATATGATTTTAAAGTATGTTCATCTAAAAGGAAGTGTGGGGTAAGGGACTTCATCTCAATTTTTCTTCATTGAGGCATATTGTAATTTTATACACCCAATTTCTTTTATATGGTCTATATAATACACATTTGATATGTAATATCATGATTATTTAATAATTAATAGTATTTTGAGTTTTTATTTTAATTATTACAACCAAGGGGATTTGATTTAAGAGTTACCAAGTGGTAAATAATTTCATAACTCAATTTATTTTTGTTAGGTTATATTACTTCTTTGTCATATTTGATATTATAAGATTATGTGCATAATGAATTTTAATTATATTATGTTTTATATACAATTTTTTTATGTGGATTTATAGTTGATACACATAATTGATTCATTGACTAATTCTCACTTCAACTTAATGATCATTTTAAGGTTTTATTTCACAATCTCATTCTCATCAATATTGTTTGTTCTTGAATTTTAGTTGAAGGAAATTATTTGATAATTTTATAATAAACCCAAGTGATTTTATAATCCTCTATTTATTCATGATATTTTCATGTAATAATACCATTTTCCCACTATTTGGTACTTAAAATAATTTAGAAAATGTTTTTAAGAAAATCTAACTTCATTTCTCTCTTTGGTCTGAAATCTTCTTTCTTTCTAAACTGTGTTTTCTAAAAAAATAAAAAAAATGTTTTTAAAATTTTCAAAATTATTTATTAAAGAAATTTTACCCATTTTTACCTTTAAAAAAATATTTTGAAATGAATATTCATGTCATTTTCAAAACAGTGC
This sequence comes from Viscum album, assembly GCA_963277665.1. Lineage (NCBI taxonomy): Eukaryota > Viridiplantae > Streptophyta > Magnoliopsida > Santalales > Viscaceae > Viscum > Viscum album. The sequence continues at coordinate 1,417,480,212 of OY728120.1, forward strand.
CCATTTGGATTTTACTGAAAATATGAAAGGAATCTCTTTATTATTTTCCAAATAAGGCACTTTTATAACCTTTTTATAGTACATAAGGAATGATCTTTTTAACTTGTATGGAACATATGTAATTACCCACCATCATAAACATAATTTATTTGAATCTTACATTTCAATTTTATAGGTATTTTTTAAATAATATTTTTCCAAATATTATAGAAACTCATGGTTTTTTAAAATTAATTTTCAAAGAAAAGGATTTTAAAAATGGTTTATGTTTTAAAAAGTGATTTTCAAAATAAAAATGATATTTTCCCCAATAATTTTTTAAATATATTTTATTTTATTTCCATTCATCATAAAAAACAACCCATCATTTTACATATACAACACTGGGGATATTTTTTATTGATATTATCCATATTCTCCCTATGGATAGTTTATGATTATTTTGACCAAGGATATTATTGACATTCACTTCTATGTTTCATTTTTATATTCATTAACTTCCCCATGAATTATTCACTTTCCTTTGATCATTATAAATTAAATTTCACCTAAATATCTATATTATTTATCATGGATATGTTTATTAAGTAAATGATATATCATTTGTGCATACAATGTTCTACATTGAGATTCATTTTTTTATTTGGGGAAATATTGATAAATTAGCATTCCTTACTCAATGCATATATTTGATGATAAGTAACATTGTTTATGAATTAAATTGATTATTTGATATGTGAGGAATTCTTTTTACATGCATGACATGAGTGGGGATCAGTTATAGATAGCCCCTCGATACATCACCAGTCTCATGAGATGAAAAAGATAGCTAAACTTATTTAAATGGGTCTCTACCCATTAGTTTTAAATTGTATTGAGGATAAATCTTGACGGTGGAGGTATAATATGCCTGAGACATGACATCCAATAATTATGCATTCCCTTAATTTAGAATTTAGTTATTATTATCCATGATATTTTAACAAAGATTTATTTCTAGATGAATTTCATTATTAGTTATTGATTAAATGGATTTTTTTCAGTTATTTACCTTACCATATTGACTATGCCTTATCCCATTATGATATTCATGTTATTGATTAAATGGAATGTGTTTTTATTTATTTACAATTCTATATTTATTATTAGCCATGAGATTTTTTCTCTGAAATTATCTATGGATGCACTTACTTCTTTGTTTATTAATTACATGGAATGTGTGTGCTCTTATTTACCTTTCCATAGTGATTATGCTTATTGATTCATGATTTCTTACATTTCACTTTTAACCCTTACTAATCATTTGATCTCACACTTATTTTGTTTCATTTCCCCAAGAATCTAAAAAAATTTAATATGAATGATATTCAAGGATATGCTAGAGGGAATAATGATATTATTTAAAAAAATTGTAATTTGTGTTTTCAAATTTAATGTAGGAATCATGTATGTATCTAGTTTACTAAAACTACTAAAATATTCGGTCCTTTGGGATTTGATTCACTGAATCTTATTTTAATGTAATAAATCAGACATTGGATCTAGGATAATGGGGTCTAAGTCACTACAGTACTGACTCTGGAGGATGCATGACAAGTCCTCTAGCTAATGAAGTCTAAACAATCATCTACTCGGTGATAGATGGTGTCCTAGAAGCAGACAATACCAGAAGCCATTTCAAACCAATTCGAGATACTTTCCCCAGAATGTAATAATAGATTCATCCATTATATTTGGTAGGTTTATCATGAGGTCACCAATGGACTCATCTAGACAACACTAGGGCCTTCCAAGGGTCTCCTTCCATTAGCAACCATCATCAATTCCATGTATAAAGGAACCCTCAACATGATTAGGGTGTTACCCTCAGGAGTCCAGCCTAGGTCACTTAGAAATAGGCACTCAGGACATCCCACTTAGGGTAGTGACTAATCAAAAAGGAATAGGACCATACCTATGTTCCCTATAAAGAATAATTATAATAAAATACATTGTCATGTGAGCAGGCTCACACACCTACCCACCTTCACCAAGCCCACCACCTTATTTTGGAAGCATTCAGAGAAACCATTCAGAGAATATTGGAAAAAATAGGGTCATACCCATATCTTTTCCCCAAAAAATGAATACTATCAATATATACCAACAATAAATGAAAGATAGGAGTATTCCCACACCCTTTCTCCAATAAAATAATGGTTATATATCCTCATTCTAGCTACTAAAGTCACTCAACATATCCTAAATGTAATGAAAGGGTGGGTGAAAATTCCTACACACATAGTACATACCTTCCAAGATATAATAACGGTAGTGTGATTGGTTAAAGGGAAGACACACAATTTCATCTGCACAATTGGGGTGACTCATCAACATAATACAAGAGTTACTCTGAAGCATATGAATATTCCTTATCCCATCCAGAAGGATCATGGGCCAAATCCCATGATTAATGGAAAACCAGTTCAGGACCATACCCCAATTCCAACTAAAGCTCATTGGTTTATCTCAGTGTCCATTCTAGGTGTTGGGACCAATTTGGATGTAGGTTTTGTTTGAAATAAGTTTGTTGGATGTTTTTTATTTTTTTCTTTAGGAAAAATTGTCTCACTTCGTAAAATATGGTGATCGGATGAAGGGTTTCAAACTTATATGACTAGACACATATTTCTTAAATAAATTATATCAATTGAATTTTTCTATTTTGAATTTTATTTTTTGGGTGAAATTATTTTTAGAATCATATTTTTAAAATGGATTTTTTCAGAATATAGTGGGAAGATGTACTGGATTCAGAATGTTATAAGAGATGTTCAACATACAAAATCAGATAATTATTTATTGATCAAAATGTTCTAAACATAATGAAGAAGTGATGATATAATTAGGATTTTATAGAATAAAAGGTAAATAAAGATTTATGATGTTTTTTAGAAGAAGTTTTGATTGGCCAATCCATCAGACAAGCTGATCCATCGGATGAACCAGTTCATCAAATGAATCAATCCATCAAATGAACCATTAGTTGATGAGTTTTAGAAATAAATAATTCATTGTTGATACTAATAAAAAATATGATGTTTATATATCGATCCATCAGAAAAATTACATCCAATGATCCATAATTTGAGTTTTTTTCACTGATAAGGTATCAAATGAAGAGTTCCATCAAAGGAAGAACCTCGAATAGACCAAATTGCATTGGATGGACCAAAGTTTTTTATTGTGAATCAGAAGGGTTTTTTACACTGGTCTATTAGAGAAATTTTTTGACACTGATCAATCAGTTGAGCTTTAGAGACTGATCCATCGGATGAGGATCAGATACTAATCAATCAGATGAAAATCAAACACCAAACCATCAGAGTAGATATTTACATCGATCCATCAGATAAGATGGTTGATACCGATTCAGTGGATGATATTCTTGACACCGATAAGCCATCAGATGCTGAGTTTCATCAAATTTAATATCATTGGTTTGAGGAGTATTATAACAAATGAATGAATTGGATGTTAAGGTAAGATATATATAAGTTTCAATGATGTTTCCAAATAGTTATAGTTGGTTTGGAGCATCAGAGTGGGAATACTTTTGTTTTATGTGTTTTTAATTGGGTCAAGAGAACTGGAATGGTGACTAGAGTTTAAAACTAAGAATTTTTGGATAATAATTTTTTAAAGAGATCCCTTGTGAAGTTTTTATTCAATTTAATTTAAGTTTTAATAAGTTCTGGAGAATTCATGAAGACTACAGAAGACTGTTGAAGAGTTGATAATAATTTATAAGTTGTCAAAATGGAATTCAAATGAACATAAATTTTATAGAATTGGAATTTCATTGAGTGGGAAAATTATTTCAGGTTCTTGTCATTTATTTTTAGAGTGCACCTATATAAATAGGTCTAAGTACAACATACTCTAAAACTTTTCGCATGCAAGAAGAAAAATATATGGATTTTTGGTTTCAAACTATTTATTGATAGAACGTATCGAGTAAGGTTTACCAGATATAATTAGTGATCAGAGAAGTGGTGGTCAGGATTAATCATATTGGATCAAGAAATCATAATGATAGCTTATGAAAGATAAATAAGAAATAATTAGTATGGTTCTAGTTTACTGAACATAAATCATACTGACTCATTTCTGAATAGTTTAATTGGATCGAGGAATCATGTAGATGGATTATACTAGTTTTTGTATGAATTTTGAAGACTAATTTCTTACCTTATATTGGGTAAGAAATTGAATAATTGCTTTTAAAGAATTAAAAAGGTGAAGTTTTTTAAAGCGATATAGTGATAATGTAAGAAATACTGCTGAAGGTTTCTAAACTTGTTACAAAACATTGTTTACATATTGTGTTCTATAAAAATCACATGTAATGTTTTATTTATCATATTTCTATGAAAGTGTAAGGTTATTTCCTACTTTTTTTATCCACAAAAAAATGATTATTTCCTAGTAAATTGTGTAGTATTGGATTATTTCCAAACCATTCCAAGGAATAGATACTCTTAATGAGTAGTGATCCATGTAAACACTTGTGTCACTATGGATGTGTTTAAAATTTTGTTTTCTAGTAAATGTGTATCTATTTAACAGTAGGTGAAGGTTGTTAAGAAATATTAACATAAAAGGAAAAACATAACACTAATTCACCCCTATTAATCTTAGTGATTATATTGATCTTGTGTGGACCTTCTCAATTGGTATTAGAGGGATGTCCCTTCATTTACTCTTTGCTAAAGCTTGAAGAGTGGTTGATATGGATAATGTGAATTGTGTGAATAGTAGAGGGATTCTGGTTTTTTATGAAAATAAATATCAAATCTAGAAATATATAATGTTTCCATATCTTATATCTCTTGGTTATTAAGTTCTATAGGTTTCTATAGATGTATTTCCACCTAATTCTGAGAATATTCCTCTCACAACTTTTGATAAGAAAAATATAGAGAAAGATGGAAGGGATATGAATGCTTTACTCTCTTCACTCTCTGAAAGTGAATTTATTAGATTAAATGGAGTTGGAACTTTTAAACTTTTTTATTAAAAGTTGAAAAATGTCTATGAAGGCAATACAAAGGTGAATAAGTAAAAGTTAAAATCTGGAGGCTGAAGTTTGAAGATCTCAAAATGGGTGAGTATGAATCTATTGGTGACTTCTTTACAAGGTTGAATGATATTGCAAGAACCATATGATTTCTTGGTGAGAAACAGAAAGATTAAACTACTATTTAATAGATCTTAAAAATTCTTTCTAGCAAGTTTGATGTAAAAGTTTCATATTTGGAAGATAGAGATCCTGAAACTCTATATTTAGATAACATATATAGCACTCTCATTAAATATAAAAATATAAGAGATAATTTTATGAAAAGAAAAGAAAAATTGATAGAGGAATATCCTTTAAATATTCTAAGAAACAAAAATCTAATAATATTATTTAAGATGAAGAAGTTGATGACTCTGAAATTGAATATGTGTTTAGTAACAATTTTGATGAATTCTTTACCTTGTTTTCTAAAAATCTAAAATGAGACATAGGAATATAAAAATGGAAGTTACTACTAAAATTATTTGACTATGGATATATTGTGAATTTTGTTTTATATTTTCCTTGAATAAAGGATAAAGAAGAAAGTGATAAAGATTAAATAAAGTCAATAAGATCCTAAAAGAAACATGTTGATAAATAAAATCTTATTCAAAAGGAAAATATAAAAAGTTCTAAAAATCCAAAAATAGAATTTTTTTGTTTTAGGATAATGAAGATAATGAAATTGAAGTTGAAACTGATAAATTCACTAAATTTTCTACATAAAACACATTTATTGCAAAATTAAATGATGAAGAGTTTATTGGTTATAAAAGTATTAGTTCTAAAGTAGTGACTTAGTTATAATTTTCTCTGAAAAGATACTTGAAATAATGCATTTGAAATATTGTAAGACTTGAAAGATAAATTAATAAGTTGAAAAGGAAAGTTTTATATAAAATAGTCAAGAATATTTTCTTAAATGGTAATCTAAGTTGTAGAAGTGGCTGATCATTTGAAGAAATATCTTGAAAAAGAAAATAATTATAATGAATAACTTAAATTAAAGATAAAAGTGAAGGAGTAAGAGTTATTACTTGTTCAAAAAAAATTATCTACAACTAAGTAGAGAGTTACAAGTTTCAATAACTCTACTTCTAAAATTAGTGAAATTTTTTAGAAGTGTGAACTTGAGAAAGATCAAATAAATTTATCTTCAAAGGTTGAAAAGAAAATTGAATTTGTTCCTAAGACTGGGAATGCTGAGAAAATTTTGTATGTATCCAAAACCAATAAAGTGGAAAATTTAGAAGTTTCAAAAATTTCAAATACTGACTCAAATATTTCTACTATTGGTGATTCTATTGAATATGGGAATAATCCAAGTTGAATAATAATATTTCTAAAGATATAAAAAAATTTTGGGCACAACAAAGTCCCAAAATAAAGAGTAAGAAAGTTATAGAAAAACAAGTTTATAACTCCAAGAATTATGGAAGTTACAGAGGAAAACATTATTTCAACGGATACCACTGGTATTTTGGAGGATTTGTACATACAACAAATATGTTTTGGTTCAATAAAAACACAAAAATAATCACATGAGTAACTAGAAGAAAATTTTGAGGGGGGACAATACTCTCAAATAAGGAACCCTAAGAAAGTTTTTATTAAATTTTAAAATAGATTCAAACCATTGTAAATTATATTTAAAAGATTTTAACAACTTATAGATAATGAAAAAGTATTTCTTGTTTTTTTATCAACACAAAAAAAATTAAAACAATTCTCAAAAGCTGGATGTAAAGAAAGTTAAAGGAAAAGAAAATGAACTTGTTGCAGAAACTGCTCTCAAATATACAAATGGTGAACAATACTAGATTGTAGATAGTGGTTTATCTTCATATATGATAGGATATTTGAATTTTTTAAATAATTTGAATTTTTTTAAATAAGTAATAGTGACTTTTGGCTATTATCAGTAACTCAGAATCAAAGGTGTTGAATTTTATATTATTAGAAAGAAAAAATGTAATCAAAAATGGACTTGTTTATTTATGGGATAAAAGACAACTTTTTAAGTGATTTATAACTTTTTAATGAAGTTTGTAAAATTTTTTTCAGAAAATATGGTTTTTTTAAAGATAAGAATATAGAAAGGTTGTTATGAGATGCCAATGGAAAAAGGGGAACTTGTTTCAAGTTGTTGATGTAAAAAATTAGTGTGATATAAGAATGATGGAAGAAAATAAATTATTGTATAAAATTTTGGTACATATTTATCATAGTAATATAAGAAAGTTAATATAGTGGGACAGTGTTTGTGATATTATTATTATGACAAGAAGAAGAGATTAGTGTTGTTCTATTTTTCAGAAAGGGAAAATTACAAAATCAGTGAATAATAAATTTAAAATTCATTCAACTCATCCCTAGAGATGATTCATTCAGATATTTGTGTTCTAATGAGAAAAAAATCAACTTTTGAAAATAATTAATTCATTTATTTTATTGATTATTTTACTCGCATTACGTGAATTGTGTATTTGAAACATAAATCGGGAGATCTAAAAATGTTCAAGAGTTTCAAGAGAAGATGAGAAAAGGAATTTGGATATTATGTGAATAAGTTAAATACTAATAATGGGGGTGAATACAAAAATAAAGAATTTATAATTTATCTTGGAAAACATAGTATTCATCATGAGTTCAATTCACTTTACACGCTATAGAAAAATGGTGTTGTTGATAGAAATAATAGAATTTTGGTATATATGGGTCATACAATGTTGATTTAACATAGCATTTCTAACTAATTATGGATGCAGGTGATGAGTACATCAATTTATATTCATAATCAATTTTTATACAGACCAAGTTCTAATATTACTCCTTACAAAATGTTCTATAATGAAATTCCAATTTTGAAACACTTAAGGGTTTTTGGGAGTCCCCTCATCATAAAAAACAAAAGTGGAAATATTGGAAAATTTGATCAAAGAGGTGAAGATGAAATTTTTCTCAGCTGTGATTCTAATGGTAGAGGGTATAGAGGTTTTAAAAAAGAAACATGTAAGTATGTTGATTTTTTGATGTAAAATTTCTTTAAAAATCTATAGAAGATGTTTCACAAATGTATGCAGATAAATAAGATGATGAAGATGAGATAGTTGAGAAACATAAAAATAATTCCAATAGTGGTGATTCCATGCAAATAGAAGATTTAGAATCATCTATTTCTAGTTATGAGGAATAACTTTTTATATATCATCCTATGTTAAGGTAATAGGTGAAGTACAAAAAATTATAGGTGATCAACAAAAAAAAGTTCAAATGATAAGAACATCAATGTTTTTTGCAAACACTTCCTTATATTCAAAATTTAAGCCAAAATATGTTGATGAAGCTTTTGATCATCAGGATTAGATTCATGATATTAATGAGGAATTAGATCAAATTAAGAAGAATGATACTTGGGAACTTTTACCCAAAACAAATAATAAAAATTTTATTTGTACAAATTTGGTGTTTTGAAACAAGTTGAATGGAGATAGTGAATTGATAAGAAAAAAAAGCATTATTTGTTACTGAAAAATTGAAGGTATTGATTTTGATGAGACTTTTTATCCTTTATAAAGGTTATAAAAAATCATAATATTTCTTTCTATTAATGCACAATGGGGTTATAAATTTTTTCAGATGGATGTGAAATCATATTTTCTCAATAGAGAAATAGATGAATAAGTTTATATTGAACAATTACGTGGATTTGTAATTGGAAAAGATGAAATTATGTGTGAAAGTTGAATAATTATTTGTATGGGTTATAAAAATATCTAAGATCTTGATATTCCAAATTGGATGTCAACTTACAGAATTTGAACTTTAAGAAAGTAATATTTAACAAAAATATCTACATCAAAAAAAATTAAGAGATATCTCTATTTTTTTATGTATGTTGATTATATTATCTTTGCTGGGAATGATGAATGAAATTGTGAAAAGGTTTTTAAACAAATGAATAAGTTTTTTAAAATTTTTATTCTTAGTGAAATGAAATATTTTCTTGGCTTACAAATCTCACAAAAGAATAAATATATTTTTCTATCACAAGATAAGTATACTAAAGAAATTATTAATAAGTTTGGCATGGAAAATTAAAAAACTATTTCTATACCAATTTTGGTGGGAACTAAGTTGTATAAATATGGATAAGTAAAGGAAGTGGATTCTAAATAATTTAAAATGCTGATTAAAAGTTTTTCATATCTGACTGTCTCAAGCCCGAATATTGTATACACTATTACTTTATGTGCAAGATTCCAAAGTTGTCCAAAATAATCTTATCTATTTGTAGGGAAACTAATTCTCAAATATATTAGTGGAATAATATATTTTTTTATCAAATATGATAGCTATGGAAAAATTGATTTGTTTGGTTATACAGTTGTGGATTGGCTAGAAAGTGTGGATAATAAAAGATCTATATATGGTGGAGTTTTATTTATAGGGGAAAGTTTTATGAGTTTTCATACTAAAATAAATATTTTTGAAACTCTTAGCAGGAAATAAGTTGAATATGTTTCAACCACTCAAGTTGTAACACAAATTATGTGGATGAAGAATCAGTTGAAATATATTCTAGATAAAGTAAATTTACCCCTTCTCTTGGGTTGTTATAATCAAAGTTCTATAAATCTCACTAGAAATTAAATGAAAAATTATCACTAAAATAATATTCATATAAAATATCACTTTATCAAAGATCATGTAGAGAAGAATAAACTCAAGTTGGACTATGTTCTTATAATGGAACAAGTTTCTAATATTTTCAAAACAACATTTATGGAAGGAAGTTTTTTTATAAACTGGGATTGAACATGGGTATCCAACCTATTTATCTCTAAGGTTTAGGTATTTTTTCTATCCACTATCTCATATTTTCTTTGGATAGTTTTGTTTAGGGGGATAAAAATTATTTTTTGTAAATATATCCATTATAATGTTATAAAAATTTTAAGGAAAGCATATATTTAGGGGAGTTTTTAAAAGGGGTAAGATTTGATATCAGTATGTAAATGTGTGAACTATTTTAAATGTTTTTTTAAGTACATTTACATAACCTTGTTCTTACAGTAAAGATGAGAAGTTGTTAAGAGATAAAAATTTGACAAGTTTTTAAGTGATGACAAGTTTGAAGTTCAAGAAATTGTTTCCTAAGTCACTTCATATGGACAACATGGTTTTTTTGTTCAAATATTCTTGTTTCCTAAATTTATTTCATTCAAGTAGGCTTATAATTTTTTATAATTGATCCACATATTGATTTTACAATGTTTCAGTGATTTATGAATCTTTATTTACAAAAAGAATCCAAAGGGGAATTTTTGGGACCAAGTTGGTTGGAGGTGTTGTTTTAAAGAAGTTTGATGGATGTTTTGTATTTTGTTATCTTTACAAAAAATCACCTCACTTTGTAAAATATGGTGATCAGGTTAAGTTTTTTGGACTCGGATGACTGGATAAATATTTCTTAAATAAATTCCATCAAGGTAAGTTTTCTATTTTGAATGTTGTTTTTTGGGTGAACTTGTTTTTAGAATCATATTTCCAGAATGGATTTTTTTGGAATAGAGGGGGGAGATGTACCATATTCAGAATGTCATAAGAGTTGTTCAATAAATAAAATAATACAATGATTTACCAATATCAATGTTCTTAACATCATGAAAAATTAATGATATATGAAGGAGTGTGTAGAAGAAAATAGAAATGTAAATTTTTGGTTTTTTATGAAGAAGTATTGATCAGAAAATCCATTAGACGAACCATTTCCTCAGATAAACTGATCCATAGAATGAACCATAAGTTGATGAGTTTTAGAAAGAAATATTTTTTTGTTGATACTGATCATATGGATGAGATATAGTTACTGATCCATTAGATAAGTTACAACCATCGATCCATTGGATGAGTGCTTGTCATCGATAAGGTATCAAATGCAGAGTTCCATCAAAGGTAGAACATTAGACATCAAAAATTGTATCGGATGGAAAAACTTTGTTGATTGTGAATGAGAATAATTTTTTGCACTTATATATCATAGAAATTTGTTGACATTGATCAATCATTTGAGCTTCAGATACTGATCCATTGTATAGGCATTAGAGACAGATTAATCAAAAAAAAATTTAACACCAAACCATCAGAGAAGATTCTGAAATTGATCCATCATACAAGATAGTTGATAATAATTTAGTGGATAATCATATTGACACTAATAATCCATTTGATTTTGAGTTTCATCTAATGAAGTTTCATTGGTCTATGGATTAGTTGAACAAATGAAGAAAGTAGATGCTAAAGTGAGACATATAGAAGTTGAAATGATGTTGTAAAATAGTTGCACCTGTCTTGAAGCATTGGATAGGGAAGAATTTTGTTTTATATGATTTTAAACAGGTCAATATAACTATAATGATGAATAGATTTTCAAACTAATATGTTCCAGACAATCATTTTACAGATGGATCACTTGTGAAGTTCTTATTCAAGTGAAGTGAAGTTTTAATAAGTTTTGTAGAATTCATAAATATTAAAGAAGACTCTAGATTTCACATCCATAAATTATTTTAAATATATTTTTTTCATTAAATTTCCATTATTTCTTTGTTTTGGGTGTTTCCCATACATTTTTGGAGGAAAGGGTGATTTTTCATGATTTGGGCCAAATCGTGAGCCCATTTCAAGATTTAAAAACCAATTTTCTTTCTTTTACAATTCTTTCATTTTTAACATTTTACACCCATTATACTTCCCAATTGGAATCCCATGGTATATTAAAACCACCATATTCATTTGGACCACATAGTAATCTATAATCATGATGGATTTGGGTTTTTTATTAAGGTGTTGGGCCATCCCAAAATCCCATTTCTTGCATTAAATTTATTTTAATTATTTAATGTCTCATTCAATTTTTAAGGTTTTTAAATGATTCCAACTCTCAACTGAGCCCACGTACCCAAGGTGTTCTCCCATGCTCTCCTCTCCCTCTTTGGATCTCATATTCATCTCCAATTAGTGTAAAAATTCTATGGATTTCTCATATTGTCCACATTTGAATAGGTAAATTATTTCTTTCATAAATCCTTCAATTTTTACTCTTTTTATGAAATTCAAGTTCCTACATGACCTACTCAGACTCATTATAACCTCACTTGAATTTTTGGCTATTTATAAATTCATATACCATTGTATGTGGGTCGTTTTATTCAAGATATCTCAAGTAAGTGGGTTTCCTCTCATGTTCCTCCCATTTTCTTAGGGTTTCTTCCACTTTTCTTGAGGTTATAAAATGTTCAGAAGATATTTTTAGTACCTAGGGTTTGATTTGGTGTCTTTTTGGTCAAATATTGTGGTCTAGGGATCAATTTCACTCCTTTGTGGTGCGGTGGTGGTGTGGTTGAAGTTTTGCACAACAAATTGGGGGTTTGACACAAAAGGTCAGTGATTCCATGTGTGACCATTTCTTAATGAGTTATAATTTTTGATTTAATTATTTTTAATGTTAATTATATGCTGTAAATTGTGAGAAAACCATTTTTTATGGAGTTTGTTAAGAATTTAATTTTACAGTTTTTATTTTTCTTCAAATTGGGTGTTTTCCATGTGTAACTCTTGTGGTAATATTGGGGTTTATTTTATAACATATGTAAGTTGTTTATTAAATGTTTTTTGGGCTGAAAATTCTGATTTGGTAGGGTTTTGGAGTGATTTTGGGTTTAAAAGAGGGTTTTTCTGTGGTTTTTAGGTGCAAAACCTTGTCATGCTTTTTGGAAGTGTTTTATGAAAATTGTAAATGGGTTATTGAGTTACACAAAGTGTGCAAAGGAAGTTATGAACTATTTGGGTGGGTGTATGTTTTTAAAATGGTTAATTTTGTTGTATAAGGGATTTTATGTGATTTTTACCATCTTGTACATGTTTTATAAAATTTCTTAAAGGATTTATTGAATTTTGAAAGAGATATAAAACATGTCACGGGCTGTTTTGGTGAGAGTATGGTTTCAAAATGAATTTGAATGAGAAAGTGGATTATGTGACATTTTTGTGGTATGTTTGGTGTGTGTGGTATGTGGAAATTATTTTTGAATGTTAAAATGGAATTTAATGGCTTTTGTAACTTTTTGAGCACTTGAGGGAAAACTCGGATATCTAGGTGGGTGGACGTGTACTAGTATGCTAGTGATCCTATGGGGTTTGGCCCTAGTTTCACATAGCGAGTTTGATTATGAAAACACTAAATAAACTATGATGATTGTGATAATGAATATGGGAAACCACTAGGTTATAGGTAAGCTCACTACTAGTGGCTCATGTGCACGAGAATAGATATTTGTATGGTTACTTTCACCGAGATACAAGGTACCTCGGACCTAAAAAAAGCTAGTGCCTAGGGGTTATTTTTTGTTGCTTATGATCATTAGATACTTTAGGATTACCATATGTATATGGTATGTTTGGCTGGAAAATTTAGTAGCTTTAGAATTCTATTTAAAAGTTTTAATTATTTAATGTATCCCACTTGAAAACTATTTTTATTTAATACTGCATCTATTTAAAATTCTTATTAGCATTTCGTGTTTATGAAAACATGCAAGATTTTCATGATTTAATGTTTATCACATGGAATATTTTAGTGGTGGAATCATACTGGGATTTGTCTCACACCCTACTTACACCCTTGGGTGTAAGTATACTTGGTTATTTTTGTCGTAGGTTTGGGTACAGCTTTTTCTGCCAATGGTTCGTGTTTTTAGTGGTCCTTCATGATGCAGTGTTGTGGAAATGGCTTGAGGGTGGTGTCTCTTGCCATGAGGAGGTTCTTGGGATGTCCATTTTGGGATTATTTATTTGTTATAGTCTTTGATAATTTTTTTAAATTATGTAATTAAATTCATAATTTTTGTAAAATATGGTTTTTTTTGTTGAAAAATCTAGATTTTTTATATTGGATTTGTTTGTTGTTTTATGTTTATAAAATTAGGTAAACCATTCCCATATTTCATTTTATGATAGCTGATCACTTTTTCCAGCCTGTGGGGATTGGGAAGGCCCTTTGAACCTTATCACAGACCGTGTCAGGTGCTGGTTTTGATGGCGACCAGATTCAGTTCATGACAAAATGGTATCAAAGGAGGTTAGGTTCACTCTTTAGGTCATGTTATTTAGGGAAGAGTCGGGATAGTTTGGATTTAGGATTTTTGGGTCTTGACATTCTGATTATGAGTAGGGTGCTTGGACAGCACACCTCATGACGTAATTAAAGTCACTAAAGGAAGTCGGGTTTTATCTGAGTCCTTTGGTTTTCTTAGTTTGATGACGATTAGGGGAAATGAAAAAAGAGTTGGGCTAATGGTCTTAGTGAGATCACAGGGCCTGGAAAGACATGTGGAGCCCAAGAAATTTCCCTAGAACACTCTCCATGATGGTGAAGTGATTATCGTATGGCCTCCAACCATAAGTCCAAGTCACCCACCGAAACTAGTTTTCTCTCTCATTGTCTCATGTCTCTTCATGTTGGAATCTTGGGACTTGGTTTTAAGGAAAAAAGACTTGATTTAAGAAATGTAAACTTTTATGAAACAATTTTTAAATAAAGTGGAATTGGATTGATTTATAAAATGGTAGAACTGAATTTGCATAATTGTTTTGAAATGAAAAATGGTGTTTTTACAACTCTTTTGAAAGTAGGAACTATGTTAAAGTTGGTTTTCAAAAAAAATATTTCCAATAGAGTTCTCTAAACTGTTGAAAGGTGTTTTAATGGGATGGAATGTTTTGGAGGTCATGTGTGGAGTTTGGAAATGTATTTTTATTTGGTAACTAGAGATCATTTGAAAAAATTTATGAAATTTTGGAATCTTGTTTTAAAATGAGAAGAATTGAGTTCCCAATTTAATAGAAATTTATGAAATGGAGTTCGTCATGAAATTAGATGTGTTTTGAAATGGGATGAACTGTTTTGAAAATAATGTACATGAATTGAAAGTGAGTTTTTATTGAATTATTGGTGATCTTTTGAAAAGTTTTATGAATCATTGGAACCTTGTTTGAAATAATAAGAGATGAGTTTTCAAAGGAATGGGGGTTGATGAAAGGGAGTTTTCATAAAACTATGAGTGTTTTGAAATGGGATGATATGTTTTAAAAATAATGTTTATGACTTGAAAGTGAGTTCTTATTTGAATTATTGGGCCTTTCAAAAAAATTGTTTTAATATTTAAATTGGAATTTTTATTTCGTGGTTAGCGGCCTTGAGAAAAAATTAAGTATTGGTTGACTATTTTGGTTTTGAAAAGTGGAAAGAATTTTTTTTTAACCTTCGGTATTTCCATGGGAGACCATGTGCATCGGGTTACAAGAAATGATGGATGGTTAATGGAATGTCTGGATAAGTTTTGGGATGGATATTAGGATGGTTCCTGATGTGGCATAGAAACATGCATGTGTGAGTCCCATGGGGTACCATTGGTGGATATGCTAACCACTGAACTGTTTATTTTCAAAGAGATGATTTTAAAAGAAACATGATGTATTGATGATTGGTTTGGGATAGTGTGTCTTATGTGTTTTTGTAAAAAAAATTATTATGGGATGTTTTGAGTCCAAGAAACCCTATTGTTTGAATGGTGTTTTGGGTTTGTGTTTGGTTGGTAAGTTGGGTTGAAGGGCTGGTTAGTGGTCTCTTCTGAGAAAAGTTCAGGAAGCCTTTATGGTGGTTCCCATCATCTATTATGTTATAGTTTGTGGTACATTTTGACCAATATACCATCTTAGTTGGTTCCTTGGGTTCTTTCATTGGATAAGGTACGCCCCTACTAAGAGTTAATGCATGAATGAAGTGTAGCCCAGATTGTTTCACCATTGGAAGATCCTCCAGTTTATCAATATAAGGAATCTTTTTCTTGAGCTTTGTATATTGAGTCTACACCCTTTCCTTTCTTGGTTTTTTGGATCCTTTTGTAGTGGGAGAGTGCTCATGGAAGGTTGAAAGAGACCTTAGTTTCTTAAGTTACTTAATTTATCAAAGGTGAAAGTAGTTTGGGGTTTCAATGTGGATGGTGTCTAAGAGGGCCTATGGGTCCTTCATAGTATCTTCCAAGTAGGGGTTCATTTTAAACCACCAGCATAGGAAATATGGTCATGAGAGGCTATTATGGCCACATTCTTAAATTTTGTATTGTTTTGGGACTTTCCATAAGGTCCATTCACATGTATTGTCTCTATCAGACGCAATGGTCATGTTCTGTGATGTTTTGTGATGTCATGTGCTCATTTGATTGTAAAGGTGAAGTTGTAAAATCTTTTGTGAGTCTTTATTTTGTCATAAGTGTGACTAATTTTGGGAGATATCAACATCCTTTTTTTGGAGGAATGTGTTTCTATATATCTTTTCCTCTTTCTGTTTCTCATCCGAAGAAACAAGGGGTGATGTGTGTGCGTCTTCAAAGCACTTGTTTTAGTGAAATGTCAGGTTAGGTTAAAGTGAGTTCGGAATGTGTTATTTATTGGTGAACCCATCTAGGATCAGGGTATAGTTTTAATGGAACTTAAAGGAGAAGTTATGTTTTAGGGTTTTAGAAATCCTAACTGTGAGGCCGAAGATGCTTCAATCATTTGAACTCCAGCCAAAGGTCCTGGAATGAAGATGGCGGGTAGTCAGGGGAAATCCTGGGCACGTTCAAACCTTTGGTCAAAGTCTTGTCCTCGGTATGAAAGATATTAAAATTTTAAACCCCTAGTGTCCTCATTTTTCTTCTATTGTTCCCATTTTTTGGAAAGAGGTGGAGGGACTCATGCCCTTGTTAGCTCCCAATTTCATTCTTTCCCCTTTGGTTTCCATTGATTTTTTGGATAAAGGTTTTAAATTTGACTAGATAGGTTGAGCGCACGATTAGTAGTAACCGTGCCCCAGAAAACTATGCAGATAGAAGGATTCCCATGGTGAGCAACCAGTTTTCTAAACCATGTGGTTGTCCCAAATCTTTAAATTTTGTGGTCCTCTTGTGCCGGCCCATACTGGTTGGTTAATATGGTTGGTTCTTATAGTTGGGAGACCCACTATTATTATAATTTATGTTCTTTTGGAAATTTATAATGGAAGTATACCCCTTGAATCAGGGATTTCATTTGGGCCTCCCCATATTAGTGTCATGATTCTATCTCGGGAAAATTTAAGTTGTCACTTATAGTGGGGATCCCATTTGTGTCTCCTCATACTAGTAACTCATATTTGTCCTTGGTCTTGGATTGGTGGTAGGTAGTCTTGATCGAAGCTATCTAAATACCACCATATTCCTTGGGTAAATTTTGGTATTGTAGATCACCCAATGGTTTAGTTAAATTAAGTTAAGTGTAACCTTGTTCGATGTTGTTGTTCGTTTGGGTAAATTTCTTAAGTCTTGTTCGGATAGTGTTAAAAGAGTTTTATTTTAGGATAAAGTTTGAATGTGATTGATTGTTTCAGGAAAGTGGTGTAAGTTTTGGTTTGTGAAATTATTCCTTCCTCAATTGATCACTAGACTTGTTTTTGACTTTTGAGGCAAATCTTGGCAAAGGAGTCCATTTCAGCCTTTTGGTTGAGTTTGGTTTTTTCTTTTGTCCTTGTTGCGGCTTTCTAAGGGCAGAAATATTTATGGTGGGGAGAATTTTCACATACATAAATTATTTTAAAGGTATTTTTTCATTTAATTTCCATTATTTCTTTATTATGGGGTTTTCCCATACATTTTTTGAGGAAAGGGTGAGTTTTCATGATTTGGGCCAAACCATGAGCCCATTTCCAGATTTAAAAACTGATTTTTTTTCTTTTAAAACACTTTTAGTTTTCAACATTTTATTCCCATTACACTTCCAAATTGGTATAAACTGGTATATTAAAACCAAAATATCCATTTTTACTTCATATGAATCCATAATCATGATGGATTTTGGTTTTTTATTAAGGTGTTGGGCTAGCCCGAAAGCCCATTTCCTGCTTTAAATTTTTTTAATTATTTAATATCTCATTCAATTTTTAAGTTTTTTTAGTGATTTCAACTCTCATATGAGACCAATTACCCAAGGTAATCCACCATGCTCTCCTCCCCTCTTTGGAGATCATATTTATTGTGAATTAGGGCGAAATTCCTCTGTATTTCTCAAATCATCCAAATTTGAAGTGGTAAATTGTTTCTTTAATAACTCCTTAATTTTTTACTATTTTTTCCACATTAAAGATCCTAAATGACCTTATAAGCCTTATTATAACCTCACTAAAATTTTTGGATATTTATAAATTCATCTACTACTGTATTTGGTTGGTTTTATTCAAGATATCTCAAGTAAGTGGGTTTCCTCTCATGTTCCTCCCATTTTCTTAGGGTTTCTTCCACTTTTTTGAGGTTATAAAATTTCCAGAAGATAGGTTTAGTACCTAAGATTTTATTTGGTGTCTTTTTGGTCAAATATTGTGGTCTAGGTCTTGATTTCACTTCCTTGTGGTGTGGTGGTGGTGCGGTTTAAGTTTAGCACAACGAATTGGGGGTTTGACACAAAAGGTAGGTGATTCCATGTGTGAGCATTTCTTGATGAGTTGGAATGATTTATTTAATAGTTTTTAATGTTTCTTATATGTTTTTAATTGTGATAAAACCATTTTTTATGTATTTTGTTAAGCGTTTAACTTTATAGTTTCATGTTTTCTTGAAATTGGGTGTTTTCCATTGTAACTCTTGTGGTAATATTTGGGTTTGTTTTATAGCATATGTAAGTGGTTTATTAAATGTTTTTTGGGATTAAAATTATTATTTGGTAGGGTCTTGGTGAGATTTTGGGTTTAAAATAGGGTTTTTGAGTGGTTTTTAGGTGAAACACTTTTTCATGCTTCTTTAAAGTGTTTTATGAAAATTTTAAATGGGTTATCAAGTTACACAAAGTGTAAAAATGAAGTTTATGAACTGTTTAGGTGGGTGTATGTTTTTAAAAATGGTCCATTTTGTTTTAAAAGGGATATTATGTGATGTTTACCATCTTGGACACATTTTATAAAATTTATTAAAGGATTTATCAAATTGTGAATGAGATATGAAACATGTTGCGGGCTATTTTGGTGTGAGTATGGTTTCAAAATGAATTAGAATGAAAAATAGGATTATGTGACATGTGTATGGGATGTTTGGTGTGTGTGGGATGTGGAAATGATGGCTGAATGTGAAAATGTTATTTCATGTCTTGTGAAACTTGTTGAGCACTAGAGGGAAAACCTAGGTATCTAGGTGGGTGGACTTGTACTAGTATACAAGTGATCTTGTGGGGTTTGGCCCCAGTTTCACATAGCAAGTTTGACAATGATAACACTAAATAAACTTTGATGATTATGATGATGAAGATAGGGAACCACTAGGTTATGGGTATGATCCCTACTAGTGACTTGTGTGCACGAGAACAGATATTTTATGGTTACTTTCACCGAGATACGAGGTACTTGGGATCCACAGCAAGCTAGTACCTAGGGTTTATTTCCCATTTCTTGTGCTCATTAGATACTTTATGCTTACCATCGACATACGGTATGTTGATGGAAAATTTAGTAGCTTTTGAATTCTATTTAAAATTGTTTATTCTTTAAATTAGACCACATGAAAACTGTTTTTATTTAAATTTTCATCTCTTTAAAATTATTATTAGCATTTCATGTTTATGAAAACCTGTAAGATTTTCATCCTTGAATGTTTATCACTTGGAATATTTTAGTGATGGAATCCTTCTAGGATTTGAATCACACCCTACTTACACCCTTGGGTGTAAGTAGACTTGGGTATTTTTGTCGTAGGTTTGGGTACAACTTTTTGTGCCAATGTTTCGGGTTTTTAGAGGTCCTTCATGATGCAGTGTTGTGGAAATGGATTGGGGGCAGTGCCTTTTTTCATGAGGAGGTTCTTGGCCATATATTGTGGGTTTCTTCATTTGTTATAGTCTTTAAGAATTGTTTTAAATTATGTAATTCAATTATTAATTTTTGTAAAAGATGGTTTGTTTTGAAAAAACCATATTTGTTATATTTGATATTTTTGTTTTTTTATGTTTATAAACTTAGGTAAATCATTCCCATATTTCATTTTATGATACCCATGAACTTTTTCCAGCATGTGGAGATCTGGAATTCTCTTTGGGCCTTGTTGCGGACCATGTCAGGTGCTGGTTTTGATGGCGATCGGATTCGGTTCGTGACACTAGAAGAGTTTAGAAAAATTGAGATGTGGTCAAAATAGAATTAAAATGAACATAAATTTTATAGAACTAGAATTTCATTGAGTGTGAAAATTATTTACATTCTTACCATTGTATTTTTTAGTGAAATTGTATAAATGGATCCAAGTGCAACATACTCTAACATTGCTCACATGCAATAATGCCGATAGACCTAGAGTTTTTGTTTCAAAATTTTTACAAAATAGAACTTCCAGGGGAATGTTCATTAGATAGAATAAGTGATCAGAGAAGTGGTGGTTGTGATTCATTAGATAGGATCGAGAAATAAGACTAAAAATTCTAAAAGAGAAATAAGAATAAAAGAACAGGGTTCCAGTTTACTACAAAGAAATCAAACTGGCTTTTTTTCAGATAATCGAATCAGAATGAGAAATCATACAAAGGAATTAGATTGAATTATGTATGAAGTTTAGAAAATAATTTATTATCTACTATTGGGTGAGAAAGTGGATTTTTTTTAAATAATTACAAAATTTAATTTTTTTTTTAAGAAACATAGTGAGAATGTCAGAAACCTATTGGTGAAGGTTTATAAACTTGTTACAAAACCTTATTTATATATTTTTTTCTAGAATAAGAACATAAATTTTTGTATTGATCATAGTGCTATAAAAGTGTAATGGTATTTCCTACTTGTTGTATCCATACAAAAATGATTATTTTCTTGTGGATTGTGTAGTATTGGATTATTTCCAAACCATACCAAGGAATATATACTCTTATTAAGTTGTGAACCTTATAAATACTTGTGTTCCTATAGATGTGTTTGAAAGTTTTTCCATAATAGTTGTATCTATTTAATAGGAGGTAATTTTTTTAAATAAATTATAACATAAAAAAGGGAAAAAATATCACTGATTCACCCCCTCTCCCTCTCAGGGATTATATTGATCCTATGTGGACCTTTTACTAGGGAAGGAATATATCCCTCCTAAGATTTCATAAATCTATCCAAAAATTATAGAAACGTCATGGGAGATACTCAAATGATCCCCCATATATGAAATCCTTTATCCCCAACAAGCGGCCTCAGTCTCCCATATGAGAGAATCCAAGAAGAAGCCTCACCAAAGGTGATTAGAAAATAAAGAGTCAGTATATGATACCTCTTTGCTCAATGTTGGTGTTATTGAATCCCTAAATCATTTATATATGGCAGTTTAGGATCCTACTCATCCATTACCAAATTAAGGAAATATTAGCTACAGTTGTTAAGGTCCTCCCCACAATATTGATGCCATAAATTTCAAAGGTCCTCTCTAGACATCTTACCATGAAGGAATAATTCATTCCCACAATCTGATTGATCATGAGATCCTATCTCCTAATGAGCACCATGGAAACCCTCATCATTTTTAAAAGATTAAATAGAAAGAAGTCCCTCCCCTTTCTATCATCTTCCCTGAAGATCCTCCCCACGGTATATATTGTAGTAATTCCCCTTGCAGTTAGACGGCAATCTATGATGGTAATCCTCCCCATAATGGAATTATCTGCAAAGGTCCTCCCTATGGTGACACTTCATTTCATCAAGGAGGTCATATCCTTTCTGAATCAACTATGAGAAATACATCCTACCATGAGGCACTTGGTAAAATGAGGTCAGTCGTGACTGACGCCTTATCATTGAAAAGTGACATTCTTTCTGAACCAGAATGCAGCCTAAGGAAATGGTCATTCCCTAAACTATCCTTGGACCGGTTACAATCCAATATGATAGAGTGAATACCTACCAACCCTTATGTTTATAATAAACCACTGGGGAAACGTCCAGTTTAGTCATATCGGGTTAAGGAACCTCTTGAATGATACTAAGAAGAAATACTTCAAATGAGGAGATAGTTGGCTAAATATAATATACCAGTCATGTCCTGGCCTTTATCCACTCCCTAATACAGCATTCCAGATGAATTATTAGAATATTGTGTGCATAACATCCTATTATATTTATGGACTACTCTTTGTCACCTAAAAACAAAATCATTTCCTTACAACAAATATCCAAGCCATGTCAAGGTAATATAATGGATACACTGTCAAATCGACTTGGTGGACCTCCTAGATTTATGACACCTAAAATTGGGAAAACATCAAGGAACCCATCATCCCACATATCTCAATGTGTTAAAAGAGTTATGTTAGCTAATCTCATATGTCTCATCTGGTGTTCATATCAAAGGATAGAGAGTACATGGGGCATTGAATTTCACCTCAATACCTGATCAGAAAAGCCCGCAAAAGGTTACATCATGTAATTTCATATCCTCAAGATAGATTTTAGAAATGTTCTCTACTCTCAAAAGATAGTATGTTAAAAAAAATCAGCCCTGAATGACTCTTGGAGATTTCAGGACATAAGAGAGAGAGTCATCGAAAGACTCCCACATCAAGCATCTGAAAATATTGAGAAAGCCTTCCTCTTAAGGTAATCTAATCATCAGGTAGTGCCAATATCTTTTGAATCAGGTGGATCATGTGAAAATCATATAATTCACCCAACCCATGTTCAAACAAAGTTCCATAAAATCAATAGAGTATCCACTACAGTGGTAACCGTGAAAATCTAGGAGCAACCACATCCCGTAGGGATGGAGATTTCTTAACACAACCTTCGAGGTAAAGAAACCAAGATCAAAAGGTTGTGAAAATGGGATGGGAGTATCCCCATCCCATAGGGTTTGTTAATTTCTTACCTCAACCTCTTCATCAATAAAAATAGACATTTTTTTTATTTAGTTAGAGCACTAAAAAATGGATATTCACAACTTGTCTTATCCTGTAAACTGATTTCCTCACTTCAAATATGCATAAAAAAATATTCTGAGATTCCCTTTGGATCACCATTCTTCAAAAGTTTCTAAGAGGACCAGTGAAGGGGGGGGAAAGGCCCCATGATATGCATAAACAAAATTAATCTCATAATGGTATGAATGCTCTAGGAAATCATAGTTCCTTTGGTGCATATCCTCGATAAAACTGACATTCTTATAATTATGATACTAATGTTCCATTTGAAGTGTGTTATGCATCAGTGAACATTGTTATAATCACACCTATAGATGATACAAAACATGAGGTCAATATAGAGGAATAGGAGGAGGAGGTTTCTATATATAAAATGGTCCACACTGAAATGATCGAATAAGGTGTGTATACCTGAACTAGAGGCTTTTTATGAATTTGGGGATTCCTTTTACTTATCCACTAATACATCCTTTGTGATAATCTAACAAATAAAAGGGTAAAGGTGCATCTGTATTTCACCCACTACCCAAAGATATTGATCTTCTCAAACCTAAGGAAATATTTTATTATTAGAAGGAAGAGATGGAGGAGTTGAGAAAACTCAATATAAAACTACTCTGAGGTAACATCCATACTAGATATGTTCTATAAGAGGAGCCTCAACTCACACTCTTAAATGGAAACCAAGAGGTTTTATCCTAGAAATTGAAATAAACCCAGAACATCCACTCAATGTGGGGTATCAACAACCAATATATTTATACCTCACAGCAACAAGATATTAGGAGTTACCTCTATTGGTTACATGACCAGAGCTAGGTCGGGCACATCCCCTTGTAATATCTTGACCCGGATTCCACACACTGGTCCCCCAAGCTAGTTGATCACATGACCTCAAGATTTCCTCCCCATACGCGAGAGGATTTCTATTAACAGTAAGGTTCTAATATAGATACCATAAGGAGACTATAACCTCTTTATAAAGGCATCACAAAATAGGAAATAAATAATAATAACCAAATGATATAACCAATAACAAGAAAAACTAGTATCACATGATGACTAAAACAGGAATACAATATCCAAACCAAAATAGTAGATATGTCATTCCAAGTACATGCAAAGTTTCAAATGAAAAACCAAAAAAAGACACACTAACATTCCAAATAGGATCCCCACACCATGTATAGTTCCCCCGTTCATGCTCCATCCCAATTAATACATCTAACATAGGGATATTTCCCTTATCTTTTCCTATAAACATGAAGTCTATTCAGGTACCAATCAAGAAGCCCGAGTAGGATGTGAGTACAACTCAGTAGGCCACCACCAACAACGTATAAACAATATCCATACAATAATAGTGTATACAGTTGTATAAATAATAAATTACAAGAAATAAGGTAAATATTTTACATATTCAATTATTATTTATTTAACCAAATATAACCTCAGGTTCCCAAGGACACATGAACCATCAATACCTACTTCATCCCATGTTGAAGTCTGAACCATATCATATAAGGGATTCACAATTCATTATAACAAAAGGGATTTCATTATACATTTCACATCATGGTCATTTGGAACCATAGTCTAATTCCAATATCATTGGCATATAACATCATGTCTACCCCCCCCCCCCCCCAATGGGTATTTGGAATCTTTATCCCCATCCCACACCTCAATGTCACATCGGTATTTGGAGCCTCAGTCCCTATCCCACACTTGCTATCACATATGGGTATTTGTAGCCTCAATTACTATCCCACACTCATTTATCACATATGGGTATTTGGATCATCAGTCTGTGACCCAAAATAGTTTATCACATATGGGTATTTGGAGCATCAGTTTGTGTCCCACACTCATATATCAATCAATTGCACATATATCACATCAATCACATCAATCAAGGTTAATCAATATTAACCTTATTATCACATTTCACATCATTGATAACATCCAATTGTCAAAACAAAAATGGTTTAATAATTTAATTACATGGAATAGTATGAAAAATTCACCATTAAACCATTTTTCAATACTTAACCATACAACCCATTAACCCATTGAAGTTAATAAAACAATCTCATAATTCCAATTGTCAATTAATTTATAATCACATTAATTGAATAATTACACAATCCTAATTTCCTATCAATTACAAAATCCCAAAATTCTATTAATTAATTAATCCAAATCTACCATTTCATAATCACAATTACCAAATTCCATTTTCCAAATTTCAAATCATCTCATATTCACATGGAAACTCAATTAAACAATTCCATGATTCCATAAATTAATTAATAGATTAATGAATTCAATTCAAGATTCGATTTTACATCGTGCCAATTGAAATTCCATAATACATAGACATAATTAGAATCAAAGTTTATGGGGATTTAATTTAGATCACCTACCTCAAGATCATTGATGGATTCTCATTAATGAAAATTCTCAATTGAAGTGCAACAACCAAGATCATGATGAAGAATGAGATATACATCCAAAACCTAGATCCAAGATAAAAAGAATCAAGATAAAGAACACCTAGATCTAAATTCACCACCATTGGAGGAAAACCATCCCATTTTTACATGGAAAG
This sequence comes from Viscum album, assembly GCA_963277665.1. NCBI lineage: Eukaryota > Viridiplantae > Streptophyta > Magnoliopsida > Santalales > Viscaceae > Viscum > Viscum album. Next base: position 1,417,505,930 of record OY728120.1, read on the forward strand.
AGAGGCAGGAAAGAGATACATAATCGGAAAGAAACCACATACCTAGAGAGGTGCAGATCTGTCAATCCAACCTTCAATTCATCAAGAATGGTGTTCGAGATCCCTAGGAATTCATCTAAAAGACTCCAAAAATTAGAGGAATGATTTAGGGTCGATTTGGGTCAAATTTGGGTGAAGTCCATGGGGTTCATAAATTTTGAAACTAATTTTTGAAATAATTAAACTCACTCGCATTGTTTCCTAGGTAGGGGTGTATGGTTTTCCAACCCACACACCCTAACTATGTGCCACTCCTTTGGGGGTTGAAGGTTAATCCTAATAGGGCAAACAGTTTAAAAAACCATAAAACAACCACACAATCCCTCTCTATCTAGGGTTTCACCATTTTTTTGGGTCGGGTGCATAGTTTGGACAAACTATTATCCAACTGTTAAATACCCAAAACCCCTCCAAAAACATCCAGATTTCACCCAAACACACCTAAGATTAAACAAAAAGAGATATAATCAAAACAAGGAAAAATATTACCAGAAAAATAGTTGAATACATCTCTTGAAAATGTTGGGATATTATATCCTCTTTAACCATCCCCTGTGGGATACCCACAACGGTTACAAATAGTACTTCCACAACTATCCCAACCTGTTGTTCCCCTTGCTTAGGATCCTACCTAGTTGTTCATTCCTCCCTAACTCATAGAAACTATAAAAACACTAGTGGATCAATTAGAAGACATTTAAGGATGATGTGAGCCAGTACAACTAGATAGGAATCCTTAAACTAAATGGGTGGATGCAACTCTTCCCCCACTAAGATTTGGGAATCCTATGCTCCCAACATTCAATAGTTCAGAGGATCTAGAATAGCATCTAAAAAACTTCATTTCCAGGTGTGTCCCAATGATGGGGACCCTTGATTAATAAGAAGTGGATAAGCTCATATGATTTGTATAGAATTTACAAGGACTATCCTTCACCTGGTATACCAATCTACTATCAAGATTAATCAAGGGATGGGAAGATCTTTGTCGATAAATACTCTATCAATTCAAACCAACATTACATAAGACAACAGTCCTTGATCTCTTTAAATGTATAAATGAAAAAATGAGAGGGTTTTAGATTTCATTTCCACATGGAAGATTTTAAATTATTTCCTGAACTTTCAACTCCTTCAATAATATTTATTGAGTCTTTTCATTGAGAATATTTGTGACGAACTATAAACACCTATTATCCTATTAAAGTATCCATGTGGATTTTGGGATATTACTATAATACGGAAAATATTTTAAGATTCTATTTTAAAAACCAAGGCTAACTCTCATCCCATTACAGCATCTCAAGGGAATTAGATGGTTAGAGTGGAAGTCGCAATAGTTACATTGAAACCAGCCTCTATGTTTGCCCCAAATCCAAAGCCCGCACCTTCTCACATAGTACCTCCTCTTAAACAAAAGCGTTAGTTGTAGTATCATAATTAGTATGAAAGGAAATATCCAAAATTATCCTAATTTTGAGACTATAAGAACAAATTATACTCTATATAAGATGAACATTTTTCTGGATACTTCTTAGAATCCTTGGAAACAAACCTGTTAACTTTTCTAGAACCCAAAAATAACTGACCAAGTAATCCTTTATGGTCACCTGATTTATTTCCCCTTTCGCTAAATATTGGGGAACACCATCTAGGAGTGTTTTTTTATAAATATTTACTACAAAATATTATTTATTCTGGGAAATTGAAGCTTGGAAAACCACTCGCACAAGTAGTGTGTGTTTCTATCACCACTCTAGATGAATAGGGTGAATGGAAAGAATTTAACAACAAGAATACACGGAATTTAAGTGATTTTATTACTGAAAAACAATAAAATTGAATAATTCTATCCTCTGAGCATAGTTGAAACAACCAATTGTTCCCCCAGTCACTTCTTCCATGGCACATCCGACTCCATTAGCATCGTGGCCCTCTAAAGTCCGGTCTTATAAAAAATGACATGGACAGAAGAGAAGAAGAGAAAATATTGAGATGAAACTATACTAAGGATAGAGTTGTATTTGAATCTCTTATAATTCATGCCTTTATTCCCAAAATAACAGGCATAATCCTACAAAACTTTTTCCTAAGAGTTGAACTGCTGGACAAAGTCCTCATCATATGAAGAATTAATCTTTGGTTCCATTAATGTCATTAACTTAATGGATACATTCTATAATGATGAGTATGGATATGAACCTAGGTTCCCAAAACCTGATTGGATAATTTAAGTAAGAGGCCACATAAGCTGAGGGTGTATGGGAAGATGCAGTCATAGAAGAACTCAATACTTTTTCCACATCCCTGTTTGGATTGTTTATGACACTGAAACTCATGAAAGAGACCTCTAATGGTCCCAAAAAGAGTAGGAAAGTTTCCCCGTATATTCAATGGGATTCCCTATACCAATCAACCTGTAAGATTTATTATAGGGGGTGAAATTATCAGATCAACCTCGGTAAGCCTCGAGTCATGTTCGGCTTAACACACTGAAAATAGGGGCACCTTTAACTCTTGTTCTAAGGGCCAATCTACCTGCATAAATTACTTTAGCTATTAAAGAACCTATGAAAGAGAGTATTTATGCTAGTAACCTTATAAATTTATCCCATAAGTATGATATTTTAATGTAATTAACCCTAATTCTTTCTAGGTTTTTGATCTTATATGCTCTAAGTTTGTCAAAAGACCTCTGGGGAGAACTCATAGAGGTTTTTTTGAGCCCTTGGGAGTTTGAAATTAAGGTTTCCACTGCCGAATTATATCATGTATATATCAATCCTTTGTAATTAAACATAATTATATATTTAATGGAGCAAGAAAAATATTTCATTATATAGGGACACATCAAACCCTTGTATATTTATGGTAGGATAAATGACTTTGATATATGACAGAATTTCATTTCCAATGGATTTGAAGTTAACCTCAATCCAGTCTGAACACTTCGTCGAATGGGTTATAATGAGGCTCACTTGTCCCATTCCACTCTAACACTAAAGGGATATTAAAAAATATGGGAAAATCCCCTCGTCATAATCAATCTCAAGGCTTATTTTGGGAACCTCATTTCTGACTCAAAATTTCTAATTGTTCGGCAAGATACAACCTTCAATGTTTTGTTGGGGAGGACTTAGTTTCATCATCACATGGATTTCCCCTCATCATACCATCAATGCCTCAATTACTAAATTAATAGAAAAATTTGGATGTTTCATGGTGATAAATCTCTCTTTGAATCTTGCAAATCATAATACATTGATATAGGATTCTAATAGAAGGAAGGGAAACAAACCATGGAAGACGGTGTCACCTAGGTCCCTACCCTAAATGGTCTAAAAATAACCCTAGATAATCCATTAAAATAGATCAATGAATAATAAATTTTTACCATCAATCATATCAAATATATAAGTTTTGATTCAAGTATATATACAATGACTTTCATGATATCAGTCATGATGACTAAGCTCAGTAACACTAAAAAGGTCATCATCCCTATGGACATTGGTAAAATCTCAGGTGAAAATGCCATCATTCCATCCCCTAAGCTTCAACAGATTAACGTTTCATCATATGAATTAGAATAAGCTGTCATTTTAATAGGAGAGATTGGAGATACTTCATCTCCATCCCTTTTCTCCCATCCAAATATTCAAAGAAATCCCATATTTTTAGTTGGGTTAGAGGAAGATAATTTATCTTCCAGGTGTCAAAACATTGACCCCTATTCTTAATATGAAAAATATTATTCATAATATACTTCCCCTAAGAAAGATGAAGAGTAATAGAAAGAGTAATATTAATAGGAATAGAACCTCAGGGATGCACCTCCAGTATTCGAGGAAGGTGTCTTTACCACTATTGACAAACTCATAAAAATAAATCTAGGTACAAAGAAGGACTCATGGCCCATATTGATTAGTGAAACCATGTATTTCGAAGAAAAAGAGGTATATAAATCCTTTATAAAGTAACATCGGGATGTATTTACCTGGAATTACATAGAAATTTCGAGGTTCGATCCTGTGTCGGACACTCACCACCTAGGCTTTCTATAAAACCATCAGGGTTACAAACAGATAGCCATAAGGATGCATCTGACTCACATTACCAAAATTATGGTTGAAGTTGACAAGATTATCAAGGAAAATTTCATTTAGTAAGTATAGTATCCAAAATAGATAGAAAATATAATCTCAATAAAGTAGATGAATAGGAAAATTAGGGTCTACATTGACTTCAGGGATCTCAATCTGAATTTTCCAAAATATTATTTCCCAATTCAGATCACAGAACTAATAATTGATTCTAGGATCGGATATCAGGCCCTTTTATTCATGGATGACTATCTAGGGTGTAACAAAATTAAGATAGCCCCTAAATATGGGGACTCCACCACTTTTATATTTCCCCAAGGGGTGTATTACTATTGGGTTCTTTCCTTTTCATTGGAGAATGTTAGTTCTACACACCAAAATTCCATTCATCGCATCTTCAAGACCTTTTTAACAATGTTTTTCAAGTTTTATGTCTATGATTTATTGGTTAAGTATTGGAAGCATTATAAATACGTAGATGATCTTGAAATCATCTTCATTAAACCGAGATAGCATCACCTAAATATGAACCCCCTGAAATTTGATTTCAGAGTTACCATGAGAAAATTTCTTGGATTCATTGTACACTATTTTGAAATTGAAGTCGATCCCAATAAGAAAAAGGCTATCCTTGAATTTTCACATCCTTGAAACCTCAAATATCTTAGAAGATTATAAGATGCCTTTCTTATATTAATTTATTTATAGATAAACTATCAGGAAAATTTTTTCCTTTCACAAAATTAATTAAAAGGGGATCACATATCAGTGGACTGATAACTATTGGGAAGCATTCGATAGTCTCAATAAATATCTTTTGAGTCTACTAGTGCTGATGCAACCTATTGAGGGAAAGATTATAATTTTATATGTGACATCCTTAGAATGATCATTGGATTATTTCCTCACACAAATGAATGATTTAAGGAATGAAAACAACCTCTATTATCTCAGTTAAATAATTTTTGATAGTAAGACTTGGTATTCATACATTAAGAAGAGTTTTTTAGTGTTAATATTTGTAGTTCAGAAGATAAGGCATTAACTGAAGCAACATGGGGTTCATTTGGTCTCTCATAGAATCCCACTTAAATACATCCTCAATCATCTTATGTTGACCAGATGATTGTAATGATGGTATTTCATCTTGCAGTAGTTTTACATTCAGTTTGTGCCTTAGAAAGTGGTAAAAGTCCAGGCATTAGCAGACTTCCTGGAAAAGATCTATCTATAGAAACAATATTGTTGGATATAGAATTTCTTGATGAAGATATACTCTCTATTCAAGATGGACCCTATAAATGGGAGATTTATTTTGATAGTGCATCCAAAATCCCAATAGGGAAGAGATTGGAAGACCCCAAGATTAACAAATTTGGATTGGGAGTCATACTCATTTCCTCAGAAAAGGAAGATTACCTTGGTCTTTCCTATTATTAGAAGGTTTTATAAAAAATGAGGTAGAATATCATTCCCTCATTATAGGGCTATAACTATCACTTAAAATGACCATATACCACTTAAAGGTAAAAGGTGATTCAAATTTGGTAATCAAGAAGATAAATGGTGATTATTACATCGAGAAGGAAAAGTTAATCCCCCTACTTGACTATATCTGAGGACTAATACTTGAATTCACCTTGAATATAATATTGACTCACATCCCATGACCACATAATTATCTGGTAGATACATTGGAAAATATGGCTACAAAATTGGTGGATCCATACCAGGATGAAATAGTCAATAGTATTGTGTACTACCAAACGGTTTCGCCTTTTGTTAATGCCAACATTAAATAAATAAATTAGGTTAATTCCATCTCTAAACCATAAGGTTCTGCAATCAGTTGGATGATTCCAATTGTATACTACCTTTAAACTGGATTACTCCCATTGGAAAAATCTAAAAAATATAAAACTTGATGATGGGCAATTAACTTTACACTATATGACATCTCAAATCGCTAGAAATTCCTCTATAAGCATGGATTTGATGGTGTCATTATTAGGTGCATTAACAAAAAAGATACCATTTCTTTCAGAAAATAAGTACATACAGGACCCAGTGGTTTCCATCGGTCAGGGTTTAGGCCTTCCCATAAAATTCAGAGTCTTCGATACTTCTATCCTTAAATGGAATTGGATTTCACAAAATTCACCAAAATGTGTCATTATTTCCAAGTGCATGACAACTTTATCCATAAACCTATGAAGTTTCTACACACTACCAAATAATCCTAGAAATTTTTAATATTGGGAATGGATGTTGTAGGGTCATATCCTCCATCTATGGCCAAGAAATTCAAATACATCCTTACTACTACCAACTTCTTATCCAAATGGGTTAAAGTAATACCCTCAAAGAATTTGAGACCAAAAGCATTATTATATTTTTGAAAGAAAATATCCATGCTAAATTCGGTTTCCATCATATGATACTAATGTAAAATGGTACCAATTTTTATTCTTCTAGTTTAGATGAGCTGTATCAAGATTATAATATCAAATCCATCCATTAAACTCACTATCATGTAGTGGCTAATGAACATATAAAGGAATTCAACATGACCTTATCAAACATAATCCAAAATATGGTGGATAAAGTTAAAAATTCTCAGCATAACAATCTATTACATGACCTATTGTCATACCATACTACAACCCGTACCGCCACACCGGTGACCCCATATTCACTAGCATATGAGACAGAATTATTCCTACCCATGGATGTCCAATTTCCCTTGATTCACATTTCCATATTTTGTTATCTATCTGTATATGAGAAATACAAAAAATTGATGGATGAATTGGATCAACTTGATGAGAAAAGATTACATACTTTGCATCATTGGTAAATCCACCAAAATTAGATAGCATGGGATTTTAACAAGAAAGTGTGCCTCTACTCATTCCTCTAAGGAGAGCTGGTACTAGTCTTTAGGACCCTGATGATACCAGGGAAGAAACCTCCAAAGCATAAGATGAATTGGTAGTGATATTATTTTATATATAAGTTCCACCCTTCCTTGATCTTGATGGATAGATAGCTTGTTACGACCCCTACCAATGCAGGGCTTCTTAATAAATAATTTATATAATCACGCATGTGATCTTCATCTCATGACCTTAAATTGAATGACACATGGTCCAAGTCATATGACCTAAAACTAAAAGACACCATATTCAAATATGTATGAATTTAAACTACATAACCTAATGTCCTAGTCTCAAGATATTAAACTATATGATAACTTCCTTATTGCATGATGTAAAATTACAAGGTTAATGTCCTTGTTGCATGACATAAAACTACATAACATTTTAGTCTGTGCTTGATTGGATCACAATCCTTGGTGTTGGTCTCCCATCATACCCCCATTTCATAGTTATGTGTGGCTTTATTCTCATCTAAATGGTATATATAGTAATGCCCAGACCTTATATACTGGTCCCATCTAAAAAATAAGGAAAAAACTCCCTCTATTTCATACAAACCAAAAATCTATGTAGGGAATGTTACACTCCATAGACAATGCCAATAAAAATTATTCTCTTTTTCTAAGAGACATTCCTTACACACATCATACTCCTTATCTTAGGTAAATATGGATCTTCATAAGCTTCCTCTAGCCATCGATAACAGAATTTATGATACCATAGGACACCTTTTTTTTAAATGAATCAATATGCCCCAATCTATATTTTTCTATGTGGACCATAAAAGGACTGTCAACTAGAGCAACCTTCATCCTTAGGAGAAACCTCTTCTATCTCCATAATCCCCAAAAAAATCATACTAGAAACCTCTTTTCAAACATGCTCTATGATCACTCCTTGAATAATTTTTCCATACATTTCTCCTGATCTGAGAACCCCCAAGATCATGGTTTAAAATTTTATTATCTACATCTAAAGTATATTGGAACATTCATGGCCTGGTATGCCCTATGTTACTCATCATTTCCATGATTTATCATGTGGTGGCTGGACCAAGATACTGGATCTGAGCATCTCTCATTTCTCACAAGGGTGAGAATCAAGACATAAATATTTATAGGATCATATTATCATTGAATAATAGGGACATTAACCATGAAGGTGTGGTGAAAGAAACCTTTAACACTCCTTGTTTCTCACACTGATCATAGATCACGTGGGATTAGGAGTTTTGGTAAAGGATTCCCCCACATGATCAAGGAATATTAGTTCATGTTAGGGTTGTCATGGTCTTGGATGAAAGGCCTTAAAAGGAACACCAAATGTATTTACCACATAATGTTAAACTGCATGGTTGAAATATCTTTCATGACATAAAATTGTGCATTTCTATAACCCTCACCCAAGAGGACCATTATCCTAGGTATTGGTCTCCCACCACCCCTCCATCCAAGAACTACATGTGTCTTGATTCTTGATTTTAAGAGATATTTAGTGACACCCAGATCCTATATCCTAGTCCAACCTCAATATAAAAAAATTCCCCCACTCTTATATATTAGATCCATATCTATATAGTAGGTTCCAGTATGGGTTATCACCCCGCTCATGATCTCGTATTCAAAGAAAAATTCCACCTCTCTGCATAATAATTAAATCAGTGTGGAGAATCAACCATAGAAATATATTTGTCTTTATTCTTTACTTGAAGAGATATTTAAGGATTCCTAGATCATATTTCTTAGCCCATTCACAATAAAAAATCCACATCCCTATGTATGGGTCGGACCTGTATAGGAAATATTTTTTCCCATTCTTGGGTGATTTCAACATAAAATTATCCTTCCATACTTAGGAACCTTCTTTACACAAATCAAACTCTATGGCTAGGGAAATCTAGATCTCTGTAATATTTCCCTAAACATTGATGATATAATGTCTGGTTTTATATGACACCTTTATTTTGACTATGCATTGATATGCCCCGGTCCGTATTTGTATAAGTCATCCCCAAAAGGCATATTAACTAAAGGTATCTTCAGACTCAAGAGAACCCTCTTCTATCTATGTAATCCCTGACAACTTTATTCTGTAAATCTATTTTCAAATATGGTCTAGGATCATTCATTTCATACATATACCATATAATTTTTTTGGATATGGAAGTTCCTAGATTTTAGCTTACAAATTTATTTCATTGCATATGAAAATGATGGAAAACTCTTGGTCAGATCACCATGAAATGGAAAATCACTAATATTTTAGTAAAAACTAAATGACATTAAATTTAATTCATCAACGTCCATTCCATAATATTTTAAACTACATAGTCCACATCCAAGTCATACAACATTAAACTGCATGATAATTTAACCCTCGTATGGGGGGAGCCTTTCCTTCTGGTGTCGGTCATCCACCACATCACCCCAAATAATTTCATGTAAATTGATTCTCATTTCATCAAGAAATGTAGTGATTCTTAGATTCTTTATCCTATTCCCAAACATATATCAAGAAAAATTACCCTCTTTGTATTTGATTCAGATCAATATGGAGACGTGGTTACCAAGAACTACATATGGATTTATCCTCATCTCAATGAGATATGTAGCAACACCTAGATCCTCCATATAGGCCCAACCTCTATAGTATCCAAAGTGTGTATGTTCCTACATTCATGGATACAACTCTGGTATGGGAAGAAATTTCCCAAAAAAAAATCAAGGTGCCTCCTTTGAAAGATCATGTTCGAAGTATAATTTCACCTCATTTAAAAACAAATCAAATTTGTGTGGGAGTGGTTTCTCATCCATGGATAATGCCAACCAAGATTTTCCCTTCATTATCAGACATATTACTTTCACAAACCACCCTTTGTGGTCTTGAGAAATATGGATCCTCATGAACTCCCCAACCATTGGTAATATAATTTTTGATAGTATATGACACATTTATTTTGAAAATTCATTGATACGCTCTAGTATAGATTTGCATAAGTTTCCCCCAAAAGTATGTTAGGCTAGAGGCACCTTCATCCTTAGCATAAACTTCTTATATCTCTTTAAGCCTCAACGACATCATGTTGGGAACTATTATTAAAACATGATTCATGGTAATTCCCATCATACATGTCCCATATCATTCCTTCAAATCTAGAAATCACAAGATCAGGACTTGAAATTTCCCTACTTATATCTAGGAAGTGTTGGACCATTCTTGGCCTATATTCCCTACTCAGTTCATCATCCCATAACTCATGGTTAAATCCATTCGACCTAAAACATTTGTCACATTAGTCCATCTTGGAAGAATCTAAACTTACAATTAAAGGATACATAATTATCACCAGGTTAAAAAGGGAACCATGGGTAAAATTTGGGTCTCAGCTCTCTAGACATGCACTCTACATGATTTAAGAAAAATTGAGCAATTAAAAAATAGGCGTAAAACTTGTTAGGTTAAAAACCCCACAAATAGAAACCTAAGAAAAATATGATCCTCACTCGCTAAGTATTCTTCATATTTGACTTAGTAAAAAATTAGGGCAGTGATGAAAATGGCTCAAAAGTTTTTAGGATCCATTATTCAATTCTAGAAACAATAAAAATATGCTCTATAGGTCTAACTACATAGTAAAAAATTATATTACCCTCCCATTTCAATTATTGTAATTACAACACATTGAGACAATGAAATTCAATCAAATGGGTCAATTTCAGTGTTATGTTATAGTTATAATGAGTACAAGAAAAAATAAATGGATGATCAATGAATAAAAATCCTTTCCACTTATGTATTAAAATTTGGAGGAGCTTCCCTTTGTTGGATTATCTCTTCCAAATATTACAAGTGTTTCTAGATATAGTATTTTATCTATTAGAGTGTGGATCAATCCTAATCTATAATTTATTGAAGCTCGGGTAGTTGTGTGGTGATGACCTCCTCAGCATTATGAAGTTTATCCTTCTCCATAGCAATTGGATCCCTTCCTTGTTCCAAGACCCTCTTCAAGGATTGGTGGAGTTGGACTATATCTTCATTAAAAATAACTAATTATTCTTGAAGGTGTACTGTCTAGAGAGATTTCTCTTTAATACAGCGCTAATTCTCTTCCACTTCCTTGGCAAGGTTAAGTTCCACCTAGGATACAGTAGCTTTAAGACCTTCAAAATGGACCACTAGTTGTGTCTCAACCAGCTGTGATCTTTTCTTCTATTCCCATTTCCAGATGATCAACTTCATGGAATTGTGGATCTTGTAGTAATCAAATCCACTATGCCCCAAAATGGAAAACAGGGTTGGAAGTCAACGAATTCATGATGGTAGATATTTAAGAGGTGTCTCTGATATTAACTTCCAAATGTCTCAAAAAAAAGAAATTATATGTGGTGTGAAAGGAATCATATGCATCCAAGTCTGACTCAGAACTACTTTCAGAGGGAGATATATACTCTAGGATTAATGCACTCAATGAGGCACCTTGTTTCACTCTCTCCAAAGTAGTTCCAACTTCACTTTCCACTATTGGACAAATAGGAATGGAGGATTATCCCTCAAGCCTAGGCACCAAATTTTATGGCACTAGATATAATACAGGACCCATCCTTAACATTGGGGGATAAGATATAGAAAGTGCAGGGAGATAATTATAGTAGTTAATAATACTCACCCATTGATGGATCAGGTTCTGGGATTTATGCCTCCCTAATCCCCCCAGTCTCAATTTTCTGAGTAATTATATCATGATAAGGAAAATCATCCTAAGTTTTCTCATAAAATAGGATGGAATGATCCCCAAAATATCTTACTTTTAGGTACTTATCTATTGTTCCCTCGGCAATGGGATCGGGATTGAGTTTGATACCTTGATCATGGATCTCCTTGGAAATTCTTTCTATGGAAAAAGATAAAAAAGTTAAGATATTTGGTTAAAGGCATCAACTATAAGAAGGTCATTCATGTTTTAAAACATAAAAGAGGAAAAATCACATATGTCTAATTCCTTGTTAAATTAATCAATCTTCTTTAAGGAGTCACGAAAATAAAAATCTTGAAAAAGTTCTTACATTGTCATTATTTCATTATATGATGCTACAAGTCTCATACCATCCTCTCAAGTGGGTATATCTGAGACATTTGGTCCAAACCCCAAATTGTCTCTACCATCAGCTTTATCTAGCACCTTATCAATAGGTACAACCATTTCAGACCCATTAGAATTAGGATTATCTACAGCACCTTCATCAAATGATCTGGGGTCCCTAAAATCCTTTTCTGGGATAGTAATAAGACCAAAAACAGTGTTTGAAGGGTCCTCTAGTGTATGTGGAAAATATGAAATATCATAAGGAACATAAGTATGTGATCAGTACATGAAGCCTTATGATGAACATATGACATTACCAGGATCCTTCTACCTCTCTACAGTAACGGGAACAAACATGTCCTCATCTCTCATCACTTCTCTCATTAAAGGAATGGACTCACCAGTGAAATTCTATACCTCATCTGAAAAATCCACCTTAGTCCTTGAAGAATTAGTTCCATACCCCTTAAGGTAGGAAAGTGAATCAGATCCTATAAAAGGAAAGCATAGTCAAATGGGTATGTCAAGTAATTCATAGGATTAAATGATAGCGAAAAGACTTACTATAGTGCATATACCTGACCAATGTATTTTCCCTCTTTTGTTTCTTTCCCTGAGATGGTGATGGACCTGCGTTGGTCCACTCAGTTATGGGAACTAGAGGTTTTAGTCGAGAATATCCTCCTACCATCTCCTCCTCTAACATTCTATAGCCCGAGCATAGCTCTAAGGACTCAAGAGTATCACCCCCGCTCTGATGGGGATGCCCATTGGCCCATATTTTGGTGACTCGAGCTCCATCCTTGGTACCCCTTCTGATCCCCCTAACTAAAAATTAAATCCCCTCAAAATAAATGATGATGGATTATTAAGGGAAAGTATTATGGAAGTGATAGAGATACATCATTAATATCAATGTAGATGTCCCATTCATTGGTTTCTTGATAGGCCACCTATTCAGTAGCACCTCAGTTTATCATATCTTCCATCCACTTTGTGGCTGGGATCCGATCATCAATGGAATATATCAACATCTCTAACTCACAAACATATTACCCCACCTCTATATGATTTGTGTTAAATATAATTTTAGGAGGTGATCGAATATCCCCAACTTATGGGATATGTATGTTGGCTTATATAAATACCCACAAATATTTGATGTCATGGGTTACTCCTTTCCAAGATTATACTACCATAAACCATAAATAATCTGATGTTGATGTGGCTGGCTGCGAAGAGGACCCGACATCTTTCAACTTTGAAAGCTTCCTTGATCCCTCATCCTCAATAGTGGGATAGGGATCCAAAGCATGAAGCCCCTCTTGATGATGATGACTGGATCACCTTGGACCAGTTATACCAAATTCAATCTTTCTAGTTTTTCCATTTCGGGTGCCCTGAGACTGGGGTCATAGAGGATCCTCATCACTATCACTTTTAGAGTGAATCTGTCGGCCCTTGTGGCCTTATTTGTAAGTATATGGATAAACCATAATTCAAGGGATGTCCTTCACTAACACCCCCTAGGGGTATGAATAGATCTAAGAGTGGGAATATTCTTGAGTCGTCTAGATAGGTGAACTCAAGGAAATAAACTCGATAACCACCTCAGATGCTTCCTGGTCCATGATCACCCAAAGTTTCCTAGACAGCATTGTATTTTTCTCCAATCAAACATCTGTAGGAGGAGATACAATGGGATGTTGTATACATTTGAACTTTTGTGAAAATTTGTAGGTGATATGAGACTCATAGATATTTTCACCATCAAATCTTGTCACTAATACACAATATCTGAAATCCATCATGAATGATCTGAGATCATAAGTATTGTGATAGTTATCAGTGATTTTTCTGGTAGGCATGACACCGTACGGGAAGAAGTTAAATTCATTAAACATGCTTAGATTCTTTGAGGCTACCTCATGTATCATGGGAAGAGTTTTAATACCAAATATAGCTTTAAAAATGGTTAGAATCAAGATTCTAGAATGTTGACCTCACTCAGCACCTCTTAGGAGAGAAAATGAATTTCAATCCATCCCTATAGTACTTGTAAAGGCCCTAAAATTCAGAATGGAGCCTTCCCCATGTACACTTGCAGAAAGAACCAATGGATATTCTCTAAATTAGGGACTTCCAACCATATGTGTTCTCCTTATTCCATCTTGTACACCATGAAAAATGTCCCCAACTGCCCACTTCCATTGGATTCACAGACTAGTAGCATATAGGTTCTTATCCACATATCAAGAAATCTGGAAATTCTGATCTTAGAATAAATCGAAGACCTAATAGAATACCCCCATTTGGTGTATTCACCTTGCTCTAGCATGGTCCAGTATCTACCTGATATGCCTCATTTATCTAATAGAAGACATCCAGTGGGAATTTTACATATAGGTCCCTCCCCCTCGGTATCTAAGAAAATGTTCATCCATGACTCGGGATGAATGTTTCCTCTACAATGAGGGTCTCAATTTTTAATATCCTTATCCACTTTCAATAACTCGTGAGCTAGCACATTAATTCATTAAATATCCCTCCATGTTGCCTTTTGGGGGATTAATTATCCGTACATTTCCCCAAGAATGGGAAATCCTAAGATTTTGTAAACATCCCACAAAATGATATTGGATTCTCCATATGTCAGATGGAATGTATTAGTTTGTGGCCACTAATGGATTATAAAATTCATAATTATATTAGCCGACTTGTATACATATGTCCACACCACCCAAATAGCTTCATAAATTCCAAAAAAATCAACTCATCCTTATATTCATCACAGGTTTTGTGAACCTAATAAGCTCAAGTCCATTCATTCTTGACCCCTCCTCCAACACAAAATTCTAATTCTTCCTTCCATCCCTTTCTTTGGTTTGTTAGTTATTGATGGGAAATATATGTGTAACAATGTGGTTTTGATTCAGGAGTGTGAATTTGAAACTATGGAGTGTTCAAATTGTGGTGTATTAGAAACACTGAGGGCATTATTCCTTCATTGATATATGAACCCCATCCCAAAACATTGTCAATATTAATGTTTTTTATTCCTTAAACCAGTATTGTGGCATGAATTCTATTAGCCTTGGGATGGGTACGTCTCTTAAGAATCTGCAACCGTACAATGGAATGTATTCCCTCTTTAAGTATTCCAGATAGTTCTTCTTCAATTTTTTTGAAAAATTTATAATTAAAAGGTAATATATTATCAAATATTTTGTCTTGATGATTTCCAACATCTCCTTGATACGCGTGATAACTTTTTCATAAAAAATCTGAACGACTTGAGTAGCCATTTAGGAAAATTGCATGGAAACACCAAGGATTTCATTAAATGTTAAGGTTTCAACCTTTAAGAAAGGAAATTTTTGTGAATTAAGTGACCTCATGTATGTCACTCTCCCAAGTGACCTTGCACGGGTCACTCTCCCAAGTACTGAAGTCACACTTACAGTGAGTAGTGCAGATGAGTAGGGCGGATGAGCAAGGCAGACGAGTAACATGGAAAACCATCAAGAATGACTAACACAGTAAGAATGATTGATCAATGAAAAAAAGGTGAATTCTGAGGGAATGGGTGACCCAATATATATACATGGTCGACGTATACAGTCGACCTATATAGATGAACTGCTCGACTAACCTATGCACTGGTCATTTGCGCTCCATCCGCCTACTCCCCTTTTATATGAAGAGAAAGTGGTGATGTTTAAAAAATTAAAATTTGTAGATACTAAAATACATGAATACCAATAGATAAAGATTATATCAACATCCATATATTTCTACCTTGGGATCAAACCCTATTCTTCTGATCGGATTTAATCCTTGGGGGGGGGGGCTTTCTTGACACTCCCTTTTTCAAAAAAAATGATAAAAATGACTAAAAGGAAAGTGCTTCATGAATTCAAAATATATAAAAATTCATGAAAGGATCCAATTCACATAGGTTTAGAAACACAATCCACTTATGTATTCTAGAATCTCATGAAGTTCTGGGTAGCATGAGCAACCTGCATGCTAAGAGGCTCACGTAGGCCCTTCCTATGTGGACCAGTATGAGTGACTAGTACCTGCATGAAGTTCCTACATGAGACACCTATGTGATGGACCTAAAAGAGTGGAATCCTTCACCCAAGGTCCCAATTTTTCCTATAAATAGGACCTTTTTTCTCTTCATTTGACACAACTATAAGACCATAAGAAACCTTGAAGCGCTGCTCACTCTAGTCCTTTTCCCAGGTCCTTGGAAATTTCCTGGTATATATTCAATCCTTGAAAGAAGTGTAAATTAAGAAGGGTGGTGGAATTATATTTACTCTAGTTTAGGAAACAAAAAATACCTATGCAAGGATCCACCTCCCCCTATTCCAAGTACACTTGGGTGAATTTCCCTTCTTGAGCTCGGGACTTGAGCTCCTGTCGTCCAAGGATACCCAAGGAGACCCTTTGAGCCTAGATAAAGGTCTCACTTGAGTGTTGTTTCCTAGGTTTTCCATCACCCAAAGGCACTTTCAGCTCACCCAGGTCTACCCTACGCAAGCCACTTTTAGCTCACCCAGGAATCACCTAGATATTTATGATCAAAGAATAGGACACACCAACGTGTCCTCTTGATTATGCATTATCATGGTAATAGAGGTCCCACATTTATCCCACTAAATAGGTGGAATCCTCATAGTGTTCTCGATTATAAATTTTCATGGTAATGAGGATATCAACCTTTGAGGTAATAATGGGACATAAGGGTTGAGAGAAAGAGAGGAGACATGAACATCAAATCCCTATCTCTCTCCCTAACTCCCCCTCAAATATTCCACCCTCATCTACCAGTAAATGAGGAGTAAACTTTATCCTAAGGAATCCCTCCTAGAGTAATACCCTAGTATTTATTGCATGACTTATCCCCACCCTCATCCACTAGAGGATGAAGTTGATTTTATGGTTTTCAATATCTCACACTTCTTCTTTTTTCTTACACCGAGCATGACTCATGTGGTCTTAGAGCTTAGTGATTATCATGACATTTTTACGATCAAATACTTTTCTCAATAGGGGAATCATTTTTCGGATCTTCCTTGCACCTTCCCTAGGAACTCATGCTAGGTTTAATCCCCAAAAAACCATTTCACTAACTCAAAGGTTCATATTTCTAGGGAAACAAACAGTTTGGGATTCCTCCATATGTGTAAGTCCAAACTTTCTAAACTATGTGGGCTTTAATTTCTGTCCAAATGAGATACATTGGAACCCTCCCTGAGGTTCAAACCAAGTACCCCCAAATTAACCCTTATATTCTCTGGGAAATATTCATAGTAGTTTTATATCCAACCTGGGAGGCTACATCCCTTCCAGGTCCTTTGGTATGATTCAGCATAAGTCCCACACCAGCCTTTACTAGGCACCTTTCACCTACACATCCCTATTTCATGATGTTAAACTGCATAGTTTGGTCCTCATAATATGACCTTAAAAGGTAAGATGTTTCCCATTAAGGGTCACCAAACTATGTGGGTTATGATTTATTTCACAAGGATGTGTAGGAAACCCTTCTCATGAGCCCAATCCTAATATCAAAACAACTCCCATCTCCCTGGATGATGATAAATTCCAGAGTTCCCCACTATGTGGCTTAAAACCATCATATGATAATAAAAGACATAAAAATATCTAATTCATACATACAAAAGGGTAACATTAATGGAGAACCTTGGATATATTCAGATGTCTTCATTAATGAACAACCAATGATGCATATAAATGATTCTAAAGTTGATACATGCTAACAATCGATTGTCAATATAAGGGTGACCTTGTTCATATTTGGGATTTAATAAAGGATTCATGAATTTATCTTAAATCTATAAGAGAGTCTTGTAGTAGGAAATAATTTCCCCCAAAAGTGTTTGATTATCATGACCTCCCATCCTCTCAACCAATATAAGCCCCTAAGAATTGTTGGATCCATTTCGCAATGACCACATACTTTTGGAAAGCAGGTTCATGAGACATACGAAATAAGGGAACTGTTGGGTGTTTCCATTTCCATTAATAAACAAATTAGAAACCACCCTGGAAAGGATGTGGACATATGTGTTTGACATGAAGGTTCATTCCACCACCACCACAAATGTCATTCCAACCCCATGTGGTTTTCAAGAACGAAACAAATCATATATATGTATATTAACATATTAATTAATATATAAATATATGTATATTAATATATTAATATATTAATTAATATATAAATTTAAAACTTTATTAACTTATATTTAAATACAATGAAGTATAATTATAAATAGATGTCAACACCTGACCAAGTAGCCTGACTGTTGTTGAAGTTCACCCAACATCGCGGGTTTAAACCCCCTGTGATGCAAATTATTTTTTGTAAGTGGATGGGTCTTCTATCATGAATGGGGTGGGTATTATATAAGAATTTCAGAGAGCTTTCATAGGGGTTAAGGAACTAATTTTTTAAGGGGATGGGTGTCAGGTAGAGGTGGGTGTCAGGAGGAATGGGGGTGTGGTGGGCTGGTTATCAAGGGGAAGGGATTTGTGTCAAGGGGGAGGTGTGGAGGGTTGTCAAATAGGTGGGTAAAACCGGTATATTATTGGGGGGTTTCATGTAGGGGTGGGGGGAGGGAAGTGGGTTTACTAGGGGATATGGGTGTTAGGTGGGTGTCATAGGGAGGGGAGGGTTGGTAATTTCTCAAGGGGGTGGTGTTGTCAGGTATAGGGGTTGGGAGTGGGGTTATCAGAATTTACAAAAAAAACATGATTTATCCATTTTTATAAACAAAGGTAAATCGCTAATATTTTACCCATGTTTAGAAACATGGGTAAAATACCAATTATTTATAGGCAACATGTTTATATACATTTTTTAAAAACACCAGTAACCCATTTAGTTGTATTTATAAATTCCATGACCCCCTCCCTCCAAAGTTACCCCTCTTGTGCTGACAATAGAGAAAGGTAGATAATTACCCCTGAGTCCCTCTTCCAATAGTCCCCAAATTGGTGAATTTCACCAAAAGTATAAAAAATCTAGTATGGAAGGAATTACCCTAAAAATATAAGGATAATAGATAAAGGGATATTCAGTGATCAGCACTAAAGGGTTTCCATTCCATAAAATTTTTCCCACAATCGAAATAATTCTTACATGATAAAGTAAAACACCATGGAATGCATGAAAAATAAACTATAAACTCAAATCCAAATACCAACACCATCCAGGCTTCCCAAACAGTAGCTCTAGCTCTAACAATCTATCCTAAAAACACTAGAAAACAATAGTGGGGTGATCACTTGGGAGTACTTAGTAGGATCATCCCTCTAAATAGATCAACATCTATATGCAATAAATATGAAAGAATGAGAAAGAGTGAAACCAACCAAGAAAAATAGTCAAAAAATAACCATAAAAATAAACAGAAGGAGGCATAGAAATAAAACAAAGTCCACAATATTGGTAATAGAAAAAAAACATCAACAAACCGCAAGTATCATCCTTTTTATACTCTACTTATACATCAACAACAAATTCCACCCTTTATAAACAATCCAAATGACTAATCCATAATCATCACCACATCACTTCCTCCTTTAGGTTTATAATATACTCATCTTGGCTCTAAACTATCAACTCAGGGGTTCACCCAATCAAATCGATAGAAAGATAGTAGGATCACCCTCTCGCCAAGTGTAGGAACATGAGTATGAATCAAAACAATCAATATATTATCAATCAACATTCCATAAATCTACAACCACATCACTACGATCTCATATATCCACATTCACAATATCATGCATATACAACCACATTTCCACAATCACTACAATAGCATCAATTTCAAACCATCCATTGTTAGTATATTGTTAACATAAATGGAATCAACATTGTTCCCTCTTCCTTCTATATATACTTCCATCCAATGCAATTATATTCTCAGTAGTATAGTTTGTGAACATATACAGCTCCACCTCATTTCATCCCCCTACTATGACATACCTCACTTTGAACCACTACATCCTCTCATAAAAATCACTAATCATGCACCTTTTACTTATAACCATCATAGTTTTCATGTATATACCAAGCTTGAGCCATTATTATCCCATAGAAAAATTTCACCGCATATTCCCTTCTTCCACACCACTCCCATAATTTCCATCCATTTCATATTACTCACAAAGTAAACAACAACAAAATCACAATTAGGTAATAAAAAAATAACAGCCATATCATTTCATTTCCCCATTAATCACTAATTCAAAACCACATTTAATTTTTATTTATTTATTTACCCATTTCCAATCATCCATCATTTATATCCCATTCCAGATTCTTCTATTCATCATTGATCACATTTATTCAAGCCATCACCATTCATTAATTTCATTAACTATTTATCTACAACCCACTTACCTTTTTAAAATTTTCATCATTCTAACCAAGTATTTCATTCATAACTAGTTCATCATATCGGTTATAGTTTCACCCTCTTTAAGCTCCAATTTCTCACTCACAATTCCCATTACCATTTCACAAACCATTTTTAACCAAATTCAAGGAAATCATAATAAATATCACTACTACCACACCCCATTTTTACATTAAACCAACCCATAACAATAAAAATATTTAGAGCCCAAAAAATTAGCAACATGGTCCATATTTTATATTCCAGAATTTCTCATTCTTGTTTCCTTCATTAAGTGATTATTTAATTTGAGGGTTCCAAGGTCCATTAATAATAGTAACATACATGTCATTAAAAATAATTATATAAATAAATACATTAAACATTAGTTACTAAGGTTAAAAATATGGAAATAACATGAGAAATATAAATCACACACAAACATCCCTTTTCCCCTTTTAATTTATTTTTAACCAGTTTATCCACTTCATTAATTTCTTAATTCCTTTAAGGTTGTTCTTATAATCCTTCCTTTTTTACCATAACCTAAAATACATATCAACCAATAACATAAAAAACAATAATTGGTAAGAGCACAACAAGAATATAATCACAATGATACCATTCAAGCATAATTATTTTAGAAGATAGATTGATGATCTCAAAAATCCCCTACCTCAAGAAGCTGAGATACTCCACATAAAGAGAACTAAAACCAATAACCATTGAAACCAAAAGAAGATTCCTCAATAATGAAATAGAACACTTTCCATCAAGACATCAAGAGGGATTCATAGAAGTTACTTACTAAGGATGTTATTTCCAACCAGAGAGGATAGACAAGAAGAACCCAAAAATGGAAGAGAATGATACCTCAAAGTGGAAGAAATCAAATGCCACAAATCGAGAAGGAATGAATCCTCTAGGGAAAGAAAAATTCCTAAGAGAGTCTATGAAATCGACCAATGGTTTAAAATAAGGGAAACTAGGTTCAACCCAAAAGATAGGTTGATCTAGACTCTTAGAGAGGATATAACAAGCTTCTCCTATGGATCTGAGGCATTCAAAATAGTCAATGAAGATATGAGATCCTTGGATTTGAAATATCCAACCCCTCTGATTTTTTGTGCACATTAAAAACCACCTAGACCTCCACCATTAGAACCATCATGGTGTGGTGCCAAATATTTGGTCATTTTCCCTCACCACACCCAATACCATGGCATTGTCACCTTGAGCTTGTTGTTTCATAGATTGAACACACCTTTATTCAACCCATTTTTCCACACTCACTAACACACATTAACCAAGACATTTCATAAGTCCCTATTTCATAAAGGTGACCAACCAGGACGAAACACTCACTAAAACGACCACCTCATCCATTTCATTGATGATTGTTTCCCATAAGGAAACTCTTATCCCAACATTCCATCCACCATGAGTGTTTTACTTCCCATGTTTCATCAAGAACCCAACCCTGGATAAGACCTAATCGCCTTAGTATGTCTCCCATTCAACTCCACTACAACTACCACCACACCCTCCTCTATGGCATGGTATACCTCAGGGTGGCTTGAACTCCTCACTCTCCTCCCAAAACTCTACCAAGATTCCTCCCAAGGACTCCTTATCCCAAAAAACACAAAGTAATATACTAGGAATGTTTGGACCATTAAATCAGATACAACTCAAAAAATTATTTTCCTTGATAATTTAAATAAAACTCAGGAATTAAAGGGAAAGGTCTTAACAAATGTCCCTCAAGATACCTCTAAGGAATCTCATTGTAGTTGGAACATGACCGCCACCAGAAGACACTCTCGGGAGATACCTCTCAAATAGGATGCCACCATTGGATGAAGTCGAACTGGAAGCATCCACCTCACTCATGAACAACTATTACCAATAGTTACTACCATGTTAACTACGTTTTTAAGATATATATGGTTTTAACCAACCCAAGATCAACATCAAACTCATCCAACCAATCCTTAGGGTCGGTTCTGGAGGACCTGAAGAACTCTGGCACTTTCTACCTCTGTAATTTCAACAAGGCTTTATCCCAATACCTCTATTCCTCTTTCATATTCCCTAAACTTTGAGGGGGTTTTGATGAAAAAGATTTAAACCAAGAAACAACAAGGTTATCACAAACAAAACTGGAAATTAAATCAATAAAGAAAGTAAATCATCAAATCATAAGAATCACATCAATATAGGACAACTCTTCTGTAAAAAATCCCACAAAATTGCAACACCATCCTTCATTAGGCATAAAATCTCACCACCCCACATCACCCACAATCCACATATCTTCCACATAACCATCTACACCACTATTTAAACCTCTATATATCCCATTACAATATCCACCACAACAACTACACAACACCTCTTCATCCCATACAAATGAACAAACCATCACTGCTGAAGACACACAAATCAAGGGGACCCACTCACCATAATTGGATATTGTCCACTTTGGGCACCCCTAACTTTCCTGCGTGGTTATATAATGTATCATAATGAACACATATTGATGAGGAAGAGGTTTCCCTCTCTTTATATGCTTGAATCCTCAACACATATTACTAGAATAATCTCAATAACAACAATCCCAAATAAAATGATATAGAAATTAATCACTTCTTTATAATAATTTATATGTGGCTAGAAAATTCATGTTGGTAAATTTTAAAATTTTAGAAACAACGCTTTTTTTATTAATGAATTAAAGGGTTAAACCTTTTATGGGATTTAGGTGATTCCATAAATACGACCATAACACAACACATAATCACAGTAGTGGTATATATTCACAATAGTAAGAAACATCATCTCAATGATCACATACAGCCAAACTAAAGAAAAAAATTGAACATGTTTTATACTATAAATCAAGCTTGATAACTTAATCTAAACATTTGATCTCAAGGGAAACATGCTTCCACAAAAACAAAATATGATCATCTTTAGCTTTGTGCATCATGTTATCCATACTCAAATTAAACATTTATTAGACAATTTATCATGTGGGAAATATGATTTTAGATTTTTTTTAAAAATATTCTTTCAAAATCATCAAAAGAAAACATGCTCTCATATCACAAGATTTAAACTACACATGTTGTATCACTATGTATCATACTTGACATTCTCAGACCAAGACATCTTTAAACATTTCTTCACTCAGGAAAACATACTTATACACTACAATAAAGGAAACATTATTCTACTTCTAATTTAAACACAATATAAGAAACAAATAACATGCTTTTATATCCCAAATATAATCTACTAAACATGAAACATGTTTAATAATTACATGCTCACAATTTCTATAACAATATCCATAGATGTGTTTAACATTAGGTATGTTTCCCTTAAAAAATTGAATGAAATGATTCTCTATATTTCAATACCTAACCGTGGAATATTACTAATGACTTAATATGAAAGGACAGTTTATTTAAGTAATATAAATTTCAGAAATCATGGAATAATAGGTTCAATTAGATAAAAAAAATCAAGTCCCGATAGGTTACTATAGATCATTTTTATCATTTTCCAAGTCTTTAGAATAAAAATAAAAAACTCCATCCTTAAAATAAGTCCAAAATACATGCAAGTTACACATTAGGAGCAGAAAGTAAAACATGGCATGAAATTCACATTTCAGTGTTCAGTAGTATAAATAATCCATCATAAAAAAGGTTTGAACCATGCCTATAAAATGATACAAATTTATTAATTTAGAAAACATTTAAATTTTAAATTTTTATCACATAGCATATTTATCAATTTTAAAAAATTTGAAAATTAATCACACCAAAATTTCATCCTTCCTAGGAATTTCTATCACTAGAATAAAATATATAATTTAATTAATACTAAAAAACTATAATCATTATAAATTGAAGGGGAAATTAATTTGTTTCAAGTTATCAAATTCAATTGGATTATCAACAATCACGCTAGCGATCTCCTATAAATTCTAGAATTTAAATCACCAAAACAATGTTTCACAATCAACCTCTATCTCATGCCTATAATTCATTATAAATTAAAAAAAAATTCATGGCATATAAACTTGCAAGGAATTTAGAATAATCATAAGCACAGTTTCAAAAAAATTCATTTTAGAATGAAATTATGAAATATACCTAAAGTAATATGTTTCTACAAAAGTTCTTAAAATTTAGTAATTATTTATAAAAAAATACATTAAGTATACTTTGATAACAACTCTAAGAATTACCAAAACAATCCAACATGTCAGTCGCTTTAGAATTGAATATAATTTCAAGGAAAATCATATTATAACAACCATGGGGAAAACACATTCAATTTTAAACAAGGGGTTAAATTAAATAGCATGCCCTGATTAATTTTCAATTCAATTTTTCCCCATTTTATGGTCATGAAATCAATTCATCATAAATGGAAAGTTAATAACAACTAAAAAATATAATAAAAATCATAGAAGAACATATAAGATTAAAAGTTAAAATGTAGATATAGCTAATGATCATGATGAATTTACCTCCTTACGATCTCTATCCTATAACAATTTTCCTTTACCTTAAACATTTTAGTAGGTTGATAAATTATTTGCATCAGATCATAAGGGCCCCTAAAATATTTGTTTATTAGTCGGTATCCTTGGTCTACATCATATTTTGGGATCAAGTTCCACCACTTCCCTACCAAAACCATGAAACCTCGCTCGTGACTAACTACATTCTCCACCCTATCTCTCAACCAAACCCTTTGATAACACTTTATCATCACCCCTTCCCACTAAAGTAACCCCTCCTAGGATGAAAATGGATAATGGGAGATAATTACCCCTAAGTCCCACCTCCAATAGGCCCTAGGTTGGTGACTAGCACCAAGGGTATAAAAATATGATGTATGGAAGGAATTACTCTAAAAAATATATGGACAAGGGTTAAAGGTATGTTCACCAATAAATTCTAAAGGGTTTCCATTACCTAAAAAAAATCCCATTACTTAAATAATTCTTACATGATAAAGTACAACATTAATGGATTCAGGAAAAAGAAACTCTAAACTCCAAGACAAATACCAACTCCATCTAGGATGCCCAAATAGTATCTCTAGAGATCAATCCTACAAACACTAGAAAACTATGGTGGGTGAGAACTTGGGAGTACTTAGTAGGATGATCCCTCTAAAAATATCAACATCTATGTGAAAAAAATATGCAAGAATGAGTAGGAGTGAAACTAATTGAGAAAAATAGTCAAAAAGTAACTATTAACAATAAACAAAAGGGGGATAAAAATAAATCAAAGACCAAAATGTTATAAATATATAAAAGAATCAATAAAATTGAACCACCATTATGTTTCCACACCCCATATAAATCCGAAAATGAATCCATCCTTCACAAAAAAATCCAAAACACTAATCCATAATCATCACCATAACACTTCCTTGTCCAGGCCTACAATATACTCATCTTGGCTCAAACTTTTCAAATCATGGGTTCTCCAACTCAAACCAGTAGTGAGCCAGTGGGATCACCCATTCACCAATCACAATGATGTGATTATGAATCAACACCATCAACATATCATCAACTAACATGTTATACATATACAAACACATCACCATGATCTCATATATCCATATCACAACATCATACATCTTCAACCAAATTACCAAAATAACTAAAATTCCATCACTTCCCTACCATCCTTTAGTAGGACAGTATAAACTTGAAGGACACTGACCTCGTTCCCTAATACTTCCATGTACATTATCCACCAACACTATTCCATTATTAGTAGTAGAGTATCATGAACATGTAAATTATCCACCTAATTCCATCCTTGTACCATGCACAACCCCCAATTTGAACCACCACATCCTATCATCAATATCACCACTCATGTACTTTTGTCTTTTGGATATCATAACCTGTTCATATATACCAACCTAGATATAATATAACCCATATTAAAATTACACCACATCTTCTCTTCTTTTACACCACTTCTAGTATTTTCATCTATGAAATATTACTCACACATTAAATAACACAAATTCAAAATAAGTAAATAAAAACAAAATTGCAACCATATCATTTCATTTCCCAATTAATCATTGGTTCCTAATCACATTTAATTTTTCATTTATTTATTCATCCATTTTCAACCATCCATCATTCATATCTCATTTTATATTCATCTATTCATCATTCATAACATTTATTCAATCCATAACCATTCATTTATTTCATTAACTATTCATCTGCATCCCACTTCCATTTTTAAATTTTTCATCATGCCAACCAAGAATTTTATTCATCACTAGTTCATCAAATCAGTTAAAGTTTCACCCTCTTCCCATTCCAATTTCTCACTCACAAATCCCATTGGAATTTCACAAATCAATTTTAGAAAAATTTAGTGAATTTATAATAAACATCAACATCACCACATTCCTTCTTTACATAAAATAAACCAATATAGATGACAATATGAAGCACCAATAATTTCAATAACATGGTTCATATTTTTCATCCCATAATTTTCCCATTCTTGTTTCCTTCATTAAGTGATTATTTAATTTGAGGGTTTCAAGGTCTGTTAACAATAATAGTGAACACATCATTAAAAAAATTCATCATTACAATAATCATAGTATTAAACATAAATTTCTAAGGTTAAACATATTCCAATAACATAGGGAAATATAAATAATGCACAAACACCCCTTTTCCCTTTTAAATTTATTTTTTACTGGTTTATCCTCTTCATTAATTTCTTACTTCCTTTAACATTTTTCTTCCAATACTCCCCTTGTTTCCCATAACCGAAAATGAAAATCAACTAATAACATCCAGAACAATAATTGGTAAGAACACAATAAGGAAGGAATCATAATGAGGCCATTCAAAAATAATTATTTTAAAAGATATAATAATGATTAAAAAATCCTCTACCACAAGAATCTAATATACTCTATTTGAAGAGATTAGAAAATAAGAACCACTGAAACAACAATAATCATCCTAAATCCTTAAATAGGACTCTTTCTATCAAGACATCAAGAGGGATTCATAGAAGTTATACACCAAGGAAGATTCTTCCAATCAAAGAGGAAGAATAATAAGAACCCAATGAATTGAATAGAATGATACCTCAATGTGGAAGAAAGAAAACACCAAAAATTAAGAAGGCATGAATCTACAAGGTAAATAAAAATTCCTAAGAGAGACTCTAAAATTGGCCAAAGTTTTAATTGAAGGGAAACCAGGACAAACCTAGAAGATAGGTTAAACTTTTCTCATAGAGAGGGTCTAGAAAGAATCTCTCTTAGATCTGAGGCATTAAAAATAGTCAAAGTAGATCTAAGATCCTAAAATTTGAAAGATAGAAAAACATGATATCTCACACACATTAAAACTCACATAGATTTCCACCATAGGCACTAACATGGAATAGATCCAAATCTTTGTTTATTTTCCCTCACCACACCTGAGACCATGGTTTAGTAACCATGGACTCATTGTTTCATACCTCAACTCTTTCTCTATTCAACCAGACCTTCCACACTCACTAACACACCTTAGAAAAGGAATTTTAGATGTCCCAATTTTACATAAGTTACCACCCCAGACAAAACACCCACAAAAATGGCCACATAATACATTTAACTACTTACCATTTCCTATAGGAAAAATACATTCCCAATACACCCTCCACTAAAAATGTTTCAATGCCTTTGGTTCACCAATAACCCAACTATGGTTAAGACCAAATAACCTCAACTGTTTCTTCTATAAAACACCACTATGACCAATTTTGTTCTCGTCTCCACGGTGTGGTGGACCTAAAGGTGTCCAAAACACCTCATTATACTCCCAAAACTCCACTAAGCTTCCTCCCAAGGCCTCCTTCTCACAAAACACACAAAGTAATAGACTAGGAAAGTTCAGGAAATTACAATAAATTTAACTAACTATATTTTTTTAGTTTTTCAATTTAAATTATCTCAACCTCACCTCATATGAATCATAAATAAAGAGATATTAGCACATGATGATTTACAAGGTTTTACTAGAAAATCCTACTCTCTGTCATGATTGGTTAGTTACCTAGATTATGATTCTATACTATATATTCAAGTGCCATGTATCGTCATAATATAATTAGTTTAGAGTCTCAAAAATATTATTATACTAATTCCCACAGGAGATTATAACTTCCAATTATAAGTTATGATCCAAAATTTAGGAATGATCTTTGACTGCTCTTGGATGCTGATACACGATGTGATGTTGATCTTCCCCGATAAGCTCACTGGATCATCTAGTTATCCCATTTATAATTATTTAATAAATTTGAAAGCTACTTGCATGGATTTTTTTATACCAAAAAATCAACCCAGATCTTGGATGATTTAGATCTTCCCTAAACTTCTAAATACTCAGGCCTATAGATCTTCTTATCCTGTAAAATATCTCATGGATTAAGACTCTTCCTTCTCCTCAATATAGTTTTGTATTGGTTTCTCTAAGTATCTCAATCCTTGCTAAGTATTAACTATCTCATGTCAATTATCATGTGTTTCATACATTATTTTATATTCATAGAATATCATGAATAATAGTTTCTAAAATGCAATTTTTGAAAATCCATCAATTTTGACAACAATGATATCATTTATTTCAAATTGATTGATGATATTCTTGATTTATTTATCTCATTAAAACTTATTTTAATTTTGGTCAAGTATTCATTTTAAATTCCTTAAAGACTTGGGATTCTTTATTTCATGTGATATTTAAATACCATGACCCCTTATTCCCACAAAATTCACACTTTAATTATATTTTAATTTAATTATTGTGGGAATGAACTCATTTAGTTGTGGCATGGTACTTGTAGCCTAGAGTGTGGAAATAACCTTAGAATCCATATTCCTCCTTATCTAGTATTACTTTAATTTCATCTTAGATAACAACCATTTAAAGGTAGTTATGGTATTTGAATCAATGAATATTGGGTTATAAATTTTCTAATTTAATCTCCCCTTATCCATATTTTTTTCCTCTGAAATCCCTCAATTTTTTTTTCTAGGTGATTTTAAATATAATATATTAAATCCTATTGTTTTCATTTCATATTAAATGGTTATCATACAAAAATATATATCATATGAAGTTCACTATCATACTAAATCGTGGTATCTTATGAAATGTCCTATAATAAAAAATTTCCATATCATACACACTGGTTATCTTGATCATTGCTCATCTTTCATGTTTCTCATATCATACAAGCCCATCTTATCTTACAAACTAGAATATCATATAATTTCTGTCTATCTTATGATATATGTTATAATACGGACATAGCCTATCATATGTTCTCTCTTTAACTTATAAAAACAAATGCATCATCTCTAAAATTTATCAACACCTTGAAAAAAAATATAATTATATTTATATATGTATAAATTAATATACATATATGTTAATATATAAATTTGTATAAATATATAAATACATGTACACATATATGTATAAAAATTTAAAAGTATATTTATATTAATTTATATATATATATATATATTAATTATATATATATATATATATCATATTAGGTGCTTGGGAGTAAAATTAAAGGGAGGGGAGGGCTTTCATCGGTAAGTTCCCAGGGGGTGGTGTTGTCATGCATGGGGTGGGGAGTGGGGTTTTCATGATTTTAAAAAATCATGATTTACCCACATTTGTAAATGCAAGTAAATTAGTGATATTTTACACATGTTTAGAAATATGGTTAAAATACCAATGATATATTAACAACACATTTATTGGTTTCAGGAAGGTATTAGAGGGAGGGGAGGGGTGTTGGGCATGGGGGTGAGGAGTGGGGTTGTCATGATTTTAAAAAAATCATGATTTACCCACATTTGTAAATGAAATTAAATTAGTGATATTTTACATGTGTTTAGAAATGAAGGTAAAATACCAGTGATATATTGACACCACATTTATTAGTATCGGGAGGGTTTTACAGGGAGGATAGGTGTGTCATTAGTAATTTTATAGGGGTGTTTTTAAGGCATGGGGGTGGGGAGTTGGATTGTCATGATTTAAAAAAATCATGATTTACCCATGTTTGTAAATGCAATTAAATCAGTGATATTTTACACGTTTTTAGAAATGTGGGTAAAATTCCAACGATATATTGACACCACATTTATTAGTGTGTGGTGGGGTTTATAGAGTGGTTAGGGGTGTTAGGCATGGTTTTGGGGAGTGGGGTTTTCATGATTTAAAAAAATCATGATTTACCCATGTTTTTTAATGCAAGTAAATTAGTGAAATTTTATATGTGTTTATAAATATGAGTAAAGTAACAATGACATATTGAAACCACATTTATTGGTGTTAGGTAGGTGTTAGAGGGAGGGGAGGGGTGTTATGCATTGTTATGATTTTAAAAAAATCATGATTTACCCATGTTTCTAAATGCAAGTAAATCCTTGATATTTAACACGTGTTTAGAAATGAGGGTAAAATACCAATGATATATTGACACCATATTTATTGGTGTTTTTAAAAAATTATAGTAAACTGTTTATCTATATTTTTAAATGTGTATAACTATATTTCTTTTAGTGTATCAACTTTAATTATCTCAATCACACCTCATATGGATAATATGGAGTTGGTGGCTCTCTTGGGGATCATGGGATCCATAGGGAAGAGGATAAAGTGGGACCTTGAGAATAGATTAATGAACTATCTCCCTTCAACCCTTTGAGTTAAATGTGGAAAAAGGAAAGAGACCATGGGTTTAACCCTTCGTGTCCACCCCATAGTAACTACAAGATCACCACCAAGGATGCCTTTAGCATCTTGGTGGGGTCACAGACTAACCATAGAACCTTGTTCAATAAGAATGCATTTTTTGTTCTATAGTTGGGAAACAAGGGTCTGATAAGGGAAATCACTCATCATTATTAAGACCAAAGAGTTAGGTTTAAAAATTGGGGAAAGCTATCCCTTCCTGTTTATCCTGTAGTTAGCCTTTGGAACCATAAGAATCCTTAGAATGATATTTCAAATTCACTGCACCTTATTGTTGAGATGGTTAAAAATGGGGATAACTATATTTTTTTAGTGTATCAAGTTTAATTATCTCAATCACACCTCATATGAAATATAAATAAAGAGAGATTAGCACACAAGTATTTTCAAGTTTTTTCTAGAAAATATTACTCCTTATCATGGTTGGTTAGTTTCCTCAATCAGGATTCTCTACTATATACACAAGTGGTTACATCATGGATCATACCAATCTAATCAGTTTAGATCCTCACTATGCTTTAGCTCTTGATCCCCATGGGAGATTGTAACTTCCAACTATAAGGTCTGATCCAAAATATAGGAATGATCTATTCTTACTCTTGGTTTCTTATGAATGATTTGATGTTGATTTTCCTATATGATCTCACTCGATCATTTGGTTTTCCTGTGTATAGTTCTTTAAAAAATTTGATATCCTCTTGGATAGATTTTTTGGTCTCAAATACTCACCCTAGATATTCAATGATCTAGATCTTCCCCAAGCTTCTGAATACTTTTTCATATAGATATTATTCTCCTAAAAAATATCTCTTGGATTCAGACTCTACTTTCTCCTTGATATAGTTGTGTATTAGGTTCTCTTGGCGCCTCAATCCTTGCTAAGTATTTATTATCTCATCTCAATTATCCTTTATTTCCTATACTATTTTATATTCATATAATATCATGAATAATAGTTTCCAAAATAAAATTTTGGAAACTCCGTCAATCCCTTTAGTAGTGATCTCAACTATTTTAAACCAATCTAAGATATTCCTAATTTATTTATCTTATTAAAACTTATTTAAATTTCAATTAAGTATTATTTTTAAATTACCCAAAGACATAGGCTTCTTTCTATTATGAAATATTCAGATATCCTGACATCTTCTTACCATAAAATTTACACTTTAATCCCATTTAAATTTAATCCTCATGTGCATGAACTCATGTAGATGTGATGTGGTACCTGCAGCTTGTGGTGTGGAACTCATATCAGACTTCATCTTCCTCTTTGGATATTATTCCTTTAATATCATCTTGTATCACAATCATTTAAATATAGATATGATATTTGAATCCATTAATATAAGTTTAAATCATCATGTGATTTAATATCCCCTTCTCCTGAATGTTTTCTTCTGAAATCCCTCAAAATTTTATTATATATTATTTTTTATAAGATATGTTGAATCCTATGGTTTTTATTTCACATATAATGTTTTTCATACAAAAATGGATATCATATGAATTTCTCCATAAAATAGGATCTGGGTATCTTATAAAATGTCCTATTATATAATATTTTCATATTGTACACACAAGTAATATTATGTGTTTATCATCTTAAATTTTTATCATATAATACAAGATCAACTAATATTACAAACTGGTCTATCTTATAAAGTCTACCTATATTATGATATATGTTATAATATGGGAACAAATTATCATACACACACTTTTTATCTTATGAAAATTTCTACAACATCTCTAAAATTTCTCAATATCTTTCAAAACTTTTTCAACCTATTTTAAGGCCTTCTTATTCACTTTAGCTTAGCTCAAAACCTTATCAAAATGTATTATCTTCTCACTTGGATGGTCTTTACACTTTCTTTAACAACTACCTTATTAAGAATGACATACAATGTCAACTCCCCCATTGGATGATAACTCTCATCTTTCATTAATTATTATAGACAACACTCTCACATAATCATTACTTGTCTTTAACATTGAATAACAACACATAAATCATCACAAATTAATTGATACTATTTATTGAATCTTTCCAAGATAGATTTACAAGTTTAATCCTCAAACTCATTTCCCACTAAACATGGAAACACCCTCATCAACTCCTTATAACTATTCAACACATATTATATCCTCGTCAACATCAACGAATCCTTATTAATTAACAATAAATTAAATCCCCACTTGGTATCTTCATGTTAAAGTATAGTGTTTTTAATAACCAATTCATACTTTTAGTGACCCAAAGAATGAATAAAGTGAAATATAGATGTTTATTTGAAATAACTAACTTGATGGTAAGTTTATTTTAATAATATTTTTCCATCCTAAGATATATATTTATGGAAAACACTCTTTCAGAGAAGTGAGTTTATAATCAATGAAAATTTTACTGAAAACCTATTTTTATATAATTATAATTTCATCTCATTTTCATTGAAATTTTTACTTTATTTAAAAAATATAAGAGCCTACATTCCTAATGGATAAGTGATATTGGTAATCCGATATAAAAATTATTTATTTTTGGAAAAAAACAACACAAATATTGGTAATTTATATAAAATAAGAAACATTTTATTATTAATAAAAACATTGATACTAGTTTAAGAAACAAATTAGTTTTAAATAAAATGATTATATATAAGATCTAGATCATTTCCTCTAACCTAATTAGCCCAGTTATGACCTCACCATTGATGAAACTCTTAATAAGAGTTGACTTTATATCTTTTGATCCCACTTTGTGTGAGTTGTATTTTTAATCAAGAAATGTTAATATGATGAATAATAATTAAAGAATCTTGTAAGTTTAGTTAAATAATCCAATATTGAAGAAGAATATTCTAAGAGTTGTTTCCAATCATATTAAGTGAATTAATAATGTAAGAAACATCTTAGAAGAAGTGGTTTGAATATTTAGGAGTTTTATCCATGTTGTTTAAGAGACTTAAAAATATATATGTATGAAGAAGAATATTTTAGGAGTTCCATACAAAAAATATTGTGTGAGGAGATTTGATATAGACTTCAGATTATAGGAATAATTTAATAACATTCTTTTTATGAGGTTAGAAAAATATTGGTCAACCCCAAACCAACCATTCCAAGCCATCTCAAATACATTTGTGGGAGCAGGCCCAACCACATAGGATTCGGCCTAGCTAGGCTAGTATAAGATGTTCAGGGATCATAGCGAAGTACTAAGTGACCACATGAAGATATCAAGTGACTAAACATTGGAATTGATAGACTATATGAAGTATTGAGAAATTGTATAAAGGATCGAGTGACCACATGAAGGGGGTAGAGCAACTGCATGATGAGATTGAATTGATCGTACATTATATGGAGAAACCTTAAGAAGAAAATAAACTACATAGTCATCAAATCATCTGCATGGTCATCATATTGACTAGACGCTTATCTAGATCAACTGCATAAATTATGCTAATTGATCATGCATGTAATGATCAATTGAAAGTGTTACTTCGATAAATCGTACAACCAGCTCTTGGATTGACCAAGAAAGATGAATCTACCATGTGTGGTGAAGAACATAGTATTTATATCAACATTTATATGAGGTCTCAAACATGAATGACAAGAGTCTAAGATTTCTGATACATAATTCCATGTATTTTCTAAGAATTCAAGCTCATGTTCTCCATTGATGAAGCACAATTTATGCATTGGTGATCACAAAATAGAAGTACATGCATGCAACTTCACTGGGATTTAATGAAAATAGAATGAGAAGAAGAAAACATGATGCATACTACTATGAATGAATGCATTCTTCGTAAAGGATAATTTAGGCATGTGAATTGAGAGTATAAACGAATTTATATATTTTTTATCATAGCAACTTGTAAAAGAAGAAGTCACATAAAAGTAGTTATGAAAATAATAAGATATAAATCTAATGATGCATGGTAAACTAATATTCAAATAATTATTCATCATGATATTATTCATTGTGATACTTAAAAAATGAGTTATAGGATGAAGTTTTAAAGAAGTTTGAAGGTTAAATAGTGGAGAAGATGAAGTCAATATCGCAGCTACATAAGGGTAAATTGGTCTGTATGTAAAGGTACTCTAGCATTCATGTAAAGGTTATCACGACTCTGTATAAGGGTGCCACTGAAGTTTAGTGTGATCCATAAGGTTATTCTTAACACTGCATTTATTTAAGTATAAATTGAAGATCTTCATAAAGTTATCTATCATTTGGAGTGATATATGTAAAGACAACTCCATGATTTTTTCAGGATACAAATGAGTTGCTTATAATCTACAAAAGGGTGAATCAGTTTATTTCATGTGGTGTGTTCTTTAATGGAAAACAAATATCATGGTAATTAATTAATGATTCAAGAAGTTGTATGAAAGGTACAAATTGTGGATTATTCTGTGCTGCAAATGAAGCAGCCACGATATGAATGCATGCATATTCAAATGAAACTATAAAAAATGGTATTATCATGGAGAGATGACGTAATCAATATCAAGATTTATAGATATTTCAAAAGTAGTTTTGGATGTTTAAAATCATGTGTTATTATGAATTTAAACATGTGATAAATAAGGAAAATAGAATAACTACTTCAGTTACTACATGTTCTTATAGTTTTAGATAATTGGAATATATGTGGTTTTTATGAGAAGAAGATAAGTCTAGGAATTGTGGATCTAGATGATGGAAGAGGCAGATGATACAATAGGATCTTAATTAACATGAGACTTGGTAATTCTGATCATGTATTTACATTGTTTTTTAAATATAGAAATGAAGAAGAGAGAGAGAAAATAAGTAATTGATGATTCATTTATCATTACACACACACACACACACACATATATATATATATATATATTAGGTTGTTGAAGATTAATTTTTTGAAAAAAAATATCTGATATAGAAAAAATAGAAAATTTTAATAGTATCAAAGAAGAATAAAGACAGCTAACTCTAATCATTCATTCGCATCCTAAAGTGTCAAAAATTTGAGAATAGATCTAGTGTAGCCTATTTTTCACTGAATAATAAATAAAGAAGAAGAAGGTAGGAAGAGAAAAATATATAGTGTGATTCAACTTTACAAAATAATAAGGAAGAAGAAAAGGTGTTGTGAAAATATATCTCATATAAAGAAGAATAGAATAAGGTGTTGTGTATATCTATTTTCATAGGAATAATAAAAGGAAGGTACAACACTTTTACTTACTATTGTGAAGAGTGCGTAAAATTTTTTGCATATAAGAGAAGAATTGGATAAGTTACATGCATGTCATTGTGTAAGTAAAAGAATAAGGAAGATAAGAAAAAGGAAGGAATATTACATTCAACAAAAGCCACATATAGTAGAGGACTTTCTATATGTTGCAAAGAAATGAAGAATTTTAAGACTAACTATAAAGGAAGTATAAATATCCAATAAGGAGTTATGGTTAGACTAGGATATCACTGGTCTAGGGACTCGGTATTGTTTTATTTCCCCCTTCTTGAGTGTTGGGTACTACACTTCAGGTTCAGGGTTATTTTTTGGCCAACCTACTGTAAAAGGTATCTTATAATAGTGGCCTTTTGATTGGGGATTATTTCTTAGTTACACCAAGGACTAATTGTTCGTATTAATAGGTGAACCTTGTAAATATCATGTAAACCTTATGTGTGTGATAATGAATAAATGAAAGGTATTATAATGATAGAATCAATATATTAACCAGTCAAAGAGTTAAAGGGATAAAAAGAATAAAATGGATATAAGGTTCCCAACACTAATTCACCCCCCCCCCCTCTGATGTTGAGAATATCCCCAGGTGGTTCTATCATGACCATTGATTTATGATTCATCCATGACACAATAATAGGAATTGACTAAGTTAATAAGACATGGTAAATGCATAGAGGCATATACCTAAGTATAACATTATCAAACTATTTAATATTTGGTGTTTAAGTCATATTGGTTTCACAATTTGAAATTTGTGCGAGAATAACATAGAAAACAATATTCATGTAATACTAACCATTAAGAATATTATGTTATCTTTAGGAATGGTCAACTTTTAAATGATACATGACACAAATAACAAAACAATAAAGGTTCCTCAGTTCATAAACCTCAGGAATAAAGAAATGAAGTGGGATTAACAAACTTTAATAAATAATACAAGAATAGTACTCAATATAACCCAATAAGTGTCATGAAATTTAAAATTTATCAACTGATTTCATCACAAAACTTTAAATTATACATTTAATGAATGGATTTAAAACCATTTCAAAACATCTCATGAAATCTCAATATGGTTCTTCTTTTGGGTATAAAAAATTACTTCATAAGAACTATCAATTTATAGTTCAAAAAATAGTATTAAGGTTTTATTATTGGATTTAGAAAAAAAATCATAGGCATTCCCCAGGCATAGCCTAGAAATTCACCAAAGATTTGAGAACCCCCTACCTTATTTATAAGCAATCTTTATAAATCCAATAATCCACAAGGCATGCTCCAATGACAACCAACCAGCCCCTATCAACCATTAGGCAATATTTTATGAAAAAAAATCCAAAATAAACATCTCATATAATTGAAAACCCATTAAAACCAAATGAAAAATTAGACAGGTAACTCTACAATTTTGTCCCATATGAAGTGTATAAAAATACTCAAGAGGAGAGGTGATTTTATTTATTTAGAAAATATTGTTTTCCTTATCTTTTTAATTACTTAATATATCATAATAAAATTAAAGTAAATAGATCGTAAAATAAAATGTTTTTACAGAGGTTTGAGGCTATAATAACATCCCCTAGTCCACTCCACTAACACTCAATATAGGACCAGTGATTTTATATAAGATTATTTTCTTAGATATCTCTCAAATTAGTGTGATCATTTGTCACTTGGTACAATAAGGATTTTACTTAACCTTTATTTCCTTTTATCAAGGACCTAGAAAACTATGTACAAGTGGTTTACAATTCTCCAAAACTAATTATAAGATTTCACATTTAATCTATAATTGGGTATAATTATTTTTCACTTAGAAGAAATAGATGAGATGTATAGAGAGGGGACAGATTTAGCATACAGTTTCCATCCCCAACAACTAACAATAGATGGATCTTCCATCATAGAATAAGAATTTAATGTGTAGTGTCTCTAAAAAGATCCTCATTCTAGAATGATCTTAAATGAACATAGCAACAGTGGAAAGTGATCTTTAGTGTATAAAATTCTTCATTTGTTTTCCTTATTATTTTCTTCTAATATCAAGTGGAAATAATATCAATAGAGTAATTGAATATATAATGTATTAAAATTATCTTTTCTTCACCGTTTTTATTGAAAGTAGTTATATGTGTGTAACCTTATATCACTTCAGTTACTACCCCTTGATCCTACCAAAAACAAACATATATGGAAATAATATATCTCCTACAACTTTCTTCTTACTTCAGTAATTTAAAAATGAGTAATCAAATAACTTTATAAATTTCTTCATGATTTTAACTTAGTCATTGAATATTTATTTCTTGAAATAAACCTTCAAATAACATCCTATATTATTCACTATTTCTTCAATAATAAACTCAGAAAAATTATGTCAATAGCCTTCCTTAAATTTTTCTAAGTTAATTTGTATATAGCCTTCATTTAAACTCACTGAATGATCCATGGAATCTAATAATAACTTCCTTCAAAATCATGAATAAATTTATAAGAGTAAAACTTCATAGATCAATAAGTCATCTCATTTTATAAATATCCAAGGTAGAATTTATAAGTGTAAAAAAAACATTATTGTAATAAACACTTATCAAAAATCCAACTTTTCACAATTATGTAATATATTTTTAGAATCTTCCAAGCATACATAACATATTATAATTAGTGAAAATATAAATAGGCTTAATATGTAACATATTTATTTCACTAAATGATGAAACATAATATAATATTTAAATTCTCCACCTTTTTATAGTATTTTTTCTTAATCAAATTCCTAAAATCTTGAATATATGATATATTTTTCACAGTTTCTCTAACATACTTAATATAAATGACTTTGCTTATTTTCTAATTTTTCTAATATGTAATATATTCTCTTCAATTTTTAATGACAAATAATATTTTAGGCTTAGAAAATTTTCAAAAATTTCCATAAATAATATAATTTCTTAGCCTATGATGATAAATAATATATTTGAATTTGAAAATTTTATAGAATTCTAATACATAAGAAATTGTAGTTTGATATGTAAGATATTATTCAATGGGATTTAGTGCATAATAAATTTTCTATACCTAGACAAATCTTCAATATTGAATATTAGAGTATCACGGAATAATAATTCT
The DNA here is from genome assembly GCA_963277665.1 of Viscum album. Classification (NCBI taxonomy): domain Eukaryota; kingdom Viridiplantae; phylum Streptophyta; class Magnoliopsida; order Santalales; family Viscaceae; genus Viscum; species Viscum album. The sequence goes on from OY728120.1 coordinate 1,417,545,786, forward strand.
AAAATAAGAATGGATGAAATAATAAAATAAATAATTAAAACAAATAAACCAACATGAGGTTTGGTGTAATTATCTAAACATAGATAAAGTAGAAAGGATACACTCAACATTACCCCCTATTTTTATCATTAAAAAACTAATCATATTAAAAAAATAATCCCCCATTTTATAGGGATCATAAAGGTTAAGATAATAAAGGTTATATCAAGTAAAAATAAATCCCAAAAATATAATCAATACATCCCCCCCCCAAAATAAAACTTTAAGCACATGGGTCATGAAAAACAAATTTTTCCCACTTAGTAATAAATAAAATACATTATTCTAAATAATGTATATGAATAGAAAAATCAAGCTTCAATAGAAGTAACATTCTCACTCTTAAGATACTAAAAGTCATGCTTAAACAAAAAATACTCTTTCCGAAGTCATGAAATAATAATAATAATTCTAAGGAATATTAAAGTAATAATTTAAAATTCCTCTTAAAATAATTTTCCTCTTTAAAAGATAAAATAGATAACTTCAAGGAGCCATGATAGGTTTTAAATGTATTCAAAAAGTATAAAAAAACTAATATCTCTACTCAATCTATGAAGTATTTAAGTTCATGTTAAACATTTAGGATAACTCCCTTCTTAAACTAAGCATAAATATCAAAGATATTCAAGGAATTAAAATAAATGATATTAAAGGAATTTAAATATAAATAGTTTGGGAACATATCATAAAAAAATAGTACATGTAATAACAATTCATTGTAGAACATGCAAGTAATCCAAATGATAGAACTCTAAACTCAGAATTACTAGAAAAATAACAACTTATAAATCATCTCATGCCAATATACTAGTAAATATAAATTTAGAAAGTATGCATGTCATCCATAAGTTAATAAAATAATCCAATAATTATTTCATCATATAAAATATAGAATGTTTGTGGATAAAAACAATTATAAAATATTCCCCTATATAAATAGTTAGTTCACATTATAAAATTATTATAATTAAAATAGAATTGAAATAAATACTTCCTAGATTTCTAATATATTTAACTCCAATTATCTTTTCTTTAACATATTTTCATGACATTCATCAAATGAATAAGAATTTTAAGAATTATCTATAATTTGAGTCTCCAATATATGATTTAACATTGAGTTTTTAGTGTCTCATACCTATAAAATATTATACAAGTATGAATTTTGGTACCCATATGCTTTTGGGTATAGTAGTGTTAGCAACAAAATATTTAGGTGGAAAAAACTGTTTACTTCTAATAAAAATTTCAGTCTTTACTTTAGATATATCTTTATAAATATAGTCATTATCAATACCAGATAATTGAGAAATTTTAAATTAATAATCATTAGCATGATGTTTGAAATTCCACAATGAAAACATTTAACAGTATACATGTTTTTACTATCCAAACCAGGAAAAAAGTAATTTCTATATAGTTGAGGTTTTTCAAAATTTATTTCAATTCAAATTATATTTTTTTTTATTATTACCAAGTATTTTATTAATATAATCCTCTCATTTGTTAAACATACTAGAAACCACTTTCAAATAATTAACTCTAGCTAATAAATCAACAATTTTATTATCATGCATAGCATAAGAAGACACATCTTTATCAAGTTTAGATTTTATTTCTAAAATATATTTATACAAAGTATCTCTATAAAAAAGAATGGAATCATGATATTTGTTTAAAGACTTATTCCTTTTCTTTAAAGTGTTATTTTTATCTTCAATCGTGCAACAATCACTAGTAGAAAAATGGTCTTTAACATCAGTGCTTTAAAATTAGTTCTTTAATACTAGTCTTAAATGTGCTAATAGATGAATTTTAATGTTATTTATTCATTAAATGATGTTAAAATACCACTTTTAATTTTGGTTCATGAAAAACCAACATTAAAAGTCCTCATAAAATATTTTTAACATCCGTTTTTTTAGAAAATTACATTTAAAGTAAACTTTTAATGTTAGTTTTTAAAAAAAACATAAAAAATGTTTACCATGATGTATTTAATTTCAAATATTTGATTTAAATGGTCATTTAGCTAAAATGGACTTACATATAAAAATTTATGGATGTCGAAAGTTGGACTTCTCTAAGAGAAGTCTTAGAAAAGTCCAACTTTTCATAGCCATAAATTTTGATCCATAAGTCCTTTTGAGGTTTACGTCCAATCAAATTGAAGCCTAAGAAACAAACTATATATTATTATAATTATTTCCCATGTTTTAACATCATTTTTTACTAAAATACAATTTTAAAAGTATTTTTTACATTTTACATCAACTTTTTTTGTAAAACCAACGTGAAAAGCAATGCAGTGATATTTTAACATATTTTTTATAATAAAATCAATGTTATAACCCTGATACAAGAAGAGTTTTAACTTTAGTTATACATTTACCTAACTTAAAAAGTAAAATTTCAAATAAGTGGGTTCAGTAATTCATTTTGTTCACATAGTGTTTAAATTTTTAAAATGCCACCTATAATTTAATACATTGTCGCCACAAATATATTTTTTAGAATATATAAATCCTTACTCTCTTTATTTAAACATTTTATACCTATTATTTATTAACCCAGTTTTCTCCTTGTATGACTTTGAAATATTTCTATATATATTTCCAAAGCTATGTGCTGAGACGGCATGCGTTTGAGACTCGGTGTGCCCAAAATTAATTTTATAAAAATATTAAATATATTTTATATTGTGTGCATAAATTTTCTTAAATAAAATGGTAAAAATCTTAAATTGAATCTCATATTAGAAATTTGAGACCACAGTTGAGTCCAGAACACGTTTTTTACCCAAGTTGGGACCTAAAATAGGTTGGCGTGGGGCGTTCAGATATCTCACACCATTGGTGGTACATTCAGTGGATTAATTAATTATTTAATTCATTCATTAATTCATTCATTCATTCATTCATTCATTCATTCATTCATTCATTCATTCATTCATTCATTTAACCTAATAGTATTTTCCTATAAATCAATTATTATGGAAATCTTCCCATGGTTAGCCGCATAACCCTAGAATCACCAAGTGACATTATTCCTCTCCTTCCGTTGTAGAATCACCTCGAATAATGACGAAACTCGGGGTCAGGGTAGATTAGGACACAGTAAATGTAATGGATCCCTTAAATCATTATCAATAACATTAATTGATAATGAAAAATTCAATCTCTAGGTAAGACTCATCAATTTGTGGACTACGCCCATTTTGATTAAATTTATTGAACAGATCGATCTCTTCCTTCGATATACACCAATTGTGGCCTGAGCATGCACCTTTGTACTGATTTAATTGATATATATTTGGTTTTATAACCGTGTATATCCCCATTCTTGATCACTGGAAAATAATTCTGGGAAATGATTAATTAAACATCTATTGTGGTGCTTTTCTCCCCAATTACTTCACATTCTTCACCGGTAGGACCCCTCGGTCCCGGTTCGATGTTGTCAGGTGGTACCGAGCCTGATTAGACCCCCATAATCATGAATAAATGGTGAGTAAGGTAAGGGTCAATGAATATAGGAGAGATATGGGATGGTTGTGGGTTTTTTAATATTTTTTCAATGATCGGTGGTTAAATCATCGTCAATGGGAGAAACTGGGATGTGCAGTGCATACAGTGGAACCCTTGTGTGTCGACAAAATCATATTTCCAGCCTTTAGATGGATAGAAACAATGAGCGGCAGCTAGATCCACTATTTTCAAGAAGAATCAAGGCTTTAATTAAAGTAAAATGGAAAAATTTAAAGCATGGATCACATATCTTAGAATTTATGAAAAACTCAACTACACGACGTGTACTATGATGAACACATGGTGTGTATCCCCTTGGCTATGGAGGCTACGGATTTAGGAATTTATAAGTATGGAATTCCATATAGACTCCCTACACACCATGTACCCCCTTTTCTGTGTGGATGAGTCATGTGGAAGAGCACAAATCTAGGCACATTCCATGTGCCTGAGTACACTGGCTCGGCTAGAGCACACAGGAAGCACCCCATTTGGAGAGGCACATCATGTACTAAATTACATGAATATGGTTTTGATACACATACATGGACAAGCACATGGTCGGGACACCAAGTGGAATGGGAATTCCATGTATATCCCCCACACATTGTGTATGCATACACGGTTGGAGAGTCATGTACTTCTAGGTACATGACCAGGTGGTGGATCGGGACCACATTCCATGTGGGTCCCCTCACACATCATATACCCCTTGGATCCTTTTGGGGAAACATTGAACTTCCACATATCCTTTGTTTGGACTCATATTTTGGCCCATTAGTATTTTATCCTGAGTGCTTTTTTTGTGTAGAACATTATGGTTCCCTTGGTTAGGGATTTTGAGATACTATGTGAAATGTTTTGGGAACAATGATTATTAAGGAAATGCCTAATGATGGCGGTGATTAAGTGGGATCACTAAAGGATTCCTATAGAGTGAACCCCCCCCCAATAACTTAGGTTTGGATCCTCTATAGATGCTTACTAAGTGGAACCCCCCCATCAGATAGGGTGTGGGTCCACATGACACTAGAGTGGAACCCCCCTAACACATCAGGGAAAGGGTCCTCTACAACCACTTACTGGGTGGAAATACCTTATCGAATAGGGTGAAGGTCCTCTATGACCAGAGTGGAACCCCCCTATCACACCAGAACGTAGGTCCTAGACCTATAGAGTGGAACCCCCCATCCGCTTGAGAATGGTTCCTCTACCTTCCAAGTGGATCCCCCTATCGAATAGGGTGTAGGTCCTCGATGACCAAAGTGGAACCCCTCTGTCACACCAGGGCGCGGGTCCCCAACCTATAGAGTGGAACACCCCCCCCCCCATCAGCTTGGGTGAGGGTCCTCTACCTTCCGAGTGGAACCCCCTATCATATAGGGTTTCGGTCCTCATGACTCCATAATGGAACCCCCTAAAGCACTAGGTCACAATTCCTCTACTTGGAGTTTTTCCCCCTCAGTTGTGTAGCACAGTTATGGGGAATGGGCCATCACAAAGTTAATTCTAGGTAGATGCATGAGATTTTGGTCTTCATTGATGGAATTTTAGAAATATTGGTGACTCTTCTTCTTGGCATGAGATTTGATATGGAGATCACCTTTCTCTATTGTTTGGGATTATTTTGACTAAGAATATATATATATATATATATATATATACTTCTATATCCATTCCTTTGGATTTGGTTACTCTCTTGTCATGGGTTGCGAAGATGCACGGGGTATGACATGTGCTTTCCATTTTAAGCTTCTAGTGGTTGGATTAGTTCACTCTCCTACTATGGGTGGCGAAGACTCAATGTTTAGTCCATCTACACATCGTGTTAATCCCCCTATTCTTGGAAAAGTTTTCTCTTTCTCTTGTTTGGGTTGAGCTATATATTATTTATTATCCACTATCTTCCTATTCCTATTGTATATCTTAATTCTCCCCCTTAATCTTTTGGTGTGTCCTACTGGGTATTTATATACACACCCTTGTATGGTATTTTCCTACACATTTCATGTCTTATCTAGAAAATGAACATGTCAATAAAGACTTTAGAGGATATTAGGGATACCTAGTACTTTGGACTATATACAATGGTCGCGGCTTGGATATCAGGAGTTGGGCTCTCTCGATGTTTTACTTTCTAGTTTTTTTAGGATATGACATATTTCTGGTTGGGTGTGTATTTTTTCCCTTTACTTTTCAGTTTACACTACTATAATATTATATTGTCTAGAGTTTTTTCATGCATGGTTGTTTCCCTAGAGTTTTTCATATTTTACACTTTCACATCTGCACTTTTTCATCGAGATGGTTGAGTGTATGTGTAAAGGTACATAGAAAAATTCCTCCCTATGTTAGTTATTCCTTCAGTGTTGGTCTCCATCCCCTAACCTATGGATGCGGAATTGGGGTAGTTATAGCTCTATCCCTAGCTTATATTGGGTTGTGATATATTAGTATCAAAGTTGGTTTGATCCTTGGGAAGGTGTTTTGTAGTAGTCCCCTTATGAGGATTTTGGTTGAGATTAGTGAAAAAATTTCAAATTGTTTTGGGTATGGATCTCAGGCTAGGGAATCTAGTGATGGTGCAGGTGGTCAACATATCCATTCACCAGGACCTTGACTACCTGCTTGTCGACTCAGCTTGTCACGACATTGGTTGCAAGGATCAATGGTACATGAATCATATAGGAATGAGTCTTTGACTATTCTTCTTGAGTCATATCCCCTTTGATATGTATATATATGACCATTTGACTATGGTACATCTAGACCACTTTAGAGATGCCTTCGCAAAGACATTCATCAAGTTATCAATTTCCAGATCGTGACAATGATCTAATGAGCGATGAGGCCTCAGTTCAGGGTCCATCCTATGAGATATTTTCTTCTAGTCAGGTAGGTAGTAGAACCCCCTCCTGTTGATCAATAGTTGGAAACATCATAGCAGAATGAGTTTGTGTGTTTGTTTAGCACACCATGAAAGTTCCAACACTAGAGGCCACTGAGGTTCCATGATGAGCCAGTTCCCTAGGAAGCAAAGGTTTGGATTGAGTTAGTGATCTATGTTCTTAGACTTCTATGGATCCGGGCTGATCGTATGGTTTCTGATCATATTTTCGAGTGTGTCAAATTAGTTTTTTAGTTTTTACTAGAATTTCTGCTGTATAGAAGGAACCTTAGGTCGTCTCTCGATGGAGCCTTATATCATTAATTTAAAACGAAATTATTGATTAAGAAAAATTGAAAGGGGTTTTGGAAAAATTTTGGTTTGGTGATTTAAGAATCCAAAATAAAATGGAAAGTGATAAAACAAAGAATAAATTAACATAATTAATTAAGCATGATCAACCTGGAGAAATCTCATGATGCACATCCTTTATCACTTCAAGAGATAGGGTTATGATCTTTTAATCCCTAGTTTGTAACACTGAGAACTAGAATGTTACTGATTTTATACTTGGATGTCTCCTAGGGTTCAGTCAGAAACACGCAATGATTCATCGGATACCTTTGATGATTGGGTGATTTGTGTTTGACTTCATAACTGAAACTCACCCAGGAAACACACGAAGAAATCGATGAGTTATCCAGGTTTGTATGTTATTTATTTTTTATACCATGACATAAATTTAATTGGCCCTGATATAATTTATAATAGTTCAATTTATCAATATGAACCACATAAACACCGCAATTGAAAGGGGTAAAAAGAAGTGGTGAACAATGTGTGAAACATCATATGAATGGGTACCCCCAAACATGATAATATGAGTTGATCATGAAATACCAGTAAATAAATAAATAAAATAAGAATATAGGATGATTAAAAACAACATAAAAACCTATAATTAAAAATATCATTCAAATATTACGAACATGAATCTTCATATTTACATCACCCCCCCCCAGGTGATCACAAGGCATTTAGAACTCCATAGGAAGAGAAAAAGAAATGATGAGGAAGTATAACCTCCCATGGACTCAATAACTTCTAGTATTGATTATAAGACTCATTGGGGACTAAAAAATGTTAGCACCTTGTCTCCTGGTTGAACTTTCAAAATGGGGTTCTCAGGGTACTCTTTTATAGGCAAATTGGATGGTGGTTTTGGGAACCCATATTTCATAAAAGCACTTAGAACATGGTTTTCAGCCACTATACAATATTATATCTCTTTTTTAAAAACTAAAAATATGTTTTAACACCTCTTTTATATCTCCACTGAAAAATTGGAATCATTCTAATCCTCAAATATCTAGATAAATTTGAAATAAAGAACATAAATTTTGACTTTCTACAGATTTGATACCCTAGAAATATCCATTCAGATGGGCCTCATAGTGGACGAATTGGGATTAGGTTCCTTCAGAATAGTTTTAGAAAAATAAGTTTTTGATCAGATCACAAAATTTCATCCCAATTGTATGTAAATATTAGTATAAGTGTGTGATTGAGTCCACTGTTTTTCTTGGATCTTGTGCAGTTTGGTCCATTCCTCTTAAACTTTATCATGGGCCCTCCAAATAATCTCCACCTAAAATGTAATTATCAAAACAAGTAACATTAAAAAATTTAAAAGTGATAAATAAAAAGTAATTGAATCAAACATTAAGTTCAATTTGTTATTAATTTTATAATTTTCAATACAAAAATAGTTTAACATAATGGTGTAAGGGTGAAATAAAATAGTGAATCACAGTGCGATCACACCCCCACACTTAAACATTTGCACTTATGGGAAAAGTAACATTTTCGAAATGATTTATATAGATATTCCCAACTTCATTAAGATTTAACATCAAATGAAAATTTGATTCATGAAAGCAATGTGATCAAAGAAAAAATCACACCAAGGAGTTATTCTCACTGATCATAGAAAAAGGTGTCTCATAAATTGAATCAGAATGAAATTCAAAGAGATGCATGATACCAATATAAGAAAGTAATTCAAAAGTCAGTCATGATACTAACTCTCCACATGTGTGTGTGTGTGAAAAACATTCCATGCTATTCTTTCCATTTTCTATCCAGTAATTATAGGTTATTTTACATTCTTCTACTTAAATGATTTTGTCCACCAAACCTACTCTATATCCTTTGGAATAAAATTTCAAAACTCACTCACTTAAGAATTATTGAAAGTCAAACATTAATCTCCCAACCTAGATATCCCCATATGTTGTATATTTCATCACTCCTCTCATTTATTACAATTATTTTTTTCAAAATTTGAACTTGGAACAAATCTCACACTCATCACTCAACCCTTTTTTAATCTCCTCATGACACTAATTTTAATAGTTATAATATGATCAAAGGTTGAGTAAGAGTGGTTTTTGACATTCCCAAGACACAACCAGTATTTTTTTGTTTCTGTATTTTTTTTAAAAGAAAATTGATTTTTATTTATAGTTTTTTTAGGGATTAAAACAATCGGATAACAGGTACACATGCATAGGTCAATATGGTAAAGTAATGAAATATATTGGATAAGGAATGAACGTATGAGAAGGTCATTTTAGAAAGCTAATAAATATTAACCTAATTAATATTTACCTTTTATTAAGTATGAAATATTCACACTTCATAGTTTAGTGTAAAATATATGTGTAGATATTAAGTGACATAATTTCCCATAAACTACTCACACAAAGGGTACCACTATTCTCAAAGTTTTCAAAGAGACAAAACCATTTATATCATCAAAAAACAACCAATTTACTAAAAATCACACCCCAATGTTAAATACATTCTAAAACACACATTTCATCATTAAAACAAAAAAAATTAAAATAACATGAAATAGGGAAATTCCTCATGAATTTTTAAAAACCTATATGATTAAGAGGGTATAATTTTCCATGATAAATAGGGCACTAAAATTTAAAATTATGGCACAAAAGTGAGGGGGAAAGTAGGGGAAATGATAATACAATCTAGTAATCCTGAAAGAGAAAAAGAATAAATATGATGATAATTCCTAACTAACCCAGGAATATACCTATCCCTCCACACCTAGAGCATGCAGTGTCCTCACTATAATAAAAGAGAATGTGGGAAGGAAGGATAAAACCTGGTGTGATTTACTGGTATGATTGTTCTTGAAGGTGGATTTCCTCCACTGTATTATTTAGAAAATCCTCATAAAATTTTTTAAGTATCTTCCCATTTATGGTAATACTTCGACCACTCTGCTCATGAAAAGCTTGTATTGTACCAAAAGGGTAAACATTAGTAATAGTATAAGGACCGAGCCATCAAGAATGAAGCTTACCTAGGTGGAGCTTTATCTTGGAATTGTACATAAGAACCTTATCACCAATATGAAACTTCCACTGATGAATCATCCCATCATGGATAACCTTTTTCTTCTCTTTAAAAATTTATGAGTTATCATATGCATCTCACTGAATTTCTTCCAACTCCTAAAACTGCAACTTCCTATGCTCACTTGTATCTGATAGATTCATATTACATTGTTTAATATCCCAATATGAATATTTATCTAACTCTACCGATAGATGAAAAGATTTTACAAACACAATATTATATGGTGACATTCCTATTGGGGTTTTAAAATATGTACGGTATGCCCAAAGTGTATCATCCAAGTGCAAACTCCAATATTTCCTATTGGGTTGTACCATTTTTTCCATGATTCTCTTAACTTCCCGATTTGAGATTCCTACTTGTTCATTAGTTTGGGGTGATATTCAATGGAGACTTTATGAACAACCCTGTACATATAAAGCAAAGTTTTCATGTTGCGATTGCAAAAATATGATCCTTGATCACTAATGATGAATCTTGGCAAAGTAAACCTCTTGAAAATCTGGTACCTCACAAAATCAACAACCACTTGAGATTCATCGGTCTAGGTAGCCTTTACTTACACCCATTTAGAGACATTATACACAACCAATAATATTTACAAAAATCCAAATAAATTTGTAAAATTCCCCATGAAGTCAATTCTCCATGCATCAAAGATCTCACAAAATAACATGGGTTGTTGGGGTATTTCATTCCTCTTGGAGATATTCCCTGTGAATTGACATTGAGTAAATGACTTAAAAAACTGATGGCCATCTTTATACAATGTTGGATAATAAATTACTGAGTCAAGGACATTCTTAGCTATACATTGAGAGTCAAAGTGGCCCCTGCAAGCCAAAGTGTGGCAGAATCTCAAAATAGAGGTGAACTTGTGGTCAGGGAAAAACTGATGAATGACTTAGTCACTAAAAATTCTCCAAAAATATGGGTTATCCAAAATGTACCTTATAGAATCATTCTTAAGTATCTGGGATTGTGAAGTGATGAAATCAGTGGGGACCCTAGATGTTTCTAGAAAATTCAAAATGTCTACATACCAAGGAGTAAGGTCAACAACATCCCAAATGTTTTCATGAGGGAAGAATTATTCAATGGGGAGGGATGAGTCAACACGGTGGTCTAGTTGTGGGTAAATCCTACTAATGTTTTCAACTACCACATTTTACACTCCTCTCTTATCTCTGATATCAAGTTCAAACTTCTGGAGGAGGAGAATCCCCCAAATTAGGTGGGGATTAGCTTCAGGTTTCTTTTGGAGAAAATGAAGGGTAGCATGATTATAAATTACAATGATTTTTTACCCAATAAATTATTAATATAATTTTTCTAAGAAAAACATAATATAAAGAAGTTATTTTTCAGTGGTCATGTCGTTTTTCTAGGTAAGGTCAAGTGTATGCAATACATACGCAATGACATGAGGAGACTTATCAACCCTTTGTGATAAAACTTCCCCAACAAAAAAGTTAGAGGGATCACATATAAGTTCTAAGGGAAGATCCCACTATAGTGGTTGGATTATGGGAGGTGATGTGAGACTTATTTTTAGTTAATTTAAAGAATCCTCAAAAATTTTATCAAATAAAAATTCAGAATCCTTTTGAAACAATCGAGACAAATGAAGTGTGATCTTACTAAAGTCTTTAATGAATCGGCGGTAAAAATATGCATGAACCATGAAAGATTGAAACTCAAGAAAAATTTTGGATATGGAAGTGATGAAATTAATTCAATTTTTGATTTATCCACTTGAATTACATCTTTTGAAATAACATGCCCAATAACCATCCCTCAGTCAACCATGAAATGGAATTTCACATAATTTAATATGAGATCTTTTTCAATACAGCGGTGGAGGATAGAACCTAGGTGTGATAAATAGTCATCAAAGGAAGTTCCATAAACTATGAAATCATCCATAAAGACTTCCATACAATTCTAAAGGTACTCAGAAAAAATACTCAATATACATCGCTGAAAAGTATCAAGATCATTACATAGACCAAAAGGCGTCCTTATGTATGAAAATGTTCCAAATGGACAAGTAGCTTTTTTTCCTTTCTTGATCCTCAGAGGCTATATGGATTTGAAAATAACCCGAATATCCACCAATGAAATAATAATGAGACTTGACAGCCAATATTTCTAATATTTGTTCAATGAAAGGTATAGGAAAGTGGTCCTTTCACATGGATTGATTCAGTCGATGGTAGTCAATAAAAACTCACCAACTATTTTTCACATGTTTTGGAACCAATTTATTCCTTTCATTTGACACAACTATTATTCTATTTTTTTAGGCACAATTTATACTCAGCTAACCCATTTACTATCAGATATAGCATAAATGATCCCAGAAAAAGTAGTTTACTAACTTCCAATTTTACCACTTCAAGGGGAGTGGGATTCAACTAGTTTTGATATGTCTTTATGGGATTTACATCGTCATATAAAAGTATATGGTTCATAAAAATAGATGGTTGAATCCCATGAATACCATCCTATGTCCATCCAATTGTGTTTTTACACTATCTCAAAAGGTTGAGTGGTTTCGATTCCTATTTAAGAGAGAGGTTAGTGGAAATAATGACGGGAAATTGGTCAATACCCTAAAGATAGGTATATTTTAAATTATATGGAAGTAGTTTCAATTCCAACACCGGTGTTTTTTTTATTAATATAGGGGATTTATGGGGAGTGAGGTCCATGAAACTATCTATCTACTCATTTTTATTTTCTATAGAATGATAATCAATGGAAATGAGATTTTCAGAATCATTGATGGCCATGGGTACCTCAGAATGAACACACTCATCAATTAAAGCACAAAATTTACACTTTTCTAAACCCACAAAACACTCAAAACATGAATCAAAACTCAAATCATACAAGTTTGAAGAAGATAAAAATGAATCAAAGTATGGTTCGAGGAGAGAATTGTGTGTGTGTGTGTGTCATTTGAGAGAACTTCCATTAAATATACTGGAAGAGTAGAGTGATCTTCAACGGGGTGTTTCATAGATTCAAGGATATTAAAACTTAACTTTTCCCCATTGAGCTCCATGGAAAACATACCATTGTAAACATTGATGATCATCCTTTATATTTTAAGAAATGGCCTCCCAAGTATGATAGGAGAATTTATTTGGGTTTTATTATCTTCCATTTCAAGAATATATAAATCAGAGGTAAAGATGAGATTCTTCAATCATACAAGGACATCCTCAATCACTCTTGGTGGGCGTGTTGTGCTTCCTTTGACAAGTTGAATGATTATTCCTATTGGTTGAAGCTCTATAACCTATATAGAAGTGTACATATAGTATGGAATTACATTAATTGAATCACCTAAATCTAGCATAGCATCTAAAAAGAATTTCTCCCCTATGGTGCATGGTATCATCAAAGTTCTTGAAACCTTGCATTTGGTTGTAATTTCTGGTTAAATCAAGGCCAAGACATTCCTTCCTAGGTTGACTCTCTTATTTCACTTGAGTCTTTGTATATGGGTACAAATCTCTTTAAGAAATTTGGAATATCATGGAATTTGTTTAACTACATCCAATAAAGTAATATTAACTTGTACCTTTTTAAATGTATCCATTATCTCTTTATCAATCACATTATCATAAAATTTATTAGATTTAGAGAGTATTTTTGGGAATGGAATAGGAATGTATTATTTAGTTGAATCCTCAATGATAATTTTTTTATCATTTTTGTTTAATTTTTCATCATTAGAATCTTTTGAGGGTAGGGGGAGAGTTTTCAAGAGGGGTCATACCTTTTTTGTAGAATCATGGGAAGAAGAAACTTATTTAACACTACAAAGTGTGATTGTTCATATATTACCTTTTTCTTTTAGATTATCAATAGGTTTTGATGGTAGTTTTCTAGAAACTTTCATCTTTATCTCACCGATAGTGTTTTCTATTTGTCCCACTTGAGTTTTTAGGTCTTGAATAGCTAATTGTGTGATCTGTTTGAACTAGAGGTTCTTGGTTTCCATTTTCTTTAGCATATACTTGAGGCTTTGTTCAGATTTAGGAGGAGGATGATTGTTTCAAGATATTTAAGGTTAATAAGGTTTCCCACCATGGCCTTTTTAATACTAGTTCTGTTTAGGGTATCTTGAGTTCCCTCTTTGTTGGTACTGTGGTTGTGCTTTCCACCCGAGGTTTAGATTTGGCCTGAATTATTATTGCTTGAATAGTGGTGCTTTATGAAAAGGATTCCTAGAGAATACTACTATAAAAGACTCAGATGAATCTTGAAGTTGCAGTAACTGGTCATAAAAATGAGTGTTATCATAAAAAATACCACAATGCAATGAAATGGAAGAAGAGTGTGAGTTACCTTGTGCTTGAGCTAATTTCCTTAGAAGGGTATGAATCTCATAAATTTTATTATCTACCTTTTGTTATAGGGTTGAATGACTTACCTCATGGACTCCTTGGGTTGGTAAAATTTCTCTTATACTAAATTTTTGTGCATTTTGAGGCATGTTGGCTATTAAGTAATGAGTGACGGAAGGAATTTTATCAACTAGTGAACCACCAGCAGTAGCATCTGTCATACCAGGATTTATGGGGATAGGTCCCTCATAGAAGTATTTAATTATATATTGTTTTCTAATTTAGTGGTGGGGGAAACTTGAAAAAATTAGTTTGAATATCTCCCAATATTCATGAAGGGTCTCTCCTTGTGATTTCCTAATGCCATATGTTTCTTTTCTAATTGATGCAGTTTGGGAGTCTGGGAAGAAATTCTCTAGAAAGAATATTTTCAATTCATTATAGCCCACAATTATGGTAGGTAGATAGTAAATATATTCTTTGGCTACAAAATCAAGGGATAAAGGGAAGGACCTAAACTTAATGATTTCTTCAGATACATTTTGGGGTTTCATGGTGGAATACACTATGTGAAACTTCTTAAGATGTTTGTGAGGGTCCTCACCAGGAAGACCATGGAATTTAGAAAGAAGGTGGATGATTCATGATCTCAGATCAAAGTTGGTTTCTTTCTCAGGATATTGGATATATATAGGTTGGTATACCACATCTGGGGTATTTTTTCTTTTAAAGTTCGGTTATTTGCATCCACGTTTTCTTGGGTTTGATTTGGTTCAATTTTTTATTGGTTTAGGACCACTTGATGTTCAACAAGGGTTTCCTCAATGTTACTTGAATTTCATACTCTATATGACCTAATTTTTGAGTGAATTGACTTTTAAATTTTAGGTTCAAATTCAAGTATTGTTTCTTTTCCATATCTTTCCATGCAATGATTATGTCTAATATAATTGTTTGTTTGATTGATTGTCTTTTTTTATTTTTTTATTTTTTTATTTTTATTTTTTTTAATGGAAGATGAATAAAATGAAAACACTCAAGAATAATGAAATTATATAATAAAAGATAATTTTATACTATATAATTATATATAAATAGAGAGAAGAAGAGAGAGAGATGGAGAGAGAGAGAAACACAAACAAACAAAAATGAAAACAAAAACGAAAATAGCCAAAAGGGATGGTGGATATTGAAAGGATTACTAATTAAGAAATAAAATAAAGAAGTAAAAGGAAATAAAGAAAAAAATGATCTTGGATACTTGTAAATGATTCCAAAATTTGATCATGTTTTTGAGTGCATCAAATTAGTTATTTAGTTTTTACTAGAATTTCCACAGTATAGCAGGAACCCTAGGTCGTCTCTCGATGAAGACTTAGATCATTAATTTAAAAATAAAGTTTTGATTAAGAAAAATGGAATGGGAATTTATAAAACTTTGGGCATAGTGATTTAATAATCCAAAATAAAATAGAAGGTGATAAAACAAAGAAAAAATTAATAGAATTAATTAAGCGTAATCAACCCAGGGAAATCTCATGATGCTCATCCATCATCACTTCAAGAGATAGGGTTATGATATTTTAATCATTGGTTTGTAACACCTAGAACTATAATGTTACTAATTTTATACTTGGATGCTTCCTAGGGTTCATTTGTAAATACACAATGATTAACCAAATATCACCAATGATTGGGTGATTTTTGTTCGACTTCATAACCAAAACTCACTAAGGAAACACACAAAGAACTCGATGCACTATCAAAGTTGAGAATGAGATACTAGTACATAAATAAATAAAATAAGATACCAGTACATAAATCAATAAAATAAGAATATATTATGATGAAAAACAACATAAAAACCTATAATTAAAAATATAATTCAAATATTACAATTATTAATCTTGGGATTTACATCACATCCCTCCTAGATGATCACAAGGCGTTTAGAACTCCATGGGAGGAGAGAAAGAAAATATTGATAAAGTAGAACCTCCCATGGCCTACAGAACTTATAGTATTGATTATAAGACTCATCTGGGACTCAAAAATGTTAGAACCTTGCCTAATAGTCTAACTTCCAAAATGGGGTTCCCAAGGCACTCTTTTATAGGAAAATTGGATGGTGGTTTTGGGCACCCATATTTCATAAAACCATTTAGAACATGGTTCTCAGCCACTAGATAGTATTATCTCACTTTTTTTAAAACTAAAAACATGTTTTCCCACATATTTTATGCCTCCAATGAAAATTTGGAATCATTTTGAGGCCAACAACTCTGTATAAATCCTAAATACAAAACACAACTTTTGACTTTTTGTAGATTTGATTTCTTGGATAGATCAATTCGGATGGGCCTCTTAGTGGACGAATTAGGATTCAGTTCCTTCATAATATTTGTATCTCACTAATTTTTGTATAAACCCACAAAATATTATCTCAATTGGATTCATGTATTAGCAGTAGTATGCAATTTATTCCAATAGTGTTCTTGGATCCTATGTAGATGGCCCATTCCTCTTGAACTTCATCATGGGCCCTCCAAATCATCTCCACCTACAATATAATTATCAAAAAAAAGTAACACTAGAATTTTTAAAAGTGATAAATAAAAAATAATTGAATCAAAAATTAAGTTCAATTTTCTATTAATTTTATAATTTTCAATACAAAACTAGTTTAACACAATGGTGTAAGGGTGAAATAAAATAATGAGTCATGGTGCGGTCAGTTTTACTTGCAACCAATGCTCTTCATAGAGCATTAGTTGGTTCTGGTGGTACCAGAAGATGATTCACCTATTATGAGTGTGCATTTAAGGTTACAAAAATAGATATTACCCACATTTATTAGTGATCCAAACTTCCTTCTCAGGTGATTGAGGTCAGGTCTGATCATGTGGTTTGGGTATCCCACTTGGTTAGGATCCATTTTGATGGGGATCCTTGTGATGAGACCTCTTTAGAATGAAATTGGTTGTTTATAGAGTCCTGTGATAGTGATGTTTTATTATGGAAACATATATAAAAGGAATAGGGATACTTCCCCCACTAAGATGCATCCTTTTCATGTGATTCAAAACCATGCAGGTGAGTCGGTGTTATCCCAAAGTAGATAGTATCAAAGTGTGGTGGAGTTCCTTTAACTTGTGTGTTCGGGATGTATGGATGTGATGGGGTGTTATAGTAGTCCCTAGTTGAGGATATCATACAAATAAGGTAAAGGATGAGTTATAAGAAGATGATACTTCTATCTAAGAGGCTCGAGTATGGTTCAGGGTACGACCTATGTCACTAATTCTCCAGCTACAATTGTTATAATGGAGTTAGAAGCCACATTTCTTTATCTGTAGCCCCTGTTTGAGACCTAGAGATACCATAGGAGGCCCTTTTTTTAACACTTTTTTTGTATTATCTTATATATAGGTTCAGTGGTCCCAAATTTCTACCAATTCTCCGACCTTACTCTGTGAGGAGAGAGACCCTCACACAAAATCTTTTCATAGTAGCAATGAGACCCTGCGATGTTTTCCTTAGTATAGACTGGTCTTTGAACATCCATCCTCAGATGATTTATAGCAATGATTATGGTAGTGATTCCATATTTTGGTATGGTTTTTTTCCTCATTGAGGAGTAGTGATCTCCAAATATGGTAGGATGATCTCATTCTCAGGAGGTTACAAATGATTTATCAGTTGGCTAGTATTACCCTTAGAACAATGGATGTATTGATCGATTATCTACCTCCAACGATGGTGGGGTATGATGACATGTCGGGTTTACATCCCCACCATGAGATGGAACTCTGTTTATAATTACACCAAGGATGGCCTGATGTTTGTGTTAGCACATCATATGACCGCATGGGGCTTCTACAGCCAATGGGGCATTGGAGGATCTATATAGGTAGGGCTTCATAAAACCCAGTGTATTCACCTAAGAATACCTGTATTGTTTATGAAAAAGGAAAATGGGAGTTTTTTCCATTTCATGGATTATCTTTAACTGAAAAAAGCCATGATAAAGAATAAGTACCCCTTATTGAGGATTGACAACCTATTTAACCAGTTGTGAGGCATGATATGGTTCTTAAAGATCAATCTCATGTATGGATACCACTAGTTGAGGGTCTACGAGGCTAATATTCCAAAGTTGGAATTCTAATGTTGCTACGGACACTATGAGTTCCTGGTGATTCCCTTTTGTGTGACAAATTCCCCTACCATGTTTATGAATTTGATGAACCAGGTCTTCCAGCTGTACTTGGACCAGTTTTTTGTCATCTTAATCGATTACATAATCATATAATTTTTATCAAAAGAGGATCATATAGAGAATTTGAGTATGATTATATATTTTCTTTGATAAAACTATCTTTATGAGAAACTCTCAAAGTGTTAGTTTTATATTCACAAGGTTCAATTTCTGGGGCATGTCATTTCTAATCATGGTTTAGTCGTAGACTCAGAAAAAAAAATTTGTAGTGATTTCTTGGGAGCCACCCAAGAGTGTGTTAGAGGTGTGGAGTTTTCTTGACTTGGTGGGGTACTTAAATAGGTTTTTGGAATAATTCTCCAGGATTGCAGCCCCTTTGACTACCTTGATTCAGAAAGGGAATCCATTTACCTGGACAGAGTAATGCTAGAGGGCCTTTAAGGAGTTTAGGTTATGGCTGATGATTGATCTTGTGTTGAGACCAGAATAAGTCATGGAGTTCATAGTGTATTTTGATGTCTCAAGAGCTGGGATCGGCTACATGTTGATGTAGTGATAGACAATTATCATATATGGGTTGACACAGTTGAGACTCCATGAGAAGAACTACGTGACTCATGACCTAGATCCGGTGGCAGAAGTCTTCACCCTAAGGATGTGGAGAAACTTTCTTATGGGAGAGTGTTTTGTGGTTTACTCAGACCATCAGAGTCTTAGGTACATCTTCACATAGATAGACATGAACCTGAGACAGTGACGCTAGTTGGAGTTTCTACAAGACTATGAATTTGAAATAGTCTATAATTCAGTAAAGGTAAATGTAGTATCAAATTCCCTTAGCATGAAGTCCCAAACTCTCTTAGTGTAGGATTCTTCTAAGTAGTTGGCTTCCTTGTAGCTGGCCTTGGTGGAACAAGAGGGTATAACTTTTCTATAGTTGATGGTGTTGAATCCTCCACTTCTTGAGCATGTAATAGATTCCCAAATGGGAGACATCGACTTTGAGTTCTTACATGACTAGATATTCATAGGGGTTTCACCATATGGATATTCTGAATGAGGGAATCATGTCATATTTTTTCAGGGAAAGACAGTGGTTCCATTCATGATGTGGGAGGAGGTGATGTGGGAGTTTCACAATTCTCCCCTAGATATACATCCTAGTGTGGGGAAGATGTATAGAGACCTTTAGTTGAATTTATTGGTGGTCTGGCATGAGATGGAGTGTTTTTGATTTCATCTCTCGGTGCCTCACCTATCAGCAGGTTAAGGCAGAGCACCAGGTTTCGAAAGGTTTTTTATAGCCCCTTAATATACTAGAGTGGAAATGGGATAGAATATCAATGGACTTTGTGATAGGGATTACAAAGAGAGTGAAGGGTCATGACACTATATGGGTGATAGTTGACCAACTCAAAAGGTTTGTACACTTCCTTGCTATTAGGAATTAGATTTTAGTGGAGAGTTTTGGGCAGTTGTATGTATGAGAGATCATTAAAATTCATGGGGTACCCTTGACATTTGTCTCTAATCATGATGTTTGGTTTATTCCATGATTGTAGAGAGGACTACAGGACACATTCGGGGCCTAGATGATGATGAGTACAAACTTTCATCCCCAAATAGATGGATTAAATAGGGAAAATATTCAGATGTTAGAGGATATGATAAGGTTTTTCCTGTTAGAATTTGTCCCGAGCTGGGAGGATCACTTGACCTTAGTATAGTTTACGTAAAACAACTACCACTCTACCATTGATATGACACATTTTGAGGCCCTATACGGGAGACCCTTTAGGTCACCCTTGTGCTAGATAGAGATTAGCGAGACATCTCTTGTGGGTCCAGAGTTGGTGAAGGTGATGAAGGATAAAGTCCATGTCATCCATGAATGGATGAGGACAAATCATAGAAGACATAAATATTACACAAATAGTCATTGTATGCCCTTATAGTTTTAGTAGGGAGACTATATTTTCCTTAGAGTCACCCCAAGATGAGGATTGTGGAGGTTCAGTTGAGGATTCAATCTATCCCTGAGTTTTATTGGGTTGTTAAAGATTGTGCATAGGGTTGGCGAGGTTGCTTACCACCTCACCCTACCCTCATAGCTAGAGTGTGTGCACTACATCTTCTATGGTTCGGTGCTAAGAAGATACATGCATGACTCCACATAAACCATCTACTAGGGTGAGATAGAAATTTATGGTGGAACCACCTTTACAGAGCACCAGGTCGAAATCGATGATCGATAAGAGAGGAATTTGCATGGATATATCATCCCCTTGGTTAATGTGTTGTGGTAGCATGGGAATGTGTAAGAGAGTTCTTGGGAGTAGGAGAACCAATTGTAGGCTCAGTATCCCAAGTTTTTTGTTTAGTTTTTCTTTCCAGGGATGAAAATCTTGAAATATGAAGTGATGTAGAGACTTAGTTTTTCCCATGTAAGACTTTGAAATATATATATATATATATATAAAGATCTAGGAACTAAGACGGCATGCGATTCTAAGACCCGGTGTGCATAGAATTAATTTTTTAAAAACATTAAATATATTTTATATTATGTGTACATGGTTTCTTAAAGAAAATGGGATAACTCTTAAACAAAAACTCAGATTAGGAATCAGAGAGCATGATTAAGTATAGAATTCATTTTTTATCCTAGGCATGACCTAAAATAGTTCGGCGTAGAACATTTGGATATCTCACCCATTGGTGGTATGTTCAGTGGATTAATTAATTATTTAATTCATTAAATCATTAATTTAAAATAATAGACTTTTCATATAAATCAATTTTTATAGAAATCTAATCAGGGTTAGCCTCATAACCCTAGAATCACCTAGCAGTGTTCTTCATCTCCTTCCATTGGAAAATCACCTCAGATGATGATGAAACTCTGGATCAGAGAATATTGAGATATAATGAATGCAATGAATTCCTTAAATGATTATAGATCACATTATTCAATGACAAATGATCCAATATATAGTTAGGACTCATCAATTTTTGTATTATTCCCATTTTGATTAAATTGATTGATCCGATCAATCTCTTCCTTTTATTTGTACCAATAGTGACATGATCATGCACCTTTATACTAATTTAATTTCTTAATATTTGGTTTTCTAACCCTGAATATCCCTGTTCTTGATCTTTGACCAAGAATGTTTGGAAATAATTGATTAAACATTTTTTTGGTTCCTTTCTCCCTGATTTCTTTATATTCTCCACCGGCGGGACCCTGTGGTCTCAGTTTGATGTTTTCAGGTGATATTGAGCCCGAACAGACCCACTACTAGGAAATCACCCTATACCCATGGTTTGGAACCATTTTTATAGCTCATAAAACCGTGGGTATAGGCTATACCCATGGTTTAGAGAACCATGATATCTTAATCCATCATATGTCTTTAATCTATACCCACAGTTTGAAAAATCTATTACCATGATTATGAATTGTGGTAATATGTGAGTCCACTATGTCAATAATTCTATACCCATGATTCTAAAACCATAGCTATAGGATTTAAAAAAATTCCCACCACTGGATTCAAACCTTGGATTGCCACTAAAGAAGCCATGCGCATAACCACTGTACCACATATAAATATCAATATAAAAATATATATTTACTTATATATATTATTTTAAACCATGGATATAGGTTGAAAATGTGGAAATAGGTATTCCCACAAGAATTTTTTTCCCATTCTTACATGGTAAAAGCTATGGCCACGTTTTATAGAAAATGTGGCTATAGGGATGACCTATACCCATAGTTTTTTAAAGAATCATGGGTATAGGTCTTGAACCAAAAATTATACCCATATTTTTTAGAAAAACCATGGGTATAGTTCATGAGCCAAACATTATACCCATATTTTTTGAAAAACCATGGGTATAGGTCTGAACTAAACCCTATACCCATAGTTTTTTGTAAAAACATGGTTATAGACTTATTTTCTAGTAGTGACAATCGAAATCATGATGAAACGATAAATAAGGGATGGATCTATGAATCAGAGAAAGATCTGGGATGGTTATGGGTTATATAAGATCATTTCAATGATCGACAACCAAACCATCATCGATAAGAGAAATTGGGATGTGCGGCATATATGGAAGAACCCTCATGGGTCTATAGAATTGGATTTTCAGCCACTGAATGGACATAAACAATGAGTGGTGGGTAGATCCACTATTTTTTGGTAGAATAAAGGTCGAAATTGAAGGAAAATGTCCATATTTAAAGCATGTATCATAGATCTAAGAATATGTGAAAAAATTTACTACACACTATGTACTGTGATAAATGCACAGTGTATAGCCCCTTGGTAGTGGTGGCTAGGGTTTTGGGAATTTATAGGGATGGAACGTTGTATAGACTCTGTACACGCTGTGTACCCCCTTTCTCATGTGGATGATCCATGTGGTAGAGAACATGGCCAGGCACATGCCATGTGCCTGAGTACATGAGCATGGCCAGAGCACATTTGAGGCACCCCATGTGGAGAGGCACATCATGTAATAAAGTACATGTACAAGGGGTGGATGCATGGACATGACAAAGCACATGGGAAAGACCCCGAGTGGCATGGGTACACCATGTATACCTACACAGTTGGATATCCATGTAATTTCAGGGACACAACTAGAAATTGTAGTGGGACCACACAATGTGTGGGTCCCCTCACACACCATGTACCCATTGGATCCTTTTGAGGAAACTTCAAACTTTCATATCTCCTTCGTTTTGAATCAAATTTTGGCCCGCAAGTATCCTATCCTGGGTGTTCTTTTATATAGAATGCAATGGTTCCCTCAGTCTTGTTTTTTGAGATACAATGTCAACTGTTCTATTAATGACTCTTATTTAGGCATTTCCCGATGATGGTAGTGATTAGGTGGGTCACTAAAGGATTCCTATAGAGTGAATCCCCCATCAGCTGGGAGCAGGTCCCCTACAAATACTTCTTGAGTGGAAGCCTCCTATTAGATAAGTCATGGGTCCTTATGACACTAGAGTGGAACCCACCTGATGTATCTGGGCACAGATCCTTTGTAACTACTTACCAAGTGGAACCCCTCTATCAGATAGGGTGTGGGTCCTCAATGACCAGAGTGGAAGCCCCTATCACACTAGGGAATGGGTCCTCAACCTATACAGTGGACCCCCCCCCCCCCCATCAGCTTTGGTATAGGTCCTCTACCATCTTATTAGACCCCCCCCCCCCATTAGATAGGGCATTAATCCTCGATGACCAGAATGGAACCCCCCCCCCCATTGGCTTGGGCACAGGTCCTAAACCTACATAGTAAAACCACCCCCCCCCCCCCCATCAGCTTAGGCATGGGTCCTCTACCTTTAGATGGAACCCCCCTATCGGATAGGGAGTGGGTCCTCATAATACCAAAGTAGAACCCCATCCCCCCCCCCATTAGCTTGGGCACAGGTCCTCTATGGATACTTATAGAGTGGAACCCCCTGATACACTAGGGCATGGGTCCTCTTCTTAGAGTGTGTTCCCCCTAGAATGTCTAGAATTGTGATAAGATGTGGGACATCACACAATTACTTCTGGGTAGATGTGTGTGATGTTGGGCATCATTGATGTAATTTTGAAACTATTGGAAACTCTTATTCTTGGTCTGATTTTTGATATGGAGATCCCCTTTCTCTCTCATTTGGGATTCCTTTGACTAAGAATATATATGTGTGATTTTGTATCTATTCCTTTGGATTTGGTTACTCTCCTTCCATGGGTTGTGAAGACACATGGGTTATTCCATGTTCTTTTCATGTTTAGCTTCTTGTGGTTGGATGAGTTCACTCTCCTACTATGGGTGGATAAGACTTGACATGTAGTCCATATAAACACTGTGTTGAGCCCCCTGTTCTTGAAAGAGGTCACGCTTTCTCTTATTTGGGTTGAGATGAAACCTATTTATTATCTAATATCTTCTAATTACTTTAGTATCTCTTAATTCTCCCCCTTCATCTTTCTGGGTTTCCTACTGGGTATGTATATACTCACCCCTTCATGGGAATTTCCCACATGTGTCATGTCTTATACAGATAATGTACAGGTTGGTAGTGATTTCAAAGGATCTTAGGGACACCTAGTACTTTGGAATGCGTATGTTGGTTACAACTTGTAGATCAGGAGTTGGTCTCTCTCAGCATTTTACTTTCCAACTTTTTTAAGTTGGGACATTTTTCTAGTTGGGTGTGTATTTTTTCCCTTTACTTTTCAGTTTACACTACTCTACTCTTGTACTCTATAGATATTTTTCATGCATGGTTGGTTCCCTAGTGTTTTTCATATTTTAATATTTTTACTCTGTCCTTATGCATTGAGATGGTTGTGTGTGTGTGTATAGGTACTTAGGCAAAGGCCTTCTCATGTTAGTTATGCATTTGGAACTGGTCTCCATCCCCTGGCCTATAGAGGTGGGCTTGGGGTAGTTTTGGCTCGATCCATGACTTGGTTCAGGTCGTGATATATTTGATCCAATCAAATTTTCAACACTTCTTCAGTCAAAAATTTGAACATGATATTTATTATCATCATTTAATTTCTTTATTATTGTTTTTTTCATCGATAAACATCTTGATAATTTTTTTATAAAGATGAAAACTTCTTCCGATTGAGTTACAAAGTTAAAAATTCTATATGAGATTCACCAACCGAAGTGAAAAATTCCTTATCGATCACCATTTTCATTATCATTAGAGTTATTCCCTAAAAAGAAGATAAATAACCAAAAAATACATATTGATTTGAAGTAAACCACTAAAATAATTAAAATTAGGTATAAGATTTAAGTTTACTTTTTTTTCATTTGGTGTGTGTAATTTTTAGTTCATGTTTCTCATGTTTTCTTTGGAGTGATTAGTATCTATCAAAACTTAGAGAATTCCAACATCTGATGACCATAAATTTTTATCTGTATGTCCATTTTATCTCCACGACTAGTAAAATAAAATACTAAGAAAACAATTATGCTATATCATTTAGAGTTTCTATGTTTTAATGTCGTTTTTTACTAAAAATAATGTGAAATATTTTTTTACATTTACTATCAGTTTTTTTGTAAAACTGACATTAAAAACCTTGTCAAATCGGACTTTTGACATTGGTTTTCCAAAAAAAATGATGTTAAAAGGTCAACATTTTACTTTTTTACATTGTTTTAGAAAAAACGATGTTGAAAGTCCCACTTTTAACATCAAAAGAAACAAAGTTAGTTAAAAATAGACATTAAAATACAAAAAACCAATGTAAAAGCACCTTTTTCTACTAGTGAATACTCATTTAATTCATTAAAAGAATAATAATCTAAAGTAGAAAATGATTATACCTCTTTAGTCTGAGCTATAAACTATAAATTTACCTTTTGATTAGAATGTTCAACTTTGGAGTTATAATGAGATTCATTACTAGAGTCCCTAGGGGAAATCCAAGTAGATTTCATGGATTTATTTCCTTTACTTTTGTAATCAGACTTTCTAGATTTCCTTTTATATTTAATTTGAGGGAATTCAAGTATTAAATGTCCTCTTTTCCTACATTCGTAGCACCTGGCATCTTTTTCATCATCCTTCTTAAATTTCTCTTTTCTCCTCTTGTACAACTTTATGAATCTTCTAGAAATTTTTGTAAGTTTTTAGCTAGAATCCAAACTACTATAATCTTCATCTAATGAGTCATAATATGTAACCTTAAGATTATAATTTTCATTTTTTACAATCTTTTGATCATTAACTTCCACTTACATCTCAGATTTATAAATCATGAATGTTGCAATTAAATCATTCATTTTCAAATATTTAACTAGTATATAATGTTAAATAGTAACATATATTCTACTCCATCAAGTTTTTATAACTATAATAACTTTCAAAGATTAATTAGATTTAGGTACATCATCTCCCAAAGCAATAAAATCATTCATTATTATAGTGAGTATTCAATCCATATAAGAAATGTTTTCTCCATCAAACATATTGAAAGAATCAAACCTAAGTTTTGTAATTTTATACCTTAATTGTCTTGCATTATTAGTTCCTTCATATGTAAAAACAATAGTCACACACATGTCATGGGAAGTAACACACTGAGAAACTCTTATTAATCCATATGATCCTAATCTTAAAATTAAAGCATTCATAGTCATGAAATTTAAATAAAAATCATCTTATTGAGTAACACTTCACAATTCAAGTTCACCAAAAGGAATACTTTAGGGTTTCACCACCTTCATATAAACTTTAAAACCAAGTTTCTTCAAGTAGATAATCATTATATATTTCTATAAATCATAATTCTCATCACTAAAATAAGGATCTCTAATTGTAAACATAAATTCTCTAGCATCATCCATTACAACATGTGTTCTTCAGCTGAATCTTTCTCTATAGATTTTTAAGGTTAAAATGATAATCTATTTGAAAATATGGCTTTAATATTTAACTAAACAGTGTATAGATATCAAGAGGCTTGCTTTGATACCACTTTTTTTCATATTGAGCGAAGATAAAGACTTGAGAGGGGTGGAAACTACAAGAAACTCAAATATTTATGATGGATTATTTGTGATTGACTTCAAGACTAACACAAATAGTTATTAAAAATGGATTTTTTTCAATGGAATTAAAATTCCATCACAAATAATATATATAGAAATAGACATTTGTGATGGAATTTTAATTTTTTGCAAATAGTTTTAGTGGAAATGCGCATGTTGTAGAAAGAGAAATTTTTTTATGATGAAATTTTTAATTCCATCAAAAATAATCCCATGGAAAAGGATTAATTATGATGGAATAAGGATTACATAAAAAACATTTTTTTTGAAAGGTTTATTTACGACAGGTTTTAGAGTCCATCTTAAATAACCCTTTCAAAAAAAATGTTTTCAATATAATCCAAAGTCCATCACAAATAACCCTATGGAAAAAATTATTTGTGATGGATTTCAAAGTCTCTTGCAAATGATTTATGAATAAATAGAAAAATATATTCTGAATATGTGGGAAAATATTTTTGGTGAATACTTTTTGTGATAGATATTCATTTTGTCATAAATACTCATCAAAAATGGCATATTTCATAGAAAAAAGCCTATCATAAATATTTAAAATTATGAACTTTTTGTGATGCAATAGTTCATAAAAGAAAAAAACAATTATAAATAAATTCTCCCCCCAACCCAATCCATATCTCATTTCCCCATTCCCCACTCCATCTCTCATTTTCCCAGCTTCATACACTCTCAAAATCCTCTTAATTTTTTTTTTATTTTTTCAATGTTTTTATTTTTATAATAGTTTTAAATTTTATATATTTATTTTATAAATTAAAATTTAATTATCATTTTATGTTTCATTTTCTAAAATATATTTTTGAATAGCTATTAAGTTTTATATATTTATTTTTTTATTATTATTTAATTATCAAGGCGTGTTATTATTTATTATTAATTAATAAATAAAAATTAATAATTATTATATGCATCAAATTTTATTATTTATTTACACATATTTACAATAGAATTTTAAATCCATCATAAATACTTTTTTGTGATGGATTTCAAATTCTATTGTAAAAAAGTATGGCTCGAATCTTTTTGGGACAATCCATCACAAATAGTAGTATTTATGATGGAAATTCATGGTAAAAACTATTTTACCTATATTTTGATTGAGTTATATATAAAATATTGGATAATTTTAACTTCCCTCTTAAAGTAGTGAATCTATAATCTTTTTAATTAGTTAATGTTTTAGAATAAAAGTAAATAGAATAGGACATAGAAAGTTTTTATAGTGGTTTAGTGCTACAAGAACATCCCCTGGTCCTCTCCAAAAACACCCAATATAGGATTGGTGGTTTTATATCAGAACCTCTTCCTAGGGATCTACCAACTAAATGCAAGTAGTTTTCACTTACTACAACAAGTATTTTACCAGGGCTTCATATCCTTTTATTATGGACCTTTATAACTAAGTACAAGTAGTTGAAACTTCACCATAGCTGGGTACAAGTAGTTTTCACTTAGAATAAATAGATGATATATAGAGAGTGAGAAAAACTTCAACATACAAATGAAATCTATATCAAATGATAATAGATTGATATTTCTTTATAGAATAAGTCTTCAAGATTCATCAAATCCAATATGATCCTCATTATATAATGATCTTCAATGAACACAATAATAGTAGCAAGTGATCTTCAATATATATTAGGTTTTCTTCCTTTACCATTTTCTTTTCTTATAATCTCGAGTGATAGTATTAGTAAGAAAACAAATGAATATAACAAGTATTTCAATCCTATTTTCTTTAGTGTGTGTATTAACAGTAGTTATATGTGTGTAAATTTAAATAAAAATTGTTCTCACTACTTTATATTTCTAGAAACAAATATATATAGAAATAATTTATTTTTTGTATATTTATTATTTCTTAAATAATTAAAAAATGATCAATCAAATCATTTTATAAATTTCTCCAAGATTTTAGTATAACCATTTCACATTTATTTCCTAAAATAAGCCTTTTAATAATAGCTTGTAGCTTTCTCTATTTATTCAATAATAATCTCAAAATAAGTGATTTAATAACTTCCCTTAAATTTCTCCAATTCAATCAAAATTTAACCTTTATTTAAACTTGTTAAATCATACCTAAATTCTCACAAAATATTCCTTCGAAAATTCAAACATTTGAATCCGAAATATCATTAAACTCAGAATAATGTACCATGATGATGTGAAGAGATAATTATTCATGAATCTTTGTAGCATGACATTATTCATTATAATTATGAATAATATTTCCATCTCAAATAAGTCTCGTGAATTACATAAATTACAAAATCATAAGAACTATAGTAAAAATTAGACTCATTTCACGTTATATAAAAAAATAAATAAAAGGTAGGAAAATTACACACCAGGGATTTATTTGGGTAAGATAAGATGAATACCTATAATTAGACATAATTTAACCATGTCATGGTGAAATGAAAAAACAAAAATCTCCAAAAAAGGGTGGAAGAAGGAAAAAAGAGAAGGAAATAGAGGGAAGGAAGAGATGATAGGATACGATTTATCTTAGATATGGTGGAATAAACCCTTGTATCAAGATTAAATGAAGTGATGAGTGGGAGAGAGAAATATATAAGAAGGAGCTCTATGAGGCTCTTTTGGCTAAATGGGGAAGCATGCAATCAAAGGAACCCCTAATGGGGGTAAATAAGATAGATTAGAAAGACAAAAATGTCTAATTTTAATAAAAAAATATATTATGTGGCTATCTGGTACTCGTTAGAGGACCATCGGGTACTCAGTGGCACCCCCAGACTCCCCCCACCTCTGCCAGCCTCACCGGGTACCCAATACTACCCCATCAGATACCCTATGCCACTTTCAACTTCAAAATTAGGGTTGTTTAATAGGCCATAATTCCATGGGCCAGAATTTCCAACCCAAATTTATGAGTCAAGTTGGGCTAGAAAAATACGACCTCTATTTTAAATGGGATTAAATTAACCATAGAAAAAAATTGCAGTCTTATGTGGACTGACATCAAAATATGTGGGTCGACTCATAGGCCAAAATAGTTTTTTCTTTTTATTGTAATTTTTTTAAAATTTAATATAGAATT
The DNA here is from genome assembly GCA_963277665.1 of Viscum album. Classification (NCBI taxonomy): domain Eukaryota; kingdom Viridiplantae; phylum Streptophyta; class Magnoliopsida; order Santalales; family Viscaceae; genus Viscum; species Viscum album. The sequence goes on from OY728120.1 coordinate 1,417,575,946, forward strand.
TTTTTCAAAAAAAATATAAATGTATTAATTATATGATGAATATATAGAAAAATTAATAATTATGTGATATTTACAATGTTTTTAATATTTAATATTCCTTAATATTAAGTGTTTTTTATTTTAAAAAATATTTTTAATCTTGATTACATATCCAGGTCGGCCCATGGACTGGTCCACTTAAACTATAGATCAAACCAAACTCAATTTTTTAGAGCCTATATTAAATGTGATCCTAAATAGACTACACATTTTTAGGCTCATTCTTTATGAGCTTAGACCACATCACCCTAGTTATTCCCTTCAAGAATCCCTATTAAAACTACATGTGGTATCACAACCAACCTACCCCAAAATCCTACCTGAACCCCCAAATTACCAATCAATCATTAAATCACATTCAAGATCATCTAATATTCAACCCCTAAAACTTAAATTCATTGACCAAATCCAAAATTAAAAAATTACCCCTATCCAGAACCAAAAAATCAAATACACATTCATGTTCATCACCTAAATACTACAATTCTCCAAAAATTCATTAATAATTACCATCACCAAGACATGGTCTGTTACAAAATTTTTGGTTTAAACATAATTGGATGATGTTTAAGGTATTTTTAATTCATTATGATGAATTTTTAATTGATAAACATCCATAATCTGTTCGATATGAGTAAATAAGTGTATGTTACAAAAGTTGAACATGTGGTTCATTTTTGAAACACTCAAGTTATCCAATCCATGAGATATATAAGGAAACATATATAAATAATATAAAATTGAGGGAAAAGTAGTGTAATTCATGTGTGAATCCTATCATGTATAAACCCTAAAAGGATGAAGCTCTTGTTGTTCTCTTTCTTCTTTGACATAAGATACCAAAATATCATAGAGTAATGAGAAATCTATCTAAAATGGTTTGGCGGTTCACATATCTAGTAAATTATAATATAAATAAGAGTTTTTTGTATGTTGTTTATAGATATTAATCAGATAATCAGTTAAATAATAATATTCAATCAATATAATAAATACATGTTCTTAATTTTGTATAATTTATTATAAATTTCTCATGGATGGTCTTTTAGATGAGTTTTGTATGATTCTTATGCTGCATATGGATAAGTTTGTTATCCATAAAAACTCAATAAGCTATTCCTATCTTATTTCTCAAATATTTTGTTTTCAAGTTTATACATTATGTATTGTGCACATTTTTAATGTTACTAATAGGGGTAGAGTTATGGTAGTACAATAATTTTAGTGGATAAAAACAAAACATGTTATTTTTTATGGGGTTAGTTTTGTTGAATTATTTTTTTCAATAATGAGAGATAGGATAGCTAATATTTTAAAAAAAATTAATGGTGGTGTTTTAATTGTTATTTATAGAATATTTTCTTTTTTCTTTATATCTACTAATTATTGTTTCATCTTTTTTTACTCATCAAAATGGATAAGGTTTTGGACTTTGCATCCTAATGGACCTTATTTTGATAATATCATACTTTTTAAAAGTTTATAATCATTTTACTTAGTGTATTAAAACTCATTATTTTCATTAAATCTGAGTATATAATAAAAAAAATTTATGTATAAAAGTATAAGTGAAAATGAATATAATAAAATACTGTGTATGAAAATCAATGATTACATCAAAGTATTAGAATTGTAATTTAATTTGAAAATAATTGTAAGTAAATAAACATATAGTAGTCCCATGGACAACTCTCAAGTCGATATAAATAAATTGAGTTCATATATATAATAAGTTTACATAACAAATCCCCAAAATTAATGTAATTATAAATATGACACCCTACGTATATTATACAAGTAACCTTTAGTTTTATTACAAAAATTTAAAAAATAGTAGTAAAGGCTGGAAGCATAGTAAAAGACCTTAAATTCATGAATTTTTTTGTATTTAACATAAAATTGTCTCATATAAATATTTTTTTACATGCCCTTGATATGAAACACGTTTTTTTCTACAAAACTAAGTATAAAACAACATATACGTCATGCAGGGTAAAAGGCTAAATAACTAGTGCAAATGACCTTGTTCCTCATTATAAGTTAAATACCCATATAAAATATCATTTAAATGATAAATATAACCAATTTATTGATAGTAATGATCTTTTATCAAAAATAAATTTATTCTTATAATGTTATTAGTTATCTAAAATATGGTTTTATGAACTTGTAAATTTAATCAGCCTTCATCTTGTAAAATTAAGGAATTCATCCCCAATATGAAATCAAAACTATGGGTCAAATTTTAAATAAACAAATTATCTATAATGATTGGATAACATGGTAGGATAATAATATATAAAATTCAATGAAAAGTTTTGACATGACTTGGCCTACCAGGACCCCACCTGGGCCAGCATTAAACCAAATGTGCCACCCCAAGCCCACCTCTAATAGGCCAGGAGACAATGAAAAGCACCAAAAATACTTATCACACATATGGTATAACTTATCCTATAAACCTATAAACAACCACACATCTCCAAGATAAGATATATAACAATTAAAACTCTAGGTTTTTAAATGAATCAAATATAGTATAACATGCATGTGACAATAATGAATATCCCAATAATATAACATAAACTAAAAACTAGTAAATAAGGAAAAGTACAAACTCCATCATACTATTACATAGACCAACCTAAAACTATGGTATCATATGGACACCACATCACACCAACACTTATATGCACACCAATGATAATGAATATCATCAAGCTCCTCTATACACCAGATCCACAACTGTGTTATTAATCATCTGAAAAAACACAACATGTGTGGGAATGAGGCCCATGTAGGGGTGAGTATAAACATACCTAGTTGTATTCCCTAGATACATAAAAGAAAAATAATATAGATAGTTATCTCAATAAAATAAACCTAGATATATTTTTAAGGTAACAAGTAACCAAGTTTATCATTCATCACAACTCAACTCCACTAAAGTTGTACAAGGAAAGGAACCAAAAAGTACCCAGATCATTTTAGGACCCTAAGAACCTAAACTATATCACGTCAATCACTTTCATATTATCCCTTTTTATCAGAAATATCAGGGTACCCATGCCTCACTGAAGATCGCATTGACTGAGAGGGTTACCAACCCCTATGGAGGACTCATGCCATGGCATGAATAGTGCCCATAAACCAAGAGTTTTGCCTAATATGAAACCCATGATTTCAAATATTTTACCATTTTTTATGTATTTTGAGCTTATATAATTCTTGGTTTTGGTTTTGGGATTTTTTTGGTGGGTTTTTAAGATGTTTTGCAAGGGTTTCTGCCTTTTTTGAAACAGTTGTGTTGTGGAGCATGGGATGCAGTGTAGGAATTTGGTAGATACACTGTGGAGGGATATGTTATTGTATAGGGTCCTGATAGATGTATTTCATAGGTAATTCCCATTTTTACATGGATTCACCATAGGTAAGGGCTACAATGTATCCTGGCCAGGTGTTATGTCATGAAGCAGGGTTGCGGCATAGGGTGATTGGGTGTTGTGACATGGATAGGTTGGCTACATAATAGTGACCCATGGGGGAGAATTTAGTGTTCCTACCAATTTTTCACCCCCTATGATGTAATGGTTGGACTGTGTTGTAGTGCCTCCATATATAAAGTTGATTTGTGTCATGGAAGGTTTCATGGTTCTCATAAGGTTTGATCGGGCAGGCTATAATGTAGTCTAGGGAGGACTGCATTGGTCTAAGTACTCTACGTCATAGCTTGGGTGGATTGTGTAATGTTCTATGGGGGATTTTTTTGTGATCTAGAGGTTTTTTCTAGGGTGTAGTGTTCCTTAGTAGTCCCATTTTATGTTTTAATTCGAATTAAGTCCCTGAAACCCTCTTTAGTCTTCTAATCTCCAAGGTTCTCAAACTCCTCTTCCTCCTTAGGCTTGAGATACATTCCCTTTGATCCAGAAGATAATTTTAGGTGAATCAAAGTGAATTATTTATCCATAATATTTTGGAATATGTTTTGAACTTGGATCTATAATATTTAAGTTTTTTTCTTTGTTTTCATAAATCATTGAGAGTTAGGTGGCTTCTCTCTCATCTACAATATTTATAAACTTAAATAATTAGTTTGTTCAATGTTTTTTTTATTTTACATGCTTTTCTTATGTGATTTCATGAAGAAAATTTTTGTGATTTTTACTTTTTGAAATCTAGAAAATTGATTGACTCTTGGAAGTCACCCCTTTTCTTATAATTTTAAAATGATGGTTTTAAATTCATAAAGTGGTTATTATGTATATAAAGTATTTGATGAAATTATTTTAATAGAATAATTGTTTTATGTGGAATGTTTTGTCATGGAATTTTGAATACTTGGGTTGATGTGTGTTCATGGGGAATGGAGTGTAGACAGGAAGTGCCACTATTCATGGTTGAATGGATTATTATTATAGAGAACCATTGTTAATGATAACACCGAGCTTGAGTATATTATGTGTATGTGAGTGGGTGTGTGTGTGTGTGAACATGGGAAAGGTTATTCCAAATGTGAATGTATGAAAGTAATATTGTTTATGGTTTTTTCACATGGATTTATCTCATAGATTTATATAAACTATTTTACTATTTTTAAACTATTTTATAAAAAATGTGTTAGCTAGTTCTTATCATATTGGCATGTTTTGGGAAGTATCTAGGGAATTTCTATTGAGTTTATACTCACCCCCTACTTGGGAAATTTGGTGAGTTTGCATGTGTTGTTTACTGGGACACTAGAAAGGGAAAGGTATCATATTTATCTAGTGATGCATATTGATATCATGGAAATGGTAGGGGTATTGGATCTTGGAGATAGTTTAGGTGATGCTTGGGATGATTCCATTTTGGTGTCATTGAGTCCTGTGGTCTTTGGATTTTTTTTATTTGATGTTCTATGTTCTATTTTCACTCTAATATTGTTTTTTTATTGGATCATTTTTGAGTTATAATTTTACACTCATGCATCATATAGTGGTTTTAGATGTTTACATTATATGTTGTTTGGTTTTTTTTTAATGTAAAATCATCCCCCTATGTTTCTCTAATCCCTTGGAATTTATTATCAGCCTTTAGTGTCTTTAGGATGTCAAAAAATTCTATAAACATCTCTACCTCCTCTTAAGCCAATGATTTGGGGTGGAATGTTATAAATGGTATCAGTCATGTTCAGTCTGTCTATCTCTTGGGATGGTGGTAAGAAGATAGGAATTTCAAAACTTGAAATGTATGGATTAAAAAGATGTAACTAATATTTTTTATATTGAACTTCAAGTTACCAGGTTGTCTGAGTACAAAAGTGTTTTAAGAAAATTCTAGGTGATTTTTTATCTCATTGTCATGGGTTTAGTAGATGAGTGTTTCATATCATGAATTGTTAATAAGACTTCCCACTAGGAAAACATTGATCATTTTGAGTTTATTGATTTATGAAAATGATAAAAAAATGTTGATTTGTGAAAATTTTGGTTGAAATTCTTGTTGTTTATGGTGATTTGGAAAAAAAATCTAAGACTTCAGTTGCTAGTGAGTGATGAATAAAATGTGTGTTATTCTAATTATAGATAATGGAACTAGTTAGATTCTATAAGAATCAGCATGAAGAATCTATTGAAAATTTGGTTTCACCATAACCACATGTGAACCAAGAGTTGGTCCAAATCATTATTGAGGCTTTTCATTTGTAGACAAATGAAATAGGAATGATGAACCATTGAAATTGGACCACTCCATTAAATTTCAAAATCAGAACCCACCCATATTTTGAGGTAATTCCAAGCCTAAAAACATAAAGGTTTGGTTGAATCGGATGAACCTAATATTTGAATTCTTAGGAACACTAGTTGAGATGAAAATGAAATTAATGAATTATATGCTCGAAAATCATACATGCCAATGATGGGACTTATCTATCCAAGCTAAAGTAAAACTAGTCATCACATGGGAGGAATTTGAATGATTATTAAATAAAAAAATTCTATCCTAAACCATTTATAATTTCAATAATGGCCATTTTATTTAGTTTGAAACAACAGAATCTATTCATCAAAGATTATATAGCTAAGTTTATGAATTTTGTCCTATTTCCCCTAGAAGTTGTTACAAGTGAATCCTTGAATGAATGTATCTTTGAGTCTAGAATGTAACCATATATTCTCTATAATATAGTTTTTCTATGTATTTTTGACTATATATAAATGGTAAATAGAGTAATAGTGGCAGAAATAGATATTTCATGAAATCCATCTAGATGGAGTATTTTTATTACCACAAGAACTGGTGGGAAATAAAATGTTAGGAATAAGAGAAATAAGAATACCTCCATATCCAAATATAAATCTCAGTTATTTCCAATGCAGTTCTACTTCCCATAATAAATGAGACTATATGACACCACCTAGAGCATTTCATAATTGTAATCAAATGGGACATCTTAGGAGTTAGTGTCATAGTGCTCCAAATTATGGCATAGTATATTTGTATCATGTTTCTCAGACATCCTATGCTTAGATAGAGATCTCTCATCCAAATAATTTTTATCCTCATAACCAAGCAAGTCAAGTTGATTCCAGGAACACCATGAATCCTTAGGTCATGCAATATTAGTAAGGAATTAAGGAACAAGGAGGAGCTACTAAGAAACTATATGGTTCCAAGAAGATGGTTATGGATTATCAATATAGTCCTTCAATAATGAAATGTATGATTCTTTTGAATTATACCCTTATAAAATCCTTTTTTGATATGGGTGAATCTCACTCCTTTATTTATTCTCATGTGGTTGGTTATGTGGGTTTACATTTTGAGATGATTCCTTATATTTTGAAACTATAAACACCTCTCAGACAACAGGAGTGTCAAGCCTTTAAATGTGCAGTATGTTCAATAACAATTGATGGGGAAAAAGTAGTTTGGGATTTATCCACTCTAGAGATGGATATCTATGACCTGATTTTGGGAATGGATTGGTTCACATCATTCAAATCCCACATCAACTATTATTCTAGGAAAGTTATTTTCATATCTACCAATATCATAAAACATCTCTTTAAAGGGGATTAGGATGTAAATGCAAGCAGATCAGGACCATTGGTTCTGGTGGCTGGGACTATATATTATCAGTTGGAAGTGGTTACTTTAGAATCTATATATGAGATCAAATATATATATTTTCCGACCATAGTTGACCAATTTCTAGATATTTTTCTTGATAATTTCTATGGGTTTACACCTAAAATAGAAGTGGAATTTATGATTGATCTATTACCAGGGACCAATACTATTTCACTTCCATATTATATGATGGAACTAATGGAATTGAATGAATTGAAAGTTTAACTAGTATAATTAGAGATTAAATGGTTCATTCGACTGAGCATGTCTTAGTGGGAAGCATTGATTATTTTGTATATAAGGCATATGAAACTCTTAGGCTTTTTTTGTATTATCATAAGCTTAACCAGGTTAAAATAAAGAACTAATATCATATTCTACACATTAAATAATTTTTTGATCAATTGAGGGGAGCCTGGTGATTCACTAAAATTAAATTATGATATGGATATCACTAACTGTGAGTTTGGAAGGAGGATATTCTGAAAATATCTTTTCAAAGTCGTTATAGAAATTACTAATACATGGTTATTCCCTTTGGTCTTATGAATGCACTGGATGTATCTAGGGAATTAATGAATCAAATATTTTAGAGGTATCTTGATTCCTTTTTGGTTGTGTTCTTTAATGATATTTTGGTGTATTCTAGGACAAAATAGGATCATTAAGAGCACTTAGATATATAATTTGGCATATTATAGGAACATCATATTTATGATAAGATTTCAAAGTTTGATTTCTAGATAAAATATGTATATTTCCTTGGTCATTTCATTTCTAAAAAATTAGTTTCAATAGATCCTAAAATTATGGAAGTTATTATCACTTAGAAACTAGTGAAGAATGTTTTTGAGATACATGGTTTCCTTAGCTTGGTAGGATACTACAAATTATTTGTTCATTATTTTTAACATATTTCATTTCCAGTGAAATATTTGAAAAGGAAAGGTGTTCCTTTCCACTAGAATGAGGAGTTCCAAAAATATTTCCAAGAACTTAAGGTTTGTATTACATCAGTACCTATCCTTAAATTTCTAGAGTCAGGATAGGGTTGTGTGGTTTATTGTGATCCATTGGGAACTGGTTTGGGTTGTTTTCTCATGTAAGGAGATCGTTTTATTATTATGGTTCACAATAGTTATGGGTGAATTAGAATAACTACCCAATACATGATTTGTAATCATCTACTATAGTTCATGCCATAAATACTTGGCATAATTTTCTTTTCTTGGTAAATTCACAGTGTGTACAGGTCATAAAAGCGTGAATCACATTTTCTCACAAATGGATTTGAATTTAAGGCAATGTAAATGGATGTAATATCTGTAAATGTTTGACTTTACTTGATTTATACACTGATAAAAGTAAATTCTATAGTGGATTCCTTGAGGAGGAAGTCATAAAACTAGTTGGATAAAGAGGCTTCAAATCAATGGGAGCTAAGGATAGTCATATATGGTATGCATCTAGATTGCGTGGAGTAAGGTGATGTTGAATTTTTATTTCCATTTTTTCTTGTTCTTGATTGGTTGAGCAGGTTAGATATGCTCAGACATCCAATCTAGAATTTTTGACAATGATTTCAAAACTAAATGGAGTGGATACGATTGAGGGATGGATGCTAGATGGGAGATATATGATGTAGTTTAGAGATCAGATTATGGTCCCTCTAACCTATCAATAATATATTATTTCTTCCTATCACCATTCAATATGGTCTATTAATACTAGCATCCAAAATATATATAAATAGTTGAGAGCACATTTTTTGTGGGCCAGCATAAAGTGGGAAGTGGAAAAGTTTGTTTCAAGATGTTGCACTTATTATCAGGTCAAGGAAAAGAACCAATGACCAACTGGTATATTGAACTCTTTATTGATTCACATATTGAGATAGGAGAAAATAGATATGTATTTTGTAAAATTTATACCCAGAATGGTTCGAAAACATGATGAAATATGGGTGATTATGGATCGGCTCATGAAGTCGGCTCACTTAATCCATATTCATGAATCCAATATGGTGTAAGATTTATCCAAACTATACATTGGGGAAGTTGTATAGAAGAATATAATTCCTATTTAAATTTTTTCTGGTAGGGACCCTATGTTAACATCTTAGTTTTGGAAGTCCTTGCAGTAATCCCTTGGAACCCAATTGACCGTGAGCATCGCTCATCATCCTCAAATGGATAGACAATCCAAAAGAAAAATACAAATATTAGAATAATAGATTAAAGAATGTGTGATGGATTTTATAGGCTTTTGGTAAGAGCATATATCATTAGTGGAGTTATCATACAATAGTAATTATTAAGCCTCAATACATATGGCTCCTTTAAAAGCATTGTTTGGCCATCCTTTTAATTCTCCATTTTGTTTCATGGAAGAGGATGAGACTTCACTTATTGGAACCAACCTAATTCATGAGACAATGGAGAATATTTAAATGATTAGAAAGAGAATATTGATTAATCATAGTCATCATAAATCATATATGGATCAATGTTGATGAACGTTATTACTTGGGGTGGATGATCAAGTTTTCTTGTGAATATCTTCAAGGTTATGGCATCATCATTTTTTTAAACAAGGAAAGTTTTCTCCATGGTAAATTTTCCCTTTTAAGATACTTCAATGATTCATTGAAATGGATTATTGGTTTGATTTACCACCAGGGTTCATTTAAGTACACAATGTGCTTTTTATATCTTGGTTAAAGAAGTATCATCTTGATCTGGACCATGTGATTTGATGTTACCATGTTGATATTGAACTGGATGCTATGTTGATTCATGTTCCAATACAGATTGTGGATATGAAATAGAATATCTTTTATGGGAAAAGCAATGGTTTAATATAGGTTTTATGGTAACATGGTTATAATCAAGAAGAGGTATGGGAACAGGAAAAGGAAATATAGGAGCGATGGCCTGAGATCTTCTAGAAAAATTATGGTTTTCTAATTTTAGATTATGAAAATACTAATGTTGGGGAGAATTTGACACCCCTATTTTCATTTATTTTACCCTTTTTATGTATCTTTAACTTATATAATGATTGGGTCAAGTTTCGAGAGTTTTTATGGTTTTTTAAGGTGTTTTGGAAGGGGTTCTAACTTTTTTGAGAAGGTTGCACCATAAATAATAGGTTGTGGAATAAGAATTTGGTTTTTTTGTCATGGAGGTATCTATTGAAACATAGGGTACTGAGATAGGTATTTCAGAGGTACTACCCATTTTTACATGGCTACGTTGTGTGTAAGGTCTACAGTGTAGCCTGGTCAGGCATTATGTCATAAAGTAGGGTTGTGGCGTAGGGAAGTTGAGAGCTATAGTGTGGATGGGATGGTTACATCATAGTGTCCCAAGGGGGGGATTTAGTGGTTATGAAAATTTTAAACCCCATATGGTTTAATGGTTGGGTTACACCATAGTGAATCTCCAGATAAATTGGATCTATGTTGTAGTTCTTGGGTAGACTGCACCATGTTCTCAAGGGTTTCACTATGGTCTATAGGGTTGTGTCATGGTGTAGTGTTTCTCATAAATATAGTTTTATGTTTTAATTTGAATTAAGACCCTGAAACCCTCTTTAGTATTCTAATATCCTAGGTTCTCGAACTCCTCTTCCTCCCTAGGCTTGAGACACAATTCCCTTTGATCTGGAAGTGACTTTTAGGCAAGTCAAAGTGTGTTGGAGATCCAGAATCATTGATAGATGCTTGTTCTTCCTTATTCTTCTTAGACTAACTTTTCTCCTCTCTCTTATATCCATATATCTATTCCATTATGGATATATCTATGTGATAGTATGTGAATTGTGATGAGATCTTATTGGATATATTGAAGTGAAGCTATTGGAAACCTAGATCTAGAATATCTAAGTGATATTATTATTTTTTGTCAATCATTGAGAGGTAGGTGGATTTTCTCTCATCTCTAATATTCTTGAACTTGAATTCTTAGTTTGTTAAATGGTTTTCTTAGATTTTCCATGGTTTTATTGTGTGGTTTTCTAAAGGAAATCTTTTTGATTTGTACTTTTGGAAATTTGTAAAATTGATTGACTATTGGAAAACCCCCCATTCAATTATAATTTTAAAATGATGGTTTTAAAATCATGAAGTGGTTTTTATGTATGAAAAGTATTTGATGAAATTCTTTTAATGGAAGATTTATTTTATGTGAAATGTTTTGTTATGGAATTTGGCATACTTGGATTGGCATGTGTTCAAGGGGAATGGAGTGTGGATGGGAATTTACATTATTCATGGTTGGAAGGATTATGGTCATAGAGTACCACTATTAACGATAACACCAATATTGAGTCTATTGTTGTATGTGGATGTTTGTGTGTGAGTGTGTGTGAAAATGGGAAAGGTTATTCCAAATTTAAATGGTAAAAAATTAATCTTGTTTATGAATTTCTCATATAGATTTATATAAAATATTTTACTACTTTTAAACTATTTTATATAAAATGTGATAACTGGTTCTTGTCTTAGTGGCATGTATTGGGAAGTCTTTGAGGAATTATTATTGAGTTTATACTTTCCCCCTACTTGGGAACTATAGTGTATTTATAGATGTTGTCTACTAAGATGCTATAAAGTTAAAGGTACCAAATTTATCTAGAAATTCATCTAGATACCATGGTCATATCATGTGGTGTTGGAGCTTGGAGCTAGTTTGATTGATTCTTGGGATGATGCCACTTTGGTTTCAATGATTCTTGTGGTATTTGGATTTTATTTAGTTGATGTTCAATGTTATGTTGTCACTCTGATGTTATTGTTCTGTTGGATCATTTTTTGAGTTATATTTTTATACTCATGAATCATATAGTGGTTTTGGATGTTTACATTCTATGTTGTTCAGTTGTCATGTTTTTAAGGGAAAATCATCCCCCAATGTTTCTATAGGCCCTTGTCATTTATCATTGGCCTTTAGTATCTTGGGGATGTCACCTAAGGCTGGTATTATCTCCACCTCCTATCAAGACTAGAGAGGGATGTTGCAAAAGTTATGGCTATATCATAGTGCTTTAAGGGGTATAATTCATCGGTTCTTCTAAGTTGTAATCCCCTACGGTGTAATGGTTGTGTTACACTATAGGGTCTCCTCAGATAAAGTGGATATGTTTCTTGGAAGGCATCATGGTTCTCAGAGGGTTTTACTAGTAAGGATATACCATATTCTAGGTAGAACTATGTCGCGGTCTAGGTAATTTGTGTTATAGCCTAGGTGGACTCTACCATGGTCCAGGGGGACTGCACCATGGTCTAGAGGGTTGTGTCCTGGTTTAGTGTTTCTCAGCAGGATAATTTTATGTTTTATTTTGGATTAAGGCCTCAAAACCCTCTTTAGTCATCTAATCTCCCAGGGTCTCAAACTCCTCTTCCTCCCTATGATTGAGAGACAATTCCATTTGATCTGGAAGTAACTTTTAGGAAAATCAAAGTTCATTAGAGATCCATAATTTTAAGTATGTTCTTGTTCATCCTTATTTTTCATAGATCAACTTTTCCCCTCTCTCTTGAAACTATAAATGTAGTACATTATGGATAGATCTATGTGCTATTATATTAATAGTGGTGAGATATTATTGTATCTATTTAATATAATCTATTTTTAACCTGTATCTAGAAGATCTAAGTGTTGTTCTTAGTTTTTTTCAATCATTAAGAGATGGGTGGCTTTTCTCTCTTCGCCACTATTATAAAACTTGAAGGATTAGTTTATTAAATGGTTTTCTTGGACTTTCCATGGTTTTTTGTGTGGTTTCATGAAGGAAATATATTTTTTTTTTGGAAATATGGAAAATTTATTGACTATTGGAACCCACTTCTTATAATTTTAAAATAATGGTTTAAAATTGTGAAGTGGTTTTGATGTATGAAAAGTATTTGATGAAATTATTTTAATGGAAGAATTTATTTATGTGAAATGTATTTACATAGAATTTGGAATACTTGGGTTGGCATGTGTTAAGGATAATATAGTGTGGATGTGAAGTTCTGCTATTAATGGTTGTATAGATTATGATAATGGAGTACCACCATTAACAATAACACCAATATTGAGTGTATTGTGTCTATGTGGATGGGAGTGTATGTGTGAACACGAGAAAGGTTATTCCAAATGTTAATGGATAAAATTATCTTGTTTATGGTTTTATCACATGTATTTATCTTATATATTTTTATAACTTTTTTACTACTTTTAAACTATTTTATATAAAATTTTCTAACTAGTTCTTGTCCATGTGGCATGTATTGGGAAGTATCTATGGAATTCCTACTAAGTTTATACTCACACCCTTCTTGGGAACATTGGTATGTTGGTAGATATTTTCTATCAAGACGCTTTAAATGGAAATGTATCATATTTATATAGTGATGTATCTTGATATGGTGGGAAAGTAAAGAGGTTTTGGAGCTTGGATCTAGTTTAGGTGATGCTTGGGATGATGCCACTTTGGTGTTGGTGAGTCTTGTGGTATTTATATTTTTTTAGTTTATGTTCTATATTTCATTTTCACTGTGATATTTTTGTTCTTTTGGATCATTTTTTTAGTTATATTTTTATACACATGCATCATATAATGGCTTTTGGATGTTTACATTTTGTGTTTCTTGGTTATCATGATTTTTAAGGGAAAATCATCTCCCAATATTTCTCTAGGCCCTTTGAATTTATTATCAGAATTTGGTGTCTTTGGGATGTCACCTAAGTCTTGTAGTATCTCTACCTTTTATCAAGATAATTATTTAGGATGGGATGTCACAAAATGGATGGCTACACTATAGTGCTCCAAGGGGGAGAATTTGGTGGTTCTAACAATTTTGAACCCCATGTGGCATAATGGTTGGGTTGTGCCATAGTGCCTCCCTGGATAAAATGTATCTACATAGTGGAAGGTGTCATGGTTCTTAGAGGGTTTGATTGGGTGGGCTATGTTGTAGTCTTTGGAGAACTGTACCATGGTATGGGCAGTATAAGTCATAACCTGGGTGAACTACATCATGGTCTAGGGGGCTATATTATGGTCTAGAAGTTTGTTCCATGGTGCGGTGTTTCTCATCAGGCCCATTTTATGTTTTAATTCTAATTAAGGCCCTAAAACCCTATTTAGTGTTATATTCTTCTAGATTATCAAAATACTCTTCCTCCCTATTATTGATATACATTTCTCTTTGATCTAGAAGTGACTTTTAGATAAATCAAAGTGTGTTGGAGATTTAGAATATTTGGTATGTTCATGTTATTACGTATTCTTCTTAGATATAATTTTATCCTATCTCTTGGAGTTATAAATCTAGTCCATTATGGATAGATATATGTGCCAGATTTGAATCGTGATAAGATCTTATTGGATCCATTGAAGGGAAGATATTGTGAACTGAGATCTAGAAGATTTATGTGTTGTTCTTTACTTTCATAAATCGTTGAGTGGTTGGTGGATTCTATCTCATCTCAACTATTCTAGAACATGAATTCTTAGTTTGTTAAATAGTTTTCTAAGATTTTCCATGGTTTTATTATGTGTTTTCATGAAAGAGATATTTGTGATTTGTACTTTTGGAAATCTTGATAATTGATTGACTATTGGAAAACCCCCCTTTTCTTATAATTTTAAAATGATGACTTTAAAATCATGAAGTGGTTTTGACATGTGAAAGGTATTTAATGAAATTATTTTAATGTAAGAATTGTTTTATGTGAAATTTTTTGTCATGGAATTTGACATACTTGGGTTAGGGAATGTTCAAGGAGAACAGAGTGTGGATGGAAAGTGAAACTATTCATGGTTTGATGGATTATGGTCATATCGTACCACCATTAATGGTATCACTAAGATTGAGTTTATTATGAGTATGTGGATGGGTGTGTGTGTATATTTAAACATAAGAAAGGTTATGCCAAATGTGAATGGATAAAAGTAATCTTGTTTATGGTTTTATCACATGGATTTCTCTTATGAATTTATATAAACTATTTTACTACTTTTAAAATGTTTTATATAAAATGTGATAACTGATTCTTGTCTTAGTGGTATGTGTTGGGAAGTCTCTGGGGAATGCCTATTGAGTTTATACACACCCCTTGCTTCAAAATTTTGGTGCATTTACAGATGTTGTCTGTTGGGAAACAGTAAAGGGAAAGGTATCATATTTCTCTAGTGATGTGTCTTGATATTGTGGGTATAACAGGTGTTGTTGGATCTTGGATCTAGTTTGGGTGATTCTTGGGATGATTCCACTTCAATTTCACTGAGTCTTGTGGTATTTGGATTTTGTTTAGTTATTGTTCTATATTTGGTTGTCACTTTGATATTATTATTTTTTTGGATCATTTTTTGAGTTATATTTTTATACTCATGCATCATATAGTTTCTTTGTATGTTTACATTCTATGTTGTTTGGTTTTCGTGTTTTAAAATGGAAAATTATCCACTGATGTTTCTCTAGTCCCTTTTCATTTATTTCCAACCTTTGGTGTCTTGAGGATGTCACCTAAGGCTACTAGAATCTCTGCCTCCTCTCAAGCCAATGAGTTAGAGTGGGATATTATAAATGTTATTAGATCCATTAATCCCGTATATCTCTTGGGATAGTATCAAGGAGATAGAAATGTCGTAACTTGAAATGTATAGCTTAAAAAGACCTAGCTAACCTTTTTATACTGAACTTTAAGTTACTAGGGAAGTTGGGTATAAAATTTTTCTAAGTCACTTCTAGGTGTGTTTTCATATAATCGTCATAGAGTTAGTAGATGAGTGTTTAATTACATGCATATTTAGTGATACTTCACACAAGGGATACATTGATCATTTTGAGTTTAATTATTTATGAAAATGGTGAAAATATTGATTTCTAAAAATGTTGGTTGAAATGATTATTTATTATGGTTATTTAGAAAACTTTTCTAATCCTTTTGTTACTAGTGAGTGATGAGTAAAATTTGTTTTGTTCTAATTGTAGTGAATGGAATTAGTTATACTCCATAAGAATCAGCATGGATAAGCTACTAAATATGTGGTTTCACCTAATCCATGTGTGAACCAAGAGTTAGTCCAAAGAATCATTCAAACTTTTCAAGATGT
This sequence comes from Viscum album, assembly GCA_963277665.1. Taxonomy (NCBI): domain Eukaryota; kingdom Viridiplantae; phylum Streptophyta; class Magnoliopsida; order Santalales; family Viscaceae; genus Viscum; species Viscum album. The sequence continues at coordinate 1,417,592,206 of OY728120.1, forward strand.
AGAAAAAGGAAATAGGAAATAGGAATTATGAACCTTGAAAAGTGGACCACTCCATATAGTTTCAAAAGAATAAACCACCCATATTTTGGGATGATTCTGAACCTAAAAAAGCAGAGGTGTGGTTAAATAAGATAAACTGAGTCTTTGAATTCTTAGGAACACCAGCCAAGCTAAAAGTGAAATTTTTGACTTATATATTGTAAGATATTGCATGCCAATGGTGGGACTTATATTTCTAACCTAAAGTTGACCAAGGAATCATGTGGGGGGACTTTAAGAATTTTTCAACAAAAAAATCCATCCTCACGCATTTAGAGTTGCAAGAATGACCAATTTCCTCAGTTTGAAACAAGTTAATCTATCTATCATGGAGTATGTGGCTAAGTTTATGGATTTAGTCTACTTTTCCCCAGAAGTTACTACTAGTTCATCCTTGAAGGAACATATATTTTAGTATGGACTGTAACTAAAGATTCACTCTAAGGTAGTTGTTTTGTGTATTATGGAATATACAGAAATGGTAAATATAGAAATAGTGGTGGAAAGAGACATTTAAGAAATCTGGCCAATGGTAGTATGATTATCACAATGGGAATTGGTGAGAACTAAAATGTTGGGAATAATTGGAAGAGTTATTCCTACTTCCAAGGTAATGGAGGGTCTTAGAACCATACTATAGTATCAGTTAATTTCACTCCATGGATGAATATAAATCTTTTTTATTTCCAATGTGGATCTAATTCCAAAAATAAATGAGATTTTATGACACCACCTAGAGAATTTCATAACTGTAATCAAATGGTACATCCTGAGTGTTATTATTGTAGTTCTCCAAAGTCAGGTGCAGGATATGTGTCTCATGATTCTCAAAAATCCTATGCTTTTATGGGGAGATATTGTCAAAATAATTTTCTTCCCCATAACCAAGAAATTCGATGTGGTCCTAGGAACACCATGACTCCTTAGGTAATGTAATTTTAGCAAGGAAACAAGGAATAGTGGGAGATACTAAGTGGCTATATGGTATCAAGAAGATCATTATGGATGTTCAATATAGACCTTAGGCATTACAAGGTATGATTATTTTTAATTTTACCCTTATGATAGCCTTTTTGATACAAGTACATACCAATCCTTTATTTCTTCTTATGTGGTTGATCATATGGGTTTACATGTTGAGATGATGCCTTCTTTTTTGAAACTATAAACACATCAAGGAAAACATGAGTGTCAAGCCTTTAAATGTGAAACATGTTCAATAAAAATTGATGGGTATAAAGTGGTTTTGGATTTCTTAGATTTAGATATAGATATATATGACCTAATTTTGGGAATGGATTGGTTTACATCATTCAAAAACTACATCAGTTATTATTCTATGAAAGTCAGTTTCATATCTATCAATGGTGTACAACATCTCTTTAAAGGGGATTGGGATATAAATGCAATAATATTCAGACTTTTTGTACTAGTGGTTGGGACTATCTCTTATCAGTTGGTAGTGGATAACTTGGAATATATGGATGGTATTGGATATATAGGTTTTCTAACCATTTTTTACCAATTTATTAATACTTTTACCAATAATTTCTCTAGTTTTACACCTAAAAGATAAGTGTAATTTATGATTGATTGCCTACCAGGGACCAGCCCTATTTTACTTTGATCTTATAGGATTTCACCAACATAATTGAGGGAATTAAAAGTTTAGATATAAGGATTATAAAGAAAATGGTTCATTCGAATGATCACATCCCAATGGGCAGCACTGGTTCTTTTTATAAAAAAGGCAGGTGGAACTCTTAGGCTTTGTGTGGATTATCGTAAGCCTATCCAAGTTATGATAAATAATAGGTATCCTCTTCCATGCATTAATGAATTGTTTGATCAATTGATTAGATCTCAGTGATTCTATAAAATTTAATTATGATCGGGATATCATCAACTATGAATTCAAGAGGATATTCCAAAAACAACTTTTCATATTCATTATAGTAATTAAAAATATGTTTTTATTCCCTTTAGTCTTATAAATACATCATAAATATTTATAGAATAAATAAATCAAATCTTTCAAAGGTATCTTGATCCTTTTTTGGTGGTGTTCATTGATGATATTTTAGTGTATTTTAAGACAAATGTAGATCATGAGGAACACTTAGATACAGTATTGGGCATCTTGTGGGAACATTGCCTTTATGATAATATTTTAAAGTGTGATTTTTGGATACAAGAGGTATATTTACTTAGTAATATAATTTTTGAAAAAAATATTTTTAGTAGATATTAAAAAGACATATGTTGTTATCACTTGGTAACCATTGAATAATGTTTTTGAGATATAATGTTTCCTTCAATTTGTAAGATACTAGAGATGTTTCATTCATGATTTTTCACATCTTGCCTCACCAATGAAATCTTTGACAATAAAATGTGTTCCTTTCCAATGGAACAAGGAGTGCCAAAAATATTTCCAAGAAGTTAAATTTTGTCTCACATTTTCACCTATACTTACATTTCTAAAGTCATGATAGAGGTATGAGGTCTATTGTGATGCATCAAGAACTGGGTTGGGTTGGGTTCTCGTGTAAGGAGATTGTATTATTTCTTATGTCATGAAATAGTTATGGGTGCAGGAGAATAAATAACTAACACATTATTTGGAATTGGATTTTGTAGTTCATGCCTTAAATACTTTGATTCATTGTCTTTTTTGGTGATAAATTCATGGTGTTTATAGATCATAAAATCTTGAATAACATTTTCTCACAAAGGGATTTGAATGTAAGAGAACATAGATATATGGTATATCTATAAATTTTTAACTTTTAATTGATGTATACGTTGAGAAAATTAAATTTTTTAGCTGATTTTTTGAGCCATAAGTCATATAACTAGTTAGATAAAGAGGTTTCGGATCAATGAAAGCTAATGATAGTTATAGATGATGTGCATCTGGATTTCATGGAGAAAGGTGATGTTGCAATTTTCTTTTTAGTTTCTCTTGTTTATAATTTGGTTTATCAAGTAATAGATGCTCATAAATCTGGTCTATAATGTTTTAAAATGAGTTCAAAACTCAATGGTGGAGATACCATTGAGGGATGGATGTTATATGGGAAATCTATGTTGTGGTTTAGAGATCATATTGTGGTCCCTCCAACCTACCAATGACAGATTATTTATAACTACCACCATTTGAGATATGTTGTTCATCCTGGAATCCAAAATATGTATAAAGCATTGAGAGAATAGTTTTTTTGGGATATCATAAAGAGGAAAATGGCAGATTTTGTTTTGAGATACCACACCTATTTTCAAGTCAAGGCAGATCACCAATGACCAGCTGGTATGATTCACTCTTTACCGATTCCCATGTGGAAATGGGAGAAAATAACTATATATTTTGTAATATTTTTTACAATAATGTTTTGGAAACATGATTTCATATGGGTGGTTGTGGATTAGCTCAAAAATTCAATTCACTCCATTTATATTCATGAATCCAATATGATGGAATATTTTCCCAAACTCTACATTGGGGAAGTTGTGAAGAATCATGGAATTCCTATTTCAATTGTTTCTAATAGGGACCCTAGGATTACATCTTGATTTTGGAAGTCCTCACAGTAATCCCTTGGAATCTAACTAACCATGATCACAACTTATCATCCACAAATGGATAAAAAATCTGAAAGGATGATCCAAATGTTTAAAGGCATGCTTAGAGAATGTGTAATGGATTTTAGAGGCTCATGGGAGAAGAACATACCATTGGTGTAGTTATCATACAATAATAGTTATTAATCCTTTATATATATAGATCCTTTAGAAACATTTTATGGTCATCGTTGTCATTCTCCACTTTATTGAGTGGAAGTGGGTGAGACTTCACTTAGCATACCAAGGCTAGTTCATGATACAATGTAGAAGATTCAAGTGATTATAAATAGAATGGTGATGGCTCAGAGTCATAAAAAATCATATGTGTATTAGTGTTAATGACCATTGTGGTTTGGGGTGACTGATCATTTTTTCTTGATAATATCTCTTAGGTTAGGTCATCATCATTTTGGTAAACAAGGAAAGTTATTTCCATGGTACATTGACCCTTTTGAGATAATTTAATGAGTTAGTGAAATGGATTATCAGTTGGATTTACCACCAAGGTTCAATTTTGTGCATAGCATGTTTCATGTAGCTCAGTTAAATAAGTATCATCCTAAACCTGACCATGTGATTTTATGAGACTATATTGATATTTAACCAGATGATACATTGATTCGTGTGCTAGTACAGATTTTGGATATGAAATAGAATATATTTCATGGGAAAATCATTGTTTTACTAGGGTTTTTATAGCAACATAGTCAGAATCATGAAGATATGTGGGAATGGGAAAAGGAAATATAGGATAAATGGTATGATCTCTTCTAGAATAATGAAGGTTTTCTACTTTCTGGGGGAGAAAATACCAATGTTGGGTAGGATGTGACACCCCCAGTTTCAGATATTTTACCCTTATTTTATGTATTTTTAGATTAGATAATTCTTGTTTTAGTTTTTAGGATTTTATTGTGGGTTTTGAAGGAGTTTTGTAAGGTATTTTACCTTTCTTAAGAAGGTTGTGCCATGAAGCATGGGTTGTGGCATAAGAATTTGGTTATTTTTTCATTGAGGGATATACTACTACATAAGGTCTTGATAGAGATATTTTAGAGGTACCACCCATTTTAACATGGATTAGCCATGGGGAAGGGCTATGAGATAGCCTGGTCAGGCATTGTGCCATGAATCAGGGATGCGGTGTAGGGAAGTTGGGTGTTATAGTATAGATGGGATGGCTACATTGTAGTGCCCTAAGGGGGATAATTTAGTGGTTTTTCAAATTTAGCACCCCCTATAGTGTAATGGTTAGGCTACATCATAGTACCTCCCTGGATAAAGTGGATCTACATTGTAGAAGGCATTGTGGTTATTAGAGGGTTTGACTGAGCAGGTTGCGTCGTAGAATAGGGAGGACTACACCATGGTCTGGGTAGTTTGCGTCGTAGCCTGGGTGGACCGTATCATGGTCTAGGGGTACTTTTTCATGGTTTATAGGGGTTTTTTATGGTGTATTGTTTCTCAACATGCCCATTTTATGTTTTAATTTGGATTAAGGCCTCCAAACCATATCCCAAGGTTTTGAATTCCTCTTCCTCCCTAGGATTGAGAGACAATTCCCTTCGATCCAGAAGCAAATTTTAGAATAATCTAATTGAATTATAGATCTATAATCTTTAGTATGTGTTTATTATTCCTTATTCTTCTTATATATACTTTTTTTCTTTCTCTCAAAGCCATAGATCTAGTCCATTGTCAATAGATCTATCTTCTAGTATTTGAATCATGATGAGATCTTATTGGATCTATTGAAGGGAAGCTATTGTAAACCTAGATATAGAATATCTAAGTGTTTTTCTTTAGTTTCATCAATCATTGATAGGTATGAAGATTATATCTCGTGTACAATATTCTATAACTTGAAGTCTTAGTTTATTAAATGGTTTTCTTGGATTCCACATGCTTTTTTTGTGTGATTTCGTGAAGGAAAGATTTGTAATTTTTAGTTTTTGAAATATGAAAAAGTGATTGACTTTCGAAACCCCCTGCTTATAATTTTAAAATGATGGTTTTAAAATCATGAATTGGTTTTGATTTATGAAAAGTATTTAATGAAATGATTTTAATGGAATAATTATTTTATGTGAAATTTTTTTGACTGGATTTTGGCATACTTGGGTCGGTGTGTATTTAAGGGGAATGGAGTGTGGACTGGAAGTTCCACTATTCATGGTTGGATGGATTATGGTCATGGAGTACCATCGTTAACAATAACACTAAGCTTGACTGTATTGTGTGTATGTGGATGGGTGTGTGTGTGTGTGAACATGAAAAGGTTATTCTAAATGTGAATGGATGAAAGTAAGATTGTTTATGTTATTCTCACATGGATTTATCTTATGGATTTGTATAAACTATTTTAATACTTCTAAACTATTTTATATAAAATGTTTTAACTAGTTCTTGTCATAGTGGTGTGTGTTGGGAAGTCTCTGGGAAATACCTACTGAGTTTATACACACCCCCTACTTGTGAACTTTGGTGTGTTTGCAAATATTTTCTACTAGGACACTAAAAGGGAAAATTATCATATTTCTATAATGATGTGTCTTAATACTGTGGGAATGGAAGGTGTTGTTAGATCTTAGAGCTAGTTCGGGTGATGCTTGGGATGATGCCACTTTGGTGTTAGTGAGTCTTTTGGTCTTTTAGTTGATGTTCTTTGTTCCATTATCATTTTGATATTGTTGTTATGTTGGATCAATTTTTATTAATATTTTTATACTCTTGCATTATATAGTGGTTTTGGATGTTTACATTATATGTTTTTTGGTTATTGTTTTTTTAAGGGAAAATTGTCTGCCAATGTTTCTCTAGGCCCTTGGAATTTATTATCATCCTTTTGTGTCTTGGGGATGTTACCTAAGGTTAGTAGTGCATCTCTACCTCCTCTCAAACAAATGTTTTGGTGTGGGATGTTAAAACTACTCTATGAGTATAGGACATCTGCCCCATCATAATGGGAGGGTTACTTGCTCCACCAAACACATGGAGGACCCATGTCTAGGATATAGTATGATACCAAGAGGGTTCTAAACCTGTGTCATCTCTATAATCATCCACCCATAATTTTCATTATCTCTACACAGCTAAGAAACTAAAATTGCTAAAAATCTTCAATATAAACCCCAAATGATAAAGATATACATGTTATTGAATTCGACATAGAAAAGTACTCAAGATACTCTACTCATACATCCTAATATAGAACTTGAGTATAAAATACATAAAATATAGGAAACTAACCAGTATATAGCATGTCCCAATCGGGTAGATGATGTGTAGGTCACTTCGGTAGGGCTAGTCATGTATTACCACCACCCAATCTATGTAATGTATCTAAGTAGACAACATATACTTAAAGCAAATGGTGTGTAGAACTATATAAGTTGTAAGACATGTACTCTAGGTACATTCCAAGTTGTCTTGCTAGTTGTACATGGTGTAAAATCCCTACTTGGCCATTTTTCATGTACATGCAATACAATTTGAGCCACTTTGCATGAAATATACGACATATGTGATGCAGCACGTGGAATGTGGGTCTAACACATTGACCTAACATGTATAGAGAGTACATGTTGAGGTACTTAGTCCCATGATACATGGTTTGTAACCCAGAGTCACGTGGAATGTGTCATTTATAAAACTATGAAGACCTAGCACCATATATCACATACTGTATAACGTATACCCTATTATATTACATGACATGTGTTCAGAAATTCTATATTCACATAGTCTTCTTCCCCACAAAATGCTTCACCATCTCTACCTCTAACTACGTAATTAGTGTAAGCTAACTCCAATGCCCCTAAGATCACCATCACACCTCACTAGAGTGATTTTTGACCATTCTTGTCCAGTTATTCATTGAACTGCACCTAAAACCCATCACATCACCCTTGTCATGTGCCTGAACCCATGATTATTCTACTCTCCTCTATTATAGCATCGTGAAACCATGATTGAACCCAAATATGATGAATTAATATTCAAAATTTGGTAGTTGGTGGAATACCGACCACCCAAGAATGGGTTCACACATGGGTGCATCAAAAAGTGCAAGAATTAGGTTAGAATAATTTTAATAATCAAAATAATAAATTCTCACGAGAATGATAGAAATTTAAAATTTTAATTTATCAAATATTAATTTATTAATGATAAATAATAATATTAATAATCACCACCATGTATAAACCTCATTATAAAAATAAAACAAGGTAAATTTTCAAAATAAAAATATTGAAAAACATTGAGGCTATGTCCTTCTGTTAATATCATGCTAAAATTAAATAAATATCTAATATTCAAGTTTACACAGTTGGAGAGGAAAAAATATTCAAGTCTAAAATTATTTATTCATGTGATGAGAAACTAATATAATTTAATATTTTAATCAATTATTCTTTAAAGACTTATCATTTATATGTCATAATAAATCCTAAAATAATTAGTGATGTGAAATAATAATGTTTGAGATAAGAAATTTATTTTTATTACATGTTTCATGAGAGATAAAGAATAATATATTCAAATATTATTCCTTTTAAAATATCTGATTATTATCATATTGAGTTTTAATCATGTTCATCATTGGTGAATCTCTTTTTAGAAGAAGTTGATTTGAATAGAGAATAACAAGGAAAACATAATAATAATAAAATATTACCTCAATAGTGATACAACATCACTTCTTTGATTATATCTCATCCCATGCTCATCATTACCAACCCCATGAAGAATGTGTAGAACCTGAAGAACCATTCTTAATTATATATATAGATATATATATATATTAATTTCTTTAAGGTATTTCTTCCACCAAGGAGAGAGTGGGGGATCTTTCTAACAAGAGAGATTGATTTAGGGGTAGAAATAATTTATTTCCATAAACTCCCATCAGAAAACCAACATTAATTACCCCATAATAATTCTCCTCATAAATCCATGAATTAAATAATCTCATAAATGTTATGACAACCCAAAAATATCCATTCTATAAATTTTATAAAATTTCATGACAACACTAATATTGTATGTCAATGCCACATCACCATTCCCCAATAAAAATAATAATGTATTTTTATTTAGATGTACTGATATTTTAAATAAATATTGATAATAATTGACCCTAAGGTTTGAAACCTAAAAATAAAGGTTATACCTATTCTAGGAAAAAAACACCATTCTCTGACACAATTTTGGTGTCATAAATTTTGATTTGGACTTCATTTAGGAGTTATTAAATATTCACACATTCACTACTAAAAATATTATATTTAATATATTATGTTTTAAAAAAACTATCAATGTAAAAAATAAAAAAACTAGTTTCATGAACACCATTATAAATATTATTAAAAATATTTAAAGTGATTATTATAAAAATTTGGCTCACTACATCCTCCTCACTATTAAAGATTTTCATCCCAAAAATAAAAACTCATGTAAATATGTCAGGGTGTTGAGCTTTCATCTGGTTCTCACATTCCCATGATCTCTCCTTAATATTCTCACACTACCACAATACATTAACCAATGGAATCACTCACCCAGGAAGGATATTCTCCTTCCAATCCTTGATATCTATAATGTCTTGACCTATAGGCTACTTGACTGGTACCCTAGACTAGAGCACCACATGACCTCAATCATTCATCCCTATATACTAGAAGCTAATTAATAGTAGTGGGGGTCTGAGAAGGTACCATGGGGATACTATATACCCATATAAAAGTTCACAATCATAAGTAAAACAATCAAGAATCTTACACATCATAGTATTTAGAATAGTAAATAAATTGAACATGATATAATAAAATGAAATGAAAAATACAAATCAAACTATCATGTTATACATGTAATATCCTGAACCTTCTAACCCATTACTTTATGGGGAATTTGGTGATTGAGGTGTCTGGGGAAGTTCAAAGGTGTTTGGATAAAAAAGGGTTGTTTTGGAGGTTAGTGGTAGCACCTTGGCGGTATCACCCTTGAGGTAGCTTCTAACGGTAGCCCCTGCTGGTATCAGCTACATGGATTGGTTATGAGAGTGATCAGCTAAGTGGATTGTCTACGTGATTGATCGACTATGTGGATCAACTACGTGAGTGATTTAATACATGAATCAGCTACATGGTTGGATCGGCTATGTGGATGGATCAGATATGTGAATTGGCTACATGGATGATCAGCTATGTGAATTAGCTACATGGTTGGATTAGCTATGTGAATCGTCTACATAGATGTATTGGCTATGTGAATCAGCTACATGACTAGATTGTCTATGTGAATCAGTTATGTGACTGGATTAGCTATGTGAATTGGAAATGTGGTTGAATTGGCTACGTGACTAGATCAACTACGTGAATTAGCTATGTGGTTGGATCGTCTATGTGAATTGACTATGTGGCGGGATTAGCTATGTGAATCAGCTATATGAATTAATTGGCTACATGGTTGAGTATGCTATGTGAAAATGGTTATGTGGAGCTTTTGGCTATGTGGGGCTTTTAGCTACATGAAATTAGCCACATGGAGTTTTCCAGAATTTTTGTGAAAACGACCATGTGGGTATTTCAGTAACATGAATAAGGGACCTTCGAAGATTTTTTCATCAAAAATAATCATATCCTTGATTTTTTGTGATGACTAAGGCTGTAAATGAGTCCTTACACATTTATTTTAATGAGATTCTTAATAATTGGTTAATTAGATCTCTTACGATCTGAAATTATAATCTTACCAAATCTATTGAATTGAAAATGAAGATCCTTCCTTCATTCCTTTTTTCTTGATTTCCATCGAGGCTAGAGGTTCTGAAGTCCTTCCCTTAGAGTTTTGGAACCATTTGGTCATTGGTTTGAGTTTCTTATAGTAGTGATTCCATATTGTGTGTGCCCCTATTTTTGGTGTAGTGAATCACATGAAGATTTTCTCTTCATGAATTTTGGAAACCCTTCAATGGGGATCGATTCTCGGATCTTTGTGTTAGATCTGTGGTGATTTGAGGCATGTTCTTCCTTTTCTATCAACGTTATTCAATTTGGATCCTCCCACTTCCTCTTTCCATGTGATAGTGTTTTCTCTTCGTCATTCTAATAGATTTTTCTTGGTTTTTTATTGGTACAATTGTGGTCAAATGTCCTTTGAGGGATGTAGCTTCTTGTGGGTTGGATAATTGGGATCTATGACATTGGTCCATTATCATGTGAAGAATGTTGATTCCTTTGAGGTAGTGGATTTGTTGTTTCTGCTATTTATTTTCACACAATCATAAAGTTGGAATGGTTTATCCCTTTAGATAGAAATGGAATTAAATTAATAAATATTTAACCAGATTAATAATGGATTGTATTGTGATTAAAGGTTTATGTTTGATATTATGATAATGGTTTGACTCTTTTTTTTCTAGATAGTGTTCTATATATGTTATGGTTGTTTGAATGTTTTGTTATGCTATGGATTGGAATGTTGTTCTTGATGGAAAATTTTAAAGAATGTAAATCTGGTAATTTTTAATTGGTTGGATAAAGAATTAAATAATAGGAATGTCAAATGAATATAGTGTTTCTTGTAATTTTATGGTAATTTAAATTGGTTCAATGTGAAAACTCAATTAAATGTGTTCTTCCATGATAATTAAATTGATAAATAATGTGAAGAATGATAATTATTGTTGATAATGTTGAAATGAAAAAGGAATTTTAATGATAATGGTACTTCTTTAAGTTTTTTGAAACTAGTTTTAATGATAAGAGCATGTTTAGCTTTTGATATCTTATTATTTCTTGATGCCTTAGGTTATTTGTAGTTAGAATCTGTGAATAATGAATTAGTTAATTCAAGGTAGAATAAAAAAATGGTTGTTTGATAAATATAATTACTATGTCTTGAGTTTCCCATATTCTTGAGAAGGTCAAGTGCCTTGAGTTTGGAGTCATGAGTGCTCATTTATGTGTGAAGGTTGGATGCCTTATTTTAAGGCCTATATTTCTCTATTGGGTATTCTTGTTTGTATCCTTCTATTTTTTGTGATATGATCTAGATGTGAGCTTCACTTCATGATGTGATATGATCTTGGGATAGCAGAATTGATGTGGGTGGGGAGGCCTAGATGATGTGGTAGCAGTTGATGTCTTTGATGGTGAGATGCATCAGGATATGCGCATGGGTGTTGAGGATAACACCAGAGATGATGGAATATGTTGAAGTTAGGCTTACCTGTTTATATGATAAAAATTGATGTTTTATTGACATGAATTTTTTTAATGCTAAATGGTTGGGTTTCTTTTTTTATTTACATTCCTTTCCCCACTGCTTGAGGTAGCTAGGTGTGCTTGGTTGCATGTTTCCTCTTGGTGGTAGCTTAGGATGGCCTTCCTAGAGTACCTAGATTATATAAAGTAATAATGTTTAATAAAATCTTAAACCACGAGGTTTGTGTTTATGGAATGTAAATGATGAAAATATTTTGATCTTGAGAAACCTTGGACTTAGTTTAGCTTATGTCTTGAAGGCATGGACTTGGCATTGGATATTTAATGTAATATAAATCAGAATAATGTAGTTAGTTAATTAATGGATAATGAATTAATTAATACAAATTGAATTTTTTAATGAAAAATAATTAATTTAATGTAGCTATTTTAATTTATTGTGTGCTTATAGGATAGTTAGTCCCTAGCAGTGCCAGCAGGGTGTCTAAGAGACGATAGATAAAGTTGAGCTTAGGACTTTATTATGCCCATAATGTGGTTTTTGAGCTATATTATATCCTGTATATTCTATGATATCACATGATACCTGACCAATTTCAGTTAGGTAAACTAACACTAAGTGGACTCTAGGAGGGTGTTTTCCCCAACATCCCTATGGGAGGATGGATGCCTGACTACCCCCTCTATCCCCACCCTCTTCTCTTGGTAGTTATATATGATGGTATGCATGATGGTTAGTTTTATCATATATGTGTGTAGAGGTTTTTGATGGATTGTGGTTATTTCATGCACATGTATCCCCAAATATAGTATCCAAAGGATTATTATAGGTATGATTTGTATAGGATGTGATGGCTTGAGGTACCTTAATTAGTGTATCGGTTGTGATGGATTCAGGTATAATACCTGATATTTGATACATATCATATGGGTTTTGGTGGATCTCAAAAACTACTTGGTTAAAATATGGAGATGTGATATTGGATGGTGTGATGATGTGATTCATGAGGTGCATGTTGTGATACTTAGCCCAAGTGTTTATTGGATGGATTATTTTGGAGAGAGATGGCACGGACATGCGATGTTGGGGAAAAGTGGAAAACTAGTAGGGAAGTGGGATCAGGGTACCCTTGATATTTCATTACTATATTATACGCTCTCTTTTATGAGATACTTGGTGAGAGTTATCCATGGTGAGGCAGGGAACTTAGTATACTTGTTTAGGTGATGAGTTGGTTTCACTATCATTCACTATACTTTAACATGCTTTATTTATCTTTTACATGAGATAATTTGGGGAGGATCCTACTAAGTATACTATTATAATCAACCAATGTATAAATAAACTATTTTTAGGTCAATGGGATAAGGATGAAGATTGGTCTAGATATTACTAGTTCATGGTTTTTACATGAGTTTCTTGGGATTTATGGTTTCTTCTGTCATTACCTTTTTGGTATTTGTAGTTTCTTTTTTAGTTGTTTTTGTACTATATGATATTGCATGTATACAATTAGGATTTATTTTATATATATGTCTAAGTAGGTTTGTATTGGTGTATTTATCTTATCTCTCTCTCTCCCTCTTCTATATGTTTTTTAGAGGGTAGTGCCTCTCATTATAAGATTATTATACTCTCGATGGTAGTTGCTAACACAGGGCCTACTGGAGGCAGGATTCAGGCAATCATCATCTCCTTTATCTCATTGTTATCCCATTATGGGTACCCTTTGTGGGAAGAGGGTTGTGATAGAGTGGTATTAAAGGATTTAGTTTGAGGGATAGGATGATGTTTAGAGTTAGGCATGGTGATATTGCATGGGTTGGTAGGGAAATGATGTCATCTAAGTTTAGTAAGTAATATAAACCTGGGAGACCGTCTGAGACATGGGTATTTAGATCCCCCTATGATATGATGCATGGACCTTTAAGTTTACTGAGCCAACTAAAAAAAGTGATAATGGTTGTGGGGTAGAGACCTAGGAAAGTATCATGCATAATTATTTTGTGTGATTGTTTCTGAAATGGGTAGACCTTGTTATAGGTTAAAACCTTAACAAGATAAAAATTAATTAATTAATGTTAAGTATTCAATATTCTAGTTTTTAGATATATAAACATGTGTTCTTCTTACAACTATGGCTCTAGGTCGATGTCCTCATCTGGTTCATGCCAAAGATATTCAGTGGGATGTTCCAGAAGATCATCGTATAGTGGAGTTCGATGATTAAGAAACATGGAGGACACTCTAAGAGTTTCAATTCCATAGTATACAAAAGTATGAGGGATCTATTTCAGATTCAGTCACAAAATACTAGTTGGAGGAGGTTGAGATATCTTTCAATTAAATCCATTATCATAAGGAGCACTGGGTTTTGTCGACTATGATAATGATGTGTAGAGCAGTGAGGTAGTGATGGTTCTTGTTCCTTGGGGATCGTGATGAGTTGGAAATCAGATGGGAGAAAATTTGAGACCATTTTTGAGTAGAGTTTCTTTCTTAAACTATAAAGGCGTCCAATATCCAATATATGTTTAACCTTTGATAGACGAGTTCCAGCTTGTGAGAGTTTGGGATCTATTTTAGGACCCTTCTACGATATTCTTCATACCTTTTTTCGTATGAGGAGACTAGGTAGAGGAATTTTAAGGAGGATTTTCATCCAAATATCTAGATTCAGGTCACCCCATTTATGTTGAAGATGTATCTTGAGGTTTTGGAGAGAGTAGAAGTCATTGAGAGGACATTGACCCGAACTATATCATCATAAGAGGGTAGTCTTTAGGATTCTTAATGAATAGATATGTAGTCTGGGGTTCCTAGTTTCTTAGACAGAAGAGATTACGGTTAGCCTGGGGTAGGTCCCATCCCTCATCATCTCATTTATCTAAGGGTGGCTACTCTAAGACCTATGCTAAGGGATAAAATGTGTGTTTTAACTATGGAGGGAAATGTCTTTATTAGCAAGAGTGCCTAAAATTTATGATCATTTTGTGTGTGTTAGTTGTTCCACTTCAGGCTCCTCTATTGTGGTAGTTTTAGCTGAGAAAGCAATAGAAGAATGTTCCAATTTTGGATCAGTAGAGAGTATATGGGGTAGGAAGAGTACATCCATGTGACACTCCTCGTCCTCATATATCAGAGCATGGACATGTAGGTGTTCATCATTAGGGTCATAGAGGTCATAAATCATGTCATGATTAGCTTCATGCTTTATAATTACCAAGATTGGGTGATCTAGGAATCATTCTAAGAACCATTTTCTTATTTTATACATGGGTTAATGCTTTATTTGATTCAAGAATGACACACTCCTTTGTATCACCTAACCTCATCCATGCTTTGGGACTTTAGGTAGAGATTATTCCAGTTCCCTTGGCATTGACTATACCAATTGGAGGTTGGGCTGACTTGTATGAAGTATATAGAGACTATGAGCTAGTACTAGGGATACACTACTCTTGGGGAGATTTTATATGTTTACAGATACATCCATACGACATCATCCTCAACATGGATTGGTTGTATACAGTGTAGGATATCGTGGATTACTTTATGAGACTGTTTGTGTTCTATGATGATGGTGGAGAGACAGCGGTGTTTTTTGGTGAGCCAGGACCTTGGATGGGTTGGAGGCATGTTCCATCCTTATCTTACTTGATGCCAAAGTTAATGTTGAGTTCATCAGAATTTAAGCAGTTAGTGTTTCCCAGGGTCATATAATATTACCCTAATGCCTTTCCAGAGGAGGTTGTAGCATTACTCCCTTAATGAGATATCAAGTTTAGGATCGAGATATAGTCAGTAATATCTCGTATCTCGATGTATCTATATAATATGGTTCCTTATGAGTTGTGAGAGTTGTGAGTACAGCTCGATGATCTATTGCAATGAGGTTGTGTTTGGTCAATTTTCTCACCTTAGGGTGCACCGATTTTGTTTGTGAAGAATTATTATAATAGTTTGTGACTTTTTATCAGCTATCATCACTTGAACCAAGTGATTATAAATTATTTTTGTCCTATTTATGTATATTGATGATTTATTCAATCATTTTAAGGGATCAAGTTGGTTTTTGAAAATATATTTACGTTCAAGCTATCATCAGATGCATTTGAAGGATGGGGATATTTAGAAGAATGATTTCTGATGTCATCATGGGCATTACAAGTTTGTTGTGATGTTTTTCAGTGTGAATAATGCTCCATTTGTGTTCATGGGATTGATGAATGAAATTTTCATAGAGTTCCTATATAATTTTAAGGTGGTTTTTATCGATGAAATTATTGTGTACTATGCATCTAAATAAAAGTGTGTAAATAATAGGTGTTCCATATTATGAGTTATTTATTATCAAAATTTGTTTGGGAATTTTTCAAAAGTGTGAGTTTTGGGATGGTGAGGTTCATTTCTTGGGGCATGTGGTATCCAAGGAGGGAGTATATGAGTATCCTTAAAAGATAGAGGCAATTGTTTCTTAGTAATCCTTCAAGACAGTGGAAATTTTAAAAAAATTCCTTGGTCTTGCTAGCTATTATAGTAGGTTTGTAGTAGATTTATATTAGTTTGTGAATCCTCTTATATCCTTGACCATAAAGGATCAATCATTCTTATGGATCGGCCAGTGTTAGGTAGCTTTCGAGTACCTGAAGGAAAAGTTGGTTAGTTCTCTAGTCCTTTGTTTGCCTGTAGAAGGAGTTTAGATTTAGATTTTTTGTGATTTTTTTCATCTTGGGTTGGGTTATGTTATGAGGCAGTATAAATTGGTTTTTTCTTATGGGTCTCGGTAGTTACATATTCATGAGTTTAATTATATCACCCATGATCTTGAGTTGGTGGAAGTTGTGTTTTCTTTGAATTTATGGCGACATTACCTCATCGACAATAATGTTTTGGTTCTTTATGACCATAAAATACTGAGGTATGTATTCTACCAGTGTGACTTGAACTTTAATTAGCATCATTACATGGAATTATTTTAGGATTGCAACATCAATATTTCATATACTCTAGGAAATGGAAATGTTGTATCTGATGCACTAATCAGGAAGTCGTGTAGTGGTGTCATGCGTAAATCTGGATATTCCTAGAGAGTGATGGAAGAACTCTTAGGGAAACATGTATATTTGGGATAGATTGGAGGAAGAGGTTATCTTTTAGAGATTAAAGTTCATTCATCTTTAGTGTAGTGGGTGGGTTAGTTCTGATTATGAGATTCTAAGGTGGTGGTATAGAGGGACCAAGTTGTCTTTAGTGATTCCCCTGATGGTTGGTCTGAGGATGGACAACACTGGGTATTATTTTAGAAAAGGATTTTTTCATTAAATGATGTGTAAGATGGTTCTCTATTAGTTTCATAGCTCACCCTTTTTGGTACATCCTGATGTGAAGAATATGTACTAAGCTCTGAGAGGTCATTTTTGGTGTTCTGGGTTGAAGCATGTAGTTGTAGAGTTTGTTTCTCGATTTTTAGTTTTCCATAAGGTGAAGGATGAGCATCATGTTCCCAATAATTTTCTCCAACCATTATATGTTCCCCAGTGGAAGTGTTAGGACATATTGATGGACATCATTACTAGTTTACCTTTATCTTTGGGATTCTATGATGCTATATGGGTGATAGTAGATTTTTTAAGGAAATCAACCCACTTTATAGTGATTAGATATTCAAGATCAGTGGATGTTTTTTTGAGGAATTATCTGGAGGTGGTGGTGAAAATACATGGAGTCCTGAGGATGATCATCTCTAATTGAGATCAATGTTTTACCTCCAGGGTGTAGAGAGGTCCCCAACATGCTTTTGAATCTTATTTATGACCTATCACTAATTTTCATCCATATATTGATGGTCAGAAATAATGGACCCTCTAGACTCTTGAATACATGTTTTTCTATTATGTATTAGATTTTTTTGTTTCAAATATGAGGCACCTGCCCTTAGTCAAATTTTATTACAATAATAGTTTCTAATACACCATTGGTATGGCACTATTTGATGATTTTTATGGATGACCTTTTCATTCTCCTTTTTGTTGGGCCAAGGTCAGAGAGGTGGTAATTCTCTGGCCGAAACCAGTACAAAATATAATAGAGATGTTTCGGGTAATTAGTGAGAGGATAAAGGTAGTGCAGGATCATCATAAATTCTATGTAGATCATAATAGGAAACCTTTGGAGTTTAAAAATGGACATCATGTGTTCTTGAAGGTGAATCCTCATCATAGGAAGTGAAGGTTTGGTTATGGAGGTAATCTTTATCCCTGATTTGTTGGAACCTTCAAGGCATTGGATCATGTTGGAGTCGTGGTGTATCATATAGTACTTTCCCACAGATTATCTAGATACATAATGTTTTTCATGTATCGTAGCTCTTTCATTATCTTCATGATGACTCTCATGTCAATTATTGGGATAAGATTAATGTTGATGATGATGCAACCTTCAAGGAGTAGCCTATGGAAATCTAGTACCGTTGGGAGAAGGTGTTGTGTGGTCATGTTATTCCCTTAGTTCATGTCTTGTGGTGGCACAATAGTATGGAGGCGAGTACCTAGGAACATCAATCATAGATTTACAATCAGTTCCCTGATCTGTTTTATACTTAGCTCTTATCTTGTATCATTATTTGTTTTATGGATGTTGACCTTTCTAGTTTATGAGATGGTTCACTCTTGTTACTTACTGGTAACCTTTCTCTGTCTTGATAGGTATCTCCCCTAGGAGAGTGTTTAGGATCAACTTGCTACTATTTCATGGTTTCCCATTATTACTATGGTGATGTGGTTGAGATCCTATTATGGAGATATCCTTTAGATTTATCTCGCATGGTGGATATTTGGATAACCCCTTTTCCTATTTTTTTATCTTGGTTTTTAATTCTCTAGGATGATAATGTTTTGATAGGTATTTGATGTAATTACTTAGACCTTCTAGGCTGTTACTTTGTGGGGGATCTAGTGATTGAGGTGCTTGTGGAAGTACAGAGGTGTTTGGATGAAAATATATTATTTTATAGACTGGTGGTAGAAACCTAGAAGTATCACCCTATGGTAGCTTCTGATGGTAGCACCTGATAGTATCAGTTGTGTGGATCGGCTAAGTGAGCGATCGGTTATGTGGATTGTCTATGTGAGTGATCAGCTACATAAGCGATCAACTATGTGCATCCTCTATGTGTCTATACTAGCTACATGAATCATCTACATAGCTAAATCGACTATGTAAGTAGGCTATGTGTCTATTCAGCTATGTGAATCGGTTATGTGGCTAGATCAGCTACGTGAATCGTCTACGTGGTTGGATCGGCTATGCGGTTGGATTGGCTATGTGGCTGGATCGGCTACGTGGCTAGATCGGCTACATGAATTATATATGTTGATGAATATGATATGTGGATAATTTTTCTTCATGAAAATGGTTATGTGGTTCTTTTTTCTATATAGGGATTTCGGCTATATGAAATCAACCACATGGATTTTTCTGAAAGTTTTGTGAAAATAGTCATATGGGTCTTTCAGCAGTGTGAATCAAGGGAATTAAAAGACCATTTCATCAAGGATAATTATATCCTTGATTTTCTTTGATGAATGAGGTTATAAATGAGTCATTTTTCATAGAGTTTAATGAGATATGTAATAATTTTTTAATTAAATATCTTGCAGTATAAAATTCTAATTGTCCAGTATCTTTTGACTTGAAAATGAAGATCCATCCTTCATTCCTTCTTATTTTCTTTACCTCAAGGATAGAGGTTCTGAAGCCCTTCCCTTAGAGTCATGTAAACCTACTATCATTGGTTTGAGTTTCTTATAGTAGTGATTACATCTTGTGTGTGTCCCTATTTTTGGTGTAGTGAATTGTGTGAAGCTTCTCTCTTCATGTGTTTTGGAAACCCTTTAACAGGGATCGATTCTTGGCTCCCAATGTTCAATCCATGATGATCCAAGGTACATTCTACCTTTTATCTCAAGTTTCTTTGATTTGGATCCTCCCACTTCCTCTTTCCATGTGACAACAGTTTCTATTTGTTGTTCTAATGGGGTTTTATTGGCTGTTTATTGGTATGGTTGTGGCACAACATCCTTAGAGGGATATAGCTTCTTACGGGTGAGGTGATCAGGATTTACAACGTTGTTCTGTTCTCGTGTGAAAAACATTGACACCTTTGAGGTGGGGGATTCATTTATTCTCCTATTTATTTACGTGAAATTGTAAATTTTGCATGGTTTGTCCCTTTGGATGGAAATGGAATTAACCTAATAAATATTTAATCAGATTAATAATGAATTGGATTGTGATCATAGGTCGATGTTTGATGTCATGATAATGGTTTGGATCTTTTTTTACTAGATAGTGTGCTCTATATGTTATGCTTGTTATCATGTTTTTTTATGATATATATTACCATGTTTTTCTTGATCAAAAATGGTAAATAACTTAAAATTATTGATTGTAAATTGGTTGTCTAAATAATTAAAGAAGAGTCATGTCAAATCAATCTTGTGTTTCTTATAATTTAATGGTAATTAAAATTTATGAAATATGCATGATAAATTAAATATGTTCTTCCATAATAATGAAATTGATAAATAATGTGAATCATGATAATTCTTACTGATAATGTTGAAATGAAAAGGCATGTTAATGAGAATTATACTTCTCTAAGTTTGTTGAAACTAGTTTTAATGCTAAGAGCATGTTTAGATTTTGATAGATTTTTATATCTTGATTTATTAGGTTTCTCATAGTTGGAACCTGAGAATAATTAATTGGTTAATTCAAGATGTAATAAAAAAACAGATGTTTGATAAATATAATTACTAGGTTCTGGGTTTCCCATATGCTTGAGAAGGTTGAGTGCCTTGAGTTTGGAGTCGTGTGAGATCGTTTATGTGTGAAGGTTGGATGCCTTTTTTTAGGACCTGGATTTCCCTATTTTCTACTCTTATTTGTTTACTTATATTTTGTGAGGTTCTTTAGATTTTATCTTCACTTTGTGGTTTTATATGAGCCTGGGTTGGCTAAGTTTGGGATGGATGAAGTGATGTGGGCGGGGAGGTCTGGATGATGTGGCTGCAATTGATGCTTGTTATGGTGAGATGCATCAGGATATGAACTTGGGTTTCAGGGATAATTGTAATATCTTTATTTTTTATGAATTATTATTTATTTCTAATAAATTAAATTTCTTTGATAGCATGCATTACACACAACACTTAGTTTTAACAAACTGTGATATATTATTAATATTATTATTTAAACACGACTGTTATAAACTATATGTTAAAATTAGTGATATGAATAGTAATAAAAAATTAAATATTAATTATAATGGTTTTATATAAATAAAATATATTGATAAAAAAAGTACTAAATTCTTAGAAATAACTTTATATGTTTGGAAAATATTATTTTCTCAAAAAAATGTTTTTTTTTTGAAAAAATAATAAAATTAATTTTTGAAACTTTTAGAAAATTAATTTTATAAAATAAACTTCATTTTTGAAATCAAAATGTCAAAATTTTCTTATGGTGAATTTTTGGGATTTTTCTGAAAGGATTAATTTTTCAGTGAATAGTGAAAAATACTGGTTTTTATTGAAAAATGTATTTTTGTTTAAGTAATTTATAAGGTAAATTTTTGTTTTAAATGGTTTTAAAATTAAAATTTTATAAATTATATATCTATTAATACAATTTAGTTTATTTTAATCATTTCCGTATTTAATTTTGATATGAAAACTTTTTGAACTTTTGAACTTTTTCTCTTTGGAAAATTGTCTTCTTGTCGTCCCTGTGGGTTTAATTTTAAATTAAATTTTTCCACTTCAGTGAATTTAATTAGGAAAAATGGATTCAGTATTTTGAATAATAATAATTTATATTATATAATAAGTTCAAATTAATTTTTTACCCTAAAAAATAGTAAAAATAGTAAAAACTATTTACCATGATTAAGGTAAAAATTGGTTATCAGGGGTTAAACTAGAAAGATAAGGGTTAAAAATGATCCAAAACTTTTTCAATGCCCATTTTATGGATATATTTCCAACTTATATCTTATATTATCTATAATTTTTCATTTTTTATCCTTTTGGTATGATAAAAACATGGGTAAACCTTTTTCTTTTCAAAAAATTGCAAGTATGTCACTCACCTCACTTATAAAAGGCCGACCCTTATTCTCTCTTATTAACACTTACAAAACTCTTTATTTCAGCAAATAACTACCCAAATAACTTCCCTAATTCCCTCCTCCAATATTATAATCCTTATTTTGGTCATAAATACATCCTAATAATTCTTTTGGTGAAAACCAAAAGAAGTTTTTTGAAGAAGCGGTAACACCCCTAACCGAGCGTTTTATTTATTTATTTCTATACCTCCTTAAATTATTATTAAATTGTGATGATATAATAACATAAATATATTATATATACTTATATTTTTTATGCTAAGTTTGTTACCTACAAAAAACTCATCTTCCATCAAGTGGGATATGGAATCATCATCTATGTGTATAGCGGACTACCGCCTCGCAAACCGATGTTATTCATTTTCCATCACCCCTCTCATAAGTGAATATAATGTTGGATTTAATATTTATATATGAAATTTATGATATTATTATACTTTTTAAATTATTTTATCACATATACCTTCGTAATTTTCATTCTTTGGTAAAATGATAATGTTGATCATGTGTATGACGGACTACCGCCTCACAAAGTGATGTGATTCATTCACACTTTACATGGAAAGTAATAAGGGTAGGTTTAATGAAAATATGTAATTAATATGAAATAAAAATTATTATTTAATTTCAATATATTATTTACCTTTCTTTATTTAAATCCTTCTAGAAAATGGAAACACCGTTCATGCATACGTACGGCCTACCGTCTCCATGAATGATGTATTTCATTTTCTATCTCTAAATATTATGGATTACTCTAAAAAAATATATAATTAATATATATTATATTTATATAATTTTTAAAAATATTTATATTATTTAACCATGATAAAATTAAGAGGATCAAAAATAAAAAATCGAAACATACATGAAAAGCAAAGCAGTTATTGCCAGAAACGTGACTTTAACATGGAAATGTTAATAAACAGGTAATAAAAGGTCATAGGAAAATCATATATGGTATGATATATATAATTATTATTCTTTAATAGATTTATAATAAACTTATATTTATTATATATGAGTTTTCAACATGTACTAAGGAAGTCAAGACTTAAGGTAAGGGATTTTTGTCACAATTTACCTTCCTTGAGACATATGTTATGTTATACACATATCTTCTTTTATGAGGTATATATATATATATCCCCTTTGAAACTTAATATCATGAATTTATTTATTATCATGATATTTTAAGTTTTATTTAATTTTATTCCTTCATGGGTCTCATAATTCAATGTTACCAAAGTTGTAAATATTTTAAGTTATAATCTCATCGTTTATCATGATTGTTTATGATTATGTTTCCAATAATGAAATAATATGATTTATTTATAAATAAACACATGAATTTTATTATCCTATGATTATTTCATGAGAATACATTTTTTCACTTCATTTTCCTCTCTTTATTTACTCAATAATTCAAAATAATGTTTTTAATAAAAATCACCTTTATTTATCTCTTTGGTCAAAAACCATTTTTCTCCTAAAACCATTTTTTCTAAAAATGTTTTTAACATTATCTAAATGATTTATTAAAGACATTTTT
This sequence comes from Viscum album, assembly GCA_963277665.1. Taxonomy (NCBI): domain Eukaryota; kingdom Viridiplantae; phylum Streptophyta; class Magnoliopsida; order Santalales; family Viscaceae; genus Viscum; species Viscum album. The sequence continues at coordinate 1,417,615,845 of OY728120.1, forward strand.
ACCCATATTTTAATTTTTTACGAAAAAAATTAAATTAATATTCATGTCATTTTCCAAAAAATACCCATTTGGATTTTTCCAAAAATGTAAATGGAATCTTCATTTTAACATGTAAGGAAGGAACAAAATTATCCACCATCATAACCAATCATTTATTTGAGGCTTCCTTTATAAACTTACAGTTTTATTTTTAAATAAAATTATTTTAAAAATATATATATGATTTAAAAAGTGTTTTCCAAATTTTAAAGGATATTTTCCTCAAGAAATGTTTTAAATAATAGTTATCTAAGATGATATCTGTTGATATTACCTATTCCTTAATGGGGATATGATTTAAGGATACCATTCTTATTCTTTATCTAATTTTTTGTTTTTTATGATGGAATTATTTTTATAAAACCTATTTCTCTTCCACCGGTTACACCATGAGGAAATTCTTATAAAACCTACTTCTTTCCATGAGTTATAATATAATGAAATGATGAAATTATTATGAAACCTATCTCTTTTACACATGTTGTGATATGAGTAAATGTTTATAAATTCCATTTTATTTCATGGGTTATGATATGATGAATGTTTTATGATCTTGCGGTGCACATACGTATGATTTTAATTATGTGAAGGGTGAGGCATATATCTCCCTCCAATGCATTGGGTAAATATTTTTTATATCATGGGATAGAAAGGACTAGAATAGTGAGTGAATCCGATTCAATAAGGTAATTTTTCCACTATGATGGTCTTGGGAGTGAACCTTTAATACTATTATGGTTTAGGGAGTGAACCCATTCCACTATGATGGCCTTGGAAATGATCCTCAACTATTATGGAAATGATTTTATGTGCTTATGTGTATGCCACAATTTTGTGTCTTATTCCAATGTTATGCTCTCATGGATTGTGTTATTTTATTTCCTTAGGATTTATGTCTTATGAACTTCTAATATTTATTTCATGAATCAAGATTTTTATCTTTGATATGTGAGTTATGGTTTTTATATGTTATGCTCGTGTTCTCGTACCTTTATTCTCATATTATGCTTACGTATCTCCCTTATTTACCCTTACTAAGCATCTTATCTCACCCTTTAATATGTTTACTTTCCCCATTTTATGAAGAAATTTATTATGTATGATATGTATAATATGGGTGATAGTTATTAAGAACATAATGGGAGATGATGTAGTCCACATATGAACCAGTTGTTTATGTTTCCATGTTTCCAAAGGCACTATATCTTTATGATCCTAGGATGTGTGTTTGTATATTGTAATTAATGTTTATCTATAAAGATACAATATCTATGTATTAAAATACTAGGTTACTATATTTGGTATCAGAGGATAGTTTTATTTAACCTTTGGAATCTAGAATAAGAAAACTTTAGTGAGATCCCTAAGGACGTGTTTAAGGATAAGTCTAAGAATGAGTCAAAGTATAGGAAAATATCCTAGAATTCTGGTAAAGGATAGAATAATTGGATTCCAATAAATTATATCCTTGTATGGATAATACAAATGGATATAGATCTAGCACAGAGGTACCTAGGGGTAATAACCCTGAAAATGGTGCATTAATCTAAACTCGATCATCACATGGTGTACAATAACGATCCTTGTTGCACACCTGGTTTGACACTCCTAGGGTATGTTATTTGAAAATTCAAAAACTCTTTATGAATCATCATAAAGGATTTAAATAGATGATGACTATGAATGAACTAGTAAAAAACTACAGTGTCATGTATTAAAAAGAATGTGTCATGATTTAGACATCCTATAAGTGATTTTTCATGATTATATGGTTCCTCACTATGATTATTATTGTTTACACTACATTTTTTGGTTTTAGTAAATGGTTGGAACCCAAATGAACCATGTTAATGCTGATTGTGATGGAAAATGAAACGGTTTTCCTCCTCGTGAGCCAAACTTTATGGGAGATAGAATGAAAAATCTTGTTTTTATGCTCACGTAAATTTCTCAAGCCATGAATCATGCAGAACTTCCAAACAATAAAAGGAGGGAACAATGATATATTAATTACTTAGTATTGAAACATCCACCTTCCTTCAATGGATCCATTGATCCATTGGTTTCTAAGTAATTGATCGATACCACTAGAAAGATATTTTATATTCTTTAGTGTTTGGAACATGAAAAAATAATTTTATCTATCTATCATTTGGAAGGTGAAGTAGATCAATGGTGGACTCTCATCAATAATACAAGGGGACGTGATGAAATTGACACCATGGATTGGGATGAGTTCAAGAACTTATTTTTCAATGAGTACTTTCCTCTTATTCTTCATACAAATAAGGATAAGGAGTTCCTTGAGCTAAATAAAAGATATGATGAATCTATTGGTACCTATAAGACAAATTTTACAAGACTTTCAAGGTATGCTTTTGATATTATCATCCAACCTGAAAGTATGGTTGATCGATTCTTCATTGGTTTAAAACCAAGTATCTAATAGAAATTTTCCAAAAGAGGCTTTAGTAGATATAAAGATATTGTTCTATGTGCTATCATGGTGGAAATGGAGGTTGGAGTTACATATCAATCTCATGGTTTTGATAAGAAGAGAAAAATGGAATTCAAAGGAAAATATAAAACCGTAAAGAAAATAAGATTAGTTTTCCTTTATGATAAAAGTGTGGGAATAAACATGGATGAAATTGTCTTAAGGTGAATAGTAAAGTTTTAATTGTGGAAGGGAAGGTTATTATGCAATCTAATGTTGAAGTGATGGGAATAAGTTAGCTAATTATGCAAATAGAGAGAAAGATCTACAGAATACACCACCCACATTACAATGTTTAAAATAAAAGGAGTATGGGTATTATGCTAACCAGTACCCAAATCTGAAGGTTAATAATTATGATTGACCTCATCAACCTCTTAAGCAGAGAGACAAAGGGAAATATCATGTGATCACTATTTCTGATGAGGGGTGTGATAAAGACATAGTGAAAGGTATACTTAACATCCACTCTAAAACTGATAATGTATTATTTGAATTTAGATCTACCCATTATTTTATATTTGAATAATTTTATAAGGGTATCAATATTTCACCCAAATTATTATATGTGGAATCAATAGAAAAAACCCCTAATCGTACAATGATCGTATCTTAAGCCTATGATTCTTCTCTGATTGAAGTTTATGAGAATGTGCTTCCTGAAAATCTTGACATTATTTATCTTGTTGAATTTGATTTTATCTTAGTCATGGATTGTATTTATCTACATAAATCCCACATCAATTATTGGGGAAGTGAAGTAACATTTGATATTCCAAACCAATCTATGATCGTTTATCAGTGTGATGGTAAATATGAACTTCCAATAGAAATCACATCCATTGTATGGGTTTTGATTCCTATTAAAGAGGGGAATTTATCTCCAATGGTTGGAGAGAAACTCAACATCAAGGATACACCTGTTATGTGGGAGTTTTTTATGTATTTCTAGAATAGTTGTATAGCCTTCAACTAAAACGTGATGTTGAGTTCTCAATATAACTCATATCTGGTGCCATGCCGATTTCAAATTCTCTATATAAAATGGACCCAATTGAGTTGCAGGAATTGAAAATGAAACTCTAGGAGAACCTTTACAAGGTATTCATTCATCCAAGTGTGTCACATTGGGTTTCACCTATTATTTTTGTTAAAAAGAAAGATGGATTGATGTGATTCTACATTGATTATTAGGAGCTTAACAAGATCACAATCAAGAACAAGTATCTTATAACCTGTATTGGTGACCTATTTAATCAACTTCATGAAGCTCAATACTTTACCAATATTTACCTTCAATCTATATATTATCGATTAAGGGTTAAGATAGAGGATATACACAATACAGCATTCCATACAAGGTATGGACACTATGAATATATAGTGATTTCCTTCGGTCTTGATAATTCCCGAACTATATTCATGTATTTAATGAATAGAGTCTTTAGATATTACCTTGATCAATTTTTGGTAGTCTTTATAAATGATATTCTTATCTATTAAAATAGAAAGTAAGTGGATGAAGATCACTTGAGAATTGTACTAAAGTACCTAAGGAAGAAGAAATTATATGAAAAAATTACAAAGTGTGAATGTTGGCTACAAAAGGTTTTATTTTTGGGTTATATAATATCAAGAGAGGGTATATTGGTATATCCATAAAAGTTGGAAGCTATTGAGTATTGGAAAAAACCAATCATGGTGACTTAGATCTATAGTTTTCTTGGTTTAGATAAATATTATTGATGGTTTGTAGAGAATTTCTCATGACTATCTAACCCACTCACCAAGTTAACTCTGAAGGGGTACAAGTTCCTCTGGATAGATGAATGTGAGGAAAATTTTAAGGAACTAAAGAGAATATCAGTCAGTGCACCTATGCTTACATTACCCTATAGTGGAGAAAGGTTTATAATTTATAGTGATGCATCCAAGAAGGGAATGGGATTTGTTTTATGCATAATGACAGGGTTATAGCTTATATGGTTCCCACTTAACTAAAAAGTGGATTTTTAAAAATACAAAAAAAATTGATTGTAGACATGGTTATAGCTTATGACTCATGAAAATTGAAGTTTTATGATAAAAATTAACCAACTCATGATTTGGAATTAGTTATAGTAATTTTTTCATTAAAGATATGGAGGAATTGTAATTATAAAGAAAAGTGTGATATATATACCGATCACAAATTTTTAAAGTATATATTCACATATAAGGATTTGAATATGAGCCAGAGAAGATGGTTAAAGCTAATTAAATATTATGACTACTCAATACATTACCACCCTAGGAAAGTGAAAAAGGTGGATAATTCCTTGAGTCGAAAGGATTGTACTATCTTATCCATTATGAGGATCACAAAAGACCCAATATTTATATATCTTCACAAGATAGATCTAGAAATCTAGAAAGAATGGAAGAAATATTATCTTGCTCAATTGAATGTTCAACCATCTATCCAAGTAAATATTAAATAGCTACATAAAGAATATGTAGAGATTTAAAAGAAGTTTAGAAATGTTCATGAGTTTAACCTTGATCATGACGAAATAATAAGGTTCAAGAACCATGTATGTGTTCTATCCATACTAGATTTGAATAAGTTGTTATTAAAGTAAGCTCATAGTTATTCATTATCTATTAATCCTGGAAGTACAAAGATGTATATAGATTTGAAAGAGTATTTCTAGTGGGATGACATAAAGGGAGATATTGTAGAGTTTGTATCTTGGTGCTTGGTATATTAGAAATTTAAGGCTGAGAGGAAAAAATATAAGGGGATGTTACATCCATTACCTATACCAGAATAGAAATATGAAAACATTACCATGGATTTTTTCATCAGACTTTCCAAAACGTCTAAAGGGGATAATGTTATATGGGTTATAGTAGATCACCTTAAAAATTCAGCACACTTCTTCGCTATTATAGAATACTTATATCTTGATTATATTTACATAATATACATTAAGGAAGTGGTAATGTTGCATAGAGTACCAGATTCCATTATGTTTGATCGGGGTCTAAGATTTACCTCAAAGTTCTAGCAAAGTCTTCAATAGGATCTAGATATGGAGTTAAGTTTTATCACCGCATATCATCCTCAGAAAAATGGTCAGTCTAAGAGAATAATTCAAACCCTATAGGATATGTTGAGATCATATTTTATGGATTTCAAAGGTGGTTGGGATCAACACCCATCTCTAGTTGAGTTTTCATACAAAAATAGCTTTTACTCAAGCATTCATATGGCGCATTATAAAGCCCTCTATGGAAAGAAGTAATGATATCCAATAAGATAGAATGATATTGGAGAAAGAAATATATTGGGACCAGATATAGTTAAAGAAATGGTGTAGAATTTTATACCCATTCAACAACACATCAAGATATCTCAGAGTCGGCAGAAAATTTATGTCAACAATCACTGGTGTGATCTAGAATTTAAAGTTGGTAACAATGTGTTTTTAATAATTTCTCAATGCAATAAATTAATGGGATTTGGAAAGAATAGTAAACTAATCCATAGGTATATCAATACCTTTTAAATTCTTGATCATATTGATATGGTGGCCTATCATTTGGTGCTTCCACCAAACCTCTCTCAAGTTCATGATGTGTTCCATGTATCTCTCCTGATGAAGTACATACCTGATCCTTCACATGTACTAAACTCAGAGTTTATACCATTGAATCAGGATCTTTATTATGAGGAATATCTAATGGATATTATGGATCATAGAGAGAAAGTGTTTTAATAAAATATTGATCCCCTAGTCAAAGTTTTTTGGTGAAACCACCAGTTTAAAGAAGCTGTGTGGGAACCTGAGGAAATAATGAGGCGTAAGTATCCTCATTTGTTTATATTAGAGTGAAGAATTTTAAGGGAAAATTAATTTTAAGGGGCGTGGAATATAACACCCTGATTTTTTATGAATTATTATTTATTTTTAATAAATTAAATTTCTTTGATAGCTTAAGTTACATGCAACACTAAGTTTTAACAAACATCAATATATTATTAATATTATTATTTAAACACGGTCGTTATAAACTAGCCATTAAACTTAGAGATATGCATAGTAATAAATAATTTTTTAATATCAATTATAATGGTTTTATATAAATAAAATGTATTGATAAAAAAGTAATTAATTTTTAGAAAATTCTTTATATGGTTCGAAAATACTATTTTCTCAAAAAAAAGTTTTTTATTTCTTTTTTGTGAACAATAATAAAATTAATTTTTGAAACATTTAGGATATTAATTTTACAAAATAAAATTAATTTTTGAAATCATCATGTAAAAATTAGCTTAGGGTTAATTTTTGGTATTTTTCTAAAAAGATTAATTTTTCAGTGAATAGTGAAAAATACTGGTTTTTATTGAAAACTTCCTTTTCATTTAAAGAATTTATAAGGTTAATTTTTATTTTAAAATGAGTTTAAAAGTAATATTACCTCAATTATATATCAATTAATACAATTTATTTCATTCAAATAATTTTCATATTTAATTTTGATATAAAAACTTTTTAAACTTTTAAACATTTTCTCTTTGGAAAACCGCCTTCTTGTCGCGTCTACGGGTTTAATTTTAAATTAAATTTTTTCACTTCTATGAGTAGAATTTGAAAAAATTGATTCCATATTTAAAATAATAATAATTTATATTATCTAATAAGTTTAACTTAATTTTGTCCATAATGAATAGTAAAAATAGTAAAAAATACTTACTGTAGTTTAGGTAAAAATGGGTTTATCGGGGGTTAAACCTAAAAAATAAGGGTTAAAAATGATTAAAAACTTGTATAGAGACCATTTTATGTACTTATTTTGATATTATATCTTATATTATTTATATTGATCCATTTTGGAGCCTTTTTGCATGAGTAAAACAAGGGTACACCTTTTTATTTTCAAAAAATTACAAGTGTGCCACTCGCCTCACTTATAAAAAGTCACTCCTTCTCCTATTATATTCACACTTTCAAAACCATTTGGTTCATACAATACCCAACCAAATAAATTATTTGATTCCAAAATACCATCCTAAAATTATTATTTTCATTATAAAGTCAACCTAAGAAACCTTTTGGTGCAAACCAAAAGAAGTTGTCTGAAGAGGTGGTAACACCCCTAACCGAGCATTTTATTTTATTTCATCCTACACCTCATTAAATTAATATTAAAATATTATGATATAATAAAATTAGTATATTAAATATAATTAAATGTTTTATGTTAATTTAATTACCTATAACCATCTTCTCTTCCATCAAATGAGATGTGAAATCATCATTTGTGTGTACAGCGGACTACCGCCTCGCGAACCAATGTTATTTGTTTTCCATCACCACCTATCACAGATGGATATAATGATGTATTAAATATTTATACTTTATATATATGATATTATTATACTTATTTAATTATTATATAACATATACCATCATACATTCCATTCTATGGGAATACGATAATGTCGCTCATGTGTACGGCAGACTACCGCCTTACGAAGCGATGTGATTCATTCATGCTTTACATGGAAGGTAATAAGGATCATTTTAATAAAAATATGTGATATATATTAAATAAAAATTAATATTTAATTTTTATATATTATTTATCTTTGTTTCTTTTAATCCTTCAAGAAAATGGAAATAGTGTTTATGCATATGTACGACATACTATCTCCATGAATGATGTATTTCATTTTCTATATATAAATCTTATGGATTACTATAAAATCATATTTACTGAATATATTTTATATTTATAAAATTTTTAACATTCTTTATATTATGGAACCATGATAAAATTAATTGTACCAAAAATAAAAAATCAAAACATGCATGAAAAAACAAAGCATTTATTGCCTGAAACGTGACTTAAACATTGAATTGTTAATAAATAAGTAATAAAAGGTCATATATAAATCATATATTGCATGATATATATAAGTATGGTTATTTAATATATTTATAATAAATTTATATTTATTATACAGGAGTGTTAAATGTATACGAAGGAATTTGAGACTTAAGGTAAGGGATTTTTGTCTCAATTTTACTTCCTTGAGAGATATGTTATGTTGTGAACGTATATTATTTTATGAGGTATATATACATCTCCCATTGAAATTTAATATAATTTATTTATTTATTCTCGTTATATTTTAAGTTTCATTTAATTTTATTCCTTTATAGGTATTACAATTCAAAGTTACCAAAGTGGTAAATATTTTATGTTACAATCTCATCGTTTATTGGGATTGTTTATGATTATGTTTCTGATGATGATTTATTATGATATATCTCTCAAGAAACTTATTAATTTTCTTATACTCTATTTATTTCATGAGAATACATGTTTCCCTTCATTTTTCTCTCTTTATGTACTAAATAATTCAAAATAATGTTTTTAAGAAAAATCACATTTATTTCTCTCTTCTGTCAAAGACCCTTTTTCTTCAAAAACCATGTTTTCTAAAAAAAAATTCAAAATTTTTTTTTATCATTCTCTAAATTATTTATTAAATAAAATTTTATTCATGTTTTACTTTTTTACAAAAAAAAATTGAAATGAATCTTCATGTCGTTTTCCAAACAATGCTCATTTAGCTTTTATCAAAAATATTTTTTAAAGGATGGAGGCAAAGCCTCTTATATTAGAAAACAAGAAAAGTAACAGAGGAACAAGATGGGGAATGGTAAAAAATATCAAAAAATCTCAAATCAAGAAAATTATACACCCAACTTTTTCTTCACCCTTTCACCTAGTTTTCTTTCATCCTCCCGAATATCATTCCAGTCAACTCTTCCACATCTGCGCCCCCAACCTCTACTTTGAAACCTACTTTAAGGAAGAGATTTTATCCTTTAAATTATAGTTTCAGCATCTATTCTATCATATTCAAAGTTATTAGAATTATTCTCTTTGAATTTTTTAGGATAGTAATCCCTTTCCACCATTTCATCCACCTCCTTTGTTCCAATTGGTTCTCCATGAAGCATTTCAGAAGTGCCAAGATTGGCATCATGTATTTAAATAGAACAATCACTTTTTTTATCAGAAATAGGAGAATATTTACCTTCATTTTTTGGATCAACCACCACTTGAGAGTCAATAGGAGCTCTTGTCTTCTTGTAAAAAATAAGTTGAAAAGCCTCTTTATCTGCAGTGGATTTTGAAGAAGAATTTTTCTATAACAACCCTGCTCTTTATTACACACATAAACATGATTTATTACATAAACTTTCACTTAAGAAAAATCTGAGGATTTATAGTTATAGTGTCTTGTAAAATTAATAACACTATATATCAAGTTAGAACATAAAACACAACATATTTATTGAAAACTTCTTTTACATGACCACAACATTCCTTCGTACCTAGCATTACATGGGATAACCTGAGGACATGCATAAGAAAAAGGTGATTTATAAATCCCAGTAAGGGAGTAAACAATTAATAACATGAATAATATATTACATGTTATACAATTGTTATATCAATGGGTCACAAGAGAAACATGAACATAAAGGCATGATATATCATGATTATCATAACATGGAAATGTGGCAATAATATTTAACATGATATTAGCATGAGTAAACCCTAATTTCACTTGAATTATCATGATTAAATCCTCATTTCACTTGAATTATCAAAATTAAACCCTCATTACACTTGACTTATCATGATACTATTCTTTACCCAATGCATTGGTGTGCTATCAGGGCACACCCTTCTTAATCATTTCATTTTATGCATAAGTGTTCCACATGGATCATAAAACATGGATTCATTAAAAAGCATAATTTGTTCCAAGAATAATATATTTGGAATACATAAATTTAATTCCTCAATCATCAAGTACATTTTCATAAAGTTGAATACCATTTATATAGAAATGGGTATGGTATTCACTTACATGATGATTTTGGCATTGGAAATTTCGGTGTAACTTCGGCAGTATAACGACATCAAATAGAAATCTTAAAATGGGTTTATGAGATAAAAAGGGATCTATAATCATTTATACATGAAATTTAAAGTAATTGGGTCATGGAAAATAATATCCCAACATATGTAATGGAATTTATATGCATAATATAAAATAATTTCTTAAATGTAAATGAGGAGAGAGAAATTCCTTACAGAATTTCAGCATGGTAAGGGGTGTACATGGGAAGAATTAATGAGATATAAAGAGATATATCATCATTAAAACATTTAGGTAAGTATAGGTGAGGTTCTAAATCATACCACACCATTTTTAATTGAAAATAAAAGGGTATAAAAACATAAATAAACTTAGACAAAATGAGAAAGGAAGAAATCCCTTTCTTGGAACTGTGATACCAAAGGCTTGGGAGAGGCTTGATAGAGGATTATTAGGAGATTGGGGGACATTTGGAGGATTATATATAGAGGATTTCAAAGTTTAGTCGACCTCCAAAGGTTTTTAGTGAAGAGGAATGGGAGATTGAGTGGGTTTATATAGGAAAGGAGAGAGAATTCTTTATTATTTAGGTTTTGGACACTACACGTTAAACTAATCAAAACCAAAAACCATACCATGGTTTTTGGCCATGTTTTTTTCCAAATTGGAGTGGGAAAAAATATTTTAAAATTAAAATTTCTGAAAAAAATAAAAAAAAATTAGGCTTGATTATGTGGAGGTGAGTCACACTCTCAAAGAAATCATTTTAAAATGTTAAAATAGTTTATAAGTCTTGGAGGGTCCACTAAGGCATTGTAATATTAATAAAACAATTATAAAATCACATTATTTTAAATTTAAAACATATTTTGGCCGAATATAACTTTTATATTATTTTATTAAATCACTATTAGGTCATTATGATGTCATAAAATACATTATATATTTAAACGGTATTTAATTTTTGCCTAAAAATTGGACTGTCTCATAAAATTATGAAAAATTCACCATTAGATAATTTAGGCATCCTGAATCCAAAAATAATATTCATTTTATCTAAATAATTTTCTAAATATGTGAATTTTTAATTTAAAAATAAAAATTGACATTTATCGAAAATCCACGGGTTTTGACAAAAACAGCTTTCAAACCTTAATAAAAATTACAATTGTATTCATAAAAATTATAAGATCATTTATATTTAATAAAAATTAATTTAGTAATAATATTTTATTAAAATATTATTTAATCCAAAAATCCATTAATTCATCATAATATCTTTTTTAATTGAATATTAACTAAAAAACTATTTGTGATTTAAAACCCATTTACAAAGTAAAAATAATAAAATGAATGTATATTCATTATACAAAAAAATAATTCACATAATCATAGTGTTAGGGTCTTGTTACATATCATTTTATAACACCTTCATAATACCTAAGGGTAAGGTGTGTGATGGTGACAGACTCTTAGGGTGGCTCGGATAACATCTCTCAGGTGGTAATCTCTATCAACTTCCACTTCTCCCATAGGTGATTCCATTCAAACTTAACATATTGAAGCTTAGATTGGTATTGGTCAAGAGAAAATCTCAGTGACGCTACCTTCTTTTTGAGCTCTGACAAATGGGCTTTATATGGAGCAATTCTACTGGATGAGGCCATCTCTTCCTTTTTCTGAGTAAATTGGATTTTTAAAGCACTATATTTATACTAATTATGTGATCAATGTTCAATGGATATATTAGAAACAGTAAAAATTATTAACAGTATTTTAAAATCCAAAAACATAAAACTAAGGAAGTTCATATGTTTTATATAACCATTTTACATAATGATACATTTAATCAGATCAAGATAAATTTTCATTAATAAAAGTTTGGGTCGTTACAATATTTCCCCCTTAAGAAATTTTGTCCTAAAAATTTTCTTTTACCACACTAAAACAGATGAGGATAACTTTGCTTCATCGCTTCCTCTGATTCCCACGGTGCCTATTCAAACTTATGGTTTCGCCACAACACCTTGATGAGGGGCATTGTCTTATTTCATAGAACTATTTCCCTATGATCTTAGATCTTAACTGGCTTCTCTTCATAGGAGAGGTCATTCTCTAATGGCACCACCTCTGGATCGAGTACATGTGATTGGTCAGGTATGTACTTCCTCAAGAGTGATACATGGAATACATCATTTACTTGAGATAGGTTTAGTGGGAGTGCTAGTCGATAAGCCACTGCTCTAATGCGATCAAGGATCTCAAAAGGTTTGATGTACCTTGGACTAAGATTTCCCTTCTTCTCAAATCTCATAACTCTCTTCCATGGTGATATACGGAGGAATACCATATCTCCAACATTAAACTCTAGGTCTCGTCGACGATTATCAACATAGCTCTTTTTTCGATTCTGAGAAGATTTAATGTGTTGCTAGATGGTATTAACCTTCTCCACTATTTCTTCGACCATTTCTGGACCTAGGAGTTGTCACTCCCCAACTTCATCCCAACATGTCTATGTTCTACACCTCCTCCCATAAATGGCTTCATAAGGAGCCATTTGGATGCTTGAGTGGAAACTGTTGTTGTAAAAGAACTCAACCAGAGGAAGATGTTTATCCCATACTCCTTTTAAGTCCATTAAGAATGCTCTCAACATGTCCTCAATTGTTTGGATAGTCCACTCATATTGTCCATCAATTTGAGGATGATAAGTCATATTGAAGTTTAGATCAGTATTCAGAGCATGTTGGAGACTCTTCCAGAACTTAGAGGTGAATCTTGAATCTCGATCAGATACAATAGATAGTGGTACTTTATGCAGCCTTACCACTTCTCTAATGTATATTCATGTCAGTTTATCCAATGAGAAATCCTCCAAATTTTCAATGAAGTGTGTAGTATTTATAAGAATATCCACAACAACCCAGATAGCATTGTTTCCTTTGGATGTATTTAAAATTCTGGTGACAAAGTCCATGGTGATGTTCTCCCATTTCCATGTTGGTATGGGTAATGGTTACATCATCTCCTTGGACTTATACCTCTCGAAATTCACTTGCTGACATACCAAGCACTTTGATGTATACTTAGTGATCTCTTTCTTCATGTTATCCCACCAATAATTCTCTCATATATCTTAATACATCTTTGTGTTTCCTGGGTGAATGGAGAAATTCGAACTATGTGCATCATCCAAAAGTTCTTTCTTTAAATCCAGATTTGATAGAACGCATATTATTGACCCAAATCTCACAATTCCTTCTTCATTTACATTGAACTCTAAGGATTTCCCTTTTTTTATAGTTTCCACTTTCTTCTAAATTCCCACATCATCCTTTTTATCATCCTTTAACCTTTCCAAAATATGCGGTTGAGCAATCATTTGTGAAAGGATTGATGATATTACCTTCTTTACGATTCCCATGTCTATATTCATAAAATCTAAGAAGATTGGATCCTTTTAAATTCTTATCAATGACATAATCGTTGGGTCCTTTATACTTAGAGCATCTACCACCTTGTTCGCTTTCCCAGGGTGGTAATGGATTGAGCAGTCATGGTCTTTGATCATCTCTAACCATCTTCGTTGGCGCATGTTCAACTCTTTCTATGTAAATGTATACTTGAGGCTTTTGTGATCCATATATATTTCACACTTCTCCCCAAAGAGGTAATTCCGTCAAATTTTCAAAGAGAAGATTATTGTATCCAACTCCAGATCATGTGTTGGATAGTTTTTCTCATGATATGTAATGACTTTTTCATTTTTCATCAACACACAGCCTAGACCCTTCTTCGAAGAAACACTAAATACCACAAAAAGTTTTCCACTTGTGGGTAGTGTGAGCACGGGTTTAGTGATAAGCCTCCTTTTCAACTCCTTGAATATCTCTTCACATTCATCACTCCAAGAAAACTTGACTCCATTCCAAGTTATCTTCGTAATAGGGTTTGACAATCATGATAAATTTCTCAAAAATTAGCAATAATATCCAGCTAACCCTAGGAATATATGGATATCCTTCATCGATGTTGGCCTTGACCATCCCTCAATTGTAGATGTCTTGGAGGGATCCATAGATATCCCATTTCTTGTGATGATATGACCCAAGAATGATACTTCCTTCAACCATGACTCACACTTGTTGTACTTTTCATAGATCTTCTCCTTTCGTAAGGTCTCCAGTACAGTTCTTAGATGCTCCTCCTTGGTTTTGGATTATATTAGAATATCGTCTATAAAGACTACCAAAAATTTGTTGAGGTAATATCTAAAGACTCTATTTATCAATTACATGAAGATTTTTGGAGCATTAGTGATTCTGAAAAGCATTGATATGAATTCATAGTGCCTATACCTTGTACAAAAAGTAGTCTTGGGGATATCCTCCTTCTTCACCCTTACTTGGTAATATCTCGACCGCAAATCCACCTTGGAGAAGTATTATGCTCTACATATCTGATTAAACAAGTCATCAATTTGGGGAAGAGGATACTTATTCTTCATCGTGATTTTTTTGAGATCAAGATAATCAATGAAAAGGCACATTGACATATCATTCTTCTTGACAAAGAGGACTGGTGCACCCCATGGTGAAGTACTTGGGTGTATAAACCCTTTATCCAGATTCTTATGTAGTTGTTTATTTAGCTCCTCAAGCTCCACAATAGCCATTATATATGGATTTTTGGATATTAGAAATGCCACAGGTATAAGATCAATTGATAATTCAACATCTCTTTTAGGAGGAAGACCGGGAAATTCATTAGGAAACACTTCAGTGAATTCCCTCACAATAGGTATATCTTCAAGGATGGTTGCTTCATTAGACTCAATCATATGAGAAAGATACGTATACTCATAGGGCAGTAATATCCATGCTTGAGATGATGGTTCTAAAGAAGGTTCATCCTCCTCCTTGCACTTGTATAGAATCAGGGTTCAATTCACCATATGGAGAGTTATTTCCCTCTCATGGAAATTTATGTTGGCTCTATATGGGTAAATCCAATCCATGCCAATAATTTCATCAAATTCCACTAGAGGGAGTATGGAGAGGTTCTCCAGGAAGTCCAATCCAAAAATTGTGATAGGGGAGGAGTTATATTCTTGGGATGCAATGATTTCTCCACTTGTTGTTCTCACCAACAACTCTATTTCTATGATTTTTAGTGGTGTTGGGATTGTTCTACTAAAATTTTAGGATATAAAAGAATGCGTAGAACCAGAATCAAAAATTATTTTATCTATTATTGAATTAATAACTAGCGTACATGTCACCACTTCGTTTTCGGGGTTTGTTTCAGCAGTAGTGATGGAAAAAATATTTCCCTTTCTGCCTTGGAGGTTATTGGTTGCCTCTGAAAACCCTTGTCTTGGGGCACTGGTTTGCAAAGTGATCTGGTTCTTTGCAGTTGAAGCAATGAATAATGCGTTCAGGGTTGAACTGAGTGTTCCTCTCCTCTATCGCAGTAGCGGGTTTTTCTTTTCATCAATTAATGGACAGGTTCCCTTCTCTTCCACACCTAAATCATTTCCTTTTCCCCTTTAGGCATTTTCTAGGGTGATTCTTTTCTCACCTTTGGCAAGTGGGGTGCTGGAATTTCTTAGCATCGTTGGATTTATCCATCGGACCACTAGAATTAAAGTCCACCTTACGATTATTATCCCCATGATACCCCTGATATTTTCCAATCTCCATTTTAACTTTGAGTGAAAATCGTACAATTTCCTCATAGCTATCTAAGTCACAGATCACTAGGTATTTCTGTAGGCTAGGTTTTATCCCACCAAAGAAGCGGTCAACCTTTCATTTAGGGGTAATGAAAAAGCCAAAGGTGTATCATGAAATCCTTTTGAAGTTTTCATCATACACTTCAATAGATTCATCATATTTTTGCTTGAGGGCAAGGAAGTCCCTTTCCATCTTAAGTTGGAGGGTGCAAGGAAAATATTTATCAAAAAGCATTTTCCAGAAATCCTTCCATTCCAACACCTTGATCTCCTTCTCAGGATTCGTATTTTTGATCAATGTCCACCATTGATCAGATTCACCCTCCATATGATAATCATCCAGAATTACCTTCTCTTTTTCAGAACATTGAAGGATGGATAAGATCTTCTCAATGGATTTGATCCATTGTTCAGTGATTGAGGGATCAGATGATCCATTAAAAGTATGAGTCTTTTGTCTCATGAAGCTCTCGATTATGGATTGTTATTTCTTAAGGGGGTTCAACGTTCCTCTTAAGCCATGTTTCTATTCAAAACTTTAGTTAACTGAGATATTATTGTGACAAAGTTTTTGATTCCCGCTCCCCTCAGATTGGGTATCTCATTAGAACAGTCATCTCATTGATCTTCACATCAGTTGTTAGCCTGATTCCTCCTATTACTCTCCATTAGATAGAATAAAAGGAAATTTAGGGGTAACACATAAAGGGGAATCTAATGAAAAAAAGAAATAGCTTATAAATTACATTTATTTCCTTAACTTATGAATTTTTAGGATTCAATCTATGTTATCCATGATCTACTTCCCAACATATATTCTTAGGGAAATTTTTTTTATTCCCTTAATAATGGTTCATAATAAGCTTATGAATTTACCAAATAATATCACATGGGAGTGTTATAACCAAGAGTGAATCAAGGCCTGTTGTCATGCACCAGTTCTCATTCAAGTCTAGCTCAAAGAAGTGTTTTCAGGTTTTACTCCTAAATACATCTGTGTCAGATCCACCTCTACTTGTTCGTATCCAGAAAGGGATGTATTTTCTTGATAAACCACTTACTCTATACTCACCAAAATTTAGGTATGTTTTTATTATACTTAGTCTTATCCCAAAGTATTTTACTAGGGGTTTCTAATCCTAATCCTAAAAATAACTAAACGTATCCTTTGATACCAACTATAACAACCCTACTCTTTATTACACACATAAACAGAATTTATTACATAAACTTGCACTTAAGACAACTCTGAGGATCGATAGGTCTAGTGTATTAGGAAATTAGAAACATTACATAATAAATTATAACATAAAACACAACATATTTATTGAAAAATTCTTTTACATGACCACAACATTCCTTCGTACCTAGCATTTTATGGGATAACCTGATGACATGCATAAGAAAAGGGTGAGCTATAAAGCCCAGTAAGGGAGTAAACAAGGAATAACATGAAGAATATAGTACATTTTAGGAAATATTCATATCAATTGATCACAATATAAACATGAAAATAAAGGTATGATATAGCATGATTATCATAACATGGAAATGTGGCAACAACATTTAACATGATATTAGCATGAGCCAAGTCTCATTGCATGTGGAGAATGAGTAAAACCTCATTGAACTTTCATTATCATGATTAAACCCTCATTTTACTGTAATTATCATGATTAAACCCTTATTGCACTTGATGTATCATGATACTAATCTTTACCCAATGCATTCGAGTGCTATCAGGGCGCACCCTTCTTAATCATTTCATTTCATGCATAAGTGTGCCACATGGATCATACAACATGGATTCATTAAACATAATAATTTATTCCATGAATAAGATATGTGGAATAAATAAATGTAATTCCTAAATAAAAAAGTACATATGCATAAAATTTAATACCTTTTATAGAGAAATGGGTATGGTATTCACTTACACGATGATTTTGGCACGGGAAATTTTAGTGTAACTTCGGCAGCATAATGACGTCAAATAGAAATCGTAAAATAGGTTGATGAGATATAAATGGGTATATAATAATTTATAAATTAAATGGACAGTAATGGGATTATGTAACATAATATCCCAACATATTTAATGGAATTTAGATGCATAATATAAAATAATTTCTTGAATGTAAATGAGGAGAGAGAAATTCCATACAGAATTTCAGCAAGGTAATGGGTGTACATGGGAGGAATTAATGAGATAGAAAGAGGTATATTGTCATTAAAAAATAATTATGGTAGTATGGGGGAGGTGAAAAATCATACCCCACAATTTTTAATTGAAAATAAAAGGGTATAACAACATAAAGAAACTTGAAAAAAAATGAGAAAGGAAGAAATATCTTACTTGGAAGTGTGATCCCAAAGGCTTGAGAGAGGATTAAGAGAGGCTTATTTGGAGCTTGGTGCGCATTAGGAGGATTATAGAGAAATTATGGTAGAGGATGGTTGAGATAAAAAGGTTTTTAGTGAATAGTAATGGGATATTGAGTGGTTTTATATAGGTAAGGAGATGTAATTCTTTATTATTTAGGTTTTTGACACTACACATTAAACTAATCAAAACCACAAACCATCACATGGTTTTTTTCCATGGTTTTCTCCCATGGTTTTTTCCAAAGTGTAGTGGAAAAAAATATTTTATAATTCCAATTTCAAAACATAATAAAAAATTATGCTTTCTTATGTGGAGGTGAGTCACACTCTCAAGGAAAACATTTTAAAATGTTAAAATAGTTTATAAGTCTTGGAGGGTCCACTAAGGCATTGTAAAATTAATCAAAAAAATATAAAATCACATTATTTTAAAGTAAAAACATATACTGGACGAATATACCTTTTATAGTGTTTTATTACATCACTATTGGGTCATTATGATGTCATAAAACACATTATATATTTAAATGGTATTTGATTTTTACCTAAAAATTTGACTGTCTTAGAAAATTATGAAAAATTCACCGTTATATAATTTCGACATCCTGAATCAAAAAATAATATTCATTTTATCTAAAAGAATTTATAAATATGTGAATTTTTACTTTTAAAATAAAAACCTATATTTATCAAAAATTCATGGGTTTTGAAAAAAACAGCTTTCAAACCTTAATAAAAATTACAATTGTATTCATAAAAATTATACAATCATTTATATTTAATAAAAATTAATTTAGTAATAATATTTTATTAAAATTTTATTTAATCCAAAAATCCCTTAATTCATCAAAATAACTTTCTTAGTTGAATATTAACTAAAAATATTATTTGTGCTTTAAAAACCATTTACAAAGTGACAATAATAAAATGAATGTATATTATTTATATAGAAAAAATAATGCACTTAATCATAGTGTTATGGTCTTGTTACATAAACCCTTATAACACCCGCATAAGACCTAAGGTTAAGGTGTATGATGGTGACGGACTCTTGGGGTGGCTTGGATAACATTTCTCGGGTGGTAATCTCTATCAACTTCCACTTCTCCCGTAGGAGATTCCGGTCAAGCTTAACATGTTGAATCTCTGCTTGGGCTCAATCAAGAGTGAATCCCAGTGATGATACCTCCTTTCTGAGCTTCGAAAAATGGGATTCATATGGAGCAATTATACTGGATGAGGCCATCACTTCCTTTGTCTGAGTAAATTGGATTTGTTAAAGCCCTATATTTATACTAATCTTGTGATCACTATTCAATGGATACATTAGAAATGGTAAAAATTATTAATGGTATTTTAAAATATAAAAATATAAAACCAAGTAAGTGCATATGTTTTATATAACCATTTTACATAATAAGACATTTAATCAGATCAAGAGAAATTTTCATTAATAAAGGTTTGGGTCATTACATTTTTAGACCTTATAAAGATTGATACTTAGGGGAAATGACTCTTTAATTAGTGAGAATATACATTTCCACCATATGTAAGTCCTTTGAACAAGATTTTCCAACTTTAGTAATCACTGGAGAGTCGGATTCTAATATATTCTTACCCTTCCAGCTACCTGAAATAACCATCCTTTCATAAAAAATATGTTGATAAACTTTTTCTTATATATCTTATTCATTCACATGTTCAGTCATCAACTCATTTGTGTTGTTTATAATATTAGGATCCATTTGAATCCTCTTGGTGTCATTACTTCTTACTTTTCTATAAATGAAATCATTATTCACATTAGCTTCTTTAGAGTAGATATCAGCCCAAGTTTTCATCTTACTAGGGATATGATCCAAGGATACCATTCTTATTCTTTCTCTAATTTTTTTTATGATGGAATTATGTTTATGAAACCTATTTATATTCCATGAGTTACACCATGATGAAATAATTATGAAAATTGATTCTTTTCATAGGTTATACTATGATTTAAAATATTATGAAACCTATCTCTTTTCCACAGTTTATGATATGAGGAAATGTTTATTAAACTCATTTCATTTAATGGGTTATGATATGATGAATGTTTTATGATATTCTAGAACACATATGTATTATTTTCATTATGTGACAATTGGGACCTATATCTCCCTCCAATGCATTGAGTAAATATTTATATCTCATGAGATAGAAAGAACTGGAATGGGGAGTGAATCCAATTCAGTAATGGACTTTTTTCGCTATGATAGTCTTGGGAGTGAACCTTGACTACTATAATGGTTTGGGGAGTTAACCCGTTCCACAATGATAGACATGTTAGTGATCCTTGACTACTATGGAAATTATTTTCTTTGTTTATGTGTATGCCATAATTTAATGTATTATGCCAATGTTATTTCCTCATGTTTCATGTTATTTTATTTCCTTATGATTCATGTTTTATTAACTGCCAATATTTATGAAATGAATCAATATTTTAATATTTTATATGTAGGTAATGGTTTTAATATTTTATTTTCATGTTCTCATACCTTATTCTCATTTTATACTTATATATCTCCCTTGTTTACCTTTACTGGGAATCTGGGATCACCCTTTATTACATTTACTTTCCCTAGTTTATGAAGAAATGTATTATTTATTATATTTTTGAGAAGGGTGTTATTTATGAAGAACATGGTGGGAGATTATATAGTTCACATATGAACCAGTTATTTATGTTTCCATGTTTCCAAAGGCACTATACCTTTATGATCCTTAGGTGTGTGTTTGTATAATGTAATGAATTTTTATCTAAAAAGATGTAATATTTATGTATGAAAATCCTAGGTCACTATAATGACACCAGAGATGATGAAATGGGTTGAGGCTAGGGTTAACCATTGATGTGATAAAGTTAGATGCTTTCTTGACATGAATCTATATAATGGATGATAGTCAGGTTACTTGTTTTTTCTACATTCCTTTCCCCACTACATAAGGTGATTGGGTGTGCTTGGTTATATTTTTCATTTTGGTGGTATCTTAGGATAATTTTTCTAGAGTACTTAGATTATAGAAAGTAATAATGTTTAATAAATGCTTAAACCATGGGGTTGTTGTCTGTAGAATAAAAATGTTGAAAAGATTTTGATCTTAAGAAACCATGCACTCAGTTTAGGTTATGCATAGAAGGCATGAAATTGGATTTGTATGTTTAATGTGATATAATTTAGAATAATATTTTTGGTTAATTAATGGATAATAAATTAATTAACATAAAGTGAATTTTTTAATAAAAAATAGGTAATTTAATGATTATCTTTTGAGTGATTATGTTCTTATAGGATATATATTCCCTAGAAGTGGAATTTGGGTATCTAAGAGATGATATATGCAGTTAAGATTAAGGCTAGGTTATACCTATAGTGTGGTTGTGAGATATACTATATCTGGTATATTATGCGATTTCATATTCTACCCCACCCATTTTTGTTAGGGAAACTGACACCCGGTGGACTCTGGGAGGGTGTTTCACCTAATATCCCGGTGGGAGTATGGATGGTTGACCACCCCCTCTAGCCCCACTCTCTTATCTTGGTAGTTATATGTGTTGGTATGCACAACAGTTAGATCCCATATATCTGTGTAGAGGTATGTGATGTCTTGTGGTCATTTTACATACATGTATCCTTGAATATAGTATCCAAAGGATTATTATAAGTATGATGTGTATAGGTTGTGATGTATTGAGGTACCTTATTAATTATATGGTTTGTGATGGCTTGAGGTATAGTACATGATTTATGATGCAGATAATATGGGATTTGGTGGCTCCCAAAAACTACCTGGTTACTATATGAATATGTGATATGGGGTGGTGTGATGATGTAATGAATGAGGTGCATATTGTGATACTTAGCCCAGGTGTATGTGGGCTGGCTTATTTTGGAGAGATATGGCTTAGGGTGTGCGGTGTTTGGGTAGAGAGACAAACTAGTGGGAAAGTGGGAGAGAGGTACCCTTGATGTTTCATTACTATATTATATGATCTCTTATATTCAATACTTGGTGAGAGGTATCATTGGCGAGTCGGGGAACTTAGTATATTTGTTTAGGTGATGTGTTAGTTTCACTATCATTCACTGTGATTTAGCATGATTTATTTATCTTTTTCATGAGAGGATCGAGAGATGATCATACTAAGTATACTATTATACTCACCCAATGTATATATAAACTATTTTCATGTCAGCATGAGCTGGCTGGAGATCTGGTTGGATATTACTACCACATGGTTTTTACAATAGTTGTTTGGGCTTTGTGGTCACTATCATCTTTACCTTTTTAGTACTTGTAGTTTCTTTTTCATTTATTTCAATATTGTGTGATATTTCATGCATACACTTGGAATTTATTTTATATATATGTATAAGAAAGTTTTGATTGGTATATCTATCTTATCTCTCTCTCTTGTGTGTTTTATTAGAGGTTAATGCCTCCCATTGTATGATTATTATACCCTCGGTGCTAGTTTCAAACCTAGGGACTACTGAAGGTGGGACTCTAGTAGTCAAAATATCCATTATCTCATTGTCTTCCTAGGAGGGGTACCCTTTGGGGGGAGGGGTCATAACAATACACATTAATTGGTCACCCACAAGGCCGACTATATATATAAGATAAATAAATTGAAAATAAATTTATAGGGATCCACTGCTAACTTCGACCCATGCCACATACCCAGTCTCCAAAACCCTATTGTGTTGTTCCAACCTGATCATGTGACTCCACATGAGAAATTATGCTTGATCATGCAATCTTAATCCTTAGCCTTATCCACTGCACCTTGTTCTCAACCTGAAAGATAACATCAGGTCCACATGCACACCGATGTGCACATACAGGGGGAAAGAAATGAATCTCAGTTGGCCACTCCCAAGGTTAAACCTATAACCTACTATCATAAGTGCACACTCGTGCAATATACTTAGATTAACTGAGAATAACTAGAATAAAAATAAATAATAAATAAAATAAAACCATCACTAATCCTTAGGTCCGTGACCCCGATCAATCATACCTACTTTGTCCAGTATTGAGTTATATTTGAGCACATAAAAATGATTATGCCTTTGTATAAATATTGGTTCTTGGGGGTGTAACCCCATAATCCCTAATGCTCAGTCTCAATTAGATAATAACTCATCATGAATGGATCCATGTCCAGATCTAAAGAATCTTGGGCATATCTCCAAACTCCAGGTATAATGAATGGATCGAGGATGATTCCTAGGTATCCCAGGAAATCACTAAGTCAAAATCACCCCCATGTCACTATGCCAGATAGTTATATCCTAGGCATCTCAATCATCCTAATAAAGAAAACATAATATCATCATTCTCAATTGTTCAGGTCTTAGATCTGACCTAGGCATCCCATCATTATAAACATGGTGATGTTGATGATGATGATGACAATCATCATCATCATCATCATCACAACCCCCAAGCCTAAACAGTTTGATCCTAGAGAAGTTAGGCATCCTAGGGACCCATGGCATCTAGGGTGCCCCATATAGACCTGAGGTTGAATCTTGATGTCCCATTCATTCTTCATGTGCCTCAATTGCTAGATCCCAGGTGACACCAGGAATCCATGATGATGTTATCATGTCAAATCCATGTCACATAAATATCACATGAGGCCCAAAGAAATATCCTAGTAAGTACCTCTGGGCATCCACTAATACATCATCATATCATGTAGGGATCATAATCTGGATCCCAAGAAGCATATTTAGGCATCCACACCATACCATCATCACATCAGGCCCAAATTCCAAGTCCTAGGAAGCATGTTTGACCATTTATTACTATATAAAAAATAAATAAGTGAATTCACAATTACAAAATTGGGTTTGACCTAATGCCTAAACTCATCACCACTATCCACAACCCCTCAGGTTCGCATCATTGGTATGTGATCTAAAGTAACACCTGTTACTATCTCTACTCATATCCATACACACCCACTTAGGGATGGTATATCAATGAGCACACACTTGGGTCCTATGAATCAGCACATACATGGAGGAATTCCTCTTGGGTGAGAGGACCATTTTGGGATATGCCTAACACTGAGAGGGGGGTGAATCAGTGTTGGGGACTTTTGAAACCAATTCCAACTTTCTATCCCTATACCTCTTGACCTATTAGGATCTTGATTATCTTATTATTTTTTCCATATTGTGTGCAATAATAGAAAGAAATAAAAATATGCACATAATATTTTTACAAGGTTCTCCATTTAATAAGAATAGCTATGTCTTTTCTATGCATGGGAATGACCAGTGCACGGATTATCCACTATAATGTGATATATTGATACAGTGGGTTGACTAGGAAAACAATACTCTAGTCAGTGTGGGTCCCTACACTTTGGAGGGGGGGAGGGAAACAATCATCTTCCCTGAACTAGTGACAACCTAGTCTAACTTTCAGCTCCTTGTTGGTTCTTTATACTGCCTCTCAAGATAGTCTTCTCCCTGTTGAATAGTTTTTGCAAAACCAATAGGTTATTCCACTAGATGAGACCTTTTGAAAGTCACACTACTTCTTGATCTTCTACTCTTCACTTATTACTTTCTTATCAGCATGCAAGTACCACTTCTTTCTTCTTCTTCTCTTGTGCAAAACCAACTACACTGGTCTTCCTCTTCTCTCTTCTTTAGTGCAATAACCAAATGCAATTTTTCTTCTTTCTTTTTCTAGAATCACATATACCAATTTGATTATCCAAACACTGAGGATCGGTTCACTTGGAATCATCAGAGTCAATTCTTCTCTCTCTTGTTCATGAATGCATGTGATCATGCATGTGGCATTTAGGTTGAACTTTTTCTTCCCTTTATTTCTTCTTCTTTACACATGTTCACACACTTGTTTTTATTCTTTATTTAATTGACTTCACATGTGCATTTTCATGCATTAATTCATGCACTTAACTCTTCTTCTTTATTGTGTGTCAACATTAATGGGTATAGATCTTTAAGCACACACTCACTTAGCCTCTTATACTCTTCCACTTATTTATTTTCCTTCTTCATCTTAAACAAGGTTAGGGTGTTTGTTTAGGTTTATATGTGATTGTTTCTTCAAACCCTAATGGGTGAGAAATTCTTCTTCTCACAACCTCACAAAGGCCTCAGGATTCTTCAAACAATTAACATGTGTGCATTCATGTATGTGATGCCACTTATTTGTTCAAGATTCTTCTTCACCAAAACACAAACCCCTGCAAATAGTAGGATATGAGCATGAAAATAGGAGGGTGTTCTCACCTTTCTTCATGAAACCAGGGTGGTCGTGGGTCTTCTCCTTCACACAGAGAATGCATGGTTTGTCTTTGTATAGAGTGTGTTGGACTTCGTGAATCATAGTGGGAGGCTAAAGGATCAACCACCAGATCATGGTTGGTCGTCCTTCATAAAGAACAATGAGGGTTAGAAAACTAATCTTGGGTTCATGGGAACCAATTCTTCGCAAAGTAGTTTTATAGTGAAAATCACTTATCAAACACTCGCGGGATATTCTTCTTCACAGAGAAAAAGGCTAGTGGTACTCCTTGTTTTCTCTTCACAAAGTGATGCACAGATAGATGCTCTATTTTTCAAAAACATGATCTCTCGGGAATACAATATCAATAGCACTCTTCGTCTTGGGATCCTCCTTTTATAGGTGAGGTAAACTCCTCTTCCATGTTTTAGATCCATGTGAAAATCCATGGAGATTGTGGCTTTGAATGTTCAGGATATCCAGTTTTTTGAAATCTTCAAACCCATGGGTGAAGATATGATGAGACTTGTGGCGTGTTTCCTTTTTCAAATGTGTGGCCTTCTCCCTTCAAAAAGATCATGTGCATTTAAGATTTCGAGTATCTCATTTTAATTCCACACTCAAATCCACGTGGCCTTGGAAACTCCGTTTTCTTTAGATGATCCTTCTTCTTCGAGATATCACATGCATGCAAGACGTAGATTAAATTCATAGTCTCGGTTTGATCTGAAGATTCTCACGATGTTAAAATAATAAGATATGGTGGCTTATACGTGATTCTCCATCATATCTGGTGAGTTATAGCGGAACTGGCAAGAAGTGGTGGGAGGAAGACGGTGACTCAGCTATGGGATCATCTGACGTCTTGGGTACATACTCATGTGGCATGGGATAGATGGATAGCATAGATTACATCCATCTTCCATGGATTGATCAAATGGTAGAGTGAGATGCAAGATTGGATGGATGGTGGAGATTACATCCATGTTTTTTAAAACGCATCCCACATAGAATTGGAAACACAGAAGGAGCGTGGTATATCAATAAAGCCGCTCCAGCATCGATTCAATAATCTCTTCCTCCCCTCCTAGTACTGCCCCATACTGGTGTTCACTGTGGGCACACTTTGTGCCCAACCTATGCTCCCTTGTCGCCCCACACGGTGGCGCATGCTCTGCGAGCACTCTCTGTAGGTGCGCTCTGTTCCCACTACCTCTCTCAGGCCTGGACTCAGTTTGGCTTCCCCATGGGTGAATTTGACTTCTAGTAGTCCTACAAAATCCTTGGGTTGAACACTAGCTAGCAATCTCAAGAGTTGGCCCAAATTTTTGTAATCCAAAAACAAACCTTCTAAGTGAAATGCATGGCCATAGTAAATTATGTGCATGGACTCCTCAAGATCAAAAACCCCTTATTCAACCTTCTTATTCCTCCTATCCTTTTTGGATTATTAAATCCAAATTACTTCAATCATACTTAAAAGGATGCTACTTCAATGTTGTAAACATTGTATAACACATGATACAAGTTCTTTGAAATTTCATGATTAGTGTATCAAGCATCTGATTTGTAACAATCGTGGAGAATTTCCCAAGCATGGAATCCAATGCTATTAATCTATAAAAATTCTACAAGAATCTTCACATCAACTAATCTCCATTAACTTTGGAGTTTCTTCTTCATTTTTACCATTATTGACACCTGTTGACAACAAATACAACTTATACACAAAGTGGTCCCAACATTGGGATCCTTAGAATCGGTATGAAAGTTAAGGCATCCCTCTTGGGATCCTTTTTTACATAATAGTCTCTTGGATAACGTCTATATCTTAGGGGTAACATATCCCACAGCCCAGTCTCTAACATCTCATGTCCTCATGGGCCTAAAAGGGAAAATATCACAATGATATATCCTCAAGTTTATCCTCTTTCCAAGTCACTCTAGGTTGGCCGAAACACTCAACCTATCCATCACTTTGAAACATAACCAAGTCCAGCAAACCAGGGGGACCATCCCAAGTTACACCATTTGAGGACCATTATGGTCCCATGCAACATCCTTTAACCATCCTCATGACCCTCATCTATGTCTCATCACATGTCCCACTCTTAGGATACCTCTAGATTCAATTATTGGAGGAAAACCTCTCTATCATAAATCGTTCACCCTAAATCACCACTTAGATGTCCTCAAATCACCCCCAAAAAAGGGATCAGTACATGACATGTACCCTAATTACACAATATGTACTCAAAAATATCTACCTTTTCTATGTACTTCTACACATCTTGGGTACACCCAAGGTCTATCCGTGTACTACTACATGGTCTGGGTACACCTGGGGTATGGGTGTTTACTACTACACTTTCATATCCCCCCGCATAGGGTTTATAGCTAAGTACTCGGCCAGATATCCGTGTCACACTACATGGAATGTACTCAGAATACACGATGTGTAGTCCCAAAAACTCTATCTTCTCTGAATAGGAAGAAAACATAGGGTGTGTTATTTAAACCACACATCGTGTGGTTAGGTTTTCTGAATAGGAAATCCCTGTGATCCTCCTGAAACCCTCATTAATCCCAAAATAAATCCAAATTGACCCCCATGGGGTTCCCATACTAGTTAAAAAAGTATTAATAACGTTGATATTTTAACTTTGGTTATTCAATAATCGATGCTAAAAACTAATAAATGTTGTTTTTTGCGTAAGTTTTAAAATGAATGACTTAAAAAATATGTCTGAAAATATTTTTTATGTCGGTTATTTTAAAAACAAACATAAAAAATATTCTGGGATATTTTTTGTGTAAGTTATTTCAATAAATGATGTCAGAAACCCAAAATTATGGTAATTTTAATGTCTATTATTGAAATAATCAGTGTTAAAAATGCATGGGAATTTTATTTTTCTAAATTGCGCTAATGAAATTGTTCATTATTGCCTATAACTAGAGCCCTCTAAATGTGAAAATTTTATTTTTTCTGTATCCCACTTATAAAACTATTTCATCACAAACTCTTTTTTCCATTTCCCCATCAAACATTCATCTCTCCCTTTATCTTCAAATCTATCACGTGCATGTAATTTGTATTAAAAGTTTTCATTTTTCCATTGATTCATATTTTGTATATTCTGAATCATTTCTAAATGTACATTATGGAGATGGAAAGGACACATTCACAGATATAAGAAATGAGGGAAAATATTTTTACAATAATGTTGGTATTTGTTCGAATATTACGATTTATCCAAGATCATTTCATATAGGTAAAATCCTTTTAATAATATCTTTTATTCTAATTTGATTTTTTCTATCATTGTTAATATTTATTGATTATTATCAGAGTTTATTTAAACTATCATTATTTTTTATTTTTAAATTCTAAAATAATTATTTTTTTCATATGAATCATTGATTATTGTTGTTTATTCTATAAAAAATCAAAGCAGGGTTCTATATTTCATCATATATTTTAAAAAAACTAATTTTTCACATCAGTTTTTTAGATAACCGATGTAGAAAATCATTTTTCACATTTATTTTTAAATAAATGACATGAAATATAGTCACGGTAATTATTTTTAATGTTGGTATTAGATAACTGACATAATAAATATAGTTTTTATGTCACTTGTAACTACGTTGCTTCAAAACCGACATTAAAAGACTAAAAACCCGACGTAAAAACCCTATTTTTGTACTAGTATAAATAACTCATATAAGACTTTAAAAATTAAAAGCAGCTAATTTATGAGGATCTATGACTTAAAATATAAAAAATGCCTACCATGTGGAGAAAACACTAAAGCTTCGGGTCTAAATCTATAACCAGAAGTTTTCACACCCCGATCTGGTCTCGATCGCTATCAAGGAAGGAGTCTGGAGGTGCCTCATTATCCTCCTGTCAGTTCGACCATCACTCAATATAAAACCCTCCCCTCTTCTATCACTCATAAGAAGGAAATGGGGGGATATGTTTTAATTAATTTAATTTATTTAATTTATTAATTAAATTAAATTAAATTCCCATTTAAAATGCTTGTCTCAAGTCCTGAAACTCGAAGCAAGTTTACACCCCTCTTAAGAAAAACCCTTATTCATAACTCAACCACATAGTTGAAATCTCAATTTGACACTCCATTAAAAATATACCACTAAATTAATGTGCATAAATAAATATTTATTTAATTAAATATTAACTATTCTATGAAAATTTTAATGGCTTAGATTTCAACTAAACTCATGTCCTAGGATAAAAACCCTATTCTAAGATCGATAGAGTGGTCAGAAAAATTATCTAATATCATTTTATAGTAAAAAATGACCATTTTACCCCTTATGAACATCCAAAATAAAAAAAATTCACTCATTTTCACCACCTGAAAAAACATGGGGTTTTACAATAGCCATCGGGCACTACATAAAGGTATCACCATCCTCGATATTTAGGTCACCCTATTCAATAATGTGTGATGAATCTGATATATACTACCTCAGTTGTGACATGTGTAAAACATCATTAACTTGGTCTATATGTGGGAGTAATATTAGGTGATAATCAACCACACCCACTATGTTCATAATTTATAGCGATCCAATAAAGATCAAGGATAACATGTTACCCCATCCAAACCTCCTCAAACCACTCTAAGGTTAGACCATTATAATAACATGGTCTCCCTCTTTTAACTCCAAGGGTTTATTTATTTTGTCTGCATAAGTCTTTTGGAGAATTTGGGCTATCCTCACATGCTCTTGGATCACCTATACCTTCATTGTCATCAACCACACCGTCTCAAGCCCCATAAGAGATAACTCACCAATATTTATCCAGCAAAGGGGTAGCCTACATGGTTTCCCATAAATGGATTTTAAAGGTGTCATTTCATTAATATAATGATAGTTTTTGTGCAAAAGATCTATTAATTTTAGGTGATTAACCTAAATCGTACTAAAATCTATCACAAAATCCCTAAACATATCCTCTAAGACCTAGATGGGCCTCTTGTTTTGTCTGTATATTTGGGGGTGTATAATCTTATTCAAATGAAATTAGGTCTCAAAATCCTCCTTCTAACTCCTCCATAACTGAGACATGAATCAAAGATCATAGTCAGAGATAATCATTTAAGGTATCCTATACAACCACATAATCTCATTTTTTATAGAAACCCCAATCTCTCTATGGAAATATGCTCCCAAATGGAATGAAGTGAGTTGAATTGGTTAGTTATTCAACAACCACCTAGAAAATGTCATGATTTTTCACTGATCATGGAATTCTATTCACAAAATCCATCAAAATATTACCCCATTTTTACTTTGGAACCCTAAGAGTTTGGCTCAAACCTATGGGGACTCGGTGTTTGGTTGTCACCAATTGATAGGTGAGACACCAAAAAATGAATTCAGTAAAAAATTTCTTCATGGAAGTCTACCAAAACTGGTGCTTTATATCCTGGTAAATCTTTATCATGCTTTTTCTACTAAATGGAAGGTGTGAAACTCCATAAACACCTATTCACACATTAAATTAGGGATTATTATTCATCCCTAAAATAGGATAACATACTCCATTCCTTCAAAGAATACATATTGTGCAACTCCAAATAAAATGCGATGTCATAGAATCTTATAATCAATATCTCCATATTGGGCCACTTTTACTCACTGAATAAGTATAGGGGCCAATATCATCAACTAAAGATAAGAAACACTTCCTTCCTCAACATAATCCAATGGAAATGAAGTTAGTCATCCAAACAACTTCTCCATCGAATTAGAATGATATTTCCTACTAATTTTTTCAACAATTATATTTCCCTTTGATAGAGTATATAAAATCTAAAATTCATGGTCCTGCAGGAACTTCAACCATTGTCTCAATCTCAAATTGATAACCCACTGTATAAAGATATACTTTAGGCTCTTATGGTCCATGAAAACTAAAATTCACTCACCTAAAAGGTAATATCTTCACATCTTCAAGGAAAATAACATATCCATAATCTCTAAGTCATGGTTCATGTAATTATAACCATGTGTTCTGAGCTTCTTGGACCCAAAATAAACATGACATGTCTCTACATCAACACATAACCAAACCTGGACCTAGAGGAATCATAACACACCCCATAATTCACTCATTCCATGGGAAACTGAAAAACTAGGACACTAGAAACCTCTTTTTAAACTCCTCAAAATCTTTATGACATTTCCTTGACTAGATAAATGGATGCCTCTTATGGGTAAGGGAAGACATGGGGTTTTTATCTAAGAGAAGTATTCTATGAATCTATAGTAATATCACACTAACCCATGGAAGTTAAACACCTTAAACTCCATATTAGGTGTCTCCCAAACCATCATTACCACAAACTTCATGGAATTGACAATAGTTATACCCTCTGAGATGACATGATCTAGGAAATGAAATTCCTAAATCTAGATCCTACACTGTAAGAGTTTTTCATACAGTTGATTCTCATATAGTAATTCTAGAAAAATCATTAAATGATCATTGTGATCCTTCTTTTACCAAGAATAAGTTAGGATTTAATTAATGAAAACCATTATGAATCGGTCCAATTATAACTATAAAATCTAGTTCATGATCCCCATGAACACTACAGGAGAATTTTTTACACTAAACGACATCACTAAAAACATATAGTGGTCGAGAAACACCTGAATTTCATCTTAGAGATATCCTCCTCATAAACCAAGTGTTGTTGACAACCATGAATCATATGAATCTTTAAGAACTATCTTGATCCTTTAATCTAGTCTAAGATATTATTGATTGTAAAAAGAGGGCATTTGTTCTTGGTTGTGATACAATTCAAGTAGGGATAGTCAATCCAAAGTTTAAAAATCGCATCCGCCTTCTTAGTGAAGGGAATATGAGATACCCATGGGGAACACTGATTCTAGTAAATACTTTCTCTAAAAGATCCTCCAATTATGAAATCAACTCCCTAAGATTAGCCCAGGACATTCGATATACTAATAAAGATATTAATGAAATATTTGGGTGACATTTAGTATCTAAATCAACCTCATGGTGAGGGGTAAACTAAGGAACTGTTGGAGTTGGTTTCCTAGGACCAAATGTTTCTAATTTTATTAAATGTATATTCTATGTATTTAATATTAATAAAACTTCTTATTGCATATTATTTGTTATTATTCATGAATCTAATGTAATAATTTTATAGTGTATATGTCACATTGGTGAGGTCATAGTAGTTCCCCTCTATGATGAGAACCTTTATGTGCTATGATGATATTCTCAAATAATGTTCTATGGTTGGATAATGTAAAATTATGGGACACATAGTACATAGATTGTTAGGTGCAAGTACTTGTAAGTAGATGAGGCTTCTTCTCATGAAGTTTTCACTTTGTAATCTCCAATATAGAAGATTATGAGAACAGCCCCACCAGTAGAAATTTCACACATTTTGGTGTCATCGGATATTCTTGTATATGAGCATGTGTGATGGACCTTAGATTTTAAGATTATTATTAATGCATATTATAACTCATGTACTTAGATGTATTTTGTAAACCATGATGATAACAGTTTATGGAGAAGTTAGATACGTTGGGTGCATCACAAGTGACATGTCATTAATGAATAAGTCAAGGAATGATTTGTCCCTTATATCTTTATAGAAGCTGTTATCTCAGCTCTTTGATTGGAATAGAACTGTCACATTAAATTATAGGTTCATGGTGTAACGATGTGTTTATTTAAGATAGTCAAAGGAAGACATTTCGATCATATAGGTTGGTGACACAGATGTGCAACCTACTTGATGATATATTGTGACAAAGGGATTATATTACATAGTGAGAATTCGTATTTGGTTTTCAATGCTATGATATTAAGTTCTTTCTCTTGAGTGCCTTGATCCATTACTAGAGATTAATCTTGGACTTTAGTCAAGCCCACCTAATGCTAACGAGAAAGAATCCTAGACAGTCACGCACTAAGTGTTTTTGTTGATATCAATTAAATTCTATTTAAGTTTAATTAATGGAGTAGATATTATCATCAAGTCCATAGAATAATTTTATTCAAGTCATATGTATCACATAAATTAAATAAATATTTATTCACCATCTTGTGAATAAAATATTTATTTTATTTATTGGATATTTTAATAAATATTTATATGCTAGATTGTGAATAAAAAATTATTTATGAATAAAATATTTATTCAGTTGTTCAATAAATTCTAGAGGAGTTTGAATGGACCAAGACTAATTCTAGTGACAAATATTAATTAATAAGAGAGTTATATAATATTTGTTATTGCTAAAGTTGGAGTGCACCACAAAATAGTAATTATATAATTATTTTTATGTGGCATGGGATTTATTAAAGGTAATAAATGTTATTTAATGGATGGTATGAAATTAAATAATATTTTAAATTAAATCCCAACTCTATAAATAGTCATTTATATCTATTGTGTAGAGAATCCAAAATTGAGAATATATAATTGTTGTGCACAACGAATTCTCTCTCAACTCCTCCTTCTCTCTCCCTATCAATAACAAGAATTGAAAGAGATATTTATTCAAGAATAAAGAGTGATCAATCAAGAATGAACAATAGAATACATTCAACTCACCACGCTAGCACCTAGAGATTGAGTGGTGTTGCTTAGAGATCATAGGAGCATGTGTGGATCACCTCTAAAGGGATTCTATCCTTGGATCCTCATAGCACAATGAAGGTAATCTAAAAGGGTCTTTTAGAACAATCAACATTCACCAATGAAGAAAGTTTCTAATCCCAGGTATTTATTCCTTCAAATATTAAATAAATTAATTATAAATTTAACATGAAAAAAAGTCGATATTGGTTTCAATAAATGACTATTAAAATAAATTTTAATATATCTCTCACCTTTTAATGCTTCTTTTGTGACCAGAACCATCAAGTAGTATCAATGGGGTCACGTTTAAATTTATAATTATTTATTTTATTGTTGATATATACATAATTATGGTTAGATTTTCATTTCAAGTTATTTGTTGTTTAATCTGATTTGAGTTAACATGTTATCAGCCTATTAATCATGTTCATTCAGCGTTTAATTTTTTTAAAGGTTTAATAAAAAATGAATAATGACCAGAGATGTCATCGGAAAGTGTCAAATATTTCGCCAGTAAAACTAGGTTGCACAATGTTCATCCGGAGCACACTTTGTATAATCATGTGCATTTTATCTAGCTACGCTAATCAATTAATTACATGAAGTGCTTTTATTACACACCACATGTTAACCAGGCCAATCTGACACATGGAAAGATGATACAAGGTGTGTGGTTGGAATGTACACACCATGTAGTCTAGCTAAGTTTGCACACTGAAGCCTCAGGTATGTGACTTGGATATACGACAATTGAGGTCCATGGAATGTAGTTTCATGTACAAGTTGTGTAGTCTCACATTAATGGAAAAAAATTAAAATTACATTAAATTTGAAAATTATAGCATTAAAACCGTATTTTATTGATTGAAACACCATTATGTGTTTGATAATTTAATAATGGTTTTAAAGAATTTTAAATGCTCAATTAATTTAGTGTAATTAATATATCATTATTGGTTCTACCATTTATTTTTCATGAATTCCATTAATGATGAGTATCTCCAAATAAGATTGGATTATCATTAAAGATGAAAGGGAATTAATTTATTTATTAATTAATTAATTCAAGTGTGTTTATCTTAAATAATAAAATAATGAATAAAGAAATGAATGTTATCCATTTACTTTTGTGTATTCGTTCCATGTATGACTATTCATGAGCTTGACCAAGACCTATGTATGTATTGGATGTTTTAATTTAATTTATTTCATGAGTTTGAAATTATTTAATATTAAATTAAATGATGGCATGTGATTCATCCCTCCCTCCATTATTATGTAGGACCTGTGTTTCTAAAGATATTTATGTAATCCCCTTTAACCAATCCTTTGGTTCCCCTCACCTGAATGTGAGTAATAAATATTTATAATTTATCAAGCATCCCAAGACATGTGGAGGTGGTTCAAGATGGAACCATAATAATGTTAATCCAGATGATACACAGATAGATAGCTGGAATGTTGTAACTCATGCCAAGACCAACAATAAGAGTTATTTCCCCTAGGTCAAAGGTTGATTTAATGTCTTCTCATTAAATCAACCATTAGATAAATCCCATGAATGATTCATTTAATTAATTATTTATTTATGTCTATGTAATTATTTATTTTATGGATGTAAGGCCATGATCACATAAATAAATGAATTAATGTGAAAAGATGGAAATTAAATAAATGAATTATGCATAAATGTTTTATCCAATATGGTTAATTAATTAAGTAACATCCACTTAATATTAACAAGATGTGTAAATGATAAAAAAGATAAAATTTATGCATAATAAATTAAAATACCTCAATTAAATATTAAGTTAGGCAAATTCTTCCATTACTTGATTGGGAATGAAATAATAGAACTAAGTGTAGTACATGGCTGAAGTTTGGACATTTACTTTTATTAGGGAGTTCTCATGAGAGTTTTGGGTTGAATTAACCAAAATTGTATTGAGTTTAATGTTTAATGATTGTTCAATACAAATTTATAGGCAAGTGTTGTGGAAATCCAAGTTGGGATTTTAGGATAGGGGAATCCACTCAATGGATCAAGGAGCTGCAAGTCTATTGTTGGAAATACCTACTTCCTGATTAATTTATTGTGGTAATCATGGATAAAGTATTGATCATTAAGAAAATTAATGGGGATCCTTTCCACTAGAATGTTAAAGAAACTAGACATTCTAAGTTCAATGGTGAGGGCTATTGAGACTTGATGAAATAGTGAGAGATTTAATAAATAAATAAATAAAACATTTAATTTATTATATCTCACTTATTTTGTAATTAAGAAAAGTAATAATAATTTGGTCTTTTAATTGTAAAATAAAATGAAAATTTGATCATCCAAACTATCCATATGATCAATATTGGATAAAGATAACCTCTTAACTGGCACTAACTTCTAGGAGTTTCTTATACGCCTTCAAGTTGTGTTATGCCATGAACAGAAATCTTATGTGCTAGAATTCTCAATGCCTAATACACCTACTAAAGAAGCTATTGATGAAGAGTTCCATGTTAATGAAAAACATTTGAGTGATGCACTTGAAGTTGAATGTTTAATGCTTTCATAAATTTTTAGTGAACTAATGAAGTCTCATGAAAACATAGATGTGTATAGCATGCTTGAGAACCTTCATGGTCTTTACCAGGAGAGATCTAGAAAGTAATAGTCTAAGATTTCCAAGGCACTCTTTCAGATAAATCTTAGATAGGGTTACCTAGTTAGGCCTCACGTAGTCAATATCATTAGCTACATTGAGCACTTAGAGGTTCTAGGGTTTAAACTCCTAGAAGAACTAGGAAATGAACTCGTTTTGGCATCACTCCCCCAAATCTTCTCTAGATTTGTTGTGAATTTTAATATAAACAACATTGAGAAGTCCCTACCAGATCTTCTTACTCTTATTCACTAAGTAGATAAGGATGCAAAGTGTGAAAAACCCTTTTTCCTTATAACAAACAAATGGAAATGTCAAGAAAAGAGATTTAATCCCAAAGCTTCTCCATACCCTTCCAAGAAGAGGAAGATCAAGGGGGAAAAAGGGAGTGGGATGATGTCTATTTTTCATGTGGCAATAAGAGCCACTAGAAGAAAAGTCGCACTCAGCCAAAAGAATGGTGAAGATTCAGGTGCATTTATTATCAAGTGAAATTTATCAGTTTCTAAAAATTAGGTATTAGATACAGATTTTGGTGCTCATATATGTATTCAAATATATTAAACAAGTAGATTAATAAAGATTTATTGAGGAGAGGTAGGTCTCCGAGCATCCAACAAAGCTAAAATTATTACTTTAGATATCAAGAACTACCACCTCACGTTAATGACTAGAATGATATTGGTTTTCAAGTGTTTTTATTATGTGCCTTCAGTTACCAAAAACATTATTTCTATATCCGGACTTGATATGGATGGATTTATTTTTAAATTTGGGAATAAATTTTTCTTATTTTATAAATATAGAATTCTTTATGGTAATTAACATTTAAATAATGGTCTTTATGTGTTGTATTACACAAACCAAATAATGTAAATTGATAATGAAGTTACTTCACATGACTCACAAAACACCCAACTTTGGAATCATTGGATAGGTCATGTAAATGAAAATCACTTGACTAAATTACATAAATATGGATATTTAAATTCTTTTTAAGTAAACCCATTTGGTTTATGTCATGGATGTTTACAAGGAAAAATGAACAAACACTATTTAGTGGGAAAGGTGAAATGGATACAGAGCTTCTTGAATTAGTTCACACCGATGTGTGTGGATCATTTTCTATTGAAGCAAGGGGTGGGTACTCATACTTCATAACTTTTACTGATTATTTTATTAGATATGGATATGTCTACTTAATGAGGTATAAGTCGTACTCTTTTGATAAATTCAAGGAATACAATAATAAATTTGAGAACCATATTGGTAATAAGATTAAGAAACTTCTCTCAGAATATATTGGAGAATATCTTAATCAATACTTCGTTGATTATTTATGAGAGTTTTGGATTTTATCTTAACTCGCTCCTCCTTATACGCCTTAATGGAATGGTGTAAATGAAAGGAAGAACCATGCCTTGTTGGACATGGTGAGATCAATGATGAGTTATGTGAGTCTTTCATTATCCTTTTGTGGATACACATTACAAACAGAAGCATGCATACTAAATTGAGTTCCAACTAAAGAAATATATGGTATACCATACCAATTATGGAATGGAATGAAACTTTTTTTATCTTACTTACATGTGTGGGGTTGCAAAGCATTTGTTAAGGCCTCTTCAGGTAACAAGATTGCACCCTGAGGCACTAGGTGTATCTTTATGTATATCCCAAAGAAACAAAGGGATACTACCTATATGATGCATTCCTTTCATACGGCATGGAAAAATCAATTTCTATGTTTTTCTAATGCAGCATAATGGCTGACTAGGGTCGTCTCACTTGAGGAGCTTTATCAGTTGTTCACCTAATTAATATATATCACCTAAACTAATTATTAGTTGCTTTTATTTAATCTAGGAAGGTAATTAAATTTAAATGAAATAAAAGTTAAAACTATCATGGAGTGAAAAAAATGTAATTAAGGAAGAAAGAACTTGGTACTAGGGTTGGATAACACGGGTTCATTCATTATTTATTTATTGTTTAAATTCAATTTTATAATTCATCTATTGAAACCTAATTTAGGAATTAATTTACCTTTATTTATTTATTGTGTAATTTTATTATGTTTCTGGCACACCAAACCACACCTCCTCCAATAATCAAATAGGATAACACCTCAATCGAGAATGTTATCCCAAAAAGACCCGACTCCACCGTATGTTGTTTCATCCCCTATGGCAACCCCGAATCCACCGTATGAAGGGTTTGACTAAGAGAAGGTATGTAAAATTAATTAATTGAGGAAAAGAAATGGATTTGGGAATAGTTTTGTAGTGGACGACCACCGCACCCATGCAATATTCCTGCCTCCACCACAAATAGAATAAAAAATTTTGAATTGAAGTGCAATAATGAAGAACACCGTGAAACCTACCCCAGGGCCAAGCCTCAGGTTAGCCCATAATTTTTTAGGATAATAGTTCATGGTTCATAGAAGAAGAAGAAAATATAATAATTAGATTAGGGTTGGAAGAGAAAGAGAGATGGAAGAATATGGAAACAATTGAATTAAAAAGATGCATATGGGTTACATGGGAAAAGAAAATTAAAATAAAAAGAAAATAAAAGAAAATTCCTAAGTCATTATCATGTCCCTAATCCTCCTCTATAATGGTGGTGTATAAACCCTCTCATCATGGGTGAAATCCTCCTTATATAGTCCAAGGTTTTCCATCCTTCGGTCTTCAAATTTTAGATCTTCAAAATCTTGGTTTAAGATTTTCTGTAGATTCTGTCCACCGAATGTTTGACAAGCCAATTAAATTACAGAATATTGGCATGGTGTATTCATGAAAGATGTTCCAAAATATCTTCTAAGAATCTACACAAAATTTCAGATTTATCAACACTCCTTAGTAAGAGATATGTCTAATTAAATTCGATATTTTATTCTGGCTGAATGTTTCCTTTTTTATGCCCCAAAAGTTTAGCATCCATGGGTCGCTTTAATGAATTAATATCACCATGATTTTAAACAAATTAAATACCCATTAAATATTCTTTCAAATACAATCGTAATCACATCAATTGGATGTATGTAGACCGATTTATGATTAATTCATTGAGGTGGGGTCCACCCGATCATCCAGAATAATTGTCCAACTTTATTGATTTTTTCGGACCTTTGGATGACTGAATTAAATCATGGTCATGAAACCAAAGATTAATAAAATAAATATATGAATCTAATAAAAAATTAATCACATCAATTGGATTTATATTTTAAAACATATGCATGAATTTCCAAAGATATTAAAATCTTTTTATATTTCCAAATTAAGTAGTTTTCCAATTTAAGCTCAAAACACCCTATAAATCAAAAATTGATGTAAATAACACAAATTGATAAATTTTTAGTGATTAAATCATTTAATTACATATAAAAATTGGTGAAAATATTATCTCTATCAATTCCTCCACACTTAAACTATGCTTTTCCTCAAGCATAAAATCTCAACATGGAATTAAAAGGGCTCCAATGTTGCCAATATTCAAATTTCAATGCAATAAAACCAAAAAATTATCAATGTACAATAAAATTTTCAATTTCCACAAAAAATATCAATTTAATTTCCCATTTTTTAAATAAACAATCAATTCATGCATTTTACTTTTACCCTTTGAAAAATAATGGAGCATCTCCTTTCATTCATTCAAGCTTCTCAATTTATTATTATTAAACATGCCAAATCATGATCTATTTCTCATTTGAATCTTTTCTCTCATCACTCATGATAAAATTAAAGTGGATTTGTACTCATATCATGAGAGAATTTTCCTATCCATAGGCTTGTAAAGGAACTACTTTCTCCACTTTATAAAGACAAAAGCCCATAAAATCATGAGGACTTGCAATAAAGGTTCAAATGACTCTGTGGCTTAGGGTTAGTGGGTAAATAATTGAAATAATTTAAGGCTAGAAGTAGGAGGTTTGAATCTTAAGTAAAATTCATGATTAATCAAGTTAAAACACAAGATAAACCTCACTCAAATCCCCTTGAGAATGTGAAACACAACACCACCCCCTTTTATGACATGGAACATGAGTCAATAAATGAATACAAAGAATGATATCATCCAAGTTCCCCCTATTTTTTTAAATAAAGCTCCAGAAAGACAGCTTAATTTATCTCTTTTTTTTTTGAATTTTTTTGTAAAGCTCCAGAAAGGCACAGCTTTATTTTCTTTTTTTTTAAGGAGAACCAGATGAAGTGAAAGAAGCATAATGAAATGATGACTCATTCCCAATTTTCTAATAATACATTGCCCAAAATTATGACACACACCTCACACCACCCAAAAATGATACATATCCCAATGAATGCACATGAAAGGCCCTTCCCCCACACTCAAACTTGAAATATCCATGCAAAAATACTAAAAGAGTGGATATGTAAGGAAAAAATCGTCTTGTAATGTGGCTTAAACCTATAAGGAAATTCATGGAATCTATGGTCTAATGAAGGATAAATGTAAGGGTGGGTCTTAGTAAATATGTGGCTAGCCAAAGTAGTGCCTCAATCATTTTAAATTTTTTTTCTCACAATCATAGCTTTGACAAGTTTCAATACAAATTTTGGTAGGTGTCATGTCCCAAGATCACTCAAGAAATATGGTTAAGATAAAATAAGAAATATTTGGTCTAGAAATATTCTCGGGAATGGGAATATGATATTGAAAAATCACTCATGGCGTGATTAATAATAAAAAATTAATTCACATGAATTTCATAAATTCAAAGCATGAAAAATGGTAAGAAAATTTCATTTACATGAAACAATTAATTCTCTCAAATCATGAGTCCTTATTTTAATGTCCATGATTCACTTTAATCACCCAATTCTATATTTTACTCATTCAATCTCAATAACATTGAAATATAAAACATGAAATCACTGGGATCCTAATAAACTCATGTCTCCTAGATATGTCAATTAAAACATAATTCAATTGTGGGAATTCAATTCCAGTTTAAATCACAAAACAAAAATGTAAGGAGTTTCAAAGTTAAAAATTATAAGTGAACTCCCCTTTGAAATTAAGTTTGGTTTTTTTTTTGGGGGGGTCCCTTATTCCATAATGAACCTAAAAAAGATAATTACTCAATTAATTGAAAGGATCGTTTCATTAAATCTCAAAAAATATAGAAGGGAGTGGGATGCATTCTAAGATACTTCTATGAAAAGAAATTAGAATCTAAATTCCTAGAAAACAAGTAAAGATAAGTCTTGGTATGATCCCCCAAGTGGGCCCTGGATTATTTTACTACCTCTAGAGGGAAGTACCAGCTATTATCCATAATCTAATGGTGGGTGGATCTTCTTGGAAATGAACCACCACATGTTGTTCTTCCCAACTTGTAGTTATTTGTTCTTATTGAAGATAATTCCATGTATATAGTACACCAGATATTCCCCCTTCGCAATGTGGTATAGCTTTCATGGTGGGGGTAGGATGAAGTATGAAACCTCTTCCTCTTTAGTTGCTACTTGTGCAATGTCTTCTTTAAAATCTATTGGTTGCTCCAGATCTGTTGCATGAAAATAATAATCAAAGGGAGATTCAAAATTTAAATTTGAAATATTAATTTCAAAATCTTCCCTTTTAAGGTTTTCATCTTGTAGATTTGGTTCTTCAGGTAGAGACACAGTTATCTTTTCATGGCCATCCTCAAGAATTTGATCAATGTCCTTAAGGATCTCTAGGTGTTCCTTAATAGGTGAAATTTCTTCTTCTTCCTCCAAGGCATATAAAAGACTATATTATTCTGTAAAACAAGATGGAGTGACATAAAATTCAGATTCAATAAAACCAGAAGAGATAGAGTCAATGAAAGGTTAAACAACCTGAGTTGGTTCAGCTTCAATATCTTCTTTATTTGAAAGTGCCTCTTGGAGTTTATTATCTCTGGATGGAGGTAGGTAGTCATGCTCCTCCACCTTGAGTTTGGATTCAACTTCATGGATTTCTTCAGTGAAATTTAGGAAGACCTGTGGCACTTTCTTCTTAGCCTTGAATCTTTGAATGTCAGTTTTGAGTTCATCGGCCATGACCATAAAATATTCAATTGATATCCATGTTTTGAGTCCTCTTTCCTTTTGTTTGAACCTTATCATTTGAGAATCATCCCTTCGTTGGAGGGCCTCCTCAGTGTAGTCAGTTTCTTCCTCCTGCACCTATGAGTAATTGTTCCATGCAAAATAATTGAAGTTTGGATTCATCATGGAAAGATAATTTTTTTATGTTTTTTTTTAAATAATAAAAAATATATAAAATTTGAAAATGGAAAAATTAATGTAAACAACTGATTAGATCCCCAGAAATGGTGCCAGTTTTGATGCACGTCTATCATAGGGTGTGGCAAAATCAATTTCTATGTTTTCCTAATACAGCACAGTGGCTAACTAGGGTCGTCTCTCTTAATGAGATTTATCAATTGTTCACCTACCTAATCTATATCACCTAAACTAATTATTGGTTTCTTGTATTTAATCTAGTAAGTTAATGAAATTTAAATTAAATAAAATTTAAAACTATCATGTAGTGAAAAAAATGTAATTAATAAAGAAACAACTTGGTCCTAGGGTTGGATAACATGGGTTCATTCATTATTTATTTATTTATTAAATTCAATTTGATAATTCATTTATTGAAACCTAATTTATGAATTACTTTCCCTTGATTTATTTAGTGTTTTATTTTAGAATGCATCTGGCACA
Source organism: Viscum album (assembly GCA_963277665.1). Lineage (NCBI taxonomy): Eukaryota > Viridiplantae > Streptophyta > Magnoliopsida > Santalales > Viscaceae > Viscum > Viscum album. The sequence goes on from OY728120.1 coordinate 1,417,659,843, forward strand.
CCAAACCACACCTCCTCCAATATTCAAATAGGATAACACCTCAACCGAGAATGTTATCCCAAAAAACCTGGTGTCACGACCCGACCCTACTGGTCTCGAGCTGCAACTACCCCAAGCCCACCTCCATAGGCAAGGGGTTGGCGATAAGCACCGAAGGAATAATGATCTCAGGGAGGCCTTCACCTAAGTACTTGTACACACACACACACAGCCCACTCGATGCAAGAGTGCAAAGTAAAAAAGAAAAAAAAGTACAAACAACTATAACCCAACCACAGTGATGCATCAACTTATAAATAGAAAAAGTAAAGTGATGAAAAGTACTGACAAGATAACTGAACAGAAAAAGGGAAAAACACACACCCAACTCGAAAGGTACCACAACCTAGCAACAGGTAAACAAAATTAAACAGCTGGTAAGCCTCGCACCTGAAAGTCCTACTACGACCACTGAACACAGCCTAAGCTCCTATGCCCTCTATGCTCCTCCGTAGTCTCGATCGACCTATCCATCATCTGCAAGGGCACACCAAGTGCGGGAAAAGTCCAAGTAGGGGTGAGTATAAAGATACTCAGTAGGATTCCTCAAAATCTTGAGGGAGCAATAAAGGAGGTAACCAAACGATGAGCAGTAGACAGAACAAGGAACAGTGAAAGAGTACAGTAAATAGAGTGTAGCTCAACCCAACAAAATAAAGGAAGTAGACTCATCCAACCAAGAGGTCCTAGACACGGAAATCACGTGTCATACCCCATATGTCATTTCCCCTCCTAGAAGGAGAGTAACTGAACCCAAGGAGTGGGAAAAAAAGTAGGGTGTATATATATATATGCTCAACAAGAAACCCGAACGAGTGTGTAAGGGGATCTCTATGTCCAATCTCAGGCCAGGAAAAGTCACCAACAGTTCTAAGGATATCCATCACTAATGCCCCAAAAATCCCACACTAGAAGTTGTCTCATCGCTAAACTTTACAACCAAGGTCCTGCTCTGGTAATCATGGAGAAAAGTCATTGACTAGCCCCATAGAAAGGGTTGAGTCTGAAAGAAGTCGTCGGATAACCCACTGCCCAGCCCAGCTGGAGGGTAAACCCTAAGAGGTTGTCGGGTAACCCACTGCCCAGCCCCACTGGCGGGTAAACCCTAAAGTCAACAGGTAACCCACTACCCAGCCCCGCTGGAGGGTAAACCCTAAGGTCAATGGGTAACCCACTTCCTAGCCTCGCTAGAGGGTAAACCCTGACACGCCGGTGGGTAACCCACTGCCCAGCCCTGCTGGAGGGTAAACCTAGAACTAGTCTGATAACTCCGCACTGCCCATACCATCTCTGGGTGTCACTAACATTGCTATCGTGCGTTGGTTCGAAGTGCGTCAAAGTAACCTCTAACCAATGCCCTTTCATGTTTCCACATTTAATAAGATCTCAAAAGAAGCTCTGCACTCCCAAACAGATTACACCATTGTACTCCTCGTGGAAAAACACGTGAGATAGACTATTTACTCGATTGAAATGGACTCCCAACAAAAAATTTATTCAACATCACCTTATACCCATACGGCGTCTCGTGGGGCCCACATCTCAGTCCTAAAAAAGGTTGGGAGAACTGTGCCATCGCGATGTTCTTAGAAAAACATGCCAAAATGACTACTCATTCACCTCGAACGAACATCTGATTAAAAATTCACAAAACGCTGCTCACAGCTTAAAACAAGGATCATGGGGCCCACACCTCAACTCCGGCTTCAACGCCTGAAACCACCCTGGACTACATCGTCTCGATGCCAGGGCTACAACTCCACTAACGGAGCCTAAAACAGACTTCGGATGTGCTCGTGTCATCCAAAAGAAAAATCCCGGTAAGGCGCTAAACAATACTTAGTGGGAGTTTCGTGCCACCGAGCCCCCCCTTCTCAGTAATTAAAAATCCTCGAGACCATCTAAAAATCTCCATCTCGAGCCAAGGATCATGTCTCTTCAGACGACACACAAATCCAACATTCGGTTTGAAAATTAGGGGCGTTTAAACGCCTATGGACAGAGACGGGATGGGCGGGACAGGTTTGGCCAATCAACCCCCTTCAGATCGGCAGTCCGCGGCTTGGACGCCCAGACCGCCCGGTCCACCACGGACCGCGGTTCACCACATGGACCGCGCGGCTTTACCTAGACCAGCACGAGCCGGTCCGGCCCCTTTTCCACGAGACCCGCAAAGCGCGGGTCTCGGCCGGCTCCCGGGGTCACGATGACCCCGGTCTTGCGCGCCGCACACCGACCGGTGAACCTATCTAGTGCGCCTCCCATAGTCCAGACCACCGGGCCGCCGCTTGCTCGCCTGCCGCTGCCTGGGAGCCCGCCGCCCCGCCACCTGGGAGGCCCGCCGCGCCGCCGCCTGGGAGGCCTGCCCTGCCGCCGCGTGGGAGGCCCACCGTGCCGCCGCCTGGGAGCTCACCACTCCTCCATCGTCGCCCACCGAACGGCCTTGGAACTGCTGGAAATGGGTATTTTTTGCCAAAAAACTTCCCGAGGTCACCCCGGGACTCGAAAATTCGGTCCTAAAGACTCATTGGAAAGCTATGATCGATCCCTATGCATCTATGGAATTCTCTCGACAAATAAACAACAATTCGACACTAATATTTGAGTTCGAAGTAGATACATAATTTAAAAATGAAACACGCGAACCTACCTCGCAGAGCGTAGCCCGTCGCTTCACGAACCGTCTGTCGGAGCCGCCACCGCCTTGCCGAAGAGGAGGAGGAGCTTGAAGGAGGTTGCTCCCTTATTAGGAGAGATTTCTCCAGAGAAAGAGTTCCAAGGGGAAGAAGGGAGGGGTGGAGGTGTTTAAGTAGGGAATTAATTAAGATTTAATTAATTTTTAAACACCCACCATTAGGCCCGTACCCGAACATTTGACGGGGTCGGCGTTAAGCCGCCCCTAGGGTAAAATCTGCATTCTGAGCACAAAGGAGATCTTAGAATATTAATATGATCCTCCGTTCATAAGTTATAAAGTTCACGCCTGAGGCCACTAAATTACAAAAACGCCCCTGGTGGCGTTTTCCACAGAAGGGTCGCACCCACGAAAGTTATACCCCTCCTAGGGTAAAAGACACGCTCCGGAATCAATGGTGCCCTCAGTTTTCCCATCCGAGCAACCATTTAGGAGTTATTCTATTTATTTGGTGTGTCTAGTGTGAACGCACTTAAAATTTAATTTCGGCCACACTGGGGCTCGGAACCATACGCCGTCTGAACGCCCTGCTCTGGAATAACATCAACAAAATTTCAAAGTCTTACAGGCTCAAACCCAAGTTCTTAAATCATTCCCTCCTTCAATATTTTCATCCCTGAAAAACAAACTATAAAAAACTCAGGATACTGAGCCCGCATCTGGCTCTATCGTTCACAGGTGCTCTCCTGCACCCTCTCATGCTGCCATAGCACAAGAACCAAAGGAATGGTCTGTCCACGTAGTGTCCGCTCCTGTCAGTCCTCAATCACCACCGGGTGCTCTGCAAAGGTGGATCCATCTTTAATGTCCTTATCTCCCCAATCGATAAAGTGTGTGGGGTCGTTCACTTATTTCCTCAATTGTGACATGTGGAAGACATCATGCACCCTCTCCAGCTGTGGGGGTAGAGCAAGACGGTAGGCAACCTCACCAACCCTGCGCAAAGATCTCAAAGAGACCAATGAACCTCGGGGATAGCTTGCCTCTCTGGCCAAAACTCCATGTTCTACGATGCGGGGAGACCCTCAAAAAGATATGGTCACCCTGATCGAACTCCAAAGGCTTGCAACGACGGTCTGCATAGGACTTCTGTCTGCTCTGAGCCATCCTCATCTGCTCACGAATGACCTGCACCTTCTCTGTCGTCTCCTGTACCAACTCTGGGCCCATGAGGAAGGTCTCCCCAACTTTCTTCCATCACAACGGTGACTTACAGGGTCTCTCATAGAGGGCCTCAAAAGGTTCCATGCTGATAGTAGAGTGGTAACTGTTTTTGTACGTGAACTCCACCAAGGGAAGGTGATCCTCCCAGCTTAGGCCAAAGTCTAACATGCATGCCCTAAGCATATCCTCCAACACCTGGATAGTGCGCACTATATGCCCGTCGGTCTGGAGGTGAAAAGCTGTACTCATCCGCAGCTGAGTCCCGAATGCCTCTTGCAGGCCTCTCCACAAATGCAACGTAAACCATGTGTCACAGTCAGAGACGATCGTCGAGGGTACTCCATGAAGGCGGACGATCTCCCAAACATACAGCTGCCCTAGACTCTCCACCGAGCTCTACTCCCTGATGGAAAGTAAGTGTACCAACTTCGTGAGTCGGTCCAACATCACCCAAATGGAATCATGGCCCTTCGTTGTGCACGGAAGTCCTGTGACGAAGTCCATGGATATTCCATCCCACTTCCACTCTGGGATATCAAGGGGCTACAAAAACCCTACTAGAACCTGATGCTCTGCCTTCACCTGCTGACAGGTAAGACACTGAGAAACGAACTCAGCTACGCTCAGCTTCATGCCAGACCACCAAAACTATCGCTAAAGGTCTATGTACATTTTCCCCACACCGGGATGTACAGCCAAGGGAGAAGTGTGGAACTCCCACATCACCTCCTCCCGCATCTCCACTAGTACCAAAACTCACCCCTAGAACAGGATCTTGTGATTCCCTCCTTCAGAATACTCATCTGGTGTGTCTCCCGTGGATATCAGATCACGCAGTACCTCGCTATCGACATCCCCTAGTTGTGACTCTCTCACACGCTCAAGGATCGAAGGAGTCAACACCATCGACTGCAAGAAAGTCGTACCCTCCTGCTCCACCAAGGTCATCCATAGGGAAGCCAACTACTCTGAAGCTTCCCACACTAGACGGGAATGGGACTTCCTGCTAAGGGCATATGCTACTACGTTTCCCTTCCCTGGAGTGTAGAATATCTCGAAATCATAGTCCTGTAGAAACTCCAGCCAGTGCCTCTGCCTCAGATTCAAATCCCTCTGAGTGAATATGTACTTGAGGCTCTGGTGGTCTGAGTAGACCACAAAACGCTCACCCAGAAGGTAGTGTCTCCATAACCTCAAGGAAAAGACCACCGCTACCAGCTCCAAATAGTGAGTCGCATAATTCTTCTCATGGGGACTCAACTGCCTTGACCCATATGCAATCACTACCCGCTGCTGCATCAGCACACACCCAAGCCCAGCTCTTGAAGTGTCATAGTACACCACAAACTCAACGCCCTCCTATAGCAGCCTAAACACTGGAGCACTAGTCAGCCTCTGTCTCAACTTCTCGAAGGTCTTCTGGCACTGATCAATCTAGGTGAACGGTCGTCCCTTCCACGTCAATGTGGTCAAAGGGGCAGCAATCCTGGAGAAATCTTCTACGAACCTCCTGTATTACCCTACCCAACCAAGGAAGCTCTGCACCTCTGACGCATTCTTGGGTGGCTCCCAAGAAAGCACTGCCTCTATCTTTGCAGGATCAACCACCAAACCCTGTTCCAAAATGACATGCCCCAGAAAGTGAACCTAATGAATCCAGAATTGAAACTTCAAGAACTTCCCATACAGCTGGTGCTCTCGGAGTAAGTCTAGGACCATCCTCAAATGCTCTGAGTGCTCCTCATCCATTTCAGAGTAGATGAGTATGTCGTCAATAAAGACAACCACAAATCGGTCCAAGTATAGGTGGAAAATCTAATTCATCAAAGCCATGAAAAAGGCAAGGGCATTCATCATGCCAAAGGGCATCACCAGAAACTCGTAATTCCCATAACGATAATGGAAAGACAACTTTGGGATGTCAGCCTCATGAACCCACAACTGGTGGTAACCGGATCGAAGATCAATCTTGGAGAACCACTTTTCATCCCTCAACTGGTCGAAGAGATCGTCAATCCTTGGCAAAGGGTACTTGTTCCTTATCGTGGACTAATTCAGGCAATGATAATCCACACAAAGCCGTAGGCTCCCATATGTCTTTTTCACAAACAAAATCAGAGCTGCCCAGGGGGACACACTAGGCCTGATGAATCCCTTCTCACGAAGGTCGTCCAGCAGAAGTCATAGCTCCAAAAGCTCTGTGGGTTCCATTCGATATGTTGCACATGATATCGAGCCGGTCCCCAGCTACAAGTCAATGCAGAACTCTATCTCTAACCTTGGAGGTAGTCCCAAGACATCCTTGGGAAAGACGTTCATGTAGTCCTCTACAACGGTAGGGATCCAGGTGCCTGTAGTGTCTGCTGCTCCGAGAGACATGCTCGCCAACTGGTGAGAAAAAGGTTTTGGTCTCCTGCTCAGAGTACCCATATGATCTGCCATGAGGTCTCGTTCACCAAGGATAGTGAACCTCATCCCATCAGAATGAACGCATCTGACTAGTCTGCGCCAACAATCAATCTGGGCGTGAACCATGGAATGTCAATCCATGCCCAAGATGATGTCATAAGGTTCCATCGTGATGAATAGTAGGTCCCATGTGAAACTCTCTCCTCCGAACGATAGTTCGTACTGTCTGCAGATAAAGGTCACCAACGAGGCACTTCCCGTAGGAACCTCGAGGCTAAGCGCAGGTGTCAGCGCCTCTACTGGAAGCTCCAACTCCCATACCAAAAGCAGCGATATAAAAGAGTGGCTAGTGCCTGTGTCTACTAGTACTGAAGCAAGTGTATAGTAAACACAAATCATACCTCGGACCATCTCGTGTGTTGGGGGGGCACGAACACCCATAGCCTGAAGCTGCCCGCGGCCCCTACCACCAGCTCCCTGAGCCTAGCGTGGGCCACCCGGTGGTGGCGGTGGAAGGACCTTGAAACGCCGTCTCCCACATCCAGGCCCAGCTGCTCTGCCTATGACACCTCCCTGAGGACCACCCTCTCCTCGCCTGGGGGATCCCTAGTCACAGCGTTGCCTCTGCCGTTGCGGTGTGCCCACTGCCTGCCACGGTTGCTCAGTATGCCTAGTCAGGAAGTCCCGTGCTAGGTGACCCTATCCGTCACAAGCATAGCACCAACTCTCTCCTGAATGCCCCGGTGCTCTACGGTGCCACTGCGGTGTATGACCCTTCCCCTGAGTCTTCTCACGAAAGGGTCTCCTCAACTGAGGCTCTTCTCTCTACCGCCTTCCTGCTATCAAAGACTCTGCTCTAAAGTGGCCACTGCTAGGCCATGTTAGATGGTGTCCCTCATCCAAGAATCGCTCTGTCACGAGCGCCCGCTCTAGCACCCCATTATAAGTATGGATGCATAGGGGAACTACACTAGCACGAATCTCCCTGTAAATACCCTGCTCAAACTTATGTGCCCAAAAGTAACTATCGTGAACTATATCCTGCGAGTAGCATGTCAGATCGGTAAACCAGGCTGAGTACTGCGCCACGGTCATCCCCCCCCTACTTCAGTTCTAGAAGCTCCTGAACCCAAATAGAGCATAAACAATAAGGGGAGTACTTTTCTCGGAAGAGCTGCTGGAAGCTATCCCACATGAGAGATGACTCATCGTGGATCTGCGTAACCAACCCCCACCAACGCCCAGCCATCCCGAGGAAAAGGTCAGCTGTTAGGGCTACCATTTGGTCCGCTGGTGTCCGTACCTGCCTGAAAAGTCAGTCCACTGACTCTAGCCAGTCTTCCACTGCCTGGGGATCCAGGTCCCCGCAGAACTTCTATGACCGCTGACACTTGAAGTATCGGAGCGCACTCAGCCTGCACTCAACCTCAGCCTGTGCTGCCGGTACTAACTACCGCTCTCCAAGTGGAGGGGTTACCGCTGAAGCACTGGGTTGAAGGGGATCATGTGAGAGTCCCTGAACTGATGCCTCATCGCTCTCTAGGTTGTTGTCATGAACTGGAGAGGGTAACCTGGTTGGATGCTATCGTGGGGGCATCCTGAAAATTATCAAGGATTACCGTGATCAGATGAGCATATATATATATAACAGTAATCACAAAGTGGAGATGACTCAACAAGGGCATTCAAAGACTCAATCCTACCGGATGCATGTTCCAAAGATCCCTGCAATAAATGTCTCAGTGTGTCGAGTCGACAAGCAGGTTATCAGGGTCCTGGTGAATGGATACGTCAGTCGCCCATACCATCACTAGACTCCCTGACCTGAGAGCTGCTCTCGAGACACATCGACACTATTTCCCTAAATCCCAACCAATTCCTTTTTAGGGACATCTGAACAATTCCCCAAGGAACAAACCACCTCTGATACCACTTTTTCATGACCCAACCCTGCTGGTCTCGAGCCGCAACTACCCCAGGCCCGCATCCATAGGCCAGGGGCTGGAGACAAGTGTCGAAGGCGTAATGATCTCAGGGAGGCCTTCACCTAAGTACCTGCACACACACACACATCCCACTCGATGCAGAAGTGCAGAGTAAAAAAGAAAACCAAAAGACAAACAACTATAACCCAACCACAGTCATGCATCAACTTCTAAATAGAAAAGGTAAAGTGTTGAAAAGTACTGAAAAGATAACTGAACATAAAAAGGGCAAAACACACGCCCAACCCAAAAGGTGCCACAACTCGGAAACAGGTAAACAAAAGTAAACAGCTAGTGAGTCTCACACCTGAAAGTCCTACTATGACCACTGAACACAACACAAGATCTTGTGTCCTCTATGCTCCTCTGTAGTCTCGATTGACATGTCCATCGTCTGCAAGGTCACACAAAGTGCAGGCAAATCCCAAGAAAGGGTGAGTATAAAGATACTCAGTATGATACCCTGAAAGCTCGAGGGAGCAACAAAGGAGGTACCAAAATGATGAGCAGTAGACAGAACAAGGAACAATGAAAGAGTACAGTAAATAGAGTGCAGCCCAACCCAACAAAAGAAAGGAAGTATACTCATCCAACCAAGAGGTGCTAGACATGGAAAGCACGTGACATACCCCACATGTCTTTACCCCTCCTAGAAGGAGAGTAACTGAAACCAAAGAGTGGGAACAAAATTAGGGTGTATATATATATATATGCTCAACAAGAAACCCGAATGAGTGTGTAAGGGGATCTCTATCTCCAAGCTCAGCCCAGGAAAAGTCGCCAACAATTCTAAGGATATCCATCACTAATTCCCCAGAAATCCCTCACTAGAAGTTGTCTCATCGCTAAACCATACAACCAAGGTCCCACTTCGGTAATCACGGAGAAAAGTCACTGACTAGCCTCATAGAAAGGGATGAGTCTGAAAGAATTCATCGAGTAACCCACTGCTCAGCCCAGCTGGAGGGTAAACCCTAAGAGGTCGTTGGGTAACCCACTACCCAGCCCCGCTGGAGGGTAAACCCTAAAGTCAACGGGTAACCCACTGCCCAGCCCCACTGGAGGGTAAACCCTAAGGTCAATGGGTAACCCACTGCCCAGCCTCACTGGATGGTAAACCCTGATACGCTGGTGGGTAACCCACTGCCGAGCCCCACTGGAGGGTAAACCTGAAACTGGTCCAATAAATCCGCACTGGATGTACCATCTCTGGGTGTCACTAACATCGCTACCATGCGTTGGTTTGGAGTGTGTCAAAGGAACCTCTGACCAGCGCCCTTTCATGTTTCCAAATTTAATGAGATCTCAAAATATTCTCTGCATGCCCAAACATATTACACCATTGTACTCCTCGTGGAAAAACACACGAGATAGACTATTTACTCGCTTGAAACGGACTCCCGACAAAAAAGTTATTCAACACCGCTTTATACCCATACGGCATCTCGTGGGGCCCACATATAAGTCTCGAAAAAGGTCGGGAGAACGGATCCATTGTGATGCTCTTAGAAAAACACGCCAAAATGACTACTCATTCGCCCCGAACGGACATCTGATGAAAAATTTGCAAAACACTGCTCACAGCTTAAAAGACGGCCCATGGGGCCCACACCTCAACTCCGGCTTCAATGCCTAAAACCACCCTATACTACATCGTCTCAACGCCAGGGCTAAAACACTGCTGACAGTGCCTAAAATGGACTCCGTATGTGCTTGCTTTATCCAAAAGAAAAATCCCAGCAAGGCGCTAAACAATACTTAGTGGGCGTGTCGCGCCACCAACCCCCCCCCCCCCCTCATCTTGGGAATTAAAAATCCTCAATACCATCTCAAAATATCCGTCTCAAGCCAAGGATCGCATCTCCATAGATAGCTTACAAATCTGACATTTGGTTTTCAATTTAGGGGCGTTTAAACGCCTATGGATGGAGACGGGGTGGGCCAGACCGGTTCGGCCGGTCCACCCCCTTCAGACAGGCGGTCCGCGGCTCAGCTGCCCGGACCGCCCGCTCCACCACAGAATGCGGTTCACCGCACGGGCTGCGTGGCTTTACCCAAACCGACACAAGCCAGTCTGGTCCCTTTTCCACGAGACCCGCAAAGCACAGGTCTCGGCCGGCTCCCGGGGTCGCGACGACCCCGGTCTCATGCACCGCACGCCGACCGGCGAACCTAGCCAGTGCGCCTCCCACAGCCCGGACCACCGGGCCGTCGCTCGCTCACCCTCCGCCACCTGGGAGCCTGCCGCACCACCGCCGTCACCCGCCGAACCACCTTGGAACTGCCATAAATGGGGATTTTTGGCCGAAAAACTTCCCGGGGTCACCCCAGACACCCCGGGACTCGAAAATTCGGTCCGAAAGACTCATTGGAAAGCTCAGATAGAGCCCTACGCATTTATGTAATTATCTTGAAAAATAAACAAAAATTAGACACTAATATTTGAGTTCTAAGTAGATGCAGAGTTTAAAAACAAAACACATGAACCTACCTCATAGGGTGTAGCACGTCGCTTCACGAACAGTCCGTCGGAGCCGCCATCGCCTTGCCGGATAGGAGGAGGAGATTGAAGGAGTTTTCTCCCTTATTGGGAGAGCTTTCACCAGAGAAGGATTTCCAAGGGGAAGAAGGGAGGGGTGGATGTGTTTAAGTAGGGAATTAATTAAAATTTAATTAATTTTTAAACACCCACCAGTAGGCCCGTACCTGAACTTTTGACGGGGTTAGGGTTAAGCCGCCCCTAGGGTAAAATCCACATTATGAGCGAAATGGCGGTCTAAGAATTTTAATATGAGCCACCGTTCAGAAGTTATAAAGTTCATTCATGAGGTCTCTAAATTATGAAAATGCCCCTGGTGGCGTTTTCCACCAAAGGGCCACGCCCATGAATATCACACCCCTTCTAGGGTAAACGGAACGCTCCGAACTCAATGGTGCCCTCGATTTTCCAATCTGAGAAACCTTTTAGGAGTTATTTTATTTACTTGGAATTTCTAGTTTGAATGCACTTAAAATTTAATTTCAGACACACCGTTTCTCGGAACCATACGCCATATGAATGCCCTGCTCTGGAATAACATAAAGAAAATTTCAAAGTCTTACAGGCTCAAAACCTAGGTTCTTACACCCAACTCCACCGTATACCATTTCATCCCTTATGGAAACCCAGAATCCACTGTATGTAGGTTTTTCCTAAGATAAGGGAGGGAAAATTAATTAATCAAGGAAAATAAATGGATTTTGGAATAGTTTCTTGGTGGAAGACCGCCGCACCCGTGCAATATTCCCACCTCCACCACAAATAGAATAAAAACATTTTGAATTGAAGTGCAATAATGAATATTACCATGAAACCTACCCCAGGGACAAGCCTCGGGTTAGCCCGTATTTTTTTAGGATAATAGGTCATGGTGGATAGAAGAAGAAGAAAAGAGAATAATTAGATTAGGGTTGGAAGAGAAAGAGATATGGAAGAAGATGGAAACACTTGAATTAAAAAGATGCATATGAGTTACATGGGAAAAGAAAATTAAAATAAAAAGAAAATAAAAGAAAATTCCTAAGTCAATAGCATGTACCTAAGCCTCCACTATAATTGTGGTGTCGAACCCCTCTCAGAATTTGTGAACTCCTCCTTATATAGGCCAAGGTTTTCCATCCTTCGGTCTTCAAATTTCAGATCTTCAAAATCTTGGTTTAAGATTTCCTGCAGATTCTTTCAACCGATTGGTTGACCATGGTAGGACAATTAAATTGCAGAATATTGGCATGGTGTCTTCATAAAATATATTCAAAAATATATTCTATGATTCTACACAAAATTTCAGCTTTATCAACACTCTATATTAAGATATATGGCTAATTAAATTTGAGATTTTATTCTGGATGAATGTTTCCTTTTTTATGCCCCAAAATTTTAACATCCATGGGTCGCTGTAATGAATGAATATCTCCATTATCTTAAACAAATAAATGCCCCATTAAATATTATTTCAAATACAATATGAATCACATCAATTGGGTGTATGTAGACCGATTTATGATTAATTCATTGAGGTGGGGTCCACCCGATCGTCCAAAATAATTGTCTAACTTGATTGAATTTTTCAGACCCTTGGATGGCCAAATTAAATCATGGTCATGAAACCAAATATTAAGACAATAAATATATGAATCCAATAAAAAAATTAATAACATCAATTTAATTTATATTTTAAAATATATGTGCGAATTACCAAAGATATTAAAATCTTTTTATATTTCCAAATTAAGTATTTTTCCAATTTAAGGTCAAAACACCCTATAAATCAAAAATTGATGTAAATTACACAAATTGATAAATTTTTAGTGATTAAATCATTGAATTACATATAAAATATGATGAAAATATTATCTCTATCTCTATACAATCCTTTAGACAAAAAGATTGTGGTTGAAAAACATCCTACATTTCTTGAGGAGGATCTTATCTCTAAAATAGATTGTGGGAGCGAGATAGAATTCGATGAAGTCTAGGATCAAGATATATAAGAGTTGTCATAGGAAAAAATTAAAAAAAATCCCTATGGAAGAAAAAAAAATTCTAGAGAAACAATCATTGTGTAGGAGTAATATAGAGATTAGAGAACCGAAATGGTATGGTTTTCTAGTCACCAAGGATGGTGAATAATTATTAGTTGATAATAATGATCCTATAACCTACAAGGAAGCATTAAGTGGCATAGATGTTTCCAAGTGGCAAGAATAAATGAATTTTGAAATGGATTCCATGTACCAAAACCAAGTTTGGATTTTGTTAGACCCTTCAGTAGATGTAAATATCATTAGTTAAAAATGTTTATTTAAGAAGAAACTGGACATGGAAGGACAAGTCCATACCTATAAGGTGTGACTGGTAGAAAAAGGGTTTAAATAGAGTCAAGGAATTGACTAAGACGAAACCTTTTCACCAATTTAAATGCTGAAATTTATTATAATTCTACTTGAAATTATGGATTTCCATTATTATGAGATTTATAAAATGGATTTAAAAAAACCTTCCTTAATGGGAACCTTCAGGAAGATGTTTATATGACACAGATCGAAGGGTTTGTGACTCCAAAGGATGCTAACAAGGTATTAAAGTTACAAAGATCCATTTATGGATTAAAGAAAGCATCCAGGTCATGGAACATTTGTTTTGATGAGGCCATAATGGAATTTGGTTTCATAAAGAGTGAATGTGATCCATGTGTCTATAAACGGTTTAGTGGGAGTGCAGTAATTTTCTTAATAGTATATGTTGATGAAGTATTACTCATTGGAAATAAAATACCAGTCTTACAGTCTGTTAAGGTGTGGTTGAATAAATGATTATCTATTAAGGACTTGGTTGAGGTAGCATATATTCTTAGGATCATTATCCATTATGATAGATCCAAGAGGTTTCTTGGCCTAAGTCAAAGTGCATACATTGAAAAGATACTGAAGATATTCGGTATGGAACAATCCAAATGGGGATTTTTTTCCAACATCACATGGCATTCATCTTTCTAGGAAAATGTGTCCTCAGAAACATGAGGAAATAAATAGAATAAAAAGGATTCCATACGCATCAATGATTGGGTCGGTCATGTATATTATGATATGTTCTAGGATATATGTTGCATGCACATTAAGTGTGGTAGGAAGATATCAAGATGATCCAAGTGACCACCATTGGATGGTAGTCAAGACTATCCTTAAGTATATGAGGAGTAATAAGGATATTTTCTTGGTTTATAGAGGAGATGAGGAACTATTCATTATAGGATATACAGATTCTAGTTCTAAACTGATCAAGATGACATGAAGTCATAAACAGGATAAATCTACACTTTGAATGGAGGTTTTGTGAACTGGAAGAGATCAAAGCATGTTGTGGTTGTAGATTCTACAATAAATTCTGAGTATATTTTGGCTTCTTAGGTAGCTAAAGAAGTAGTATGGATGTGAAACTTCATCTAAGAGCTTGATTTGTTATCTAGTAGTAAAGATCCTATCACACTCTATTATGATAATACAGTAGTGGTGGCTCTTGAAAAATAGCTAAGGTCACATCAAAGAACGAAGCACATACTTCGGAAGTATTGTCTCTTGAGGGATTTTTCTCATATAGGTAATGTTTTAGTGAGCATTATTTCCATAGAAGATACCATGGTGAACCCCTTGAATAAATCTTTGACTCTGTAGAAACATGATAATCATGTGAGGTCTAGTGGACTGAAGGTCATAGTTAGTGGGCTCTAGTCCAAGTGGGAGTTTTTTGGATTTGGTTTCATAGGACAAACTGTTTGTACTTTTATTACATGTATATTTTATTTATTGAATATTAATAAAACTTATTATTACATATTTTTTGTTTTTTTTCATGACTCTAATATAATAATTTCCTAGAGTATACATCTCATTGATAAGGTTATAGTAGTTCCCCACTATGATGAGAACCTTGATGTGTTATGATGATATTCTCCAATAATGTTCTACAGTTGGATAACATACTATGATGGGACACATAGTACATATACTATCAGGTGAGAGTACTCATAAGCAGATGAGGCTTCTTCTCATTGGTGGAAATGGAGGATTCCCCAACACTTTTATGCCAACAGTTTGAACAAACCATTGGTATACTGGTTTTAGATGAACCTTTCCCAATGGTTTGAACAAACCGTTGGTATATTGTATTTAGAATCAACCTTTCCCAATGTTTTGAGTAAACCATTGGGAAAGATTTAATTTTTCTAATGTATACCAATGGTTTTTTAAAACCATTAGTAAAGATTATATTTCACAAAAAAAATTTAAAATTATTGGGAACATTTTCCCCCAAATACACAGAAAATATGGTTCCCCCATCTGCACGATTGCAGCCCTAAACTGAATCTATAACAAAGATCTCTATTTACCCTAGGTTTTGAAACTCCTTCCACCTGATAGATCCATATTCAATAAAGAAATTTTTTAGTTCTACACTTCAAATATGTAAGTTCTACCTTATTTTTAATGTTTTGCATCTATTTTTTCTATTTTGATTTGGCCTAAACCAGAGGTTTGTGCGGTCTGTGGCATGGTATACCCAATAAGTGAAATTTGATTTGTTTTCTGTTTTTTTTATACACTTGAAGTGTCATTATTGTGTGAATCACCTTTATTTTAATTATTTATATCCACTCCTTATGTGTATATTTAGTGAACCATATGAATTAATGGAGGTGCTGGTGAGATGTATCCCCACTCAAAGATGGCAAAGGGTTTATTTAGTAATATTATCTCGAGGTGGGTAATGGATATAAGTATAGTGCATGTGAAGGGATTGGGGATAGTTGGGGTCGTGGTGTAGGTGGTTTTCTATTTTTTTAGTGGGGTGATATGGTAGTTTTTAGGGACTTTAGTTTAGTTGAAAATTGGATTTGGATTTTGTATTTATAGTTTTTGTTTAAGGAATAATGGGAAGGGTAGTGATATTGAGGATGAATTGGATGTTGGTTGGGTGATGTATTGAAATTGTGATGTTGGTTGGATTGGGTATAGGTAATTTTCAAGGTATTATATGGGTATTGCCTCCCCTAAACACCCCCCACCCCCACCCCCCTGGACACCCCCCCACCCCCGGACACCCCCCACCCCTAGGACAGCCCCCCCCCCACCACCCTAGACACCCCCCCATTGTACAGCCCTCCCCCACACCCCACACCCCTACACACACCCCCCCACACACACACCCTGGACACCCCCCCACACACACACACACACCCCTTGAACTGCCCCCCCCCCCACCCCCTGGACACCCCCCCGCCCCACCCTCCATGGACACCCCTCACCCCCCATGGACACCCCCCACCCACCCACCCCCCTTGGACACCCCCCCCCCACCCCTTGGACACCCCCACCCCCCTGAACACCCCTACCCCCGGGACACCCCCCACCCCCATGGACAACCTCCCCCCCCCCCGGACACTCCCACCCCCTTAGACAGCCCCCCCTAGACACCACCCCACCCTCTGGACACCCCCCATCCCCCCTGGACACCAACCACCCTCTAGACAGCCCCCACCCCTGGATAACCCCTCCCCAGACACCGCCCCACCCCCCTGGACACCCCCCCACCCCCCTTAGACATCCCCCCACCCAATGGACACCACCCCACCCCCTGGACACCCCCCCCCAGACACCCCCACCCCCTTGGACAACCCAACCACACCATGGAAACCCCCCACCCCACCCCCTAGACATCCCACCCCCTTGGACAGCCCCCCTGGACACCACCCCACCCCCTAGACACCCCCCCCCCATCCCACCCCCTCTGGACACCCCCCACCCCATGGACACCCCCCCCCCAGACACCACCCCACCCCCTAGACACCCCCACCCCCCCTGGGAACCCCCCACCCCCTTGGATAGACCCCAACCCCCTGGACACCCCCCTGGACACCACCCCACCCCCTGGACCCTCCCACCCCCTGGACACCCCCACCCCCTTGGATAGCCCCCCACCCCTTGGACACCCCCCCCCCACTTCCCCCGGACACCCCCACCCCTTGGATAGCCCCCCCCCCCCCCCCACACACACACACACATATAGTCCCCCCACCCCGCCCCTAGACACCCCCACCCACCCCCTTGGACAACCCCACCCCACCCCTGGACACCCCGCCACCCACCCCCTTGGACAGCCCCACCCCATGGACTCCCCCCACCCCCTAGACACCCCCCCCCCCCCCCGTACACCCCCCCTGGACCCCCACCCCCTGGACACCCCCTCACAATGAATACTTCGACTTTGGGTATTGGGTGTTATGAAATCTCCTAACTTTGCAAAATATTTCCATTTTTAGCATCAATAACTTATTTAAAAAACTCTCTTTACACATTCTTCGTCTTTGATGAAAATAATTCACTTTTTAATATCTTGAACAATGTTCTATCAGGTCCATGGTGTCCTCTTGTATGTGATAACTGAAAAAATTTCAAAACACATTTCACCTCAAATTTAGGAACACATAACTGAATTAGTATATCTTCACATTATTTTAATAATAAGGTATAAACCTAGGAATAGTTCACTACATCAATGAGAAACCCCTTCCTTTATGGATATCTAAAATGGGGATAGATTATCCCATTTGGAAAATTAATTTCAATCTCATCATTTGAAATCTACATGTACATGGAATCATGATTTTTTTCCCCATGTAACCTTCATCTTATGACATCAAACTCCTATTAGTTTCATTTAATCTTTCTTGGATCGTGATCCACATTTATGACCATGATGTTTCAATCCATGAGGAACTTTTTACCACCATTTTCATATTAAAATTCAATCTAAATGAAATTCTTTTGACGAAATGACTTATAACAAAAAAAATTACAGAATGGATAAAAGTTGAATGTATGAAACCAATTGGATCTCAAGCGATTTTCAAAACAATTTGGAGAGATTTTTATATTTTTCATTTCACAATGCTTCAGATAGTGGTCTCATACACTGCCCATGATACAATTTTGTTGGAAGACCTTGGTTGAGCCATGAATAAGTTAGCTACCACATAACCACATATGGTTTTCAGGAAAACTATCATGTGTGGTATCACAATGTGGAGAAAATGAAATCTCAAATTATTGATGATCCAAATAAGAGGACTATATTAGAGAATTTGTTATATGACTGGTTTTTGTTTATTCATCATCATGAAAAATAAATTATTCCAACCTAAGAAGACTTCTATATGAGCACACATGATGCATCTAATGAAAATGATGATGTTTTTAGGGTGAAAAAATTGAATGATGTTTCCATGACTCCAATATATCGACAATGCGGTAAAATGAAAAGGATAGAATTTTTAATCCAATTGTTTCATGGGAAAACTATGTATGGGATTTCTAATACTGTCATCGATTATATTCTTACCTTCTTGAAGGACTTAATTCCATATGATGCAGATATTCCCTCAAAAAACTATATGGAATGGAAGTTAGTTGAGGAACTTGTATTTTCAAGAAACAAAATTCATGCTTACCTGAAAGATTACAGTTTATTCTGGGAGAAAACTACTGAACGAAATGATTGTATAAAATGTAGCACATCCCGCTGGAAGCCAAAAGCTGATGGAACACCATCATGTGTGCCACAGAAAGTAATGTGGAACTTTACATTGATCCCCAAACTCCATAATCTTTTTATGTATGATTAAATATCAATAAAAATGAGTTGTCATGATACCGAGATAAAAAAGACTAATGATGAGTTGGTTCACCCTACAGATGGATTTTCATGGAAGAGATTTAATGATCGATATCCTGATTTTTTAGCTAACGTGCGTAATGTGAGGTTGGGTCTTTTATGTGACGATTCTAATCTGTTTGGGAAGATACTTACTTCACACAACACATGAACGGTTTTTATACACATTTATAACCTTCCCCCATGGTTGTGTATGAAAAAACCTTTCACTTTCATGAGTATAATCATATCTGGTCCTTCTGATCCCGGCAATGATATAGACGTATACATAAAACCTTTAATAAAAGAGTTTAAACTTCTTTGGGATATGGGTGTGTGCACATATGATGCATGTTCGAAATACATATTTCATATGTGTGTTGTGATTATGTGGACGATCAATGATTTTCCTACTTATGCAATGATGTTTGGATGGAGCATGAAGGGAAAACTATCATATCCTATTTCTATGAAGAATATACGATCCAGAAGACTGAAACATCGTTATAGATTTAGTTTTAAGGGACATCGACGATTCTTGCCAATGGACCATCTATATAGAAATAATCGTCAAATATTTGATAATACCATGGAGACTGATGATCCACCTCATCATATGTCTGGAACTAATGTGCTTAATGAATTGAAAGATTTCGGTTTTTTATTCGGGAAGGGTCAAATGAAATCTGGAAAGAGAAAGAATATTTCCCCTAAAACCTGTTACAATTGGAAGAAGAGGAGTATCTTCTTTTATTTGCCTTACTGGTCAACCAATTTGTTACATAATTTATTAGACATAATTCACATTTAAAAGAATATATGTGATATGTTTCTTTTGATTATTATAAATGTTAATGGAAAGAAAAAATATGATTTACGGTCTCGGTGTGACTTGGTGGATTGGGGCATCATACCAGAATTTCATCATGTGCATATCAGTGAAAATAAATGGCAAGTTCCATGTGCTTATTATGTGATTTCATCTACAGGAGAAAAATCAATTTCTAAAAGTACCAGATACTATTAAAGTTTCTAATGGTTATTCAAGAAACATATCTAAACGGGTCAACAGAAGAGAGTTTAAGATAAAATCTTTTAAGACTCATGATTATCACATCCTTCTACATGAGTTTATTCCAATAGAAATTTGTCATCTTTTGTAAAATAATGTAAGGGTGGCTATTATTCAGTTGTGCCATTTGTTTATAGATCTTTGTGTTAATAATTTGTCCAAGTATTTCATGAAAAAAATGTTGACAGATGCCCCATTAATTTTGTTTGAATTATAGAAAATATTTACTCCATAATTTTTCACATGCATGTTGCATCTGACTGTCCATATTCCAACTAAAATACTTCTCGGAGGACCTATTTCTTTTTGTCGGATGTATTCAACTGAAATAAATATGTACATATTAAAGTCTTATGTCTGAAATAGAAATCATCCCAAAGGTTATATCGTGAATGGTTACTTGGCTCAAGAATGTATATATTTATTCTCTATGTATTTGTCTGATCTTACTACAAGAATAAACAGAACAATGAGAAATGAAGAAGAACAGTGTGAGAAAATTGAACCCAGATTTCCATCACCTCCTTAAACAGGAGGAATTCCTAGATCATATACATTGATGGCATTAAGCCTTGAAGAGCGGGAGATGGCACATCGCATAGTTTTGTTTTACTATGATTTGTTTGGTGACTACATCAGGTAAGTAAATTGAATATGTATATATTAAATATATATCTATTAAAAAATTTCTATTGTTATCTATAGGGAATATAAATAAATGATAAATATAAAGCATTGTTCTTTATCTTTGAGAAGGAGGGAGACTTTGCATAAAAAAAGTTTCTGCTTGGTTAAAATTGAAGGTAAAAATATTACTGTTTAAAATAATTAAATAAATATTTAATTAAGTTTAATATTTATTTATATTTCTGGTATTAAATTTTCCTATTGACTCTATCTCTAAAAAAAATAAGAGCTTTAGATTCTGGTCCTAATACTATGGTTCATGACTGTAAATCAATTTTTATCAATGGGTAAAGATTTATTATCACTGAATGATCAAATAACATGAGAACACAATATGATAGTGTTATGGTTACTACCAAAATAGACTATTATGCCAGTGCATCAGATAGTATACCGCAATTTGAAAATGTAGGTTATTATGGATTCATTGAAAAAATAATAATATTGGATTATTACTCTCATGGATGAGTCACGATGATGAAATATCAGTGTTTTTATTCAATGATAAGGTAGGGAACATTTATTGATTATTTTGGATTTTGAGTAATTAATATGACTCACACTCTTGCTACTGATGAGCCATATGTATTGGAATCAATGGCGAAACAAGTTTTTTATGTCAAAGACCATATTTGACCTGAATTTGGTGTCATTATTGAAGTAATTCCAAGACATATTTTTTTGTGATGGTGATGATGGAATTGACACCATCCCTACTGCCATTATAAACTATCCATTTATTACTTTTGATTACTCCAAAATCTCAATTTTCAAAGTTGATTGTGAACCTGAAGTTGTGGTGGGAAATATATAGAATCATCCATCCATGTTCTTAATTATTTTGGTTTAGCTCAACTTGGATTGTTAAGGTTAGTACTATTCAAATTTATTTAATATTTATTACAAATATATTGTATCCGACTTGACCGTTATGTGAATTTTCAATGTTTATTGGTTGCAATTTTATTTGAATTTCATTTTATAATTTGGAATTGAACTATATTTAAACCTACAAAACCAACATTTCTAACTTGGTGAACATTTCAATGATTTATTGACCATGTATAAAATTAGTATAAATCTAAGACCTCCCTTTAACATTTCACCATATAATGAACATGATGGTTTGTCTTCTTCGCAAAACATGTATATAAACCCGTATGATCTACCTGGTCTAAAGAAATTAATTTTTTCCTTAATTTCGACAAGTGCTTTACCCCTTATGAATCTGGTAGATATCTTATCCTTGTTCATATGTTTATATCATCATTTCCAACTATCTTAAGAGTTTAATGTAGGAATTAAATTTTGTTTTTTGGGTTACAAATTAGTTATCCTTTTCTAATTACTTCCATATTTTTTTTTCAAATGAAGGAAATGAAACCAATTAAAGAGAGGTGACAGAAAAAGATGATGGACAACAATCGTTTCATGGTTGAGATGGGTGTTCCACAACTAGTTCCTATAGTGACTATTTTATTTCAAATATATATATATAAATAAAATATAATGTCATGTGATTAATTTTTTTTAAACATTTTTGCAAGATCCACCTCTTAGGAGAAAATTATTTGATGAGCAGCCTAGTAGTGGTCCCAGTACTCAGGGTGTTCGTACGAGGGGGATGGAATGAGAGCTAGGCGATCTGGTCAGCGTACCCGATTAGACCATGCCCCTCCCACTGACATATCATCTATCCCACATTCTGATCATGGTGTGTTGTTGGGGACACATGAGATATTTAGGCCTCCCGTGTTTTCACCACCCTTTACATCTAAGTCTCCTCACCCATCTTTACCATATCCGATGATGATTCCCACTCCCCATCTAGCATTCAGCCAGCCATCTATGCTATCTTCTTTTACTTCTACTTCCTTCTCTCTGAGCTTATATATTTCATCTTCTTAAACTCCTTCTCCTCTAAATTTTGTCCCTACGGAGCATACACTAGGACCCACTCCACATGTATAGGGTGTTCCTTCATTTTTTTCATATCCAGCAGAGCCCATTGATCAGACTATCGTAGGTATATTTATATAGCCCTAACAAATTTTTATACCATTATTTATTTTCATTATAACATGTATTGATAAAATATTTGTTTTTCTTTCATAATAGATACATATATTGATAGGAGGCGGGGGCAAGGGTGTACACACATGCTTTCAGTGTGGAACCACCGCACACAGTTGATGGTGGACTACAATGAAGACAATCAAATGATTGAAAAAATAGGGAAACAATGTCAGAGTTTTTTGGCGATGCTTTCCAAATACTCCAACATCATTCATGCCAGCCCGCTCTTATGGATACAGTTGCCAAATTAAGTCAAGGATAATTCTTGGGTAGAGATATGGGTAAAAAAAATTTGTTGTATTTAATGAAATATATTATTTTTGTATTTATATGAATTAATATTTTGGTTTTATCTTTAGTTTAATTTCCCCGATGGTGAGGGTGCACGGCCAGCACGTCTAATGGATTTAAGTGAGCTTTAGAGAGCCTATAAGCAGGAGTTATATATTAGCTGGAATTCTAGAGTTGGCATAGAGTTAGAGGTGGTACCTGTCATGGATTATTGTTCTATAGAATAGTATTGGCATATGATTACTCATTAGATGACTATCTAGTTTAAGGTATTAATCACATTTGAGGTATTTAAATGAAAATTTTCATTTTTTTAATTAATAAAAACTTTTGTATTATTGAATTTTATTTAGGAATCATCTAGAAGAAGTAAAAAAACATTGATGTTAAAAAATACCTCCACACATTGGGATGTACTACAATGTCAGATCATGAGAGGAAGTAGGTATGACAGTTGTTTATAATTTTTCTTTACGACTTTCACTTTCTATTATTTCCTCCATAATTTATTCGATTTCTAAAGTTTTCATATAATTTTATTTATGAAATTAATTATTGGTAACCTATTTTTAATTATGGTTTCCTACATTCAATGTCATTTTAGAGGAAAACATTGAATATTGAAGGACATGTGCCTCAAGAAAAAATGTTTTACTTGAGTAGAAGGAAGAAAGATGGAAGTGTCGTTAATGAACCAACTCAGTGGAAGATTTTAAGTTTTACTTTGTTAATTTAAAATTTTAATATCTATTTTGTAACTTAATAATCTATTTATATTTGTAACATGCTACTTTAGAGGCCCTTGAATCCCAGGAACCTGACAATTTTGGGCCAAATGATCACTTACATCAGGTGTTGGGAGATGAGAACCCTAGAAGAGTACGCTGCCAACCTGGGAAGAGTATAGTCCCAATGAGGTATTGACCCTCCTCAGGTACGATTTGTAGTGCTTAGATTTCCAATAGGTTAAGGCATAGGCATAACAAGCTGAGAAAAGGGCCACAGAGATGGTAGAACAGTCTGTTAGGGAAAACACTGCATTTATGAAACTAATGGAAGTTTTACATCCAACACTTCCACCAGAGGCCAACACAACTTGTGATGAATATATATCTTCAATGTGTTCTATATATGGTGCATCAGGTGTCAGTTCTAGTGGTGGTTGAGACGATGTCATTCCTGGCAATGACGATGGTGAGGAGGAGGCCGAAGCGGAGGAGGAGGGTGAGGAGGAGGTCGAGGTGGAGGAGGAGGGTGAGGAGTAGTCTGAGGCGGAGGATGGGGGTAATTAGGAGGGTGAGGAGTAGGACAATGTGGGGTACGAGGGTGAGGAGGAGGTCATTTAGGAGGGTGGGTATGATTATGGGGACGACGATGAGGATGGGGATGAGGCTGATGATGATGGTGATGATAGTGACGGTGAAGAAGGAAAGATTGATCCATTACATTTTTGATTGATATTACTAACATTTTATATTTAATGATTTGTTGTACCTAAATATATGTGTGATTAGGTAGGCCACATTATCTTTATTTATTTATCTATAAATAATAAAACTTGAATTGATGATTTTCTATGACTGAATATATGTGTGATTAATTCACCCCTCCCCTAAACACCCCCCACCCCCTTGTATAGCCCCCCACCACCCTAGACAGCCCCCCCCCCCACCCCCTAGACACCCCGACCCCCTGGATAGCCCCCCCTTCCCCCCCCCCCTCGGACACCTCCACCCATTTGGATAACCCCCCCCCCCCCCGAACACACCCCACCCCCTGGACACCCCCCCCCCATTGGACACCCCCCCCCACACCCCCTGGACACCCCCACCCCCCTTAACACCCCCTCCCCTACCACCCCCCCCCCACCCCCCTGGACACCCCCACCCCTGCACACCCCCACCCCCTTCACACCCCACCCCCACCCCCTGGATAGCCCCCCACCCCCTATACACCCCTCATGGACACCCCCCCCCCCACCATCCCCACCCGCTGGACACCCCCACCCCCTGGACACCCTGCCACCCCCTGGACACCACCCCCCCCCCACCCGGACACCCCCACCCCCTTGGATACCCCCCCCCCCTCCCCCACCCCCCTGGACACTCCCACCCCCTTGGACTGCCCCCTACCCACCCCCTAGACACCCCCACCCCCTAGACACCCCCCCACCCCCTGGACACCCCCCACCCCCTTGGACACCCCCCACCCCCTTGGTCACCCCCCCCCCCACCTGGATAGCCCCCCCACCCCCTGGACACCCCCACCCCCTTGGACATCCCCCCCTCCACCCCTTGGACACCCCCCAACCCCACCCCCTGGACACCCCCCACCCCCTGGACACCCCCACCCCCTGGACACCCCCCCACACCCCTGGAAACCCCCCACCCACTTGGAAACCCCCCCCCCACCACCCCACCTCCCCCCCCCCCACCCACCTCCTTGGACACCCCCCCTGGATAGTCACCCCCCCCCCCACCCCTTGGACACCCCCCCCCCACCCACCTGGACACCCCACCACCCTGGACACCCCCCACCCACCCCCTGGACACCCCCACCCACCCACTTGGACAGCCCCCCACCCCCTTGGACCCCCCCCCCCCCAACACCCCCCACCCCCCTGGACACCCCTAGCCCCTGGACACCCCCCCCCCCCACACACCCCTTAGACAGCCCCCCTAGACCCCCCCCCCCCAAACACCACCCCACCCCTGGACACCCCCCACCCCATTGGACAGCCCACCCACCCACCCCCTGGACAACCCCCACCCCCTGGACAGCCCCCACCCCCTTGGACACCCCCATATTCTGAATTCAATCTTGTATGCCATATTCTATATGTGTTATATATAATTAAATTGTGTATGTAATGAATTCTGAATTGAATACACTGTCATAATTCTGTATGTGATTCATAATTCATTTTTTATGTGTTATTCATTCATAATTCAAAAGTATTAAATTGAGAATTAAATTATGAATTCTGTATTGGATAGGGTAATTGGGTTCTCAATTGGAAGGTGCATAGGGGATTACAGAGGGGGGGCAGGCTAGCCTGCTACTAAAATTGCAGCAAGGCTATACCAATGGTTGTAAACCGTTGGTATATATGTGAAAAGTAAATTTATACCAACATTTTACATAAAACCGTTGGTAAAAATATATAACAACGGTTAGTAAACCGTTATTATAGACCCTATAATCAGTTTTTACCAATGGTTTTATGCAAACCATTGGTAAAGGCTTATTCCAACAGTTTTGAAACCTTTGGAATATATCTGAAATTACTTAATCTCCAACAGGTATTAACCGTTCGTATAAAGATATACCAACGGTTAGCTAAAACCATTAGTATAATGTGCATTCCAGATCCATATACCAACGGTTATACTATAACTGTTGGTATATTTCTATCCCCACAGCTAACTAGCCAACGGTTTGAGAAACTGTTGGTATAGTTTATACCAACGGTTTTCAGGTCTTTCCCAACAGTTTGAAACTTTTGGTATAAGTCAAGTTTTCAGTAGTGTCTCATGAAGTTCACACTTGGTAATCTCCAAGATGGGAGATTATGAGAACAGACCCACCAGTAGGAATTATGCATGTTTTAGTGTCATCAGATATTCCTATCTATGAGAATGTGTGATGACCCTTAGACTTCAATATTATTATTAACAAATTTTATAACTCTCATACTTAGATGTATTTCATAAACCAAGATGAAAACAGTTTATGGAAAAGTTGGATACATTGGGTGTGTCACAAGTGACGTGTCATTAATGAATAAGTCAGTGAATGATTTGTCCCTTCCATCTTTATGGAAGCTGATGTCTCGAATATTTTATTGGAGTAAAACCGTCGCATTAAATTATATATCCATGGTGTAACGACATGTTTATTTCAGATAGTCAAAGAAATACATATCGAGTGCATAGATTGGTGACATAGATGTGCAACCTAATTGATGAGATATTGTGACAAAGGGATTATATTATACAGTGAGCATTTGTATGTGGTTGTCGACATTGTGACATTAAGTTCTTTCTCTTGGGTGTCTTGACCTGTTGCTAGAAAAATCTTGGACTTTAGGCAAGCCTACCTAATTCCAATGAGAAAAAATCCTAGATGTTCACACACTAAGAGTTTCCATTGATCTCAATTAAATTTTGTTTGAGTTTAATTAATTGAATAAATATTATTCTCGAGTTCTAGAAATAATTTTATTTAAGTTATATTGATCGCATAAATTAAATAAATATTTATTCACCGAATTGTGAATAAAATATTCATTTATTTATTGAATATTTTAATAAATATGTATTCACTAGATTATGAATAAAATATTTATTCATTTGTTTAATAACTGCTAGAGAAGTTTGAACAGACCAAGACTGAGTCCGGTGATAAATATTAATTAACAAGACCATTATATAATATTTTTTATTGTGAAAGTTGGCACACACCATAAAATAATAATTATATAATTATTATTATATGAAATTGGATTTATTAAAGGTAATAAAAGTTATTTAATGACTGATATTCAATTAAATAATATTTTAACTTAAATTATGACTTTATAAATAGGTGGATATGTCTATTGTGTAGATAATCCAAAATTGAGAATAGAGAATTGTTGTACATGACGAATTCTCTCTCAACTCCACCTCTCTCCCTCTCAAGAGTGAGAAGTGAAAGAGAGATTTCTTCAAGACCGAAGAATGAGCGATCAATAATGAACAACGCAAGACATTTGATTTGTTGTTCTAGCACCCAAAGATCGAGTGGTGTTGCTCAGAGATCATAGGAGCATGTGTGGATCACCACTAGATAGATTATATCCTTTGATCCTCACAGTGTAATGAAGGTAATCTGAAAGGGTTTTTCAGATGATCAACATTCACCAATAAAGAAAGTTCCTATGCCTAGGTATTTATTTCTTAAAATATTAAATAAATTAATTATAAATTTGATGTGAAAGATTCTCACTATTGGTTTTGGGAAATGATTTTTAAAATAAATGTTAATATATCATGCTTCCGATGCACCCAGAACCATCAGGAACTTCCTCTAGAAAAATTTTCATATACCCATCTACTATTGAAGGCAACTAATCCTCCTTAATATTGATGTAACATAGTTCTAGTCTCTCTAGAAGATGGTAAATAAACTGTAATCTTCTGAGGGTCATCCATACTCATCCTGTTTGAGGGCCCCATTCACCAATGAAGGTGAACCTCGACCCGTCCACCTGATAACATATAACCTTACATCAATAACAATCCACCCAATCATAGACTAAAAATAACTAGTTCATGTCAAGAATTACATCATAAGGTCTCATATACACTATGATGAGATCCCAAGATAATTTCTCTCTATTGGTAGTAATCTTGCACTGATAGAATATATGAGAGAGAGGGTAATCACTGCTAGTATGAGTCTCTAGATAAAGTATTTGGTCTTGGATCTCTATTGGGATTTCTAAATCACAAAAAAAGAAACACCAAGAAATGACTGAATCACACCATTATTTTTTAGTATGATTTTTATGGTAGATAATACATAAATCATACCCCAATCCATGTTGGGCACCACTTTCCTGAAGCCCTGTATCGCCTGCATTTTTTCTCTACCTTGGCCTCCTATACCTTGATCCTATCATGGTCTTCCTGGAGGTGGTGGTGTTGGGAGTGGATCAAAGCATCATCCACCCCTAGTTTCTCCTATACAATTATCTCCCCCGCTATAGCCGCCTCTAAGAGGTCCACCTTGATTTGGTCCTTGATCTTTATGTTGCTTATGTTGGGGAGGTTCATCCACTCTGATTACCTATCCATCCTCTATTACCCACCTTATGGGGAATACTCGATCTAGGTTTCCTCCACCATTATAGATGTAATAGGCTCTGACACCCATCTGGGTGGAACAAACCCGGGACCCCTTTGCTACTTTGCACCAAGATAAAGATCACAAATATGGCTTCCACTGATGATGAAACCTTGTCTTCTACCACTAGTCAGCTATTATCAATGACTAATATCTTGAAAATCCCATCCCAGACCTTCCACCTAGTTATGTTTCCACTATAAAACTCTTTATAATTAAATCACACTAAAACTCATGCATATGTGGGAATACATAAGCATATGGTACCAACTTGAAACTCTCATCGAAAGCCTCACTCAAACTTCTGATCTTGAATATATCCATCATGAATCATATCTTGAGAAGTCCATGAACCTCACAATATACTGAGAGAATATCATACTACCCTACTAGAGTTCAATCATATCCAGGAATCACACCATCCTCAGAGTTTATAGAGAATACTCCTCTCTAAATAAACTCTTGAACTCTGGTCTGGGTAAGGTAGCCTCATCATGAGCCTATACAATCAACAACCACCAACATCT
The DNA here is from genome assembly GCA_963277665.1 of Viscum album. Classification (NCBI taxonomy): domain Eukaryota; kingdom Viridiplantae; phylum Streptophyta; class Magnoliopsida; order Santalales; family Viscaceae; genus Viscum; species Viscum album. The sequence continues at coordinate 1,417,688,923 of OY728120.1, forward strand.
TACTAACCATAAAGAATATCCATAGTAATAATAATCATCTAGTCAGTGGGTGTTTGCACAAGATACAAAATATGAGTAACAGACTTCAATCAGTTATCTACTACCTAAGGATCCAGGTCGCCCCAAAACTTAGAAGGTCTCTACCTCTGGAACTCATGAAGCACACTTAACCTATGAGTAGTCTTGTCTTACTCTATGGGGAGTATTATCTATGCCATGGTAGGGTCTCTCCTCTACTCAATCAGTGGGGGGTCATCACTATGCTCCATCAATGGGGAAAATACCTCCCTATCAGGTCCCTGAAATGAATCCTCATCATTAACTTGTTAAGGACTAGAGGTTGAATCGTTGGCATGTTCCCAAGATATACCTACCTTTAAAGTTGAGATGTTTTTTTTTCTGGGGTGGAATCCTGCATTTATAAAGATAACCCCATGGTTATTCGAAGAATATTTAGAAGATCTGAATTAATAAAACATGAATGAAAGTGCAACTAACACATTGCATGATGAATTTATTGTCTCATTAAACCCTCCAACTGATGCATCAGGGTTTTGAGTCAACTAACAAGTTATAAGAGTCCTGGTGAAAGGTTTCATTGGATACGCACACCAATCATTGGATTCCCCAGTTAGTTAACTGAACTCAAGACCCCTTAACATTATTTCCCTAAGTTTCCCAAACCAATCCCCCAGGACTACTAATTTCAAGATTTGTCCCTAAGACTTTAATATCATTGATATCATTCCGACCTGACCCACTGAGATACTACCTAGGCCGGAAACAAGTTGAGTGTGACACCTCAAGCCCATCTCAAATAGGCCAAGGGCTAGTGATAAGTACTAAGAAGGCATATCACATGTATGAGAGGCCTTAGCCTATAAACATGTAAACAACCACATATATCTGGGATAAGATATATAAGAATGAAAAATCCATGTATATAAATGAATAAAATTTAGTACAATGTGCATGTGATAGAAATGAATATCTTATCAATATAACATAAATTGAAATCTAGGAAATAAGGAAAAGTATAAAGCTTAAAATACCACAATGAAGACCAACCTCGAACTATGGTAATAGATGGAATCCACATCATAACAACACCAATACATACACCAACATCAATGAACATAACCAAGATCCTTTATGCACCAACTATGCCACCGTATTATGCATCATCTACACAGACACAACATGTGTGGGCATGAGGTCCATTCATGTGTGAGTATAAACGTACCTGGTATAACTCCCTAAAACACAAGAGGAAAATAAAATAGAGAGTCAATTCAATGGAATAAACCCAGATATGTTTTTAAGGTAATAAGTAACCAAGTTCAATAAGGTAATAATTTATTACATCTTAAAACCATTTAATTTGCACACTAAAAGGAACCTAAAGAACCCAAAAGCACTATAGAACCCTAAGAACCCAAACCATCTCATATTTTTCACTTTTACATCATCCCTCAGTAGCAGCGGTGATGGGGGACCGGTGCCTCACTGAAAATACATCGGTTAAGAGGATTGTTGACCTCTATTGAGGACTTACGACTTGACATGTGTTGTGTTCATTAATTGAGAGGGCTACTTGCACCAGGAGTTGAGGACTTGTGCCCTGTCATAATGAAAGGGTTACCTACTCCATCAAATAAACTGAGGACCCATTACCTAAAGGTATTATGCTACCAAGAGGGTTTTGAACTTTTGATTGCATTATAATAATCTACCCACACTTGTTATTGTATCTACACAGTTATAAAACTCCAACTGCATGAACACCTTGAATATAATCCCTGGATGATGAAGATAATTATAAAATCACATTATTGGTGGAAAAAATCTCAAAATGGACCACTCATATATCCTAATATGATACCCAATTAGAAAGATACACGAAATGATGGAAATTTCCTAGTACACAATGTGTCCTTATAGTGTGAACGATGTATAGGTCACTTAGGAAAGGCTAGTTATGTACTTCTACCACCAAATATGTGTTATGAATTTGAGTGTGTGACATGTACTTATGATACATGGTGTGTAAAACTACACAGGCTATAAGGCGTGTACTCTGAACACACATTGAGTTGCTTTGATAGTTGTACATTACGTATCCATGAGATACACAGCGTGAAAGTATAATGCGGCTCCTTGGTGTGTATAGTCGGTACACATCGAGCCACCTTTACCAAAAGACACTATGTGTGTGACATGGCACATTACTTGTGGATACAACATGTTGACCAAGAATACATGCTGAGGTATTCAGTCCGACAATATATAACATGTGACCCAGAGTCACACGACGTGTGGTATTTATAAAATAAAGAAACCCTAGCATCGCAACATGTGGACTAAAATACATGTATCCTGGAGGATTACATTATGTGTTCTGGGGAATGAACTTGTCTGTGAAAAAAATAATTCGTACTTCTGATGGGTCCACCAAACTATGCACATTAGTCCACTTGAAAAATCATACACAAGAAACTTTGTGTAGCGGAAAACTGAATCTCAAGAAGTTTTCTTCCCCCTCAATGAAGTGTTTCGTAAGTATAAAGTCAGATCACCCTACCCACTGCACTTAGTCTACCTAGCACATGCACCTCAACACAAAGTATTGTAAATACAACATCCAATAGTAAAACTGTTACCACAAATCTGGGCAAGGGATGCACCAAATTTTATCAGCGCTGATAAAATTCGTACTTTTATCAGTGCTGGTTAAAAGCGTTGATAAAGATATATCCTTTATCAGCATTTTTTTAGTGCTGATAAAATTTTTTAATAAAAAAATTATTAATATATATAATTACTATATTTATATTCAAAAATAATTTTGATTTATATACATTAATTAAAAAATGCATGTTTATAATTAATATATATTTTTTAATAATTAAAAAATATATAGAATGTTTAAAAAAATATTTATAAGATTATAAATATATATATAATTATAATTATAAAATTATAATAATTTTTTTAAATAATAAATGTAGTTATTGTATTTATAATTATGTATTTATAATTTTATATAAATACTTTTTAAATATATTTATTTATAATTATAATTATATTTATTTATTTATTTATTTAAATAAATATATGTCTCCAATTAATTTGGTCAATAAATATATATATCAAGAGATAGTGATAATATTCATGGACATGATTGGCATTATTTATGGTCATACATTGATGCGTGAATACGTATAATTGATGTTATGTGATGATAAGTTTATTTGTGGACATGATTGAGGGTTAATATATTCCAAATGTTAAGATTACCTGTATTGATAATGCATGCATGTGTTATGTATTCATGACTTATGAATGTTCATTTATACATTGACACCCTTATTAATCGTGTTTTCCATATATATGTGATGACTCGTTTTCTATAATCTATACCTTATTAGGTATGATTCATTAATGTTATACCCATTAACTTATTATGTTCCCATAAATACTTATAAAATTAAAATAAATATATTTATTATATTAATAATTATAAATTTTTAATTATATATAAATACATTTTAAATATATTTATTTATAATTATAATTATAACTATATATATATATTTAAATTATTATAAGGCTTGATGGGTGGGTTATCCCTTGGGGGGTTATGGCCTGTATTTCCGGCCTGTGTGTGTGTTTAATGTATTTGTACCTCCAATCACCTAAAATATATATAATAAATATATTTATTATATTTCCATAATTATAAATAAATATTTATTTATTTATAGTTATAAGTATAGATAAATATCTATTTATTTAAATAATTATAAAATTATAATAAATATATTTATAATTTTATAAATATATATAATTAATATATTTATTATAATCTTATAATTATTTATATATATATATATAATTATAACTATAAATAAATATATATTTATGTAAATAATTATAAAATTACAATAAATATATTTATTATAATTTTATAATTATTTAAATATATCTATATTTATTTATAATTATAATTATAAATATAATAATTATATTTATTATAATTTTATAATTATAAATAAATTTATTTATTTATTTATAGTATTTATAATTTTATAAATATATTTACGATATATATAGTTATAAATATTTATTTATTTATTTATAGTTATAATTATAAATAATTATTTATTTATTTATTATATATATAATTTTATAAATATATATAATAATATAAATAAATTATTAACATTATATTTTTATCAGCGCTAAAAAAATTCTGATAAAGAGGTGTTTTATCAAAACTTCTGATTTTAGCGCTGATAAAACTACTTTTTATCTGCACTTTTTTGAAATCACTAATAAAGGCCTTATCCCTTTTTTAAAATAACCCTAAACATTTGTCTTCTCTTGCATACCTTCAAGCTATCGTGAAAGTCGATTGTCGCCACGATACCACTCTCGCCGAACTCTATTGTCACCCTACCACCGCTATCATCGAACTGAACTAGTGTTGTCGCGCCGCCACTCTCACCAAATCGTATTCCCACCACCATTGCTCTTGTTGAACCCCACTACCACCTCACTAAACCCCACTTCCACCTCACCGAACCTCACTGTCACCTCCCCCCACTGTCTTGTTGAACCTCACTACTGCCTTGCCAAACCCCACTGTCGGTGCATCTCTGTTGCGATGTTGTTGAACATTTTCAACGAATCAAGACCCTCAAAACTAAAGGTATTCTATTCAAATCTTATTTTTATGTATTTATCAACTGATTCTCTTCATGGTTTTCTTTTTTTTATTATTCTCAAACAATATTGTATGTAGCACCCCCTTTATGTTATTCTTGTGAAATTTGTTGTGTCTCTAGTTATGGTCTTAGCTTGTTGAAAGTTAAATATGATTTTAGTAAATTGATATGGTCTAGTTATGTGATGGTAAATTTAGTTTGGAAAGGTTTTATTTAGTTTTGATGGATGTAATCTACCAAAATTTGGATTTTATGTTTTGGGCATAATTAATGATCTTTTAGTATAAATTTTTTTATAGGAAGGAGTTTGAGTGTTAATATAGTAATGATGGTATTTGGGTTTGTTCAAGAGATAGAGGTGAGGATGAGAATTCATTGGAATTTTTGGAGAAGTGTTCCGATAATATTTTATGTTTTGATGATTTGGTAATGGATTATAGATTCCTATATTAAATCATTGAAATTTGTTAATTTTGTAAGTCATTGGTTTTGAAGGCTTAGTGAGTGTAGGGGTAATTGTGAGTTAGGGTACCCTAGATTCGTTATGATAAAAAATTAAAATTCTTCTTAGATTTTTTTAACATGGAAGGATGGTTTTGATTTAGTTAAATGCTTGGTTTTCATTTGGTTGGTTCCTTAGTTACTTTTGGTATGTGTCCAGCTTTGGACAAAGATATTTTCAATATAGTTATAATAGTTGAATTCATATTAATCCAAAGGTTGTAACACACCATAATTAGATACTTTTAGATATTATTAATTTCATAAAGGATATTTGGTATCAAATTAAAGAAATTAACCCACAATGGGTGAATTTTAATAAATATACGGTTGCCTAAACTATATATTTCACTATAGGGGTTATTTTCTTGATCAGTGCTCTGTTTATCCAATTGAGAATCAAAATCATGTATTTTGGGAAAATTATCATCATTATTACTTCTTCTAATTATAATGATTTTATAATTGTTTTGTTTTGGTGATACTTTCATTCCTTAAAATATAGACAAATAAATGTATTTTAAATTAAAATATAAAGTGAATTTTGGAAAATATAACTTGTTTTAAAACAAATATGGAAGGTAAAATTGAAAGGGTTTAAGGTGGATTTCATGATTTATTTTCAAATGATTAGGGAAATACATGTTTGATTTAATAGACTTATAATGAATTCAATGTTTTCATGATTTTTATTTATAAAAAGAAAATTACATGGATAGTGTAAGACTAGGGATTTCACTATAATAAATATTTCATTATAATAGTCATTGTATAATCCATGTTATTTAATTTCATTTCTGTAATGCAAAACAAAACTAAAAAATTAATGTAATGAACCAACTTGGGTCAATTTGTCATTTCACCCAAGTCAATTTGTCACAAGGCCTGAAGTACGTTCTCGATCTCCACGGGTTGGATACAAAAACTGAGGGAATCAAACACTACTGAGAGTGTAATTATACGATTCAACCTTGAGGGTGACATAAGTTTCATGTGGACACTAAGAAAGTCATTTCTTGAAATAATGAGAGAGAAATTATAGCAGGTAACCCAAAGGGTGACATAAGTGAAACTGTTACCATGTAATCCAAAAATAGATGTCCTATGATAATCTATGAGATGATAACATGTGTTAAAATGGGTAATAAAGTTGGTAACCCTAGTTGAATATGGATATAGAACTTTGGTTGGGAAAGTTCCAACCTCTTGAATTGAATATTTATATTTTAAGCTGGGAAAGTTTCAAGGGATTTTTGAAAAATGCCTTTGTATCCTGAGGTTTTTTATAAAAAATGATCTTCCTTGTGATTTTTAATAAAGTACACCCATTTAAAATTCTCAGTTTATATCCCAAAATTTCAAAAATAAAATATTTCCCTAGATTTATTCAAAACCATCAAATTCAAATTTAACTTCCTAAAAGAGTTAGAGAAGTATTTATATCCATTTAAAATTATACTTCAAAACCCATTCTTAAATTTCAAATTCCAACTTACTCACAACATTTTAAATCTAGTCACTTTTTCCATTTAAAAAACATTTACTCACATCACTGTATTAAATCCCTTGGGTCTCATGTAATGACCCTGACTTTCTAAAAGGTATGGATTGTTGTTTTAAAATTACAGTAATTTCTTTTTTTTATTTGTGAAACCATTATTATATTCAATAGTTGTATTTTCTATTATGAAAATGGTTTTCAAATAATATATCTTTTTTTAATTATTACATTCAACACACATCACCTTGTAGCGAGGGTTATGGTGTTCAATATCGAAGATGACCATCTACATAATAAACCACTTCCAACAAGTCATGTGAGAGTGGTGATTAGCATAGCTAATAAGCCAAGCAACAAGCCACATGTTCCACTTGATGATGATGATATTCATATGGTCAACCAAGTTGTTGGAACATTCATTGCATGACAGTCAGATCTTGTAAAAACACGTGTTGGCAAGGAGGTATTCATTTAAAATTTGTTTTTCATGCTAAACCTTTAATAATTAATGAAAAAAGGTTTGAACTGAAGAATGTTATTACAGATGGACAAAGGGAAGGGTTGAAATTAAATCTCGACTCAAAACCATCTAAAATATCAACAAACTGATCGAAAAGATCTTCTAAAAGCACCTTTACCCCACCCATTCCATATTTGCATTTACTAACATTGAAGTTTCATACTGATACAAAGTTAAAAAATGGTATTAATCACACAATTTATTTTTAAGAACAAATGTAAGAAGATGATTGTAACACCCCAATATTTCATAGTAAGTTATTTTCTTTAAATTAATTCAATAGCTCGCGCTACACGCAACACCGAGTTCGAGCGCACCACGACTTACCAAACTAGTCGTTCAAAAAGCGGTTATGAATAGAATTAACTAAATTTTGAATTTTATATACTCTATAATTTTAGAATCCATATTATGTGTTTCTTAGACATAATATAAGAACAAATTCATTTTTTAGATAAAAGAAGTGTTTTTCAAAAAATGAAATTTTACCACCTTTTAATGGAAAACCATTTTTAAAACCAATATTTGACACTTTTATATATTCAATTTAATTAAATTAAATTATTATTTATAATCAGGACATAAAAATTTATTTTGGATAAATTTTTGGTACTTTTCTAATAACATTCATATTTTGATGAATAGTGAAAAATACTAAATTTTAAATGAAAACAACTTTTTTAATCGAAATAATTTATAGTGTTAAATTATGCATTTGAATAGTTTGGAAGTATAATAAGATTATATTTTTATCATTTAGTACAATTTAGGTCATTATAAGTAATATCACATTTAAATTTGACATAAACACATGTCAATCTTTTGATAGTTTTTACTTCTTAAAACCCCGCTTTTTGGTTTTGACAGTGGGAATTAATTTTAAATTAATTAATGCTAATTAAATGTTTTGAATTTGGTAAAATAGAATTCATTTTTGAATTTGGAATATCAAAATTATCTTAGGGTGAATTTTTGGTATTTTTATGAAAACTTTCAATTTTTGATGAATAGTGAAAACATTGTGTTATTGTTTAAAACCCGACTTTTTATTTAAATAATTATTTATTTTATTTATTTTATTCAATATAGATAAATAATACCTATATTAGTTCAATGTGATTTATTAGAGTCATTTTTATAACAAAATTATATGTATAAATTTTTATTGAACTTTTTACCGTATTTTACCCACCTTCTAGGAGCATTTGCAAATTTGAATAAAACATAATTTTACCACTTCTGTGAGTTGAATTTAAAAAATCATAGAGACATAGTTGGAATCAGTAAGTAAAATGTGGTTCAATAAGATGAAAATAATTTTTTGTGAATAGTAACTTTTGACTTTTATTTACCACGGTTAAAAGTAAATAGGGTAATTAAAGGTAAAAATGATATTATAATTACCCTAACACATGTCCTAATTCTATTGGATAAGTTTAATTTGACCAAAAACAACCTTAGGAATAAAATATGATCCTTTTGGTCCACTTGGATTAGATTAGGACATTTATTATTATTTTATTTAAAGAAGAGTTAAAAGTGTTAAATTCAAAGTCTAATAACAAAACTATTTTTAATATAGGGTTATACATAAGATAAATTTGAATATAAATATTCATTAGAAATATAAAAATATTTCCTACATAATGGTATTTTATTAAATAATTAAATTTATTTATGACATAATGATGGTGCAGTAATTACCTTATTAATGAAAGATTAAAATAATTGATATTATAAATATCCAAATAAATGTAATTTGAGACTTTTGATGAATTGCAATAATTTTCTAGGTTAATATGAAATTTTATGGTTGATTAAATATTTTTTTCCAAGTAATCATTTTTTTATGATTTTCACAAAAACCAAATACTAAATAGTGTCAAAATTGACCTAAATGGGTTTTTAAAACAAATACTATATTATTGGTTGATATAATATTCCTAAAAATATAAGGTTTGGCCAAAGGTATTAAATAATATTATATATGTCATTAATGAACCACTTTTGGTTCTCTTGGAAGTTTATAGTAAGTTTATTAACCATATAGTGTAAGAATACAAGAAGACACGATAAAAGTTAAATCTAAAAGATAAGGTTAATATGGTGACCTAAACTTGTCTAAAACCTATTGGTTGAGATTATTTTGACCCATACCAACCTTAGATTCAAAATAAATCAATTTTTATCCATTAGAAACTGAAAATGATTTATAATAAAATAATATTTCAGGGTTTTCCTAAAGTGACCTTCACCTCTCTTATAAAAGGGTACTTCCCCTTCTCTTAATTTCACACCTCCAAAGCCATTTGGATCAGCCAAAACCTGACCAAATATCCTCCCAACTACTTTCACTACATCCTATAGTCCTTCCTTTGATCATAAATCCAACCTAAGAAGCCCTTTTGATCAAATCAAAAGGAAGCACCCGAAGAAGAGGTAATAATTTCACCACCCTCTTTCAAGTTTTTTTCTTCTTCCACTTCCTCTTTATTTGTTGATTTCATACCAAAATAATAAATCTAGTACCTAATACATAGTTTGATGTTATTATAAATATGTTACAACCATTTTCGTTATTTTATCCATCCTATAAATGACAAAGTCACCATACGTGCATACGTACAGCTTACCGTCTCCACGTCGTGGTGTAGTTTGTTATTCAAAAACTTCATTATTTTGATGGGTATAACTGATTTAAATAATAAATATAACATTTTAATGATTCTTTATATATGATATACCATCCAATTATATATGATTTCACCATCAAAAGAATGATATTGTCACTCGTGCGTACGTACGGCTTACCGTCTCCACGACGCGATGAGATATCATTCTCCATCGTAACCATTCAAGACTAATTTTCATTTGATGATTAAAAATAATGTTTAAAGACTTTATATAATTATGGATATTAATCAAATATATCCTATCCATAACAAACATGACTTACGTATTAAAACATATAAAGGAAAATGAATCAGTTAACACCCAAAACAATGATACTACTAAAATATTATTAACAAAGCAATATTAGAAGATCATATATGATATCATATTTATGAATGTGGTTATTTTATAATTTAATAACAATTATTTAACTATTATACATGAGGTTAGAGTACCCTCAACTAAGGAAAAGTACAAGGTAAGGGGTTTTCATCTCACTTTTATTCCCGTGAGATTCATGCTATATTTGTCACTATTTCCTTTTGTGTGGTGTATGTACTACCCATGGTTGTATTCTTTGTGTAACATACCTTAATATATGGGTATTTAAATCTTCATTGTATGATCCTTCTTTCATGGAGTGTATGTTTCGTAAGTTACCAAATCGGTAAGGGAATTTCTATTTTCAATTTCTACTCATTGGGCTTTACACATTCATTGATTATTTTACTCCAAGATTATGTGTGGAATAACTATTTATTATTTATGTAGTAATTTAAAATCCCCTTTATATTTATATATCTTTGATACACATAATAACTCCATTTATAAATTCACATTCCATTAATATGAACTTTTTAAGGGTAATCTTAACTCAATTTCCATTCATTGAGTTAAACATCCAAGTCATTGGTTTTGTTTTTACAAGAATATGTGTGAATATAATCTGATTTATTTACATTGAATATCCAATTATATTGAGTTTATTTATATTTTCACACATAATTATTTCATTTATTCATCCTTAATCTAAGGATACGGTCTTTATAAGGTATTTCGTCTCAATTTACATTCCTTTAAGACCTCTTTGTCATTGTGCACCAATTCACTTTTATATGGTGTATATACTATCCTTTGAACTATTATATCATGAATACCTTTATTCTAATGATATTATAATGTTTTTATTAATGTTATTCCTCAATTACTTGTATTCAAGCATCTCTTATTTGGTTAGGAACTCTTTAATTAAAATATTATTTTAAATGTTTTAAAGATTTATTCTTATAAATATTTCTCATTAATGTCCATGTTTTAAAAATGGTTTTAAATATTTATTTATATGGACATAAATGTTTTTAAATTAAAATTCCTTTTAAAAGTTTCAAAGTGGTATGGGATACTTTGATTCAAAAATCTCTTTTAAACGACTTCTTTGGTAAATAGTGCGACATTTAAATGCTTTCAAGAAAAAGGGGATATTTCTCTCAAATATTTTTAATGACTATTTTCATCTATATCAATATCCTTAAGTGTATTTTATTCTTTATTGAGGTTGATTTATCATAATATAATCATCCATATTGTATTTAATGTGTTATGTTTGACTGTGTTTGTGTTATTTTTATGCCATTCATGGTTTTTGGTTAAAATAATGACATTTCATATGATAGTTTTAATATGAATATTTAGATTATGTTTCATCCTTTCATATTAGGAATTCATTGAACTTAGTAAGTGATGGGTAGAGCCTGCTATAGCTCCTCGATGAATCGGTAAGTCTCATGAGACAAACTTGTGTCTTGGCACAAGGCCTTAACAAAATCTTATTTTTATTCTTGGCATGAGGCCTTGACTATGTGGTTATAATGTACTAAATTGTGCATTACATCATTATTAAATTGGCTATTGATATTACATGTGATTATTCTACTAGTAGAATATCCATGTGAATATTTAAATGGAATTATTTGATTTTTCTTTGCTATATTATGCAGAAGTTTAAGTTTAAAAGGCTTGTGTTCTAGTCTTATAAATTGCCTTAAATGTTTATTCTTATTTATGACAATTTCTGCTATATTGTTATCCTTACTGATCATCTGATCTCACCCCTTTATTATGTTTTATTTTTCCTAGAAACCAAAGAATTATATTATGATTAACCTACAGGAATAGGCTAAGGGATATAAGAGTGTTCAAAGGGGACACAATGTTGTTGTTTTTTATTTCATGGTGTAATGTAAAACTTATTTATGTATCTATTACTTACAAGGATACTAAACTGATCGGTCTTTCGGGGCATTATTCCTTGTATCATGCCAATTTTATGTAATAATGCACTGATTTTGGGTAACTGGGGTCGGGGCATTACAGTTGGTATCAGAGGAAATTTAGTACAAACCTTGGAAGCTAGATTTAGAAAAACTCTGATTAGAAAACACTACCCTAAGATAGACATTGACGATTAGTATAGAAGAACATCCAAAAAATTTGGTAATGTAAATATTATGTGGGTTTTCCAAGAAATACATCCCTGTCTGGATACGAGCGGGTAGAGGCAGCTCTTGCACAGATGTACCTAGGAGTGGAAACTCTGACAAGGAGTTTCAAGCTTAACCTGGGGTATCCTGGTACATGACAACGGGCCTTGCTACACTCTTGGTTATGACACCCCTGAGGGATATGCTTAGGATAATTCATATTACCTTTAAAAACTGATTTGAAGGATTTTAATATAAGATGAGAATAAATAACCTTGGTTAATCATAAGGTGTTTTAGATTGAAAATTAGGTGTTATGATATTCTCTAAATGATTTTATGACTCACACTATGCTTTCTTGTGTTAGTCAATGGCTGGATTCTAAGGAATTCATAGTAACATTGAAGATGATGTACAAGGTGGGCACGGTGGTGGAAATGAGCAATGAAATGGAATGTTGATAGGTGTAAAAGATGTTGTATTCATGCCGAATCAGTTTTCCAAAAATATGATCAACAACAAATATATTAACCAACTCTCGGAATCAACAAAGAATAGAAATGCAGTGAATGATAAGAGCTCCAGCAGTGGAAACCATGGAGAAAATAAAGCTCAATTTCCATCATGCAGGAAATTTGGAAGGAGACACCTAGGAAAGTGTCTCAATGGAATAAATAAATGCTTTATGTGTGGGAAAGAAGGACATAAAGTAAATAATTGTCGAGGAAAAATGAAGAGTAGTATGGAAGAAAATAAAAATGATCCTAATAATCTAATTACAGTCATTTGCTGTAAATGTAAGGGACCTTGGAATTACCTGAATCAATGCCCTATTCTATAGGATAACCTCTAAGTCAAGGAAGAACCTATGTGGAAATAAATGGATGGATAAATGTTTAAAAGTATGGGATTACTTTGGAAAACTATTATCTTGTATGTGTAACCATGTAGTTTGTTATGTGAAAATTCTATTTAAGGAAGAATTATCTTTTCTTTTGTGGATATAGTTATAAAGAACCATTTTGGTTTATATGATCCTTGAATTTGAGGCAATTGCAGGTTATTAATTTTTGGGATGAAAATGTGAGGTATGTGATAAAATTTGTAGTTAAATTATATTATGGTTATTTTGAGGAATTTATCTCATTTTGGGAATGTTATAAAATATAGTTTTTAAAAAAGGACAACACGCATACCGTGTGACAACCCGTCACGTCAGACAAAGTTGTGGGAATTGAACCCACAACCATAGTGCGATTGGGATTTATTGCATACCACTGGACTACGTGAAGTCCCTGATTAGTGTGACTAATTATTTTTATTTAAATGGTTTTATTGATCAATAATAAGTTGATTTGGGATCTTAGGTCTTATCAAATAGATATCCTTAGTATAGGAAAATGATTTGGTGATTAAGTGATAAATTTTATTTTGGAAGATGTTTGCTCTATTGGGAACACTATATACCTAATGAAAATAGAATAAAATGGGATTTAATTTGAGGAGTAATGATGGATTTTTATCTATGTTTTTATTGTGGATTTTTAGTGATTTGGGTTATTTATGGAAATGATTAACCTATCATAGAGAATATGTGATTAGGTTAATTACTTTTAAGTATGTGACTTTAAGAGTAGTCGATGTTATTTGGAGATACAATTTAATGTGAAAGACTATGTAATCAAATTCTTCTAAGCTTTGGGTTTCAATATTAGTTTGGATTATATTAAAGGATTTTAAGGACAATTGTTTATTGAATTGTATTTATTAAACTTTGGGAATTTTTTGTTTAATTTTAGAAATTAAGATTAGTATTTCCTTCTCTAAAGTATTATCCTTTTGGGGGATCATCTAATCTTGTACTAACCATTTTGGTTTTGGTTCATCTTTAAAGACAAGGGAAATATATAGTTTATCCTTTGTGGATCATGTGATTCTCTAGAAGTTGATTCTAGCACTTCAGGTGTGACCAATTCATCTTGAATACTCATCATTTGGGAAAAAAATATGAGTTAGTGGCATAAATTTATTAAAGGATGAAACTCTACTTAAAAATTAAGTATATATCTTTATTTTCTTATTCAATCTCATAAATAAATTCCTCAACTTTATGAAATGGAACTTAAAACAAAAAATGTTGTCCGTTTACTTTTCCTATTGGGAAACTAATGACCGTTTATCCCATCACAAGTTTGTGGTTTTCTTGTTGTTAACTTTATCGTGAACATGTTTTCTATCACTCTCCATCAGAACTTGACACTTAATTTATCTTCAATATACGTGTTTTCCTACATGGAATCCTAGTATGGGTTATCTCAGGTGACCTTTGTACTTCTCTTTCTTTCTTTTAAAGTGATATTTTTATTGATTCTTTTTCCGATGTGGGACTTTCAATGAAGTTCCCAAGCCCAATTTTAAAATTGCGAGGACAAAATTTCCAAAAGGGGGAAGAATGTAACACCCCAAGATTTCAAAGTAAGTTATTTTCTTTAAAGTAACTCAATAGCTTACGCTACACACAACACCGAGTTCGAGCACACCACGACTTATCAAACTAGCCGTTCAAAAAAAATTGAATAGTATTAACTAAATTTTGAATTTTATATACTCTATATAATTTTATAATCCATATTATGTGTTTATTAGACATAATATAAGAACAAATTCATTTTTTCAAATAAAAGAAGTATTTTTCAAAAAATGAAATTTTACTACCTTTTAATAGAAAACCCTTTTTAAAACCAATATTTGACACTTTTATATATTCTATTTAATTAAATTAAATTCTTCTTTAGAATCGAGACATAAAAAAATTATTTTGGATAAATTTTTGGTACTTTTCTGATAACATCCATACTTTGATGAATATTGAAAAATACTAAATTTTAATTGAAAATAACTTTTTTAATCGAAATAATTTATAGTATTAAATTATGAATTTGAATGGTTTTGAAGTATAATAAAATTATATTTTTATCATTTAGTACAATTTAGGTCATTATAAGTAATTTCACATTTAAATTTGACATAAACACATGTCAATCTTTTGATAGTTTTTACTTCTTAAAAACCCACTTTTTGGTTTTGACAGCGAGAATTAATTTTAAATTAATTAATTTTACTTCTATGTTTTGAATTTGGTAAAATAGAATTCATTTTTGAATTTTAAATATCAAAATTATCTTAGGGTGAATTTTTGGTATTTTTCTGAAAACTTTCAATTTTTGATGAATAGTGAAAACACTATTTATTATTTATAAACCAACTTTTTATTTAAATAATTATTTATTTTATTCATTTTAAGTCAATATAGATATATAATACATATATTAGTTCAATTTGATTCATTTGAGTCATTTTTATAATAAAATTAGATGTATAAAATTTTATTGAACTTTCTACCGTCTTTTATCCACCTTCTAGGAGCATTTGCAAATTTGCATAAAATATAATTTTACTACTTCTGTGAGTTGAGTTTCAAAAATAAGAGAGACACAGTTTCCATCGGTAAGTAAAATGTGGTTCAATAAGATGAAAATAATTTTTGGTGAATAGTAACTTTTGACTTTTATTTACCACGGTTAAAAGTAAATAGTGCAATTAAAGGTAAAAATGATATTATAATTACCCTAACATGTGTCCTAATTATATTGGATAAGTTTAATTCAACTAAAAGCAACCTTAGGAATAAAATACGATCCTTTTGGTCCACTTGGATTAGATCATGACATTTATTATTATTTTATTTAAAGAAGAGTTAAAAGTGTTAAATTCAAAGTCTAATAACAAAACTATTTTTAATATAAGGTTATACATAAGATAAATTCAACTATAAATATTCATTAAAATATAAAAATATTTCCTACATAATGGTATTTTATTAAATAATTAAATTTATTTATGACACAATGATGATGTAGTAATTACCTTATTAACGAAAGATTAAAATAATTGATATTATAAATATCCAAATAAATGTAATTTGAGACTTTTGATGAATTCCAATAATTTTCTAGGTTAATATGAAATTTTAGGGTTGATTAAATATTTTTTTCCAAGTAATCATGTTTTTATTATTTTCACAAAAACCAAATACTAAATAGTGTCCAAATTGACCTAAATGGGTTTTTAAAAAAAATACTATATTATTGGTTGATATAATATTCCTAAAAATATAAGGTTTGGCCAAAGGGATTAAATAATACTATATATTTCATTAATTAACCACTTTTGGTTCTCTTGGAAGTTTAGAGTAAGTTTATTAACCTTATAGTGTAAGAATACAAGAAGACACGGTAAAAGTTAAACGATTTAACTAATAGTTAAATCTAAAAGATAAGGTTAATGTGGTGACTTAAACTTGTCTAAAACCTATTTTTTGAGATTATTTAGACCCATACCCACCTTATCTTAGAAATAAATCAATTTGGATCCATTAGAAACTGAAAATGATTTATAATAAAATAATATTTCAAGGTTTTCCTAAAGTGACCCTCACCTCTCTTATAAAAGGGTACTTCCCCTTCTCTTAATTTCACACCTCCAAAGCCATTTGGCTCGGCCAACCCCTACCCAAAAATCCTTCCAAATACTGTCACTACATCCTAGACTCCTTCCTTTGATCATAAAGCCAACCCTAATGAGCCCTTTTGATCAAATCAAAAGGAAGCACCCGAAGAAGAGGTAATAATTTCACCACCCTCTTTCAAGTTCTTTTCTTCTTCCACTTCCTCTTTATTTGTTGATTCCATGCCAAAATAATAAATCCAGTACCTCCTACATAATTTTATGTTATTATAAATATGTTACAACCATATTTGTTATTCTATCCATCTTATAAATGACAAAGTCACCATACGTGCGTGCGTACGGCTTACCGTCTTCACGTCGTGGTGTAGTTTGTTATTAAAAAGATTAATTATTTGTATGGGTATAATAATGAGTATAACTGATATAAATAATAAATATAACATTTTAATGATTCTGTATATATTATATACCATCAAATTATATACGATTTCACCATCAAAATAATGATATTGTCGCTCGTGCGTGCTTATGGATTACCGTCTCCACGACGCGATGAGATGTCATTCCCCATCGTAACCATTCAAGACTAATTTTAATTTGATGATTAAAAATAATGTTTAAATACTTGATATAATTTTGTATATGAATCAAATACATCCTATCCATAACAAACATGACTTACGTAACAAAACATATAAAGGAAAACGAATCAGTTAACACCCGAAACAATGATACTACTAAAATATTTTTAACAAAGAAATGTTAGAAGATCATATATGATATCATATATATGTATGTGGTTCTTTTATAATTTGATAACAATTATTTAACTATTATACAGGAGGTTAACGTACCCTCGACTAAGGAAAAGTACAAGGTAAGGGGTTTTCATCTCACTTTTATTACCGTGAGATTCATGCTATATTTGCCACTATTTCATTTTGTGTGGTGTATGTACTGCCCATGGTTGTATTATTTGTGTAACATACCTTAATATATGGGTATTTACATATTCATTGTATGATCCTTCTTTCATGGAGTATATGTTTTGTAAGTTACTAAATCGGTAAGGGAACTTCTATTTTCAATTTCCACTCATTGGGCTTTACGCATACTTCATTGATTATTTTACTCCAAGATTATGTGTGGAATCACTATTTATTATTTATGTAGTAATTTCCACTCCACTTTATGTGGATATACCTTTGATACACATAATCACTCCATTGATAAATTCACATTCCATTGATATGAACTTTTTAAGGGTAATCTTAACTCAATTTCCATTCATTGAGTTAAACATCCAAGTCGTTGGTTTTATTTTTACAAGAATATGTGTGAATGTAATCTGATTGTTTTACACTGAATATACAATTATATTGAGTGTATTTATATTTTTCACACATAATTGTTTCATTGATTCATCCTTAATCTAAGGATGTGGTCTTAATAAGGTATTTCGTCTCAATTTGCATTCCTTTGAGACCTCTTTATCGTTGTGCACCAATTCACTTTTATATGGTGTATATACTGTCCTTTGACATATTATATCATTAATACCTTTATTCTCATGATATTATAATGTTTTGATTAATGTTATTCCTCAATTACTTGTATTCAAGCGTCTCTTATTTGGTTATTAACTCTTTAACTAAAATATTGTTTTAGATGTTTTAAAGATTTATTCTTCTAAATCTTTCGCATTAATGTCCATGTTTTAAAAATGGTTTTAAGTATTTATTTATATGTACATAAATTTTTTGAAATTAAAATTCCTTTTAAAAGTTTCAAAGTGTTATGGTACACTTTTATTCAAAAATATCTTTTAAACAACTTCTTTGATAAATAGTGATACATTTAAATGTTTTCAAGAAAAAGGGGATATTTCTCTCAAATAGTTTTAATGACTATTTTCATCTAGGTCAATATCCTTCAGTGTATTTTATTATTGATTGAGGTTGATTTATAATAATAAAATCATCCATATTGTATTGAATGAGTTATGTTTGACTGTGGATGTGCTATTTTTATGTCATTCATGGTTTGTGGTTAAAATATTGACATTTATTATGCTAGTTTTAATATGAATGTTTAGAATATGTTTCACACTTTAATATGAGGAATGAATTGGACTTAGTAAGTTATGGGTGGATCCCACTATATCTCCTCGATGCATTGGTAGGTCTCATGAGACAAACTAGTGTCTTGGCACAAGGCCTTGATAAAATCTTATTTGTAGTCTTGGAACGAGGCCTTGACTATATAGTTATGATGTCTGGAATTATGTATTCCATCATTATGAAATTGGATATTGATATTACATGTGATTATTCAACTAGTATAATATCCATGTGAATATGTAAATGGAAATATTTGATTTATCTTTGTCATATTATACTGATGTTTATGTTTAAAAAGCTTGTTTTCTAGTCTTATACATTGCCTTAAATGTTTATTATTATTTATGATAGTTTCTGGTATATTTTTATCCTTACTGAGAATCTGAGCTCACCCCTTTATTTTGTTTTATTTTTCCCAAGATTCAAAGAAGTATATTACGATTAACCTTCAGGAATAGGCTAAGGGATATAAGAGTGTTCAAAGGGGACACAATGTTGCTGTTTTTTATTTCATGGTGTAATGAAAAACTTATGTATGTATCTATTACTTCCAAGGCTACTAAACTGATCAGTATTTTAGGACATGATTCCTTTTATCATGCCAATGTTATGTAATAATGCACCGATTCTAGGTAACTGGGGTCGGGGAATTACAATTATGTTACAGACTACATTGCTCTTGAGAATGTAAATGAAATACTCAACTATGAATGGCTAGGAGGCTTGGTTGTACATGTATACATGAGGTATGTTTTCATGATTTGTTTTTTCCAAAAGATGATATAATATTTTAATTATGAATAAATACATTTCATATTTTTTGTAGGCATATATATCAATAAAAATTTAAGTGATTACCCCATGAACATAAATTTGGACTCATTATTCCCCGTGTCACTTCTACAGAACAAAGAGAAATAGATTCAACAAAAATGAATGAAATAGTCAAAAAACTGGCCAAATTGTTTGAAAGAAAACTTACAGATGACAGACTCTTCTTAATACCAATGATACAGAGGTAAAAATATGCAATTTAATCATATCAAATATATTTTAATTTCTTTCATTACTTATTCCTTATTGTGTTTTTAGGAAACATTGGATGCTCGTTGCGGTCAATTTGGATACTGTAAAGATTTATTTCCTAGATTCACTACATCGATACCCAAAAAATCAACCACACATGATGGTGTTTTTCTATTTTTAATAGATTAAATTCAACATTTTATAACTAAACTTCAAGTTATATAATTTATATTATGATTTAATGAGAATTCTGTTATGATAGGGTGGTATTTAAATATTGTGAAATTTATGGAATGAGGACAGACATTAAGTACAAGGAACTTGAAAAGTTCAACAACTGGACAAGTATCATGGTATATATAATAATATTTCACTATCCAAACACATATCAAAACAAATTACTTATTTTTTGAATTATTTTTCAGTATCTGGAACAAAAAAATGGAAAATATTGTGGTTATTATGTTTGTAAATTTATGATAGAGATCATATTCCATCAACAAACTGGCATCCCTAAAGAGGTATTTTTGAAGATAATTACCATTTCATTTAAAATATTTATTAATATTTTATATATTTGTATTTTTCTAGTACTATTATGACTACCAAAAAATCATATTCACAAGATGATATAGATTTTCTTAGAAATGAATGGGCGGCATACTTGATGTAAAAATGTACACAAATAGCATGAAGATGTGACTTCCATAGAAGTAATGTATTGTTCCATATTTATTTTTAATTCATTTATTTTTATTATTAATCATATAAGAATTAACTTTTTATATAGGTGGATTCCTTTGTTCTAGTTGGGGTGGTTTGTTTGAAGCTACTCATGCTCATGAGAGATTGGACTTTGAGGCTACAACTGAGATAATGACAACAAGGAAATTGGTCAAGAATGTATACAACCATCATGAAAAGTTTAATTCCTAATACTTATTTAATTAATTTTTTCATTATTTTATCTACTATTTATAAGTTAATTTCCTTATCATTTTTATCTAATACTTATTTAGTTTATTTTCATAGATCTTTACTCTTTCTATTGCTTTTCTTTGTTGAGCTACCAACACTGTATATTGGGTCAATGTTCTTAGCCAAAAAAGCTTTCTCATTGAAATACAAAAGAGCATAGGAAGATCATGTGCTCATTTTGGTGAATTCTCATGATATAATGGTCACATTAGCTTCCTCTACTCTCCTGACTTTAAACAACGAGAAAGTTTTTTTGACTAAGAATATTGTGTCAATATGAAGTGTTGGAAATTCGATAAAGAAAATAAATGGAAATCGTGATAACATTGGTAGTTGGGATTATTTTGAGACTTTGTGATGTGTAGGAATCAGTTTCACTATATCACCCCAAGTTTGAGGTATTTAGCCTTTTTTATGACTTTTTATGTGATTAAAGTGCTTGGTATGAGTTTGGAAGAGGTTTAGAGAGTTTGGAATGGTTTTGGAAGGTTTTGGAGGCCTTTTTAGGGCTGCACGGTTTGATCATGATTAGGGGAAACTATGTGAGAATCCCAAGAAAACTATGGGTCCCACATAGTTTTTGCACGATTTGTCTAACCGTGAGGGGAGGCCATGCGAGATTCCTTTGAGGCAGTAGCATCTGCATGGTTAGCGCACGGTTTTTCAAACCGTGTGAGCTAACTATGTGACCCCTTAAAGTTTGGGTTTTTTAAAAATAGGAACACTCAGGATTGACCTAAATTACTCCAAACTTTCTCCTACTTGAGCCTCACTCAGTATTTTCGATTCTCAAGGGTTTTATGGGCTCTCCCACTCATTTTGGAAGCGATTCAAAGAGGTTTCAAGGTGGTTTGAAGGTGGTTCCTCCCTAGTAAGTCACTCCTTATGGATTCTTCTTGGTTTATCTCTAGATATACTCTTTTCCCTTTCTTGGTTTTCTAGATTTGCATATGTTTCATATAGAACTAGGGTTTTTGTAGCCTAAAGTGATGACTTTATGGATTGTTGATGATAGGGAAGAGGATCTAGAGCGGGTTCGGCGGTGCGTTCTCCAGATTTGTGGTGCGGTTGCTTGTGGGTTGATTTCATTGAAACCCTAAAGGTAGGTGTATTATCTCTTGACTCCACTTGGTTAGAACTAATGGTTTTGGTTGTAATTCATTTGTTTTTATTAAAATTAATTGTGAATATAATGTGCAGAATCTTGGTGGAAACCCATTGGGTGAAGTTTTGGGGATTTTTGGGTGGAATGGGATATTGTTGAAAGAGGGGTTTTGTTGTTTGATTTTAAAATGTAGATTTTAAAATTTTTTGCTTGGTTTGGATTATGAAAATGGTTTGTGAAAATGGTTTTCAATAAAAATGTGGTTTTATTGAAATGTGGATTGGCATGGAAAATGGTAGAATGTGTCTTAAATAAATGGGTTATTTATTTAAGTGAATTGGCATGTGTTGGAAATGGTTGTGTTCTTATTTTGTGGACTTGTTGGTTGATTAAGTGTTTTGGATTGTGTTGATTGTGTGTAATTGGGTGGTAAGTATCACTATAAAATGTGATGGATAGTGGATGGAAGAGCCACCATTATTGATAGTGGTTGGGAAGTACCACTAGTTGGAAATATAGTGAACGAATTGGATGGAAGTTCCACCATTTTGGGTTGCCTTGTTGTGTGTTTCTTTGTAAGATGGGAGTTGTTGGGTAAGTGTGTGATGGTGTTATGGCTTATAGAATTGTTATGGCTTTCAATTGTTTGTCATGGCTTGGTAAGGGTATTTTTTTATGGTAATGGTTTCACCATTTGATGTTTTATAGAATCTGTTTTATATAAATGTGCTAACGGTTCTCTCATATTGGCGTGTGTAGGTAAGTCATTTGGGAAAATCCTACTAAGTATTATTACTCACCCCTGCTTTGGTACTTGGGTGCTTTTTTAGGTGTTGTATTCTGGGACACAGGAAAGAGTAAATCATATCATTTTTCTAGCGGTTCGATATGATTCTTTGGTGATGTTTTGGTGCTTGGAACATAGAGCTTGGTGTAGATTTATGGTTGGTGTCCTAGTTCTTTGGGGTCTTTTTGTGTAGTCTTCCGCTTGGTACTCTGGTATTTAGTTTGGCTGTATTGGAATTTTGGATTTTTCATGGAATATTTTGGTTAGAGTTTGGTAATGTATGGGTTAGTTTGCTTCATTAACATGAATAATTTTTTTTTTTTGATAATGTCTTGTTTAGTTGATTGGTTTTATTCTAAGGGAAAATCGTTCCCCAATTGTTCTTGAAGCCCTTGGCATTTATTACTAGCCTTTGGCGCCTTGGGAATGTCACTTAAGGCCAAGTAACTCCTCATCCACCTCCTCAATCCAATGAGGAAGGGGCAGGGTGTTACAAGTGGTATCAGTTTGTTCAGTCCTTGGCTTTCAAGTGAAAGCAGGTGTTCGCTCCTTTGGCATTAATTGTCGGTCTTGGTGTTGACACTCGTTCTTGATCTATTCATTGAGTTGGGATGGTATCAAGGCATAGTATTGTTGGAATTTGGAATGTATAGCATAAAAGGATGTAGATAACCCTTTTATACTGAACTTCAAGTTACCAGGGAGTTGGGTACATAAGTGTTGGGAGACACTTATAGGCATTGTAAAATGTCATTGTCGTGGGTGTAGCCAATGAGATGAGCATGACATACATGGTAGAAATAAATTCCCACTAGGATGCATATTTCATTGGGGTATAATTATTTATGGAGTTATATGAATGTGTAGATTTTGAAAATATGAATTGGGTTTCAAAATAGAAGTATTTGAAACATGGAAACTTGTGGTATTTTGGAAATGGATGGATTTTCAAAATAGTGCAACATGGGAAATGTGAACTTGTGGAAAGTCTGGTTGTGATAGTTGCAATGTATTGAATTTGAAAATTGTATAAACTTTATTTTTGAGGGAGTGGTACTTATGGTTGTTTTTGTATTGATATAATTGGCACTGAATAGGCATCATAGAAACCATCCGGAGGAAGCTACTGAAAATGTGGTTACCCCTGAGCCTCAGGTGAACCGGAAGCTAGTGTAGAGTATAGTGAAAGCTTTCTAGGCCATGGAAAGATCAAATAAATCAGATGAACTAAATCAATGGGATCATGTGGTTTAGTTTCAAATGTAGAATCCACCCATTTTTAGGGGTTATTTAGAGCCAGAAAGGGATAAAGTGTGGTTGAACAGAATAAATAGGATATTTGACTTCTTGGGAACACCAGTAGAGTTAAAAGTGAATGTATATATTGGAAGATATTTTCCTTCAGTGGTGGGAGATGGTAGTCCAAGTTGGGATGGACCAAGGTGTGACATGGGAGAGTTTTGAGGAATTTTTTAATAAAAAATCCCACCCTCATACATTCAGGATTCAGCGTACAATGGATTTCTTCCGTTTGAGGCAGCAACCTTTTAATAATAGAATATGAGGCTAAGTTTATGAACTTAGAGTGGTTTACATCCTAGGTGGAGGGTAGTACATCATTGAAGGCATGAATTTTTGAAGCTGGGTTGAACTAGGAAATTTGTTCCAAGATAGCAGTGCTGTGTATAAATGAGTACACGGAAATGGTGAATAGATCCATGGTGGATGAGTGAGATATTTTGAGGGATACAAGTGGTAGAAGTATGTTGGTACCCATAGGGAATAGTGGGAACTCAAACGATGGGTTCAAGAAAAATATGGACACTTATTTATAGGGTGGGAGTATGGCTCAGATTCTGATGGCAGGATAGGTGAATCTTTCTCCAAAGACTCAGAGTAAGCTGAGATGTTTTCAATGTGTCTCTATGGGGCACATCAAGCAATAATTTATGGTACTACCTGTATCATGACATAATTGTAAGTATATGGGGAATCTTCAGTGTTATTTTTGTAATGCTCCGAGGTTGGATGCTCGTGACACTCCTCAGGGGTCACAGGTGTCTTGTTCTTCGATGAGGTGGGGGCAAAAGCATACTCCTCATCAGCAGATCTGAGTTATTCATGGTGATTCTGGCAATACCATGACACCTTAGCAGGGTAATAAAGAGTAGAGTGTGTCAAGAAAGAAGTTGTTTTGATTTGAATAGGTTGTTATTGATGATCAGTCGGGACCATCCACGGTGAGAGGTACAGTTCTTTTAAATTCCACATTGATGTAATTTTTATTTGATATAGGTGCTTTCCATTATTTTATTTCTTCACGTGCCATTGGTTTGTTGGATTTACATGTGGAAATGATGCCTTCTGTTTTGAAACTACAAACTCCTCTAGGTCAAAGAGAGTGTCAAGATTTCATCTGTAGAGCGTGTTTCTTAGTTGTGGATGGCATTAAATTGATGTGGGATTTTTCAGTTCTTGAGATGGATGCTTATGACATAATCTTGGGGATGGATTAGTTGGTGGTGTTTAAGGCCCACATCAATTTCTATGCACGAACGGTTAGTTTTATGATGGAGGACGACATTGAACATCTCTTTAGAGGGGAGAAGAAGGAAAAGGTGGGTGCAACAGATTTTTTGGCACCATCTCTTAGTATGATCTCATATCAGTTAGCACCTTTATCATTTACATCAGTGGAAAGTGTTGAGAAAATTGTTCTTTTGGTAGTTGTGGATCAGTTTATAGATGTTTTTCCCAAATAATTCTCAGGGTTTCCACTCTTGAGAGAAGTGGAGTTTACGATTGATCTCCTTTTAGGGACCAGTCATATCACACTTCTATATTACTATATGGAACTAATATAATTATGGAAATTAAAGGTGTAGTTGGAAGAGTTAGAGAACAAAGGGTTCATATGGAATAACATGTCGCTGTGGGTAGCACTAGTTTTGTTTGTTAAAATGGAAGATGGAACTCTACATCTCAGTTTTTATTATTGAAAACTTAATCAAGTTATGATAAAGAACTGATATCCACTTCCATGCATTGATGATTTGTTTGACTAGTTGAGGGGATCTCAGTGGTTCTCCAAGATTTAATTGAGGTCAGGATATCATCAATTGCAGGTAAAGAAGGAGGATATCCCCAAAACAGCTTTTAGAAGTAGATATGGCCATTATGAGTATGTGTTTATGCTCTTTGGTCTAACGAATACACTAGCGATGTTCATGGCATTGATGAATCATATATTTTAGAGATATCTGGATTCTTTTTTGGTGGTATTTTTTGATGATATACTAGTGTATTTGAGGACAAGGGTAGAGCATGATCAACACTTGGAGATAGTGTTGGGGATATTGAGGGATCATCGGTTGTATGACAAATTATCAAAGTGTGACTTTTGGATATAGGAGGTTTGTTTCCTTAACCATGCTATTTCTGAGAAATGTGTTTCTGTTGATCTGGAAAAGATAGAGGTTTTTATCTCCTGGAAACCTCCAAAGAATGTTTACGAAATACGGAGCTTCCTTGGTCTATCTAGAAATTATCAACATTTTTTTCATGATTTATCATGATTGGATTCACTAATGATAGCTTTGAAAAGGAAGAATATTCCATTTTAATGGGATGAGCAGTGTCATAAATGCTTTGAAGAGATAAAGGGTTTCCTTACATCATCACCAATCTTGGTTTTTCCTAAACCAGGGAAAGGGTACATGGTGTATTGTGATGCATCGGGATCAGGTTTGGGGTGTGTTCTCATGAAGAGGGATCAGGTGGTTGCATACGGCTCATGCCAGTTGAGGTTTCATGAGAAGAACTACCCAGCACATGATTTGGACTTAGCGGTAGTGGTTCATGCTTTAAAAATGTGGCGTCATTATCTATTTGGTGAGAAATTCACAGTGTTTACCGATCACAAGAGCATAAAGAATATTTTATCATAGAGAGATTTGAACTTGAGGAAAAGGATATGGATGGAATACCTCTAGATGTTTGATTTTGAATTAATGTACACATCGGGTAAGGAGAATTTGGTAGCAGATGCATTAAGTAGAAAATCATATTCTCAAGTGGTGAAATAGGGATTGGGTCAGTGGCAGTTGATGTCAGTCATAGCCGACATGTGGTTGAAATGTGAGGACCAGGGTGCCAGAGCAGTCTTCTTTCTAGTTTTGTCAGTTCCTAACTTGGTGGGTTTGGTTAAAGAGGCAAATTCATATGATTCTGAATGTATGGAGATGAGGTCGAAACTCAATGGTGGGGAGACCATTGAGAGTTGGGAACTGAATAGGAATTCAGTCTTGTGTTTTTAGAATCGGATAGTGGTACTAGTGGCTTGCCAGGAGGAACTTCTTAGAGCTTATCATCATTCTAGGTGGGATTTCCATCCTGGAATTCAGAAGATGTATGAGGTGTGTAAAGTGCAATTTGAGTGGGCTGGTATGAAAAGGGATGTGGAAAAGTTTGTCTCTATATGATTGACTTGTCAGAAAGTCAAGGCAGAGCATCAGTGGCTAGCAGGAATGTTGAAATATTTTCCTATTCCAATTTGGAAGTGGGAGAAAATAGCAATGGATTTTGTGAAATTTCTTCTGAGAATAGTTAGGAAGCATGATGTCATATGGGTGATTGTGGATAATCTCACAAAGTCATCCCATTTCATCCTAATTCATGAATCTCATACGGTGAAGGATCTTTCCAAAATCTATATTTAGGAAGTGGTAAAGAGGCATGGTGTTCCAGTTTCAATTGTATCAGATAGAGATCTGAGGTTCACATCTCATTTTTGGAAATCTTTACAGCAAGCCTTTGGGACACAGTTGACAATGAGCACGGCGTATCATCCTTAGACGAATGGCCAATCCGAGAGGACGATACAAACTTTGTAGAATATGCTAAGGTCTTGTGTGATGGATTTTGGTGGTTCATGGGAGGATCAATTACCATTGGTGGAGTTATTATATAATAATATTTATCAGTATTCAATACATATGGCTCTATTTAAGGCATTGTATGGGCATCTATGTTGTTCTCCACTATGTTGGGTAGAAATGGGTGAGACTTCGATGATCGGTCTGAGCCTTATCTAAGAGACTATGAAAAATATCAAGCTAATCATAAAGAAGATGGAGATGGATCAAAGTCACCAAAAATCATATGTGGACCATCGTCGACGACTGTTGTCGTTCAAGGTGGGTAATCATGTGTTTTTAAAGATCTCTCCTAGGTTGAGACATCGTTGATTTGAAAAGCAGGGTAAGTTATCTCCAAGTTATATTGGGCCTTTTGAGATACTTGAGCGGATTAGATAGGTGGCTTATCGGTTGGATTTGACACCATGGTTTAGTATGTTGCACAATATGTTTCATGTGTCGTAGTTGAAAAAGTGCCAGTCATGTCATGACCATGTTCTTCATTGGGATCATGTTGAGCTAGAACCGGATGCTTCTTTAGTGCACCTGCCAGTGTAGATTGTGGATAGGCAAGACAAAGTCTTGTGTGGTAAAATCATCAGTTTAGTTCGTGTTTTGTGGCAGCATGGTCAGATTCGGGAGGAGACTTGGGAGCATGATAAAGAGATGGTTGAGCAATGTGTCGATCTCTTTCGACAAATAGATGGTTCTCTACTTTTCGAGGACGGAAAGTCCAATGGTGGGGAGAATTCAGAACCCACGGTTTGAGGTATTAAGCCTTAGTTTATGCCTTTTTATGTGATTAAAGTGCTTGGGATGATTTTGGAAGAGGTTGGGAGAGTATGGAATGGTTTTGGAAGGTCTTGGAGGCCTTTTTAGGGTTTCACAGTTTGAGAACAATTAGGGGAAACCGTGTGAGAATCCCAAGAAAACCGTGCAACTCGAGGTAGTGGGGTCCTGTACAGTTTGTGTTCAATTTGTCTAACCATGCAGGGAGGCCATGAGAGATGCCTTTGAGGCAGTAGTATCTACAAGGTTAGCGCACGGTTTGTCAAATCGTGTGAGCTAACCGTGCGACCCATTAAAGTTTGGGTTTTAAAAAAATGGGAACACTCGATATTGACCTAAATCACTCCAAACTTTATCCCACTCAAGCCTCAATCAGTATTTTCGGTTATCAAGGGTTTGAGGGGCTCTCCCACTCATTTTGGAAGTGATTAGAAGGGTTTTGAAGGTGGTTTGAAGGTGGTTCCTTCTGGGTAAGTCTCTCCTCTTGGTTTATTCTTGGTTTATCTCTAGATATACTCTTCTCCCTTTCTTGGTTTTCTAAATCTACATCTGTTTCATGTAGATCTAGGGTTTTTGAAGCCTAAAGTGATTATTTTAGGGCTTTTTGATTATGGGGAAGAGGATCTTGAGCGGGTTCGGTGGTGTGTTCACTGGATTTGTGGTGTGTTTTCTTGTGGGTCAATTTTTCCAAAACCCTAAAGGTAATTGGCTTCTCTCTCGACTCCACTTAGTTAGAACTAGTGGTTTTGGTTACAATTAATTTTTTTTTCTTGAAATTAATTGTGAATATGATGTGGGAAATCTTGGTGGAAACCCATTGGGTAAAGATTTGGGGTTTTTTGGGTGGAATGGGATATTATTGAAAGAGGGGTTTTTTGTGTGATTTTAAAATGTAGATTTTAAAATTTGTTGCTTGGTTTAGATTATAAAAATGTTTTTTAAAAATGTTTTTCAATAAAAATTTAGTTTTATTGAAATGTGGGTTGTCATGGAAAATAATAGAAGGTGTCTTCGATAAATGGGTGATTTATTGAAGTGAATTGGCATGTGTTGGAAATGGTTGTGTTCTTATTATGTGGCCTTGGTGCTTTATGCTTATTGGTTGATTGATTTTTATGGCTTGTGTTGATTATGTGGAAGTGGTAAGGAAGTATCACTATAAAAGGTGATGGATAGTGGATGGAAGATCCACCATTATGTATAGTGGTTGGGAAGTACCACTAGTTGGAAATATAGTGAACGGATTGGATAGAAGTTCCATTGTTTTGGGTTTCTTTGTTGTGTGTTGCTTTGAAATATGGGAGTTGTTGGGCTAGTGTGCGATGGTGTTATGAATTATAGCATAGTTATGGATTTCCCTTGTTTGACATGGCTTGGTAAGGGTATTTTTGGAATATGGTAATGGTTGTACCATTTAATTTTTTATATAATCCGTTTTATATAAATGTGTTAATGGTTCTCTCCTAGTGTCGTGTGTAGGGAAGTCATTTGGGAAAATCCTACTGAGTATTATTACTCACCCCTACTTTGACACTTGGGTGCTTTTGCAGATGTTGTATTCCAGGACACAGATAAGAGTAAAGCATCTCATTTTTTTAGTGATTCGACGTGATGTTTTGGTGATGTTATGGTGCTTGGATCATGGAGCTTGGTGTGGAGCTTGGTTGGTATCCTAGTTATTTGGGGTCTTGTTGTGTAGTCTTCTTCTTAGTACTCTGATATTTGGTTTGGTTGTATTGGAATTTTGGATTATGGAATAGTTTGGTTGGATTTTGGTAATGTATGGGTTGGGTTTCTTCATTGACATGCATAATGTAGTTTTGTTGATAATGGATTATTTAGTTGATTGGTTTTATTATGAGGGTAAAATTGTTCCCCAATTATTTT
Source organism: Viscum album (assembly GCA_963277665.1). NCBI lineage: Eukaryota > Viridiplantae > Streptophyta > Magnoliopsida > Santalales > Viscaceae > Viscum > Viscum album. The sequence goes on from OY728120.1 coordinate 1,417,719,463, forward strand.
TGAATCCCTCGGCATTTATTGCCAGCCTTTGGCACCTTGGGAACATCTCTTAAGGCCAAGTAACTCGTCATCCACCTCCTCAAGCCAATGATTAAGGGGTGAGGTGTTACATGCACCTCAATATAACACATGGTGTGATCGGTATGACTCCAAGTGCTTCTTTCTATTTAAAATTGACATAAATTTAAGTAAAAAAGACAATTGATATACTAAAAACTATGAAAAACTATTCATATTGTTTTTATACTTTAATACAATGGTCCATAAGTCATTTTTGATGTGTATGAATTAGTCGCACCTCAATCTGATACATGATGTTCCCAATATGACTCAAAGTGTCTGTTATTGGTTTAAAATTGATATTTTAGTTCAAAAAGTATCACTCGCTGAAAACCAAGAAAATGTGCTTGTATTTTATTGATAATTTAGTAAAATTATTCATAATTAATTATTTATGTGCATGAATCAGTCTCACATCAAACCTATACATGATGTGATTGGTATGAGTCAAAGTGTGTGTTTCCAATTTAAGATGACATTTTAGTAAAAAAGACAAGTGACATACTCACAACTGAGAAAAAACATTTGTATTGTTTTTTATACTTTATTAAAATGATCTATAAGTCATTTTTAATGTTTATTAATCATATACACCTCAATCTGATGCACATTGTGACCGGTATGACTCTAAGTGTGTCTTTTTATTTAAAATTGGCATCAATTTTAGTAAAAGGGGAAATTGATCTACTCAAAACCAAGAAAAAAAATTTGGATTGTCTTGATAATTTATTAAAACAATCCATAAGTCATTTTTTATGTGTATGAATCAGATTCACCTCAATTTGATACATGATGTGCCCAGTATGACTCAATGTGCTCGTTATCAGTTTAAAATTGACATTTTAGTTCAAAAATTAACTCATTGAAAACCAAGTAAACACACTTATATTGTTTTTATAATTTATAAAAATAATTTGTAAGTCATTTTTGACATCTAGGAATCATTCTCACATCAAATAAACACACTATTTTATGATTATGACTCAAAGTGTATGTTTTCAGTTTAAAATGACATTTTAGTAAAAAAGACAAGTGACATACTCAAAACCAAGAAAACACAGTGGGATTGTTTTTATAATTTAAGAAAATGATCCATAAGTCATTTGTAACATGTATTAATTAGACACATGTCACTCTAATGCATGGTGTGACCTATATGACTCCAAGTGTGTCTTTTTATTTAAAATTGACATTAATTTAGCAAAAAATACAACTAACATACTCAAAACTAAAAAAACTCATTAAGATTGTTTTTGATAATTTAGAAAAATGATCCAAAATTCATTTTTGACATGTAGGAATCATCCACACCTCAATCTGATACACGATGTACTTGGTATGACTCAAAGTGTCTGTTATCAATTTAAAAATGACATTTTAGTTCAAAAAGTGTCACTCACTAAAAACCAAGAAAACTCACACAGATTGTCTTGATAATTTAGAATAATGATTCATAATTCATTTTTTATGTGTAAGAAGAAGTCTCGTGTAAAACCAAAACACGATGTAACTGATATGACTCAAAGTACATGTTTTCGGTTTCAATTGACATTTTAATAAAAAAACACAAGTGACATACTAAAAATCAGGAAAATGCATTTATATTGTTTTGATAATTTAGGAAAATTATCCATAAGTCATTTGTGATGTTTAGGAATCATCCTCATCTCAATATAAAACATGGGGTGACTGGTATAATTCCAATTGTGTCTATTTATTTAAAATTTACATTAATTTTAGTAAAAATAACAAGTGACATACTGAAAACTGAGCAAATGAATTCAGATTGTTTGGATACTTAAGGAAAAAAGAGAAACCCCAGAAGAGGATTCAGAGTAGGTGCACTCACCAGAGCAGAGCCAAATGGATTCTTCAGAATGAGAGGGTATGGCTATGCCATCGGAACTAGCTTGTGCTTTCACGGGAAGCCTAACCAGACGGTCATGCGAAGGTGGAGAGCTACTATCATGATGCAGATGCTAGGGAGGGGCAGTTCCTTGTAGATAGTCTAGTTGAATTCCCTAAGACCATCAGGTCATGTAATCTCCTAAGCCTACGAGCCATGTAGTCTTTGAGAATATGGGCCTTTTAAGGGTTCCCCCTCATCCCTTGAAAGGGGGGTTATCAAAAATCAATAAAAATAAAGGCCTTCGGGCCATTCAGAAAATTAATTTTAGTAAAAAGAACAAGTGGCATACTGAAAATTGAGCATATGTATTCATATTATTTTGATAATTTAGGAAAATGATCCATAAGTTATTTTTGATTTGTAAGAGTCTGCCACACCTCAATATGATGCATGGTGTGACCAATATGACTCCAAGTGTTTCTTTTTATTTAAAATTGATATTAATTTTAGTAAAAAGAACAATTGGCATACTGAAAACTCAGAAAATGCATTCATATTGTTTTGATACTTTAGTATAATGATCTATGATTCATTTGTGATGTGTAGGAATCAACTACACCTCAATCTGATGCACAGTGTGACCGGTATGACTCAAAATGTTCGTTATCAATTTAAAATTGACATTTTAGTTCAAAATGTGTGTCACTCACTGAAAACCAAGAAAACGCATTCTAATTGTCTTGATAATTTAGGATAGTGATTCATAAGTCATTTGTGACATGTATGAAGTAGTATCACATCAAATTGATGCATGATGCGACCGGTTTGACTCGAAGTGCATGTTTCCAGTTTGAAATGAAATTTTAGTAAAAAAAACAAGTAAGATATTGGAAACTGAGCAAATAAATTCAGAATATTTTGATACTTTAGGACAATGATCTATAAGTAATTTGTGATAGGTAGGAATTAGTCACACCTCGATCCAAAACATGGTGTGATCGGTGTAGCTCCAAGTGTTTCATTATTTAAAATTGACATTAATTTTAGTAAAAAGAACAAGTGACATACTCAAAACTGAGAAACACATTCAAATTGTTTTAATATTTTAGGACAATGATCCATAACTCATTTGTGACGTGTAGGAATCAACCAAACCTCAATACGACACATGGTGTGACTGGTATAACTCCAAGTATGTCTTTTTATTAAAAATTGACATTTTATTAATATATTATTTTATATTAATGTTTAATTTATTTCTTTATAGTATTACTAACATAAGATTTATTTTCTTATATAGGTGGATTCTTTTGCTCGAGTTGAGATGATTTGTTCAGAAAATGATACCATGGGTGGAAATTTTTTAGAGGGGATTGTGGGTGCCAAAATATGAAACATTAATGTTTTTAAATGTTTATGGATAATTGTAAATGTAATTATATAAAACATTATTTGAAATGTATATAGTAGTCTTTTTTTGTATTCATGATGTCAAATTTATTTCAATTAAATTATATATTTTTCATACACCAGTTATAGGTTTTTACTGGGTGTATTGTTATATAATCAGCACATTGCAGCAGGTTGGGCCTTTATCAGTGCTATTGAAAGCATTGATAAAGGGAGACCCCCTTTAACAGTGCTCTTTTAGCATTGTTAATAGCCTTTTTGCGTGTTATTAAAGGGCACATCTGTAGTAGTGAACATGTAATGAAAATACATAAAGAAGAGAAAGAACGTGAAGTTTAATGTGTTTTAGACTATGTTCTATATGCATGGGGGAGCCACACTATTGCTTGATTCTATTATAACCAGAAGATTACAGGTGATAATAAAAATATTACAAAGACAAGTAATCCTCGTCAACTTCTCACCTCTCTAATAAATGCCCAATTGAACCACATCTTTCACAGAAGATTCCACGCACTTATATACTAAGTGCCAACCGGTTAGCCTATAATACATGCTCCCCTGAAATCACAGATCACTTAGCATGATCGTCTGAGCTTGATTACTAACTCGATCACCCTTCAGCCTTGTTGTACTTCCGGACCTTTCGGTGCTTCACCGTAGAACCATTGGTAGATACGAACTTCTGATGGACCTACTTTCGTTGGAGATTTTTTGTTGATGTTGTTTGTGCCTCAAATTAAACCAATCATCTGTCACATGAAATTCTGGTGAATGTAATCTTGATGGATGAAATTCTAGTGAACTAAAGAGTCTTCACCTCCCAAAAACATGTAATTAAGAATTCCATATTTGCAATGACTTCCTCCAGCCCCCATGAAACACGTTGTCGCCTTCACCTTTGATCATGACATCGGTGTCGCCTGACTCCAACTCCCCTGAGCTAGCCATCATACCTCATCAGAGCGATTTTTGGCCATCCTTCATCATCCATTATGTTTCCATCCAACCGTTAATTAACTCGTGCCCGAAACTCATCATGTTGTTGTTGTCATATGGTTGAACTTGTGATTCTCCGATTATCCTATGGTGCATCATCAAAAAACCATGGTCAAATCCAAACAAGAAGTGCTATGAATCAACATTTGAAGTGTGGTGGTCAGTGGAATATCGACCGCCCAAAAAGGGGTTCGCACATGGGTTCATTGAAGAACACAAGAATTGAGGAAGAATAATTTTAATAATAAACATAGGAAATTCCTGTGTGAATGATGGACATTTAAAATGTTTGATTTATCGAAAAATTAATTTATCAATGATAAATATTAATATTAATAATCATCACCATGAAAAAACCTTGTTAAAAAAATAAACCAAGGGAAAATCTCAAAATAAAAATCTTAAAAAACATGGAAGCCTCATCCTTGTGATAATCTCATGCTAAAATTAATAATTATCTAATATTCAAGTTTGCATGGTCGAAGAAGAAGAATCATTGAATTTTGAAATTATTTCTTCGTGTGGTGAGAATAAAATCCAATTTAATATTTCAATCAATTATTCTTGAAAACCCTTACCAGTTAGATGTCATAATGAATACTCAAATAATCGGTGACGCGCAACAGGAATGTTTGAAACAATAAATTTATTTTCGCTGCACATCTCATGGGAGAATGAATAATATATTCAAATATTATTCTTTTTTGGATATTCTATTATTGTCATGTTGAACTTTAATCATGTTCATCTCTCGCTACCACAAAAACAGTTTTACGCAGCACCACCCTTTAACAGTGCTAAAAAAAGCACTCATAAAGGGGGTATCTTTATTAGCGCTAAAAAAACACTGATAAAAGGTGTTTTTAACAGCACTAAAAAAATGTTATTAAAATTACCTATTTATCAGCGTTTTTTTAGCGTTGATAAATGTACCCCCTTTATCAGTGTTTTTTTAGCGATGTTAAAGGGACCCACTTTAAACTATGGGAAAAATGGACATTTGCGACGGGGCAATGACTCTGTTGCAAATAACCAGCTTTTGTGACGGTCAGTTCATGACCCGTCGCAAAAAGGTTTGGCGGGAAATGCGCGTCAAACCGCGGGAAGGGTATTTGCGACGGGTTCCTTATTCCCGTCGCAAATGCCCGGCAGCGGTTTTTACTATTTGCGACGGAAAAGTATATCGTCGCAAATAGTTTGTCAAAAGATACCTATTTGCGACGGGTCCCATCGCAAATAATTATTTTCGACCAATGACAATTAATGCGGGAAGTGGGTATTTGCGACAATTCTCGTCACAAAAAATCTAACCTATATATACCCTCATTTTTTTTTCTCTCATTCTACTTCTTTCTCAACTTCTTTCTCCATCACTTCTAAAAAAAATCTTCTAAAATTTTTCATAGTTTAAACTTTAAAATCGGAGCATCATCCGCGGCTTTTATACTCCGAAAGCTTCAGTTTTGCAGTATTTATCTATTTTTTATTGTTTAGTTAATTTATTTTATTTTAAATTATTTATAATTTTTGTTAGTTAGATGCAATTAAATTAAATTAGAATTAGATATTTGTTTTTTCATTATTTATTTTTTAAAATAATTACGTTTAAGTGTTAATTATAAATAATTAGTAATAATTAGTAATAAATTGTAATAATTATTAAAAATTGTAATAATTATTAAAAAATTGTATTAATTAGTAATAGATTGTAATAATTAGTAACAAATTGTAATAATTAGAAATAATTTGTAATAATTATAAATAATTTGTAATAATTATAAATAATTTATAATAATTAGAAATATTTAATAATAATTAGTAATAATTATCAATAATTAGGATTAATTAGTAATAATTCTCAATAATTAGTAATAAATTGTAATAATTCATAATAAACTGTTATAATTAGTAATAAACTGTAATATTTAGTAATAATTAGTAATAAACTGTAATAATTAGTAATAATTAGTAATAAATGGTAATAATTAGTAATAATTGGTCATAATTAGTAACAAACGGTAATAATTAGTAATAAATGGTAATAATTAGTAATAAACAGTAATAATTAGTAATAAATGGTAATAATTAGTAATAAATGTTAATAATTAGTAATAAATGTTAATAATTAGTAAGAAATGTTAATAATTAGTAATAAATGGTAATAATTAGTAATAAATTGAAATTATTAGTAATAAATTGAAATTATTAGCAATAAATGGTAATAATTAGTAATAAATTAAAATTATTAGTAATAATTAGTAATAATTAGTTATAATTCGTAATAATTCGTAATAATTCGTAATAATTCGTAATAATTCGTAATAATTAGTAATAAACTGTAATAATTAGTAATAAATGGTAATAATTGGTAATAATTAGTAATAATTGGTAATAATTAGTAATAATTGGTAATAATTAGTAATAATTGACAATAATTAGTAATAAATTGTAATAATTAGTAATAAATTGTAATAATTAGTAATAAATTGTAATAATTAGTAATAAATTGTAATAATTAGTAATAAATTGTAATAATTAGTAATAATTGGTAATAATTAGTAATAATTAGTAATAATTTGTAATGATTAGTAATAATTAGTAATAATTTGTAATAATTAGTAATAATTTGTAATAATTAGAAATAATTTGTAAAAAAATAGTAATAATTATCAATAATTAGTAATAAATTGTAATAATTATCAATAATTAGTAATAAATTGTAATAATTAGTAATAAATTAGGATTAATTAGGATTAAATAGTAATAATTAGGATTAAATGGTAATAATTATTAATAAATGGTACTAATTAGTAATAAATGGTAATAATTAGTAATAAATGGTAATAATTAGTAATAAATGGTAATAATTAGTAATAAATGGTAATAATTAGTAATAAATGGTAATAATTAGTAATAAATTGTAATAATTAGTAATAAATTGTAATAATTAGTAATAAATTGCAATATTTATTAATAAATTGCAATAATTATTAATAAATTGCAATAATTAGTTATAAATTGTAATAATTGGGATTAATTAGTAATAATTAGGATTAATTAGGATTAAATGGTAATAATTAGTAATAAATTTTAATAATTAGTAATAAATGGTAATCATTAGTAATAAATGGTAATAATTAGTAATAAATGGTAATAATTAGTAATAAATGGTTATAATTAGTAATAAATGGTAATAATTAGTAATAAATTGTAATAATTGGTAATAAATGGTAATAATTAGTAATAAATGGTAATAATTAGTAATAAATAGTAATAATTAGGATTAATTGGTAATAATTAGGATTAATTAGTAATAATTAGTAATAAATTGTACTAAATTAGGATTAATTGGTAATAATTAAGATTAATTAGTAACAGTTATGATTAATTAGGATTAATTAGGATTAATTAGTAATAATTAGGATTAATAAATTGTAATAATTATCAATAATTAGTAATAAATTGTAATAATTAGTAATAAATTACCATTAATTGTGATTAAATGGTAATAATTAGGATTAAATGGTAATAATTAGTAACAAATGGTAATAATTAGTAATAAATGGTAATAATTAGTAATAAATTATAATAATTAGTAATTGTAATAATTAGTAATAAATTGTAATAATTTGTAATAAATTTTAATAATTAGTAATAAATTGTAATAATTAGTAATAAATTGTAATAATTAGTCATAAATTGTAATAATTAGTCACAAATTATAATAATTAGTCATAAATTGTAATAATTAGGATTAATTAGTAATAATTAGGATTGATTAGTAATAATTAGGATTAATTAGTTATAATTAGGATTAATTAGTAATGATTAGGATTAATTAGTAATGATTAGGATTAATTAGTAATAATTAGGATTAATTAAGATTGACCGGTAATAATTAGTAATAAATGGTAATAATTAGTAATAAATGGTGATAATTAGTAATAGATGGTAATAATTAGTAATAAATGTTAATAATTAGTAATAAATGTTAATAATTAGTAATAAATGGTAATAATTAGGATTAATTAGTAATAATTAGGATTAATTAGGATTAATTAGGAATAATTAGTAACAATTAAGAACAATTAGTAACAATTGTGAATAATTAGTAATAATTAGTAACAATTAGTAACAATTGGTAACAATTAGTAACAATCAGTAACAATTAGTAACAATTAGTAGTAATTAGTAACAATTAGGATTAATTAGTAATAAATTGGAATAAATTCGAGTACATTGATAAACTGGCATAATTTTCAGTGGATTGGCGACATTCATTTTGATCGACACCTCAGCTCCTTACAACTTTCTCCCACTGAAATCAGCATGAAAAGTATGCTCTAAAAGTCAGAGCCGATTTTTCATAGTGATTTTAGTTGGAGAAGTTCTAAGGAGATGAGTCATCAGGCAAAAGAGCTGCCATCAATCCGTTGGAAATTGTTCCGCTAATAATTAACAATAATTAGTAAAAAATACCTATAATTAAAAATAATTAATGGTAATTAGCATAAATTTTTATAAATGAGTATAGATTAGTATAAAAGATTAAAAAATAATATAAATAACTATAAAATAATAGAAATTATTATAAATTGCTAGAAAATAGAATTTAATTGTCTTTTGTTTTTTGGATAGTGTTTATTTCATATCTGACTATACAAAGTAACTAATTATTTCATATTTTTTAGAAAAATAAAGAAGGAGGAAGTCAACAACAGTCATTATTAGATGATCATTCTTGGATAAATTAGCATAGAAATCTAAACGGTTCTGGTTTAAATTATTCATATATTAAGAGTGTTCAAACTTTCTTATCATTTACATCATCATAACCAAAATTTGTTTCAGAAGGGACAATTAAGTATCCTTGTAAAAAATGTGCTCTGAGGATGTATGATACATTTGAAAACATTGGAAGTCATTTATTGCATTTTGGTTTTCAAAAAGATTATGTTTTTTGGTATCAATATGATGAACGTAGTTTCAAAGAAGATACTAATAATTTGGTTCTAGATCCAGAACGGTTTCAAAATTTATTACATGATGTGGCAGGTCCGTCTTTACAATAAACTAAAACTCAGGATGATATTGATTTAACTCCTAAGTTAAAACCATCTCATTTATATGAACTGTTGAAGTTCACTGAGGATGCCTTATATCCTAGTTGCAAGATAAGTAAGTTTGAAGCAGTTTCTAAATTTATGGCTATTAAATTAGATAATGGAATGCCAAATAGTTGTTTTGATCATATATTATCTTTGTTAAAAACACTGCTACCTGAAGGAAATGTGTTGGCTGCAAATTTCTATGAGAGCAAGAGGCTGGTTTATAATCTAGGTCTTGGTTATCAAAAGATTCATGCATGTTCAAATGATTGCATCTTATATTATGGTGAAAATGAGTCGTTGGATAGTTGTCCTACATGTGGAAAATCAAGATATAAAGAATCTCAACCAGGAAAGTCTACATTTGTTCCTGTAAAACAATTGAGATATTTTCCACTCACACCTAGATTGCAGCATTTATTTATGTCTCAAAACACAGCATCATTGATGTCATGGCACAAAACCAACATTTTAACTAGTAAAATCTTAAACCATCCCTCTGATGGTGATTTATAAAAATATTTTGACCAAGTGCATTCGCCTTTTGCTTTAGAAGCCTGAAACATTCGATTGGGTCTTTCTACTGACAGTTTCTGTCCATTTGGTTCTTACGGTAGTCATTATTCATGTTGGTATGTCTTTATAACTATATATAATTTACCTCCATGGATGTTGATGAAGGATCCATATATCTTTCTGAACTTATTAATTTCAAGTCATCCAAAAAAGAATATCGATATTTATTTGAAACCATTGATTGATGAGTTAAATTCATTGTGGAGTAATGGTGTTAGTGCATATGATGTTGCTGTGAAACAAAACTTTCTACTGAAAGCTGCATTGATGTGGACAATTAGTGACTTCCCATTATATGACATGTTATATGGTTGGAGTAAACATAGTCCAAAATCATGTTTGTACTGTATGAGAGAAAACAAAGCATTTATACTTGTCAATAGCAAAAAACCTTGTTTTTTTACTATCATCGCAAATTTCTTCTAACCGATCATCCTTTTCGAAGAAACAAATATCATTTTAGAAAAGGAATAGTTGAAAAATATGGGCCTTTGACAATAATCTCAAGTACAGAGTTAAAATCAATTGTCTCTTCATTACCTCCCATCACATTTGGACCAATAATAAACCAACAAAAAATTGGTGGGTTTGGAAAAGAGCACAATTGGATAAAATATATCATATTTTGGGATTTGCCATATTGGTCTGATTTGCTGGTGCATCACATGTTGGATGTGATGCATATTGAGAAGAACTATTTTGATAATTTATTTCATACAATTTTGGATACACCAAGTAAGACCAAAGATAATGTAACAACATGATTAGATCTTACCCAAATTTGCAAGAAACCAGAACTTGAACTGTTTGAAAATGTCAGATCACAGAAGTTAATGAATCCAAAAGTAGATTATACACTATCTAAAGATATTCGCTTATTATTTTTTTATTGGATTGTATATTTGAGACTTTTATATGGTTATACTTCCAATATGGGCAGATGTGTCAGAAATGGTCATATTATCGGATTGAAAAGTCATGACTATCATGTTTTAATAGAAATACTTCTTCCAATTGTATTAAGAGGTTTGTTAAATCCTATGATTTGGGATGCACTAATAGACATTTCATATTTTTTTCGAGACATTTGTGTGTCGATAGCAGACTATGATGTAGTAAGAAAACTGCAAGAAGATGTCATTTTAATTTTATGTAAACTAGAAAAAATCTTCCTGTTAGGTTTGTTTGACTCAATAGTATATTTGATATTACATTTATAGAATGAAACAAAATGTGGAGGTCTGGTACAGTTCCGATGGATGTACCTATTTGAGAGATGCATGCAGAAATTGAAAAAAATAGTACGTAACAAAGCATCAGTTGAAGGCTCGATTGCAGAAGCTTATTTGCAATAGAAAATTTCTTTTTTCTGTTCTCATTACTTTCAATCTGAATATCCCTCAAAACACAAATGCATGATCCATAATGAGGGAAATGTTGATGATGACATGAGCAATTAATTATCAGTTTTCAATCAGCATGAACTTGGCTTTGGTGGAGTTCATGGATGATGGATTTCAGATGATGAATATCACAGAACTCATACATATATTATGCTCAACTATGAAGAAATTACACCATTTGTACTGTGAGTGTTTCAATCACTTATTCTATAATTTTTATAATAGTACATTAATCTTATTTTATTTGTAGGTTATATGATAATCATATCAAGAAACAGTTTCCACAAATTGCAGTAGCTGCTCTTAAAGAACGCCGTCAAAAAAAATTCCAAATGGTTTTAAAAACTTGTAACATAAATTATTTTTTATTTCACATAAGAAATCAATTTAATACTTGTTATAGTGATAATTTTTTTACAAATTTTCAAGTATCTCAACATGCTGATAAAATTGATAATTGATTATCTGTATTGAGTAACACACCATCCAAAATGATTAAATATTATAATACATATGTGGTGAATGGTTTTCAATTTCATACATGTACATATGAAGAATCAAAAAAATAATGAATAATGGTGTTTTCTTGAGAGGATATCATCAGAGAGAAAATGAAGTTGACTTTTACGACATGCTGGAAAAAATCATTGAACTGTGTTATCTGGGACAACATTACATAACGATGTTTAAATATCATTGGTTGGATACTGATAGAGGCTTACGTGTTCATCTGATCCATGGAATCGTTGATATCAAATATAAAAGTTTTCTTGTAGTAAATAAACCATTCTTATTGGATCATCAGACACATCAAATTTATTATGAAAATTATTGTTGTAACGTCCCGGCCCGGGTCCCACTTAAAGGGTGCCCCAAACCCGGTTCTCCACGTGACCTCAAGCACATTTCCCCAAATACCAGAGGTTGCCGACTAACAGCGAGGGCCTAGGTCTGATAGTGGGGAAACTATACCCTCATTTGTCAAAGTGTAGCGCAGTGGAATACAAAATAAAACATACAACAGCGGAAGCAGTAAACCATGCACAACTGAAATACACGACAGCAATGGATATAACCACCAGTATATAAGTAATGATGCTACATGTCTCAAGTTCTAATAAAATAGCCAGAACATGTTATATATCAATACAGTACAACAAAAAGAAGAGTACAGCAAAACAAAGCAAAATAGCTGGCAGCGGCATCGCGAGCCTAGGCTCGGTCCCATGCCCTCCTATTCCTCAGCAGCAATCATGTACCTGTATAGGGACTCTTTCCCCTATCTACACCTGCAACAATGTAATCTGTTTGGGCCGAAAAACGTGACCCAAACAGGGTGTGAGAAATATATCTCATTAGGCACCCACCAAAGGCCCATGCCCAACTGTGTGTAAGCATGCAACAACAGTGCAATAGTAAAATGCAATAAAGTAAGCAGTACTCAAAATTAACCAACTTAACAGTTTAATTGCCATTTTAATATTCATTTTAATCCATTAAATATTAGAAATCACCACAGTGCATTTCTAAGTAAACAGTCCACATCCTCAGACAAGCAAAACCTTACCCTCAGGTAAGCAGAATCCAACCTGCAGGTATAGCCCTCAGGTGTAATAGAATTTTCCCTCAGGCATAGGAAGTGTCGCCCTCAGGCACAGAAGTCAAGCCCTCAGGCACGAAAGGTTGCCCTCAGGCGAAATAACTACAGCCCTCGGGCTAAATAGTGCAGTGCCCTCAGGCTAATCACAACAATGCCCTCAAGCTAAACAGGTAACCGGTCCATGCCCAACATATCAAAATGCAGTAAACAAGCAATTACTCTCAAGGAAATTCTGCAATTACTACATTAAAGGCATACCCTCAGGTATCCTGGCCAAATGGCTAAACAGTGGAACACACCCCTCGGGGTGGTTTCGGATCCAAGCAACGATCCCAACCAGCATTTTATTATCACAATTTAATTACCTATGCAATTCTAGGCATTAAATATAGCATCGGCCTCAGCCACACGACACCCCAACATGGGTTCGTGGCATGAAAACGCACAAAAACACACAGCAGTTGGAAAACTAAACACCAAGCCACCTACTTTATACACCAACGAACGTTATACCCAAATGCCGACTCTAGAAACGCCCAAGAACGGCGTATATCTAACGAAGAAAAAAACCTATTCAAACGTAAATAACTTACCTTAGGATAAGAATCGGTAAGAACCAGCCAAGGAGAAGAGAGGGCTTACTCGTGCGGTTCCAACGTGATCGTCCGAAGCAGAATCGGATTCCAGACGAACACCCGGTGAATCTTCAAAAATCTAGCCTCCTCTTTTGGCTCAAAATCGGCCCAAGTGTCTCCTCTGCCAAATGAGGAGGCTACAACCTATTTTAAGCTGAAAAAACAAAGTACACGGCATGTACTTCTAAGTACACTGCGTGTACTTCTTTCATTTAATTGTTCATTTGGCGGCACCACCACACTGTTCATCCATCGACATGATTACACGGCATGTACTCCCAAGTACACGGCGTGTACTGCCGCCCAGCTCGCGGCGACTCCACTGCCTTACTGTTTAAACCTACCGACTGATGACACGGTGTGTAAGGTACCACTACACGACGTGTAGTCAGTTCCTACACCCCTCGTCACTGACATGGCTACACGCACCGTGTACTCATCCCAACACGGCCAAAAGTACACAGTGTTTGGAAAAGTACACGGCATGTAGTTCCAAAATTTAGGATTTTTCCCCATTTTCCATATTTTCTCAAAAACACTTTAAGAAAAAAGGAAAAGAAGAAGCATGTACCTCAAAACTAAGAACCGAGTTCTTACAAACTTCCCCCCTTATAGAAATTCGTCCCCGAATTTCCCTTCTAGGGGTGGTGAAGATATAGTCGTGAACAACTCCGACCACTGAGCACGTATGTCGGTCTCCCGCTCCTAGGTTTCGTCCTGCACTCGGCCATGCTGCCATAGCACCCATACGAGTGGAACTGATCGGCCTCGGAGAACCTTCGTGCTCCTGTCAACGATACGAATTGGATGTTCCTCAAAGGATGCATCTACCTCCAGCTCAACCTCCTCGGGCTAAAAGACGTGAGATGGGTCTAAATGATAGCGACGCAACTGAGATACGTGGAAGACGTCGTGCATGGCTCGGTACCGCTGCGGTAACTGTAACCGATAAGCAACCAGCCCGACTCTCTCCAAAATCTCAAATGGCCCCACATACCTCGGTGAAAGCTTACCCTGTCTCCTGATCCGTTTGTGTCCCAGCCTCGGTGAAACATGCAAGAAAACCTGATCCCCGACCACGAACTCCAAAGGTCGTCTACGGCGATCATCATAAGACTTCTGACGAGACTGCGCGTTAGCCATCCGCTTCCGAATCAACTGGACCTGCTCAGATGTCTCCCGCACGAGTTGTGGCCCCAGTAAAGCTGTCTCACCTGCCTCTAACCATCACAAAGGTGATCGGCATGACCTACCATATAGAGCCTCGTATGGTGTCATCTCTATAGTTGCCTGAAAACTATTGTTATAGGCAAACTTGACTAAGGGTGTATGATTATCCCAAGAGCCCCCAAAGTCTAGGATGCATGCACGCAGCATGTCCTCAAGCACCTGTATTGTACGCTCTGACTGGCCATCAGTCTGAGGGTGGTATGTTGTGCTAAGAAGCACCTGTGTACCCAGTGCCCTCTGAAAACTCTACCAGAAACGAGACGTAAAGCGGGCATCCCTATCTGAAATGATAGAACGAGGGACCCCATGAAGACGTACGATCTCTCGGATATACAGTCATATGAGCTCGTCCACACCGAAGGTCTCCTTGATCGGCAAGAAGTGATCTACCTTCGTGAGTCTATCCACAACAACCCACACGACATCATTTCCACGAGGTGACCTCGGTAATCCCATCATGAAATCCATCGCGACATCATCCCATTTCCACTCTGGAATGGGTAACTGCTGTAATAGTCTGGCTAGTCTCTGATGCTCCGCCTTCACCTGCTAACAGGTGGAACATCTCGTAACAAAACCAGCTACATCTCTCTTCATACCCAGCCACCTGTACTGACGTCTCAAGTCTCGGTACATCTTGGTAACCCTGGGATGAACTGCCCAAGCTGAAGCATGAAACTCCCACATCAGCTCCTCGCGTATATCCCTTGGAACCCATATTCATCCATGAAAACGCAGAACCTCATCATCGCTTATCGTCCAACCAGGAGGAGGATCCTCACTTGCCACCGACTCCCGTAGAACTAGGCCTTCTGAATCCGATAGCGGTCTCATCCTCACTCTGTCCAGGAGGGTAGAAGTCACAGCTAAAGAGGAAAGATAAGTCTACCCCTGACTATCGTGCACCTCCATATGCATCTCAGAGAACAAAACCATGAGCTACCACTCGCCACTGGCCTCCTACACTGCCTGTATCTGAGTCTTCCTGCTCAGTGCATTAACTACTGCATTACCTTTACCAGGTGTATAGGTAATCTCAAAATCAAAGGATTGTAGGTATTCGACCCACCTTCGCTGCCTCAGATTCAAGTCACGCTGAGTAAAGATATACTTGAGGCTTTTGTGGTCGGTGAAAACCAAAAAATGCTCCCCCGATAGATAATGTCTCCAACAGCGCAACGCATGAACAACTGCAGCCAACTCGAGATCATGTGTCGGGTAATTCCTCTCATGTGGCCTCAACTGCCGAGACCCGTACGGAACTACTCGATCGCACTGCATCAAAACTGCTCCCAGCCCAATACCTGATGCATCACAGTAAACCGTATAGCTCTTCCCCTGCTCTTGGAGTATCAGGATCGATGCTGATGTCAACCTCCCCTTCAGGTCCTGAAAAGTTGTCTCGCAGGCTTCTGACCAAGAGAACTTTACACCCTTCTTAGTCAAGCCTGTCAACGGTGCTGCTAAGCGGGAGAAGACCTATATAAAACACCTGTAGTATCCAGCCATCCCTAAGAAACTCCGTATCTCAAACACGTTTTTAGGCTTCTCCTAAGAAACTACTGCTCTCACCTTCTCTGGGTCTACAGAAACTCCTACCTCTGATATGATATGACCCAGGAAGTGAATCTTGTCCATACAAAAGTGGCACTTCGAGAGCTTAGCATATAGTCGATGCTCTCTCAGTGTACTCAATACGATCTCAAGATGGGTGGCATGGTCGTGTCGAGTGTGAGAGTACACCAAGATGTCGTCCACAAATACTACCACAAAATAATCAAGATACGGATGGAACACACGATTCATCAGAGCCATGAAAACTGCTGGTGCGTTCGTGAGTCCGAACGGCATAACCAAGTACTCGTACAGACCATATCTGCTCTGAAAAGCTGTAAGAGGTATATCCGATGGTCTCACGCGCAACTGATGATATCCTGATCTCAAGTCAATCTTCAAGAACACTCGTGCTCCACGAAGCTGATCAAACAGATCATCAATCCTCAGCAAGGGATATCGGTTCTTAACCGTCAACTGGTTCAGCTTCCGATAATCCACACAAAGTCTGAGGGTACCATCCGCCTTCTTCGTAAAAAGGACTGGAGAACCCCAAGGAGAAGTACTCGGTCGGATAAAGCCCTTTGCCTGTAACTCCTCTAACTGTCTCTTGAGCTCCTACAGCTCAGGTGTAGCCATCCTATAAGGAGGAATGGACACCGGTGCTGCTCCTGGAACTAGCTCAATCGAGAAATCCACCTCACGCACCGGAGGTAGACTTGAAAAGTTTTCCGGGAAGACATCCCTGTAACGATCAAAAACTGGAGGGAAATCCGTCTGACAAGTCTCCTGGTCATTAAGATATAAGCTCGCAATCTGAGCTGTGACTCCACCTTGCCCACGATGCTCGGGTCCAGCTCGACTCGCCTGAACATCTCATTCGCCCTTGTATAGAAACTCTATGCCCTCTGGTGACGTGAAACACACCCTGCGATGATAGCAGTCTACAAAGGCCCGAAAGGGAACCAACCAGTCCATCCCGAGAATGACGTCATAGCTTGTCATTTCTAGGATATAGAGGTCCCAAAGGAAGTGACACCCACCAACCTCAAGGGGGAACTCCTTGAACTGACGCACACTAGCCGCTCTAGTTCCCAACGGGGTGTCTAGCTTCATAATATCAGAAGAAGTAGAAACATAGAGCCCAAGGCTCTCCACAACGGGTACAGATATGAAACTATGTGTAGCACCCATATCAAAAAGTACTGTAGACAAGACAAAAGCTACTAGAATAGTACCTCTAACAGTAGAAGGTCCAGGATCCTGCTCCTGCTGGGTCTGTTGCACTGCATATGCCTGCACAATGCCACGGCCCTGCGACACAGCCTGGCTACCCTGAGCTATCCCGCCCTGTTGTCACTGAGATCCTGGTGTCTGGCTACCACGGCCACGACCACCATCTCTGCCTGCACGCCCTGACGTATTCCAGTTCCCTGACTGGTAAGAATCCACTGGTCCTACTCCCGCACGCGGAGTCTGCACAGATCCCCTCTCACTAGCCACAGGTGGAAACGCCCTACAAAATCGTTGCAGATGGCCCATCTTGCCGCAAGCTCAGCACTCCACTAGGTCTCGTGAACACTGCAGTATCTTGTGCCCCTCTCTACCACACTGGTAGCACACAACCGTTCCACCTGAAGAAACTGTCTAGATGGTACTACCGCCCTGAGATAAGTTCATCTATCTCTTCCTCTTGCCAGCAGAAATAGTACCAGTAACAGGTGCTAAACCGCCCTGGCCCAGACCGCTCGATTCCCACAGGTTTCTCTTTGTAATCAACGCCTGGTTCACTATCGCGTATACAGTAGGAAACCTGAAAACATTCACCAGTGCCCGGATGTCATACCGAAGACCATCCTCAAAACGTCTGTCTCTCAGCATCTCATCACCCACCAGCACGGGTGCAAAGTGCTGAAGCTCTGTAAAACGAGCAGAATAGTCCATCACTAACATAGTGCCCTGCTGCAGATTCATGAACTCTCGAGATCTATCTGCCCTCAGCGTCTCGGGAAAGAAAAAGTCATAAAAGACTGCCTAAAATTCTTCCCAAGCCATGTCCCTGTGATGCTCTGAATGGGTGGTAACATCCCACTACCTCTTGGCGGAATCACGCAACATGTAAGTCGTGAGCTTAACCCTCCTCCCTGGAGGCGTCTCTAGATGCTCGAAAATAGTCTGCATTGATCCTATCCAAGACTCCACAGCCTATGGTCCGCCATCCCCTAAAAACATAGGCGGATGTTGCTGCTAAAAGATACATGTCAGCTCGGCCATAGATGTGGCAACCTGCGGTGCTCCCTGAAAGGTCTACATGAACCGCAATAAGCCTTCACGGAACTGCGCCTCCGCGCCTGTGTCCGGTATAGCAGCCGGTGCCGCATCTGGCTCTGTTGTAGGATCAACTGGTAGCCCATGGCCCACCATTTCTGTAGTATAATTTTCGTCGCTCTCCTGATGAACAACGTGCGGTCTTCTAGGCGGAATGACACTACAAGGTCAAAAGCATGCCTTAGATTCAAAGTTATCAAGGCTGAAACGAAGAAACCACAAAGGGAACAAGAGTAAGAAGGCATCTCAAAGTTTCAAAACAAAATTACACGGTGTGTACACTGACTACACGGCATGTACTTGACTTCCCTTCCCCTTCCCGGGTCTTTCTGCACGGCTAAGCCACACGGCTCCTGTTAAACAAAACTACACGGCGTGTACTTAATCTACACTGCGTGTATAGTGTTATTTTCCAATTGCCTGTGTCGCTTGTGACACGGCCGACTACTCGGCTTACAACCACATGGCATGTTACGCCCGTACACGGCGTGTACACCACCCTGTTTCCCTAGCCACTCGGCTTAGTCCACACAGTCTGTCCTCGGACAAGACTACACGGCGTGTCCTCCAAGGTACACGGCGTGTTCAAGGAATGGTGACACCGACCCGTGTTGTTAGTTACACAGTCGAGTCCCTAGGTCACACTACATGGCATGTCCATTACTGACACGGCGTGTTCTGTACAGGAGTTCACCGACCCGTGTTGTTAGTTACACGGCCAGACTCCGGGTCAACACTACACGGCGTGTATATCTGGTACACGGCGTGTTTTACCCAAGCACGTCCCTACCCCGTGTCGCCGCCCACACGGTTTGTGACACGGGAAGAGACTACATGGCGTGTACTCCGGGTACATGGCGTGTACTCAAAAAGTTCATTTTTTCCTCCTGAACAAAAGAACATACACGGCGTGTATAAAAATAATACACGGCGTGTATACTAGGTTTTCAGACAGTATGCCTCAGAAACTTCCCCGGAACCCAGAAACTACTAAAACCAACACCTAAGTGTCAAATTATGACTTGTGGGGGCTCATACTCCCCACGAATCAAAGTTTGACATCTTATATGTGTTATAACCCATAAACAGTTAATGATCCACCAAATTCCGGTCAATGGGGGGCCATACTCCCCAAAAACCAAAGTTTGGTGTCCATTCTTTAAACAAGATCACACAAGGAATACCCTATCACAGAGCAGGTATGTATCAAGCTGCTATCACAACAGCATGCTTTAGTAGCACAACAACTATCACAACAACATGCAAATTCTAATGCACCTACATGGCATGGAAACTATGCATGGAATGTGATATCTAGCATGTGCCTATATGATGCATGAGACGACATACCCTCATCTCATTGGGTTGCAACTAAAGAGAACCCATAGATAAATTATAAACAACACAATCTCAAAGTGCGTCACCCAACGGTGAAAACATATCAACCGTAAAATTGCAAAATCAAAAGAATGAAAAATACGAGGTAGAATGGCTTTTCCCTATACACGGGTTAGCTACGCCTGGGAACAGCTTATTACCAACTACCGTTCTGTCCTATCCTTGACTACGGCTCCAAATAGTAAGTCAAAGAAAAGAACCCCTTTGATACCACTTTGTAACGTCCCGGCCCGGGTCCCACTTAACGGGTGCCCCGAACCCGGTTCGCCACGTGACCTCAAGCACATTTCCCCAAATGCCAGAGGCTGCCGACTAGCAGCGAGGGCCCAGGTCTGATATTGGGGAAACTATGCCCTCATTTGTCAAACTGTAGTGCAGTAGAATACAAAATAAAACATACAACAGCGGAAGCAGTAAACCATGCACAACTGAAATACACAACAACAGTGGATAAAACCAACAGTATATAAGTAATGATGTTACATGTCTCAAGTTCTAAGAAAACATCTAGAACATGTTATATATCAATACAGTACAACAAAAAGCAGAGTACAGCAAAACAAAGCAAAACAGCTGGCTGCGGCATCGCGAGCCTAGGCTCGGTCCCATGCCCTCCTATTCCTCAGCAGCAATCATGTACCTGTATAGGGACTCTTGCCCTTATCTACACCTGCAGCAACGTAATCTGTTTGGGCCATAAAGTGTGACCCAAACAGGGTGTGAGAAATATATCTCAGTAGGCACCCACCAAAGGCCCGTGCCCAACTGTGTGTAAGCATGAAACAACAGTGCAATAGTAAAATGAAATAAAGTAAGCAGTACTCACAAGTAACCAACTTAACAGTTAAATTTCCATTTTAATATTCATTTTAATCCATTAAATATTAGAAATCACCACAGTGCATTTCTAAGTAAACAGTCCACATCTTCAGACAAGAAAAACCTTACCCTCAGGTAAGCAGAATCCAACCTGTAGGTATAGCCCTCAGGCGTAACAGAATTTTCCCTCAGGCGTAGGAAGTGTCTCCCTCAGGCACAGAAGTCAAGCCCTCAGGCACAAAAGGTTTCCCTCAGGCGAAATAACTACAGCCCTCGGGCTAAATAGTGCAGTTCCCTCAGGCTAATCACAACAACGCCCTCAGGATAAACAGGTAACCGGATCATGCCCAACATATCAAAATGCAGTAAACAAACAATTCCTCTCAAGGAAATTCTACAATTACTACATTAAAGGCATACCCTCAGGTATCCTGGTCAAACGTCTAAACAGTGGAACACACCCTTCGGGGTGGTTCTGGATCCAAGCAACGATCCCAACCAGCATTTTATTATCACAATTTAATTACCTATGCAATTCTAGGCATTAAATATAGCATTGGCCTTAGCCACATGACACCCCAACATGGGTTCGTGGCATGAAAACGCACAAAAACACACAGAAGTTGGAAAACTAAACACCAAGCCACCTACTTTATACACCAACGAACGTTATACCCGAACGCCGACTCCAGAAACGCCCAAGAATGGCGTAGATATGATGAAGAACAAAACCCATTCAAACGTAAATAACTTACGTTAGGAGAAGAATTGGTAAAAACCAGCCAAGGAGAAGAGAGGGCTTACCCGTGCGGTTCCAACTTGATCGTCTGAAGCGGAATCGGATTCTAGATGAACACCCAGCAGATCTTCAAAGATCTGGCCTCCTCTTTTGGCTCAAAATCGGCCCAAGTGTCTCCTCTTCCAAATGAGGAGGCTACTGCCTGTTTTAAGCCGAAAAAACAAAGTACACGGCGTGTACTTCTGAGTACACAGCGTGTACTTCTTTCATTTAACTGTTTATTTGGTGGCACCACCACACTGTTCAGCCGTCGACATGAGTACACGGCATGTACTCCCAAGTACACGGCGTGTACTGCCGCCCAGCTGGCGGCGACTCCACTACCTTACTGTTTAAACCTGCCGACTGACTACACGGCGTGTAAGGTACCACTACACGGTATGTAGTCGATTCCTACACCCCTCATCGCCGACATGGCTACACGCCCCGTGTACTCATCCCAATACGGCCAAAAGTACACGACGTGTGGAAAAGTACATGGCGTGTAGTTCCAAAATTTAGGATTTTTCCACATTTTCCATATTTTCTCAAAAACACTTTAAGGAAAAAGGAAAAGAAGAAGCCTATACCTCAAAACTAAGAACCAGGTTCTTACAAACTTCCCCCTTATAGAAATTCGTCCCTGAATTGCCCTTCCAGGGGTGGCGAAGATATAACCGTGAATAACTCCGGCCACTGAGCACGTACGTCGGTCTCCCGCTCCCAGGTTTCGTCCTGCACTCGGCCATGCTTCCATAGCACCCATACGAGAGGAACTGACCGGCCTCGGAGAACCTTCGTGCTCCTGTCAACGATACGAATTGGATGCTCCTCAAAGGACGCATATGCCTCCATCTCAACCTCCTCGGGCTGAAAGATGTGAGACGGGTCTAAATGATAGCGATGCAACTGAGATACATGGAAGACGTCGTGCATGGCTCGGTACCATTGTGGTAACTGTAACCGATAAGCAACCAGCCCGACTCTCTCTAGAATCTCAAATGGCCCCACATACCTCGGTGAAAGCTTACCCTGTCTCCTGATCCTTTTGTGTCCTAGCCTCGGCGAAACATGCAAGAAAACCTGATCCCCGACCACGAACTCCAAAGGTCGTCTGTGGCGATCAGCATAAGACTTCTGATGAGACTGCACGGTATCCATCCGCTTCCGAATCAACTGGACCTGCTCAGATGTCTCCTGAACGAGCTGTGGCCCCAGTAAAGCTGCCTCACCTGCCTCTAACCAGCACAAAGGTGATCGGCATGGCCTAACATATAAAGCCTCGTATGGTACCATCTCAATAGTTTCCTGAAAACTATTGTTATAGGAAAACTCGACTAAGGGTATATGCTTCTCCCAAGAGCCCCCAAAGTCTAGGACGCATGCACGCAGCATGTCCTCAAGCACCTATATCATACGCTCTGACTGGCCATAGGTCTGAGGGGGGTATGTTGTGCCCAGAAGCACCTGTGTACCCAGTGCCCTCTGAAAACTCTGCCAGAAACAAGACGTAAAGCGGGCGTCCCTATCTGAAACGATAGAACGAGGGACCCCATGAAGACGTACGATCTCTCAGATATACAGTCATCTGAGCTTGTCCACACCAAAGGTCTCCTTTATCGGCAAGAAGTGAGCTACCTTCGTGAGTCTGTCCACAACAACTCACACGGCGTCATTTCCATGAGGTTACCTCGGCAACCCCGTCACAAAATCCATCGCGACATCATCCCATTTCCTCTCTGGAATGGGTAACTGCTGTAACAGTCTGGTTGGTCTCTGATGCTCCGCCTTCACCTGCTGACAGGTGGAACATCTCGTAACAAAACCAGCTACATCTCTCTTCATACTCGGCCACCAGTACTGACGTCTCAAGTCTCGGTACATCTTGGTAACCCCGGGATGAACTGCCCAAGCTGAAGCATGAAACTCCCACATCATCTCCTCACGTATATCCCTTGGAACCCATATTCGTTCATGGAAATGCAGAACCTCATCATCTCCTATCGTCCAACCAGGAGGAGGATCCTCACTTGCCACCGACTCCCGTAGAACTAGGCCTTCTGAATCCGATAGCTGTCTCATCCTCACTCTATCCAGGAGGGTAGAATTCACAGCTAAAGAGGAAAGATAAGTCTGCCCCTGACTATCGTGCACCTCCAGATTCATCTCAGAGAACAAAGTCATGAGCTGCCACTCGCCACTGGCCTCCTGCACTGCATGTATCTGAGTCTTCCTGCTCAGTGCATCAGCTACTGCATTACCTTTACCAGGTGTATAGGCAAGCTCAAAATCGAAGGACTGTAGGTATTCGACCCACCTTCGCTGCCTCAGATTCAAGTCACGCTGAGTAAAGATATACTTGAGGCTTTTGTGGTCGGTGAAAACCACAAAATGTTCCCCCAATAGATAATGTCTCCAACAGCGCAACGCATGAACAACTGCAGCCAACTCGAGATCATGCGTCGGGTAATTCCTCTCATGTGGCCTCAACTGCCGAGACCCGTACGCAACTACTCGATCGCCCTGCATCAAAACTGCTCCCAGCCCAATACCTGATTCATCGTAGTAAACCGTATAGCTCTTCCCCTTCTCCAGGAGTATCAGGATAAGTGCTGATGTCAACCTCCCCTTCAGGTCCTGAAAAGTTGTCTCACAAGCTTCTGACTAAGCGAACTTTACACCCTTCTTAGTCAAGCCCGTCAACGGTGCTTCTAAGCGGGAGAAGTCTTGTATAAAATGCTTGTAGTATCCAGCCAGCCCTAAGAAACTCTGTATCTCAAACACGTTCTTAGGATTCTCCCAGGAAACTACTTCTCTCACCTTCTCTGGGTCTACTGAAACTCCTGCCTCTGAGATGATATGACCCAGGAAGTGAATCTGGTCCATCCAAAAGTGGAAATTCGAGAGCTTAGCATATATCTGAAGCTCTATCAGTGTACTCAATACGATCTCAAGATGGGTGGCATGGTCGTGTCGAGTGTGAGAGTACACCAAGATGTCTTCCACGAATACTACCACAAAAGAATCAAGATACGGATTGAACACATGATTCATCAGAGCCATGAAAGCTGCTGGCGCGTTCGTGAGTCCGAACGGCATAACCAAGTACTCGTACAGACCATATCTGCTCCGAAAATCTATAAGAGGTATATCCTATGGTCTCACGTGTAGTTGATGATATCCTGATCTCAAGTCAATCTTCAAGAACACTCTTGCTCCACTAAGCTGATCAAACAGATCATCAATCCTCAGCAAGGGATATCGATTCTTAACCGTCAACTGGTTCAGCTTCCGATAATCCACGCAAAGTCTGAGGGTACCATCCGCCTTCTTCGCAAAAAGGACTGGAGAACCCCTAGGAGAAGTACTGGGTCGGATAAAGCCCTTTGCCTGTAACTCCTCTAACTATCTCTTGAGCTCCTGCAGCTCAGGTGTAGCCATTCTATAAGGAGGAATGGACACTGGTGCTACTCCTGGCACTAGCTCAATCGAGAAATTCACCTCACGTACCGGAGGTAGACCTGAAAAGTCATCCAGGAAGACATCCTTGTAACGATCAACAACTAGAGGGAAATCCGTCTGACAAGTCCCCTTGTCATCTAAATATAAGCTCGCAATCTGGGTTGTGACTCCACCTTACCCACGATGCTCTGGTCCAGCTCGACTTGCCTGAACATCCCATTCGCCCTTGTATAGAAACTCTCTGCCCTCTGGTGACGTGAAATGCACCCTGTGATGATAGCAGTCTACAAAGGCCTGAAAGGGAACCAACCAGTCCATCCTGAGAATGACGTCATAGCTTGTCATTTCTAGTACATAGAGGTCCCAAAGGAAGTGACACCCACCAACCTCAAGGGGGGCACTCCTTGCACTGACGCACACCAGCCGATCTAGTTCCCAACGGGGTTTCTAGCGTCATAATATCAGAATAAGTAGAAACATAGAGCCCAAGGATCTCCACAATGAGTAAAAATATGAAACTATGTGTAGCACCCGTATCAAAAAGTATTGTAGACAAGACAGAAGCTACTAGAATAGTACCTCTAACAGTAGAAGTTCCGGGATCCTGCTCATGTTGGGTCTGTTGCACTGCATATGCCTGCCCAGTGCCACGACCCTGTGACATAGTCGGGCTACCCTGAGGTGTCCCGCCCTGCTGTCTCTGAGATCCTGGTGTCTGGCTACCATGGCCACGACCACCATCTCTGCCTGCATGCCCTGACGTTTTCCAGTTCCCTGACTGGTAAGAAGCCACTGGTCCTGCTCCCGCACGTGGAGTTTGCACAGATCCCCTCTCACTAGCCACAGGTGGAAACGCCCTACAAAAGCGCTGTAGATGGCCCATATTGCCGCAAGCTCGGCACTCCACTGGGTCTTGTGGACACTGCGGTCTCTTGTGCCCCTCTCTGCCACACTGGTAGCACACAACCGGTCCACCTGAAGAAACTGTCTGGCTGGTACTGCCACCCTGAGAGAATTCCATCTGTCTCTTCCTCTTGCCAGCAAAAATAGTACCAGTAACTAGTGTTGAACCGCCCTGGCCCACACCGCTCAATTCTCGCAGGTTTCTCTCTGTAATCAACACCTGGTTCACTATCGCGTGTATAGTAGGCAACCTGAAAACATTCACCAGTGCCTGGATGTCATACCGAAGACCATCCTCAAAACGTCTGGCTCTCAGCGTCTCATCACCCACCAGAACGGGTGCAAAGCGATGAAACTCTGTAAAACGAGCAGAATAGTCCATCACTGACATAGTGCCCTGCTGCAGATTCATGAACTCTCGAGCTCTATCTGCCCTCAGCGTCTCGGGAAAGAAAAAGTCATAAAAGACTGCCTGGAATTCTTCACACGCCATGTCCCTGTGATGCTCTGACTGGGTGGTAACATCCCACCACCTCTTGGCGGAATCACGCAGCATGTAAGTCGTGAGATTGACCCTCCACCCTGGAGGCGTCTCTAGATGCTCGAAAATAGTCTACATCGATCCTAGACAAGACTTCGCAGCCTATGGTCCGCCATCCCTCAAAAACGTAGGCGGATGCTGCTGCTGAAAGATACGTGTCAGCTCGACCATAGATGTGGCAACCTGCGGTGCTCCCTGAAAGGTCTGCATGAACCACAATAAGCCTTCACGGAACTGCGCCTCTGTGCCTATGTCCGGTATAGCATCTGGTGCCGCATCTGGCTCTGCTGGAGGATCAACTGGTAGCCCATGGACCACCATTTCTGGAGTATAATCATCGTCGCTCTCCTGGAGAACAACGCGCAGTCGTCTAGGCAGCATGACACTACAAGGTCAAAAGCACGCCTTAGATTCAAAGTTATCAAGGCTGAAACGAAGAAACCACAAAGGGAACAAGAGGAAGAAGGCATCTCAAAGTTACAGAACAAAATTACATGGCGTGTACACTGACTACACGGCGTTTACTTGACTTCCCTTCCCCTGCCCGGGTCCTTCTGCACGGCTAAGCCACACGGCTCCCGTTAAAAAAAACTACACGGCGTGTACTTAATCTACACGGCGTGTATGGTGTTATTTTCCAACTGACCATGTCACTTGTGACACGGCTGACTACTCGGCTTACAACCACATGGAGTGTTACGCCCGTACACGGCGTGTACACCACCCCGTTTCCCTAGACACTCAGCTTAGTCCACACGGTCTGTCCTTGGACAAGACTACACGGTGTTTCCTCCAAGGTACATGGCGTGTTCAAGGAACAGTGACACCGACCTGTGCTATTAGTTACACGGCCAAGTCCCCAGGTCACACTACACAGCGTGTCCATTACTGACACGGCGTGTTCTGTACAGGAGTTCACCGACCCGTATTGTTAGTTACACGGCCGGACTCCGGGTCAACACTACACGGCGTGTATATCTGGTACACGGCGTGTTTTACCCTAGCACGTCCCTACCTCGTGTCGCCGCCCACACAGGAAGAGACTACAGGACGTGTATATCTGGTACACGGCGTGTTTTACCCAAGCATGTCCCTACCCCATGTTGTCGCCCACACGGTTTGGCTCAAAATCGGCCCAAGTGTCTCCTCTACCAAATGAGGAGGCTACTGCCTGTTTTAAGCTGAAAAAACAAAGTACATGGTGTATACTTCTGAGTACACGGTATGTAATTATTTCATTTAACTGCTCATTTGGCGGCACCGCCACACTGTTCAGCCGTCGACATGAGTACACGACATGTACTCCCAAGTACACGGCGTGTACTACCGCCCAGCTGGCGGCGACTCCACCGACTTACTGTTTAAAACTGCCGACTGACTACACGGCATGTAAGGTACCACTACACGACGTGTAGTTGGTTCCTACACCCCTCTTCGCTGACATGGCTACACGCCCCGTGTACTCATCCCAACACGGCCAAAAGTACACAGCGTGTGGAAAAGTACACGGCGTGTAGTTCCAAAATTTAGGATTTTTACCCATTTTCCATATTTTCTCAAAAAAACTTTAAGGAAAAAGGAAAAGAAGAAGCTCGTACCTCAAAACTAAGAACCGGGTTCTTAAAATTGTGTTACTTCAAGGGACTTGGGTGATTGGTGGAGCATAATTAAAATTAAATCTCAAGAGAATCAGTTTACTGAAAGTGAATGTAGTTTCGTTGAAGTGCAAGGAATTTAAATTTTTCAAGAGACTGCTCTGAATCTATCTTTTACACGAAGAGACGCGAATATCATTGATGACACCCCATAGTTGAGGGTCGGTGGTGATGATGATGTTAATGATGTTACAAATGAATTTGAAATGACAAGAGATGGTGAAACTAAAACTAATATGAAAATTGATGATGTTGAGGAGGAAGATGAAAACATTGACATAGAAAGCTATGAAGATGAGGATGAAGATGGACATTGACATAGTTAAATTCCAGTTATAATCATATATAATATATATCTATATATAATGGTTGTTTTCAACTGTTTGCTAATAATAATCATTTTGTGTTTTAGATGGACGGTGATTTGTATCATTTGTTACAGGAGGCTGACCTACCTTTGGATGAGTAGGAAGTCGGATCATCTGACCCTCTGCCTGTTGGCGGTTCAGGGGGCACTCAGAGGGGGTGTGGTCTTATCCAATTAATGATTCCTGATCCTATCCTTGAGCGACGTCCACATCTTGGGTTCGATCTATGCACGCAGAGGTATGTTTACCTGTGTATTTTAGTTAGTTTTCATTAATTTATTTATATTCCAATTGTTTGATTAATTGTTTTTTTCACAGCTTTACGCATATAGTTTTTGGACAAGGGAGTGCTATATTGCGCAATTATTTTTTTGATGCATGGGTGTCAAGGGATCAGATTCCCGTTGATATACAACACCGCATGTTCGAGCATTTGATGATACACAAATAAATAATATTTATTTTGAAATTAATTAAATTAATAACTTGATATAATAAATTATTTATAGGTTTCATGGTATCCCATTGATGGGAACATGTGTGAGGCTATCTGGAAGGTATGACAGAGAGCTATGTGTTCGCGTTGCACTCAGTTTTTGAACAATTTGAAAAAGAAAACAATGGAGAAAGTAGGAGTGAAGGAGTTTGATGAGACATGTTATGTTCACCGACCAGATTATATTTCATCTCAGGTTTGAGATGGATTATGTACACACTGGTTGAGTAGGCAGTTTCAGAGTAGATCATCAGTAGGTCGGCAAAATCGGGGGAGACGGGAGGTGACACATCGGCCTGGTAGTCATACATTCAGTACGCATAAGGAACATATGGTAAGTACATTTTTTTAAATATTGTATATAACTTTAAATGTAAAAGATTTATTTTATATTCATATAGGAAGTCACACAACCCGATATTATGGACTACGATGTTTGTAGGAGGATGTATAGTGATCCAGCCACTAGATAGATTAGTAGTGCTTGGTAGTGTCAGATTGTGGTCAGTATAATTTCTTTTTGAGTTTTAAATTTAACTACAAATAATATTTTAACTATTTTAATTTTAAATTGCAATTAAAGGAGTCATGTGAGGCCACGACATCTCATACACATGTTGAGATTCAGGCTGAGACTGATGATCAGACCAGTGCCCCCCGATTTGATGAGGCGGCATGGATGTAGGTGACCCAGTATGCCTTCGAAAAAGACCAAGTTGTTGGTATCAGCTCTCGATTGACTCCTGGGGGTTTTTATGGCACCTCTGTGATGTTCGCATCCAGCTCGAGAGGAGTTCACGGAGAGTCATCATCATCTCATGCATAGTATGAGGAGCAACTGCGAGCTCAGAGTGAGCTTATAGATACTATGTGTAGGGAGTAGGAGTAGATGTGTTAGTGGCAGCAGCAGCAGCAAGAAGAGTTCCTACAATAGCAATAGCAGCAGCAATAGGAGATGCAGGATGAGATGCGTTGATGGCATCAGTAAGAGAAGGAGTAGATAGAGTACATGTGACGTCTGACTCGCAGTTTAGGGATGAAGTTCCCTCCACCATCTCATTTAGCTCCTCCAAACGATCATCCTCCTTGGTGATGTATTTTTATTTTATAATGAAACATTTGAATGTATTTTTTTGTAAGATTAACTACTTAAAGTTTTAAATAATTTGTTTTTTATATTGTCTTGAATATTACAGTTTTTATTATTTATTTAATTTTTTTTATTATATTTATTATTTTATAAATTAATATATTTTTATATTTTTGCGAATACTCAGGTTTTTATTATATTACTAATATAAATATTATTATTTCATTAATATTAATAATAATAATATATTATAATATAATTATTTTATAATTAATTTTATTTTATGAATATTAATATTATTATTTGATTTATATTTATATTATTATTATATTATTATTATTATTTTATAAATAATTTTATTGTACTAATATTAATATTATGATTTTATTTATATTAATATTTTCTTATTATTAATGTTATTTTTTTTATTTTTTTTATTTTTTTCTCAGCTATTTGCGACGGACCCATCGCAAAAGGGTTTACTTTTTTAAAATTTCCAACGATATTTGCGATGGACCGTCATATATACTAATTTTGATGGTCCATCGCAAAAAGGTAAATAATAGGAAACTATTTGTGATGGGTGGTCGGTCCATCGCAATAGAGGTTTTTAAAAAAAACGTCGAAACTTTTTGTGACGGTGCCCCTGCCCGTCGCAAATAATAACTTTTTGCGACAGAGCGTCGCAACAGGTAATATTTGCGATGCCCTTTTCCACAATGAGTCATTTGCGATGGGACGCCATTGCAAAATACCATTTTTGATAGGAACCCGTCGCAAATGACCTGTATCAATAAGGTTGTTTTCCAGTAGTGTTATCGGTGCTTTTTTAGTAGCGTTGATAAAGAGGAGTCTTTATCAGCATTCTTTTACTAGCGTCGATAAAGGGTGTATTTCAAAAAAATCATTAAAAAATATATAGTAATATATAAATGTAACGCCCCGACCCCAGTTACCCAGAGTCGGTGCATTATTTTAATATATTGGCATGATTATAAGGAATCAAGCCCCGAAGGACCGATCAGTTTAGCAGTCTTGGAAAATAGATTACATACATGAACATTACATTACATTATAAAATGAAAAAAAAGAACATTGTCTCCATTGAACACATTCATATCCCTTAGACTATCCCTGCAGGTTAGTCATAATATACTTCTTCACATCCTGGGAAAAAAATAAAACATAGAAAGGGGTGAGCTCAGATGCTCAGTAAGGATAACAATATAGCGAAAACTTTCATAAATAAGCATAAACATTTAAGGCAATGTATAAAACTAAAACAAAAGCCTTTTAAACTTAAACTTCAGCATAATATGGAAAAGATAAATCAAATAATTGTATTTACTTATTCACATGGATATTCTACTAGTCGAATAATCACATGTAACATCAATAGCTAATTTCATAATGATGGAATGCATAATGTCAGACTTCATAACCACATAGTCAAGGCCTTGTTCCAAGACTATAAATAAGATTTTTGTTAAGGTCTTGTGCCAAGACACTAGTTTGTCTCATGAGACCTATTGATGCATCGAGAAGATATAGTGGGCTCCACCCATCACTTACTAAGTCCAATGCATTCCTCATATGAAAAGGTTTAAACATAACATAAACATTCGTATTAAAACTAGCATGCGAAATGTCAATACTTTATTCATAAACCATGAATGGTATAAAAATAACACATCCATAGTCAAACATATCACAAAATATTCAATACAATATGGAAGATTTGTATTATAATAAATCAACCTCAATCAAGAATAATATCTCGTAAAGGATGTTGACATAGTTGAAAATGATCAATAAAAATATTTAAAAGAAATATCATTTTTTCATGAAATCATTTAAAAGTTATATAAAGTAAATAATTTAAAAGATAGTTTTGAATAAAAGTGTCCCATACCACTTTGAAACTTTTGAAAGGAATTAACATTTTAAAACATTCATGTCCATATAAATAAATCCTTAAACCCATTTTGAAAACATGGACATTAATGAGAAATGTTTAGAAGAATAAATCTTTAAAAAATTTAAAATGAAATTTTAGTAAAAATTCCCTTAAAAAAGAATCCCTTTGAAAACACTTTTATGAAACATGGACATGGATAATAAATATGTCACAGTAGATACTTACGTAAAAACAACCTCGGATAATAAAGAGATTGTGAAATTAACCCTTACCTTGCACTTTCATTTGGTCGAGGGTACGTTTAACCTCCTGTATAATGACCATAGTATGTTATTAAATTATAACTGAACCATATTTATATTTATTATATCATACATGGTTCATTTATGACTTTATACTACCCATTTAATAATGATTTTCATGTTAAATTAACATTTTGGGTAATAATCGCTTTCTTTATCGTATGTGTTTTAACTTGTTATTCTTGATCGTATCATTTAGATCATGATTTAAATAATTTACAGAATATAAACCTTGATTTATATATCATATATATTTAGAATATAAATATTTATAATAGATATATATATGAAATGGAAGGCACCGTTTATGGAGACGGTAGGTTGTACGTACGCACAAACTTTGTTTCCGTTTTCATATCGTATTGAACGAAAGTAAGTGAATAAGATATATGTAAGTACATACACACACACGTATATATATATATATATATCTAGTATCATTATTATGCCATATATTACATACTTATTAATAATATATATTTTTATAATCATCGTTGAATGGTGAACGTGGGAATGAATCTCATCGCGTCGTGGAGACGGCAATCCGTACGTACGCACGAGCGACAATATCATTATATTGAAGGTGAAATCATATGTAATTGGATGGTATATCATATATACATAATCACTAACATGTTATA
Organism: Viscum album; assembly: GCA_963277665.1. NCBI lineage: Eukaryota > Viridiplantae > Streptophyta > Magnoliopsida > Santalales > Viscaceae > Viscum > Viscum album. The sequence continues at coordinate 1,417,752,586 of OY728120.1, forward strand.
TTTATTATTTATATCAGTTATACTCATTATTATACCCATCCAAATAATTAAGTGTTTGAATAACAAACTACACCACGACGTGGAGACGGTAAGCCATACGTATGTACGTATGGTGACTTTGTCATTTAGAGGATGGATAAAATAAATAATCTGGTTGTACCATATTTATAATAACATCACAGTATATAGGAGGTACTGGAGTTATTATTTTGGTATGGAAACAACAAAGAAAGAGGAAGTGGAAGGTGAAAAGAACTTGAAAGAGGGTGGTGAAATTATTACCTCTTCTTCGGGTGTTTCCTTTTGAGTTGATCAAAAGAGATCCTTAGGTTGTCTTTCTGATCAAATTAAGGACTCTAGGTTTATGTGAGGGAATTTTGGAGGATATTTGGGTAGGGTTTGGCCGATCCAAATGGCTTTGGAGGTGTGATTTTGAGAGAAGGGGAAGTGCCCTTTTATAAGAGGGGTGAGGGTCACTTTAGGAAAAGATTAAAATAATAATTTATTATACAATCATATTTGGTTTATAATGGCTTCAAATGAATTTATTTATAGTATTAGGTGGTTATGGGTCTAAATACTCTCAATAAATAGGTTTTATACAAGTTTAGGTTACTATTTTAACCTTATCTTTTAGATTTAACTCTTAGTTAAATAGTTTAACTTTTACCGTGTCTTCTTGTATTCTTACACTATATAGTTAATAAACCTACTCTAAACTTCTAAGATAACCTAAAGTGGTTCATTAATAATATATATAATATTATTTAATCCCTTTAGATGAACCTTATATTTTTGGGAATATTATATCAACCAATAATATAGTATTTGTTTTAAAAATTAATTTATGTCAATTTTGACACTATTTGGTATTTTGTTTTTGTGAAAGTCATAACAACCTTATCACTTCAAAAAGAATTTATCTAATAAACTCTAACATATCATATTAACCTAGAAAATTTGTGGATGGAATCAAAACTTTTAAATTCTATTTATTTTAATATTTATAATATAAACTATTTTAATATTTCATTGAGAAGGTAATTACTACATCAACATTGTGTCATAAATAAATTTAATTATTTAATCTCTAAAAATTATAAATAAAATACCATTATATAGAAAATCATTTTATCTTTCTAATGAATATCTATAGTCGAATTTATCTTATGTATAACCATATATTAAAAATTGTTTAGTTAATAAACTTTGAATTTAACACTTTTAACTCTTCTTTAAATAAAATAATAATAAATGTCCTAATCTAATCCAAGTGGACCTAAAGGATCATATTTTATTCCTAAGGGTTTTTTTTGTCGCATTACACTTATCCAATATAATTAGGACATGTTTTAGGGTAATTATAATATCTTTTTTACCTTTAATTACCCTATTTACTTTTAACCATAGTAAATAAAAGTCAAAAGTTATTATTCACTAAAAATTATTTTCATCTTACTGAATCACATTTTACTTACTGATTTCAATCATGTCTCTCGGATTTTTTAAATTCAACTCACAGAAGCGGTAAAATTAAGCTTTATGCAAATTTGTTAATGTGCCTAGAAGGTGAGTAAAAGAGGTTAAAAAGTTCAATAAAATTTTATACATCTAATTTTATTATAAAATGACTCCAATGGATTACATTGAACTTATATAGGTATTATGTATCTATTTTTACTTAAAATAAATTTAAATAAAATAAATAATTATTTAAATAAAAAGTCGGTTTTAAATAATAATGCAGTATTTTTCACTATTCATCAAAAATTGAAAATTTTCAGAAAAATACCAAAAATTCATCCTAAGCTAATTTTGATATTCCGAATTCAAAAATGAATTATATTTTACTAAATTCAAAACATAGAAGTTGAATTTATTAATTTAAAATTAATTCTCGTTGTTAAAACCAAAAGGTGAGTTTTAAAAAAGTAAAAACTATCAAAAGATTGGCATGTGTTTATATCAAATTTAAATATGAAATTACTTATAATGACCTACATTGTATTAAAAGATAAAAATATAATCTAATTATACTTAAAAACCTTTCAAATTCATAATTTAACACTATAAAATATTTCGATTAAAAAAAATCAATTAAAACATAGTATTTTTCACTATTCGTCAAAATATGAAAGTTATCAGAAAAGTACAAAAAATTATCCAAACTAAATTTTTATGTCCCGCTTCTAAAGAATAATTTAATTTCATTAAATTGAATATATAAAAGTGTCAAATATTGGTTTTAAAAAGGGTTCGCCATTAAAAGGCGGTAAAATTGCATTTTTTGAAAAATACTTATTTTATCTGAAAAAATGAATTTGTTCTTATATTATGTCTAAGAAACACATAATATGGATGTTAAAATTATATAGAGTATATAAGATTCAAAATGCAATTAATACTATTCATAACCGCTTTTTGAACGGCTAGTTTGGTAAGTTGTGGTGCGCTCGAACTCAGTGTTGTGTATAACGCAAGCTATTGAATTACTTTAATGAGATAACATACTATGAAATCTTGGAGTGTTACAGTAAATATATTTATATTGACATAAATATAAATATAATATATATTTTTTAAATATGCTTTAGATAAGCCTAAATAGACATTTATACTTAATCTATAAGATATTTAGTGAAAATGGCTTATAAAATAATTAAAAAATATTATTAATTAATAATTTGCTAATTATTATCGAGTAATGGTCATTTTAACAACAATTTTAAGACACAAAAAAATAAAAAATTAATAAAATATCTAAAATAAGTTGAAAACGTAACTCAAACTTCAAACGATCATAACTTTTGATCCGGGTGTCCGTTTGAGCTCCACCACATATCAAATCGAAGCATGCGATGAGCACAACTCATTAATAATAAGGGGAACTTTCTGTCACATTTTTCAAGGACTAAAAAGGGTTAAAAGGCATTCAAAACTGAGTTTTTAGTCGATATATCCCAGTTTTTTAACATTCAATGGACTTTCAGCCTCGTTTAAGGGGGTCTTTTTGTTCGTTTTCAGTGAGGATTGAATTTATTCCCAAAGCTTATGTTCATATTGATGTTATGGTTTTGAAATTTTATTGTTTTTCATAATGTAGTTTTATTTATAATCAAATATATAAAAATATATACATATTTTGTATGTATTCACAAAAAAATATAAATATATATGTAAACATATTTACATGTAAAGTATATTTCCAAATATATAAACCTTATCTAAATAAAAAATAATATCTATTTTATTTAAAATAAAAATGTATGAATATTTACATACATATACAATTAATGTATATATAATGTTTATATATATAAATATTTGTGTGTGTGTTGACAAATAGATATATATTTATCTATATATTCTAATATATGTATATACATATTAATATAAAATATATGTAAATAAATATAAATATGTATAATTATGTTTGTAAATGTACACACGTATATAAATAAATATATGTATGTATGTATGTATGTTTTTATAAACACACACACACAAAACATATTTTATATATGTATTTAAATATATGGATAAAAAAATGTAACGAAATATATATAAATATATAGATATATCATAAAATATAGAAGAAAACAGTATAAGAGAGTGGAAAAGGTGTGAGATTGTGAGGGAGAGGTCTCAAGTTTGAAACTCGACAAATGCTGTTAAAGGGGTGGGGAGGCTAGACCAGCATTGGCTAGACCAGCATTGTTAAAAGGGGGGTCGAGGGGGGAGGTTTCGCCCTCTGGTTTGCAGAAAAAAAAATATTTTTTTTTACTTTTATCATCGTTTTTTTAGCGCTGATAAATGTCTCTTTTATCAGTGTTTTTTAGAGCTGATAAAAAGGGTCTTTATCAGCGCTTTTTTTAGCACTGATAAAAGGGATTCCTTTTAATAACGTTGAAGATAATAACACTTTTTTAGCATTGTAAATGTCCTTTTTGCACACTAATAAAGGACCGATATGTAGTGGTGTCTCGTGAATCTCTTTTTAGAAGAAGAAAATTTGAATAGTGAAGAAAGAGACAAACGTAGTAATAAAAAGTCCCACCTTAATGGTGATATATCATTGCTTCCATGAATCTATCTCAACCCACATTCGTCGTCACTTCCACCATGAAGAATACGTAGAACACGACGAACCGTTCTTCACCGAGTAGAGAGGGAGAGATAACTTTCTCTAAGAAATCTCTTCCACCAACAACAAAAAGAAAGAGGGGGAAGATCTTTCCAACATGAGAGATTAGATGGGAAAAATAATTTTTTTCCCATAGACTTCTTCTATAAAACCGCAACTAATTCCACATATCAATTCTCCTCACGAATCCATGAATTAAATCCTCTCATAAAGGTTGCAACAGTCAAAAAAACATCTACCGTGCAAAACCACTAGAATGTCATGTTAATGCACTGCTACAGATCACGCTTTTAAAAGCGTTGTAAATTGGCTCTATCAGCGCTGAAAACGTTGTTAAGTTAAGCATCGTTAAAAGACTTGACCTTTATCATCGTTTTTTTATCGTAGATAAGGACCCCCCCATTTATCAGTGTTGATAAACGCACCATTTATCAACACTTTTGTTTTAGAACTGATAAAGACTCCCTTTAATGACGTTTTTTAATACTGATAGAATTTGAAGATGAAAACAACTATTTTGAGCGCTCGCATCCCCCCCACAAGTACACGTTTATATATTGCACACACACACAAATATTTACATATATGTATTTATTTACATAAATTAGAATATACACATAAATATATATTTATTTATTGACATACATATTTATATATAAACATTACTTGTATAAGTGTATGCATTGATGCATTTTTATAATGTAAATAAATGGATAATTTTTTATTTTAAATAAAATGAATAATAAATATTTATTCCCATATGGTTTATATATTTTAAAATACATTCTTATGTAAATAAGTTTAAATATTGCTTTGTAAAATTGATTTATTGTATATAAATACAAGTAAACATGTATATATTTAATTATAAATAAAACTACAATACGAAAAACGATAAAATTTCAAAACCATGATATTTATACGAATGTAACCATTGAGAATAAATTCAATCTCCACTAAAAAGCGACAAAAAATCATCTTAAACAAAGGTGAAATCTCATCGAATATTAAAAAATTAGTGTATCCCAACTAAAAACTCAATTTTGGAGGCCTTTTAGGCATTTTTGACCTTGAAAAATAGTTACTAAGGCTCTCCTAATCAATATAACGTATATCTCTTCACATACTTCGATTTGATATGTGGTAAAGCTCAAACAAACTATTGGATAAAAAGTTATGACCGTTTGAAATTCAGACTATGTTTTCAACTTATCATAGATTGTTCATTAATTTATTGAATTTTTATGTCATCTAGTTGTTATTAAATCAATGTTACTCACCAATAATTAACAAATTATTAATTGATGCTATTTTTTAATTATTCCATGAGTTATTTTTCACTAAATATCTTTTACATTAAGTGTAAATGCATATTTAGTCTTATATAAATCATATTTAATAAAATATATTATATCTATATCAATATAAAAATATTTATATATTAGCATATGAATTTTAATGATATATATTTATGAAATATACCTTTTATCAATGCTAAAAAAAACGCTGATAAAGGTGACTTTTATTAGCATTTTTTTAACTGTGATAAAAGTTACCTTACATCAATGCCTTTTCATCGATATCTTTTTTTTAGCGTTAATAAAAATATCATCTTTATCATTGTTTTTTTAACAATGATAAATGGTAGCGCTGGATAAACCTAAAACTGTAATAGTGATGCCAGTGTGACATGTTTACACCATGTCACCATTTCTCAATAAAAAAATAGTATATTTTTATTTGGGTATAATGATGATTTAAATAGAGGGAGAACGACAAGTCTGTGGATTTAATACCCACGAAGAACCCTTGTAGTTATACTTATAATACGAGCAGTGCCGACCCAGGCAAAATTGTTGCCCAAGGCTTTCATTTAAAATTTTGCCCTTTAATGTTGTTAAAAGACAAAAAAAACATATTGAATCAACAAATCTTCACGATAATCATAATAATAAATATAAAATATACTAACATGATTTTATCAAGGATGTTGGCGGACCGCTACCCGACTCGGATGAAGCAACCCCTTAGAACCCTGCAAGGACGTCAACCCACCAGACACCCACAACCACCTCGAGAACGCGATCCACCACGAGCCGCAGGCCACCTCAGGAAGACGCACCACCGACGAACGAAGGGGGTGGCACCGCAAGAGAGAGCCGCAGGGAATAGACTTAGGCCGATGATTGAGTCTACAACAACAAAAGGGGTCACCCCGATGTCGACGCCCGCCAGTGACTGCCCAACCCCGATGCCCCTCAAATAAAACATAAATGCAAACCACCACGCATAGCAGGGGGAGAAGTGGGGGAGACGATGACAAGCTAGATGTAGACGGCTGTTGCAGTGAGTACAATGAGTGCGGCGGAAGCAATGAGGGCCAACACGGTGGATACGCAAAGAATGAGACAAATAAGGTGAAGATCAAGACGAATCAGAGCAATGAAGATCTATATGAAGCAGTCGAGGAACGATGTGACGAGAAACAACTAATAGCATCGGATAAAGGATGGTGAGAGAAGGCGGCAAGTTGCCCCTACCGCTGGTTGCCCTAGCCCACGGGTTCGCGAAGCTTGCCCTCGGACCGACCCTGAATATGAGTTATAACTGTCCAGGTCCTCCCTTTAGATTAAATCCACATATTCGTCGGTGGATGTCATTTGCCCTTAAATAAAAGATGCTAATCTTCGTCACACGATTACAAGTTTAAACGCAAAGTTAGGCCTCTTTCGGTCAAAAACGTCCGTCATACACAATTCTTGAAGAGTTACTAAATTGAAAATAATATATAATATACATTATATGTTTTTTTTTACGGTGTACATCTCCCCAAAATATATAAAAATGTAAATAACTTATTTTTTAAAATACAAGACCGCAACACCATATTTATATTTTTACAAGGTTTTGACTGACCCCAATCTTCTAGAGATCTAGATCACCAGGGGGACCACACAGACATCCAGCAGCATACCGGGAATATTGCATTTTCAGCCTTGAAACCGGGAAGCAACGATCCCTCACCCCCTTCCGGACTATAAAATGCCTCGACGGCCGAATTTGCCACCTCGTTTATCCTTTTCACGTTCTCTTCTCGATTCGTTCCCCACGTTGGCCATCAGTCACCGCCATTTATAGGTCCGTAATCATACACAGCTGTATGTTGCTTCGATCCTTCGATTATCCATAGGGTTTCAAGATGCTTGCACTGGAGTCGTTTGGGCCGGTGAATCCCCATAAAATCTGGTCGGGAGTAACCCATGGCACAAAAAATTTGTACAATTATTGCTTATTCCGCAGGCCGTCAAGGGTTCTTCATAGCCGTTTTGTTCATAATTCGGCCTCGTTTTCTTCGTTTATTACGCACGGCAAGGCCAGCGTTTCGAGGAATCTGGAGTTTATTTATCTCCGGAGAGGGTTTCCGAGGCATCCTCGATGTAAATGTGGTGGGATTGGAGCCACTGGTCAGGACGGAGAGTCTAAGACCAGTTCGAGCGAGAATAACGATGCTAAGACTAGTGAAAGCCCCGGGGTCACTAAGCGTTCTCCTGCCTCTAATTCGAACTCACCGCAGCGGAGAGAGAAGCAAGGAAAAGACGGGTGGTGGAAAGGAAGGAAATGGCGGTGGCAGCCGATAATGCAGGCTCAAGAGATCCGTATATTGCTTTCGCAGTTGGCAATAGTAATTTTCGTTATGAGATTGATACGGCCAGGAATGCCCTTGCCGTGGTCGGAGCCCAGGAATCCTACGACTTTCGTTAGTGTTCCCTACAGCGACTTTCTAAGCAAGATTAATGCTAATCAGGTGCAGAAAGTAGAGGTTGATGGAGTCCACGTAATGTTTAGATTAAAGGCAGACCCAGTAAGTTCTAAAGGCGAAGTGGGCACCGGAAGCAAATTCCAGGAGACTGAATCTTTCATTAGAAGCGTGGCGCCAACAAAGCTGATTGTGTATACAACAACGAGGCCAAATGACCTAAAAACTCCTTACGAGAAAATGCTCGAGAATGAGGTTGAGTTTGGGTCTCCTGACAAGCGGTCAGGTGGATTTTTAAACTCTGTATTGGTATGTTACTACATGACAGCATTTTTAAATACTAAAGATTTACTGAATCCATGACAAGCATTCCTTTGATCATAGTATTCTGACTACTGTTTGTTAATCAAAATTTGGTGGAAAAATGAAATGTCCCTTGTTTCTTTTTTCTTTTTATCAATCCCGCAATAATGTTGACTGCAAGCATTTTGATCCCCTTGATTTAATAAATGTCCGTCCTTTGTAATTTGGAAATGTATGATTACTTGCATGCTTTTGTGATGGATGCTCGTTTGCACAATCTAATTTATTTATTATTGTTGGACCCCATTTGAGTTTAATAGGTATTTTCGAGTGCCACATCGGTCTTTCCCTCCTTGTAATTATTTTTACTCATCTATAAAAGAATGTCTCCGCCTCACATTGAGGTAAGGGGAATCTGCCATCTACATGGTACCAGAGGGAAAATCCCATTAATTTATTTTATCCCCTCTTCCGGATCTGCCCTACACCCCTGCGGGTCTGCCCTACGCGGCCACCCCCTCCCTGCGGGTCTGCCCTACGCGGCCACCCGCCCTCCGGCTCTGCCCTACGCGGCGCCTCCTCCGTTGCGCCGCCCTCACGACGTCCCGATCCCAGCCCCTTTCTGCGCCGACTCTCGGTGCCCTTGCCCAGGCGCGATCGCCCCCTGCCCGCCGGCTTCGCTCCGCCCCGACGAAGGCACGCGGCCCCTCTTCCTGCCGACTTCGCTCTGCCCCGACGAAGGCACGCGACCCCTCTTCCCGAAGGCGTCCTACCGTTCCCAGGAGGTGCACTCCGCCTCGATGGCAGTCCCGCTCCCGGCTCCTTGCGCGGCTCCCTCTGCGCCGCTCCCGGCTCCTTACGCCCCTCCGTCGCGACATATCCCGACGGCACCCCGCTTTCCAGCGACTCTCCCAGGCGACAGGTGGCCCCCTCCTTCCTGACCGATCCAGGCGGCCCCTCCCGCAACGTCGCTCTCCCCGCTGCCCGACGCCTGCCCTCCCGGCTCTGCCCAAGCGAATCATTCCCCACCAGCCCGACGCCCTTCCAGCGGTCTCCCGGCCTCTCCCGACATCTCCTATTCTGCCAGCACTCGCTCACAGGGCGTCCTTCCGGCGCTGAATACCGCGCCATGGCTGCGGTCACCACTGAGATCCTTTGGCTTCGTCATCTCTTCCATGAGCTCGGTTTCCCAGCGCAAACCTCTGCTCATATCTGGTGTGACAATCAGGCAGCCATGAAGATTGCATCGAATCCTGTCTTCCATGAACGGATGAAGCATATCGAGATGGACTGCCACTTTCTTCGCCACCATCTGGAGCAACACCATATCAGTTTTGGCCATATTCTGACGACGGATCAGCTTGCCGACATCTTCACAAAAGGCCTCACAGGAGCTCGCTTACACTCTCTCACTACCAAGCTGGGTATTCATAACCTCCACGACCTAGCTTGAGGGGGAGTATGGATGGTCTTGTTTGATGGCCCGACATCCGTCGCCTGCACGTCTGTCTCTGCTCGTGTCTTGGACCTCCATTCTCGGTTGGGCCACCCCTCCGCCTCCGCTCTTCATCAGCTCTATCCAGATATAAGTCAGCATTTATCTTTTCATTGCGAGTCTTGTATCTTTGCGAAACACCATCGCACTTCATATATTCCTCGAGTAGACACACGGGCTGCCAAACCCTTTGATTTGGTTCATTCTGATGTATGGGGTCCCTGTGCCACCTCGAGTCAATTAGGGTACAAATACTATATCTCTTTCATTGATGATTTTTTTCGTATGACGTGGCTGTACCTTACTTGTGATCGGACATAAGTATTTTCCACCTTTCAGACATTTTACCATGAGATCCAGACACAGTTTTTCATTTCTGTAAAACGTCTACGCTCCGACAATGGGCGAGAGTACTTGTCCACTCCCTTTCAACAGTTTTTCCAGGCACACGACATCATCTATCAGACCTGTCCTGATACCCCTCAGCAGAATGGAGTGGCCGAGCGAAAACACCGGCATATTCTGAAGACCGCTTGTGCCCTCCACTTCCACCGGAAGGTGCCTCTTCTCTTCTGGGTGGATGCCATCCTCACTGCTACTTACCTGCTCAATCGCCTTCCTTCTTCCATCCTTCAGGGGGAGACTCCTTTTCATACTTTGTTCCCCTCTCTCCCTCCTCACTTACTTCCACTTCGAGTCTTCGGATGTCTCTGCTATGTTCGGGACACTCGCCCCAATCTCTCTAAACTTTCTCCCAAATCCATTCGGTGTATTTTTCTCGGATATTCCCGCACTCAACGTGGATACCGGTGCTTCTCTCCAGACTTACGACGCTATATCATCTCTGCCGATGTGTCGTTTGTTGAGAGCTCTCCTTTCACTCCGCCCTCTCCTCATCCAGACACTACCATCGATGAGTGCCCTCCTCTGGTGTCACCCTCCTCTGGTGTCACCCTCTACTGGTCATCGCTTTGGGACGGTCTACTCTCGTCGCCCATCGCCTGTACCCTCCGTCCAGGTCGAGGACAACATCGTTCCCACTTCGTCCGATGCTCCTGTCACAACACCCGATGACTTGCTGATTGCACTCCGGAAAGGTACTCGCTCTTGTCAGACTACTCCTCTCTTTACATCTTCATACAGCGGTTTGTCAGCACTGGAGGTGACATCTATTCCCCCTACGGTTGACGACGCCAAATCACACCCGGGGTGGCTATAGGCTATGCGGGATGAACTGCAACCATAAATGGGATCTGGTCCCCCTCCCTGCAGACAAACAGGCGGTCGGCTGCAAATGAATTTATACGATCCGTCTCAATGTCGATGACACTCTTTATCGCCTCAAAGCCCGACTTGTGGCGAAGGGATTTGCTCAGACATATGACATCGATTACTTTGAGACAGTCTCTCCGGTTGTCAAAGCCCGACTGGATGTCAAGAATGTTTTTCTCCATGGCTTTCTTGACGAAGAAGTCTACCTGGAGCAACCCCTTGAATTTTGTGCCCTTGGAGCCGACTCCCATGTCTGTCGCTTCCGTCGATCCCTCTATGGCCTCAAGCAGTCTCCTCGTGCTTGGTTTGACCGTTTCAGCACTGTTGTCACAGCCTTTGACCTCTCTCGCAGTATGAAAGATCACACAGTTTTCTTCCGTACGACGTCAAACAAATGTATTTTGCTGGTGGTATATGTTGATGATATCATCATCACAGGGAGCAACTCCACTGGGATCGCCCAACTCAAGGCGCACCTTCACCACCACTTCCACACAAAAGATCTTGGTCCTCTCACCTACTTCCTTGACATCGAGGTCTCCCGTTCTGAGGACACTATCTCTCTCTGCCAACGAAAATATGCCCTTGATATCTTACATGATGCAGGGTTGAGCCAGACGATTGCAGTGGACACTCCTCTTGAGCCTGGGGAACACTCTCTCCATACCGACTCGACACCCTTTCCTCACCCAGAGCGCTATCGTCGTCTGGTGGGTAAACTCAACTACCTCACCATGACACGACCAGACATTGCTTGCGCTGTTGGCAAAGTGAGCCAGTTCATGGAACATCCAACCAGATCTCAGTGAATGCTGTCCTCCGCATTGCCAAATACTGCACGTGGCCTTCGGTACTCCCATCATGCTCATTTGGATGTTGAAGCCTTCTGTAATGCGGACTATGCAGGTTGCTTTGCTACCCGCAAGTCAACTTCTGGATTTGCCGTGTTCTTGGCCGATAACCTCATCTCATGGCGCAGTAAGAAGCAGACTGTCGTCTCCAGATCCAGTGTAGAGGCAGAATACCGCGCCATGGCCACGGTCACCACTGAGATCCTATGACTTCGTCATCTCCTCCATGAGTTCGGTTTCCCAACGCAAGCCTCTGCTCATATTTGGTGTGACAATCAGGCAACCACGAAGATTGAATCGAATCCTGTATTCCATGAACGGTCGAAGCATATTGAGGTGGACTGCCACTTTATTCGCCACCATCTGGAGCAACACCATATCAGTTTTGGCCATATTCCGACGGCGGATTAGCTTGCCGACATCTTCACAAAAGGCCTCCCAGGAGCTCGCCTACACTCTCTCACTACCAAGCTGGGTATTCACAGCCTCTACGGCCCAGCTTGAGGGGGAGTATGGATGGTCTTGTTCGATGTCATCCTTTTTCTTTGTGGGACTCTCAGTCCAAGCTGGGCATGTCCAGCTTGAGGGGGAGTGTTGGACCCCATTTGAGTTTAATGGGTATTTCCGAGTCCCACATCGGTCTTTCCCTCCTTGTAATTATTTTTACTCATCTATAAAAGAATGTCTCCGCCTCACATTGAGGTAAGGGGAATCTGCCATCTACAATTATTTTATATTGTTTTGAATGTTTTCATTTTGATATTTCAACCAAAAACTCCTAATGATTTTTTGGTTACTTGTATGGAAATTTCCTTACCTGTGTTAGTCTGTAAACATGACGATCTTTCTGCTTCTAATAAGTTTCTCTCAACATTGTTGGAAATATCCTTACCCGTATGCTGCTTATGCCTTTATGATTGATGCTTATCATTGCAAGCAAAATTTTTAATAATTCAGCGTTCTGCATCGATTCTATTCTGCACAACTAGGAATGTAAATGATACAATAATACTTGCTAGCCGGAGCTGAACAATACTGAAATTTGGCTTGATTTTTGCCAAGTTGAGCTCGAGTCCATGTCACTCAGCTATACATCATGCTAAATTAAAATGCTAAATTAACTTAATCCAGTAGTTCACAGTTTAATTGAATATTTGATATTTTAATATATGAATGAATGATAATATATATTTATTATTTTAAAATATTTTCGATGTCATTATATTTATTTATTTTTTTTATATTTTTTTTCTTCTATTACTTTGGAATTAAGTGAGCCCGGGCCGAGTGTCCAACTCAAATTTTTGTATCATACGCGAGCTCGAGTAGCATAATGTATCAACCTGACTTGTCTCGATTACATCCCCATGCACAGAGCCCATCCCAAACATTATTCTCTTGCTACAAATACTTTGTGCTGTCGGTAGTGTGCCGAGCCTCATAATGCTTGCCACATTTACTTTGATTTGTTGGATGCCTGCCATTTACTTGCTCTCGTTATTATTCCCACGCAACTTGACTTTCATCCAATGGATAAGTGGATGCATGCATAGTTTTAAAAACAGGACTGGACCGACCGGTTGGATTGGTAAACCTGTGAACCTGCCAGTGAACTGGTCCAGTGGTGGACCGGATATTAATCTGAACTGGTGTGAGCCAGTTAAAACTGGTGGCCAGCCAGTGAATCAGTTTAGTTTACAATTTATATATACATTTTTTTATCAAAATTAAAAAAAATCATAACATGATAACAATTAATGTATAGCACTTTGCCAATGTTTAGTGGCTTCGGCCCCAAACTTAAAAAAAGTGTGTATATACGTGTAAATTATTTGTCTTAATTTAAAACCGGTCCAACCAGTAAACCTGATAGGAATCATAGGGGTTAGAGTGAGGAAAAGAGAGAAGTGTATTGATAGACTGTAAACCAGTAGCCGCGACTACTCTGTACGAACCACAAGAAACCGAGACGAGGAAGAAAACAGGACAGGAGAAGTAGACTCCCTTGGGATTCACTCCCCGAGGCCAAGGCCTTAGCCTCTGAAACAGCTGGGCTGGAAGCCAAATTGAAAATTATCCGCCCCCCACCCCACAAACATCTCCCCTATTTATTATTACCGACCTACAACCAACAAAGCCAACCTTGTACAGCCAGCTAATCAAATTAAAGAAAAAAGCAATTCTGCCCTTGGAAAGTAACTAACCTCGCCCCCACACTGACAACCCGCTTTGAAAAACCACATTGTTCTCAAGTGAAAAACTTTTTGAACTGTTGTATGTCTGCCAAGCAATCAGAACCCAGCTCTCCAGCTCTCCACCAGCTCGACAAATTTCCAACTAGATCAACAAGAAGAAAGCAGTATTATTGCCTCTCCAAAGAAACTGTAGACCAAGGTGCACCCAGCTAGCCACAATCCGAACTTGCCAACCAGTTTTAAGATGTCGTAGTTGCTTGAAACATGCAGAAACATGATCTGAAACACCCAAATTCTGTGACCCAAGCTCATGCTCTCCAATTGATTGCACCAAAGCACCAAGCCAACAAACATCAGAGAATGTAAGCTGTGTGTTGCTGTTGAAAATGCGTCTTGAACCTCGGAATACATGTTTCTCCCACAATCAGGGTCAAACACAACCTTGGAGACCATTCCGAACCGAACAAGGCATTTGCACACAACCTTAGGCATTTGCGCGCAACTGTCACATTGGTTGCGCAACTCACTTGCGCGAAAAAGGCGACGACAAACGCCAGGAGTTCCGCACAGGCCACATTGGTTGCGCAAAATTCCATTAGTGCGTGCAAACACTCACAAAATTGTGAGTTGCGTGAGAAAGGTGACGTTAAATGATCAAGTTTTGCGGGCGGCCTCTAGTGGCAAAGGCATGGGCGTCACGCAACCCATAATTGCGCATGCCGACTTCATGCTGCTCGACACAGGCAGAGCGCCCTAGGAGGCCAAAACGTCTATAAATAGAGCATCACCCCCCCATTTTGGAGACAAACCTCTGGGGGTTGGAGCGTCGGGCTCTTGTTTGCGCAACTCTATCTTGCGCGAATTCGTGCATTCGTGCAACTCCAACGCTTCCCATGGATTCTTACAGGTAGAGAACTTGCGCGACAACCCTCACATAGGCCCTAAATCACTTTGGCTTATGTTAGGAACAACTTCGTGCAACTTCCCTTGATGCCCTGACGAGTTCGCCCATGATGACTTTCCTGTTGGATTGGTGTAGCCCGATTCGTTTTGGATGATGTTTGGGCCGAATGTTTGCGGCCCATATTGCACACCACGCTGCAACTTTCGCAGGCCGAGCTCCGTGGTGAGCTCATTGGGGGTTGTAAGGGGCAACGCACCCCTACTTCGGGGGTTGAAGGTCCCCGACCCAAATTTTGGGGAAGTGTAACAACTCTGAGCACTGTAGCAGAGCTGACAGACCGACACTGACAGAACACTGTAGCAGTGCGGACTTTTGGCATGACTACTGTAGCGATGCAAACTTCCAGCTGCCGACCACTATAGCATCTTGGACTTGGGTGGCCGCGACACTGTAGCGATACAGACTTCTTGCCACCTTTCATTGTTTCACAACGGACTTCCTGTGCAGTTGGTGGAATAGTACTTCGTCCTCTTTATTAGCCCATTTTGGGTTAGGGTTTTGTGTGTGCTTGAAACTCTGAAATCTCTCTGTAAATTGTTCTCCCGAATCATAGTGAAATTCTGCCTCTTCGTGGACGTAGGGATCATTTTCCGAACCACATAAATCTCTGTGTCTAAGATCTTCTCTTTTGTTTTTCCCTTTACTATTTTGTGAATCGTTTTACGCTTCGTTGCTCCTGACGTTTTTGCAACATTTCCTCCGCGCAACTCCGACTTCGCCCAACACCCGAAGTTGCGCGCAATCATGCCTTCATCATCCATGCCCCGTCTTTGTGCTAGAGTCCATGGCTCATGCAACTTCAAAGGCGCGTGAAACTCCAAAGTTGTGCAACACAACCTCCGGGTTCCCTACTCGATGCCTCCTTCAGCCAAACATAGTTGCGCGCAAGTTGAGTGTTCAGGTGCTCTACACCCACCCAAACTGTGCTTATTCGTGCAAACCTCATCCGCACGACAGGTATCATCAACCCTCATGCCCAGACCTTCTGCTCCAAGTGCGGGCTGGGTAGCCTCGTTGCCTTTTGCTTCTAAACATTTCACCCTAACCTCGAACCCCTGCGTGCTGCTTGAAATGGGCAGTGTCTACGCCTTTTGATCTCCAGAAGCATCTGTGCAGTGGGCACGTAAGCCTCAGTCGTGGCATCATCAAGGGAAACCGGCCGCTTTTCCCTTTGATAAGCACGTGCGGGACCCTTGGATCCTTCTCTCATCCTACCCTAATCGGGAATGGGCAGCTCCGTGTGTAAGCCCCAACTACGTTCTAGTTGTAAGACTTTAAACTGCATAACACCAAGGTCCTAGTCGCACGGCGTTAAATTGCACGACAACGTCCTCAACACATGATGTTAACTTTACCCTGTGTGACAAACACAGAATGTCTCATGTGACAAACATAGGATGATACCCCATCTGTTGGGCAGTTTCTACGCATAAGCTCCACACTATATCTGGTTGTTGTTCCTTTCTTGGCACAAACGTCCTTAACGCCCGACGTTAAACTGCATGCACCGGTCCCGTCGCATGACCTTAAATTGTGTAGTCGAACTACGTGAGTTTTGATCCCTGACTCCTAGCAGGGTATGTAGGACGCCTCCTTGAGGTTCAATCCCGACATCCTAACATTACCACAAATCCATCTCCCTCTCGGGAGGCAACAACCCCAAAGTTTGATCAACCTCCTAGGAATATATTCAACCTCTCACCATCCAAATCCGAAGCTCCCACTGGATCTTGGTGTCGCTATGCGAATCTTGCCCCAGTATTCGACGAGCGTATATGGGAAATGTCCCCACTGGACTTTAAACTCGTGACTGCCCATACGCTACGAGCGTATGTGGAATAGTCCGCACCCGACTCTAAACATGTGAAACGCTCGGCTTTAAACCGGTGACCCTGTTGATGCATCAAAATCTATGCCCTAGGTGACGAGCCTAACAAGTGTATTTGACGAATATACAATCTCTTTCCACTACTCAGCTGATGGGCGACAAGCCTGAGTCCCTGCATTGTGTGACAAACACTGGACGCCTGAGGCGACGAGCCTTGGATGCCTTACGTACTGAACCTAAGTTGCGCTGCGATGATCGCGGGATGCCTCAGGTTTTGCACTTGAGAAGCCTTATGTCACAAGCATAATATGCCCTCTAATCCCAATTAGGAGGACTTTACAGATGCCCAACACACCCAACGTCTACAGATGCCAAATAGACCCAACATCCTTATCAACTCCGACCGCAGGTAGGCGCCCTGTCACGTCAGCAAGTGGCGTAAATAACCAGGAGGGGCTGCGGTCGGTCGAAGGACACAAACCACTCCCAAGGAAAGCGCATCAACACTCACCTCGGCGGAAACGTCGAAAGACAAAATGGTGAATCCGATGTGAATCTCTTCTCCTGCAATTGGGGGCTGATGAGGAACGTTGGGTATCACCGGTTCTAGGCATTATTGAGGTGAATTCCTTCTTCGCTCGGGAGTGGATGAGCAGCATTGGACATGTTGGGCATCACCTTCACCAGAAACATACTGACGGTTGGCTCTATATGTCACATAGGACACCGATTGTTGGCCACGCTCGACAGCCCGCCACTAACCGGCGTGGGGACAGAAGAACCGATGATGCGGCGACCCCGCACAATTACGCTTATGCCGTGATGGCTGTCGCTTTTACAACTCCCAAGTGTCCTCGCCCCGTCTCTTCCCCCGAGCTCATCCATCAGAGGGTGTTCAACACCCTTGTTCGCTGCTACAAACAATAAGGGGTCATCCCGACCAAGGACATGGTCCGTCAAGACTGGGAAGCTGCGGTGTTGCGCCACCGTCGCCGCCCGCAGGGACCATGCAGCCCCCCCCCCCCAATTACCGCTACAAACCGTTTCAGAATTCTCTCCCCTGAAGCCTCTGACTGCTCCCTCTCTTACACTAAAGTTGTAGGGGACGCTCGGGTTGCACCTGCCGCGATCGCCATTCGGGGGTCACCTAGGAGGACCCACATCACTCACGCTGTCGACAACGTAGGCCGATGACCAGGAGCAGAATGATCCCATTCCTGCTCCGTCGACCTCGGTCCAGAATATGCGGTACCAACGCTAGGGGTAGATCGCCAACCTTGCCCGACGGGAGAATTCTTCATCACCTCTAGTGGCCCCTGCCACTGTTAAGCACTTCCTGTTGCCTCGATCGCTGTCTGGGGGCACATCCTCGCTCGAGTGGGACTGAGTCCCCATCCATCCACCAGGCGGGTTGGGTTAACTCTTCCCGCTATGGGCGCCATTGGTGACCGTCACGGGGGCCATCCCATGACAATGAGTTCCATGGTAGAGGTCCTTCCCGCAACGCCATCGGCTGATATGGAGTCCCTACCCGTGTTAAAGACTTCTCTTGCCCCGAAGTCCTTCTCGGGGCGGAAGAACATATGACCGTTGTGGAGGTTGATATCTTTACTTTGTATCTATATTTTCACGTGTTTTTATATTCGTTTTAGTTGAATACTGATTGATTGAATATGAGATTCATGCATGATATTAATGTTTTATGTATTCTTATGGCAGAATTGACATTTGGAACAATATAAAGGAAAAAGGCACCCCGCGACGCGAAGTGGCGCGGCGCAACAACGATAATATGATGAAGGTGAGATTGAAGATTGAAGCCAAACAGATCAAGATTCCCATTGAAAGAAGGTTCCCCAAGATGTTGGATGATCAAGGGACGGTCCGGAGGCTCAGAACTGAAGAACCAGAGCAAAATGAGGTTTCCAGCACCAAAAAATACATGTTTCACGTCACTGTGTGAACATATTACATGTCGTGAAACGTGTCCAGCTGGCCTAGATTCGGTCTTTGACGTATCTATGCGATGGGAGACCGACCGCATGACTCGGAACGACCATTAAACACCGTAGTTGACCCGAGGAAACTGATAGAGGAGATGGAAGCTTATAAATAGAGGGTTCCGACAAGAGATTGAGGGATCCATTCTAGGCATAGAGGTTCGACCACCAGGAGGCTGCCGCTAGGGTTCCAACCCAGAGTTCTTCATAGATATGTTTTTCTTTCTGCTTTGCAATTTTCTCTTTTAGTGTAAACTTTGGATGATTTATAGTTCAATTCCATTCTATTCTCTTCATTCTCTTGTTGGATTGGAGTAGCCCGATCCGGTTGTGCCGAATGCTTGTGGCCCACAACAGTAGCAGTGCGGACTTCGGGGTCAATTGGACTGTAGCACTTTTGACTTCTAGCCGACAGCCACTGTAGCGCTTTTGACAAAGCTCGCCGTCGTTCACTGTAGCGACGCAGACTCACTTTTCGAACAGTGATCGTCTTCTTCATTGTTTTATAGCCCATTTTCGGGCTAGGGTTACTACTGAAAATCCTCTGTAATTTTGTGCTCCCGATATAGTGAAATTCTGCCTCTCTCGTGGACGTAGGGATTATTCCCGAACCACGTAAATCGCTGTGTTCTTGTTGCTTTCTTTCTTTCGTTTTCTCGTTTCTGTCATTGCGCCCCCCGACGATTCCGCAACATCTCTTCCATCTAATCTTTCCGCTATGAGTTATGGGTTATTCATCGTTGGCGATCACCTAGCGATGATCGGCTAAATTCGTAAGTGAGTGCGGAATCGGTTGAAATGGACGCGTACCAAATTGTTCTATTTCTTTCTTCACTTGCATAATGATTCTATTCAATTGGTATTGTGTTGCGATTCATTATACTCATATCTATTATTAAATCACGGACCAAGTGCGTTTGGTAGTAGACGAAACCCAATATGATAAAGGTAATTAATTCACGATCACCGAATTTTATTATTCTTCTGCTTTTGCAATCTGATCCTAAAACATCTTGGTATTTTAATTCATCTGGCCATGAAGAATTAGGGTTCTAGGGTATATTGATAGTGATTGACCATTTCTTCTATTGATAAAATTGATTGATTGCATAACCAATGGGTATTATTGTTTTGTAAGTGCAGTCAAAATTTCTTTTTAGCAGAACCGCCAATGGAAGCTGGTTTCTCTCTCTTCCTCCATTCCTGTTTTTCTGTTTGCATTTTAATTAGTTAATTTGTGCCATTTAATTAGTTAAATAAAATCAAACTAAAATTGGAGTGACCCGACCTTTGGTCAAAAGTCTTCTGATGCGTTCTCCACTCCCTGTGGGATCGACCTCGTACTTCCACTTTACCATGATTTTGTAGTCAGTGCGGTTCGGGAACATATAAATTTCTAATTTGATCACGGCCGAAGGATGGCTGGAGGATTTAACGACGTCCTTTGGACTCATCAAATAGATTTTATTATTCTTCTGCTTTTGGAATCTAATCCTAAAGCATCCAAATATTTTAGCCATGAAGAATTAGGGTTCTAGGATAGATTGATAGGGATCGACCATTTCTTATATAGATAAAATTGATTGATTGCGCTCCCAATGAGTATTATTGTTTTGCAAGTGCAGTCAGAATTTCTTTTTAGCAAAACCACCCATGGAAGTTGGTTTCTCTCTCTTCTCCTTTCGTGTCTTTCTGTCTGCATTTTAATTAGTTAATTTGTTTCATTTAATTAGCTAAATAAAATTGTAGAATGATAAAATAGGAGAAACCGAACCCCCAAGGTGTACTCTCTAAAGGAGCCCTTGGGGTTATTTTATAACAAATAATTAAGACCACACCGGACCTCAAGTCCGATGTGGGATGCAGACTCCAACACTCCCCCTCAAGCTAGGTGAACCTAGCTTGGACACATAAAGAAAAACCAAACCAAACCAATGAAGACAAAACAATCAACTGACTGCAAACACTCCCCCTCAAGCTGGATATACCCAGCTTGACAACAAAACAAGACAAAACAGAACAAAAGATAAAGCTGCAAGGCTGCTGCTCCCCCTCATGATCGCAGCTCCCCTGCAGGATGATGGATGGAAGATGTTGCGGGCGCAGCAGAAAAAACCACATAGACCGGGCCGGTTGACGGAGCCCCAGGAATGCCGCACCAGTGGGGCCGGTCGATGAGACGTCGGGAAATCCACACCAGCACCGGGAAAACCGCACTTGCGGGGCCGACGACGGGAGGTGGGGATTCCACAGAATTGTTGCGGCTGGCGGCGCCATAGGGCCCAGATCTCAGGTAGTCATAGTGCTGCGCCACGATGGAGGAAGCGCGAAGGGCGTGTCGGAAAACAGGGATGCGGCTGCCAAGAATCGTCGGGAGATGCCAGCGACGGGAGTTGGGGATTCCGCAGGAGGCCGGCGAGGGAGCAGGACAGCGGGAGGGGGCGCTGGGAGGCCGCGCAGAGCGGAGGAGGCGGGGCAGGTTGCATGGGAGGGGCGCCGTGAGTTGCGCGGGGAGGGGTCGACTGCATGGGAGAACCGCCGACTGGGAGTGCGCCGTGGGGAGGGACGCCGCTGGAGGGCCGCGTGTGGGAGAGGTTTCGTTGGCCAGGATCAACACAGGAGGGCCGTTGCGAGGGAGGGCAGCCGTGAGTCGCCGGAGGGGCGCAGGGAGGCCGATGGAAGGGCGACTCTGGATCAGGACGCCGAAAGTCGCGCGGACAACGGGAGAGGCTGCGCTGGAAGTCGTCGAACGGGAGGCCGGGTCGTGCGCGACGGGAGAGGCGGGAGGCGGGAGTCGCTGGAAATCCGCAGGAGAAGGCGGGACGGGAGCCGCGCGGGAGGCGAGACCGTCGCGCGCAGCGGGGAGAGGTGCTGAGGAAGCAGGCGCTGACAGGGGAGAGATCCGCCGGAGATGCAGCGGGCCGAGCAGCACTCGGGAGGGCCTTGGGCGGGATGGGTGGAGTCGTCGCAGCGCGCAGAGGGAGGATTCCGCCGAGATTGGGAGCTGGCGTCCGCCGTGCGTGTAGAGGCGGGAAGGGGACTCCGGGGAAGGCGACAGTCGCCGACAGGGAGAGATCCGCCGCCTGGGATAAAAAAAGAGCCCGGAGGGGCGGCAGAATAAAGTAAACTTAGCCCTACATGAGGGGGGGGGGCGCCGCCCCTCACAGGGAGAAACTCTAGAGGTCGATGGGAAAAAAAGAAATAAAACGGGAGGAGGGTTTGGGATTAATTTCCCTTTGATACCATGTAGAATGATAAAATAGGAGAAACCGAACCCACAAGGTGTACTCTCTAAAGGAGCCCTTGGGGTTATTTTATAACAAATAATTAAGACCACACTGGACCTCAAGTCTGATGTGGGATGCAGACTCCAACAAAAATCAAATTGAAATTGGTTCTGCTGCGTTTCCCACTCTGTGGAATCGACCTCGTACTTCCACTTTACTACGCCTTTGTAGTTAGTGCGGTTTGGGAACATATAAATTTCTAATTTGATCACGCCCGAAGGATTTAACGATGTCCTTCAGACGCATCAGAGGCCCTGCCTGTGGTGCCGACTTCAATGCGAGAGGAAGAAATCCACGCGACCTTAAGGGGCTCGCGCTTGGGGAGCTCTCGTGTCACCGTTAGAGATAGGGCTGGGGCAAAGTTGCATTACCATCTACCTTTCAGGGCATGAGATGACGAATGACTCAATGAAAATGTCTCCGCCTCAACCACTAGGGCTGGAGGTAGGAACCCGTCAGTTGAGGATGACTATCCCAGTGGCCGAAATCCGTACGGTCCCCGGGTCCCTCCGTAAGTACCCGCGTGTGGAATACGTCTCAACTTCCTTTCACGGACTCTTTGCGCAACCATCCTTGTCGCTATGAGCTTTTCTCCTCACCACCTTCACCTTGGAAGTAGGGGAGATGTTAGAGTTTTTCTTTGGCACCCTCAGATGAGGGTGATGCCCGGTTGAGCCGCAGGTACATAACGACCTTCCCGATCAGCAGAAGGCCGTGGATACCCCATCCTATATGGACTTGGTTATGAAGTTGACACCTCCATCGGAAGATACTCCGCCATTTGAAGGACGATTGACCCACGTAATGCCTCCTCTGACAGAAAATCAGCAGCAGAGCAGGTTTGCATCACGACCTCCCCCAGTTTCTCGGTTGTCGTCGATTGGGGCTTGGGGCGATCAAGAACAGGACTACCCTCCAGGCGTTGAACAGGTGGAGGAAAGCTTGTGAGAGAACCTGGCCACCGATCAACTACCGGTCGTGTTTTGGCCACCCACCACCCCGCGGTTTGCCATCACGGAGTTGCTTGTTGAGGACCATGCAACGTCCCTTCAGAACTTTTGGGAGACCTTCAACAATCTCCGAGACTGCCGATTGAACTATTCGGGTAGCCATGAACATCTTCAGGCCATCCATTAGCAGTGCCAAAAAGTTGATGTTGCAGCTCTCATAGTGGCCCAGCATGCCGAATCATATGGATATCGCGAGAGCTTCCAACGGACATGCATCGCGAGCCTCACTACGCTTCGTCGAATCATGGAAGAGACATCTCCCCACCACGCTTCAAACTACGTGGCCTTTCGTTAATTTTTTTTATTATTAAAATGATATAAATTCATTTATTATTTTTATTTTATTATTAAGGTTCTTCTTCTTCTTTTTTTTTTTTGTTTTTCTTCTCTCTTTTGTTGTTCCACGCGGCTTCTCTCCCCCCATTTTCCAGATCTGGTTTCTTGCAGCCTGCCGCCCCTTGCTTTCGGCTCTCCCCACACCAAGGCCCCCTCCATCGTTGCCGCGCATGCCCAACCCCTCCTCTTCCTTCTCCTTCTCCCGTAGCAGCACCCTCTCTCCCTTCGTTGCAGCGCCCCATCCCTTCTTCTCCCTTGCAGACCGCCGACCCCCCTCCTTCCTCGCGCGACTCCAACAGCAGGCCACCCAACCTCCCTGTCCGGCGCCCCTGCCTCTTCCTTGCAGCGCCCCAGCCACCATCGACCGCCTCTCCTTCTCCCTTGCAGCGTTCCAGCACCTCCCGTCGTGACACCCTTCTCCTTCGGCGGCTCCCTCCTCCTCTGTAGCGATGAGCCGCGTCCGCCTCCCTCGGCCTCCCGCATCGGCTGTCCGTGCGCCCAGCCACCTCGGCCCGTCTGCCTGCATCGCACCCTTCCCCTCCGTCCCGCACACCCTACGACCACCTCTAGCCGGCTGTCCTGCTCCGACCCCTCTGCCTTAGCCCAGCAGCCCCGCACAACGACAACCCGCGCAGCACCTTGCTGCTCTGCCTCTGCCAAGCACCGGTCATCCCGTCGCCCCTCCTGTTTCGTTGCCCGGTGCCCTGGTTTTCCCCGCAGCGCCCCTGTCTCCCTCCTCCTTGCCCTGGCCGCACTCTCCGCACACCCGTCGCCCTGCTCGGCCCTCCCGCACGACCTGCCTCTTCCCCTTCCCGACCCAACTGCGCTCCCTCCCTTGCAGCCCTCTTCTTCCGACGGGTCTCCAAGCTGGCGCCACCCTCCTGCCTGCTCTGGCCAGCCGCCCGCCGCACCAACCCGACACCCCCTTCCCTGCACCAGCCTCCCCCAGTGCGCTACCCCCGTTCCCCCCTACTCAGCGCGCACCCAGCGCGTAACCCCGTTGCCCGGTCGCGAACCCACCCCCCTTCGTCGCGAGCAGGCCGTACGCACGAGCCGCTGCTCTCTCCCTTCAGCTGGCTTCATCCCGGCGTGCCTCGGTTTCAACCCGTGGCCCTTCTCGACCAGACCGCCCTCCTATTCTCGCCTCGCAGCCACTGTCTGGCCAGCCTTCTCTGCCGACACACCAACCCATCGACGGCAGCCTCCCCTCCGGCCGCCACGCGCATCTCTGGCTCGACGCGCTTCTTTTCCGACGGTCGCGCGACCTCCCAACTAGACCGCGCCCACTTTCGGCTTGCTCGCCGCCCCTTTCCGACGCTCGCGTCACTCCGCTGGTCGAGCGCGTCTCCACGCCAAAGTGAGGTTTGCGCTGTTTTTGTTTTAGTAAATAATTTATTTAGCGTGTGTTGTGTTTATTTATATTGGTGCGAATTTAATTTTTTAATAATTGAGTTTTGTTTGTGTAAAGCTATGAGTTACTTTTTGAATATTGTTTCATAAATCTTAGTGGTTTAGCAATAATGCATGCGATGAAAACTATGTTTTGAAAACATGTCGAGCTGGTTATTTTGTGTTGTTTGTTCGTTTGGATCGTTTTAAGTCCGTGTTTATGTATTTTAGTTATCTTTTCGGTTGCAGCGCGTTGGCAAGGCATTTCCGTGATGTTGCGGTCGTCATCAGGTTGCACGTACTTGTGCGCGAGTGTGAGATGTGCCGCGTCGTCGTAACCGACCTGCAAGTCGAGGTAGGTCCCCCACTGCACTCGCCTTTAAATTCAGAATTTATTAATTGCTTGATATTTTATTAATTTTAATAAATAAGAAATAGTATTAGATAATCAATTTTTAAATGATCACTTGATGTAAAAAGAGTTGTTTATTTTATACACGACACTTGAAATATTTTCCTGATGAATGGACACCCGGTAATGAAAGAATGCCCGTTTGGCTTTTAAACATAATTCACGGAATTACAAATGTAGTTCTGGTTTATTGATAAATGATTTCTTTTGAAGCGTGAACAAGTGTTTTGGTTCTCTTGAGAAATGAGGATTTTCTTTAAAATTGGTGAAGACCCGTTTGTTACTTTAATAAAATAAATTATTTTGAAAAACTCTCTTTGGGGTGACTCAGGGGTGATCTTTGGTGTGGTGTACGTTGACTGCATGAGTTGTGTGTGATGTTTGTGCTACTTGATTGACTCTGTTGACTCACCCCTTTCCTTTTTATTACACGTATTGACATGAGAACTTGACATAGTAAGTGAATCTTCTGAGAACGATTGCTGCACTAGTTTAGATTACGTACTGACTAGTGACCCCTAGTACGGATTATACTCTGCTAGGGGATTGGGCCCCTCGGTTAGGCCATGTAGGGCAACACCGGGCGTTAGGGCGTTATGACGTCATTGAGAGTAGGCATGCCTTCAGGATGAGTCAGATGTATAGTACGTTCTGGATTGTTCATGAGCTCCTAGGTTCGACCCATGTTCCCTTTAGTGTTTATTTGTATTTGGCGGATGATTGAGAGGTCTAGTTCGGTTGCTGGCCCCTGTGTGCCACTTTTTCCATTGCCCTTAGTACGTGTTGTGTGTTATGTGTGTTTTTCCTTCTGGCTAATAACTGAAACTTGAATTTTCTAAATTGTTTGCGAAGATGTTTTCAATAATGTAATGTATCTTCTCCTTTCAAACATTAAACTAGTTTTTAAATTAAAAAGGGCAATAGACTGTTACTTGTTTTAGAAATGAAAGTGTGTGTGTGGAAACCCATATTTTGTATAATCTAGTTCAAACCTGAAATTGGTAAATTCTTTATTTAAAGGTAGTGCATTGGGAATAGTTTGTTGGGCACGCCTACTGAGTATTAATACTCACGCCTATAGTGTTTTCCTGTTTTTAGTTTTGTTGCAGGTTTGACTCGAGTTTGCTCATCGTGGGTGAGAGTTGGCTGTGGTTTGGAGAGTGACTCTCGAGGTTATGAGGAGTTGTGGTCGTGGTCATGTTAGTTGGTTGTCGCTGATCGTTCTTTCTTTTCAGTGTCATTTATTTACTTTGCGTTATTCTACTTTTCTTTATGCTGCTTTATTTATTTTCACTGGGCGAAATCGTTCCCAATTGTCCTCTATTGATGCCCTGGCGCTTGTCGCCAGCCCGGGAGGATCGGGAACGCCTCTCGGGTCATGTCGCGAACCGGCTCGGGTGATCAGTTCAGGGTCGACCCGGGTTGGTTCGTGACAGTGAAAGTTCCTCTCCAACCACCGCCGCCATGAACGTCGTCATGATCAACCCTCTTGATGATCAGAGAAACCAGGTTGGTAGTGCAGAACATTGTAATGAATCGGACCTCCCCGGTTCATTATTTTGTCAAAATCTAGTGTTTGGGGTGTTCTGGGAGGCAACGGTAGCTCATTTCAAGAGTTTGCCAAAATTTCAGTTTTTCTATCGGTAGGTCAGGGTGTCAGTAGTTTAGAGCGTCAGTAGGTCGGGGCGTCGGTAGGACATGGCATCTTTTCTTGCCTTATTCTTGACCATGATGGACAAATTTTCTTTTACCATAACTAGATTTAGTGAATGTTCTAGCATCCTGGTCAACTGGCTCGAGATGTCTCTTCCTTTCGAAAGCGACAAATCCTTTATTAATCATTCAATCAATGCTATACCACTAATGACATGGCCAACACAAGCTACCTTGCCAAAATATGTATGTCATGGTTTTTGTCTTGTATCAAAGTGCACAATCAAATATGTACATACTGATAATGATTTAAAGTCAAGAAACCAATACACGTACTCGCAGATAAGAACAACCAACGACTCATGTAACATGTGTTCATATTGGCGGACAAGTCCTCATTATCTCATATACTTGAGATCATCAAGTGCAAACTTCATGATATGAAGTCTCACTGCTTATGAGCAATCAACCATCTGATAGTTAAATATCATCCATGTCCTATTAACATTATATATTTAGATCATAGGACGTATATTTAAGATTACTGTCCTTGTATTTCGAGGTTTTCATTATAGTCGAAAATTGCTATATCCTTTTGATACGATATGTAATATAAGGATATTACCAATTATGTAGTACACATAAAAGTGATGTTACTGTCATGGTACGAGAAAACACATGCATACCGCTCTGGGTGTGAATACGGTTCTGAGGAGTCATAGAGAGACCGTTCCCCAGGTTCAAGAGGAGTGTCAACGGCGGTGACACGTGTCATCCCAGCATCTTGTAGAATATCCAAAGCATATTTCCGTTGGCAAAGGAAGATTGTGTCTGGAGAACGGGAGACCTCGATGCCAAATAAGTATGTGAGAGGGTCGAGATTTTTGGTGTGGAAGTGCCGGCGTAGATGCGCCTTGAGGCACTCCTGGTGATGATGATATCATCCACATACATGACCAACAGGATGCAGCCTGTGGATGTCGTCCTGTAGAGCATGGTGTGATCCTTCATACTGCGGGAGAGCCCAAAGTCGGTGACGACGACGCTGAATCGGCCAAACCAAGCATGAGGAGACTGCTTGAGACCGTATGGAGAGCGACGTAGTCGACAGACTTGGGACCCGTAGCCGGAGGCGCAAAATCCGGGCTGCTGCTGCAGATAAACCTCTTCCTCAAGAAATCCATGGAGGAAGGTATTCTTGATGTCCAGTTGATGAAGCGACCAGTGATGATAAGCGACGAAAGAGATGGATAAGCGAACAGATGTCATCTTGGCAACTGGAGAGAAGGTGCCAAAGTAGTCGACACCATATGTCTGAGCAAAGCCCTTGACCACAAGTCGGTCTTTGAGTCGATGTAGAGTGCTATCGGCGTTCAGATAAACCGTGTAAATCCATTTGCTGCCGACCGCCTGTTTACCTGCAGGGAGGGGAACCAGATTCCAAGTATGGTTGTCTTCCAGAGCTTGCAATTTATCGCACATCGCTTGCAATTCATCGCACATCGCTTGCAACCACCCCAGATGAGATTTGGCATCGCCAACAGTGCAGAGAATAGATATCGTCTCCAAAGCTGACAGACCTCTGTATGAAGATGTAAATAGAGGATTGTTCTAGCAAGAACAAGTGCCTTTTTGCAGGGCAATGGGCAAGTTGTCCGGTGGCGGTGCAGGAGCATCAGATGAAGCTGGAACAATGGTTTCCTCGGCTTGGACGGGGGACAAATTCGATGGGCGATGGGAGTAGATTGTACCGAACCGGTGATCAGTAGGGGCAGCACCGGAGGAGGATGAACGATGAGTGGAAGACAATCATCGACGTCATAATCTGGATGGGGAGAGGGAAGTGAGAATGGAGAGTTCTCAACATACGAGACGTCAGCTGAGGTGACATTGTTGCGGAAACGCCGGGAGTTGTAACGACAGAAACGACGATAAAACAGAAGAGTAAAAGGGAAAAAAAAGAACAAAGGATACAACGATTTACGTGGTTCGGGAATAATCTCTACGTCCACGGAGAGACAAAATATTCACTATAATCCGGGAGCACAATTACAGAGTTTTTCAGGTAAAAAACCCTAGTCCGAAATGAGTTACATATGAAGAAGACGATCCACTGTTCCGAACAGGAAGTCCGTGTTGCTACAGTGAAAGACGACCACCTTTGTCAAAAGTGCTACAGTGGCTACCGACTGGAAGTCAAAAGTGCAACAGTATAGTTGACTCCGAAGTCCGCACTGCTACAGTGCCTGTCGGTGTCGGTCGGTCAGCTCTGCTACAGTGGTCAGAGATCCTACAATGCTGAAAAAATTGGGGGCCACAGACATTTGGCCCAACCGGATCGGGCTACACCAATCCAACATACATACCGTCGGAGGTCCGGGGAGAAGCAACGGTATCTGCGCTAAGTGCGTGAATAGCTGAGGAATATGCAACAGAGGGATTTGGGAGAGTTTGAAGAGGTCGGGTCGAGGGTCACGAACATAATAGAGACATCCAAACACTCGAAGTGGAAGAGAGTGAGGAGAGAGAGAGGATAACAGAGTGTGAAAAGGAGTTTCCCATTGAAGGATAGAATAAGGAAGGCGGTTGATAAGGTAGGTAAGGATTGCATCTTCCCAAAAGAGCAGAGGCACCTGTCGGTGGAAGAGAGGAGGGCATGAGCAGTCTCCAGAATATGTCTGTGTTTCTGCTCGGCCACTCCATTCTGCTGGGGTGTATCAGGACAGGAGGTCTGATGAATGATGCCTTATGCCTGGAGAAACTGCTGAAAAGTAGTGGATAGGTACTCGCGCCCATTGTCTGAGGGGAGACATTTAACTGAGGGAGAATTGGTTATGTATTTCATTGTAAAATTTTTGGAAAGTAGAGAACACATCACATCGTTCTCGAAGGAGGTACAGCCAGGTCATTCTTGAAAAATCATCAATAAAAAATATATAGTACTTATACCCCAAATGACTCGAGATGGCGCAATGGACCCCAAACGTCTGAATGAACCAGATCAAAAGGTTTTGAGGCCCGTGTAGCCACTCGAGGAATGTATGTAGTGCGATGATGTTTCGCAAATGTACAAGACTCACAATAAAAAGAAATATGCAGACGAATATCTGGAAACAACTGATAAATGGTGGAGGCGGGAGGATGTCCCAACCGAGAATGGAGGTCTAATGCACGGGCAGAGATAGACGTGCAGGCGACGGTTGTTGGTCCATCGAACATGTAGACCCCATCTCGTAGCTGGCCTCTACCAAGTTTCATGTTCGTCGTCCACTCCTGAAAGACAACAACAAAAGATGTAAATATTGCAGCACAATTTAAATCCTTGGTAAGCTTGCTAATGGAGATAAGGTTAAAGGGACTGCGGGACACATGTGCCACAGAGGGCAGGTGAAGTGAGGAATTTAGGGAGCATGTACCAAACCCCGCAATGGGGATAGTGGAGCCATCAACGACAGTGATGACTGATGAACCAACATAAGGACATTAGGAGGTCAACATACCAGCATCACCGATGAGGTGGTCGGAGGCACCTGAGTCAAGCATCCAGGCAGGGGAGCGACGACCGACGAAGGCTGCGGAACCAACAGAGTGGGGGAGAGAAGTTGAAGACGGACCTTGGCGTGAGGGGGTTCGAGAATCGTGAATCATCTGGAGGTCCGCCATGGAAAGATCCAGAGATGACGGAAGAGCGGCAGCTGACGAGGAAGCCTCCTGAACCGCTGTCTGACCCTGCCGCGGTTGCTGAGATGGGCGTCCATGAAGAACCCAGCAGCGGTCGATCAGGTGACCAAGTTTGTCACAGTGCTGACAAAGGGGACGAGTACGACCCTCCACATGGCCACGTCCACGAGTGCCCGAGGAATGTCCACCGCCACGATCGAAGAGGGCAGAGTGGTCGATGATGGGGGTGGGCGGGGGAAGAGCCCGCTGGGCTTTGCCTAGGCGATGATATACCTGGGGAATCTCCAGCGTCAATGGGCTGACGAGCATCTCAGTAGCCATCGTTGCATACTCAGGAGCGAGGCCATTGCGAAGATTGAAGATGCACAGTTGGTCCCTCTGGGTCTGAGCTTCCGCCAGTGTCATGGGAACGAGCCACAACTCTTGCAACTCATCGCGAAAAGCTTTCCATCCCAGGAAGTATGCTGGGAAGGACCTGCTGACGTAACTGGGACGTATCTGGGACGTATCTGGGACGTATCTGGGACAGCCGCTGAAGAATGTCAGAGACCCGAGCCAAATTATTGGTCTCAGAATACATGATGTTCAAGGAATCCCAGAGTTCCTTAATTGTGTTTGCTGTCCGGGTGACATCCTTGACTGATCGATCCATGGAATTGACGAGCAGGGCGAAGATCTTGCTGTCAGCAAGCTTCCATGGACGGTATTTGGGATCGGTGGATGCTGGTGGAGGATATTCATGGTGATAGTCAAGGTCCATACCTGTCAGGGACATCACTACGGTCTTTCGCTAGACCGAGAAGTTGGTGGAGTTTAGCAGCTCATTGACAAGGCGGGTGGAGGCTGTGATCATCTGAGGCAGAGCAGAAGAGGCTGTCATGGAGCCTTCAGATAGCCGCAGAAGATGTCAGGAGCAGCTGTGCGCCGGGTGGGGCCGCGTCGGGAGAGGACCGCAGCCGGAGGTCTGCCGGAGGAAGATGGCGCGGGAGGGTGCCGTCGGAGAGGGCGGTGTCCGGGAGTCTGCTCGGGGCGGGGTTGATCGCGCTTGTACGGGGAAGCCGAGGGCGGTTCGTCGTCGTCGGGACTGTCGAGGGAGAGTGCCGTTGGGTGTCTGGTCGACGGGAGGTTGCCGGGCAGGAGGGCCGTCGCGCAGGAGGCCGGTTAACGGGAGGCTTCCGGGCAGGAGGGCCGGCGAGGGTGGTCGACGGGAGGCTGCCGGTCAGGAGGGCCAGCGAGGGCGCAGGGCTAGCAGGGCCGGTTGATTGTGGTCGCCGGGAAAACCGCAGAAGAGCCGGAGGGCCGCGATTGTGAGGAGCCGCGGGAGGGCGGGACTTCGTTGGGGAGGAACGCCGTCCATCGGGGCGGAGCGCAGCCGATGGGAGGGAGGGCGGTTCGCCGTCTGGAGGGACGAGGGGGCGCCGGTTTGCGTCGTGACGGAGGGGCGAGGGCCGCCTGATGGAGGCGGGGTCGATCGCGTGGGGATGATGCAGGAGGGAGCAGCGCGACGCCGGATGGAGTAGGGAGCGTCGTCGGGATAGAGCCTGGAGCGTTGCCGGGAGGGAGTCGCGGGAGCCGGGGGCTGCGTAGGGCAGAATCGGGAGGGGGGGGGTGGCCGCGTAGGGCAGACCCGGGAGGACGGGGTCGTAGGGCAGGGCCGAGAGGGGGAATCCACCAGGTATGGGGGAAAATAAATAAAAAACTAATGGAATTTTCCCTTTGTTACCATGTAGAGGAGGAATTCTCCTTACCTCAAGGTGAGACAAAGACATTCTTTTATAGATTGAGAAAACAAAATACATATAGGAGTATTTCGATGTGGGACTCGGAAATTCCCAGAATAATAAAAAACAGGGTTTAACAATAGTCTTTGAGTTCTGTTCTAGATCATGTAATTCAATTCTGAACTTTGTAAAAGATGTTTTGGTTTGAAAAATCCAGATTTGGTTTATTGGATTCGTTTGTTGTTTTATGTTTATAAACTCGGGTAAATCGTTCCCAAATTTCATTTTTTGATACCCGAGCACTTGTGCCAGCTTGTGGGGATCGGGAACGCCCTTCAGGCCTTGCCACAAGCCGGGTTTGGTGCCAGTTTTGATGGCGACTAGATTCAGTTCGTGACACAACCACTCATTGACATTGAACATTATGAGGAGATTCACCAACAAAACTGAGTTGGTGAGATATGGAGTTACTCGGTTTGCTACAACCTTTTTAACTTTACAAAGGTTGTATTTTCAAAAAAATAATATCAGAAAGATGTTCGCTTTTGAAGAGTGGTTGAAATCCAAAAATTCAAAAGAATCAAAAGGAAAGCGTGTTGTCGACACTGTGTTGATGCCATCATTTTGGAATGATGTTGTTTATAGCCTCAAGGCTATGAGACCTCTTGTAGAAGTTCTTAGATTGGTTGATAATGAGAAGAAACCTGCAATGAGTTTCATTTATGAGGCTATGGATAGGGCAAAAGAGACCATTCAGAAGTTTTTCAAGAATGATGAAACCAAGTATAATGATATATTTGAGATAATTGATGAAAGATGGAATTCTCAATTGCATCATCCATTGCCTGCGGCGGGCGGGTTATTATTTGAATCCTCATTTTTTCTATGAAAATCCAAGTATTTAAAGAGATGCAGAGGTGATGAAAGGCTCATATGATTGTATAGAGAGATTGTCTCCTAGCCCTGATGAGGAAGACACGGCTTGTTTTGAATTGGCAACATATAGAAGTGCACGAGACCTCTTTGGTAGGAAATGTTGCATGCGACAACAAAGTACAATAGCTCCTGATAAGAGTTTATTTTTGTTTTGATTATTAAATTACGTTACATTATTCTTAATTTTAGATCATTACAAAACAATGCCAATAAATAATAATTGTAGTTAAATGGTGGAAGAATTATGGAGGAGGAACACCATCTTTGATGACAATTGCCATCAAAGTTTTGAGCTTGACATGTAGCTCATCGGGATGCAAGAGGAATTGGAGTGCTTTTGAGCATGTAAGTAACTTAGTATCAATTCTAAACTTGCTTTCAAGTTTCATTTAAGCTTAAACTTCATTAGTGATACCAATATTTTTTTTAATTTTCATAAAACAGGTTCATTCTAAAAAGAGAAGTCGGCTAGAGCATCAAAGGTTGCAAGACTTGGTGTTCATCAAATACAACCAAACTTTGAAGGACCGGTTTGATTCTAGAGATGTCACTGATCCCATTGTCCTAAAGAATGTTGATGATGATAGCAGTGAGTGGTTTTTAGGGCAAATGAACGGTGATGAAGATGGTGGTAAAGATGAATTGGTGTTTGAGGATGCCAACACCATGACTTGGAGATTAGTTGAGGAAGCTACAGGGGCCGGTGGACCTTTTCATTATACAAGGAGGAAAACAAAAGGAGGAGCTACCCATGCTTCAAGTTCAAGCTCTAAAGGAAAAACAAGGATGGTTATTGAAGAAGAAGAAGACGATGAACATGAATCATATGACGATGATGATGAGGAAGCAAATGAAGAGGAGATTTATAAAAGTGATGATAGTGAAAGTGAAGGTGAAGAAATGGAAGATCTTGAAAATGAAGATGATTGAATTGAACTTTGGATGTTTTCATGGTTGTTGTTTATGAATAATTGGATAAGACATGTTTGATGTATTATGATGAATTTATGAATGTTTTTAATTATGAATTTGAACGTGTTTTTACTTTTTATGTTTTGTGTTTAATTTTTCAACATATATGTTTGTAAAATTCTATAATTTAACTGCCCCACGATTGGATAAAAAAGCGGCCACGACGCGATCCGCGTCGCTGCTACCCCGCTATGGGACCCCGCTACGTCGCGCCGCGATCCGGGATTGAAAACTATGTTTATGCGTTGGATTACACAAATCAAGTAATGATAATTGATAATGAAACTACTTCACATGACTCATACCACACCCAACTTTGGGATCACCTACTAAGTCATGTAAACGAAAAACATTTGACTAAATTACAACAAGATGAATATTTAGATTCCTTTGAACTGAAACCACTTGGTGTATGTCACGCATGTTTATAAGACAAAATGGCCAAAACCCCATTTAGTGGAAAATGTGAAATGACTAGAGTTTTTTGAATTAGTTCATATCAATGTGTGTGGACTTTTTCCTATTGAAGCAAGGGGTGAGTACTCATACTTTATAATTTTTACCAATGATTTTAATAGATATAGATATTTCTACTTGATGAGGTATAAGTCGGATTTTTTTGACAAATTTAAGGAATACAAGAATAAAGTTGAGAACCAGCTTGGTAAGAAGAGTAAGAAATTCCGCTCAGATCGCAATGAAGAATATCTTAATCAAGACTTCATTGATTATTTACGAGAGTTTGAGATCCTATCTCAACTCACTCCTTATACACCTTAGTGGAAGGGCGTAAGTGAAAGGAGGAACTGCACCTTGTTGGACATGGTGAGATCAACGATGAGTCATGTGTGTTCCATTATCCTTTTGGGGATACGCGTTGCAAACAACATACATGCTAAATCGAGTGCCAACTAAAGCGGCAGATGATATTCAATACCAACCGTGGAATGGAAAAAAACCCGTGTTGTCGTATTTACATGTGTGGGGATGTGAAGCGTTGTTAAGGCCTCTCCAGGTAACAAACGTGCACCCCAAGGCACAAAATGTATCTTTATAGGATATCTCACGGAAAAGAGAGGATGCTACCTATATAACCCTTCAGACAAAAAAGTTGTGGTTGACAGACATCCCATATTCCTTGAGAAGGATCATATCTCTAAAAGAGATAGTGAGAGCGAGATAGACTTCGATGTAGTCCAAGTTCAAGATATACAAGAGTTAGCGCCACAAAGCCCCGTGGAAGAAGTTGTTCTAGAAACACAAATACTGCGTACGAGTACAAGAAAGGTTAGAGAATCAGAACGGTATGGTTTTCTAGTCCCCGAGGATGGTGGCTCATTATTAGTAGATAATAATTACCCTTTAACCTATAGGGAAGCAGCAAGTGACACATATGTTGCCAAGTGGTAAAAAGCCATGGATTCTGAAATGGATTCTATGTACCAAAACAAAGTCTGGATTTTGGTAGATCCTCCAATGGATGTAAATCTCGTTGGTTGCTTGGATGAGCAAGTCAGTACTTATAAGGCACAACTAGTTGCAAAAGGGTTTAGACAACGTCAAGACATTGATTTTGACGAAACTTTTTCACCGTTTGCAATGTTGAAATCCATCCGAATTTTACTTGTCATTGTGGCCTTCCATCAAAATTTGACAAATGGATATCAAAACAACCTTCCTTAACGGGAACCTTCAGGAAGATGTCTATATGACACAACTTAAAGGGTTTGTGACTCCAAAGGATATGCTAACATGGGTTGCAAATTGCAGAAATTCATTTATGGATTAAAGCAAACATTCAGGTCATGGAACATTCGGTTTGATGATGCCATAACAGAATTTGGTTTCATAAAGAACGAATGCGAGCGTTATGTCTATAAAAATGGTTTAGTGGGAGTGCTGTCGTTTTCTTAATAGTATATGTTGATGACATTATTTTTTGTAAACGAAATACCAGTCGTACAGTCTGTTAAGCCCTGGTTGAAAAAATGTTTCTCCATGAAGGACAACATATATTCTTGGGATCATGATCCACTGTGATAGATCCAAGAGACTGCTCGACCCAAGTCAAGGTACATATATTGACAAGATACTAAAGAGATTCAGTATGAAACAATCCAAGAGAGGTTTGTTGTCAGTGTTACATGACATTTATCTTTCCAGGAAAATGTGTCCTCAGACACATGAGGAAAGACAAAGGATGACAAGAATTCCATATGCGTCAGCGATTGTGCCAACCATTTATGCTATGCTATGTACTTAGCTAGATGTTGCCTACACCTTGAGTGCGGTAAACAAATATCAAGTTGACCCAGATGATCGTCATTGGATGACAGTCAAGACTATCCTTAAATATCTGAGGCGTACTAAGGATATGTTCTTGGTTTATGGAGGAGATGAAAAATTAGTCATCAGAGGATACGCTGATGCTAGTTTCCAAGCATATCAAGACGATATGAAATCGAAAATGGGATACATCTTCACTTTAAATGGAAGTGTTGAGAGCTGGAAGAGCTCAAAGCCGGCTATGGTCGCATATTCTACAGCAGTATCCGAGTATATTGCGGCTTCTGAGGCAACTGAAGAAGCAAGAGCTTGGCATGGTACCTAGTGGTAAAGATCCTATCACACTCTATTGTGATAATACTGTAGTGGTGACCCTTTTCAAGGAGCTAAGGTCAAATCAGCTGACAAAGCATATACTTCGAAAGTATCTCTCGAGGGATTTTTCTTAGAGGGGTGAGGTTGCGGTGAGCAGTATTTCCACGAAAGACAATGTGGCAAACCCTTTACTTAACAGAAACATGATCATCATGTGAGCTCTAGCGGACTTAAAATTGTAGGCAGTTGGGTCTAGTCCAAGTGGGAGTTTGGAGTTGGTGTTTTCGAACAAACTGATTGTACTTTGATTACATGTATATTCGAACATTTGAATATTAATAAAACATCTTATTACATGTTCATTGTTTTGCATGACTTTAATGTAATAATGTCCTATAATATTTGTCACATTGATAAGGTCGTTGTTGCGGAAAAACGTCGGGTGCAACGAAGCGAAAAAACGGATTGCAGAAGAGTAAAAGAAAAAAAAAGAACGAGAGCACATAGATTTACGTGGTTCGGGAATAATCCCTATGTCCACGAAGAGGCAAAATTCTCACTATGATTCGGGAGCACAATTTACAGGAGATCTGTTAGAGTTTTTAACAATGAAACCCTAGCCCGAAATGAGCTACAAAAGGAAGAAAACGATCCACTGTTCCACCAACCGCACATGAAGTCCACATCGTTACAATGAAAGGTGGCCACCCAAAACAAAAGTGCTACAGTGTCGACAACTGAAAGTTCAAGGAGCTACAATACCGTTGACTCCAAAGTCTACACTGCTATAATGCCCCTATCGGTGTTGGTTGGTCAACTCTGCTACAGTATTCAGAGATGCTACAGTCCCCCCAAATTTGGGTCGGGGCTTTCGACCCCCGGACCCCGTAGCAGGGCTGCGCTGCCCCCTACAACCCCCAATGAGCTCACCGCGGGGCTCGACTCTCGAAGGTTGTTGGGCCGGAAGCATTCGACCCAAACATCATCCGGAACGGATCGGGGTACACCAATCCAACAGTCGTAGCCCCGCTATGATGATAATTTGAAATGCCATGACGATATTCTTAAATATAGTTCTACGATCGAATAACGTTCTATAACGGGACACATAGAACGCGACCGTCAGGTGCGAGTACTCGTAAGCGGATGAGACTTTTCATAAAGTTCGCACTTGGTATTCTCCAAGATTGGAGATTATGAGAACAGATCCGTCGGTAGGAATTTCGTATGTTTTGATGTCATCAGATATTTCTATTTGCGAGTGTGTGTAATGATCCTTAGACTTTAAGATTATTATTAATGAATGTCACAACTCGCGCCAATCTTGACGATACAGTTCATGCTGAAGTTGGTTACGTTGAGTGTGTCACGAGTAACATGTTATTAATGAATAAGTTGAGGAAAAATTTGTTCATTCCATTTTCATGTAAGTTGATATTTCGGTCTTGATTAGAATAAAACCGTCGCATTAAATTTCATGATCATAGTGTATCGACGTGCTTATTTCAAATAGTCAAATAATGATGTATCGAGCATATAAGTTGATGACACGGATGTGCAACTTGCTTGATGAGATATTGTGATAATGAGATTATATTACACAACGGGCGTTCGTATGTGGCCGTCGTCGTTGCAACATTAAGTTCTTTCTTTTGGGTGCCTTGACCCGTTGTTGGACAGTAATCTTGGACTTTAGATAAACTCGCCTAATGGCAACGAGAAAGAATCCTAGAGGGTCACACACTAAGTGTTTCCGTTGATCTCGATTAAATTATATTTGAATTTAATTTATGAAATAAATATTATTATCAAGACTGATGAATAATTTTATTCATTTTTTATCGATTGCAAATATTTATTGATGAATGAAATATTTAATTAAATATTTATTCGGGTATTCGATAAATACCGAGAGGTTGAAACAGACCAAGATTGTGTTTAGTGATAAATATTTATTTGCAAGCCGGTAAATAATATTTATCAATTGTGCAAGTTAGCGCACACTGTAAAATAATAATATTATCTTTATTGGCATTAAGTTTCTTAAGAATTATTATATTATTTAAGTGCCGGTATGTAATTAAATAATATTAAAATAATAATATTATTTTTATTTGGTATGGAGTCTTTTAAGAATTATTATATTATTTAATTGCCGGTATGTAATTAAATAATATTAAAATAATAATATTATTTTTAGTTGGCATGGAGTTAAGAATTTTTATATTATTTCAGTGTCGATATGCAATTAAATAATATTTTAACATAAACACCATTTCTATAAATAGACGGTTATGTCTATTGTGTGGGGTTAATCGGAAATTGAGAATAGAAAATCGTTGCGCACGAATTTCTATGTCTCTCTAATTCTTCCTTTCGTCTTCTCAAGAACAAGAAGAACCCTTTCAAGTTCGAAAGATTTTGAAGCGATCAATACGAACAACGCAATACGATTGATTCGCCACGCTAACACCCAGAAATCAATTGACGTCATTCAGAGATCGAAAGTGCATGTGTGGATCACCCCTAGAGGGATTATACACTTGGATCTTCAAGCGCAACGAAGGTAATTCTAATAGGATTTTTTGAAACGATCAACTTCTACATCGGAGAAAGATCCTAAGACGAGGTAATTATTCTTCCCATCATAAATAAATTAATTATTAATTTAAGGTGTAAATATCCTCTTCGGGTTTTGTCTATGTCAATATTATGTGAAAAATTTCGTTGGTCATAGCATTCATGTCATGTACATTATTGCGAATGATCCACCGAAGCGATAAATTTTATTTGTTTAATGCCCATCGTGGTGCTTCCGCTCCATCCGGAACTTTCACGCGTAGCGCGATCGGGTAACCTTTAGGTATGCCTTTGCGCGATAGCTACTCTAGTTCCTCAGTTCACCTTTACGTATCATCCGAAAACTATTACGTATGGACTTTGCCAAATTTTCTCTTTATTGCTCCAGTCTGGTTCTTCACCTTACGCAACAACTCATGCAACGCGGTGCTCTCCTTTGGCAGGCCTTTTCCCTCACAGAACACCATGAAAAGCCATTTCAAGTTATTTCCTAACATTCAACAATAAACACTAAAATTAGGCAAAATAACAAATAAAACAATACAATTATTACTGAAAATGTATGCCTAAATTCGAGTCATTAAAGAATCTTTCCCTAGCCATCTCACAAATTTATAGTGTTGCACCACCCCCTTTGCCTGAAACAGACTAACTCACTTGCGCGTTTTTTTTTTTATAAATGAGTTTTTTGAAAAAAAAAATTATCCAAAAGGGATAGGGTTACAAGTATTTTTAAAAATGGGTCTAGAGATGCGTGAACCCTATTCACACATCCTTCATCAACTTCGTGAAGGATGCGTGAACAGGGTTCACGCATCTTTCAGCATTTCCGATGTGAGATTCAGGTTCTCTCTTTTCCTGCGCAGAACATTTTGCATTTCCGATGTGGGATTCTGTTTCAAGTACATGATTTTGAAAGACTATAAAATACAAACTATAAGACCAATATAAATGAAACTTAAAACATAGATTAAACATATAAGAAATAGTTGAAAATAAAAAGAATTTCGTAAAATGGGTTGATGAATAATAATTTATAAGCTTTCAAAACCACCAATTTGAAACTTAAAAATGTTTAGTACGAAAGACTAAAATACAAACTATAAGACCAATATGAATGAAACTTAAAATATGGATTAAATATATAAGAAATAATCGAAAATAAAAAGAATTTCGTAAAAAATATTGATGAAAAATAATTTATAGCCTTTCAAAGCCACCAACATGAAACTTAAAAACGTTTAAAGTATGTGGCTTTGAAAACGTATAAAATAAAAACTGTAAGACCAATATAAATGAAAATTAAAACATGGATTAAATATATAAGAAATAGTTAATAATTAATTATTTAATTAGTAATATAATTATTAATTATATAATTATTATTTAATTAGTAATATCAATATTAATTATATAATAATTAATTAGTAATATAATTATTAATTATATGATAATTAAGTATTTAATTAGTAATATAATTATTAATTATATAATTAATTTTTTAACAATTAATAATTATATTGGTAATTAACTAATTAATTAGTAATATAATTAATTATTATATAATTAATTTTTAATAATTAATAATTATATTGGTAATTAACTAATTAATTATTATATAATGAATAATTACTAATTATAATTAATAATTATAATACTAATTATAATTAATAATAATATTACTAATTATAATTAATAATTATATTACTAATTAACTAATTAATTATTATATAATTAATAATTAATAATTATATTACTAATTAACTAATTAATTATTATATAATTAATAATTACTAATTATAATTAGTAATTATATTAATAATTATAATTAAAAATTATATTACTTATTAACTAATTAATTAGTATATAATTAATAATTAATAATTATAATTAATAATTATATTATTAATTAATTATTGTATAATTAATACTTATATTACTAATTAACTAATTAATTATTATATAATTTTATTACTAATTAAGTAATTAATTATTGTATATTAGTAATTAA
Source organism: Viscum album (assembly GCA_963277665.1). Lineage (NCBI taxonomy): Eukaryota > Viridiplantae > Streptophyta > Magnoliopsida > Santalales > Viscaceae > Viscum > Viscum album. The sequence continues at coordinate 1,417,793,984 of OY728120.1, forward strand.
TAATTATATTACTAATTAACTAATTAATTGTTATATAATTAATAATTACTAATTATAATTAATAATCATATTACTAATTATAATTAATAATGATATTACTACTTAACTAATTAATTATTATATAATTAATAATTACTAATTATAATTAATAATCATATTACTAATTATAATTAATAATGATATTACTACTTAACTAATTAATTATTATATAATTAATAATTACTAATTATAATTAATAATCATATTACTAATTATAATTAATAATGATATTACTACTTAACTAATTAATTATTATATAATTAATAATTATATTACTAATTAACTATTTAATTATTATATAATTAATAATTAATAGTTAATAATTAATAATTATAATGAATAATTATAATTACTAATTATATTACTAATTAATTAATTATTTATTTTATAATTAATAATCATATTACAAATTAACTGATTAATTATTATGTAATAAATAATAAATAATTATAATTAATAAATATATTACTAATTAACTGATTAATTATTATATAATAAATAATTAATAATTATAATTAATAATTATAATTAATAATTAGATTACTAATTAACTAATTATCAATTAATAATTATATTACTAATTAACTAATTAATTATTATATAATTATATTACTAATTAAATAATTAATAATTGTATATTAGTAATTAATAATTAATAATTATATTAATTATTAACTAATTAATAATTATATTACTAATTAACTAATTAATTATTAACTATTTATTATATGTTTAATCCATGTTTTAATTTTTATTTATATTGGTTTTATAGTTTGTATTTTATAGACTTTCCAAGCCACATAAACGTTTTTAAGTTTCAAGTTGGTGGTTTTGAAAGGTTATAAATTATTTTTTATCAACATTTTTTACGAAATTCTTTTTATTTTCAACTATTTCTTATATGTTTAATCCGTATTTTAAGTTTCATTCATATTGGTCATATAGTTTGTATTTTATAGTTTTTCAAAGACACATACTTGAAACATTTTTAAGTTTCAAGTTGGTTTTGAAATCTTATAAATTATTATTGATCAACATTTTTTACGATTTTTTTTATTTTCAATTATTTCTTGTATATTTAATCCATATTTTAAGTTTCATTTAAATTGGTCTTATAGTTTGTATTTTATAGTCTTTGAAATTCACGTACTTGAAACATTTTTAAGTTTCACGCATCTCCGAACCCATTTTTAAAAGTAGTTGAAACCCTATCCCTTTTCTATAATTTTTTTTTTTCAAAAACTCATTTTAAAAAAAAAACCCACTTGCAAGCTCATCCTGACATGTAAACTAACTTGCCACGTCACGCTCTATCTTTCCTCAGGTAATTATGTATAATAGGGGGTTTAACAACAAGTCCAGCTGGATCGGCAAAATCATCGCGGACACAAAACCCATTTTTTTATTATTCTAGTATCTTATTTGATGAGTTCATTTTATAATTTTTGTTGAGAAGATGGCTAACTGTATATATATCGTGAAGGAAATTTGTTTTCATGTTTTGTGTGTGTGTTTTATGGCTGTCGCCAGACTAGTTGTTATTAAAGTAGTTTCTACAACATTTTACTCTACTTTTTTCCTTCTAATCATCCCTTACACGGGACTGCATGTGATGGCCAATTTAAAAAATATTTTTTGATGTTTCTTAGGAAACATTAGATCATTTTTGAAAAGCCAGTCAAATGAGGGGCGCTGTAACAGTTTTTTTGAGAATGTATGGTGCATGGATTGGGATTTGGCCCAACACATTTTGTTATCTCTTTCATTATTTAATAAATTTTAATATGCTAACCATGGAAGTATTTTTTGCATGATACTCATAAAGCGAAGTGGCAAATAGTATATCTTAACAGAACGAATAAAAACAACTAAAAAATATAATTATTTCAAATTAGGTACTTCTCAATTTCTTCGTACATCCCTCAAAGCTGATTGAAATGTGTCAACACTGCCAATTATCATTTATGCCTTAAATGACAGAACACTATGTCGTGGCTAAATGTTGGACCAATGTTGGTATGCTCCCCCAAAAAATAAAAAACGCAGTAGACCCTGTACATTTTAGTGAAAACTGGGAGCTTGTTTGAATGAGTTTCATGACATCTTGGTTCAATTAGGTCCAAATACGAGGCATCATAATCAAGCAATATTTATGTTTTGTTGTATACTGCTCTCATTTTTATTGTTTTTTCCTTCAAAAAATAAATTATTTATAATTATTCTTTCATTGCCATCAGTAACTCGTATCTTTCTCTGTTTGTTTAGAGAATTTAATAAAAAATACACATTTCTCACTGGGTTCATTTTATGTGCAGCATATCTTGTCTTCTCATTTCCTTTTGCCCCACTAAAAGTGCCTTTATTTGACAGAATGTACTTTTGACTTTTTTATTTGTGATGCTATATATGCTACATCAATCTGCAATAAGTCATTTGAGAATTCACACCATCACATTAGTGTTAGGAATATAGGGGGCTGTCTGTTGTAGTTGGTGTTTGTTGTGGCAAAAACATTTGTTTTTTAGTGTTTTAGTTGTTGGAGGCTGGTGACAGCTGCCGGTAGGTTGTTAGTGTTTGTTATTTGGTTGGAGTGGTTTGTTGTTGGTTAGGGGCCATAAATATGGGAGTCGGCTGAGGGGTGGGGGTACAAATTCATTCGAGTAGTTTTCAGCTTGGCCGTTGGAGGGGTTCGGTCCTTGGGAGGATCAGACAGGGCTTCGGGAGAGTGGTCTTCTCCGGCAGCTCCTCTTTCTCTATTTCTTCTTTCCCCAACTCTTCTTTCTCCTACTTATATTTTCATTGTAATTGAGCATTCTGGTACAAATTTACCTACAGAAAATACAAACTACAGCAGTTATTTCTCACTCGACTCCCTATCTCTCTTTTATTCCTAACAAATTGGCGACTTTTCCGGGAGGTCCACCTTGGGGACAAGGTGGTTTTTAAGGGGTGGTAATGTTAGGAATATAGGGGGCTGTCTGTGTAAGTATCTGGTGGGTAGTTGGTGTTTGTTGTGGCAAAGACATTATTGTTTTTAGTGTTGGTTAGTGGTTGGAGGCTGGTGACAGCTGACAGTAGGTTGTTAGTGTTTGTTAGTTGGTTTGAGTGGTTTGTTGTTGGTTATGGGCAATAAATATGGGCGTCAGCTGAGGGGAGAGGGTACGAATTCATTTGAGTAGTTTTCAGCTTGGCAGCTGGAGGGGTTCGGTCCTTGGGAGGATCGGACAGGGCTTCGGGAGTGTGGTCTTCTCCGGCAGCTCCTCTTTCTCTATTTCATCTTCTTTCCCCAACTCTTTTTTCTCCTACCTATTTTTTCATTGTAATTGAGCATTCTGGTACAGATTTACCTACAGAAAATACAAACTACAGCAGTTATCTCTCACTCGACTCCCTATCTCTCTTTTATTTCTAACAATTAGTGATTAATCTTTTAATCTATTTATTTTTTCTTGTTGATTGCAGATAGCTCTGTTTTATGTTGCCGTGCTTGCAGGACTTCTCCACAGGTTTCCTGTGAACTTTTCTATGGTATGAATGTCTGTGTTGGTTTGATTGTACTTTGAAACTTGAAGGTGCTGCATAGTTTGGTGCACCTAGTGAATACATTCTTATGCGCAGCACACATCTGGTCAGATTAGGAATCGCAAGTCTGCAGGCCCTGGTGGATCAAAGTCTTTTGAAAATGGAGAACCAGTCACCTTTGCTGATGTTGCAGGTGTAGATGAGGCCAAGGAGGAGCTGGAGGAAATTGTGGTATGCCTTGAATTTCTCAAGCTGATCCTTGCAATGAATCTCCATACGTTGATGTCATTTTTTTTGAAGTCCTTGCAACTAGTCATAATGCGGTATTCTGTATTTTCTGACTTTTACTTCCCAGGAATTTCTTAAGAATCCTGACAGATATGTGAGATTGGGTGCCCGTCCTCCTCGAGGCGTTTTATTGGTGAGTATCACTCAGATCAGAAATTAAAAAAAGAGAACATTGACTTGCCCATATATTTAGTATATTTAGTTTGGAAAAGTGGCCAAAAAAATCACGATCTTCTCTACTGGAAGTGCTTAGGGATGCTGATATCGACATGTACGATGAATGACCCATTATCTTATTCTTTCATATAGTAGTTGATTTGTTGTACTTGTTTTGGTTTATAATATATAAAGTTAAATGTGGTTTAATGAGTTTTATCACATATTATATTATAGTTTCAAAAATACCTTTAGATCAGCATTTACATCATACTCTTGTAATCTATGAAGGTCTTTTGTGGGAAGATAAAATTAAATGCACTACCTTTTCTTATATTTTGGAGCATGAAAACACCTCATTTTTTTTCTTTATACTGTGGATGGGATGTAGGGTGGTATTTGGTAATGGTGTTGATGATGATTTGGTTCTTTAAAAATACTAACATTTGTTGCTGCTAAACATCCCTGATCTGGTAAAAAAAATAATTTGGGCAAGAAAAATGCTGAAGTGGCTTCGTTTCATTGTCTTATTTCTCCATTTTTTTTAGTGAACCCATGTGATGCACTGCAACAGAAAAAAATGCATGATATGTCCACAATGTTATTTGCATCACGAAATTCTTTGTATTGAATTTGATTTGGTTTAAAATCCAATTTTGTTTACCTTATAGGTAGGTCTTCCTGGGACAGGCAAGACTCTTATTGCCAAGGCGGTGGCTGGTGAAGCTGAAGTTCCTTTCATAAGTTGTTCTGCAAGTGAATTTGTTGAATTGTATGTTGGTATGGGCGCATCCCGTGTGCGTGATCTTTTTGCACGGGCAAAGAAGGAGGCACCCTCGATTATCTTTATAGATGAAATAGATGCTGTAGCGAAAAGTCGTGATGGTAGAGCACGCATTGTTAGCAATGATGAGCGAGAGCAGACCCTGAATCAGTTGCTTACCGAGATGGATGGATTTGATAGCAGTTCTGCAGTTATTGTTCTTGCGGCTACTAATCGTTCTGATGTCTTGGACCCTGCACTCCGTCGACCAGGGAGATTTGATCGCGTGGTCATGGTTTGTAGCTGCCCCTTATTAAATTAGCTACTCTGATATTGTTTGTGTAAATAACTTCTCTCATATAAATTTTAGGTGGAAACGCCTGATAGGATTGGGAGAGAAGCCATTCTAAGTGTACATGCTTCAAGGAATGAACTGCCCCTTGGAGAGGATGTGAATCTTAGCGAGATTGCTTCTATGACCACTGGTTTCACTGGGTATTCACCCACATTAAAAGATCGGCCTTCTTACCAGTTATTTGTAGCTTAATACTTTTGATATGACTCACTTTTAATTACTGCAGGGCAGACCTTGCAAATTTGATAAACGAAGCTGCTTTGTTAGCTGGAAGGAAAAATAAAGAAGTTGTTGAGAAGATTGATTTTATTCATGCTGTAGAGCGATCGATAGCTGGAATAGAGAAGAAGACTGTGAAGTTACAGGGATCTGAGAAGGCTGTTGTTGCTCGGCATGAAGCTGGACATGCAGTTGTTGGAACTGCAGTTGCTAATCTTATTCCTGGACAGCCTGGTGTTGAGAAACTGAGTATATTACCTAGGTCAGGTGGGGCATTAGGGTTCACATACACACCACCGACGAACGAAGACAGGTACCTGGTGTTTATTGACGAGCTGCGTGGGCGGTTGGTGACCCTACTCGGGGGGCGAGCAGCGGAGGCGGTGGTGTACTCGGGGCGTATATCAACAGGAGCACTGGACGACATCCGGCGAGCGACTGAGATGGCATACAAGGCAGTGGCAGAGTATGGTCTGAGCCAGAGCATCGGCCCGGTGTCGTTGGCGACTCTGTCAAGGGGCGGGATGGATATGTCCCTCTCGTGGGGAAGGGATCAAGGGCACCTGCTTGATCTGGTTCACCAAGAGGTGAAGTGGCTGTTGCAGTCTGCTCTCGACGCAGCACTCTCCGTTGTTCGTGCCAATCCCACTGTGCTGGAGGGCCTGGGTGCACGGTTGGAAGGTAAAGCCTATTATTGTTTTGGTGCGCGTTGTATATTAATCTGGATCTTTGTGTGTTCAGATAAAGAGGTGGTGGAAGGGGATGAACTGCGGGAATGTTTGAAACTGGTGGTGGCTCCCGCGGAGCTCACCATTTTCATTAGTGGCGAGCAGGAGCCCGTTCTCCCCTTGCAGATGAGCTCTGTTCAACTGCCGTGATGGGAGTGGATTTAATGCGCATAACCAGCCCCGGCCTGCTGCTCGCTTTATAAGCATCTGCCCAGAATAAGCCTTTTTTGCATTTGAGGGTCCTGCTATTCAGTCGTTCTGCCTGGACGTTTTCATCTGAGCAGTCATTCCCAAACATGTTATCTCTCAAAGAGTGGTCCCATCCATGAAGTAACCATCCTGGCGTTTCTATGATATGATCAAATCATACTGCACTTAAGTGTCAATATGAGATACACCAATGTTGCGTGTTCAATTGTCACATTTAGATTTTGAATCACGACGTATCTCATCTCTTTGCTGAAGTGTTATGGTGAAAACATAATGAAACACGTACCTTTTTGTCTATTAAACCTGTGTCTTCATAGGGTGTATGAGCCTCACAATATTTGGGAAGGATCCCCTCTTCTTCAAGGAGTTTTCATGCACTATCCATTGTAAATTATATGAAATGCTTCTCAAACGTTTCAAACTGCTGCAATTATGAATTCTTTAATTCATAATTGTAGACACATGTATGACATTCTATGTGATATGTGTAGTGGGTTATTCTACACATAAAACTCTTTATGCCTGAGCTAATCTCGTATCTCTATATGAAACCTGACCCACATTAATCTTCACGTCAATACAACAAATAATATTTTATGATGACCATCAATTAAAGATAACCCCAAGTCATACTTTAATAGGTCAATTATCATTTTCACTTCATGAATATATGTAATCAATATAAAAGAATGATAAAGTGGAGTATGTCTGAATGTCACAAGACATTTTATAACTCCTTTAAGAATACTAACAAAACCATACATAAGCGCCCACCCAATCATATTGCTTGAGAAAATTGGTAGTGTTGGGCTATGTAATATATGCTGATAAGTTCTGACTTTATAATTGTCCGACTCTATAATTGATACATAACATCTTTGGATGATATGTAACATATTTACCTTGGTGACTGAAGAAAAGAAGTCATGCATAACATTTTTGGGCAATACATAATATATTTTCTAAGGTGGAAGTGTCAGAATCAGTGTAGTATAACTCTATGCATGTTTTTTTCCCCACGCCTCAGTGATATGTAACATTTTCTACTTAGCTGATAGAGCATATGTAATATATTTTCCATGGTTGGAGTTGATACGTAACATTTTTTCCTTTGTTGTGGAGGAGTTGCGTAATATATTTTGGAGATCATAATATATTCATCTGGTATGTAATATTTTCTTTGTGGGCTAAAGGGATACATAATATTTTGTACTTGGTGAAATTTTGACCAAGCTGATGCATAAGATTTTTCAGAAGCTATTCAAGGAATGCATAAGGTTTTATAAAGAATTCCACTCGAGCTCACACGTATGATATTTTCCTTTGTTGAAATCGAAAACCCGAACCTTACATCGTGGTAGTTTGAGTCATGCTACGAAGAGGTTTTGGCTAATTTTCAGTGCTACTACCGATTGAGAAAGGTCCACACCGCAAGGATTTCTGTTGCGCCATGGCATGAATCCTGATACTTTAGATCATTTAAATATTGCCAAAACTTTTTTGACTGTGGATGTAACAACTGGGCCCCGCATGTACCTCAGTTGCCCCACAGACATGTGGTTTCCCCTCTTTAGGGTTCACCCATGTGTTCGAATGAGTCATCAAACTACTGACTGTCCCCGCAGACCAACACAAGTTCTTTCAGTGTGCTTTGCACTCACTAACACGCACCCCTGAGAAACTTCCCAGGAGGTCGTCTCACCACTTCATGTCCAACTTCTTTAACCGTGAAGTTCTAATCAGATAGACCGTACGTACACGTGAATGCAATTTTCACTTTTTGATGGATGGAATGAAAGAAAGATAAATAATAATTCACCTTTTTAGAATCATTATCATATCATATATATCATATATATTCATTAAATCTATTCTTATTACCATCAATGTAAAGCGAAAATGAAAAACGAATCACATCGTTTAATGGAGGTGGTACTCCACACATACGCATGAACGACATTATCGTTTTCCAACGGATATGAAGGTAAGAAGGTAGATATGATATTATAATTCCAGAAGCATAATTATGTCATAAATATCATATATAAACTTTAAACTCATCATAATAACCATTCATGAAAGATGATGATGAAAAATAAATTGCATTGCTACACGGAAGCAACAATCCACACCTACGTACAAGAAATACTTTCACTTCCTATTTCATGGAAAATATAGTGGATAATGGTAGTTTCATAATCATAATAACATTTCAGTATATCTAGGATATTGAAATTATTATTTTATGATGAATATCATAGATTTGTAGGAGGTATAAGAAGAAATAAATTTAAAGCGGGCGGGTAGGAAGATCACCTCTTCTTCGGTAAACCTTTAGATCCCTTCTTAAGGACTATTGGTATGATCTTTTAAGAAGACCAACACTTATACTTCATTGATATGGAAGTTGTGAAGAGAAATGGTCAGGGGTTGGTCGAGCTAGATGACCCAAAGCGGTTTAAAGAATGGAGAGAATGAGTGTCCTTTTATGAGGGAAATGACACACTTGGAATTACTTAAAAGATTTAAATATAATTAAGGTCTTTCTCATGTATAATGGTTCCAAATAGCCACGAATTCTAAGAAAAAGTGGCTATAGTCGATATATCATCAGCCAATGAAATTAAGATAGGTTTTGGGGTCATTTTAAACCTTATCTTTTGGTTTAAACCATTGGTCAATCAATTTTAACATTAACCATGATAATGACTTTTTCAATATTAAAGGGTTATAATTTTACTAATAAGGTGACAATTGGCTTATAAATGGATAAGGGATGAAATTGTCGACCATTTCTCATCCTAATTGTCCTCTTGCAAGTTTTTTATAATTTAATAAAATCTTATTTAACATAAAATACTATTAATGTCATTTTAAGAACTATTCACATAATTTGACATTGAAAACTACATGAAAACCATGGAATTCAAATCTAAACCTATCACACATCTCTAATATGTTATATTTTTCTTTAATTTTTTTGGGACACTTTAACTCACTCAAAAAATATTACTTTTAGAATTTTTAAAATCATTTACTTGATTTTCTACTACTTGCACAAGTACTGTGTCGACATTGCGTAACCGTTTAAGGTAATTATTTCATCATTAAAAATTTAAAATAAACTGCCATCATAAAAATAAATAGATTAAGTTCAAAATTGACTTTTAGATTTTCTCAATATGTATATTTACCAACATCCATGTCCTGAAAAACTATTTAATATGTTATTTTGAATTTTCTAGCCTTGCACAATTCTTGCACAAGTATTTGGATAAGTCAATTGTCATATAACTCCAGAATTCATATATATTCATCAAAATCATCAATAATACATTATATTTAATAACCAAGCTGATTAAAAGCTTCCTCATACTCAAATATTATTTCCAAGACACAAAATTTTAATTATTTTTGTATGATATTTGTAGTATATTATCATACACGAGTCATTACAAAAGTTTCATAAATTTTTATATCATATTTATGTCTTGGTGATATCATAAAAGATATCATATTTCATAAAAACTATATTTTTTTAATATTCACCAAAAATTTAATTTCTTCAGAAAAATTTTAAAAATTCATCCTAGGGTAAATTTGATTTTTTGAATCCAAAAATAAATTCCATTTCATCAAATTCAATCCCTATGAGTGAAAGAAATCAATTTTAATACGAATGCGTAAAATGGAATGATTTTTTTAGAAAAATGCATTTTTAAGCCCAAAAAATAAACTTATAACAAAACCATGTATAATGTTGATTCAAATGTGATTAAATAGATAATATCCAACTAAATAAGGATTATGTTAATTTATGATCAAATTTAAATCATAATGTTTTTTCAATAAAAAGAAACCACCATTTTATAAAAATCAGTATTTTTTACTATTCAATGAAAAATCAATCTTTTCAAAATAATCCCAAAATTTTACCCTAAGCTAATTTAGACATGCTGATTTAAAAAATGAAATTATTTTTATGAAGTAAAATTTCCAAAATTTCCAAAAATTAATTATAATATTCACTCACAAAAAATAATAAAAACCATTTTGGAAGAAATCAAATTTTAAAGAATAAAATAACTTTAATAAAAATTGAGTTCTTATTTTCTAAGAATTTGTCAATACATTTTTATTGATTATGAACTTTATATATATTTCATAATTCGGTTACTACTATTATTCATACCATCCAATTCAAAGACTATGTTATAGCAGTCATAAAATAATAATATTTTGTGGTTTGTTTAATCTTGATGTTGGGTCTTGTATACGCTATCGAACATAGTGTTCTTTTAAAATATTGTGGTGTAATATTCCCCCCTTTAATAAATTACATCCTCACAATTTGATCTTTTTCTCGGTAATCAAGGGTTTGATATTTGAAAATTCGTTTTTTGAAAACCCATATCGTAAAAAGGGTTAATAAAACATCCACTTGAAAAGAGGGAAAGATAAATAAAAAGGTCATCTAAAATAACACATAAATAGGTTTCCAAATAGGATAACATCAATGAGAAGTGAAAATATGGTCATGGAGGAAAAATTTAATGTCCAAATAATTATAGAGAGTGACAAAGAACATTGATTGTAATAAAGTGAATGATCATGAGAAAAGTTAATGGCCATAAAACCATAAATCAATGAGGTGTGAAAAAATCATCAATTCATCAGAAATAAATGTAATAGGATAACATTTTTGTTTCAATATCATTTTCTTAGAGTTTAGGAATTCATTTACCATCTAGAATAAGAACATATGGAAATATACTTGATAAGAAGAATTTCATCCTTTAATCAATTTCCATCACAATCTCATATTTTTCTTCTAACTATGAGTATTAAAAATGATTTTTATGCATGAAACACTAAAATCATCTTCATAATCCATAAAAGTATATCAATATGCTACTCCCATCTTTAAATATTAACCAAAACTGAATGGTTAGCACAAGGTAAGATAATATCCAAAATGTACAAACCTTTATATGATGAAATAATACATTTAACTCCAAGATTTCCACAATAGCAACAAATGTACTACTTAGATCATTTCATAAATAACCCTACATCCCGAATAACTTCAATAACCACAATATTAAAGAATTTTTTAACCTCAAAGGTGATCTCATACATTTCATCTCACATCCCTAAAAATTCAATTGCAATCTTTCCAAATAAATTTTCATGTTAAATCACTTGTTAAACCTAAAGGTTACATATACCTCAACCCATTGAATCATCTCCCAAAATATCATTAACCACCATGAAAAATCACTATATAATCTAATAATGTAGTGAACTTCACCAAAATATCATAAATCAAATTTAGATACTAACTTGAAAGGAAATCCTTAGCTTGACCATAATATCTCTGAAAATATCACCTTGTCAATGAACCACTTTTCAAACACCAAGATTATATATATACCACTATCCAATAGACCATAATTAACTTAACATAAAATCATATACTAACCCAAAGGGTTGTTTAAACCTAAATAGTTTATTCTTCGTAAAACCCAGTAAAAGATTCAAATCACCTCAAAATCTCATCAGTTAAAACCTCAAAAGGGGTATTTATGCCTTTGAACTTATGATCAAACTTAAACTTATAAACCAATGATGGTATCCATAACTCTTAAGCTATACTCACATGAAAATATATATGATTCCAAAAATTAACAAAATCCCCATTCCTCAAATAAATCACAGACTATTGAATATATTCCATAAATCTAAAAATGAAATAAACTTCATCAAATATGACCTAAATAACCTTTTCATAAAATCATTAACTATTGTGAAAACAAAAAATGAAACAAGTAAAATTATAATAACTAAGAAAGATGAGAAGAAAAGGAAGACAAGCATTTTATCAATGATTCCAAAGTTTCCCTTATGTCAGTAGTAGTTGTTATCTGGGGGGTGTTCTGCCTTTTATTGGTAGTGAATTAGGGTAGGGAAGGGGGATTGGTGGGGGTGGGAAACCCACCCCCGTTGAACACTACATTTTCCATCAACGTCTACCTAACACCCCCTCTTGGGATGCACACCTCTACCAATGTCATACGTGTTTTGATACTTCCCCATTAAAAACATTTTCCAGAAAAAACCAGTGGGATACAAACCAGAATAAGGAAAAGAGTAAAGTCACATAGACTCCCCCTGAAAGTTACATTACATTAAAAAATTTTCAATCTACGCATCCCTATATTATGTACAAGGGTTTTAAAGATAACAGTTGGTAGTTCCTTTGTAAATAAATCTGCAATGTTGTCGCCGGATCAAACATATTGCATGTTGATATCTCCGTTCTTCATTAACTCTTGCGCAAAGGAGAAAAATTTCAGTGGTATCTGTTTTTTCCGATCATTCTTGATGAAGGATTCCTTAAATTGTGTGATATACGTTGTATTATATTCGAATAAAATTGTTGGGCTACTATCCATATGAAATCCAATTGCTGCTCGAATATGTTGAGTCATAGACTACAACCAAAAACATTCTTGACATGCTTCTTGTAATGCTATCACTTCTACATGATTTGAAGATGTTGCAATGAGTGTCTACTTTTGTGATCTCTAAGATATGGAAACACCTCCAACTATGAACACAAAACCAGTTTGTGATCGTGCATTATGTGGATCAGATAAATAACCTTCATATGCAAAACCAACCATCTTCCTTTTTTACTTTGTTAGAATAGAATAAACCCAAATCAATAGTTCTACAAAGATAATAAAAAATATGTTTAATTCAATTCTAGTGTCTTTGTGTAGGGATGAAACTAAATCTTTCCAATAAATTAGTAGAAAAATATATATCAGGATGAATACAATTATCAAGATACATCAGTGCTCCGATAGCACAGAGGTATGGTACTTCTGGACCAACCAACTCATCTTTTTCTTCATAAGGTAGAAATTGATCATTATCAGAATTTAAAGACCGAACAACCATTGGATTACTTAAAGGATTAACTTTATTAATATTAAATCATTTTAAGACCTTTTCATTTTAATTTAAATGATGAAAAAATATACCACTTGACATATGCTCAATTTGTAATGCAAGATAATACTTGGTTTCTCCTAGGTCTTTCATTTCAAATTCATCTTTTAAGTTTCTCATTGCTTCATTGATATCTTCTAGAGTTCCAATGATATTTAAATCATCTACATAAACATCAATGATTTCATATCTAGATGTTGTTTTCTTAATAAAAATACATGGGAATATAGGGTTATTTATATACCATTTATTTAACAAATAATCACCCAAAAAATTATACCACATACACCCAAATTGTTTTAATCCATATAGGGACTTCTGTAATTTAATTGAATATAGGTATTTGGGTTTTGATTTCAATACTTTGGGTATTTTGAATCCTTTCGGTATTATCATATATATACTACTATCAAGTGACCCATATAAATAAGCTGTAACAACATCCATAAGACACCTATTAGCCTTCTTAGCTACTGAATGGATGATTAAATATCAAAAAGTAATAAAATACATAATGGGAGAATATTTCTCTTTATAATCAATTCCGAGTCTCTGAGAATAACCTTCTGCAACAAGATGAGCTTTGTATTTTACAATATCATTTTTCTCATTACACTTACACAAAAAAACCCATTTATATCCAATAGGATTCATAGCTTCTGGTGTGAGCATGATATGTCCAAAAAACCTTCGTCTATTAAGTGAATTTAATTCAACTTGCATTGAGTCTTTCCATTTATTCCAATCGGGTCATTTTTGACATTCCATAACAGACCTTGGTTCAGGGTCTTCATTTTCTATATCACGTGACATAGAATATGAAAATATTTCATCAATATTTTCCATATTACTTTAATTCTACATATCACCGATAGTGGAATAATTAATATATATTTCATTATTTTCAAAACCTTCAAGGTTTTATATATCCTGTGAATTTTCTTTATGACTGTCATCATGTGTTTCTTTAAGAACACTTCAATTATGTGTTTCTTTAGGAACACACACCTCCATAATGGGGTTTTCAATTATACTTATTCCTTTTATTTTTTGAGGATTTCTATCCTTAGATCCAATTGGTCTTCCATGATTCAGGCATGCTTTTAATATTTCTATAACATCATTATGTAATTGTGTCTTCGGAACATCAATTCTAGCCTATGCATTTACAACTAGTATGCGTGATTTATTCATGACCTTTGAATCAGTAAATTCATTGAGAGATTTATTTGTCAGTTCTTAAAAATATAAAATCTTTTTCACTTCCATCTCACACTTTTGGGTGGGAGGATCGAGAAAAGATAACATTTGCACATTCTAGGAAATTTCCTCCCATTTGTTTCTTTTCTCCCCCTAATGCTGGGAATACTTCTTCATTGAAGTGACAATCAATAAAATGTGCTGTAAATATATCACCAATTTTTTTATTAAAGATATCTGATGATGGATGAGGATTAATATCCTACATATATTCCCAACCTCCTTTGATGTCCCATATTTGTATGTCGTGAGGGATAAATTGGTAAATATACTATACAACCAAAGATTCTTAAGTGGGAGATGTCAGGATCTTGGACAAAACCAAATTAGAGTGGAGAGTGGTTATGATATTCATTTGGTCTTATGCAAATTAATGTTGAGGAATGAAATATTTCATGACCCCATATGTATCTTGGAAATTTCCTTTTCATTATTAATAGTCTAGTAATAAGTTAGAGGTGTTTTATCGGTGATTCAGCTAAAACATTTTTTGCATACATATGGGTGATTGAATGTTCCACAATAATCCTCATTGCCATACAATAATAATTGAAATCTTGAGAGTTAAATTCTCTATCATTATAAATCCTTACTTTATCGATGACATAATTAGGGAATTGTGATCTCAATTTAATTATTTGAGCAAGATATCATGAAAACACTACATTGTGTGTTGAGAGAAAACCTATATATGACCATCTTCTAGATGCATCAATCAATACCATACAATTTTTAAATGGACTACACGATAGATGGATTGTTCCACATTTATCCCCTTGAATTCATTCAAGAAATACTACAATATCAGTCTTAATTTTAGTTAGATATGGTCTCACAATCATATTTCTAAGTGAACAAGCCTCGAATAGAATTTTTCTTAGTGGAGAGATCTCCTGGAACATTATTGAATGTCCATGAGAACTTTAAATTATTTTTTGTATCATTCATGAACTAGGACAACCTAATTAGTCATGCCAAAAATTAATGTTTTGTGGCCCATTATTTATTACCATATGTTCTTTGATTGCACATATATATGTACAATGCAATCCAGAGGATAATTTTGGTATTTTTTCTAGTACATGACTCTTATAGTATTTATTAATGGTAATGAACATGAAATTTTCATTTCTATTAGATATAGCTTGAGTATCATATCCATGCTGGTATATATCATTGAAACTTCATAAGTTTCTTTTGGAATTTGGGGAAAACAACGCATCTTTGATAAAAAATTGTGTCCCAATAGGTAAACAAAAACTCACTTTACCTGACCCTTATATTAGATCTGTAGGACCTAATATAGTATTCATAATTAGTTTTAGTGGTTTAAGATCAGAAAAATATTTTTTATTTTTAAGAATTGCATGCATTGTTCCACTATCCAATATGAAAATATTTGTACTATTTATGAAATCCATTTCAATGCTTCAAAATAAAGACAATAATATTATAAGATACACCTTTTGAAATTCAAATAATACAACATCCAAAATATAAAGCATACATAAAAAAATAACATATCATATATCATAACTATTGTAATTTTTCTAAATTATTTCTATCTATTATGTCATCAAATTCACAAGTAAAATCACCCACTTTGAGGTAAGTGAAATTATTATTTTATGGCTTGTGATTCTCCATAAAATTCACCTCCCTTTATTTACCTTTATAGGATGTATCAGAAAAGTGTGGTTCATTCATCTTTTCTTCAAGAGATGCTTTATAGAGCTTAAAAAGATGCTCTGGGGGTTCTAAAAACTTGAGACCAATGTTTATTTAATCCACACATATAACACAAATCTTTAGGATTCCTTAGGGTGCTAGAGATAATATTTCTTTGATTTTGATATTCATTTTGAGTAGGCCTATGGTTACGACCACATCCTCAACTGCGCCTATCGCTAAAACCACGTCTACCATGAGAATCACATCCTCAAATTCTTATGTGATTATATTCATGAAATATAGAATTTTATTTTGGAAATGCTAATTCCAAACTAGTAGTATGAGACTAAGGATTTTTAATCAAAATATAATCATTCTTCTCTTCTAAAAGTAATGATGATATGAGATCAGAATATTTGATATATCCTCACAAGCGATATTGCTACTGTAGGGTGACATGAGATACATGAAATGTTGTATATGTCTTGTCAAGCATATTGACATATTTAATCTCAATACCATAATACTTTAGCTATGATACAATTATATATATGGAAAAATTGTAATCACTAACCCTTTTATAGTCTTAAAAGCGTAAATTAGTCCATTTATCATGGGTTGTTGGAAGAAAAACCTCCTTTTTATGATCATACCTCTCTTGAAAACTCTTCTAGAGATTACATAGATCTCTTTCTGTGAGGTATTCACATTTAAAACCCTCATCGATATGTCTTCTAAGGAATATCATCACCTTTGCTTAATTTTGGAGGGTTTGTAAATTATTTTCTTTAATTTTTTCCACGAGATCCATCAATTCGAGATGCATTTCAACATCCATCAAACATGACATATAATTAATTTTGATAATATGAAGAGCAATGAATTTTTGTTTTTCAAGATTTGATATGATGATAACTAGGAGATAGAGGGAAAAAATCTTTATTATTATTCAAAATAAGAATACAATAATAATTTACATTTTGGTTAAAGAAAATAATATGGTATCAAAAACAATAAAATTAGGTGAATATTATCATTTAATATTATATATATATATCCCTACTTAATCTATTAATAAATATTTCACAAGGGGATTTGAAATAAATAAATCAATACATCACATTACTCGTTTAAAACTTTCTTACATGTATTGATTTATTAATCATACTGTCTAATTAGGCAGTGAAAAATAAAGAAAATAAAACTGTTTGAACAGGCATCAACCCGACCTTTATGACGGTAATTAAATAAACCACATAAACCATCCAATCTGGCATTAAGTAAATAATATTCTACAAATAATTAGAACTGTTCAACTAGGTAGTGAAAAATAAAAACAAAAACATTCCTTTTCTCACTTTTTGAGTGTTCGTGCTGATGACATGTTTTGAAAACAAAAATTGAAATGAGTAAAATTAGAATAACATAGAAAATGAGTAAAAAAGGAAGATAGGTATTTTATTGATGATTCCATAGTTTCCCTTCTCTTGGTAGTAGTTCTTATCCAGGGGGGCTGCACTTCCTTTTATAGGAAGTGCATCAGGGTAGGGAAGGGGGATTGGTGGGGGTGGGCAGCCCACCCCTGTTGAAAACTGTATCTACCATCAACGAATGCCTAATGCTAACCAATTTCAAGGTTTTTAATAATATACCATTTAATTCATCAATGTTAATCATCTCTTTATCACAAATAAACATTATCACCTTACCACTGAATTAATTTTGTTGGTTTTCGATACCATTCAACATATGTTTTCAAATCCTTAAATAAAAACTAATGTGGAACAATCCTTAGATGTTTCTTGATTATTATACATAAAATATCATTAATATAACACTTCTACATGATAATTATTGAATCCAAATACATAAACACTTAAATTATTTCACTTCAATGATCAACATAACATAGGTCCTTCCTTGGTCTTGGAGTTAATCCTTGGATTAGGGAATTGGATCAGATAATTACCATATTCCCACTCATAAGCCATTGAAATATAAATGGTACCCTAGGATGAAATTCATTTCCCTCCAACAAACTCTTCAGTTTTCCTTAGTAATTAATTTCTCTATGACCTTATATTACACACATAAAACATCCTATCATTCCTCTGAGATATTTCCCTAAGTGATTATTTATACATACTTTACATGTAGGAAGATCAATATTCTTCCCTCTATGGTTTTCCTGAAACTCCATTTTTATCTTATTAGTTGTGTCAGGAAACTCAACCAAGTTGAGATAGTTAATCATACAATGAGATAACTAATTAGTAATAATCACAAGGTTTTTTTCTTCTAGCTCCAATTTCATTTGGATGCTCATGAGGACAATTATTCCATTATCCATCACTTTCTGTATCAACATGAATCCTCATGGTTTTAGCCATTGAATAAAACCAAAAATCACAGTGGGAGCAAAAATAGTTATAGAGAGGAATAATATAATCATGAAAGATCATTCATAATATGTCTAAAACATGAAAAATTATTTTCAATATATTCCAAATTAGGTTTAACCTAGGAAATCCTTGGTTATCATCTATTCAAATCCTTCATAAGGGTTTATAAGGAAAACGAAACTTAACCCAAGAATATCACCTGAGAGTGTCAGACTAAATACACAGTAAGGACACACTCACCGTGTGCTAAAATTATGGATGAGATATACTTCAAACAACTCTTTTCGAGATTATTACCCCTATATGAATGTGTACCAAAACCACATTCAGTTATAGTTTCCAGTTAGGGATGTGTTGTTAGGAAAACCACATAATCTCTATATTATCAAAACTTTAGGATGTTATCCTATACTTAGGATTATCCCTAGGATTTTCACCAAATTTATCTTAACCCAATATCTAAATATTAACTAAACCCTACTCTTATACCAACTACAATAACCCATAATTTTCATAACTAAATATTACATATAAATAGATCAATATTCAATACATAGCATTTTTATCCATGCCATAATTTTATAGGTCTAGTGTCTTTAGAAACTTGGATACATAAACAACTTGTTCATAAGATATAAACCTCACCTCCCACTTAGTTCTTCATAATTGAAACCCTTCTTAAACATATCATACTTAAATTATTTATTTATATCTCAAGGATGGGAAACATAAGAAAGGGTGAGCTCAGATGCTCATTAATGGTAAATAAGAGAGATATCAATGATCACTTAAGCATAACATGAGAACAAGGGTATGAGAATATGTGATTAACATTTGAAAACCATACCCAACATATTATAGATCATTATCTTGAATCATGGTATAAATCTTAGCAGTTTATAAGACATGAATCATAAAGTAATCGAAGAACATGATCCGTGAGAGTATAAAATTGACATAATACATAAGTTTTTGGAATACACATAATCATATAAAATCATTACCTTAGTCAAGGATCACTAATAATACTATAAAAGTGGATTAAGTTCACTCTCTATTCCATCACATCCTTAGTCAAGGTTCACTCCCAAGACACTAAACCAAACATATAGTTTAATGGCGGTTTTTAGAGTGATTTATGAAATCAACACTAAATAAAATTTCATTTTATTAGCATCAATTCTTAAAACACCGCAAATAAATTTTTTTAGGAAATAAAAAAATCTCTTTTCCTCTCCCTTGAATTAATTTCCCCTCCAACCCAACCCTTATCCCTAGATCCCTCACCAAAGAGCCCCTAAGCCCTTGATATTGAGCCCTTTTCACTAAGCCACCAATCCCTCGATGCCACTACTCTCACCCTTGCCCTCGACCAAACAATCTACATTGTTTCCTTTTCCCCCTATGAGCCCCCATCCCCTATCATGGATCCATATTGACCCCTATCTCTCACTACCGGTCCCTTACCGCCGAGCCACTGAGACCTCATCGCCACTCCCAAGCCCTGTCCTTCAACCTTATTGTCTCCCTTTCTCCCCTTTCACCCTTCATATCCCTTGTACCCTAGCATCAAACCACCGCTCATGAGTGATTTTCATGATATATCCATTTCAGTTTAATATTTTTTACTTTAAGTGTGTTTTGCTTGTTTTTATTATCTAATTTCAAATCCTTATTGCACAACTATAATAAAGGGATATTCCAATCATCACTAATATTATGGAATAATGTATAAAAAATTAAGGTTGGTTTTATCCAAAAATTACTTGATTTTATAATTATACTTGAGTTTGGATTGTAAGGTTATTGAATTATTTGATAGTTTTTTAACATCATACTATCATACCCATTTTTCGTTTGTAACTCATTAAAAATGCTTATATACAAGCTATAATTTCATGATGGATAATATAAATTCGAATTAAAATATAATAAAAATGATGTTGTTCAAAAACATAATCAAATTAATCCATATAAATATTTTTTTATATTTTAAATTTCAAATAAATTAGTAACTGTTATTTAAATGTCATAATATTTATTATGTGTTTTAATTTCCTTTAACGAAGTGTAGGAACTTTGTTATATATGGATAAAATCTAGATAACATTATTGAGGAATACACCTTAGTATGATAAGGGTTTGTAGGAGTTTTTAGATTTTTCAATTTCCAATTGATCCGTTGATGGGACAATAAGATGTATATGCCCTAAATGTAAATTTAGAAGACGGTTGAAGATACATGAAGTTTATGAGAACTTTATATTGAATAAATTCCCTGATAAATATTTTTTTTGGATTTGCCTTTGAAAATTGAATGTTACAGAAAGTTTGAGCATTGATATCAATCAACAGAATGAGCTCCCAAATTCGTCGACAATGGACAATGAAATGTAGAACCTTATAAATGGTGCTTTTGACATTTTAAGGAAATATTGTTAGGATCAAAACATATCTGTACAATGAGTTGATGGTGATATGAATAGTAAATTGATAAATGATGTTTATGGGACTATAAGACAAACAAATCAAGATTGTAACATATCATTTAATCCTCCTCTTGATTCTATAAAGACTAATGTAAGAGATAACTTCACTGAGTAGACAAATTTTTTTCATGATTTAGTTGATGATGGAAATCAGGAGTTGTATGCAGGATGTTTGAAATATTCAAAACTTTATTTTCTACTGAAGTTTTACCATATCAAATGCCTATGGAAAATTACAAATAAGGTGATGTCCATGATATTGGAATTTTTGTGTGACACATTTACTAAAGCTAAGATCCTTAAGTATTTTTATGATATGAAAGAATTTGTTAACAATCTTGTTCTGAATTATACAAAAATAAATTCTTGTCAGAATGATTGTATGCTTTATTTGGGAGAGGATTCAAGTAGATAGGATTGAAAAAAATGTTTATCTTTTAGATGGTAGTCAATGGGTGATGTTGGAAGTCTAAATAAACATATTACTATGAAGAAGAAGAAAAATAATACACTTGAAAAATATTTTTCTTTACTTCCCTTTAAAACCTCGATTATAAATATTATTCATGTCATCAAAAACCGTCAATCACTTGAATTAGTATTCTATTGATAATAACAATGATGGGTTAATGCGACATCTAAGAGATTTGAATTTAGAGAATACATTTGATTCATTACATTCATATTTCTCATATGATCCTAGGAATGTGTGATTGGGATTGACTCCTGATAGATTTAACCCATTTGAGACTTTGAGTACTAGTTATAACATTTGGATAGTTATTTTTATACCTTAAAATCTACCTCCATAGACGTGTATTCAACAAACATATTTTATAATTTCAATGATTATTATTGAATTTTTTTTTCCTGGAAATGATATTGATGTAAAATTTCATCCTCTAATTGAAGAATTATAGGAGTTATGGAGAAACAATGTTGAGACATATGATGCATCTTCTAGAAAAATGTTCAAAATGAATGTTACTCTAATGTGGATGATTAGTGACTTCCCTATACTTGGGTACTTATCTAGTTGAAACAATTACATGGGTTTTCATCGTCCTATTTGTAAATTTGATTTTGATCCCAAATGACTACCTTACAGTACAAAATGGTGATTTTTGTGTTATCATAATTTTCTTGATGAATCTCATATATTTCAGTTGAACAAGTCAAAATTAAATGGGTATATTGATCATAAACCACATACAAAGTTGTTGATAGGTTTTAAAATATTTTCACAACTAGTAAATGTTGAAATAGAATTTGGGAAGGTGAATCATTTGAATAATAGTAGAAAATAAGTTCAAAGCGCATCATCAGTTGAAATCAGAACATAATAATGGAAGAAAAAAGTATATTATTCAAAATTCCATACTGGGAATTTAATTTTTTTCATCATAATCTTTATGTTATTCATATTGAGAAGAATGTTTTTAAAAATTTGATCTTCACATTACTTAATGATCATAGAAAACTGAAGTACCATCTAAATTCTTGGAAGGACTAAAAAAAATGAATATAAAGAGTGATCTATAGTTATATGAGATTGGAAAGTATGATAAATTTTTTTTTCAATAAAAAATAGGGATAAATATACATTCCTTATAATTTTAAATCACATGAAAGTATCTGATGGGTATTCAATTAACATCTCAAGGTGTGTTGACTTAAAGTATCATAGGTCACATGGATTAAAAATTCACGATTCACATATTCTATTACAATAGTTACTACCATTGTAAATGCGTACATTATTGACTAAAAAGATTACTATAGTTGTACTTAAGAAAACACATTATTTAGACTACTATGTGAGAAAAATATACAAATAAATAAGCTTAAAAAGCTTTAAGATAAATTTTCACGGAAACTTTGAGCAATGGATATGATCTTTGCTTCATCTTTTTTTACTTTCATGATGCATTTAACTATGAATTTGGTCAAGGAAACTAAATTAGGAGGCCCATTACATGATTGATGGATGTATCCAATTGAGAGGTACTTTATTTATCAATTTTTAATCTTAAGTAAACCATTTCTACACTTCATTAAATATATAACAATGTTTTATTAATTTTATTTCATAAATAGATTGGTCATTTAAAATCATATGTGAAAAATAAAGCTCAACCTGAAGGCTCTATTTATAAATTCTATTTATTAGAGGAGTGTATTACCTTTTGTTATAGATACTTAGATGATATTGAGATAATATTCAATTAAGATGAGCATGTTAATGATATATCTACTCAATCTCAACTACACAGGAAATAAAAAATCTTTCCTATTATTGGCTGATCAGTTGGGAGGATCTAAAATATTACACTAACTGAAATGGAATTATTACAAGAACATAGATATATGATAATGAATAGTGAAATTTCATATTAATTTATTGAATATATCATGATGCAAATAAATAGATGTAGGATATTTCAAACAAAAAATGAGAAAGATATAACAAAAGCTATTAATAAAGATATTTTAGAATGATTTTCATGCCATGTAAGTTCATAAATACTACAATAAAATGGATATTAAGTTGACACATATATTTTATAAATATAATAATATATATTACTTTTTTTATATCATGAATAATAATACTCGAGTTGAGTTTTTAGAATATTTGAAGTTTATGGCTCGTGGTCCTCTAAAATAGGATAGAACGTTTGATGCTTATAATGTGAGTGACTTCAAATTTCATAAAGTCGATTGGGAAGTGGGTTTAAAAACAAAGAATAGTGGTATATTTATAGTTTACTAATTAGGATACTATGGAAATTTTATTGATATTATCGAATTAAACTAAAATAGTCATTTTTAGTTGTTCTATTCAAATGCTAGTGGGTCGATATTACTAGGGGTACTAAAAGAGATTCCATACAATTTACTTATGTGAAATTCTCTCACATGATGGATGTTGGTGAAAATGAAGTATATAATCTGCATGTCTTCTCATTTCAAGTGGAAATTGTATATTATTTGGAAGATTTTGTGTATGAAGGGTGTAATGTAGTTGTTCACATAAAACAAAGAGACTTATATGATATGGGTGAGGAAGTGGAAAATTAAACCTCTGAAATTTAATCCCATAAACAATGAGAAATTGAATTATTTTTCCATCATTATATTGAAAATGTTAGTTTTGTAAGGGTAGATGAAGTTGAATAAGTAATGATAGAGTAGGATAATAACATGATTGAAGGACAAAATAATTTTATGTGTAGTTATCCATTAACTTATCAAATCACCTATGTAAAATATTACTCATTTACAACACTGTGGATCCATTATCATATTTAAATTAATTTTTATGCATGATTTGTTTAATTTTGAAATAATAAATGTTATATTTGTTTGTATGTTTATTAATTAATTAACATACCTATGTATATTTTTTTTTCAGTACTGTGCATATGTTATCATTTCTAAATTCATTTTATTACCTAAATATTTTGAAATATATATTCTAAAGTTGTTTTTACTTGTTTAAATGATAGGAATTCCAAATAAGATGCAATTCACTATTCATAGTTGACTCCTAGTTGGTGTTCCTCTAACCATACATACATCATTAGTGTTACCTAATGATCCCTTGGGATCCCTCCATATAACATCTAGGATTCTATCTATTTTCCTCCCATTAGTGTCTTCCACACCCTCCATCTCCCTTCCATTAGCGTCTTCCACACCCTTTATCTCCCTCTCATCAACATTTGGAACACTACCTACTAATTCATCAGGTTCAACACATGATGACTCTATAACGAGAGAACATGTGGTCACTCCTATATATTTATGAGGATATTGGAGGGTGATATTTATATATACAAATTTTAATGTGAATAAATTTATTTCACTTTTTTATATTAATAACCATTTTTTCATAAAATATGGAAATGATGTTACCACCGAGACAAATATTAATAGTTTATATGTGTGTAATATAAATGGATTGAAGATAGTTTTCCCCTTACATTTTTATAGGGTCCCCACAAATGATGTTGTGGGAATATTTTTCCAGATTATAGGCTAGGATACAAAGATCATTGGTTTTTAGAAATCATTGGTTTAATTATATCAAAAGATGACAAGATGTGTCCCCGATGACATTACGCAGATGGATGGTTTAAGTGAGTAGGTAAATAACATAATTTCATAATCATTTAACACATAAAATTTTTATTGGTTTTAAGTTGAAATTTAAATATAAAAAACTGTTTATTTTTCAAGAAAATTTTCATAAAGGTGATAGAATAAGGGAGTGAAAACAGAGATATAGATAGATATAGTATCGATCTTAGTTCATTAGGGAATGATGAGGCTTGAATTTGGATTTATGGTGGTGTTGTGTAACTAAAATCATGAAAAAAGAAAAAAATTATATGGTGATTGAGAAACCATGTTTTGGTTTGAGGTAGGGGATATATGTATTTCTCTTCCATTACATGAAATCTATATGCTTGGTTGATTTTCCATGTTTTCTTATAATGTTTCCATTATACTCATTATTATTATCCACTTTTAGGTTATTTTTTAAATGATTCCATTTAAAGTCATCCATTATAGTTTGATGACTTTTTCCCCATTCTTTCGGTAGAGTAAATGGATGGGAATAGTCTTAGGAAGTCAGGAGTTGGTGTAGAATTTTTGATGGATGGTGGGTACCTCTTATTGGGGGTTTGTGTTGGGAAGTTGTTTTATTTCCTTTCTTCTATTGAGACTAATAAAAGTATATGATATTGTTATATATTAATAATTGGGAAGAGTGTGGTAAAATAGAAAAATATGGGGTGTGCAATGGATATGATTAGTTATAAATGTTGTGAAATGAAGTTTAGGTTTCTATAGATATAGCGGGGTTATGTGATTATGTGGTGGTATGTAGTGATGTGGTAATATTGTGGAATGTGGTTATATGTAAGCATGGATGAATTTGAAAAACGACGAGTCTGTTGATTTTATAAGAACTTTTTTTTTGATTTAGTGGTGGATTTTAGCTTTTTGATAAGGTCTTTTATTCATTGTTATTTAATCTTACTTTATGATATTTCTAATCCATTGATTTCAAATTTTATTAAGGTTTATTGTTGATTTATTTAGTTTTATTTTTGGTTTTAGAATTATGTTTTAGTTTATAATATTTTATTTACAGTTGATATGGTTAACATATTGGCATGAGTTTTATTGATGGTTCTATGGTTAAGGGTTAGTATTTTATTGGTTTTTTTATCTATTTGGTATTTTTTCTAGGGTTGCAGCTTTTGTAGATTTTTTTTAATAGAAATAAATATTGGTAGTTTAAACCATCTCTATATATGGTAAAAATATTTTTATTGGTGGATTAAATCACTATAAAACCCTTGATAGTTTTGAGAGAGATAACCACTACTAAAAATTAAAATAATCACCGCTTATCGTTTCACAACACTTACTAGGAACCATCACTAAATGGGTGAAATCGATGCTAATTAGTTTCCAACACCAAATTTTTTGGTGGTTCACCAAAAATACCATAGAACCATTTGGAGGTCATTTAAACTACTTCCAAACTAAAAAAACCCACCACTAATCTCCTAATTTTTTATAATGATACAATCATAGTAGAAATAGTCCCTTAATTATAGCATCCCGCCTTTTTATAACATAAAATTTCATTACATTACACATAACTGAGGATCTTTAAGGTCTAGTGTCTTGGAAACCAGGAACATAATACATGAAAACAACATAAAGCATTCTTCTTAAACACTTGAAAGTCTTCTCCTTAAGTTCATCCTAGGTTCATTACCGCATCTCATAACCTGGGGACATACATCACAAGAAAGGGTGAGCAGAAGGCCCAGTAAGGGAAACAAGAGGAACATTTTACATGTGAACTTGATATACTTCAATAAGGATATGAAAAGAACTTTAAGGCATGAGAAAGAAATCATGAGTCATTTCATAATAAAAATAACATTTTTCATAACTTGAAAATGTGGCTACATAATTTAACATATACAATCATGAACATATCACCAAGGTCCATCCCCAAGGTGTCATTTGAAAATTACCAAGGTTATTCACCAAGGTATCGTGAAAATTGTAATCTCTAGTGGCTACATCATTACCCAATGCATTGGAGCGCTATCAGGGCGCACCCTTAAATTTGCCTTTATTATCATGTGAGCCACATATATAATCATCAAAAATTTCATAAATAACCCATATAGCATAAAATAAATGGGTTTCATTTCATAATCATAACGTTTTAAAAACTGCTTTAAAGACATGATCTTTACGTCACTTTAAACCCACGGAAAGGGAAAGCGGGTCTCATGTATGTAAATCCAAGAATTTAAAATGGAAAATTTTGATACATATGTGAATACCCTTTTATAAATAAGATCTTTGAGTATTCACTTTATAACATAAAATAATTTTTGAGAAAAGAGAGAGGCATTTTGAGACGAAAATTCTGCAGCATAACGGCTATGTTTCGGGGTTTTAGAAAACATTGAAATGAGAGGGTACATGGGTCACCCACTCATAAATGATCCATAAAACATTAGGGTGACAGAATAAGAAGGATATATGGACATGGTAATGAAATTTTAGGGACATACCATTTGAAATGAAAAACATGGAAGGAAAAAAAATTAGATTTCTCTTATGAAAATTCAGCAGCCTAACGTCGTCACTTAAACTTCAATAAAAATGAATTGACAAGATCAAATAGGGTCTCTCATAATATGATCATAAGAGATCAGTATGATAGATATAGATATCATACCCCAACATAATAAAAAGGAACTTGAAATACTTGACATGAAAATCGAACTTGAAAAATGAGAAGGGTGAAAGAATCCCTTAAAAATTCGGCAGCCTAACGGCGTCACTTAAACTTTCATAAAACGAAATGATGAGAGTAATAGGGGATCTCTCATCATATAAACATGAAGGGAAGTAAGAGGAATATAAAAGAACATCCTCTCACATAAAAACATGGAGCATAAAAGGAATGACATAAAAGTGATTACATGAAAAGAAAGAGAGGGGTCGAATCCCTTACCTTAAAATGTGACTCTTGAAACTCAAAGTTTTGGACCTTGAGGGCTTGGGGGCACCTTGGGAGGACTCTTGGGAGGTAAGGAGACCAGAAATTCGTTGTGGGAGAGTTGGGATTGAAAACTAAAGGAGGAAAGGGTGGGTATTTATAGGGAAAGTGAGGGGACAAGGCATTAATGGCCAAGGGACACCTCATTAGTGGTTTTGGCAAAACCATGGGCTTGCCCATGGTATTTGCCCATGGTATTGGAAACTTGGGACACCTCATACCTTATCTTACTATTCATAATTCGAACATATTGAATATATACTTAATACATCATTTAATGATGTCATTAAACACCCGTAACTTAAAAACTATATTTTCACTATTCATCGAAAATTCAACTTTCTCAGAATAATCCCAAAATTTCACCTTAACCAAATATCAATGCTCTGATTTCAAAAATGAAATCCATTTTATAAAAATAATTTTCTAAATATTTTTAATTTAATTTTTAAATAAAAACACTATTCATCGAAAATTCATTTTTTTTCAGAAAAATCCCCAAAAATTACCTTAACATAATATCGATGCTCTGAGTTCAAAAATAAAGTCCTTTTTATAAAAATAATTATATAATTATTTTTAATTAAATTTTTAATTAAAGAACACTATTCACCCGAAAAAAACTAATACTTGATTAATCATTTATGAAACCGTTATTTACCCATTTTATTGAACCACATTACTTAATCTAGATGTCTAAATTATATTAAAACTTTCTTTGAGTGAAATTACTAATCCATTTGGTCACATTACTAATCCTAAGCGTAAAATCACTATTCATAATTTACTATTCATCAAAAATTAAGTTGATCTTATTAGACTCCAAATTCCTTACTGAACACTTTTGTAGAAGACCATTTTTTGAAAATCATTACTCATCATTAGTTATTTAGGGTTTTCATAAATATTTTAAAATATCCCTTTTTCCCAAAATTCATCAATAAAATACATCCTAAAATTATCCGGACAAAAGAAATTCCACAAACATCACTAAAGGAAGAGATCTCAATTTATTCACCCGAAAGGATTACACAAGGAAGCTAGGGTCTCGTCACATAGCCCCTTATAACACCGACATAAAACCTAAGTGTAAGGTGTGCTATGGTGAGAGAATCTGAGGGAGGCTCAGATAACATTGCCCTAGTAGTAATCTCTACTAACTTGAACTTCTCCCGTAGGCATTTCCGTTCAAGCTTGACATGCTGGAGTTCGGCTTGGGCTTGGTCCAAAGTGAAGCCCACAGATGCTACCTCCTTCCCAAGCTCTGATAAGTGGGCTTCATAAGGGTCAAGTCTACTGGATGAAGCCATCGACTCCTCTTTCTGCATTAACCATTAACATCTTATTAAATCATTAAGATTAAGTTAATATATTACTCAAAAAGATTGGGTCATTACATTCTTCCCCCCTTAAGAAATTTCATCCCCGAAATTTATACTTGAGGCCTAGTCGAAAAGGTGAGGGTACTTTTGATTCATTGTTTCCTCAGGCTCCCAAGTCGCTTCTTCATATTTATGATTCCTCCACAACACTTTCACAAGGTGGGTAGTCTTGTTTCGTAGGACCTTGTCTCTACGGTCCAAGATCTCCACTGGCTGCTCCTCATAAGAGAGGTCATTTTCCAGTTGTACCACCTCTGGGTTTAGTACATGCGAAGGGTCGGGTATGTACTTCCTCAAGAGAGATACATGGAAGACATCATGAACTTGAGCTAGGTTTAGTGGAAGTTCTTGACGATAGGCCACTGATCCTATGCGATCAAGGATTTCATAGGGGCCAATGTACCTAGGGCTGAGCTTCCCTTTCTTCCCAAACCGCATGACTCTCTTCCATGGAGAAATTCGAAGGAAGACTTTGTCACCAACACCAAACTCCAAGTCCCTTCGACGATTGTCAGCATAGCTCTTCTGCCGACTCTGAGCAGCCTTTATGTGTTGTTGGATGGCATGAACCTGTTCTGTCATTTCTTGCACAAGATCAGGCCCAAGAAGCTTTCTCTTACCAGTTTCATCCAAAAAAGTAGGAGTTCTACATCGCTTCATAGGGTGCCATCTGAATACTCGAATGGAAGCTGTTGTTGTAGGAGAACTCAACTAATGGGAGGTGTTGATCCCATCCACCTTTAAATTCCATTGAGCATAATCTCAGCATGTCTTCGAGTGTCTGAATAGTCCTTTCAGATTGGCCATCAGTTTGAGGATGATAGGCCGTACTAAAATTCAATTCAGTATTCAGAGCATGTTGAAGACTTCTCCAGAATTTTGATGTGAATATTGGGTCACGATCAGATACGATGGATAGTGGTACCCCATGCAGCCTTACCACTTCCTTCACGTATATCTTGGAAAGCTGATCCAGAGAGAAATCTTCCCGAATAGAGATAAAATGGGCTGTCTTGGTGAGACGGTCCACAATAACCCATATCGCATTGTTTCCTTTGGATGTTTTCGGGAGACCAGTTACAAAGTCCATAGTGATATTATCCCACTTCCATACTGGTATGGGTAGCGGTTGTAATACCCCCTTAGGAAGTTGTCGTTCTTCCTTTACTTGCTGACACACCAGGCTCCTTGTAGTGTAATCGGCAATCTCCCTCTTCATGTTATCCCACCAATAATGATCACAAAGGTCTCTATACATCTTAGTGCTTCCCGGATGTATAGAGAAAGTAGAGCTATGAGCTTCATCCATCAGTTCTTTCTTTATCTCCGGGATAGATGGAACACATAGTCTTGTACGAAATTTCAATACACCTTCTTGATCAATATTGAAATCAGGGAACTTCCCATCCTTTACAGCCTCAAACTTCTCCTGCATCAAAGGATCTTCTTTTTGAGCCTTCTTGATATTCTCTAGTAATGAAGGTTGATAAATCATTTGGGATAGGGTTGATGATGTCCCTTTCCTTATAATTCCCATGTCCAGTTTTACTAGATCTTTAATCAAGGGATCTCCTAAGATCCTCATTGTTGCCAGAACAACAGGATCTTTCCTGCTTAACGCATCCGCGACTTTGTTTTCTCTTCCAGGGTGATAATGTATTGAACAATCATAGTCTTTAATAAGCTCCAACCATCTCCTTTGTCTCATGTTCAATTCTTTCTGTGTGAAAATATACTTTAGACTTTGGTGGTCAATGTATATATCACATTTCTCCCCATAAAGATAGTTCCTCCATATCTTTAGAGAAAAAACAACTGCCGCCAGCTCTAGATCATGCGTAGGATAATTTTTCTCATGAATCTTCAACTGTCGAGATGCATAAGCAATTACCTTTTCATTTTGCATGAGGACGCACCCAAGCCCTTTCAGAGATGCATCGCTAAAAATAACGAATCCTTCTCCGATAGAGGGTAGTGTTAACACAGGTGTAGTAACCAATCTCTTCTTCAGCTCTTGGAAACTTTCCTCACATTCCTTTGTCCAGATGAACTTAACCCCTTTTCGAGTCAACTTGGTTAGTGGATTATAAAGCCATGAAAAGTTTTTCACAAACCTCCTATAATATCCCGCTAAACCAAGGAAACTACGAATCTCAGTTACTATTGTGGGTTGAGGCCACTCCTCCACAACCATTGTCTTTGCAGGGTCAACTGAGATTCCTTCATTGGTTACGATGTGCCCCAAGAAAGCCACTTGTTGTAACCAAAACTCACACTTGCTGAACTTCCCAAAGAACCTCTGCTTCCGTAGAGTTTTCAAAATAACCCTCAGATGATCTTCATGCTCCTCACGACTTTTTGAATATATCAAAATATCATCAATAAAAACTACCACAAAGTTATCAAGGTAGTCCTTAAAGACTCTATTCATCAAATCCATGAAAATAACAGGAGCATTAGTCAAGCCGAAAGGCATAACAGTAAACTCATAATGCCCATATCTTGATCGGAAGGTAGTCTTTGTAATATCTTCCTTCTTCACCCTCAGTTGATGATAACCAGATCGAAGGTCAATCTTAGAGAAGAATTGAGCCCCACGAAGTTGGTCAAATAAATCATCAATTCTTGGAAGAGGATATCTGTTCTTCACTGTGATCCCGTTCAATTCTCTATAATCAATGCATAGCCGCATTGATCCATCCTTCTTCTTCACAAAGAGAACTGGTGCTCCCCAAGGAGACACACTCGGTCGGATAAACCCCTTCTCCAACAAGTCTTGGAGTTGTTTCTTTAACTCTTCTAGCTCCACATTTTCCATTCTATACGGAGTCTTTGATATCGGTTGAGACCCAGGTACGAGTTCAATGGAGAACTCTACCTCTCTTTCTGGGGGAGGTCCAGGTAACTCCTCAGGAAATACATCCATGTATTCCTGAACAATCGGAACATCTTCTATTTGTATGATCCCTTTTCCTTCTTCATCATTACCGATTAACTCCATAAAGAAAGCTATAAGAGGTGCTTCTAGATAGGGATCAGTTCGGGATATCTCTCCTTGGAAGATAACTGTAGGTCGTTCATTCAATACTACTGAGATTTCCTTACTTCTACATTTGATCTTAGCATTATACTTTGAGAGCTATTCCATCCCTAGTATACCGTCGAATTCCAACATGGGAATGACTACTAGATTTGCGATAAGATTGTGCTCACTAAAGTAAACACTAGAGTCTCTAAACACTGTTGATGCATGGATAATCCCACTTGGAGTCTTGACTGACAACTCTACCTCAAGCAATTCGGGGATTGATTCTATATTCTTTGCAAACTTGGAAGAAATAAAGGAATGCGTAGAACCAGAATCAAATAAAGTACTTTCTAGTTTTGAGAGGACGACAAGAGTACCTGCTACCACATCGTTCGGAACTTCAACTTCAGTTGTTGTGATAGCGAAAGCACGACCTTTCTCCCTTGGCCTCTGCTGAGGTTGATGGTGATTCCCCTCCACCGCCCTCGGATTTGGACATTGATTAGCAAAGTGCCCAAGCTGTCCACACTTGAAGCATGTGACTTCGGGTAGGGCCAGAACCATCTTTCCTCTGTCGTTGGTGTTGGGAAGTTGAGGCTTCACATCACTACGAAAATTCCGAGAAATATGGCATTCTTTTCCACACCTATAGCACTTACCACTTCCGATCAAGCATTTCCCCGAATGCTTATTCCCACATTTATTTCATGTGGCATGTTGCATATGCTTTCCTCCTCTTTCCTGATCAAAACTTCTTCCCAGGCTTGGTTCTAGAGTTCTCTTCTTCTCATTAGATTTGTGAGACCACTGTGTCTCCCCAAACTATAGTTCAACTTTCATAGCACTTCGAACAATTTCTTCATAGCTATCATAGTCCCTGTTGGCTAGATTCTTCCGTAGATGAGGTCGTAGTCCACCAAAGAATATATCAACCTTCCCATTAGGGTCCATGAAGAAGCTTGAGGTATAACGGGAAATCCTTGTGAAGTTCATCTCGTAGGTTCCAACTGATTTATTCTCCTTTTGCTTCAGCTCGAGAAATTCTTTCTCCATTCTTGTTCTCATCGAACGAGGGAAATACTTATTAAAGAATATTCCCCGGAACTCTTCCCACTCCATAGATTCCATCTCTCCTCGTGGCTTCGTGTTTTTGATCAGTGACCACCACTGATCAGCTTCTCCCTCTAGGCGGTAAACAGTAAGGGTGACTTTTTCTTATTCCTAACAATGAAGTACATAAAAGATCTTTTCAATGGAGCTTATCCATTGTTCCGCAACCAAAGGGTCAGTAGATCCAATGAATGTTGGTGGTCGTTGGCGCATGAAGGACTCAACAGAAATTTGTTCCCTTCGTGGTGAGATCGGCCTCTCAGCTTGATTCAAGTTATTACTCATAACTTGAGTCAGTTGGTTCATCATTCGTAAGAATGTTTCCATTCCGGCTTCCATTGGAGGGTCGTCAGCACATGGTGTATTGCGGTCACCATCGGCACGGTTCCTCCTATTGCCCTCCATTTTCTAAAAGAATAAAACCTTAGTGAGAAACTTATTTCATTTATTAATCTTTTAACTAATACTTCATGCTTAGACAATTACACTTTTCTATAATTCCTTCATAATGATTCATAAAAAGCTTGTGATTAACCAAACATATCCCCTGAGAGTGTCGTAACCAAGAGTGCAGCAAGGCCCGTTATTGTACACCAGTTCCCGTTCGAGTCTAGCTCAAAGCGGTGTTTTCGGGTTTTACCCCTATGTACATCTGTGCCAGAGCCACCTCTACCTGCTCGTATCCAGACAGGGATGTATTTGTTTGATAAACCACTTACTCAATACTTACCAAAATACCAGGAAGTTTTCCTATATTTAAACTTTTCTATAGGGTTCTTCCTAAAGTTTTTATATCCTAATTTCCACAAATAACTAAACCATCCTTTGATACCAACTATAGCATCCCGCCTTTTTATAACATAAACTTTCATTACATTACACATAACTGAGGATCTTTAAGGTCTAGGGTCTTGGAAACCAGGAACATAATACATGAAAACAACATAAAGAATTCTTCTTAAACACTTTAAAGTCTTCTCCTTAAGTTCATCCTAGGTTCATTACTGCATCTCATAACCTGGGGACATACATCACAAGAAAGGTTGAGCAGAAGGCCCAGTAAGGGAAACAAGAGGAACATTTTACATGTGAACTTGATATACTTCAATAAGGACATGAGAAGAACTTTAAGGCATGAGAAAGAAATCATGAGTCATTTCATAATAAAAACAACATTTTTCATAACTTGAAAATGTGGCTACATCATTTAACATAGACAATCATGAACATATCACCAAGGTCCATCCCCAAGGTGTCATTTGAAAATTACCAAGGTTATTCACCAAGGTATCGTGAAAATTGTAATCT
This sequence comes from Viscum album, assembly GCA_963277665.1. NCBI lineage: Eukaryota > Viridiplantae > Streptophyta > Magnoliopsida > Santalales > Viscaceae > Viscum > Viscum album. The sequence continues at coordinate 1,417,829,039 of OY728120.1, forward strand.
CTAGTGGTTACATCATTACCCAATGCATTGGAGCGCTATCAGGGAGCACCCTTAAATTTTCCTTTATTATCATGTGAGCCACATATATCATCATCAAACATTTCATAAATAACCCATATAGAATAAAATAAATGGGTTTCATTTCATAATCATAACGTTTTAAAAACTGCTTTAAAGACATGATCTTTACGTCACTTTAAACCCACGGAAAGGGAAAGAGGGTCTCATGTATGTAAATCCCAGAATTTAAAATGGAACATTTTGATACATATGTGAATACCCTTGTAGAAATAAGAGCTTTGAGTATTCACTTTATAACATAAAATAATTTTTGAGAAAAGAGAGAGGCATTTTGAGACGAAAATTCTGCAGCATAACGGCTATGTTTCGGGGTTTTAGAAAACATTGAAATGAGAGGGGACATGGGTCACCCACTCATAAATGATCCATAAAACAGTAGGGTGACAGAATAAGAAGGATATATGGACATGGTAATGAAATTTGAGGGACATACCATTTGAAATGAAAAACATGGAAGGAAAAAAAATTAGATTTCTCTTATGAAAATTCAGCAGCCTAACGGCGTCACTTAAACTTCAATAAAAATAAATTGACAAGATCAAATAGGGTCTCTCATCATATGATCATAAGAGATCAGTATGATAGATATAGAGATCATACCCCAACATAATAAAAAGGAACTTGAAAGACTTGACATGAAAATCGAACTTGAAAAATGAGAAGGGTGAAAGAATCCCTTAAAAATTCGGCAGCCTAACGGCGTCACTTAAACTTTCATAAAACGAAATGGTGAGAGTAAGAGGGGATCTCTCATCATATAAACATTAAGGGCAGTAAGAGGAATATAAAAGAACATCCTCTCACATAAAAACATGGAGCATAAAAGGAATGACATAAAAGAGATTACATGAAAAGAAAGAGAGGGTTCGGATCCCTTACCTTAAAACGTGACTCTTGAAACTCAAAGTTTTGGACCTTGAGGGCTTGGGGGAACCTTGGGAGGACTCCTTGGGAGGTAAGGAGACCAGAACTTAGTTGTGGGAGAGTTGGGAGTGAAAACTAAAGGAGGAAAGGGTGGGTATTTATAGGGAAAGTGAGGGGACAAGGCATTAATGGCCAAGGGACACCTCATTAGTGGTTTTGGCAAAACCATGGGCTTTCCCATGGTATTTGCCCATGGTATTGGCCACTTGGGACACCTCATACCTTATCTTACTATTCATAATTCGACCATATTGAATATATACTTAATACATCATTTAATGATGTCATTAAACACCCGTAACTTAAAAACTATATTTTCACTATTCATCGAAAATTCAACTTTCTCAGAATAATCCCAAAATTTCACCTTAACAAAATATCAATGCTCTGATTTCAAAAATGAAATCCATTTTATAAAAATAATTTTCTAAATATTTTTAATTTAATTTTTAAATAAAAACACTATTCATCGAAAATTCATTTTTTTTTCAGAAAAATCCCCAAAAATTACCTTAACATAATATCGATGCTCTGAGTTCAAAAATAAAGTCCTTTTTATAAAAATAATTATCTAATTATTTTTAATTAAATTTTTAATTAAAAACCACTATTCACCCGAAAAAAACTAATACTTGATTAATCATTTATGAAACCGTTATTTACCCATTTTATTGAACCACATTACTTAATCTAGGTGTCTAAATTATTTTAAAACTTTCTTTGAGTGAAATTACTAATCCATTTGGTCACATTACTAATCCTAAGGGTAAAATCACTATTCATAATTTACTATTCATCAAAAATTAAGTTGATCTTATTAGACTCCAAATTCCTTACTGAACACTTTTTTAGAAGACAATTTTTTGAAAATCATTACTCATCATTAGTTATTTAGGGTTTTCATAAATATTTTAAAATATCCCTTTTTCCCAAAATTCATCAATAAAATACATCCTAAAATTATCCGGACAAAAGAAATTCCACAAACATCACTAAAGGAAGAGATCTCAATTTATTCACCCGAAAGGATTACACAAGGAAGCTAGGGTCTCGTCACATATCCCCTTATAACACCGGCATAAGACCTAAGTGTAAGGTGTGCTATGGTGAGAGAATCTGAGGGAGGCTCAGATAACATTGCCCTAGTAGTAATATCTACTAACTTGAACTTCGCCCGTAGGCGTTTCCATTCAAGCTTGTCATGCTGGAGTTCGGCTTGGGCTTGGTCCAAAGCGAAGCCCACAGATGCTACCTCCTTCCCAAGCTCTGATAAGTGGGCTTCATAAGGGTCGAGTCTACTGGATGAAGCCATCGACTCCTCTTTCTGAATTAACCATTAACATCTTATTAAATCATTAAGAGTAATTTAATATACTACTCAAAAAGATTGGGTCGTTACATTAATGATCTGGGCTCACTCACCATTATAATCATTATTATCTCATGAGATATCCATATTTACCCAATTTATTGGAGGGATATATAATTCTGGGCCCACCCATCACATAATGAAAATCATACATATGTGTTCCACAAGATCATAAAACATTCATCATATCATAACCCATGAAAAGGAAATGAGTTTCATAAGCATTTCAACATTTCATCATAATACAAACCATGAAAAATAAATGGGTTTCATAAAATTCTCATCACCATAAACAATCTATAAAAATAATAAGGATGTAATAATTGAATCAAATCCCCAACAAATCAAAAGTAACATTAACATATTTTATCATAGATAAAAAATTCCTTTATAATATTACTTGGAATATTTCTTGAGGAAAATAATATTTTCATGTTAAAATCACTTATTTAAAATATAAAAAATTTCCAAAATATTATGGAAAATATTTTATTTGAAAATAATCATGTAAACCTATAAATTAATATTTAAATAATTTATCAGTCATTATAGAGAGGAATTCTGTTCATGTCATGTATGTTAAAACAAATATTCCTTTCAAATTTTCAATAAAAAGTCAAAAGCGCCTTGTTTAGAAAATGATAAGAATATTAAATTTAAACCCTTATTTAAAAAGTGAATAATGGGTAAAAATGGATTTAAACAATCATATGATAATTTTAAAAACATTCTTGAATTTTTTGTAGAAAACTTGGATATGTAAGAAAAAATATTTTCAACCAAATTGAGAAATAAATTCGAGTTTCCTTAAAAAATATTCTTTTGGTATATTGAGTACTCAAATAGAATAAAATTAAATGAAAACATTTAATATCTAGAAATAACTATTGTATAATAAAATTAATATGGTTATTGAGAGTTATATCATAAACTTTCTTCATCATAGACTTAATCATAAACAATCTCGATAAATAATGAGATTGTAACATAAATCCCTTACCTCGAGTTTGACTTGCTTTGAAAGAAATTTAACCTATTTATAATAAATTTTAAATTTATTATAATTCTATAAAATATTAATTTATATAATTATAATATCATATATGATCCAATTATAATATTTTAACACCCATTTATTAATAACTCCTTATTAAAATTATTGTTTTCAGGTGTTAACTATTTCATTTTTTCATTAGAATTTTGGTTTGGTGGTTCTGGTCCTTATACTTTGATCATGGTTCCATCATATACATAATATAAATTATGATATAAATACCAAATATAATATATATATATATATATATATTTATATTCTTCTATAAAGGATATAGATAGAAAAATGAATTACACCATTCATAGAGATAGTTGACCGTACATACGCATGAACGCTGTTTTCACTTTTCGAAAGATGAAATAAAATAAAGGTAAATAATAATTTAACTTTAAAAAACAATTATTACATAATATATATCATATATATTCATTAAATATATTCTTATTACCAACCATGTTAAGCGTAAATGAAAAATGAATCACCTCACTTTGCGGAGGTGGTAGTCCACATGTATGCACGATCGACATTATCATTTTCCAATGGATAAGAAGGTAAGAAGGTATATATGATATTATAATTTCAAAATCATAATTATATAATTAATATAATATATAAACTTTAAACTCATCATAATAAATATCCACAAAATATGTGATGGAAAATGAATTGTATCGCTATACAGAGGCGGTAGTCCACACATACACACGAGCGATGCTTTCAATTCCCATTTGATGGAAAGAGGGTGTATAATGGAATTTAAATAATCATAATAACATTTAATTATATTTATTATAATAAATTTATTATTTTATGATGAATAACACAAATTTATAGGAGGTATAAGAAGAAATAAATTGAAAGAGGCCAGGTAGCAAGATTACCACTTCTTCGATATGCCTCCTTTATATCCCTTATTAAGGACCATTAGAATTGTCTTTTAAGAATACCATAACCTATAATTCGTGTCTATGTAAGTTTATAATATAAAAGGGTAGGGTTTGGTTGAGATATATGACTCAAATTGGTGTAAATAAAAGAGATAAGACGAGTACTTTTAAAGGACGGGAAAAGGCACACTTAGAATTACTTAAAATATTTAAATATAATTAAACTATTTCTCATGTATAATGATTCAAAATATATATTAATTAAAATAAAAATAGTATATTTTTGAAATATTACCATCCAATTAAATTTAGATAGGTTTTGGTTTCATTTTAAACCTTATCTTTTTGTTTAACCCCTAGGTTAACCAAGTTTAACATTAACCATGGTAATGAATTTTCAATATTAAAGAGTTATAATTTTACTCATAAGGTAAAAATAGATAATAATGGAAAAAGGGTGAAATTTTAAACTATTTAACAAGGGTATGTGGTCTATGTTCTTCCTCTAATAATTATACTAAATAATTTTATGAAGTGTAGGGAACATAAATATATGCATCCACCTACAAAAAAGACAATTTCAATAGCCAAATCAAGGGTGTAGAGATAATTCCCAAGTCTAATATGGATTTGGGAAGCAACAAAATCATCATAGATCACTTTACCTATAACTATACCAACAAGCCCTACTATTCAAACAACCATACAATTATCCTTACAACCAAGTATTCTAACCACCCATATTCTAGGAAAATAAACCTTTTGAGCATACCTCAACCAGTTTAGAACCACTAGTTCATAACCAACAAGGTTTAGAGGTTGAGGAGTTATGAAATGAAGTAAAAGAATTGAGGAATCTACTAAGAAGTATTATGGATATATTTTCTAAAAACCTAATAGAATTTCCAAATCAACCCATTCCAAACCCCAGGGGTTATGTGGTCCTAATAACTACTCAAAGTGGAAAAGAAATTCATCCCATTTACACACAATATTCCAAGAAGAACCAACATGACATTGAGGAGAAGGAAGCTGATGAATCTAAAAAGAACCCTGATAACCAATCCAAATAGAAAGAATAAAAGGAGTAAGAACAAAAATATAAAAAAAACCAAGAGATAGTGGAAACAACTTTTCAAAAAATATATTAGAGAAATGATAGACCTTACACTCCCATATCCCTCAAGAATGATTCATTCTAAGAAACTAAAATAGGATGGAGTTTAAAAGGAAATTATATAAACCTTTTAGAATATTGAAATAAACATACCATTACTTGATGATATCAAAAAATCCCAAAGTATACTATGTTACTTAAGTATTTTTTTACCAAAAAGAATAATTGAAGGACTTGAAAGGGTTAATTTAGGAATAATTTCTTCAGCCTTGATCACATCACAACTTCCTTTCATGTATCAAGATCTAGGGAAAATTTGCATCCCTTATACAATTGGATCTATGTATTTTAAAGATTATTTGTATGATCTTGGATCCTCTATAAATGTGATGACACATTCCATTTTTTATTCTTTGTATACAGGAGAACTAAATCCAACATGAGTGATCGTTAAACTTGAAAACAGATACATTGTATGCCCCATAGGAGTCTTGGATGATGTTTTAGTCAGAGTACAAAATCTAATCTTCCCAATTGACTTATATGTGCTAAATATGGAGGGTGATAAGACCTAAACACAATCACCTATTATCATAGGATGAACCTTCTTGAAAAAATCCAATACCATCATAAATGTATCTAAGGGGACTCTCACTATGGAATTTTGTGAGAAAATTTTCCAATTGAACATATTTGATTCTATGAAGTACCCAGAGGAGGATCATTCACTTTTCACACTGTCACAAACTAAAGAAGCTAATCCTAGTGAAAATTAGTTATGTTATAATAAATTTTGTCTTTAGAAAAATAATTAATATTTTAAAATTCTATTGAAAATAATTGGGAGAAACTTTAATTTTTTTCCACAACCTAGAATAAGGGGTAATTACTGAATTCTTTGATGGATTTGATTGTTTATTCAATAATGAAGAAACTGATATGTCATCTTGCGTGTTGGAATTTAAAACTATAGAGGTGAGAAATTTAAATATCATTTCATCCTTAGAACAAATGTAACACACCAAGGCTTTATAATATTTTCATAAATTTAATTTTGTTTCTATATTTCTTTATATGCAACACCATTTTAATCTTACACTACACACAACAATGAGTTGGCTTGCATTACATACAAGACTGAGTTTTACCGAATAACAGTATATTATTAAAATATTATTATTTAATATAATAAGATATAACCTAACCATTAAGTTGGAAGTTATGAATATTTTTAACTAAATTATGAAAATATATGGGTGAATTAATTGATTACAAATTAATTAGAAATTAATATAGGAATCAACTAAATATTTAGGAAATGTTTTTATAAAGAACTATTTTTATACTCCTAAAGTCATTTTATCCTAATAAATTAAATTGATTAAAATTAATGAATAATATTAATGTAATATATATTAAATAAAATATATTTTTTTCATTAATCTGATATATTTAATAGGTATAAGATAAGAACAAGCCCAATATTACACATAAAAACCTATATTTTTATAAAAGTAATTTTACCGCCTTTTAACGGTGAACCTATTTTAAATCCAATTTTGACACTTTTATATATTATATTTTGAAAAATAAACTTTTTATTTTAAATAATAATATATATATTTTTTTAATTTTTGGTATCTTTCTGATAAGTTTCATGTTTTGATGAATAGTGATAAAATATTGCATTTTAATTGAAAATAAATTTTTTATCTAAATAATTTAGTGTTAAATTATATTTTTAATTAATTTTAAATTATAATTAGATTAATTTTATATAATTTAATATAATTTAGTTCATTGGAATCAATTTTACATTGAATATGAATAAAAAATATTACAATCTTTTGTATGTTTTCACTTTAAAAACCCATTTTTTGTTCCGTCAACAAGATTAATTTTAAATTAATTACTGAAAAGTATATGTTATAAATTTTGAAAAATAGATTAAATATTTTTAATAAGTGGGTAAATATTATTAAAATAGGTTTATTTTATTTTTGGGAATATGAATAGTAAATTTAGTAATATTTTAATTACCATGATTAAGGGTAAATCAAGTAATTATGGGTAAAAATAATATTATAAAGACTATAAAATTACCCTAACACTTATACTAATTTAATTTTATGATTTTTTTCGACCAAAATAACAATTAGGAAGAAATTATAACCTTTTGAATCCACTTGGATGAGAGTATGACATTTATAATATTATATTCAAAGAAAAGCCAATTTTTTCACACTTTTTTTTTAACAATTGAAATATTTTTAATATGGGGTAATATAGGGGATATATTCAACTATAAATAGTATTTTGAAATATAAAATGTTTATATTTATTATGATAATTTTTTTTTAATTTTTAGATAAGAAATAATTAAATTAAATTTTTGCATAATGATGATGTAATAATTGTTTAATTAAAGGAAATATCAAATAAATGATATTAAAAATACTAAAATAAATATAATTTGAGATTATTAATGTAATAAATTAATTTTTTAGATTCATTTGACATGTTATTGGTGTTTTAGAAGAATTGGTTTGAATTTATCTTATTTTTATGATATTTTTAAAAAGTCATGTAATGAATAGTGTCAAAATTGACATTATTGATATTTTAAAATAAATAATATTTTATTAAATGATATAAAATTTATAAGAATATATATTTCATCCAAATGATTGGAATAAGTCTTAAAATTTCATCAATGACTCATTTATTGGTCTTTTAACATTTTATAGTTATTATATTAACCCTCAAAGTGTAAATTACATGATGTCATAGTAAGAGTTAAAAGGGTTAACTAAGAGTTAAAGTAAAAAGATAAGGGTAAGAATGTGACTTGAACTTGTATAATTTTTTTAGGAGTATTTAAACACATAATAATCTTATATTATAAATAACTCACTTTGGATCCATTTGGAATTGGAAATTAATTTATATTAATTTAATATTTTGAGATTTTCCAAAAGTGACCCTCACCTCAATTATAAAAGGGAACCTCCTCCCTCAAAAACTCACACCATTTTGAGCCCTACATATCAACCAAATCCTTACCATTTATATTAAAAAATTATTATCCAAGTTCTGGAGGTTTTTTTATCCCAAAATACATACCATAGACTTCTTAAGAAGAGATCTAAAGGAAGTCCACCGAAGAAGAGGTAATTATTTTTACTAACTCATTCAAGTTCATTTCTTATTATACTTCCTATTCATATGTTTTTCCATGATAAAGTAATAAATATATTATAATATATATGATGATATGTTATTATGGTTATGGGACAACCATATTCCATGATTTATCAATCCTATGAAAAATCAAAGCCCCACACGTGCATACGTACGACTTACCATCTCCACGCCACATTGTAATCTGTTTTTCATCACCACTTTACTTGGATGAGTATAATGATGGAAAAAATATATATATATGATAATTGTGAAATAATATTGTTTATTAAAAAATTAATATACAATAAACTTTCTTATCCTTTCACTTATTAAGGGAATAATAACGTCACTCATGTGTATATACGACCTACCGTCTCCACGACATGATGTGATTCATTTTCCATATCCAACATTCAAGAATGGATCTAAACATGTGTTTAATGAATAAATATTATATTTATAACATTAATATTATTCTGGAGATGTTATATATATATATATACTATTTAAAATAATCGATACTTACACGACAAAACATGTATAGGAGAATAAAGCACTTAACACCCAAAACAAGGGTAATAACAAAATATTATTAAAAAATGGGTGATAAGATGATATAATTAGAGAATATATGATAAAATAAATATGAATATGGTTCTTTTATAAATTAATTACATTATTTAAACCATTATACAAGAGGTTAAATCATATTAAACTAAAGTAAAACATAAGGTAAGATATTTTTGTCTCACTTTTATTTATGTGAGACACATGCCTTATACACTACCTGATTCTTCTGTGTGGTGTATATACTTCCCATGAGTTAATTTTATGTATATTATTATGAATATTATGTTATTTTCATATCCATATAATTTTACTTATTTTATGGAGAATACAATTCTACTGATTATAAAGAGGTGAGGTGTTATTTCACAATCTCATCGTTATTCAGGATTGTTTTTGTTTAAGCCTCCATTAGGGAATATTTGTCTTCCATGTTATTGTTTTATATTTTTTTTTTCAAAAATGTTTTTACTATTCTAAAATTATTGTTTAAATTAATTTTACACCTTTTTTACTTTTTATAAAAATCTTTAAAAGGAATCTTTGTGTCATTTTCTAAAATATAGTACTTTATGACTTTTCATACAAAAGTAAAAGGAATGTTTTTTAACTTATATGGAATGAAAGAAATTTCATGATCTCATGACACCCTAATGTTTTGAAGATTCCTCTATAAGTTTACAAGGTTATTTTCAAATAAAATATTTCTTTATAAATGCACGACCTTTCAATAAATGATTAAAAAGTGGCAAGGATTTTATCCTCTCACTTTTAATTCCATGAGATATAAGCCTTATTCAAAAATTATTTCTTATGTGTAGTGTATATATACTACCCTTTGATATATCATATCATAAATCTAATTATCTTAATGTATTAAAATTTTTAAAAGTGGTATGGGGAACTTTGATTTAAAATATTTTTTAAAATCTATTATTCGATATATAAAGAATGATTTGGATTGGTATGGAATGAGTTGTAGACCGTTTAAGGAAATCCCCTTGATGTATCGATAGTCTCATGAAGTGAATCATTCGGCCAAATAATATAGGTTTCTACTCGATATGATAAACCATATTGTGAAAGGTCCTGACAGTAAATGTACCATGTACCTAGGAAACATGACATCCAATAATTAAGCATTTCCTATTTTGAGAATTCAGTTATTATTATTATTATCCATGAGTTTATTTCTTTGATATTATCAATGGATACATTTCATTATCATATTATTTATTAAATGGCATGAGTTTTAGTTATTTACCATGTTGCATTGATTATTCCTCATCTATTTATTTAAATGGCATGTGTTCTTAATTATTTACCTTTCCATGTTGATTTATTCTCATTAATTAATTATTACTTCTAATTTACTTACCCCTGTTGATCATTTTATCTTACCCTTTTATTTGTTCTATTTTACATAGGTTATGAAGATGAAATTTTTGAATGAGTTCATGGATGAAAATTATTTTTATTTGTTATGTTTTATGTTTTAATAATGCAATAAGGGAACCATTTATGTATCTTGCTCTTCAAAACTACTAAACTGATTGGTCCTTTGAGATTTGATTCCTTGTAATCATGCTAGTGTAATAAAATAATGCACTGGCTCTAGTATTCTGGGGTCAGAGCATTATAGTTGGTATCAAATCAAGTTTAGTAGAGACCATGGTAACTAGATTTAGTAAAACATAGATTAGGTAACACAACCCATTGGTTTAGTATGTATGAAAAATTTATTTAAGTAATTATTCCTTTTCATTTTATAGAAAATTGTTAAAAGTTAAGGATAACCATTAGGGTTTATATGATCTTTAAATTTAAGGTAATTATGGGTATTTATATTATTGGGTATAAAAAATGAAACATATGAGATAACCTTTGTGGTTAAAAAATTTCTTTAAAGTTGAATATATTTAGGTTATTTTTTGAGGACACTTATCAAATTTTTGGATAATATTTTATAAAAAGGACAACTCACATGCCGAGTGACAACCCATCATATCCGGCAAGGCTGTGGGATTTGAACCCACAACTGAAGGGTGCATCGCCTACCACTAGCCTATGTGAATTCCCAATTAGTGTAACATTTTTTCAGTTAAACTATATAATGGATAAAAGTTATTTTGATTTTAGGGAAATTTTTTTATCAAATATATTACCCTGGGATTGGAAAATTATTTGGTGATTAAGTGATTACTATTATTTCAGAAGATGTTCACTATTTAGGGAACCTTATATGATCAAGATAAATAGAATACTATGGGATTTTATTTTAGAAGTAAAAATTGAATTATATTTTGGAATAATATATGATTTTATTATATAATTATAGCAATTCAGGTAATTTATGGAAATAGTTATCATATATTGTAGATTATGTGATTTAGGAAATTAAATTTCTAGTATAAGACATTAATAGTGATTAATTTTATTTGGAAGACTGAATGTTCAAATAATTTAGATTTTTGGGTTTCAATCTTAGTCTAGAATATTTACGAGGAAAGATAGTTATTTTTTTAATGATCCATGTTGAAATTTGTGTATTAATGTTTAATTTTGGAGATTAATGTTTTTTTCATCATATAAAGGTTTATTATTTTTGGGGAATTATATTATCTTATCCTAAAATTTTTGGTTTTGGTTAATGTATAAAGATTGTAGGAATAGATACTTATACTTTTATTAATTTTTTCAATCCATAGAAATTGATTTGAATTATCCAATCATGAAAAAAATTCATCTTAAGTACTTATCATTTGGAGAAAAAGATGATTTTGTGGTGGAAATTGATTAAAGTATGAAACTCTACTTTTCAAGTAAGTATGTTTACTTATGTTCTTAGTATAGGAAGTAAATGAGTTCCTTAACTCTAGGAAAAGTATTTTAAAATAAAAATGTTGTTTGTTTAATTTTCTTACTGATAAATAAATTTCCTCTTTAACTCATCACATATTTACGATCATGTGATGGTAGAATTTTTAATGATCATGTTCCCTATCATTCTCAATGAGAAAATGATAGTTATATTTCTCTTCTATATCCACGTTTTCACTAATATTATCCTATTATAAATCCTAGTTTTGTGGAGACCTTTACATTTCCTTTTCCATCTTAATAGAAATATGTGCTATTAACCCTATTTATGATGTGGGGTTTTAAACAATTATTTATTTTCAAATATCAAACCCTAGACTATCAAGATCAAGTTTAAATTGAAAGGATGCAATTTAATTAGGGTGGGTAGAATGTAACACCACAAGAATTTACAATATTTTCATAAGTTTATTTTTTAGCTTACTTTATAAGAAACACTATATTAATATTACACTACACACAACAATGAGTTGTCTTGCGTTACATACAAGGCTGAGTTTTACCAAACAATAATATATTATTAAAATATTATTATTTAATATAATAAGATATAAAATAGATGTTAAGTTGGTGGTTATGAATAGTTTTAACTAAATTATTAAAATATATGGTTGAATTCATTGGTTATAAATTAATTATAAATGAAAATAGGAACCAACTGAATATATATGAAATGTTTTTATAAAGAACTATTTTTATGGTCACAAAGTTGTTTTATCCTAATAAATCAAACTAATTATAATTAGTGAATGTTATTAAAGTAATATATATTAAATAAAATATTTTTTATATTCATTTGATATATTTAATAGGCATAAGATAAGAACAAACCCAATTTTACACCTAAAAACCTATATTTTTATAAAAGTAGTTTTACTGCCTTTTAATGGAGAACCTATTTTAAATCCATTTTTTGACACTTTTATATATATTATATTTAAAAAAATAAAATTATTCTTTTAAATTTGAATATAGAGATTTAATTTTTTCAAATTTTTGGTATCTTTCTGATAAGTTTCATGTTTTGATGAATAATGATAAAATATTGTATTTTAATTAAAAATAGCTTCTTCATCTAAATTATTTATAGTGTTACATTATATTTTTAATTAGTTTTAAAGTATAATTAGATTAATTTTATATCATTTAATAAAATTTAGGTTATTATAGTTAATTTTAAATTGAATATGAATATAAAAACATTACAATCTTTTGTACATTTTCACTTTAAAAACTAGTTTTCTCGTTCCGTCAATGGGATTAATTTTAAATTAATTAATGAAAATTATATGTTCTGAATTTTAAAAAATGGATTATATATTTTTAATTAATGGTTACAAATTATGTAAATATATTTCTTTTATTTTTGGGTATATTATTAGTAAATTTAGTAATATTTTAATTACCAAGGTTAAGGGTAAATCAGGTAATTATTGGTAAAAATAATATTATAAAGACTATAAAATTATCCCAACACTTGTCATAATTTCATTGGATGAGTTTTTTTAGACCAAAATAATATTTAGGAAGAAATTATAACCTTTTTAAGCCACTTGGATGATATTATGACATTTATAATATTATATACAAAGAAAAGTCAATTTTGTCACACTTTTGTTTTTAATAAGTGATTTTTTTAATATGGGGTTATATAGGGGATCTGTTCGACTGTAAATAATATTTCCAAATATAAAATATTTATATTTATCATGATAATTTATTTTTAATTTTTATATAACAAATAATTAAATTAAAGGCTTGCACAATGATGATGCAATAATTGTTTAATTAAAGGAAATATCAAATAAATGATATTAAAAATACTAAAATAAATATAATTTGAGATGATTAATGTCATAAAAGAAATTTTTAAATTAATTTGACATGTTAGTGGTATTTTAAAATAATTGGTTCGAATTTATCTTGTTGTTATAATATTGTTAAAAAGTCAAGTAATGAATAGTGTCAAAATTGACATTCTTGATATTTTAAAATAAATAATATTTTATTAAATGATATAAAATTTATAAAAATAAAAATTTCAGAAAAATTATTGTTATAAGTCTTAAAATTTTATCAATGAATCATTTATTAGTTCTTTGGAATTTTATAGTAATTATATTCACCCTCAAATTGTAAATTACATGATGTCACAGTAAGAGTTAAAAGGGTTAAAGCCAAAAGATAAGGGTAATAATGTGACCTAAACTTATCTAAAATTTATTGGTTTAGAGTATTTATAAAAATAATCATATTATCTTCAAAATAAGTTACTTTAGAGCCATTTTTAATTGGAAATTAATTTATTTTAATTTAATATTTTGAGAGTTTCCAAAAGTGACCCTCACCTCAATTATAAAAGGGTACCTCCTACCTCACTTCCTCACACAACTTTTAGCCTTATATATTGACTAAAACCTACCCATTTATATTCACAACATCCATATATAAGTTTTAGAGGGTTTTTCCTCCCAAATTACCTACTATATATCCCTCAATAATTGAATTTAGCTTAATTTTTATTAAGTCGAGCTGAGTCTATTCAAGTTTGAGTATTAAGAAAACATAATGGAGTAGCTCATGAGCATATTAAAATATAAATTAACCTCAGACACCAAGCATGCCTCCAGTTTATTTTCTTCTGTTTGCAAGAAAAAATCATACAGCTTCGGCTTTACTTCTTCCCAGAATTCTCTGCATTTTGTTCCTTGATCCTAGATCGATTTTCTAGCTTGACAAGGCGCTTCATCTCTTTGTACATGAGATCTTCCTTCTTCTTTCTCTTCAGCTCACCCAGAGTCGGCACCTTGTCCAGCAGGCACCACAACCATTCAAGGTATTTGGAATCTGGTAGGATTTTAGGATCTTTACCATCCCTTGTAGATATTGGCACCAATCACGGTAGTGGTCACAAGCTCACTGGGTTTCAGCAGACTGCTTACATTGGTACCAACTGCAACATCCTCTTTGGTCCCACCCTTCTTGCCCTTAACGCCTTGTGTTGCGAAGGCTCTACAGCCACCAAGAGAAGTAGATTCCTCAAGGATCATAATGCTTCTCCATGAACTAATGAATTGAATTTACATTTCTTCAACGGTCTCATTAATTTCACAAAATTATATGCTCGATTGGCAACGCCATTCATAGATCCATAAGTCGCTAAATCTGAATCTACACAAATCCATGACCCCAGAGGGAAAATGAAATTTTCCAGCCGAAGCAGGAGAAACAATATTTTTCCTTTTCAACAGCTGTCGAAAGCTAGAAGATGAGAGGGGCTGAGGGAGGCGGGAGACTGGTATATATCCCTCAATAAGAGATCTAAATAAAGTCCTTCTAAGAATAGGTAATCATTTTTACTAACTTATTCAAGTTCATTTATTATTATACTACCTCTTCATGTGTTGTTTCCATCTTAAAGTAATAAATATAGTATAATATATATTATTATATGTTATTATTTTTATGGTACAACCATATTCCATGATCTTTCAATCTTATGAAAAATGAAAACACCACGCGTGCGTACGTACGACTTACCGTGTCCACGCTGTAGTCTAATCTATTTTTTATCGCCACTTTACATGGATGTGTATAATGATAGAAAAAATGGATATATATTATAATTATGAAATTATATTTATTATTTAAAAATTAATATACCATACACTTCCTTAACCTTTCACTTATTAAGGGAATGATACCGTCACTTGTGCGTACGTACGACCTACCGTCTCCACGATGCGATACAATTCATTTTATATATCCAACATTCAATAATGTATATAAAAATTTATTTAATGATTAAATATTATATTTATAACATTAATACAATTTTTTATATGTTAGATATATATCATATGCAAAATAATCGAGACTTACACGATAAAATATACTTAGAAAAATGAAGTAGTTAACACCCTAAATAAGGGTAATAACAAAATATTATTAACAAACAGGTGATAAGATTATATAATAGGATCATATATGATAACATAAATATGAATTTATTTGTGTTATAAATTAATTACATTATTTAAACCATTATACAGGCGGTTAAAGTAGGTTCAACTAATGTAAAGTGCAAGGTAAGGGATTTTTGTCTTACTTTTATTTCTGTGGGACACATGCCTTATAAACTACTTGATTATTTTGTGTGGTGTATATATTGACCACAAGTTAATTTTATTATTATTATTCTAAATATTATAGTATTTTCATATCCATATAATTTTATTTCTTTTATGGGGCATACGATTCTACTGATTATAATGTGGTTAGGGGTTATTTCATAATCTCATTGTTATCCAGGTTTGTTTTTATTTAAATCTCCATTGGGGAATATTTATATTCAGTGTTAGTGTTTTCTAAAAATGTTTTTAATATTATACAATTATTTTTTAAAGTAATTTTTACACCTTTTTGACTTTTTACAAAATTCTTTAAAAGGAATCTTCCTATCATTTTCCAAAACACGGTACTTTATGACTTTTATTACAAAAGTAAAAGGAATGTTTTTTAACTTATACAACATGAATATAATTTATAAACTTAATGATTCTCTAATGTTTTGAAGATTAATATACAAGTTTAAAAGGTTTTTTTTCAAAGAAAATATTTTCTTCTATAAACGCACAACCATTTAATAAATGATTACAAAGTGGTAAGTATTTTATCATCTCACTTTTACTTCTGTGAGATGTAAGCCTTATTCACCACTTATTTCTTATTTTTAGTGTATGTATACTACCATTTGATATATAATATCATAAATATCATTATATTCATGTATTCAAATGTTTCAAAGTGGAATGGAACACTTTTATTTAAAATCTTATTTTTAAATCGATTATTCAATATATAAAGAATGATTTGGACTGGTACAACATGAGTTAGAGACCATTTAAAGCAAGACTCTTGATGCATCAGTAGTCTCATAATGTGAATCAGTTGGCCAAATTAGTCTGGTTTCAAGCTAATATGATAAAATTCCTTGTGAAAGGTGTTTACGGTAAACGTACCATGTACCTAAGAAACATGGAATCCAAAAATTAAGAATTTAATATATTGAGAATTCGGTTATTATTATTATTATTAGCCATGATATTATTACTTTGAAATTATCTATGGATACATTTCATTATCATCTTATTTATTAAATGAATTGTGTTTTAATTATTTACTATGCCATATTGATTATGCCTTATCAAGTTATTTAAATGGAATGTGTTCTCAGTTATTTAACTTTCCATGATGATTTATTATCATTAATTCATTACTGCTTCCTATTTACCTACCATTACTAAGTATTTGATCTCATCCTTTTTATTTTTTCTATTTTATCCAGGTTATGAAGATTATATTTTTGAATGAGTTCAAGGATGGAAATTATTTTTATTTATTAGGTTTTATGTTTCACCAATGTAATAAGAGAACCATTTATGTATCTAGATATTTAAGACTACTAAACTGATCAGTCCTTTGGGATCTTATTCCTTGTAATAATTCCAATATAATAAATTAATGCATCAGATCTAGGATTTTTGGGTCAGGGTGTTACAAAAACCAACAAACTTGGGGTTAAAACCATTTCCCAAAGACTATAAGTATATGTAGATAATGAAATGGTAAAATTTTCAAGTGATTATTTCTATAAATTAGGGTCCTGAGCAAGAAAAGAGTTTGATAAATCTATTAAGGTAGAATGTGAAAGCAATAAGATGCAGTTTAGGATATATCCCCAAGATAAGTACCAAAATAAACTTGCACATAATTCCTCTTAAAGAAAATTCAAAACCTTTTAGGAATCCACAGAGAAGTATTAAACCAACAATTATGGAGATGGTCAAGAGGGACATAAAAAATTTATTATAAGCAGGTATTTTCCACCACATTTTATATTGGATTTGGTGCCCTAGAGCCAACAAATTTTAAAATTTTGATTACCTATATATTCAAATACCTAAATATTAATAAATATATTATCATATAATGAATGATATTATTTGTAAAATTAATGTGTTAATGTCCTTAGTGTTATAACCTTGGAGAGAATTACACCCTAAGGGGTGGGGGTGGGGGGTTGAATTGGGGTATAGAGGTTAAAAAAATTCATACTTTTAAATACCTTGTTCTATCACCTTAAAGATCACTTCAATTTCTATTTATCTTAAATATCAATGAGTGGTGAACATATGCAAGGGATTTTACTTGGTTCAACTTCAGTATGCTAGTCCAAGGAGTATACATGAAAATGATCCTATGCACCAAATTTACTAAATCTCACTACATTATGTGTACAATTTTGGAGTGGTCTCACCAACCATCCTATTTCACTACCAAGAAAAATTAGAGAACTCACTACCATCCTTCAATAAATAACTAACTACTCTATCTATTAAATATTTCCTTCTTCACATGAATATGATGCAAACATACACAAAAAATAGTGTTTCACTTTAGAAAGAATAATGTTGACTTACATAGAGAATTTATAATGTCACATAATTCCATTTAATTTTTTTGAAAATTAAATGGGAGTATTTCAAGACTAGGATCTAAGATAGAACATGATTCTGAGGCTAGGAGTGACCGGAATGTATTTTTGAACTATTTTTAAAGTTTATTAAATAATCGTGTGAGCGGGTTTTTTTAACTTTTAAACTGGTTCTCGGATCAAAAATACAAGGGCTCCATTGAACTCAGAGCATCTAGATTTTTCTAGGAAGGTATTAACATCGATCGACGCAGGTCGAACCAAAAATATAGTTTTTGGGACTTTGAGAAGAAAAATAAAATAACTTAAAGAAAGTTATTTTATTATTTTCTCTTCATCGTTACGCAGAAACTCATTAGTTCTGCGGTACAGTGATGAGGTGACATTGAATCCCTTAATAAACCTTATTAATGAATCAACGTGGTGATGCTGTAATGCCCAACATGTCTTCCTTATTTAATTAAATAGGGATTCAGGGTTGAAAACAACTATGGAATTCCTCTGATGAATGATGAAAGAAACCTCTCCAATGATGAATGCCAATGAATCAGAATGTGGAGACGATACCCTTGGAGAGAATATTAGGGACTAGATATTGACGGACAATGATGGATGATCATCCTTGACCAATCCCCCTTTTCCTAGGTAGGGGTTTGGTCTCGTTGAATTTGTTTCCCCTTTTTTCTTTCTAAACAACAAACGTAGATCAACCCACTAACAGATTGATCCATGGGTTATCTATTCTTGCAGGATGGGTTTTGACTTGTAGGAATTTAAGGGAGTGGGATTCATGTGATTTTTTCCCTCTTTAAACCATCTAACAAGGATGAATCCATGATGAAAAAAACAAAGGCTATGATTAGTCCTTTGTGATTTCCTTTTGCGTTCTTCTCCCCTACTATTTCTTCGCATATTTTTGGCTTATGAACGAGCGGTCATTGAACCTTAGATCCACAACGCAATGACCCAAGACCGAAGATCTGACCCCATGATGACACTAGGGTGGTGTGATGATGAAGGAATGGAACACCCACAATGACATTGGGCTTCCAACTCAAAGGCTGGCGGCGGTGAACCACAACAGAAAAGGATATGGCCAGCTGGCCGCAACGACATGGGATCCCGACACTGACAGGGCACTATGTAGAGCAAAGAAGGTTGCGGTGGTGCGGGATGCAGTGCACCCTAGCGGCGGAGGCCGCGACCAGCAGGGGTCACAGTAGTGTAGGGTGGTGGTACTAGTTGAGGCACCGCGTCAGGTGGAGGGGCTCGAGGCGTGCGCTGGAACACAGTCCATGTGGGAATGTGTGAAGAGGGAGGCAACCGGTCTCATCTGTTCACGTGACTATGCAAACCATATGCCAGCGTGGCATCCAGGTTGGACCCAATCCGGTCCGCTGATGCAAGTCGAGCCGACGGAGTGAACCGGGTCACTGGGTGGCTCGAGATGGAGGAGAACTGACCCACCATGTGGGCCGGGCCAAATAGAAACTGAGATGCTGGGTGGACCAACTGGTTAGAACCTGTCTGACTAAGTCAAACTGGACCGGATTAGAAATGGGTTGCTGGGTGGTCTAGCGAGCTGGACCCTCGGCCGAACCGTGTCAGGTCCAACAAGGCCCAATGGTCTTGGCCATTGGGACATGCCAGACCGGGTCAGACCATACCCAAAAGGGCCAGGTCTGGTTGTCCAAAATGGGCTGGTTCATGTGGGGACCTCAGGGCGGGTTTGTCGGGTCGGTCCGACCAAGTCAGACTGGGCCCATACACAACCAGACCCTATTTACTAAAACACCAATATCATTTAGACCGAACATCTGATTGATACACTATTTGCGACGTTGGGACCCTTACGACGAGAAGATCCTTTGGGTATAATATAAGTGAGTTTTCACGGTAGTAGAGATGCTACCAATGGATTTAGGAGTAGATTATCCTAGAATCAAGCGCACTAGAGAGAGAGAATCCTACATCTGGTTTTGATATGAAGGATATGACAAGTGGGACCTCAGTGGTCTAGTAGAAGAGCGGACCTTGTTGGTCCAGTATAAGAGTGGACCTCTGTGGTCCAGTAGCTGAGAGGACCTCAGTAGTCCAGTAGTTGAGCAGAACTCAATGGTCAAGTATCTGAGCAGACTTCTGTAGTCCATTAGTTGAGTAGACCTCAATGGTCTAATAGCCGATCAGACCTCAGTGGTCTAATAGCTCAGAGGAACTCAATGGTCTAGTAACGAAGCAGATCTCAGTGGTCGAGTAGCTGAACAGACCTCAATGGTCTAGTAGCCAAGCGAACCTCAGTGACTCATCAGGGATGAGTCCCTCAGTAGTACATGATGATTTAGATTTAGGACTGATAATATTACTTCTATACTTTGAGTTATACATGGTTTGAGTTGTCTTTAATTTGTGGTATTTTCTTTGTGGTCTTGCTTTGTGGTCTTGCTTTATGGTCTTTCCTTTGTGGTTAGGGGTCCCTACCGAGTATTGCGTTATTCACCCCCGCACAAGCTTCACCCACACGTGTCATGTATTATTCTGGTGATCAATGCTTTGACAGAGACCTTGGTGGTCCGATACCAGGTGGTGCTTAGTGAGATAGGATATACGAGAATAATTCTAAGGATATAGGCATCTACCCTTCACCTACCCTTTAGGTAGGGTCTCGATCAGACGGACCATGTCAATTTTATTTTCCTTTGTGGTTTTGGGCTTGTATTCTGGCCTCGTTGTACTTTCAGTTTGTACTGTAATCTCAGAATTTGTCTCAGTGACAATTTTTGTTTACTTTGTGTTTACTTTCTGCAGTTTGAGCTTTGTGAGTGTGTATAATTTTAAAGGAAAATGCCTTCACTTTTTGGGATATTCCTACTCAGTGATAGTTTCCATCCCATGGCCTATGGAAGGAGGTCTTGGGGTAGTCACAACACGGACCCTGGGGGATGGGTTATGACAAAGTGGTATCAAAGGGTAGTTGGTTCTACTGGAAGAACCAAGAGTCTGTAAATTTTTACGGGGAAACAATGTTAAGTATTTTGAGTTTGGATTTCATGCTAGGGAGTCTAGTATTGTTATGATGACTGACGTATCCATACACGAGGACCCTAAATTCTACTTTTTGACTCGGTACATGATTTTTTTTGCATGCATCTTTGCATGTTTTATCATGATATTTCTAAGTAATATTCAACTGAATAGGTGTAATCTATTAATCACGATTCATCTTTATCTATTTCAAGATGCCTTGACATAGATAGCCATCCATGATTCCAGTGCGTGACCATGAGGATGGTCCATAGAGTGATGATCCTTCGGTATAGGGATCATTGCTTGAGATGGTAACTTTAGGTGGTGTCCCAGTGATACCACCTCTTGTTGGTTAGTAGTTACTACCGGCACTACCAGTAGAGGATGCACATAGGCTCAATTCCTTACACAAGTTCTAGAGACAGAGACCTACCAGGTTCATAGGAGTGACATATCCTTAGGTCACCGAGGATTGGATGGATTTAGTGACGTGAGTCTTCCACTTAGTGAGGATTCCACTTGACCAAATAGAAATTATAGACATGAGCCTTCTGTAGGGATCAATAGGGAGATGGTGGAGTTTGACGATCCAAACGCATGAGAAGGAGACCCTCACCTGGTCTGACTTCGAGTGACTTTTTAGGGAGGAGTTCTTCCCCACTACTTTGCGCTCTGTGTGCATACAAGAGTTTATCCACCTATATTAGGGTAGCCTGATAGTAGCTAAGTACTCTGCAAGGTTCACATACCTCTCCCGTTACTCTACGAATATGGTAAAAGACACTTTCTTTAGGTCCCAGACCTTTGAGCAGGGACTCCAATGGGATATCAGGGGATCAATGATCTCACTCAGGATCCTTATGCAGGATAGGGTGATAAAGCGAGATCTACTAGTGGAGAAATTCCTTGCATAGAAGGCACCGATGGTGGAAACTACCACCGGGTGACAGGTGGATGAGTCATCCGTAGCAGGTAGCCGAAAAATGACACAGAGGCCCAAACGGGCCAGACCATTCAGAGGATGACCCTAGGAATCAGGGTCGGCGATATGAGGTTCCTGGGGAATAGGGAGTCATTAGAGGAGTAAATTATGTTAAGAGTGTGGAGGGTAGGAGAAAATGGCTTAGGATTGACCAAATCATCGTGCATAGGACCGATAGATAGTCGAGGTACCACCGAGGAAAAAATAGAGATAGGAATAGGGAGGTCTGCCGGGTGGTGAATGTGGAAGAGGAGCAGGGAAAGTGGTAGGAGGTGGGTGTAGGTACGAGGTACTACCACCAACACCCCTAAGTGGTCCACTATGAGCTCTAGGAGTAGGTGGACAAGGGAGAGCTCAACTTCAGGCAATCAAGACCTACGGTCCCGATATCCCAGAGATGATATGAGGTATGATATATGCCTTCTACACTTTAGCTATAGTTCTTATAGACACAGGTTCCAGTAACTCTTTCCTTACCATGGACCTCGTTCGAAGCTCAGAGATTCCGATCGAGCCATTGGCTCAATACTTACGATTAGAGACTCCTACGGGAGGGGGTTCTATGATCACACACTAGTGTCGATAGTGTGATCCTACTCTTGGAGGAAATAGATTCGGTTGGGATCTCCTAGTAGTGGTGTTGAGGCCTTACAAAATCATTCTGGGTATGGACAGACTATCAACAGTTCATGACCATATCATCTATTTTAGGTACACAGTGTGGTATATCCACAGAGATGGGAACCCGTTTTCCTTTGTCAGCGAGAAGAAAAATAGAGTAGTGTTGGATGGACTCACACATAAGAGGGTGCAGCCGATCACTTATAAGTTGGATATAATGACCCTCAGTGCAGTGGATGAGATGAGTCCACAGTTTCCTATAGTGGTGGACAAGTACAAGGATGTCTTTCCAGAGGATGTTCTAAGACTACCTCTTCTCAGAGAGGTAGAATTATGCATTGATCTATACCCCAGGATGACATTGATATCTACACTTGAATATCATATGGCTCCCATAGAGAT
This sequence comes from Viscum album, assembly GCA_963277665.1. Taxonomy (NCBI): domain Eukaryota; kingdom Viridiplantae; phylum Streptophyta; class Magnoliopsida; order Santalales; family Viscaceae; genus Viscum; species Viscum album. The sequence goes on from OY728120.1 coordinate 1,417,852,626, forward strand.
TCAATATTTGAGGGTACAGTTGGAGGAATTTCATAGGAAGGGGTTCGTAAGGTCCAACATTTCACCATGGGAAACCCCAGTGTAGTTTTCTAAGAAGAAAGACGGAAGCTTCAGGTTATGCGTAGAATTATGACACCTGAACTAAGAGATTGTGAAGAACAAGTATCCTCTATCGAGGATTGATGAACTCCTAGATTAGATTAAGGGAGCGAGATGATTCTCAAAGATAAACCTCAGATCAGGCTATCACCAGCTTCGAGTATGAGATGAGGAAATCTCGAAGACAACTTTCAGATGTCACTATGGCCACTATGAGTACGTAGTGATGACATTTGGTTTGATGAAAACCCCAAAAGTGTTCATGGGACTCATGAAAAGGATCTTCCAACCGTACTTAGGCCAGTTTGTAGTGGTCTTCATTGATGACATCTTAGTGTATTCGGCGTCCGAGGATGAGCACATGATAAACCTGAGGATGGTTCTGGACACCCTCTGAGAGCACCAGATTTACAAAAAGATCTTTAAGTGTGAGTTATGGATATTAAAGGTCCACTTTTTGGGACATATCATCTTAGAGGATGGAGTTGTGGTGAATTTAGTGAAGATCGAGGCAATGCTTGCTTGGGACCCACCCAAGAGTATTACTGAGGGGTAGAGTTTCCTTGGGTTGAATGGTTACTATCAGAGGTTTGTACCCGACTTCTACAGGGTGGTAGAACCTATTACAACATTGAAGAAGAAGGGAAAACCCTTTGTGTGGATAAAAATATTCTAGCAAAGATTTCAGTAGTTGAGACAGAGCTTGAAGAGTGCTTCTATCTTGAGGCTTCTAGAGGATCCATTTACTATGTGGTGTTTTGTGAAGCATCAAGAACTATGCTTGGTTGTGTCCTGATGTAGGGGAAAGCATTGATCGCTTATGGACCACAACGATTGAGACCGCATGAGCAGAACTATGCGACTCTTGGCCTTGACTTGGCAGGGGTAATATTTACACTAAAGATGTGGAGACACTACCTTATGGGTGAATCATTCATCATCTACTATGAACACAAGAGTCTCAAGTATATATTTTCTCAGAAGGATATAAATCTGAGATAATGATGTTGTCTAGAGTTCCTATAGGACTATGACTTTGAGATAGTCTATACTCCTAGGAAGAGGAACATGGTGGAAGATGCTCTCAGTAGAAGATAGAGTTCACATCTACTGAACGATGCCTTAGAGCAGTTGGCCTCACTTCAAATATCCTTCTTGGATAGAGAGGAGACAACTTTTCTTCAATTTAGGGTAGTTTCCCCACCTCTCTTATAGCGAGTTAGGGAGGTGCAACTTAGAGATGCCAACTAAGAAACTAAATGTTCCCAAATGTCCATAGGGAATGCCCCTGATGGATATTTAAAAGGTGGGGAGCATGTCGTCCTTTTCAGAGGACGCACCATAGTACTAGTGGAATTATAGGAGGGGGTGTTAAGGGAGTTCCATACATCCCCTTTGGTGGTATATCTAGGTGTGGTTAAGATGTACCAAGACCTAAGACATTAGTACTGGTGGCTGAGGATAAATAAGGTAGTGGAAGAGTTTGTCTCAAGATTCCTCACTTGTCAGTAAGTGAAGGCTGGGCACTAGCTTCCATTAGGTTTCAAATAACCCCCTGAAGTACCAGAGCGGAAGTGGGATGGGATATCAATTTACTTCATGATGGGATTACCTCATACATCTAGGGGGCATGATACCATCTGGGTGATCTTAGACTGACTCACCAAGTCGGGCCACTTCTTACCCATTCGAGAGAAGGGTTTAGTAGAGATCTTGGGACACCTCTATGTGTAGGAGATAATTCGACTCCATGGAGTCCCATATATGATATTATCAGACCATGATGCATGATTTACATCCCAGTTGTGGAAGGGATTGTAGGAGGCATTTGGGACTCAACTAATCTTAAGAACAACCTTTCACCCATAGACGGATGGTCAGATGAAGCAGACCATACAAACCTTAGAGGACATGATTCGTGCTTGCGTTCTTGATTTTGGTCGCAGTTATGAGGACCGCCTACCACTGGTGGAGTTTGTGTACAACAAAAACTACCACTCTACCATCGGTATAGAACTGTTTGAGGCACTGTATGGATGACCATGTAGGTCACTGTTATGCTGGACATACCTAGGGGAGTCAGTACTCATGGGTCGAGAGATATAGCAGACTAACACTGAGAAGGTTCAGGTAATTCAAGAGTAGATGAAGACTAGACATATTCAAAAAAAGTCCTATACTGATAGGTGACGAAGACCCTTGGAGTTCGAGGAGGGTGACCATGTGTTCCTATGGGTCTCTCCTTGATGAGGGATACAGAGATTTGGCAAGGGCGACAAGTTATCTCCGAGGTTCATGAGATCTTTCCTGATACTACATAGAGTGGGAGATGTGGCGTACCACTTGGATTTACCACCAAAATTAGAGAGGGTGCATGACACATTCCATGTATCCCACCTAAGGAGATACGTGCACGACCCTTCCCACTTCATCGACCATGAAAAACTGAAGATTAACGACAGAGAAAAATTTATAGAGTACCCAGTGGAGATAGAGGATCGATAGGAGAGGATCCTTCGTGGATAGTCAATTCCTCTGGTTCATGTTAATTGGAATCACGAGAATATCTAAGATATCATGTGGGATTGGGAGGCTCAGATTCGTGCTCACTACCCCCATTTGTTTGATTATCCCTTATTTTGGATTATGAGGACATAAATCCCTAAAGGTAGGGGTAATGTAATTCCCCATAATTCCATGTATTTTTTTTAAAAATTAAATGGGTTTATTTCAAGACCAGGATTTGAGAGGACATGTGATTCTGAGCCCTGGAGTGGTCAAAATGTATTTTCTAACTATTTTTAAAGTTCATTAAATAATCATGCAAGTGGGTTTTTCTAACTTTTAAATTGGTTCTTGGATAAAAAATATAAGGGAACTATTGAATTCAGAGTATCGGGATTCACCTAGGAAGGGCCTAACATTGACTGGCATGGGTTGACCAAAAAATATAGTTTTTAGGACTTTGAGAAGAAAAAAAACTTAAAGAAAGTTATTTTATTATTTTCTCTTCATCGTTATGAAGCAAATCGTCAGCAATGTGGTACAATGATGAGGCGATGATGAATCCATTAATGAACCTCATTAATGAATCAGAATGGAAACACTGAAATGCATAGTGCATCTTAATTCTTTAATTAAACATGGATCCAGGGTTGAAAAACAACCCTAGAATTTCTCTAACGAACGATGAAGGAAACCTCTCCAATGACAAACACTGGAGAATTGGAAAGTGGTGAAAACACCCTTGGAGAGTTGATTCAGGACTGGAGATCGACAGATGAAGATGGACGATCATCCTCGACCAATCCACATTTTCCTAGGTAGGGTTTTGTTCTCATTGAATTTGTTTCCCTGTTTTTCTTTCTAAACAATGATTGTAGATCAATCCACGAACAATTTGATCCACAAGTTGTCTGTTCTTACGGGATGGGTTTTGACTTGAAGGAATTTAAGGGAGTGGGATTCATGTGATTTTTTCTTCCTTGTTAAACCATATAACAAGGACAAATCCATGCTAACACAAACAACATCTATGATTCATCCTTCATGATTTAATTTTTCATTCTTCTACCCCACTATTTCTTCACGTATTTTTGGCTTATGAATTGAGCAGTTTTTGCGCCATATATACATGGTACCATGACCCAAGACCAAAGATCCGACCCCGAAATGACATGGGGGTGGTGTTACGATGAAATAATGGAACACCTGTGGTGACATGGGGCAGCTGACTCGAAGGTCGGTGGTGGCGCGCCGCAGCGGAGGAGACCATGACTAGCGGGCCACAATGGTATGGGATCCCGGTGCTGACAGGGTGCCATGGAGACCGAAGAAGGCCATGTACAATAGGCTATAGCAGTGAAGGAGGCAGAGCGCCGAGGCGGTGAAGGCTGTGGCTAGCAGGGCCCACAACGGTGTAGGGTGGCGGCACTGCGACGTACACTGACATGCGGTCCATACAGGACCATGTGCAAAGGGAGGTAGCTGACCTCAGCCAGCTGCGTGGCTGTGAAAAATGGATTCCAGCATGGCATCCTGGATGGACCCAAGCCGGCATTCCAATGCGGGCCGAGCCAAAAGAGTGAACCGGGATACTGGGCAGCTCGACTGGTCAGAACCGCTCTGACTAAGTTGGACCAGATTAGAGGAGAACCAGTTTGCTGAGTGAACTAGAGAGCTGGACCCATGGATGAACTAGGATGGGTCTATCAAGGCCTAATGGGCTTGGCCACTAGGATAGGATGTATCGGGTCGGACCAACCCCAAACAAGTCAGGTCGGGTCGGCTGAAATAGGTCGGGTCATGCGGGGCCCCTAGGCCGGGTTGGTTGGGTCAGTCCGACCAAGTCAGACTGGGCCTAGACACAACCGACCCATGTTTACTAAAATTCCAATATCCTTCAGACCGAGCATCTGATTGATGTTCCGTCTGTGACATTGGGACCCTTGTGATGAGAAAGTCCTTTTGGTATACTCTAAGTGAGTTTTCATGGGAGTTAAGATATGATCGATGGATTGAGGATTATATTCTCCTAGAATAAAGCGCACTGGAGAGCGGGAATCCTATGGATGGTTGTGAAATGAAGGATATGATGAGAGGGACCTTGGTGGTACAGTATCAGAGAAGACCTCAGGGGTCTAGTAGCTGAGTGAAACTTAGTGTTCCAGTAGCCGAGTATACCTCAGTGGTCCAGTAGATGAGGGAACCTTAGTGGTCCAGTAGCCAAGTGAACCTCAGTAGTCCAGTAGCTGAGAGAACCTCAGTGGTTCACTAGCTCAGTGGACCTCAGTGGTCCAGTAGCATAGAAGACCTCATTGGTTCAGTAGCTGAGAGGACCTCAGTGATTCAGTAGCCGAGTGAACCTCAGTGACTAATCAGGGATGAGTCCCTCAGTAGTAAAAGATGATTTAGATTTATGACTTATAATATTACTTCTATACTTTGAGTTATACCTGGTGTGAGATGTATTTTCTTTATGGTATTTTCTTTGTGGTCTTGATTTATGGTCTTTCTTTGTGGTCTTTCTTTTGTGGTTTGGGGTCCCTAATGAGTATTGCATTACTCACCCTTTCACGGGCTTCACCCATACATGTCATGTCTCGTGTAGGTGATCGAAACTTCGATGAAGACCTTGGTGGTCCGAGACTAGGTGGTGCTCAGTGATATGGGATGGAAATACATACTTATATGGCTACAGGCTGATACCCTTCACCTACCCTTCAGGTAGGGTCTCTAGTGGATATACCATGGTAGTTGTACTTTCCTTTGTGGTTTTGGACTTGTATTCTAGCCCCTTTGTACTTTTAGTTTGTACTATACTCTTATTAGTTGTCTCAGAGACATTTTTGGTTTACTTTGTGTTTAATTTCCAAAGTTTGATCTTTTTGTGTGTGTACAGGTTTAAAGGCAAATGCCTTCCCTTTTTGGGATAATCTTACTTGGTTCTAGTCACTAGACCCTGACCTATGAAGGCGGGCTTGGGGTAGTCATGACACGAGCCCTGGGGGATGGGTTGTAATAGAATTGGAATCTTGGAATAAAACCTTCTTCAACATTCAACCTTATAGATGAGATTAAGAAAAATCTCTTGGAATGCCTCCTATAATTTTCCCTGTGTTTCTCTCAATTTCTTTCTTCTTCCAAGAGATATATCATGTGATGTGTATCTTTTAACATTATAATGTGGATATCACATGTTATTTAACTTAAATTTTAAGATACATAAAGGTATCTTAAATTTATCCATGTATATTAGGTTTTATCTGAATATATATTTATTAAATAAATAAATCCCTGAGAATATCTCCATCTTCTAGAATGAACTTCCATAAATTATAGAAAACCATATCTATACAACATCACGATCATGGTATTTAGATTTTAATTATTTATGACCCATGATCATAAAGACCACCAGTGACTATGATTAACCCTTTATTTATAGATAAATACACACATTAATTCATCTATTGGTTATTAGGGATCTCACAATTTCCTCCTGAAATCCCACATGGTCTATATATCCATTCATTTGTTCAAAAAAAAAATCCATGTTCCCAATTATCTTATGGGCATTAAAAATATCTTACATGGTCCAAAATATCTTATGTGAATTAGATAAATGTCTTCAAAATTTTAAAATCCTACTTTGGGTATGTAAAAGAATTATCTTATGGAATAAATGAATTTACTTACGTGTCATGCGTAAGATAAATTCCTTTTCAACTTTCAAACTACTGATTTAGGTACACATAAAAGAATTATATTATGTTATAAATGAATTTACTTATGTGGGTTTCTATAAGATAAATGAATTTTCTATTTCCCTTTCATTATCACAATATATACCTTCTTCAACTTTGGTGAGATCCTATCAAGTCCCCAGACACTTCTACTCGGCCAATCATCACTTTGGAATTGTTTGATAATTCTATAAACATCTTCAACTTGGTCCTCACTTTAGGAATTTCCAATTACCTAAGTAACACATCAATACTTTGGTCATATTCAACATGTGATGTCAAAAATTATACTTTAATAAAATTCAATATTTCTTCATTAAGATGACAACAATCCCCCTTTTGTTTTGTTGATAATACTTCCAGTGATACAAAAGTCGATAAATTTTTTCTTAGAAAATTAGCACTTTTAAATATGTGTATCTATGAGAAAATTATCATCAATTATAATCCCATTTGAGACATGATCAATGTGATAAACAATAATTGAGTGAAAATTATTTTATGACCACCTTTTAATCCTTTAATTAACCATATACCACATTTTTACCCCTAATTTTCCTTTGAAACACTCTACCCATTTCAAACACTTCTACCCCAGCCAAATGAACTTGGAAATCTCTCTACCTTTGTAAATAAACCCAAAGAGATAATTTATTTGAAAATTTAAAAATATAGGGGGTATAAAACCAATAAAGTGAGGTGAGAAAACATATATTGCTCATGAAATCCACTATGGGGAGTTGGGGTCTATCCCAAAAACAATTAAGTGGAAAGAGACAGTTTGAATTCAAGATCAAACTGATAATTCTCAAACACCACTTTGGGTAGTACCTTTTTCAAGATATCAATAAATTGATCTTGAGTTGACACATACTCTAAAACCACAATTCCTTTCTCCACCTTCTCCCTTATGAAGTGATATTTTTTCTCAATGTGCTTGGTCCATGAATGTTGGATAGGATTTTTTCTAAGATTGATCTCAATTGAGTTATCACATATAATTGTAATATAATAAATCAATTTTACACCCAAATCATAAAGTTTTTTTCATCCATATCAATTGGGATCATGGTTGAGTGGTATAAATGTACTCATCATCAACGGTGCTCAAAGACATGCAATCCTACTTCTCGATTTTCCTTGATTCACATGAAATACCAAGATAAAAAGTTCCACTCAAATTTGATTTTAGATAATCTATAAAACCAACCCAATACACATCAATGAATCCCAAAAAATTATACCATGAATCATTGCAATATAATAACCCATAGTATTTTTTATGATGGATATATCTAATTATTCTTCACATATATTTCATGTGGATTTCATTGGGATCACTATAAAAATGAGCATATTGAAAAGTGTAAAATAGAATATCTAGATGAGTGGCAGTCAAATAGGTTTAACTACCAATGATTTTTTGATATGTGGTCACATCAACCTTGTTTCCATGATCATCTTTTGATAATTTTAGTCCTGTCTCCATCATAGTTTCAATGGGCCTCAAATCCTCTATTTGAAATATTCTTAGAACTTCCTTGGAATATTTAGTATATGAGATAAACATCCCATCCACACTTTTAATAACCTACAATCCAATAAAAAATTACATTTAACCATTTAGAGACATCTTGAATTTTCACCTCATTAGTTATGAGAACTTCTTTAATTGATTATCATCTGAGCCTCCAAAAATTATGTCATCAATATAGATATGCACCATCAATCATTATTCATCATCCTATTTGATATATAGGCTATGATAAACTCATAATATATAGAAACCAAGATTTTTAGACATTGATGAATCCCAAAATACCATTCTCTCAGTTCTTATTTGAGGCCCTACAAATCCTTCTTCAGTTTACATACTTTTACTTCACCTTTATAAATGAGAAAACCATCTAGTTTCTCAATGTAAATTTCCTAATTAAGGACACCATTAAAGAAGAAATATTTTATTTACATTTGATTTTCTTTTAAACCCTTTTAAATTTCCATGGATAAGAATAATCAGATAGTTTTAAGTCGTGATACAGGTGCATATGTCTCATCAATATCAATTCCTTCAATTTGGGAATACCACTTACACACAAGCCATAATTTTTCATGAATCACCATACCTTCTTCATTATGTTTATTTTAGAGAACCCACTTAGTTCCAATGAAATTCTTATCACTTTTCCTTGGTATAACTTCCCATGATTCATTTTTATTTATTTTTCAGGCTATTCATCCATATAATTGACCCAACTCTCATAATTTGGAACTTCTTTAAAATATTTTTATTCCACCAATGATACTAAAGATACCTACTACTGATCCTTCATTCTTATAGTTTGGGTCAGGCCTATTTAGTCTCCAAAATGTTTATTTCAATGATTTTAGCCCCAATGTTTTGTATTTTTGAGACCATTGGAATTTATACACTCTCTTCATAGTTTGAGTATTCATTAAAATTATTTTTATTCCTTATAAATCCCTTTTAATATTGTGATTCTTCATCACCTTAAGATTCAAAAACTGGTTGGTTGTCATGTGAAATTTGTTCTTATTTTGTTCTCATTTTTCTACTTACAAATACCACAACATAATTTCTCTCAATCATATTTTAAAATATCTTAGTCTAACACCTATAATATTTACTATTGGATGAGAATCCAAGAAACATGCCTTCATCTCCTTGATTTTAAATTTTTATGATCTTATCCTTGTTAAGAATAAAAAATTTACTTCTAAATTCCTAGAATTACTTGAGTGTAGGATTCATTCCATACCAAATTTCAGAGTTCTTCATTTTTTTCACATATAAAATCTTTATTAGAGATGTACACCATTATAAATTTTTTTTCCAGTATCTTTCTATGATAGCCTTCCCAATAAACATTTTTTGGGATATGTTTTTGATTATGTTATTTATTCTTTCCAAAAATTCATTTTTGGGGTGTTCTGATAACCAAAACCTTATATTTAATTCCATGTTTCTCTAGATATTATTTAACTTGATTTTTTTTAAATTCTCCCCCATTTTCAGTTCAAATTTTTTTAATCTTCATACCAAGCATATTTTAATCTCTTCTTTGACATAGAGTAATACATATGTACACCTTGGTACTGTATGTGATAGGAGTAATCCATGACATATTGCTGAAATAATCAAGAAACAACACATAATACCTTAATCCATCCATCATTTTGGGTGAGTTCAACCCACAAACATCCACACACACAAGCTCAAACAACCTTGATGCTTTAATATTATAGATCTTGTAATATTTTCAAATAATATTTCCATTTTTACCTGAATTACATATATGTGTCTGATCATATGTAATATGGGGAATATCATGAGCTCTATTACTCTTTTCCAACCTCTCTAGAGATATTTGGCTCAAATGGACAAGCCACAAATTCCATATCCTATTCTACTCCTCTTTGGACAAAATACAAAATTATTATTTGAAAAGGTAAATATTTCCCTTGGTTATTCTTCCCTATAGAATAAGTGAAACATCTTTATATTTGATAGTAAATTCCTTTTCATTAAACTAAACCACATGTACATAGTCATATAGTTATATGACACTAAGAAAATTATGAATTATCCCATCAACCAATAGAACGTTAGTCCACATGAGATATTTTCTTCCAATATTAGATTTTATAGACCCAAAAATATTAATACCCTCATCATTATTGAAATAAATGAAACCATATTTATTATATTTTAAATTCAAAATGAGGTCTTTATTTTTATTCATATACAATGTGCATCCACTGTACGCTATCCAAGAGCTCGACCTATATATTTACCTTAATGAAATATCAAAAATATTATCCTTCTTTGAACTTCCTTTAATTAATCATGTTGGTGATGAATGTGCCACTTCATCAGTTGGATCCAAGAAATCCTTTTCTTATTAAGAAATATAAAATATATTTTGAGTCTCTATGATTTAGGATGAATGTTCAAACTTTAGTTTTATTACACTTCAAGGAATTATTGATGACATTTGTTACATTATTGATGCATAATTGATTTCCTTATTCCTGATGCCTTCATAAAAAATTATCCATTAAAAGTAAAATAATTATTTTAAATTCTAATTTCCATTTTAGATTGGTGTTTCTTGTAGAAAGAATTCTAAGAAATAGAAAACACCAAGTAAGTGTGTCCCAAATTTCCATAGTAAAAACATCTAACTCTTGAAGCATTAGAATTTTTCTTGGCCCCATGGTTAATTTCATTTATAGTTTTATAAATATCTACCTTCTTATAGGGAGTATGATATTGAGATTTTGAAACAAACACAAAATTTTCTTTATCTTTGAACCACTAAACTCAAGGAATAGGTATGTTTTCTTCTTGAGAAATTAATTTGGATGGACTCGATGACGATGCCTTTGAATTTACTTTCATTATACCGGGTGTCAATAATAATTCTTGATATTCACATCTCCAACACCAAATAATAACTTATTCTTATAGATCCTAAATTATCTTAACCACTTAATTGATATTTTTATTCAATCCATTAATGATCTGAGCCTATTATTCAACTTTAAGTTTTAGTTCAACTTCCCTTCCTGAATTTTTTAAAATTCCAGTTTTGAGTTTTTTAGCCTCATACTTCAGTTATGTTTTTTATTTTTCTTATTGCAGTATGTAAAGTTTATAATCATGCACTATTGCATTGTTCTTCGTAGTATTTTCTCTCTACACATAAAGTTCTTTAAGGGATACCTAAATTTATACCTTTAAATCCAAACTTCATACAATTTGTTTATTCTTATCATCACTATTACCACCTCTTGTATTGTTTATAATATCCATCAACACTCCTAAATCCTTATAATTTTCAACTTCTACTACTTAAATTTCTCTAGAGTTATATTTTTCTTTAGAAAGAAAATTTTTCCTTTTGAAAGATCTCAATTGAGAATTATTTTTTATTTCCTTTTTAATATTATTGGGAGTTTTTATTTATTATCAATTTATTAAAAGTTTTTAGGAAATTTATCCACATAATATCTTACCTCACCACATTTGAAGTAAGTAAGAGGAATCTTATCCTTAAATCTTCCTCTTACTATCTTAAGATTAGAGGATATGCAATGACATAACCTAATAAAATTCATCAAATTCATCAACTTATGGATTCACTTTGATTGATAGTTTCTTCATGGAATTAAATGACACCTCACAAGTACTTTCATTCATTATTGACTCATTATATTCAATTCTATTCTCATAGGCCACACAAGTACTATGAAAACTATCAAGATAAATATCCTTCAAATATTTGTCTTCTAAGACCAACACTTTTTCATTGAAATGAGGAGTGATTCTTCTCATTACCCTCTTCATGATCTTATCATCTTTGAGATCTTTACTAAGGCCTCGCATATCTTTAACAAGAAAATTTAGATGATTGAAAAAGTTATCAACTGCATCATTTGAGTCAATTCTAAAATCTTTATATTTGTTCCACATAAACTACATATTTACCTCTAGAAACTTTTAATATCCTTTATAAACATTCAGAATATTTTTCCACATAACATGAATGGTTTTATAGGACATTAAATTTATAAAAATGTTATCATTAAGATAATTTCTCAAGTCATTTATGGATTTCAAATCTACATCCAATTCTTGATGATCTCTCTCCATCAAGGATTTAATTTCAAAGCTACATCCAATTCTTGATGATCTCTCTCCATCAAGGATCTAATTTCAATATTAGTGATGAATCTATAGATGGCCACTGTATAAAATTCTATGCCCAAGGATTTGAAATAATGTTTCATGAAGCTTTTCCAAAATTTAAAACTATAGCTATCAAAGATGGGGATACTTTTGTGTTTGATAATTGCTTCCATGCTTCCAAGATATTAAAAGATTAAATGAACATTTGATACCACTTTTTTGACCTTAGAGAGGATTACAACTTGAGGGGGGGGGTGAATCAGGGTATAGAGTTTAAAAATAATTATTTATTTTAGGAGGACCTTGTTTTCTCACCCTGATGATCACTTTAATTTATCTTTATATGTCCTCTCAATGAGTGATGAAAACAGTAAATAGCTCAAGGGATTTTACTTGGTTTCCTCCCATTGGGATAGTTCAAGGTGCATAAATGAAAATTCATATGTGAACCAAATTCACTAAATATCACCACTTTATGTCTACAAATTTGGAGCAGTCTCACTGACCCTCTTGGTTCACTACCACAAATAATTAGAGAACTCACTACTCTCCTTCAACAAGAAACTTATTGCTTCATATGTTGAATCTTTCCTTCTTCACATGAATATGATACACACATACACCAAATAAGATGTTTCTATTTAGAAAAAATAATATTAGAATATATAGATAATTGGAATCATGGAATAACACATTCTTAGACCTTTAAACTTCTAGATGATATCTGGAAAAACCTCATGGAATGACTCCTGGAATGTTCTCTATGTTTCTCTCTCATTATTTATTCTTCTGAGAGATATGTCATGTGATGTGGATATTTTTACCTTATACTATAAATATCACATGTGATGTAACTTTAATTATAAGAAACATAAAGGACTCTTAAATTTATACATGTATCTTAGGTTGTAACTGTATGGATATTTTTGAAAGAAATAACTCCTTTAGAATATCTCCATCTGCCAGTATGAACTTCCATAAATCATGGAAAAGTTTATCTATAAAACACCAGGATTTTGGTATTCAGATTTTACTTCTTTATGACTGATGACCATAAAAACCACCATCAAATTTTATCGAACCTCCATTTATGGATAACCATACATATTCATGCATCTTGTGGTAGTTAAGAATATCATAATTTTATCTTGAAATTGCGTATGGTCTATGCACCCATTCATCGACATAATATAAATCCACACTCCTTATTATCTTATGAACATTAAAAATATCTTATACGATCCAAAATATATTACATTTTTAAGATAAATGTTTTCCAAATTTTGAACTCCTGCTCTGGGTAAACATAAAAAAATTATCTTATGGTGTAAAAGAATTTACTTACGTGTCATGTATAAGATAAATTCCTTTGAAAATTTCAAACTCCTACTCTAGGAACACATAAAAGAATTATCTTATAGAGTAAATGTATTTACTTACATGGTTCCCTATTAGATTAATGAATTTTCCATTTTTATGTCATTGTCACAACATCTACCTTCTTCAAATTCGGTGAGATCTTGGAAATTCTCTAGACACATCCACTTGGACAATAATCACTTTGGGATTCTTTGAAAATTATACAAGAATTTATAACTTGGTCATCACTTTGGTAACTACTAATCTACCAAGTAACACATCAACATTTTGGTCATCTTCAACATGTGATGTCAACAATGCCATTGTCAAAAAATCTAATATTGATTCATTGAGATACCAACACTTAGAGTATTTTTTTCATCTAATGGTTATAAAAATTCCCTACTATAATGAGAAACTTAGAGTTTTATGATAATATTCTCAAACATATATCCTATAGTCTAGATGAAATATGTATGATGAGACATAAATGATGTTTAAACTATATGGTGATGGATACTCATAAGTGGATGAGGCCTTATCTCATGAATTTTCACTCTTGTTAATATCCAAGAGAAGAGGTTATGATGATATACCTAAAAATATTAATTCCATATGTTATACATGTCATTGGATATTAATATATACAGACAAGTGTATTGGTCCTTATAATTGATATTATTTTTAGTGTATATTATGAATCATGTACTTTGATGTATTTTCAAAAACCGTGACAACATATGTTCATGAAAAAGTAAGATATTTCAAGTGCATTATAAGTGATATGACATTTATAGAATAAGTAAAGAAAGTATTTTTACCTTCCAAGATTGAAATATGTTATATCAAACCCTTTTATTGAAATATAACTATCTAATTAAGTCCATGGATATTTTGGTTTATTGATGAGTTTATTTCATTGAGTCAAAGTAAATATATTCAATTATATAGGTTAATGACACAAGTATGAAAGATGATTGATGATATATCAATATAAAGGGATTATATTATATAGTAAGCATCTGTATTAGGTTTTTTCATTAATACATTAAAATATTTACTTATGTATGCCATTATGTGTTAATAGATGCTAATCTTAGGCCTTAGGAAATACCACCTAATTCCACTAAGAAGGAGGTCTAGAGGGTCACACACTAAGTGTATATAAAATTATAGTTAAATTATATTTTAATTTAATATTAGAATAAATATTATTCACAATACTGAGGGATAATAATTATTCAAGTTATGTTGACCACATAAATTTAATCACCCATTATTTCAATTTGAAATATATATGAGCTGAATATTAAATGAATATTTATTATTCTATTAGTGATTATAATATTTATTTATTTAATGAATAATATAATGATATTTATTTATTTAAATAAATATTTACTATTTGAGGTTTGATAAACACATAGGAGGATTAACTGGTTGAGTTAAGGGCCCGATGAAAATAAAATATTTTATTTAATATAATTTAAATAAATATTGATTTTTTTATTTTATAATTTATATTTAAATATCCATGATCTCGTGCACATCATGAAATATAATGATAATGATAATATTATTATTAGATGTGGGGTTTACTTAGAATAAAGAAATTAGTCAAGGGAATCTATGAGATAACTAATTGTCTAACCCTAACTATATAACCCAACTTATATCAATTCTAGTGCATAGGTGAATTATCATGAATGAAATATTCTCTCAAGATAAATTTATCAAGTCTAAATAGAATTATCTCAAAAATAATATCAAGAATGAGAGATGACCCTCCTCCTCCCTATCAAGATTTATGGAATAAGAGATAAAATTATTCAAGTGTGAAGGGATTATTTAAATCAATGGTGAATGATGCAAGGTGAAGAATACTATCACACTAGCACTCAGAGTTCCCCTATGGATGTTCTGAGATTCATGGAGCACATGTGTACACTGCTAGAGGGATTCTGGTTTGGATTCTTCCTCACAATGACAGTATGATAGGAACATTAACTAAATTGATCATCAATGATAAAATAATTAACAATTTTAGGTAATTATTATTATAAATTAATTATAAATTACATGTGAAAAGATCATATATATGAATATTACAAGGTTGTGGTCATCCAGTTTTGAGGATTTATTTGAATAAAATAAGAAAAACATTATTAAGAATGATTCTAACTACTTATGCCTCACCCCAAAACCTTCAAATGGTATCAAAGAAGTCACATATTAATTTATAATTATTTATTATTTTTTGATCAATTTCACATTGGTTATTAGTATTTAATTTCTAGTTTTTTGAAAATTATTAAGTCAAGATAATATGATCGTTCAATTTCATATTACCAAGAATAGGTGAAGAAATGATGGAAAATTATTGAATATCCCTTCTGGTAGTGACGATAATTCTATTTTAATGATACAAATACAAGACATGTAACAAAAACATACATTCCATGTACCCATGGTCAACCACACTAGGATGATCTGTGAAAATCACAACATATTGTGTGGGAGTTCAATATGTGGTGTCATTACACATAGTGTATTGAACACCAGTTGGAACGATATGCGACAAGGTGTACATTATGTGTAATTAGAATACACGTCGTGTAACCCACATAGTTTTACCCCTCGGAATCACAAAAGCTATGTGGTCAAAGTACACAAAATGTAATTAATACACACAAAATATTGATTTCTAGATGATAAACATGGAATTATGTGATATAAACAACATATAGTAGGGATTAAATATCATGTAACATGTAATTACCAACACGAGATACACACTGAGTACCTAGGTCTGTAGTAAGGGTGGACAATAACTATCACATGTCATGTAGCAAGCTGTACACATTGTGTAATTAAATCCAAATCACATAATGAACACACCAAGATAAGTGTATCATGTGGGTCAACATGTAGAGATAATTAATTAATTAAATAAAACCAAACTAAACAACATGTAGTTGTCTATACATGTTCTGTGATAGGGTTTTCATCTGAATAGAACATATAGTAATTTTGGTAGGTCATGTTTGATATTATATGATTTATTAATTATTATTCACATAGTTTTGTAGATAAAAAACATGTATGGTTATCGTACACATCATGTACTTCATGAGAATCATTAACTGTACACGCCATGTATATTCAAGGAGTGTCGTGTAGTCATAAATACCGCTCAAAATACATGAATTGACTCACAGAACAACATGCCATGTATATCATGACACATTATGTAGGATTTAATTCCATGTTATTATAATATACACTATAAATATCATACAAAAAATAGGTTTAAGAAGCTACATAAGGGTACACACCATGCTCCCTCCAGTAAACTCTGTGTACCTAATTAATTTTAAATTAAAATTAATTTTTTTACTTTATTTAAATTTACAGTGAAAGGGAATCTCAAGGACTATTTGGATAGTTAATTAATATAATTTAATGAATGAATTAATATAATAATTAATTTATTAATTTTATAGATTTATCTTAATAAATAATGAATTGAAATGAATACTAGCTAGTTTAAATGCCTAGTCATTGCATGTGTGGAAGATCATAATCTTGAAAGGCCTATGTATGTGTTGGGTTTATATTTAACTTAATTATTTATTGCATGATTTTTTTGATAAATTTATTATTAAATTAAATATTATGATCAACATATGATCCATACCTCCTTATTATGTACGAGCATGCATGCCCAAAATTTATTTTATGTAACCCTAAAACTTTGGTTCACCTCACTCATGAGTGAGTAAGAATATGTAAAGGAAGGAGATCTATATGATAGGAGATGGATCAATATAAATATGAGGTGAGACCAACCAAGGAGTTACATAAGTTAAATGTGGAATGTTTCAAATCAAGCCAAGCCCAACTCAAGGAGTTATTCTCCTAGGGCCAAAGATTGGTTCATCGTCCACTTAGTAAAACAACTAGTAATTCAAAGATCACGATCATACCATATGTTTGTTTTATTTTTTCCAATGTATGTTTATTTATTTATTCATGTGATGTAATGATTATTTAATGTTAAAACATGAACACATAAAGTAAATAAAATAACGATCATGCTAAGATAAAATAAAACAAACAGATTATGCTTAAATTATTTTGTCAAGATATGGTTAATTAGTTATATAAAATTCATATAATATTAACCAGAATATAAATTATAAAATAAAGAATATTTATACATAATATAAACAAAAAAATATCTCAAGGAAATATTAAGTTAGAAAAGTTACTTTATTTAGAATGAAACCATACATCTAAGTGTTGGTCTAGCCTTTGTTAGGACACTTTCATTTATCGGGGAGTTATAATGAAAGTTTTGGATTAAATAAAACATGTTAGCAAGAATATTAGTTTCCCTTGAAAGACTTGGTGTAACCTGGAGGAAAGTGTTGAGGAAATTCTAGTATGGGGTTTTAGGATTAGGGAGTCCAATCAATGAATAAAGGAACTACCAATTAATGAATTTTTTTGGCCACATATCTAAATGCCTTCAAGTAATTTGAATAGTACCTTGTTTGGGTTATGAGAAGGGATATATGGTGTAACACCTCGAATAGAACCATCGAGTCTAAGCTGAAGATCCACAAGACCTCATGAATGCCTCCTTGTATGCAAGAGACTTCCGACTAGTAGCGAGGGTTCAGATATCATCATTGGGGAGACTGTACCCTTGGTATCATGGCCATACACCAAAAATATAAATAAAATATAAATAAATCAGAGTAATTTGGGTGGAATATAGAGCATAATAATGTAATAAGAGATGAAACACAGGTCATACAAATGAATAAATTGGGCTCCCAGTGTGGAAAGAAAATCTAGAATATATAAGGTGAAAGTAAATAAAATGAACACTACATAATCCTCCAGAGTCTATCTCAGTTCCACTACCAGCTCCATGGTTCACCTCTCATTTATTTTCCATGGACTCCTTTCCCTTACCTAGATCCTTATACATGAAGTTTTCATGCACATCAAGATTACCATGTTGGGTGTGAGTAATGAAACCCAATAGGAAACCACCAATGCATCCTTAGAATATGTGCACAAGTATAATAAATTTATTCCATGATAACAATAAATTAACAATAAATCATCAAAAAACATATTCCGAGTATAAATATTCTAACCAAACCATCAAGATCCCTGAACATTCTTAATTTGGATATTTTCTAAAAGAACGTTCATAATAGATGTTGGGAGAAATCAAGAGATAGACACAAGGATGATGAATATGTCACTTGATATCCATAAGTCATTAAGTCAACATGTCACTCAACATCTAGAAGGCATCCAGAAAAAAAGTCATTTGGAATCCATAAGGCATCAAGACAACAAGTCACTTTAAATCCACAATTTATCTAGACAACATGTCATTATACATCCACAAATCATTGAGTGAACATGTCACTTGGTATACACTGATATAATATCGCTATCATTGCATTTCGTGTGCACTCCACCTCTAAGGGATAATCATATAAAGATGGTCAACCTATTCCAAGTATCAAAATGATGCCTCTAAAGGCATGGTAATACATATAAAAGGGAAAATTATATAAAGGAAACAGAAGGAATTTCATCTTGAGAAATTTTTAGAAACAAACATAACATGTAATCAATATCAAGAATGGTAATAATATATAGTAACAATACTCAAGGAATCAAGCATAATATAAGGGTATCACCAGCTACACACACAGACACAAAAAATAAACCAATAACAAGAAAATTTAAACAAGTTATTCCTAAAAAATAATCATATCAAAGAAAAAAAGTGTATACAAGGTCCCTAGATGGTAAGGAACTTCCTACCTCAATAGAATTGAATTCAATGTCAAGATTCTTTAAGAGCCGATACCCAAAACACACCCTCACACCAACTGGATCAAGACCACACACCAAAGATCCTAGATCTAATATCAATTCATCACAAAAGATATTCTAGTTCAAGATCATAGAAGTATATAGTGTCACACGATTAGTAATGTGGTATATCCCAAGATAAAGGAGAAAAACAATAATAATAATGAAACAAATCACCTAGAATTATCAAGATTCGATCCTCCATCATCAAGGATGAATCCAAGATCCTGGGAGATGTAAGATCTCTTGAATAATCCCTAGATCTATCCTAGGTCTAATAGTAAAGACTAAGAGAAGGTTGAGTTTTAGGGCCTTCATAATTTATAGGCAATCTAGAAAAAATAGCCATTACGACATAGTGCATAGGACTATTCCTCAATGGGTACAAAAATTGAAATTAATATGGAATAAGCGATATGGACATCCCATAGTGGTGCTTGGTTGAAATCATGTCTAGAATAAATACCATAGTAAATAGTGAGATCCTATAAACTAGAGGAGATGACTACAACGTAATGTCCACCACTAGACCAAGGATGCTATGCTGCAACCACTGATCCATGGTGCAGTAACCATGTAATTAACTGATTAACCATAATTACACTTTACATACTATATGATACAACTAATGATCCATTATGAAACTATTAAAAAATAAAAAGAACCATTGAAACCAGATGCTACTCTATAGTTCCCCCAAAAAGTTACAACCACAATCTCCATTGGGTAAGACAATATCTATGACATAGAATCTGATTCCAAGAAAATAGTTAAACTTTCCATCATACCCTCTATAAAAAACCCTAGTCAATATCTTAAAATATGAGGGTGTTATAATTATCCCCCTATAATGACATATCTTCTTCAATAAGCATATATAGAGGTTCAGATCATACAACTCAGGCCACCATGCTCAAAAATAAGACTCACACTCCCAAGATTCCTCATGGATCCATCTATGCCACCATAGAATCCAAAAAAGTGGTATCATATTTCCTTATAGGACTCTCTCACTTTGGTATATAAAACACACTGGTCATTCCTTATATGGTGCCTCAGGATCCATCTCAATATCCCCATAGTTTATAACATGCATAGGATTGGGCATGTACTTCTGGAGTTGAGACAGATGAAACACATCATTCATGCCTCGATAGCGAGAGAGAATATCTAGACAATACACCACTATTACAATTTAATATATGATCATAAAGGGTCCAAAATAATATGGAACTATCTTCATTTTATTAAATATCAGTGTACTAACCAAGGAGTCACTCTCAGAAAACAATAATCACCTATCACAAACTCCAAAGGTCTCCTCATGCAGTTGCATAAGATTTATGCATAATATGAGCTGTGATCAACCTCTTCTAATTTTTTTTCACTATATTAGAGGTCTCATGAACCATACTAGGCCCCGAAAATACTTCCTCACTAGCCTCATTACAGAAAATTGATGAAAAAAATATTCAACCATAGAGAGCCTCATAAGGTTCCATATGAACCAAAGCTTGGTAAATATTATTGTAAGAAAAATCAAACAATGATAGGTTATCATCCCAAGATCCTCTAAAATCTAACACTTAGGCTTGGATAATATCATCCAATATAAAAATCATCTACTCTGATAGTATGTCTATCTAAGGATAGTATATGGTGATAAGTCTTAGCTGAGTCCCTAAGGCCTTATGGAAACCCTATCAGAACTGTGATGTAAAATGTGTATCTCTATCAGATATAATTCTCAAGGTAACTCCATGTATGTGTATAATATCACAGACATGTAGAGTTCCCTTCTCATCTATTAGGTGCGTCTCACTGATTGGTAAGAAATGAGTAAATTTTTTTATTTGATCAAAAATCACCCAAGCAATGTCATTACTCATATAAGTCTTGGGTAATCCCATCACAAAGTCCATCATGATGTCCCACCACTTTCACATGTACAAAGGAAGTCACTGGAGAAAACCATTGGTCCACTGGTGGTTGGAATTTATCCTTTGGTAGGTAAGGCATTAGGAAATGAATCTAGAAATGTTCTTTTTCATCCCTGGACACCAAAAATTCTACATAAGGTCATGATACATCTTTGTTTTTATAGAATGCCTTACCTATTTATAGGTATATATATGCCAACCCTTATATTTATTAGACATTAATTCATGATTTATTACATAATACTACACATAATAAAATCTAAAAGATTGATAAGTCTAGTATATTTGGTAACTATGCACATTACATAAAAACTTAAAATAGAGAATATGTTGAAATTATTGGAAACTTCCTTGATATTATCATATTATTCTATCATACTTAAAACTACATGGGATAACCTGGTGACATACATAATAAATGGGTAATCTATAAATCCCAGTAAGGGAATATATATGGCATAATATAAAGAACATAATTACATGTTAGACAATAGGAATATAAATGGGTCATAAAAAGGTTAGAAAATCATAAACATGAACAATAAGGAATGTTATAGCATGATAACATAAATGAAACACGGGAAATGTATAAACAACTTAAAATATGGCATCATAAACATAGGTCAAGTCTAACTTCCAATACATCATGATAGAAAAAGTCATATAATGGATTAGGTTAACTCCCTAATCCCTTGAATGACATATCATGAGACTAAAACATTACCTAATACATTGGTGAGCTATATAATTCTGGGCACACCCATCACTTTCATTTCATTTACATGTATAAGTGTTCCACATAGATCATATGACATGGAATCATTTATCATCACATATTATTTCACTATAAAGTAGTGTTTAATACATACATGTAATTAACTAACCAAATAAGCATCAGTGCATAAAGTTGAACACCCTTGATAAGAAATGGGTATGGGTATTCAATACACATTTTTTTGGCATGGAAAATCATTGTAAAATTTCAACAGCATAATGGGAGAGTATAAATGCTAATGGGAGGGATTAATGAGAGTGAAAGGGGTATCTCATAATTTAGGAATACTAGGTAAAATAATGGGATATGGGATAATATATACCAACACTAATAAATGGAGATAAAAGACATAAGGTAATGAAAATTCTTGAATAAAGAGGAGAAGGAAAGGGTCCCTTACCTTGAGAGGGCGATTCCAAATGCTGGGGGGGGGGTGGGCTTCTTGAGAGATTGGGGCACCTTGGGAGGACCCTAGAGAGGGTAGGGAAGATTAATAACATGATAAAAGGTTTTTAGTGAATATAAATGGGATATTTGGTGGGTTTATAGAGGAAATGAGTGGGAAATTATTTATTATTTCTCAAACTTAGGTTTTGGACTATATAATAAAGTAATAAAAATGAAAAACCTTCCCTTGGTTTTTTACCATGTTTTCTACCAATAGGGTTTTTTTTAATTATTATATTAGGATAAGGGACAAAAGTATTAAAATATTACCCTTGGTGATGTGTAAGTGAGTCATGTGCTTAAAAGAAGAGATTTTAAAGCCTTATTATAGGTTTTGAAGGATTCATAATGGCTTTATAAAATTAATAAAATAAACTTAAAATCACATTATTTTAAAGGGTAAACATATATTTGGTTTATTATAACCTTTATAGTATTTATTAAATCATTTTTGGGTCATTATGATGTCATAATACACACTGTATATTTATACCAAATTTAATTTTTACCTAAAAAATTGACTATCTCAGAAAATTATGAAAAATTCACCATAGAATAATTTTGATGTGATGATTCCAAAAATAATATTTATTTTATAAAAATAATTTTCTAAAAATTTGAATTTTCACTTTTAAAATATGAATCGACATTTATTAAGAAATGCTTGGTTTTTTTAACAATAATAATTTTCAAACCCTTATAAAAATTACATTTGGATTCATAAAAATTATATGATAATTTATATTTAATAAAAATTATTTAATAATATTTTAATAAAATATTATTTATTTAAAAAATCTATTAATTAAATAAAATTAATTCCTTAATTTAATTTGAATATTTCCAAAAAATACATTTTTTGTTTTATTGTATCAAAATCAAAAATCATTTACGAATTAATAATAATAAGATGAAAATATAACCATTACTATATTTAAAATATAATATACATATTCATATTATTATGGTCTTAATACATATCCCTTTATTACACTAGAAAACTCTCTTAGGGTAAGGTGAATGATGGTGAGAATTTCATGGGGTGGTTTGGCATACAAGGTTTGGGCTGTGATCTCAATAAGGTTGAACTTATACCATAAAAAGTTTTTCTTATGATTTATCTATTGGATATCAGCTTGGGATTGATCATGGGAAAAACCCAGTGATGCTATATCACTGAGAATCTATGATAAATGGGCTTCGTATGGTACAATCCTTTTGGTTGAGTCAATCACTTCATTTGTCTATGTTAATTGGATTTGTTAAAACCCTATATTTATACTAATCATATGATCACTTTTCAATGAAAATATTATCAATGGTAAAGATACTTAATGTTATTTCAAATTAGATATCATATAATAAAACCAAATAATTTCATGTGTTTTTATATATTTATAACAAATAATAATACATTTAATTCAACCAAAAAGGGAATTTTATTTATAACAGTTAGGGTCATTACAATCTTCCCCCTTTAGAATTTTTCCCTCAAAATTTTCATTTCATACACTAAAACAGATAAAGTTAATTCTATTTCATCACTTCCTCTGGTTCCCACATCACCTCTTCAAAATTTTGGTTTCTCAAAAGCACTTTGACTAGGTGCATTGTCTTATTTCATAGAACTTTGTCTCTATGATCTAAGATCTTCACTAGCCTCTCCTCATATGAGAGATCATTCTCAAATGGAATCACCTCTAGATTGAGTACATGTGAGGGGTATAGTATGTAATTCCTCAAGAGTGATACGTGGAATACATCATGTACTTGAGATAGTTCAGGTGGGAGTGCTAGTTGATAGGCCACCACTCCGATGCGATCAAGGATCTCAAAGGGACTGATGTATCTTGAAAAAATATTTCCCTTCTTCCCAAATCCATTGAATTTATTCCATGGATATATGTGGAGGAATACCTTTTCTACAACCTCAAACTCCAGGTCTTATCAATGATTATTATCATAGTTATTTTTTCAACTTTGAGAAGCTTTAATGTGCTGCAGAATAGTCTTGACCTTTTCCACCATTTCCTAGACCATTTTAGGACCTAGCAGTCTGCATTCCCCAAATTTATCCTAGCATGAGGAAATTCTGCACCTCTTACCATAAATTGATTCATATTTATCCATTTGGATTCTTAATTAGAAACTATTATTGTATAATAACTTGACCAGTGGAATATTTTTATATCATCCTCCTTTGAAGTCAATTGAGCATTATCTCAAAATTTCCTCAAGTGTATGAATATTTTTATTAGATTGGCATTCATTTTGAGGGTGATAAACCATGATGAAGTTAAAATCAGTATTTATATAATATTTAAGACTCTTCTAGAACTTGGAGGTAAATCTTGGATCTCAATAAAATAAAATAAATAGTGGTGTTCCTTGCAGCCTCACCACTTATCTAATGTATATCCTTACAAGTTGATTGAGTGATAGGTCCTCTCGAATTATAATTAAGTGAGAATTATTTGTGATATGATCCAACACAACCCACATAACATTATTTCCTATTGATTATTTGGAAGACTAGTTACAAAGTCCATAGTGATATTTTCCTATTTCCATGCAGGTATGGGTAATAGTTGCATTATCCCCTTGGATTTTTTCATTTCCACCATAATTTGATCAAATACAAGACATATTGATGTATATTCAGTGATATCATTCTTTATATTCTAACACCAATAGTTACATCATATATCTTGATACTTCTTCATGATTCCAGGATATATAGAGAAGGTCTATCTTTGTGAATCATCCAACAACTCCTTATTTAAGTCTAAGAAGATAAAAATCATTCTTAATTATCATTAATTGTAAAATTATTGAATCCTTTATAATTAGATAATTTTCCACTTTATTATATTTCCCAAGATGGTAGTGGATTTATAATTTATATTCCTTGACCAGATCTAACCATCTTCATTGGATCATATTCATCTCTTTCTATGTGAATATATACTTTAGGCTCTTATGATCCGCATATATTTCACACTTCTCCCAAAGAGATAATTCCACTATATTTTAAAAGTTAATATCAATTTATCCAACTCTAGATTTTGTTTTGAGTAGTTATATTTGTGAACTTTAAATTACCTTGAATCATAGGCTACCAATTTTTCATTCTCCATTAAAACATAAACCAAGACCTTCTTCAAAGCATCACTGAATACCATGAAAAGTTCTCCACTTGTGGGTAGTATGTGTATGGGTGTATTGAAAATTCTATTTTTCAACTTCATTAATATCTCTTCACATTAATTATTCTAAAAAAATTTGAATTTATTTTGAGTTATCTTGGTTAGAGGGTTTGAAAATCATAAGAAATTTCTCATAAACCAATGATAATATCTAGCTAATCTAAGGAAACTACAAATTTCTATTAAAAATGTTGGCCTCAACCATAATTTGATTGATTATATCTTTTAAGGGTCCATATATATCACATTAATTATGATAATATTCCCCAATAATGATATTTCCTTCAATAAGAACTAACATTTTCTATACTTTACATAAAGATTATCATTTCATAAGGTTTATAGAATAGTGCTTAGATGTTTTTCCTGCTCCTCCTTACTTTTTTATTATATTAGAATATAATATATAAATACTACCACAAATTTTTCTAGGTAATCTCTAAAGACTCTATTTATCAAGTCCATGAAGATTTATAGAGCATTAGTGACTCTGAATGGAATTACTATGAACTCATAGTGCCCATACCTTATACATAATGTGGTCTTGGGGATATCCTACTTTTTCATCCTTGATAATATCCTGAACAAAGATCCACCTTGGAGAAGTATTGGGATCCATGTAGCTAATAATACAATTCATCAATATGTGGAAGAGGATACTTGTTCTTTATCATGATCTTGTTGAGCTCATGATAATCAATGCAAAGGTACATTAACCCATCCTTCTTCTTGAAGAAGAGGAATGGTTCACCCCAAGGTGAAGCACTAAGGCATATGAACCCTTTATCTAAATTATCCTATATTTGTTTCTTAAGATATTAAAGTTAAAAAACATACATTATATATAGATTTTTTTATAATGGAAATTCCCTAAGTATAATCATGATTGAAAATTCAACCTCTTGGCTAGGAGGAAGATTTGGAAATTCTTTAAGAAACACATCAGTGTATTCCCTCACAATGGTAATTTATTTGAGTATGATATTTTCCTTAGACTCAATAATTTTATCTAAATACGCTTTCTTGTAAGGTAGTAATATCAATTCTTTATATTTTTATGCTAAATAAGATTCCTCCCTCTCCTTGAATTTGTAAATAATTAAAGGACAATTCACAATGCAGAGAGTGATTTTTTTTCTCCCAATAATTTATGTTGGATCTATATAAGTAAAGAAAATCCATGCCCAAAATTGTATCAAATTCCACTAAAGGGAGCATCAAAAGGTTCACTAGGAAGTTTATCCCACTAATTTTTATAGGGAGGAGTTATATACTTGGGATGAAATAATTCCCCATTTTCTGTTTTCACTGAAATATATAATTCAATGCTTTTTGGTGGTATTTGAATAGTTCTACTAAACTTATGTGATATGAAGAAATGTGTAGAACTATGGATAATAACCCCACCTTTCACTTTTTTATTACGGTTCTAACCATTTAAATTATCCAAAACTGACTTAGGGATGATTATTTTTAGAATATTAAACACATAAATGGGAATTCAATAACATTAAAGGGATAACTTATAAATGAAATGTATTCATTAACTTATGAATTTCTAGATGTAAATCTATTTTATCCATGATCTATTTTCTAACATAGAAACTTATGGTCTTTTTTGTTCCCTTAATAATGGTTCATAATGAGATTTTAAATTTACCAATGCATATCCTCTAGGAGTGTCGAACTAGGAGTGAAGTAAGGCCCATTATCATGCACTAGTTCTCAATTGAATCTAACCCAATATGGTGTTTTCAGGTTTTACCCCTTAGTATATCTGTACCGGATCCACATTCAATTTTAGTATCCAGATATGGATGTATTTTATTTTAAAACACTTACTCTATAATTTACAAAAATTTAGGGGTGTCTTATTATGTTTAGTCTTATACCTAAGGAATTCTCTAGAGTTTTCTAATCCTAATCCAAAAAATAACTAAATCTACCTTTGATACCAACTATGAAAACCCTCCTCTCTATTACACATTAATTCATGATTTATTAAATAATATTACACATAATACAACTCATAAGATAAATAAGTGTAGTTTCTATGGGAATTAGGTACATTACATAACAACCTAAAATAGATAACACATCAATATTATTGAAAACTTCCTTGGTATTCTCATATTATTCCATCATACTTATAACTGCATGGGATAACCTGGGGATATATATAATAAAGGGGTGATATATAAATCCCATTAAGGGAATAAAAATGAAATAAAATGAATAAAATAATTATATTTTAGTAAATAGGCATATCAATGAGGAATAAAAAGGTGTTAGAATCATAATCATGAATAACTAGGAAAGATATAACATGATAATATAATGGCAACATGGGAAATGTAGAAACAACTTAAAACATGGAATCATAAACATAGTTCCAGGATAATTACCAAAAAATCATGATGGATAAAGTCCCATGATGTATTTGGTTCACTCCCTAATCCCTTTAATGTTGTTTCATAAGACTAAAACATTACCCAATCCATTGGAGCGTTATATAATTCTGGGCGCACCTATCACTTTCATTTCATTCACATGTATATGTGTTCCACATAGATCATACAACATGGAATAATTTATCATCACATATTATTACATGATAAAGGATTTTATAATATATACATATAATTACCTAATCAAATAAGTATAAGTGTATAAATGTGAACACCCTTGATAGGAAATTGGCATGGGTATTCACTACACAATTGTTTTGGTATGGAAAATCACGGTGAAATTGCGCCAGCATAACATGTGAGTATAAATGTTCATGGGGGATATTAATGAGATTTAAAGGGGTATATCATCATTTAGGAATCATATGATAAGTAAGGGGGATATGTGAACATATCCCAACATTAGTAAATGGATATAAAATAC
Source organism: Viscum album (assembly GCA_963277665.1). Classification (NCBI taxonomy): domain Eukaryota; kingdom Viridiplantae; phylum Streptophyta; class Magnoliopsida; order Santalales; family Viscaceae; genus Viscum; species Viscum album. The sequence continues at coordinate 1,417,881,209 of OY728120.1, forward strand.
ATAAATTAATGAATATTCTTGAATAAAGAGGAGAAGGAAATGATCCCTTACCTTGAGAGGGTGATTCCAAATGATTGGGGGGGGGGGCTTCTTGAGAGATTGGGGGCACCTTGATGACCCTAGATAGGGGAGGGAAGATTAAGTATGTTCTCAAAGATTTTTTAGTGAAGAGAAATGGGATATTGGGTGGGTTTATATAGGAAATCAGTGGGGAATTCTTTATCATTTCTCAAACTTAGGTTTTGGACTCTATATAATAAATTAATAAAAACCACAACCCTTCCCATAGTTTTTACCATGGTTTCTGATAATGGGGAGTGTTTTTAATTATTTTATTTTGAAAATGGTATAACTCACTAAAATATTATCCTTGGTTATATGGAAGTGAGTAATGTCCTTAAAGAAATAATTTAAAAAACTTAAAATATATTATAGGTTTTGGAGGATTCATAAAGGATTTATAAAATCAATAAAATAAGATTAAAATAAAATTATTTTAAAGGGGAAACATATACTTGTCTATGGATAACCTTTTATATTATGTATTATATCATTTTTGGGTCATTTTGATGTCATAATACACACCATATATTTACACCGTATTTAATTTTTACCCGAAAATTCAACTATCTTAGAAAATTATGAAAAATTCACCATAGGATAATTTCTACATTCTGATTAAAAAAATAATATTTATTTTATAAAACTAATTTTATAAATATGTGAATTTTTTAATTTTAAAATAATAATCGATATTTATTGGGAAATATTGGGGTTTTGGATAATAATAGTTTTCAAACCCTTATAAAAATTACAATTTACTTCATAAAAATTATATGATAATTTATATTTAATAAAAATTATTTAATAATAATATTTTAATAAAATATTATTTATTTCAAAAATCCATTAATTCATCAAAATTAATTCCTTAATTGAATTTTAATATTACCCAAAAATACAATTTGTGTTTTATTGTATCAAAATAAAAATCATTTATAAAGTAACAATAATAAGATGAAAATATAACCATTATTCTATTAAAAATATAATATATATATTCATTTTATTATAGCCTTGATTAATATTATTTTATTACACTAGAAAATTCCCTAAGGGTAAGGTGCGAGACGATGAGACTTTCATGGGGTGGTTTAACGTACATGGTTTGAGATGTGATCTTGATGGGCTTGAACATCTCCTATAAATAGTTTTGTTCATACTTTAGTTGTTGGATCAAAACTTAGGCTTGGTCAAGAGAAAATCCCTGTGATTCTATCTCCCTCAAAAGCTCTAATAAATGGGCTTCTTAGGGTATGATCCTACTGGTTAAAGCCATCACTTCCTTTATTTGTGTCAATTAGATTTTTAAAAAACCTATATTTATAATAATCATATGATCACTATTCAATGAATATATTATCAACATTAATGATTATTAATGATCTTTAAAATCTGGTAGGATATAATAAAACCAAATAATTTCATGTATTTTCTATATCCATAACACATAATAAGGCATTTAATTCAACCACAAAGGGAATTTTATTTACAACAGTTCGGTTAATTAAAATATAAGTCTATCATCAGCTCTTCCCTAATGGAAACAGAGACTAAAAATCTCCCATGTACTAGGATCACATCATCACTATCCAATAATCACCTGGGTATCCAGTCACCACCTTCTAGTTATTCCCACATCACAACACACTCTGGTTCAAATTACTGACTAGCATTCACTAAGTCTACTAAATAAGATGTTATCACTAATGGAGAAAATGTCATCAATCCCTCGTCATCAAAAGCATACATTATCCATTATTCTAATAATCTCATTAGGAACCACTATTCCTATGAAGTCCATTCACCATGCTCCTAAGATACTTGTGTCTTATGACCATAAGAATTTTCAATGATGTTACACTTACCTAGTGTATAAGCCATCTCAAATTAAAAAATCTTTAGGTACTCTACCTAGCGCCTCTTCTTAAAATTTAAGCCCTGCTGTGTGAAGATACAATGAAGTATCTTGTGGTATGTGTAGAAAATAAACCTCTTACCAGAGAGATAATGTCACAAAAAATTCAAAGCATGGATCATGGATTCTATCTTTAGGTCATGGGTAGGATAATTCCTCTCATAAAGTCATAGCTAACAAGACCTATAAGATACTACCCACTCCCTCTACATCAAAAATTCCCCCAAACCATCTCCTAATGCATCATAATATGTATCATATTAAATCACAGGCTCAGGAAGAATCAATACTGGATTTATAGTCAACTGACTTTTTGTAGGTTCCAGGCACAATGAAAGCGTGCGATGGGCAATGCCCAACTTTTTTTTTTCTGTGTTCAATGATCAATCCAAGATATACACGATGATAAAAACCACATTTAATGGAATTGAATCAAAGAAAATATACAACATGAATCATTCCATAACCAGAGATAGGATCATCACATATTATTTATAATTAATTTAATTAAATATGAATTACATTGAGGAAATTATTTCTTCGTTGATGGATATAGTAACAGATCTGCAATGCATGATCATTGAGTTGTAGTAATAAAGTGTAGATTCCCTCTATCTGTGATCCACACATGTTCCATGAATATCTAGACATAACCAAAGGAATATCTGGGTGCTTGTATGATAGATCCTTGTGCTTGCATCATCTACCTTTTATTTCTATGAGAATTGATTCTAAAAAATTCTCCTTGATCTGGTGGAGGAATATTTATCTATGTTCTTAGGAGTGATCTTGGAGAAGATATATCTCAAGGTATTGAGATAATTATCTAATTTTTTTGTGTACAACCCAAACAAATGAACTATTCTCTTGATAAAATAAAATAAATGGGTTTATATATCGCTAGGGTTAAAATAAAATTAATTGAAAAATTGAACTTAATTATTTATTTAATCCTAGTGAAAAACCCATGTAAAATAATAATATTAATATTATTATCTCTCAACATGTGATTAACTTGCAAATTAAAATTAAATGTTATTTAATCAAATAATATTCAATATTTATTATTTTCTCACTGGACCTAAAATCCCAGTTCTTCATTCCTTGATATATTTATCATAACTTAAATAATATCTATTTATTTATTAAATAAATATCATAGAATTATTCTCTAATAAGTAAATAAATATTATATTCACTAAATAGGAAATAAATATTTATTAAATATTATGCTCACATTATATTCTCTCAAATAACTAGTGACGTACCCAACACATCCTACCTCACTGTGACGTACCCAACACATCCTACCTCACTATGAACATTTGTCATCACAGTTTTTTATCAATACATCATGTTACATGACTCATAATACTCATTAATAATAATCTTAAAGTATAAGGACCAATACACACATCAATAGATATGAACATACAATGAAACATATAAATGTGGATTTCCTACCGGTGGGACCTATTCTCATAATATCCTACTGGATATGACCATGAGCGTACACCATTAGAAGGTGATTCAAAATCCCATGAGTCTCCTCCATTGATAGTCTGTATCATTTTTATCCCTAAAATGATATCATTTGGATATAGAGAATATATTTAAGAATAGTTTCTTAGCACTTCTTGGTTCTCATCATAGTAGGGACTTGTTATGACCTTTTAGTGTGAAAAATACTCTAGGGAAATCATCACATACTATGTTATGTAAAAGAATAATCATGATGTGATAAGAAGTTTATTAATATTAAAAACTATGAATACAAGTTATCATAAAGTATATAGAAGTTGGTTTTAGGGAACAAAATCCAACAAACTCCCCCTTTCACTAGAACCAATTTCTAAAAAACCTCAGTCCGTTAACTCTCACATGATACTCATGCTTCATATGAGATAGGACTTCAGTCAAGGGGCCTACCATGTTTTCTTCTGTGGGTACTAGTATTACTATAATTTCAACCCTTTGATAAAAATTCCTCAATAGGTGATACTTCTAGAGTATGTTATTTTTCTGTTGGGGTGACCTTGGCTCTTTTGCAAGAGGCACCACCACTAGTAGAAAAACGGTTTTTAACGTCGGTTTTTAACCGACGTCAAAGTCACCGACGTTAAAAATATGAATTTTTACGTCGGTTTTTGTAAACCGACGCGAAAAATGAATAACATTCGTTTTTTGGCGTTGGTTTTGTAAAAAACCGATGCCAAAAAAAATAATTCATATAATTTTTCGCGTCGGTTTTCATAAAAACCGACGCGAAAAATTTAAAAAAGTAGTTTTGGCGTCGGTTATTTAAAAAAACCGATGCCATAAATGAAAAAAAAAAATTTTCGCGTCGGTTTTTATAAAAACCGACGCCAAAAAAAATAATTCATATAATTTTTCGCGTCGGTTTTCATAAAAACCGACGCGAAAAATTTAAAAAAGTAGTTTTGGCGTCGGTTATTTAAAAAAAACGACGCCATAAATGAAAAAAAAATATTTTTCATGTCGGTTTTTATAAAAACCGACGCCAAAAAAAATAATTCATATAATTTTTCGCGTCGGTTTTCACAAAAACCGACGCGAAAAATTTTAAAAAGTAGTTTTGGCGTCGGTTATTTAAAAAAACCGACGCCATAAATGAAAAAAAAAATATTTTTCGCGTCGGTTTTTATAAAAACCGACGCGAAAAATCAAATTTTTTTTTCTAGGTTTTAGATCATTTCCTAAGCTTCGATTTGACAGGCTGTGGACCTAAAACGGAGTTACGGTTCAAAAGTTATCGCCGTTACAAGTTGAACCTATCAAAGTTTTGATTGATACAACTCGTTTCAAAGAAAACATGATAAACATAAATTAAAATCATATACACCAAATGTAATAAAATAATCATAATACATCAAACATATTTCAATGGTTTTAGGGGCTTCCATCGAAATGATATGTTTTTTATTATCATATAACTTGTATTTAGAAATGAGAATGAATCATCATTATAAGAAATCCAATCGAGTTGTTTAGAAATGAAGGATAATAATAATAAAGAAAACGAATGAATAGAATATGTACCAATTAATGATTGAAGTCGCATTGAAATCGTGATTGAATCGAAGATGTTGAAAATGATGAAAGAAGGAGAAACTGGATATATATATAGTAAACGAAAATATTTTCAATTGTGTTTTACGAAAATGTAGGCGGGATTTTAAAAAGTTAAACGCGCGTTGTGAAAAAAATTGAAATTTTGATCCCGCGTTACTCTTTGGCATCGGTTTTGTTTGAAACCGACGCAAAATAGTATTTACATTGGTCTTTTGGCGTCGGTTTTTTAGAAAATCGATGCAAAAAATGTCAATCAATATCCTTTTTGGCGTCGGTTCATAAAAAAACCGACGCAAAAAATGAAAAAAAAATTTGGCGTCGGTGTTTATGAAAACCGACCCCATAAAAGTTTTAAAAAAAAATCTTTGGCGTCAGTTTTTTAACAAACCAATGCTAAAAATTTAAAAAAAAAACTACATTTCGCGTCGGTTTTTTTAAAAACCGACGCCAAAAACAAAAAATAATTTTTTTGGCGTCGGTTTTTAAAAAAACCGACGTGAAAAGTTAAATTATATTTTTGGCGTCGGTTTTTATGAAAACCGACGCCAAAAATGACAAACAAAAATTACATTGTTTTAGATAATTCTCTAAGCTTTGATTTGACTGGTCGTGGAGCAAAAACGGAGTTACGGATTAAAAGTTATGGATGTCGGAAGTTGACCTTCTCTAAAAGAAGTCTTAAGGAAGTTCAACTTTCAAAGGCCATAACTTTTAATCCGTAACTCTGTTTTTGCTCCACGACCAGTCAAATCAAATATTAGAGAATTATCTAAAACAATATAATTTTTTTTTAAATTTTTTGGCGTCGGTTTTCATAAAAACCGACGGCAAAAATATATTTTAACTTTTCGCGTCGGTTTGTAAAAAAACCGACGTGAAAAGTTAAATTATATTTTTGGCGTCGGTTTTTATGAAAACCGACGCCAAAAATGACAAACAAAAATTACATTGTTTTAGATAATTCTCTAAGCTTTGATTTGACTGGTTGTGGAGCAAAAACGGAGTTACGGATTAAAAGTTATGGATGTCGGAAGTTGACCTTCTCTAAAAGAAGTCTTAAGGAAGTTCAACTTTCAAAGGTCATAACTTTTAATCCGTAACTCCGTTTTTGCTCCACGACCAGTCAAATCAAAGATTAGAGAATTATCTAAAACAATATAATTTTTTTTTTAAATTTTTTGGCGTCGGTTTTCATAAAAACCGACGCCAAAAATATATTTTAACTTTTCGCGTCGGTTTGTAAAAAAACCGACGCGAAAAGTAGTTTTTTTTTAATTTTTAGCGTCAGTTTGTTAAAAAACCGACGCCAAAGAATTTTATTTAAAACATTTATGGCGTCGGTTTTCATAAAAACTGACGCCAAAATATATATTTTTTAGTTTTTTGCGTCGGTTTTTTTATGAACCGACGCCAAAACAATTTTTTTCCCTTTTTGGCGTCGGTTTTTTTAAAAACCGACGCCAAAAAATCACCGTAAAAATTATTGACGTCGGTTTATAAGAAACCGACGTCAAACTGGCGACGTTAAAAATCATTTTTCTACTAGTGCACTATAGTATTATCACGATACATTGTGATAAGGTCTTTACTTATAGGTACCACATCAAGATCCTAGACAAAGTTATGAATAAAAATGGATTCCTTGGATGCATAAAAAGTCTCAATATACTCGGACTCCACTATAGAATCAGTGAAAACTAGCTATTTTGAAATCTTCCAGTTCACAACTCTTCTATTGAGATTGAAAACATATCCTGATTGTGACTTCAGATCATTATGATCTATATGAAAACTAGCATCACTATAACCACTAATGACCATATCCCCGTCTCCTCCATACACTAGGAACATATCATTTGTTCTTCTCAAATACTTAAGGATAGCCTTAACATCAGTCCAATGCTACTCTCCTAGATCAACTTGATATCTTCCTACCATGCTCAATACATAGGCAATATCAAGTTTAGTACATAACATGGAATACATGATTGATCCTATCACTGAAGCGTATGGGATATTACTCATTCTATATTTCTCATTTTGTGTCTAAGGACACATTTTCTTAGAAATATGTAAACCATGTGACATTGGAACAAATCCACTTTTGGATTGTTCCATACTAAAACTCTTTATTATCTGGTCAACATCTGTACTTTGACTTAGTTCAAGCATCCTCTTGGATCTATCACGAATGATCTTGATCCCTATAATATAGGATTCTTCACCTAATTCTTTCATAGAGAAACACTTGTTTAACTAGTCCTTAGTAAATTGTAAGACTGATATGTCATTTCTAATAAGTAATATTTCATCAACATATACTACTAGGATAATAACTTCATTTCCACTAAACCTCTTGTAAACACATGTATCACATTCATGATTAATGAAACCAAATTATTTTATGGATTAATAGAATATAATGTTCCATGAACTAGATGATTAATTCAATACATAAATGGATCTCTGTAACTTTTAAATTATTTTGGCATGTACTAGAGTCACAAAACCTTATGGTTGTGTCATATAGATATCTTTCTAAAGGTTCCCATTAAGTAATGAAGTTTCAATATCCATATTCCAAATATCATAGTCATAGTAAGATGCTATATCAAGTATAATTATTATGGATTTAAACATGGAAATTGGTGAAAATGTTTCATCATAGTCAATTCCTTGATACTATTTAAAAACTTTAGCCACTAGCCTTTATTTATAGGCATTTACTTTACCTTCTATTTCTATTTTTATCTTGCATACCCATTTTAATCCAACAAGATTTACATCAATTGGTACATCGAACAGAACCCAAACTTGGTTCTGATACCTGGAATCCATTTTAGAATTCATGGATTCTTTCCATATTTCATCTTTTAAGATCTTTACTGCCTAATTTTAGGATAGTGGTTCACCATTATCAACCAATATTGATTCACCATCCTTGGTGACTAGAAAACCATATCTCTTTAGTTCTCTTACCTCTCTTACACTCCTATGCAGTACTTGTATTTTAGGAACTAATTATTTCACAGGGACCTATGGAATTTGTTCCTGTACCAACTCTTATGTATCTTGAGCATCAAATTCATAAAAGTCAATATTTCTCCCATTATCCTTTTTTAGGATGCACTCCCACTCAAGAAAGATGGATTGTCTGGTGACAATCACTTTCTTGTCTGAGGGGTTGTATATGTAGTATCCATTTTTTCCTTGGGATACCCTATAAAGATACACTTTGTACCTTAGGGTGCTAGTTTTTTTCTAGATAATACCTTAACAAATGCCTCAGGGTGCTAGTTTTTTTTCTGATAATACCTTAACAAATGCCTCAAACCCCATTCATGTGCAACAAACTGAGTTTATTTCCACTCCATAACTCAAATGTAATTCTATTTTCCACTTTAGTTGGTACAAAGTTTAATGTGTATGCCTTAGTTTGTAATGAATATCCCAAAAAGGATAATGGAGGATCTATATGACTCATCATTGACCTCACCATGTTTAATAATGTATAGTTCCTCATTTCACTGACACCATTCCACTATGGTGTGTAAGGTGGAGTGAGTTGAGATAGAATACAAAAATACCATAAAAGTTCAATGAACTCTTTCTTAAGATATTCACCACCTCAATCTGATAGAAGATTCTTTATCTTCTTTCCAAGTTGATTCTCTACAAAATTATTTAATTCCTTGAATTTCTCAAAGGACTCGGACTTATACCTCATCAAGTAGATATAACCATATATACTCAATTAATCAATAAAAGTTATGAAGTATGAATATCCACCTATAGATTATAATGGAAATGGTCCACACACATTAGTGTTTACCAATACTAAAATCTTTGGGGCCCTTTAGCCATGTCCACTAAATGGTGGTATGTTCATTTTTCCTTATAAACAATCATGCCATCTTTCAAGTGGTTTTAGATCAGAAGATTCTAAATAACCATCTTGATATATCTTTGCAAAATGATTATTATTTACATGAACAAGACGGTGATGCCATAGATGGGTGTTATATGAGTCGAGTGAACACGATTCATTATCAATTTCAGACACTTGTTTTTTTTAATTTAATGAATAAATACTGTTATTTAAATGTTTCATACCATAACATATGTTGTACTTATAAAAGAAACAACTTTTATTTCCAAATTTGAAAATAAAATAATCTATATCTAGGAATGATACAAAAATTATGTTCTTGGTAACCGTAGGTACATAGTAACAATATTTTAAAACCAAAATCATTCTTGTCGGTAATGAAAGGTAGTAGTCACCAATGGCAATAGCAGTCAGCCTCGCTCCATTGGCAGCTCTCAAATCCACATATCCTCTAGAAATATTTTGAAATATAATTGGTTCCTACACTTTGATACATATGTGAGCACCAAAAGCTCTATATAATACCCAATGTGTAGATATTGAAAGATTACACATAATAAAAAATGCACTTTTATCATCCCCTTGCTTTTGGGTGTAGTTCCTCTTGCAATGGCATGACTTTCCACATGAAAAACATACTACCTCCTTTTCCTTGACCTACCTTTGGATCTTCCTCTTCTTGGAAGGATGGTGCTCAGGAGCCTTAGACTATTTATAGGTCTTGGTCCCCTTTTTCTTGCTCTTCCTTTTTTATTCACCATAAGGACTGTGGGTTTATCATGCCCCATGTCCTTATCCACTTGGTGAATCAAAGTAAGAAGTTTTGAGAGACTCCTATCATTATTTATCATATTGTAATTAACAATAAATATAAAGAAGGACTTAGGTAGTTATTAAAGTATGATATCTATATGAAACTCATTCATTAATTTAATCCCTAAGATGTTTAATCATTCAATGTAGCCAATGATCTTGACTACATGAGGCCCAATAGACAAAAACTCTCCAAGATTAGTTGTGAAGAAAGAATTATAGATCTCATACCTCTCTTGTCTCACCTTCTCTTGACGGAGATATCAAAGGTTAGACATCATGATATATGCATCAGGAATAGATTTTTCCAGCACATACAATTTCCTTTCATGGTGAAGGATAACATGTAAGTGACTTTGCCACTCTTATAAATTTGTGCTGATGAGAAGGTTTTTATTCTCAAGTATGGATTGCAGTGATATGTTTGAAGACAATTTAATGATTCTTCTACAAATAATATGAGAATAATTTTAATACTTTATCTGATAAAATGTAGAAAAATTAATAAATATTAAATTTATTAGTCTCCCACTATTTTATCAAAACCCAATATTCCTCAAAAGTTTCTTTGAAATATCTGATTTCTTGGAAATTCTAGTGGAAATGATCCATATTAAACATATAATTACCCTAAATTTGGTTGGTCAAGCAAATCGAATGATTTTAGATAGGCATTCCAAATACCAACTTCATTAACTCACAGTTCATTGACCTATTGAGTGGACTCCCCAATACTAAAATCATTAATTTATATTTTCTCAACCCTTGCCTCTCAGTTACACAAAGTACTACTTTGGAAGTCAACCATTGATGTGAACTAAGTTAAGTTAAACCAAAACTTAAAGTTATAATTCCTTGATAATTGAAATCACCCTAACTTTTTATGGTTATGAACTTTAAACTATGGTTTGATTTTAACTGAAGTAGTGGAAGGATATACCAACTTAATATATATAATTTATGGATATTATCCTTTATGAATAAATTTCTAATTATTATCTTTATCACATGATTGTTAATATTAAGTAAATTTACTTAAGTGATTAACCATGTCTTATTTAATATTTACACATAATCTAATTTATTTTAGTTCTATCTTGCATGAACATTAATTTTATTAATTTATGTGATCACAAAAAAACATCTAAAATGAAATAACCATGAAAATAACAGAAATAAAATAATAAATTAGTATGATAATGAGATTTTAATAATGGTTATTTTATCTAGATATTGATAAAATATCCATTTACCTTGGGTAAAAAACACCTTGAATCAATTAAGGTTTGTGTTACAGCTTTCCACCTATCCACCAATGTATCTCTCTTGGATTGGTTTCACCATAGCTCCAAAATTAAACTGACTCCACTAGCTTTGGAGATCCATTCATTACATATTCTTTTACTCGCATGTAGGTGATGGGAAAAAATCATTTACATAAAAGAAACCATGGGCATGCGGGCCCTTACATAATAAGAGGAGAGAAGGCACGAAACCCAATAATTTAATTTAATAATAAATTAAATGAAACCAATAACATAAAAAGGTCTAGTATATTCTCATGATCATATTCATGCATGAAAAAAATTATGCATTTAATAAAACTAGCATTCAATTCTTAATCATTATTATTTAATTCAAATCATACTCGAATAAATTAATTATTATCTTTAATTAATCAACTATTTTATATTAATTCTCATCCAAATTTCCTTGAGATTCCCATCCATTATAATTTAAAACAAATTAAATAAATTCATTTAAAATTAAATGTGTACATAAATTCACCTTTGAGGAAACATGGTGAATACCCATATGAATCTACCCAACATGCATTATACTCATATATTATTTACTCTTGTGACATATGGAATACAAGAATTATCATCCACTTTCATGATTTGTAGTATCAACTTAATGATAGCACAAATTACATGATTTTTCGGCCATGTGTTATGATTCAATGCACGTAGAGTAACAACTATAATACCACTCATACATGATATAAAGATCTGTACATTACATAGAAGTTAATCAAACACACACACACACACACACACACATATATATATATATTAAAACCTATCACATGATATGTCCTATAAACTTAATGACCACATGAAAGAACATGTCTCAAGGTTTACATAATATAATAAATAAATTTTAAATATGTGAAATTTTGTATAAGTACATGGAATGTACAAGAGAGCTACATGGCATGTACATATCTCACCATCTATATGAGGTACACAACTAGGTATTTGGCATGTAAATCGTACCTCGAAAAAAATGGAGTTCATGATGTGTCCAATGGGATACACACCATTTGATATCCAAATTACATGGTCACTAGTCAGGTAGGCTATATATGGTAATACACAGCCTGCCTATGACTCAAAGGGACTTCACACCATGTATGTCGAATACATGGTGTGTACTCTGATTTACCGTGCACCACCCTGGCTTGGTAAACACACAATGTAAGGTATTTAATGAACCACATGAAATCAATGCACACTATTTGAATTAATTCCCAAATTAATTCTTGATTCATTGACCACATGTACACGGTGTGTAATTCCAATTACACGACATGTAATCCTTTGATCTCTGGCCAAAATCCTTGGCACCTCCAGATGAGATCTTTGATATTAGTTTATTTATAAAATTAATCATATTGATTATATCTACAAGAAATGAAGGATGAAGAAGAAAATATCATGTTTCATATTAAAATAATGATTAAAATTGAATTGAAAAACTAAATTAAAATTTATAAATCACCAATAATCTTTAAATAATTATAAATAATTATGTGACCACTCTCATACCACTTGTAGGTTTCAGGCACAGAAGAACCGTGTGATGGGTGGTGCACAACTTTTCTTCTTTTCATTTTCAATGATCAATATGATATTTACATGATGATAAATTCCATGTTAAAAAAAATTGAATCAAAGAAGACAAACAACATGAATCGCACTGAAACCAGAGAGATAGGATCATCACATATTATTTATAATTAATTTAATTAAATAAGAATTACCTTGATGGAATTATTTCTTCATTAATGGATCTGGTAATAGACCTACGACACACCATCATTGCGTTATAGGAATAAAGTGAAGATTACCTTTAGTGGTGATCCATACATGTTCCATGAATCTCTAGACATTACCAAAGGAATCTCTAGGTTCTAGCATAATAGATCCTTTCACTTGTGTCGTCTGCCTTTGATTGCTATGAGAATTGATTCCAAAGAGTTCTCCTTGATCCAGTGGAGGAATATTACTCTCCATTCTTAGGAGAAATTTTAGAGAAGAGATATCTCAAGGGATTGATATAATTCTTCAAATTCATTGTGCACAACCCAAAAAAATTAATTGTTCTCTTGAGAAAATAACATAACCGGGTTTATATATCTCTAGGGTTAAAATAAAATTAATTGCACAAGTGAAATTAATTAATTATTTAATCCTAGGAAAAACCCCATGTTAAATAATAATAATAATAATAATATTCCTCAACATGAACTTAACTTGTGAATTAAAATTAAATATTATTTAATCAGATAATATTCAATATTTATTATTTTCTCATTGGATCTAAAATCTTGTTCCATTATTCCTCCATAATATTTATCAGACCTTGAATAATGTCTATTTATTTATTTAATAAATATAATTGTATTATTCACCAATAAATAAATAAATATTATATTCACTAAATAGAAAATAAATTCTTATTAAATATTTATCTCACATTATATTCTCTAGAATAACTGGTGATAAAATAAATGCAATCAAGAAAACATGAATAATTATTAAACCACATGCGAGAATAATATTTATTCAACTTTTTAAATAATAAATAATAATATATTTTTTAACTGAGATTCTGGATACACTTAGTATGTTACCCTTTAGGCCTCTTTCTTAGTGGCATTAGGTGAAGCAGCCTAAAGTCCAAGGTTAGAATCTAGAAACAAACCAAGGCACCCATAAAGAAATAAGTTAATTCCATAATGACATAATACCTCATATGGATGCTTACTATGTAATGTAATCACTTTATCACAATATCTCAAATCAATTAGGTTTAATTCTAGTTCCATAAACCTATGTGGTCGATGCATCTTTCTTATAATTTTTAGAAATAGAACTTTCTTACAGAGCAACATGGTTATGGATTTATTTAGGATATATAATTTACATCAAAGGTCCTGAGATATTAAATTTCATTAAATAACAGAAGGGATAAATCCTTTATTGCATTATTCATTAATGAAATATTACTCGTGATGCACCCAACGTATCCTACCTCACTGCGAACATATGTCATCAGAGTTTTCATCAATACATCAAAGTACATGACTCATAATAATCATTAATAATAATATTAAAGTCCAAGGACCAACACAAACATCTGAAGATAGGAACATCCAATGACACATATGAATGTGGATTTCTTACTGGTGGGTCCCGTTATCATAATATCCTACTAGATATCACCAAGGGATTACACCATGAGAAGGTGCCTCAAATTCCTATGAGTATCCAGCCCTGATAGCTTGTATCATTTGTGTCCCTAAAATGATATCATCCAACTATAGAACATATATTTAAGAATATTTTCATAGCACTTTCGGGTTCTCATCATAACATGGGTCTGTTATGACCTTTTAGTGTGACAATTACTCTGGGGATATTATCACATACTATGTTATATAGAAGAACAATCATGATGTGATAATATGTTTATTAATATTCAAAAATATGAATACAAGTTATCATAAATTAAATAGAAGTTGGTTCTAGGGAACCAACTCCAACACTTTTCAGCTCAAGAAAATCCTCCTACCACTTGTATAACCATTATAACTTCACTAATTTATTCTTCAGTATAATCATGGGTGATGATAAATGGGAGAAGTTTGGGATAAAATTCTGATAATACCTCGCTAAACCTAGAAGTATCCTAATCTCAAATATGTTATGGGGATGTGTCCATGAAATCAATGCTTCTATTTTATCTAGGTCTATTGATATATTGGTCTCAAAAACCACATGCCCAAATAATTTCACCTCATAAATCTAGAAGTGACACTTTTACAACTTGGAATAAAGCTGATGTTCTCAAAGTGAACTCAGGGCTATCTCAAGATGTTTGGATTTCTAACATGGGATTGATGATTAAATAAGGATATCATCAATAAACACCATGATGGACAAGTCAAGGTATGGGTGGAAGATCTTGTTTATGAAATACATAAACATCTCTATCATATTAGTCAATCCAAATAGCATCACAAAATAATTATATAGCCCATACCTCCTCCTAAAAACCATCTTTAGAATGTTCTACTCTCTAACCCACAAATGGCGATAAATTAATCAGAGATCAATATTAGAGAACCAATAGGATCCCCACAATTGATCAAAGAGATCATTGATCCTAGTTAAGGGGTACCTATTCTTCACCATCATATTATTTAACTTCTATTAATCTATACAAAGTTTAATACTACCATTCACATTCTTGAATAAAAAATATGGTACAACCTTTGGTGATATACTCAACTTAATAAAACACCTATGTTCCATTTTTTATCTTTACTTTGAGTTACTTCAAATCAACCAATTAAATATGATAAGGGGGTATCAGAATGGTCTATACACTTGGAATGAGTTCTATCTTGAAATAAACTCCTCTCTTAGGGGGGAGATCTATGAAGTCATTTAGGAAGATTTCCTAATAGAGATCCAAAATTGGAGTAAAATACGAGGGGGATACCAATGCTCTTACTAAAATATCCAAGATTACAATCTCCACCATAATCATCTTAGGGTGACTCATGTTTGAACCTAATCTACCTTCTCCCAACTCCCACTCACTGTTCATCATGAATTTCTCCCCATTAGGTGATATAAATGATATCCATATCCGATAGTAGTCAATATGGGCTTGGTATTTATTCTTCAAATCCATTACAATAATCATATCAAAACTCATCATCTATATAATCATGAAGCTCCACCATATATTTCTATAACTAAAAATGACTATAGGAAACTCTAGGCATCAATAAAGATGGTCTAATTTCTTTCCCAATGGTGTATCAAAGGAAATAAAATTAGCAGATAACTTGATTGGTAAGTCAAGTCCAATAATAATTTGTGTAGATATAAATAAATGATAAGAACCAATATAAAAAAGTATTAGACAATGTAAAAGTTATCAAGACTATTCCTCAAATAATAGATAGTCCCTCACCACCATCTATTAGAGTCTGATTCAATGTATATACTTAGCCTGCCTCAAATCCACGACCCTGAACCTGAGGTTCATGGACTTATAGAGTCATAATTGTCTAATACTACTACTAGGGTCCCCAGATGGATCCATGGGTCATATATTGCATCTATACTATACCCCTGTGGAAACTCAAACTTGAATATTTGGAGTATAACTACTGGAGATTCCCAATCTTGTAACACTTCCAACACTTTATCTGAGGTGTTTTCTATAAACTATGATAATTTCTAACCTTCCTATAGTTGAATCACTATGGAACTCCTCCCGAGGGGGTTAACAAAACCATACACTACTCCACCTTCTTACCACTACCCTGTCTCATGTCCTTGGTTTCTCTTCCTTCTTCCAGAATAGACAATAATCATAGTAGTAGGGGATCCACCCACCTAAGTAATTAAGGGTGTAAGAATACCAATCTCTCTATCCTTATATAATACATTATCAATAGTCAAGGCCTTGAGTAGAATCTCCAAGTATGTCATTAGGTTGAAATTATGAACCTACTATCCAATGTCAGGATGAAAAAAAATCTCAAACTTCCTGAACTTCAATGATTCTAACCTATACAAGAGAAGGAAAAAGGTATTTTAGTGAAAAAATTAGAGAATGATGACACAATTTGGATCACTAATTATTATCTAGGAATTCTTGGTCATGTTCTAGCTTCAGCATGTCGAGAAATAATCCATGAAGAATAGGTTATTGATGGAATCCTAATAAAGACCCTCAAATACACATGTTTTTCCCATGATACTCCATCTTCTCCTAATGGTTCTATGAAGCATAAACAATGATATATTGGCCCATAATTCCTTTTGTGTCTTGAAAAAGTCAAATATTCCCTCAATGATTTCCAACTAGTCCCTTGAATTTGGTGGTCCTCCCATTCCCTGAAAGGATGGAGGATGTTGGAGCTGAAAGTCATTAGTGTAGTCAACCATGGTCCTCTATACTCCTATTACATGGGAAGGTAAAATCTAAAAGACTATGGGATGAAGTGTCTCCAATTCCTGAAACACTTGATAAAGTGAAGGAGCATGCTAAAGTGTATCCTCCTATACAACTTACAGTGGAACTAGCATGTCATCCATAGAGGGAGCATTTAAGCTCTTTGAGGTGATATTTTCTAAAATTTCAAATCAAATTTTAATCACCTAGAGACATTGGAATATATCTTAAACAATATATGGGATCACATAAAGGTTATACTAGTAGGCTACCCATAACCTAAGTTATATCCCTTCTATCACTACCCAAGGTTCTCTATACCTACACGTCAATCATAATCATATATATACAAAAAATAACAACATGTTCAAGTTCAAATAATTAATTCTAAAATATAAATGTCACATTATAATATATATATATATATATCACTGAATAAACAATATAGTTTTATATTGAATAGATAACACAAATCAAGACATTAAATTAAATAACTACTATGCATCACCCAATAGGAATATATATGACATGTGATCCCATGCTCTAACTCATGATGCATGAGTGCACCCAAATCCCATAAAACTATAACAATAATCTTGTCAATGATAACTCGGAGGTCCGTTACACATGATATGGCTAGACACATGGAAAATCCTCTACCTAAGTCCCACACAACCTATCTCCTTTCTACCATGTCCCAAAATAACAAAGAATAAAATAAGAAAAAATGACCATTTGATACCATTTTATAACACCCCAAACCGAACCACCAGTTTTGATCTTGAGAGCCATAGAACCTCATGTGCACCTCCCCATATGCAAGAGGCTACCAACTAGCAGTGAGGGTTTGAACACTATCATTGGGACACTATATCCTCAGTATCATATCCATACACTAAAAATATAAATAAAATATAAACAACTCATAGTAATCAAGGTGGAATATAAAGGATAATAATTTAACAATAGATGGAACTCAAGTCAAACAAATTAATAAACTGGTCTCCCAATGTACCAAGTCAATCTAGAGTATAAAAGGTGAAACTAAATAAAAGAAACATTATTGAATCCTCTATAGTCTATCCTGGTTCTTCTACTATATCAATGCTCCACCACTCAGCTATCTTCTATGAGCCACTTTCCCTTACCTAGATCCTTATACATGAATTTTTTACACACATAGAGATTCTTATGCAGGTTGTGAGTAATGAAACCCAATAGTACACCACTAATTCATTCTTAATATGTGTTCACAATTATAATAGGTTCATTCCATTATAAAAATAAATGATTAAGAAACCATCAAAAACATATGTTGAGCGTACATGTGTTAACCAAGACATCATGATCCCCATGCATACCTTTTTTGGATACATTCTAGAAGGATAGTTGTAATGGATGTTGGGAGAAATAAAGATCTATCCATAAAGATGATGAATACATAAATTGATATCCACAAGGAATTAAGTCAACATGTCACTCAGTATACACAAGGCATCAATACAATATATCATTTGGAATCCACACGACATCGAGACAACATGTCACTCAGTATCCATAAGACATTATGAAAACATGTCACTCAAAATCCACAAGTTACCAGGTGAGCATGTCACTTGAAATCCACTAGTCCAATGTTTCCATCGTTTCATGTTGTGTGCACTCCCCCTCTAAGGGATAATCATATCATGACGGTCCTCCTATTTTTATTACCAAAAAAATACCTCAAAATGCATGTTAATACATAAAATAGGTAAGATCATATAAAGGAAACACAAGGAATGTCATCATGAGAAACTTTTAACAATATACATAACATGTGATCAACATCAATAATGGTAATAAGATACACTAACAATACACATGACATCAAGCATAATATAAGGGTCTCATGGGCCACACTCGCACCCACAAGAAATCACTATCAAGAATTGTAAAACAATCTATACTAACACAAGAATCATATTAAGGAAATAAGTGCATAAAATGGTCCTATATGTCAAGGAACTTCTTACCTCAATCACATTGACATTAATGTAAATATTTCTCAAGACATGATACCCAAAACACACCTGCACAACAATAAGATCAATCCCCCACACCAAATATCAAAAAAATAATATCAATTTATCACAAAATAGATTTTAGATCAAGATCCTATAAGGAGATAGTGACATAGGCTTAGTCATGTGGTCTATCATAAGAGAAATGAGGAAAACCAAGAAGAATGGGGAATAAACTCACCTAGAATATTTAAGAGTATATTATCCATAATTGGGGATGAAGTTAAGATCCTAGGGTATAGAAGATATCTTAAATAATCCCTGGATTCATCCTAGGTCTAAGAGTAAAGGCTAAGGGAAGGTTGAGATTGAGGGCCTTATAAATTTATAGGAAATCTAAAAAAACATCCATTACAGTGTAGCACATAGGGCTATGCTGAAATGGGTCAATAAATGGAAGGTAATACTATGTAAGGGACATGGATATTCCAAAATGGTTCATAGTAAAAATTGTGTCTATAATCTATGCCATACTCAATGGTGATATCCTTTAAACCAAGGGAGAGGAATACGATGCAATGGCCATCACTATGACACAACGTCTAATCCCTAATAAGGATTTTTCACCATAACCACTACTCCACGACATAGTGAACTTGAAATTATAAAATCTCCCTGAATTCCACCTTCCAACCTCCATACTATATATATACCAAAATAACCAGAATGATCAAAACCGGCTACTACATTGTAGTGCCCTAGCTATTTTGTAGCCACAACCTATATGGATTAATATAGTACCTACACCATAGAATATAATTCTAAGAAAATAGTTCATATTCCCTTCATCCCTTATGAAACTGACCCTATAAAATCTCTTAAAATCTAAGAGTGTTACATATGGATAATTTCTGCTAGAATTTCAACATAATAGGACATTCTGAATCTAATAGTGAGGGATATTTAGATTTAATAAAATAATGGGAGACTAATAAAATGAAATTTATTATGTCACATTTTTTAATAAATATAAAGTAATGAAATATGATTTTATTTTTTTAGAAAATGGAAAACAACATGACCTTAACATTATATGTTTGATCAATATTGAAGAAATAAAATCACCCAATCGATGATAACTTCCACGAGTGGTATAGGAAAATGTGCATTTATTATTCCAAAAGTAGAATTTTTACATATCAGATTCCCTAGTTCCTTCTGAGACTTATATATAGGAAATTGAGGAGGATTATAATATCTATTAGAAATATGTAGATAATGTATTGGATGTATAATACCTTATTCTATCATACATGACTAGTGATTTCCAAAAGATGCATGAAGACATGGATGCATACACCATGTTGTCCCACCACTATGATCTTTATTAGGAGAATACAAGACAAGTGAGGTATGAGATCTCTAGTGAAATATTTTTGTGAAATCTTGAAGAAGGTGAACTATCTAGGCCCTATATAGTCGAGAGTATTGTCTATATTGAGTGTCTAGAAATATTGGGTTTCAAGCTACCCAAATAATCGCGCACTAACCTCATTCTCTCCTCACTTACTCACATATTCTCTAGTTTTATTGTGAATTTTAATATGAATAACATGGATAATATGCTCTCAAATATCCTAAATTTTATTCTCCAGGAAGATAAGTAAATGAATCATGAAAAACCTCCATCCCTTATGGTGAATAATATGAAGGGAAAGGAAAATATCCCTAAGACTAACACAAAGTTTAAGAAAATTTCACACCACTTGACCAAGAGAAGGAGGATCAAGGGGTAGGCTAAAGAAAAAGATGTATCATGTTTTTCATGTGGAAAGAAGAGAATTGTAATAAGAATATCACCTTAGTGAAGAAGAAAGGGTAATATTCAGGTGCATTAATTATCAAATGTAATCTTTTTATTCCAACAAATTGGGTATTAGATACATATTTGGGTGATCAAATTTTCACCCAAATATAAGAACCAAGTTTATTTAGGAAGGATTCTATAGGATAATTGGATCTTAAAGTTTAAAATAGAGGAAGACTAGTTGGAATGGATATTAAAGAATACCATATTACTTTACTAATGGTTTTAATTCTAGTTTTAAATAATTTTTATTATGTTACTAGTGTAACAAAAAACATTATATCTATGTCCAATTTAGAAATTAATGACTTTATTTTCAATTTCATAAATAAGAGATTATAATTTTATAAAGATAACATATTTTATTGGATGAAATATCTTAATAATGAACTTTATGTTCTAGAATATGAAAACCAATCATTGGAAATCAATAATAGATTAATTTCATATGGATTATTCCACACAAAACTGTGGCATCAATGACTTGGTATGTAAATGGGGAGTCCTTGAAAAAGATTTATAAATAAGGATATTTAGATTATTTTGAACCAAAACCACTTGATATATGTCATGCTTGTTTTTGAGGAAAAATAACCAAAGCTCTATTTAGTGTAAAGGGTGAAAGGGAAATATAGATTCTTGAATTAGTTTACACAGACATGTACAGACCTTTTCCAGTTGAATTTAGAGGTATATACTCTTAATTCATAACTTTTACTAAAGAATTTAGTATGTATGGACATGTGTAATTAATGAGGTATAATTCTGATTTCTTTGATAAATTTAAGGAATAAAATAATAAAGTAGAAAATATCTTGACCGAGGGTTTGTTTATTATCTAATAATGTTTATGATTCTATCTCAAACCACTCACCCATATACACCACCGTTGAATGGTGTTAGTGAAAGAATAAAACACACATTTTTTGATATGATGAAATCAATGATGTGTCATGGGAGTCTTCCATGATCCTTTTGGGGTTATGCATTATATACTACAACATATATACTAAACCAAGTTCTAACTAAATAAGTAAATAGAATCCCATGAGAGATATGGTATAGAAGGAAATCCGTGTTGTTGAATTTACGAGTAGGAGGATGAGATACATTTGTTAATACCACTTTTGGAAAAAAATTTTCACACCAAGATACTAAGTGTATCTTTATAGGATATCCTAAGGAAACAAGAGGTTATTATCTATAATATTCCTCAGATAAAAATTTAATAGTGAAAAAACATGTTATGTTCCTTGAGAGGGATACAATATCTAAAATTGATAGTGGGAGGAAGATAAAATTCAATGACATCAAAGCTAAATATACAAAAGATTTGGAATAAGAAAAAGTATACAAATTCCCATAGAAGGAGTTGTTTCAGAGACACAAGTACTGTCTAAGAGAACTAGATATGTTAGAGAACTAGAGAGATATGGTTTTCTAGTCACTATGGATGGTGACTAATTATTATTTGATAATGAAAAACCTCTATCTCACAAGGAAGAAATAAACAACTCATAAGTTTCTAGGTGTAAATATTACATTAATTCTAAGATAGATTTTGTATAACAGAACCAAGTATGGGTTTTTATATCCTCTTACAAATGTAAATAATATTAGATTAAAATGGTTATTTAAGAAAAAACTAGACATTGGGGGAAAATTTAGTACCTATAAGTCATGAATAGTTGAAAAAAGGTTTAAGAAAAATCAAGGCATAAACTATAATGAAATATTTTCACCAGTTTCTATATTGAATCCATAAATTTGTTCTTTCCATAATAACTTACAATGATGATGATATTTTGAAAATATATATCTAAAAAAAATCATTAATAGGAGCCTTGTATAAGGTGTCTATATGACACAACCATAAGTGTTTGTGAATACAAAAAATTCTAATAAGGTATGAATGTTACAAAGAACCATTTATGGGTTAGAGAAATTATCCAGATCATGAAACATTCATTTTGATAATGCTATAAGATAATTTGGTTTCATAAATAATGAATGTGAGACCTATGTCTACAAGATGTTTAATGAGAGTGTAGTCAATTTCCTAGTATTATATGTTGATAATAAATTAAATATATGAAACGGGATACCAATATTATGGTATATTAAGATGTGGTTAAATAAAATCTTCTCTATAAAAGACTTAATTGAAACAAACAATATTATAGGGAACAAGATCATTCATGATAGATTTAAAAGGAATCATATGGCATTATTTCTTTGAAAGGTATGCATGAAGTTAATATCATTATCTACTCTAGTATTTCTACTCTTACACATGACTATATGCATATTATTATTGGGGATTCCACTAAGCTTCATCATTAAAGACATTCTTGAACTGGGTTTTTGGTGTTTTCACCCCTCTTGTAGTTTGAATTATTTCCCTTATTTAATGTTTTTTTGAATTGTGAGTGATAGATATAAGATTATGATTAGAATAAGTTAGAGTAAATACATTGATAAGGAACTAAATATATTAAATATGGAACAATCCGTGAGGGTATTGTTTCTAGTGTCACACAATATACATTTCTCTAAGAAAATTTTTCCTCAGAAACAAGGGGGGAGAGAGAGGATGAGATATATTAATTACACACAAATAACAAGATATTATATGTATTCCATTCCATATACCAAGGTTGATGTTGGATACACCTTGAGTATGGTAGGTAGATACCAATCAGACCTAGGTGAGTAGCATTGGACAACTATAAAGAATATCCTAATATATCTAAGGCATAATAAGGATATGTTCTTAGTTTATGGAGGATATAAAGAACTATTCACCAGGAGATACATGAATATTAGTTTCCAAAGAGACCATAATGATATGAAATCACAGTTGAGATATTTCTTTTACCTTAATATTGGAGCTGTGAGTTAGAAGAGGTTAAAGAAACCAATGGTTTATAATTCTATATTGGAGTCCAAGTATATTCCATATTTTTATGTAGCTAAAGATTTAGTTTGTATATGAAAATTCATCTAGGAGATTTATGTGATTCCTAGAAGAAAAGATGATATCACATTATATTATTATAATATTGCAACGATGGTCCTAGACAAGGATCCAAGGTCACATCAGTGGATGAATCATGTACTTTGGGTATCACCTCTTGAGGGATTTTTCTCAAAGGGGTGATATCATAGTAAGTAGAATTAATATAGAATAGAACATGGTAAACCCATTGATTAAAGACTTATCTCAGTAGAAGCATGAATATCATGTGGGAGGCAACATACTAGGAGTTGTTAGCAATTGGATCTAGTTCAAGTGGGAGTCTATTAGAGTTGGTTAGCTAAAACCAACTAACTTTTTTTACTTTAATTTACCAATATATTCAAATAACTAAATATTAATAAATTTATTGTCACATGATGAGTGTTATTCCACATAACATTAATGTGATAATTTCCTTAGAGCATCTTCCAAATTAAAAGGTTATAGAAGTTCCCTGCTATAATGAGAACCCTAAAGTGCTATGATAATATTCATAAACATGAATCCCATGGTATGGATGACATATGTTTGATAGGATATAGAAAATATTTATACTGTAAGGTGCTGGTTGTTTGTAAGCAGATGAGGCTTCGTCTCATGAATTTTCACAATTGGTAATCTCTAAGAGAGAAGGTTATGAGGAAAAAATAACCAATTGGAATTCCATATGTTATATTTTTATTTGGATATTTCTATTTATGGACATGTTTATTGGTATTTATACTTGATATTATTATTAGTTTATATCATGAATCACACACTTTGATTAATATTGAAAACTGTGATGACATATGATCACAGAAAAGTAAGATACATTGGTTGGGTCATAAGTGATATGACATTTATTGAATAATTCAAGAAAGGATTTATCCCTTACAAGACCGAAATATGTTATCATAGGCCCTTTTATTGAAATGGAACGGTTTGATTAAGTCTATAGTCATGGTAGTTTATAGACAAGTTCATTCCAAAGAGTCAAAGAAAATATATTCAAGCATATAGGTTAATACACAAGTATGGAACCTTTCTGATGAGATACTATGAAAAAGAGATTATATTGAATAGTAAGCATATTTATGAGGTTTTTTTTATTTTAAATATTAATTTCTTTCTCTATGAGTGCTTTGGCATGTTTTTAGAGCCTAATATTGGACTACAAGCAAGACTACCTAATGCCCCTAAGAAAATGCCTAGAGGACCACACACTAAGTGTATCTAAAATCCATATTAAATTATAATTGAATTTAATATTATAATAAATATTATTCTTAAGACCAAGGAATAATAATTATCCAGGTTTCTTTAATCATATAAATTAAATCACTAATTATTTCAATTTGAAATATATATTATTTGAATATTAAATAAATATTTATTCACTGGTTAGTGAGTATAATATTAATTAATTTATTTTATAAATACTATATTGATAATTATTTTTTAAATACATTTTTATTCTTATAGGTTCAATAAATACTGATTAGGATTGATGAGGTGAGTTGAGGGCCCAATGGAAATGATTTATTTTATTTAGTATCATTTAAATAAATATTGATTGATTTATTTAATAAATGATATTTAAATATCCATGAGATAGAAAACATTATGAAATATAATAATAATAATAATAATAATAATATTAGATGTAGTGTTTAATTAGATTGAATAAACTAGTTATGGTACTTTGTGAAATAACTGATTATTAACCCTAAGTATATAACCCAACTTATATTATTTTTAGTACATATGTGAATTGTTGCACACAATATATTATCTCAAGAGAAATCCCTCAAGTATGAATAGAATTATCACAAGAAATCTCTAAAAAATGAGAGGTGATCCTCCTCCTCCCTCTCAATATAGATAGAATAAGAGATAAAATTATTCAATCCTAAAGGAATTCTTATTGTGATTAATGATGAATGATACAAGATGATTAACACTATTGTACTAGTATCTGGAGTTCCATCAATGAAATTATGAGATTCATGGAGCATATATAGATACCTCTAGATAGTTTCTAATTTGGATTATTCCTCACAACAATGGCACACCAATAGCATAAACCAAATTGATCATCAATGATGAAATAATTAACAAGCCATGGCAATTATTTTTATAAATTAATTATAAATAATATGTGAAAAGATCCACCCTATGAATATTTTAGGGTATTGAACATATAGTTATAAGGATTTATCTAAAGAAACTGATGAAAACCATTTTTGGGAAGAAGACCAATTTCTTCCACTACATCCCATAACTTTCATTTTAGACTCACAGTGGGTCATTTCCATCCACATAGTTCCCAAGAAAACTAGACTATCCATAGTGAAAAATGAGAAGAATTACTTAATCCCTATAAGTGTCCCAAATAGTTGGAGACTTTTTATATATTATAGGAAATTGAATCAATCCACTAGGAAGGATTATTTACCCATTCCCTTTATTAACGAAATATTAAAATATCATCCAGAAAGGCTCATTATTATTTTTTAAATGGGTTTTCAGGATACCTTTAGGTTCCAATTTAACTTGATAACTAAGAGAAGAAAAAAAAAATTAAATGTACTTATGGAACCTTTTCATACAAGAGGATTCCATTTGGGATATTTAATGTACTAGGTATATTCAAAATATAAAAGGTAGGAATTTTCTCTAATCACATTGAAGACTTCCTGAAAGTTTTTCTAGATGAGTTTACTATGTTTGGAAACTCTTTTGATCATTGTATAGGAAATCCGACCAGTTTATTGAAAAATTTCATAAAAAATAACCTTGTATTGAATTTTAAAAATTTCCATTTCATGGTTCAAAGTTTAATAGTTTTAGGGAATATTGTTTCAAGATATGATATTGAGGTTGATAAATAAAAAATTGATGTTATCATTTCACTACCCTATGAAAAATGTGTGATGAATGTTAGATATTTTTTAGGGCATGAAAGATTCTATAAAATATTTATTAGATACTTTAGTAATATTTCTTTACCCCTTTACAAATTAATTTTAAAATATACTAAATTTACTTTTTAATATGGTTACGATAAAGGATTTAATGAGTTAAAATGTAAAATGACTATACCACTAGTGATACAACCACCCAATTTGCATAACCCCTTTGAGATACTTAAAACCATGCTATTGGAGAAATGTTATCCCAAAAAATTGGAGGGATAAATTATTTCATTACATATGTTTCAAGAACATTGGATATAGCCCAAAATAATCACACAACCACTAAAAATTAATTTTTATTAATCATATTAACTTTGGATAAATTTAGATCATATTTTATTAGTATCAATGTTAATATTTTATCTAATCATATAGAAATTAGATATTTGATAAATAAGTAAAAATCTAAACCATGGATGGTTTGATAGATTTTATTTCTCAAAGATTTTTATTTAAATATTAAAGACAATATAGGAGTAAATAATCAAGAGGTATATCACTTTAATAGGTTGCCCAACGTAGACAAAGTGTAAATTTGAGACAAAGATCCATTCAATGATTCCATTCTAAGAAAACATCTATACTTGTTTAAAAGAGATCTGTCTTGGTATGCTGATATGGTCAAATTTTTAGTAAAGTCTCAATCCCTACCTCACATGATAACACAAAAAGTTCTTAGTCTCAAATATTAATCAAGTTTTTATATATGGGGTGGCCCATATATTTGGAAAATATAAAATGATAAAAGTATTAGAAGATGTTTTCCTGACAGTGAGATACAATCTATCCTATAATCATATCACACTCTATCTTATGGAGGAAACTTTTTACCTCATATAAAAAATAATAAAGTTTTATAATTTGTTATACACTGGACCATACTATTTAAAGATACTAATGATTTTTTAAAAGATTTGAGTAATTTTATTTCACTGGTAACATGTCCAAAAGATAGAAGATGCATAAAAAACTAATCAGTTTTTGTAAAATCATTAAATTATAGGGAATATACTTTATGAGACCTTTTACCATGTCATTTAGAAACTCTTACATTCCATTAGCATCAGAATATGTCTCAAAATGGGTAGAAGCTAAAGCCTCTAAAATTTATGATGCTAATATTATTTGTAATTTTTTCCAAACTAACATATTTTACAGATTTGGAGTCCTAAGAGAAATCATTAGTGACCAAGTGATCACTTTTTTAACATGATTATGTAATATTTTATGAAAAAGTATAAAGTACCTTATAAGACATCAACACCTTACCACCAAAAAACTAATGTACATGATAAGGATTCAAACAGAGAGATTAAGGGAATCCTAGAGAAGACTGTAAAACAAAATAGTAAGTAATGGAGCTAAAGGTTGGAATAAAACTTATGATATTATAAAAAATCCAATGAGACTCTAATTTTAATGAACCCATATTGGTCGATCTATGTGAAAAACTATCACTTACCCATGGAGTTAGATAAAAAATACTATTATGAATTCAATGAGATGAATCTATATTTAGAGAAGGATGGGAAAGAGAAAAGACAACAACATCAATAACTGGCGGAATTTAGAAGAGAATATTTTGAAAACTCTGAGATTTACAAGGAAAGATCTAGAGTGTCCAATGAAAATTTAATCCAACAAAAATAATTTCATCAGGGAGACCAAGTGATAATCTATAAATAAATACTGAAACTCATTCTAGCTAAACTTCATTATAGATGGGAATATACTTTTATTTTTATTAACTTATACCCACTTTATGTTTTTTAGATCATTAAAGAAGGATAAAAAATACATTCACTATCAATGGACATCAACTGAAGAAGTATCATGGAATTCTACCACAAGCACCAGTAGTGAAGATCACACTCCTCCAACATGTTTACCAATAAAACCATTATGTTTTACTTCTATTTAAAATTTATTTATTGATGTTATTAGATTAAATAAACTTTAAAATACCATTTATATTAGAATTAATTGAGTACATTGAATCATTCAAGAGCGGGGGAGGTAAATCTTTGTAGTTTTAGTATTTTTTTTATTTTTCAATAATTTATGTCTTTATTTTTAATTTTTTGTGTATTTTGAAACCCATTGAGAATAATTTAAACACACTTTAAAATTTCTAACCTATTACAATTATTAAAAAATATTTTAACTTATGAACCTAACCTAGTTGAGTACTAAAATAAACTTGTTTTCAAATTAAAAGTGTGGAAAACTCATAAAAATACCATTTATTTATGAATACCATTACATGAAATTCTTCCCAGCATTAAAATCAATTAATTGAGTGGATTATAAATCGTTTTTTAAATATTCTTTATAATTCCCACATCTCTTGAGAAAACTAAGAGATGTTTGAATAACCATAATTTTCTGAGTAATCTAGTAAAAATATTTGAGTGTTGAAGACCATGTGTGTAAATGGAAGAGGTATTATTTTGAATGAAAACCAATTTTTTACAATGAACCATTATTCTTCAAATACCATGACATTTATTCCTTTTAATCCATAGTATCAATGAATTACCTTGTTAAATAACTATATTATATGGCCAAAATCCATACCAACCTAAATCTAGAAGTTAATGCATGATCATATTTAAACTCATGTGTGGGGGAGGGAGATGGTTGATCTAAACTGAAGATCTATGAGCACTATAATATACTATGTATGTTCATATCTAGAGGTGATTATTGGGAAATTTATATAATTTTTTTGATAAAGGACCCCAAAATCATAAAATTGGAAGGAAATTGAAGGAAAATACCTTATATACTGAGGAACGTAAGCTCACACAATTAATTTAAAATAAAATATTTTTCTCTTACTTCAAAACTCAAATCTTATAGAATCGAAAAAAGAGAAGAAACAAAATTATTGAAGGAAATAGAGAGAAGAAATGTTTATTACTACTAAAGTGATGAATATATAATCTTAAATTTAAAATTCAAAGGTGATAGAACCAAATCACTATAAGGGAGAGTGAGTGAGGATTCCATTATTGGGGGAAAAATTAAAAATCATACATTTTAATTAAAATAGATCCAAACCTCCTTATTATGACTTAGAATATTTTAAAATTAGAAACTACTTACCCTTAACCAAAAAAAAACCTAAAAAATAATCATGATGTGCATAATTACTTGAATAATTGGGTGGATATTTGGAAACTCAACAAGCATACGGGGTCCCCTACATGAGTTTAGAACGAGAACAACTTTTCTTTAAATTCCTACTTGAGTTTTGAATAAAATAAATGTAGGAAGGTAGGTATAAATTAGTATGGGATAATTAATAAAAGTGAAAATTAATTGAATATACTTCATATAGGAAATGGAATTAAGAAAACTTAAGAGGAATGATGAGTTTGAGTGACATGAATATTGAAAATAGAACTCACAGTGTCCAGTGTTTTAAACCTTTATTTAGTAATTAATTTGATTTCCAATTTTCCAAGATTCCAAGGTTTATTTTTGGGGGAATTGGAATAGGTGATAAATTAATTATATTTTTTTGATATTAAATTAATTTTATTCACCTAAATTTACTAACTAATTAAGTTTTAGGTTGTTTTAGAGTTAAAGTATAATTTTAATTAATTTTATGAATATTTATTAAAATAGAAAACATTATGAACATAATTTATTGATTTAATTTTTGGAATAAATAAATTTATAGATAATGATTTTCATATGTTTTTTTTATTTTTAAGGGAAATAAAATAGATAAATAATTTATAGGTTTTAACAATGAAGAGGAATATGGATATAGCCACAGGAGAAAGAATTTGGCTAAGACATCCCATGCATAAGATATTGAGTAGCATTGAGGGAAATTGGATAAATGTTGGGATGTATAATATATCATGTCTTATATGTAATATAATTAGAGAGAAGAGGAAAAATGAAATTATAGACTGTAAAAGTGATATGTAATATCTTTGGATGATACGTAACATATTTTTCTTTACTGATTGAAGAGAATAATTCATGCATAACATTTTAGGGAAATTATTACTATATTTTCCTAGGAAGAAGTGTTAGAATAAAAAAATTATGGATCTACATAATATTTTTTTACCATGACCCAATGATGCGTAAAATTTTCTACTTAGCTAATGGAGCATATGTAAGATATTTTTTAAACATGTAGAGGGGAATACATAATATATTTTCCATGGTTGGAGTTGATATGAATTTTTTTTATTTTTATATGTAGGAGTTTTATAATATATTTTGGTGATACATAATATATTTTACTTGATACTCATGTAATTTTGGTGATATGTAATTTTTTCTCCTTGGACTCAAGGGATATGTAATTTTTTTATTTGGTGAAATTTTGGTCAAAATGGTGTATAATATTTTTTAGATTCTATTCAAGGGATGTGTAAGGTTTTTTAATTTATATAATTTTATCCAAGATAAAATGTATTATATTTTCATTTATCGATATCAGAAAACATAATCCTTGCAGCATGGAAGTTCAGGTCACACCATTGAGATATTTTGAATTGTTTTTAGTGTTACTACCGATTGAGAGAGGTCCGCACTGTAAGGAATTATTTTGTGTCATGGAATGAATATTTATACTTTTGATCCTTCAAATATATCCAAAACTTTTGTTTACTATGTATATTTAAAGGATATCAAGGGAACTTGGGGAAATATCTTCTGAAATAAGAAAGGATGAATCCTTTGAGATCCACTGTTAACTAAGAAAGGGAAGGAAGAATTCAAAGTTGTGGATTTTTTTGAAAGAACTAAAATATCAAGGAAGATAATAAAATTAAAAGGGTAAATAATATTATGGGTTTACCTATTAGTAATTAATAAGAATATGAATAATCTATAAGAGGTAAGGAATGTTGATATGGAATAAAGTTGAGTTTGTGTGTTGTTGCTGCTGTTGCTGGAGTTTTTCTGAGTTTTATTTTCTATTTTTATGCTAATGATTTAATTTTGTTTTATCTTATATTCCTAATATTGTTTCCTATCAAATGGTGTGGGGGGGGGGGGGGGTAAAAACCACTTTGTTAAAAATTCAGGGGAAGTAGAACCAACTTGTAATGCTTGTGTCTATGAAATTAGTTAATAAAAATCTTTTCTATTTATTTATTTATGTATTCAGTGGAAGATTACTACTTTAAATGAAATTGAATTTGATTTATTATACTTTTTCATTTCTTACTAACTTGGTTGATGATCATAATTATACCTCCATATAGTTTTGATTATATATAATGGAATAAGAATGACTAAGTGGTGAGTATCAAGTGATTTTTGATACATGTGTGGAAATAGTGAATTATATTTGAATTAATTAGGAATAATAAAATCCAATTATGTTTTCTTGAATGATTTATGAGTAGTTTACTATTAAAGTGTATTTTATTCATTTTAGCACACATAGGAAGGATGGTTGATATATAAGTGGTAATATTAGATCAAACATCACCATTTATTTCAACCTAGGGTGTTTAATGAAGTAATTATGATTCTTTTAATAATAATAATAAGAATAGTGAGATATTTTAAAGACTAGGATATAACTTAAATTATAAATCCATCCTTGAGCCCATAAATTTGAGTATTCTTGATAAAAATCCATTTATTTAAACTGATTTGAATTTATCTAATTTATAGATCAACAAAACCACCCCTTTATCTAATTATGACAACCAAATTTTTTCACCCCTCCCTGGAGACAACCATGGTTTCCATTATACTATATATTTATTAACCATAGGGTTTTAATGTATTTTTTGACACCCATGATAGTTGTGTTAATCATTTTAATGATTTTTTAATTATAAATCTTTACATTGAGATCATTATTTACCAAAATACCCTAAACTCTTTTAGGATATAATATGAATTTCACTTTGAATTAGTATGGTATAATCATTTTTTATACTTTTAACTTCTCTAAGTTCAATAATACTCCCAATAACCTCTTAAAAACTATATTATCTCTTAAATATATTTCATACAAACTCTTTTTTATTAGTAAATAACACTTATTTACTTGGTTAGGATATTTAAAAAAAAACTATTAACAACCATATCTTATATAATATTCTATATATTTGGGGAAATATTTTGAAAATAATATTTTATTCATTAAAATATTCCACGTAAGGGGTGGGATCATATCCCTCATATTTTAACAAATAAATTTTGTGAAATCTTTTATCCTAGATAATTTTTTATCCTTATATTTTCTTTAAACATGATATATAATTGGATGAATCATAAACTATATATATCAAATCCATCATCTCATATTTTTTATAATAACTCTATGTTCGTAAAAGACTTCTCTTATCATATAAAAGAAAATTAGATGAAAATAAACATCCTTTATATAGATCCATTTTATCTTGATGTATTCCCTTGCACTCTAAATCTCCACAGTAGCTACCCTTTCTACTTTATTTGAATGTAAACTTCAAACTTCATAAATACTTACCTTAATCTTGAAATCCTATATATTTATAATAATTATAAAATATAGAGTTGGTATAGTATATCCTTCAAAATAAAAATTGAATTCTATAACATTAATACCTAACATTGATTGTCCATGATGTTTCTTAAACCCCTTAAAGTATTATGAAAAAACAAATTGTTAATTCAAACACTTCCCTTCTTTCCTAGAACCTCCTTGAGGTTTCAATGACTTAGGCTAGAAATTGAGTCATATAATATTCTTCTCGATTAAAATTTCATCATTATATATTGTGAATACAAAAATAGAGATTGAAAATATCATTCACTTCTCATCCATCCTCAACTATTTGAGGAAATAAATTAAATATTTATTAAACTAATTTATATTTTCAAAACCTTTCTAAAAATAATTTGATAATGAATTCCATGGATAGATCATCCCTTAAAGGAGACCTTAGTCTCTCTAAGTCATTAACATACCCAATAATAATGAATATATGAGTATATATATAATTTAATTTAGTATTATTACTTATAAATAATCCATTTTAAACCATTAGCCTAACATTTTTAATGATTATTATAAGAATATATATATGATTTGTGAAAAAGTTCACCAGTCAGCTAATTCAGAAGGTATTTCTCTAACATAAAGAATTTTTCTTCATTATTAATAACTTTTATTACATTCCTTTACTATTATAGAATGTTAATTATATTAAGATTTAACTTCTTCATAATTGATCTAAACTTCATATTTGATAATGATGATTCCATTTTATCTATAATATAAATTTTTATTATATGGGTATCATGTTTTACAATCATTTAATAAGGACTTTTATTAAATGTGTTCACAATAAAATGATAACCCATTTTAAATTAAAATATATATTTTAGTGGGTCAAGATCCATATTTCTCTATGATTTGGGTCATTTTGGTTCTTCTCCCATCACTTAGTTATTTAGGTTGATGGTTGTTTTATGCCGACACATCAAATTAATTGATTTTATAAGATGAAATATAGTATAGAGAAGACACTAGGTCATTTATTGAAGCATTTTAAGGCATATATTACTATTTTTTTCTATTTTTTTGTAAAAAAAAACTAATATATGGGGTTTTATAAATGGTTTATAGTGAAATAAAAAATAAGAATAACTAAAACAAAGTGTGATAATTTGAAAAGTGGAAGAAGGGTTTATTTTACTTTTGAAAAGTGATCAATGAAAATTTGATACACATAATGAAAAGTTAAAATTTTCTTTTAAATTAATTTTAAAATATATTAGGTCAATGAGAAAGTATAGGATTATTATGTCTTCTAATTGGAACAACATAAGTTTCCCACTCAAAAACCACAAAATTGATCAGTTAGAAAAAAGAGTATATTTTTATTAAAGTACTAAAATATGACAATACAATCATAACTATATCAAGATAAAAAATGAAATAAATATTATAAAAACTCAAATATACCTAATAAATAGTCACATGAAGTTTTATAACTCCATTTTTGTGTGTTTAACTCTCATGTAACAATCACCCATTGTTTGCACATGAGCCTTAGCCCAGTTGGTGAGGGATCCTTAAGTGCATCCACAAGACCCAGGTTCAAAACCAGGCAGAGACATATTTCCAGGTTACTATAGATGTACTATACACTGTGCAGGTATTGTAGCAGAACTGTACACTGTCTAGGTACTGTAGCAGAACTGTATACTGTGCGGTACTGTAGTAGGTATTGTTCGGTACTGTAGCAGCTGGAACTATTCACCTTGGGCCACCGGTTTGGGATTAGAGTCCTTAAGGATTTCGGGCCACCCAATCCTTTGGGTCAGTAGGGATTTCGGGCCACTTTTAAGGCCTTCAGGCCACTTCAAGGCTTTCGGGCCACATGCAGTTGCCCCAGACACACTATAAAAAAAGGAGCAGCCCCAGAAGAGGATTCAAAGTAGGTGCACTCACCAGAGCAAAGACAAATGGATTTTTTAGAATGAGAGGGTATGACTATGCCATTGGGACCAGCCTATGCTTGCACAGTAAGCCTAGCCAGATGACTATGCGAAGGTGGAGAGATACTATAATGATGCAGATGTTGGGGAGGGGCAGTTCCTTGTAGATAGTCTGGTTGAATTCACTAAGACCTTCGGGTCATGTAATCTCCTAAGATTATGATCCATGTAATATCTGAGCCTACGGGCCTTGTAAGGGTTCCCCCTCATCCCTTGAAAGGGGGGTTATCAAAAATCAATAAAAATAAAGGCCTTCGGGCCATTCAGGCAATCACCCATTGTTTATCTCACCATTGAGAGGAAGAAACTCATATAGAACTCCAAATTAACCCTCTCTCTCACTATGAATATAGGAAGATCCATAAAATCTAGGATGATAAGAGGAACCTAACTCTTTAAAATCTTATAACTTCATCCCCTTATTCAAATTTGAAAATTAGGCACCTTTGGTGTAAATTTATTAGCAAAAAGAAATGTATTTTTTTCATATAGATTTCATAATAGCATTTATAGATCAGTTTTGGTGAAGTAAAAGGAATTATATTGAAATTTAAAAAACAAATGATAAATTTTATAACATATTGAATCTATCCTCAAGAAATTTTGTAGTCACTAGAGTTATATATTGGGAGATATTTTCAAAATACTGAGATGTATGCTTTCTTTATTAAAATTTTTGTTTTCTAAACATATCCATTTATTTGGGACTCAAAATTAATAAACTAGGATAAGTTTTATTATAAATAGATATATCCCACATAGTTATAGATTCACCCACCAAATTTCAAAACAATTGGATGAGTATATTTTTCATAATATGAATATCAATGCACATGTGTGCTTGGGATTCCATGAAAATTTACCCATTTCTCTTCAACTTCATCTTAGGATCTCAAAATAACATCCACCTAGAATGAAAACATTAAAACAATTGAAATTTATTTTTTTAACATTACTTAAAATTATTTAATTAAATCATATTAGAAGTGTAATTGATTATTATGTTAGAAAATTACAATACAAAAGTAGGTTTAAAATAGTGGTATAAGGGTGAAATAGAACAATGAATCTCCACGCTCTCTGCAGAAAGTGCTCCCTGCGCTCCTATTATCCTATACTATAGGGTTTCTGAGCCCCTTTCTCTGATTCTCCCCATCGTTCTCAGCCTCGTCCTCAGCTCATGGCTTCTCCCCTTCGTCCTCGGCCTCTCCTCTGGTGCTCGCCGATGTGGGCTTTCTCCGCGGCTTTTCCTCTTTCGAAAAAGGTACGTGCTGTGGATGCCCTCTGTCATCGTACCCCGCTCTAGCCTCAAGTTGCTCTGTGCCTCTCTTGGTCAGAGTTGGGGTGGTGTTTACATCGAGGCTTTGGGATTTTCGGTGCGGTGTACAGTGGCTTTATGACGCTACCGGAGTCGGTCCTTTTGTTGGATCCCTTTCATTCTTGGCCACCCAACTAGCTCTGACCCAGGGTGCCACTGCTCCTCTCTAGGTCAGAGTTAGAACGATGGTTACATAGGGGTTTTGGTCCATATGGTTAGGTGGTAGTGTTTTTTTCTTTTAGGGTTCTTCCGGGATTTCATCAGGGTTTCATCTTCGGTTCTGTTTCTCCTTTTCGGTGGTATTTGTTCTCGTCCACGGTTATGATTTTTGTTTTGGTATTTTGTAGTATGAAGATGAGTTAGTGGAGTCGGATGGTGATGTTGATGGGTTTTGGTGTTCCGTTGGGATGTTTGTTTGGTGGAACTAGTGGCTGTTTGTTTGAATCTGTTGGCGATTTTCGGTTGCGGCTTCTGTGATTTTCGTCGTTCTGGTGGTGTTCTAGATGGTTTCTACTCAACTCTGCTCTGGCTTCAATGTTCCATGCTACCGTCCGAGTCAGTCTAGTGTGATGGTTTAGAATGAGGCTTTGAGAGGTGTTGTTCAAGTGGCCTACACCATTCCATAGGAGCTCTAGCAGTGTTGGGGATTTCTTCCTTAGTTCGGGGTGATGCTTCCTCAATGAAGATGGTGGTTTCCAGTTTCCAGCGACGAAGATGATGATCAGGGTGAGTGTCGACATGATGATGACGGGCCGACAATGATGTCAATTCTATTATCACTGGCGACCTGCTCTGATTGGACACGTGAGAAGGGTTCACGACTCGATACGGTTGTGCGATGCAATGTGGACACGTGGCATGGGTTTGGTCAAGTTTGCGCTCGAAATTTGAATTCTAGAAAATTTTGAAATTTGAAATTTGAAATGTGTGTGGAATGTTGGGTACTGTGTTTGTCTGTATGGTTACCGGTAAACCTTAAACCAGATTTTTAGAAAATGAAAAAATGGTTTTGGTGGTGGTAATAGTGAATCACTATGTGATCACACCCCCACACCTAAAAATTTTCACTCTTGGAAAAGTAAAATTTCATTATATTCATAAAATTATGATGATATATGCATGAATATTTTTTCCTATCCATGAATATTTAACATCTAAGGGTAATTCAATTCATGATATCAATTTGAAAAAAATAATAACTATACCAAGGAGTTAATCTTAATAAGCATGAAAATAACTATCTTATAAATTCTATCAAGAAATTATGAAATGAGATGAATAAAACTAATCATAAAAAGGAAATTAATGACTCAACCATACCATTTAATCCCCACATGTGTGTGTGATAATAATTTCATTTTTGTGTTTCCATTTTCTATTCATTAAATATATGTCATTTTAAAATTATCAGCTTACATGGTTTTTTCCTTCTAAACTTGATCTTACCCTTTGTAATCAAATTTTAAAAACCACTTAATCATTTCAAAATTTAAAACATTTAGGCCATGTATTATATGTTTTAATTTTTTTAAAGATGTTTTTTTATAAAAAAAGATTAGGTATAAATCATCGGTCAATCGAGTACAATTATGAAATTGATCAGATAATAAATGAACATATGAATAATTTTTTTTTGAAAGATGAATAAATTTAACATAAATTATATATACCTTCAATTAAATAGAAAATTTCACATTTCCTGATTATGTGAAATGATGTATAGAGAGATTGAATGACACATTTTTCTATAAAAACTCATATAGATGTCATCAAAATCATAAAGGTTTTATAAATATATAATATATTATCATATTGACATACATAAAATTTTATTAAAATCACTCATTAATGTTAAATCCTTGATCATACTCACTTTTCATCATTGAAATATTTTTTTAAATGTGAAACAAATCAAAATATGGAAATTCAATATGAATTTTCAAAAAATTCCATGATAATATAGGCATTTAATATGAGTATTCCAATACGAAAGTGACTAAAATCAGTAAAAAAAATAAAAAAATTAAAAAATTAAAAAAAAAGAAATAAAAGAAGAAAAAATAAACACACAAGAATCATAATTAACTTAGGAAAACATCCACCTCCTATACCTAAATGTTTTTATATTCTCATTAGTATAAAGTAAAGGGTTAAAGATAAGATACAACCTGATGTTTTTAAATTTTTATACTTTTACCTTTATTTCAACCTATAAGAAAAAAAAGAGATAAAATAAATATTTAGTAAGTTAAAATACATAGCATGTACATAAATATACAAAAAGTTAACTTATTTAAATAGAAATGTGAGAAGGATAATTTTATCTCATGCTTGGGGTAGAGTTCAAATCTGTGACCAATTCAATCAAACTGATCTCCCACAACCATTAGAGCAAAGTGTATACCCCAAAAATTTCATTATCTTTTCTAAATTTTATATTTATTAAAAACAATCCCACACACACTACGCTATACAAAACAATATACTTGATTTTTACTTATTTAAATGAAAAGAAGTGAAATTGATGCGACCCCCATGTTTGGGGAATGATTTGAACTTATGAACATTTTAGTTACATGGGTCATTTAAAACCAGTGGGGTCACATTAATTCCCCCGTTATGTTATTATTATATATATATTTTTAAATTCTTATTTTTTAAAAAATTTCAATCAACATGAACAAGTGTATATGATGTTCAAAAAAAAAGGACAAGAATGAATCCCAAATTTATGGTTGAGTGGTGATTCAAACTGGTGATAGATCACTTACCATAAGTTCACCTAACCATCAAAACATACTCCATTCCTAATTTTTATTTATTATATATATATTAATAAAGTTTTTTTTTATTTTTTTAATAATTATAAATATAATTATATACGATACACTCACATTATTATTATATAACATATAAAATATATTATATATATTTATATTTATATATTATTACATGACATTGTAAAGTTAGGGAGTAAACCAATAATACACAGTGGCATTTCCTCAAGTGGGGGTGCCTATCATAACCCCCTCTCTCCAAAGGTACACCTCCTAGGACAGAAATGAAGAAAGATAGATAATGAACCCCGAGTCACACCTCCAGCAGGCCCTAAGTTGGTTCTAGCACTAAAAGTATAAATAAGGTCACACATATGGGAAATATAACCCTTAAGATAAGAAAGTAGAATCAACAGATATGATACCAACCCAAAAAAAAACTCCATAATATAAATAAAAGGGAAAAAATCCCATAATTCATGTAATGTCACATGAATTCAAAAAAAAAAAATCACCAAAAAGGAATATCAAAATAAAATCCTATGACAATAACTCAACAAATACATGATCCAAGATAGAAATGTCCATCTTGGTCTCAAACTACCTCCTAATAAAATTAAAAATAATTTATATACATATAGGGAGATAATAATTTGTATACTCCGTAGGATCATACCCAAGGACTCTCATGAAAATGTGAGAAGATAATACTAATGACCTAGTGAATAAATGATAGAATCAATAAGCACCTATCAGTTAGTTAGTTCCCAATCTCACCAAGTCTCACTCACCAAATAACACATCAAACTATAATAATATAAGAAGAATAAAATAAAAAAAGTGTACCCCACATCACTTCCCCACTGATTTTCAACACTCACATTCCAACATTTTACATCCTGGAAATCTAACCCCTTTTGTATCCATCAACATCATTCCATCACATGTAACATCACATCAGGAAATTTTTAACTCTCAACCTATTCCAGTCACTACATCATAACCTCATAATAACTATACCACATTCTATAACCATCACATCCTCATCATCCCATAACCACTACCATAAACCAGGATAATAGGGTATCATGAACTTGAAGGAAATTAACCTCATATCCTCATCCTACCATGTACAACCCCAAATATAAACCACATTATCCTCTATTCAATCATTACCCCTAGTGAGATATAATAGTATGAAATCATAGCTCATACCTAATAAACTTTCCTGGAAGTGAGAGAAGATAAGAGGGTGTAGCCAACTATCCATCATCACTAACCTGGATGTTTGGGGAAAACACCTAGAAACCAAAACCTTTGGGCATCAATGTAAACACATGACTTGGGTGTGGTGTGTCATGACCCAACCCATAAAATCCATAAACCAAGATCCAAGATAGACCATGAAAAGATGCTAAGGGTGTTCTCGATCCCCACAGGGCTGGCGACTAGAAACTAGGAATCAAACAACAAGCAAAGGGAAAAATTTTACCAAATTTAAAAGGATAACACAGAATATATGTATAGAAATATAATAAGAAAATATATATTCCATAAACATAAACCAATAATGATAATGATACAACTATAAAAATGAGCCAAACTAGAGTACATGTCTAAGAACAAAACCAAAGGCAACCTAAAATATAGAAAGCTACCCCATGTGATACATGGAAAACATACCATGTATCACCACAAAATAACCATTCCTAGATAATATGAAACCCCTATACCTCAATGAAACACCTTTACCTTTCCTATATTATACAAAACAAGGTCTATACACCCCTGAGGGAGTGTGCAGGGTGTGAGAAAAATAGGTTCAGTATGATCCCACCCAAGTGTTCCATTTCAAGTATTTATCAAATAATCCCAATATGATCAATATATAAAAAATATGTAATGATAAAAAAGATTTCATATTTATATAAAATGTAGGGTAAAAACATTTACCCTTTTCATAATTCTAAAGTAGATTCCATATAACATAGGTAAAATAATATTTTTAAATAGACAATTTATCAAAGAATGCATCATTTTCAATATCAAGGTTACAACATAAGAAAAAAAAAATAAAGTACAATGGAGATCACCCTGAGGATAACATAGGTTCGGGCTAATTAAGACTCTTGTACCTCAGTAATCAAGTCAAGACTTAGTGCACTAAAAAAATTACATAGAATAGTAGGGCCTTGGGAATAGAGGAAAAACCCATGGATGAACCCCATATAGTGTTAGAGAATCAATTATATAGAATAACAAGGCCCTGGGTGTAACACACCAGGTAAATAAAGAATATGACATTTTCATATTTATCCATATTTGTGAATAAAATATTAATATGACTTTAAAGGGGACGCTATGCTCGATGGCGTACCCAACACGCAACAACGAGTTTCTTGGGA
Source organism: Viscum album (assembly GCA_963277665.1). Taxonomy (NCBI): domain Eukaryota; kingdom Viridiplantae; phylum Streptophyta; class Magnoliopsida; order Santalales; family Viscaceae; genus Viscum; species Viscum album. The sequence goes on from OY728120.1 coordinate 1,417,923,072, forward strand.
ATCTTACGTTGCACTCTAATAATAAAATAATATTATTTCAAATGGTAGTTAACATGTAGCCGTTGTATTGGCAGGAATGGATAGAAATAACTAAAATATGATTATATATGTTTTTAAATGTTTTTACATTTATCCAATAAAATATAATGGCTTAAAATACGGAAAGAATTCAATTTTAGGCGTATATGCCCTAATTTTCACTAAAGGTTCACTTATCACCTTTTGATGGAGAACCGTCATTAAATATAGTTTTGTTCACTCTTAAACATTCTTTTGGACCAAATAAAACTCTTATTAAGAATCGGGACATCAAAATTTACTTTGTGTAAATTTTTGGTATCTTTCCGATAAAGTTCATTTTTTTAATGAATAGTGTAAAATGTTGTATTTTAATTCAAAACCACTTTTTAATCTAATTTATTTATATGATTAGATTATATTTTGAATTGGTTTTAAAGTGAAATTAGAAAATATTTTTACCATTAAATCCAATAGTGGTCGTTGGAATCAATTTCACTTTGAAATCAGACTTAAACTAGTGTCAATATTTTGATACTTATTGTTTCATAAAACACGCTATTTGTCATGACAGCGGGAATTAATTATTAAATTAATTAATGTGACTTATATGTTTTGAAATTTGTAAAACGGACTTCATTTTTGAATTCAGAATATCAAATATAGCTTAGGGTGAATTTTTGGGATTTTTCTGAAAAACTTCAATTTTTGATGAATAGTGAAACCACTAAGTGGTACTTATAAAAACTGATTTTTCCGTTTAAATGAAATTTTTCCATAATTGTGTTTTGATTTTCAAAAATCCTACATACATGGTTGTCATTAAGAAGTGAAATGTGGTTCAATGAGATTAAAATAATTTTTTGGTGAATAGTAACTTATTAAGTTTTTAATCGCGATTAGTGGTAATTAGTGTAGTTTAAGGTAAAAATAATGATTTAATAAAATGAGATGAGCTTGAAACATGTCTTACCCTCATTGGTTGTATCATGGCCGACCAAGACAAGCCATGGGTCAACTTGGGGACCCCATGGATCCACTTTGGTTGGGAAATGACATAAATAACATTTTATTTAATGTAAAAGTAAAATTGACACAAACATGATATGTTTTACTAAAACAATTTTTAAGTGGGGTTATACAAGTCATCTTTTTGATTATAAATATTAATTGGAAAGATAAAAATATTTCCTACATCATAGTATTTTTTTTATAATTTTTAGACATTAAATAAATTAAATTATATATGACATAATAATGATGCAGCGATGACATCATTATTTGACGATTTAAATAAAATGGAAAGATAATGTAAAATCTATGAACTACACATGTCCAAAACTTATTGGATGAGTGGATTTCGAAGACTTATCACCTTATCCACGAATTATATCAATGTGGGACCTTTTGAAACCGAAAAACATTTTCAAATAAAGTAATATTTCTTTACTTTCCAAAAGTGCCCCTCCTCTCCTCTTATAAAAGGCCCCCACCTCTACCTCATTTAACACACTCCTCAAGCCTTTGGATCGGCCAACCCCTGCCCATTTACTCTCTACACATCCCTCTACTCATCCTAGAGGATTCCCTTTGGGCATAATCCTTTCAAAGAAAGCCTTTAGGCTCAAATCAAAAAGGAGTTACACTTTTAAAGGTAATTCATTCTCTCATGTTCATTTGTTTTATTTTGCTTCTCCAACCCCCTAAACTCTTTTTATTTATTTCTTTTGTAACAACACCAGTATATTAAATATACTAGGATGTTGTTATAATATTTATTCGAGCTACACTATCACACAACTACATCAAATGGTTAAAGAACATACGGTTTCCGTGGATGGTGAAATTCTGCCTCCCGAAACGATGATTGTTCAATACTCATCTAACACCTTCAAAGGTGGCCATTATGATATCACTATTTTTATATATGATATATAATACGTTTATGTTTTCCTTAAGCTTATGTTTTTTTCATTTTGGGCATACCTTTATGGTTTCCATTATGGGTAAACGCGATATCTTCATTTAAGGAAGTGCGGACTACCGCCCCCTCAAAGTGATTTGATTCGTTAAATACCATATGTGGGGCGTATAAAGGATGGAACTATGATATTATATATGATATTATACTGGAATTATAATATACCTTTATATCATTATTATTCCACTCTATAAAATACGAAATAGAAATGAAAGTAGCGTTCATGCGTACGTACGGCTTACCGTCTCCATGAACGGTGCATTTCATTTCTTACCTCTAAATGATTATGTAATGTTATAAATGCATGAATTTACTGGATATATATGAAATATATGATATCTACATCATGAATACAATTCTGGTTATAATAAACATTTGGCCACACGAACAACATGTAATTGTAAGAAGTCCACTTTCGACTTAAGAACCAAATATCGACAAAACAAACATGATTAACTTAAATGATTAAATAATGTTTATAACATGGTAATAAGTGATATAAAAGGAATAATGAACTTTAAAAAGGTTCTTAAGGAATTAAAAATTAACTCAAGTTTATTATTCAGGAGATTAAAGAACGATCGAGTCAAGTCAGACCCGAGGTAAGGGATCCTACAACTCTCTTTCTTTTAAGTACACTCTTTTATGTCATTTAGTTTAAGCTCATGTTTCTTATGATTGGGATGTTCTTTTATATTACATTTACTGTAATTTTTATTTTCATGTGATGAGAGACCCTATTCTCTCTCATCAATACATTTTGGAAGTTTTGAGTGGCGCCGTTAGGCTGCCGAACTTTCGTAAGAGATCTAACCTCTCTCTTTATTTTTAAGTACTCTCCTTTATGTCACTTCTTTTAAACTCCTCCTTGCAATGTTGGGGGATTTTATTTTATATTCCACTTGCTGTAAATTCTATTGTAATATTATGGGATACTCTATTTGATCTCATCAATCCATATTCGGAAGTTTTATGTGGCGCCGTTAGGCTGCCGAGTTTTCGTAAGGGATTTTTCATCTCACTTTTATTCCCGTGAGATTTATGCTACATTTGCCACAAGTTCCATTGAGTGGTGTATGTACTGTCCATTATTCTACTCTTTGTGTAATATAATTTCGTTTATGAGTATTTGCATCAATGATCTATTTTCCTTCTTTCATGGGGTGTATGTTTTGAAAGATACCCAAGTCGGTAAGGGAACCTTTCACCCTCCTCTTTTTTAAAAGACTTCTTTTGTTGGGTCTTTTAATTTACATATTGTTATGTTGGGATATGTTCTCATATATCCTTATTGATGTAAATTTTATGTCCAAGTGATGAGATACTCTTTTTATCTCTCATCAACTCATTTTGATGTGATGTCGTTAGGCTGTCAAGGGAACTTTTTAACCCAATTTCGATTTCTTTGGGTTCAACATGTAGTCATTGAATATATCATCCATTGAATATGTGTGAATGACCTTTTATTGTTTTACACTTAATATCCACTTATATTGGGTGTATTTATATTTGTCACACATATTTTTGAGATTTATTTGTCCTTAATTTAAGGATACCTTCTTTATAAGGGATTTCATCACATTTGACATTTCTATTGAGGGTTCATTGTTGTTATGCACCAATTCACTATTATATGGTGTATATACTGTCCTTTGGAGTATTATATCATGAATCCTGTTATTCTCATGATATTATAAAGTTCTGACTAAATATTATTCCTCGATTATTGTATTCAAGTGTCTCTAATTTTGGTAAAACCCCTTTAACCAAAATATCATTTTAAATGTTTTAATTTTTTGTTCTTATTAATATCCATGTTTTCAAAATGGTTTTTAAGGATTTATTTATATGGATATTAATGGTTTAAAATGTTAAAAGCTTCAAGGTGGTATGGGACACTTTGATTCAAAAATCTCTTTATTAAATGTTTTAAATGGTTTTGGAAATGGTTTCTTTTTGAATGGATTCATTATTTCAATATACTAAAATGTTATATTGTGATTGAAATGTGGAAATGTTATGTTTCCTTTAATGCATGTTTTATGTGATACATTTATGTTATGGTTCTTGGGCATTGTTATGAAAACGGGTGGTTCCGTGATAAACTAAGGGCGGGTGAGCCCGATATAGCTCTCCAATGCATTGGGTAACTCGAAGGAGTGAAACGTTAAGGTTTCTCCGAAGAGATTTAGGGAATATACTGTGATGGGTATTCCAAACGTAACCAAGAGGGTTACTCCCTATGTAAGAATGTTATGAATGCCTCAAGTTACCTTTATGTCTTATGTTTTCTATGATTTATTCATGATTTGATATGCCTATGTTTTATGGGTAAAGTGTGATTTCATTCTTATGTATATATGAACTCATGATTCCTTTCCATATTTTTATAACCCTTACTGAGCTTTTTATGCTCATCCCAAGTTTTTGAAATGTTTTTCACAGGTCAAGGGAAAGTTACATGATGTGATGATAGTGTCAAGGATGTGTCAAGAAAGAATCCATGTTTTATTTTCAATATGTTTCCGTTGATGGGAAGAATGAATACTGTCTTTTATGTAACCACTTTGTTTAAATGTGGAATATAATGCAAGTTTAATGATCTAATTCTCTAAAACTCTAAACCTAAAAAGATCCTCAATGTGTAATCTTGTAATAACTCAAGATTAAGTAAGGTTTAAGGCTGGGGCCTTATAGTTGGTATCAGTGGTCGGTTTAGATAACTTTAGAGGTTAGGGTATTCTTTAAGCACAAGTGGAATTACCATAATGGTTAGGATTTCAGAAAGAGTCCTAGTTTTAGATAAAGTGAATTAGTAAGTGTATATTAGTGTTTATCTTACTCATTAGTACATGATGGTTTTGTTGATATACTCACACTGACATTTCTGTTCTTAGTGAATGGATGGATCTAGCAGGCACCAAAGAGATAAGAGGGTTGAAGGAAACTGTGGTGGTTCTATGATTAAGATACAAGATAAAATGGGGGATTCAATGAGGAAACTCGTGGTTGTTCTAAACCAAGTATCAAGGAGTCATGATCAACCACTTGAACCTTGGTATGATCTTTAATGCATCATGTACGAGATGTCCAATCGATGTGGAAGTTCAGGTAATAATTATAAAGGTAACCATTAGAGTTTATATGATCCTTACTTTTGAGGTAATTATGGGTTATTATATGATATGCTGGAAAAAGAAAGGCATGAGATAAACTTGAGGTTAAAATATAAAGATTTTATCTCATTTTGGGGAATGTTTTAAGAATTATATAGTTTTGGAAAAAGGACAACACGCAGACCGTGTGACATCCCGTCGCGTCAGACAAAGCCGCGGGAATCGAACCCACAACCAAAGTGCGACTGGTATTTATCGCCTACCACTGGACTACGTGAAGTCCCTGGTTAGTTTGACTGATTCTTTTTTTAATAGTAAGTTGATTTTGGGTTATTTATGAAAATGATTAACCTATCATGGAGGATATGTGATTAGGATAATTACTTTTCAATGCGAGACTTTTAGAGCAACTGATTTTGTTTGGAGATAAATGTTACGATTTAACATGGAAGACTATGTGACTAAATCCTTCAAATATTTGGGTTTCAATATTAGATTGGTTTACTTTGAAGAATTTTATAGACAAATTGTTTATCTAATGGTCCTCATTTAACTTTGGGTTTTGTTGGACAAATTTTGGTGATTAAGAATAGATTTTCTTTTTATAAAGGGTTATCCTTTTCTGGATTATCTGATCTTGTACTATCCTTTTTGGTTTTGGTTTTGGTTAAAGTATAAAGACATGGGAGGTATATAGTTCTCTTTTGTGGATTAGGCGCTTCTCTAAAAGTTGATTATAATACTCTTAATGTGAACAAGTCTTCCTAGATACTCGCCTTTTGGAGAAAATAGGAGTTTGTGTAAGGAATCTAATAAAATTTGAAAGTCAACATGATAAGTGATTATGTTTCCTTATGAATAAATTCCTCAATAAAAAGTAACTTAAAATAAAAATGTTGTCTATTAACTTTTCCTATTGGGGAATCGAATACCGTTTAACCCATCACAAGTTTGTGATTTTCTCGTGGTTAACTTTCTCCTAAACATGTTTTCTATCACTCTCTATCAGAACATGACCCTTTGTTTTTTCCTCCATGTCCATATTTTCATACTTGGAATCCTGTTATGGGTTACCTCGGGTGACCTCTGTTCTTATCTTTCTTTATTTTAAAGTGATTGTTTTACCGACTCTTGTTCCGATGTGGGACTTTCAAGGATGTTTCCAAGCTCAATTTTAAAATTGCGAGGACGCAATTCCCAAAAGGGGGGAAGGATGTAACACCCCAGGTAAATAAAGAATATGACATTTTCATATTTATCCATATTTGTGAATAAAATATTAATATGACTTTAAAGGGGACGCTATGCTCGATGGCGTACCCAACACGCAACAACAAGTTTCTTGGGAATCTTAAGTTGCACTCTAATAATAAAATAATATTATTTCAAATGGTAGTTAACATGTAGCCATTGTATTGGCGGGAATGGATATAAATAACTAAAATATGATTATATATGTTTTTAAATGTTTTTACATTTATCCAATAAAATATAATGTCTTAAAATACGGAAAGAATTCAATTTTAGGCGTATATGCCCTAGTTTTCACTAAAGGTTCACTTATCACCTTTTGATGGAGAACCGTCATTAAATATAGTTTTGTTCACTCTTAAAAATTCTTTTGGACCAAATAAAACTCTTATTAAGAATCGGGACATCAAAATTTACTTTGTGTAAATTTTTGGTATCTTTCCGATAAAGTTCATTTTTTTAATGAATAGTGTAAAATGTTGTATTTTAATTCAAAACCACTTTTAATCTAATTTATTTATATTATTAGATTATATTTTGAATTGGTTTTAAAGTGAAATTAGAAAATATTTTTACCATTAAATCCAATAGTGGTCGTTGGAATCAATTTCACTTTGAAATCAGACTTAAACTAGTGTCAATATTTTGATACTTATTGTTTCATAAAACACGCTATTTGTCATGACAGCGGGAATTAATTATTAAATTAATTAATGTGACTTATATGTTTTGAAATTTGTAAAACGGACTTCATTTTTGAATTCAGAATATCAAATATAGCTCAGGGTGAATTTTTGGGATTTTTCTGAAAAACTTCAATTTTTGATGAATAGTGAAACCACTAAGTGGTACTTATAAAAACTGATTTTTCCGTTTAAATGAAATTTTTCCATCATTGTGTTTTGATTTTCAAAAATCCTACATACATGGTTGTCATTAAGAAGTAAAATGTGGTTCAATGAGATTAAAATAATTTTTTGGTGAATAGTAACTTATTAAGTTTTTAATCGCGATTAGTGGTAATTAGTGTAGTTTAAGGTAAAAATAATGATTTAATAAAATGAGATGAGATTGAAACATGTCTTACCCTCATTGGTTGTATCATGTCCGACCAAGACAAGCCATGGGTCAACTTGGGGACCCCATGGATCCACTTTGGTTGGGAAATGACATAAATAACATTTTATTTAATGTAAAAGTAAAATTGACACAAACATGATATGTTTTACTAAAAAATTTTTTAAGTGGGGTTATACAAGTCATATTTTTGATTATAAATATTCATTGGAAAGATAAAAAGATTTCCTACATAATAGTATTTTTTTATAATTTTTAGACATTAAATAAATTAAATTATATATGACATAATAATGATGCAGCGATGAAATCATTATTTGACGATTTAAATAAAATGGAAAGATAATGTAAAATCTATGAACTACACATGTCCAAAACTTATTGTATGAGTGGATTTCGAAGACTTATCACCTTATCCACAAATTATATCAATGTGGGACCTTTTGAAACCGAAACACATTTTCAAATAAAGTAATATTTCTTTACTTTCCAAAAGTGCCCCTCCTCTCCTCTTATAAAAGGCCCCCACCTCTACCTCATTTAACACACTCATAAAGCCTTTGGCTCGGCCAACACCTTCCCATTTACTCTCTCCACATCCCTCTACTCATCCTAGAGGATTCCATTTGGGAATAATCCTTTCAAAGAAAGCCTTTAGGCTCAAATCAAAAAGGAGTTACACTTTTAAAGGTAATTCATTCTCTCATGTTCATTTGTTTTATTTTGCTTCTCCAACCCCCTAAACTCTTTTTATTTATTTCTTTTGTAACAGCACCAGTATATTAAATATTCTATGATGTTGTTATAATATTTATTCTAGCTACACTCTCACACAACTACATCAAATGGTTAAAGAACATACGGTTTCCGTGGATGGTGAAATTCTGCCTCCCGAAACGATGATTGTTCAATACTCATCTAACACCTTCAAAGGTGGACATTATGATGTCAATATTTTTATATATGATATATAATATGTTTATGTTTTCCTTAAGCTTATGTTTTTTTTCATTTTGTGCATACCTTTATGGTTTCCATTATGGGTAAACGCGATATGTTCATTTAAGGAAGTGCGGACTACCGCCCCCTCAAAGTGATTTGATTCGTTAAATACCATATGTGGGGCGTATAAAGGATGGAACTATGATATTATATATGATATTATACTGGAATTATAATATACCTTTATATCATTATTATTCCACTCTATAAAATACGAAATAGAAATGAAAGTAGCGTTCATGCGTACGTACGGCTTACCGTCTCCATGAACGGTGCATTTCATTTCTTACCTCTAAATGATTATGTAATGTTATAAATGCATGAATGTACTGGATATATATGAAATATATGATATCTACATCATGAATACAATTCTGGTTATAATAAACATTTGGCCACACGAACAACATGTAATTGTAAGAAGTCCACTTTCGACTTAAGAACCAAATATCGACAAAACAAACATGATTAACTTAAATGATTAAATAATGTTTATAACATGGTAATAAGTGATATAAAAGGAATAATTAACTTTAAAAAGGTTCTTAAGGAATTAAAAATTAACTCAAGTTTATTATTCAGGAGATTAAAGAACGATCGAGTCAAGTCGGACCCGAGGTAAGGGATCCTACAACTCTCTTTCTTTTAAGTACACTCTTTTATGTCATTTAGTTTAAGCTCATCTTTCTTATGATTGGGATGTTCTTTTATATTACATTTACTGTAATTTTTATGTTCATGTGATGAGAGACCCTATTCTCTCTCATCAATCCATTTTGGAAGTTTTGAGTGGCGCCGTTAGGCTGCCGAACTTTCGTAAGAGATCTAACCTCTCTCTTTATTTTTAAGTACTCTCCTTTATGTCACTTCTTTTAAACTCCTCCTTGCAATGTTGGGGGATTTTCTTTTATATTCCACTTGCTGTAAATTCTATTGTAATATGATGGGATACTCTATTTGATCTCATCAATCCATATTCGGAAGTTTTATGTGGCGCCGTTAGGCTGCCGAGTTTTCGTAAGGGATTTTTCATCTCACTTTTATTCCCGTGAGATTTATGCTACATTTGCCACAAGTTCCATTGAGTGGTGTATGTACTGTCCATTATTCTACTCTTTGTGTAATATACTTTCGTTTATTAGTATTTTCATCAATGATCTATTTTCCTTCTTTCATGGGGTGTATGTCTTGAAAGATACCCAAGTCGGTAAGGGAACCTTTCACCCTCCTCTTTTTTAAAAGACTTCTTTTGTTGGGTCTTTTAATTTACATATTGTTATGTTGGGATATGTTCTCATATATCCTTATTGATGTAAATTTTATATCCAAGTGATTAGATACTCTTTTTATCTCTCATCAACTCATTTTGATGTGATGTCGTTAGGCTGTCAAGGGAACTTTTTAACCCAATTTCGATTTCTTTGGGTTCAACATGTAGTCATTGAATATATCATCCATTGAATATGTGTGAATGACCTTTTATTGTTTTACACTTAATATCCACTTATATTGGGTGTATTTATATTTGTCACACATATTTTTGAGATTTATTTGTCCTTAATTTAAGGATACCTTCTTTATAAGGGATTTCATCACATTTGACATTTCTATTGAGGGTTCATTGTTGTTATGAACTAATTCACTATTATATGGTGTATATACTATCCTTTGGAGTATTATATCACGAATCCTGTTATTCTCATGATATTATAAAGTTCTGAATAAATATTATTCCTCGATTATTGTATTCAAGTGTCTCTAATTTTGGTAAAACCCCTTTAACCAAAATATCATTTTAAATGTTTTAATTTTTTGTTCTTATTAATATCCATGTTTTCAAAATGGTTTTTAAGGATTTATTTATATGGATATTAATGGTTTAAAATGTTAAAATCTTCAAGGTGGTATGGGACACTTTGATTCAAAAATCTCTTTATTAAATGTTTTAAATGGTTTTGGAAATGGTTTCTTTTTGAATGGATTCATTATTTCAATATACTAAAATGTTATATTGTGATTGAAATGTGGAAATGTTATGTTTCCTTTAATGCATGTTTTATGTGATACATTTATGTTATGGTTCTTGGGCATTGTTATGAAAACGGGTGGTTCCGTGATAAACTAAGGGCGGGTGAGCCTGATATAGCTCTCCAATGCATTGGGTAACGCGAAGGAGTGAAACGTTAAGGTTTCTCCGAAGAGATTTAGGGAATATACTGTGATGGGTATTCCAAACGTAACCAAGAGGGTTACTCCCTACGTAATAATGTTATGAATGACTCAAGTTACCTTTATGTCTTATGTTTTCTATGATTTATTCATGATTTGATATGCCTATGTTTTATGGGTAAAGTGTGATTTCATTCTTATGTATATATGAACTCATGATTCCTTTCCATATTTTTATAACCCTTACTGATCTTTTTATGCTCATCCCAAGTTTTTGAAATGTTTTTCACAGGTCAAGGGAAAGGTACATGATGTGATGATAGTGTCAAGGATGTGTCAAGAAAGAATCCATGTTTTATTTTCAATATGTTTCCGTTGATGGGAAGAATGAATACTGTCTTTTATGTAACCACTTTGTTTAAATGTGGAATATAATGCAAGTTTCATGATCTAATTCTCTAAAAATCTAAACCTGAAAAGATCCTCAATGTGTAATATTGTAATAACTCAAGATTAAGTAAGGTTTAAGGCTGGGGCCTTATACTGGGAATAGAGGAACACTCAATGAGTAAACCCCCAATAGAAATAAGGACAAGGGCCAAAACTAAACCCCCCAGGCACCCAAGGATCCCATGTGCTGTGCATGTCAAAAAATTAAAAGGGATCATATTATTTCATAAAATAGTTTCCAAAAAACCCTTTTCCCATCAAAATCACACTTTAAAAAGAAATTCCATAAATCATATCATATTGCTTTCAAAACATCTTTATTTTACCAAAAAAAGTAAAAAACCCATCTTTTATCAAAAACCATTTATGTATGTATATAAATAAGATCAAGGATCATTCCAATTATCATTTAGAAAACAAGTTATAAAACCATATCATATACAATTCACTAAGAAAATACTAGAGACAGAACCACCTACCTCACAATTGGGATCACAAGGTAACAATGACGGGATGAACACACCGAAAAGAAAGGGAACACACCCGAAAGTGATAGGATTATCTCATAAATCATGAGATCCACACCAATCCAATAAATATAAAACCTTTAAGAACCAAATACACAACAATAAAAAAGGTACAAACCAAGGAAACTCGAACATCCAAGGCAGTCACCCGAATGTATAATGGAAGCCCAAAGTTCTTACCAAAATTATCCAATTCAAAAAAAAGAATGGGAGTAAGTAAGGATTAATAAAGGATAAAAATGATTCATATATTCATTAAAAGACCCCACATAATGATCCTATATGTTTCTATAATTAGGAATCACACCTTCCTAAAAAACAGGTGGCTGATTTGTCCATTTGAAAGTCTAAAACCGATGATACCACAATGTGGTGGAGTTTCACGAATCTCATGGTGGTCCCAATAACAACACAACAGGAATCCCAAAATGAACACTGAACATTCCATAACCCCAAAACCTTGTCCCTTTTAGTTTTACCATGACCTCCACCATGTCGTGTTGAGTCCTTATTGCCCGTGGTGCATAGGGAGAACACCAAATTTCCATGCCCAAGACCACAACATGAACTAGGCATGGTGGATCTACCTATGATGTGTAGGCGCCACCCAAGAGAAAAAGGCCTGGACCATGATGTGGCCCAACCCATTTATACTAAGGAATACTAAAAACCCTTTAAAAAGACACCATAACTAACCAACACATCCTAAACTAAGAAGGAACCATCTCAAAGATCAAAAATATAATATAACTCAAGCCGAGATGTGAAAACCTACCAAACTTAGAACTTTATATCCCTAGAAAGTCATGAAGAATAAAACAAATACATAAAGAGATGAGTACATTGGTCCCTCATAAACGATTCACGATACCATGTATCATGAAAATCTGATTCATGACACCATAACTCTTTTACCAATAGAATATAATTCCCACATAGAAATTTCATCTAAGTGTCAATAATTTCCACTGGATACTCCACAATTGAAATTTCAGGATATAACTTGAATTACACCCAATTAATAACATGGGAGGGATTGGGATGATACTTCCCTAACTGAGATATATGGAAAACACCATGAATACCCACCAACTGAGATGATAACACTAACTGATAAGCTAACTGTTTAACCCACTCAATGATATTGAATGGTACAACATATATCAAATCCAACTTCCACTACCCCCTATCCAATGGTGACCTAGCAAAGGGTAAACTTTCCAAAAGACCTAATCACTAATAGAAATCCCCAAAGGATGAAACTGATGATCCACATAAGATTTCTTCCGGCTCTAAATTTTAACCAAGAAAATAAATATATACCAAATCCTCATTGATTTTTCATAAATGATACTTGGTACCATGATAGAGACATCTCACACCTTTTGACAACAAAGTGGTGATCATAAAAAGCCTCAAAATGATCCATTTTGATAGATGATTGGTAACTTTTATTATAAAAAAACTCAACTAGTCCCAAATGACTATCCCAAGATCCTATAAAATATTATATATGAGAAAATATTGTTAGGTAAAAATATACAAAGTAACACACAAGAGGGGGGGTGTGAATTGTGTCTTTTCAAAATCTTCCACAATTCTAGCTTTTAACACATACTTTGATTTATGCGAATATGTAGTGTTTTTCTTCTATATGAGAATATGAAGTGTATTAATAGAAATGAATAATAGAACTTTTTATAGTGGTTTAGGGAACAATGATCCCCTAGTACACTCCACCAAATACTCTCTCTGTGAGCTTGGTGAATTTCACTAGTCTGGTCCTCTTATCATAAGAACAAAATTCCACAACTAAGTGTGGGTAGTTGACACCTTTACACAAGACTAATTAAAAATACTTATAGTTATATACTATAGAACCAATTATCTATAACTTAGATCAATAAGATGACACTCCACTACATCTGAGTACAAGCAGTTGAAAATTCCAAATGAATCAAAAGAGATTGATTTTTTTGAAGTATTCACAATTAATGAAACACTCAATTGACAGTAGATGGATCTTATTCTTCAGAAATAATAGTCTTCAAGAGAGAAAAATTCTTAAGTGATATAGGATGAAAATAGTTATTCAATTTAAAACAACAACAAAATAGAGTAGTCACAAACTTATAGTATAACAAGATAGAACATGTATATCTCGAAAATATAGTCCTTTAATTAGAGTTGTTCATTTACTGTAGCACTTTAAAAATAATTTTAATAAGGTAGTCTTGTATGTGAATCACTTATCACACATATATTTGAAGAGATATTATGAAGGAATATATAGAACAGAAAATACTTTCTTTAGTGTTATGGATCCAAAAGAATAGCCTGATTAGTTGCAGAAATTTAAGTTTCAATTAACTAAGAGAGTTGTAAATTCACTTATAAATAGGAGACATTTTCTCTGATGAACACGATTCTTTGAAATAATTAAAATTATCCTTGAATCGGTCTTTAATCCTGACTTGACCATTGTAGAAATCTCAGATTGAAAATGCATCTTAAATAACTTCATCATTGAGAACACAATGTAGGGCTGAGCTGTATAGTGTAGGGTTCTATTGTGTAGCGTAGGGTTCCTTTGCCTAGTGTAGGGTTCCTTTTCTTAGTGCATGGTTCCTTTTAGTAGCGTAGGGTCCCTTTGCATAGTGTATGGTTCCTTTTCCATATTTTCATCTACACGTAATGTAGGGATCGAAAAGTAATATAGGGATTATGATCAATATGTTCATCCTTATTAGCATAAAATCCCAAACGTAGCATTGATTAACCATACATTCAATATTCCCGAACATAGGGTTTCAAACTCTAAATCCAGACTCCAACGTAGGGTTTCTAATCCATAAGCATGTTAATTTTCCAAACATAAGGATGGAGATCCAAATAAAAACTCTTTAGGGTAACGTAGGGTTGATACCATACACAAACCTTGTTTTTCAGCGTAACATAGAGATGAAAACAGTGTTTACAGAATCATTTCCATTACACTAAATTCCTTTAAAATAGAATATAAATTCTTATAAAACTCACTTAACAAAAATTTATTAGAAAACAAACAAGGGTCTTTGTGAACATCAAAATCATCATAAAATATAGACTATTGTTGAGACAATACATTCCCAACAATCTCCTCCTTTTTGATGATCACAAAACCCATAACGTAATCCTTAATAAAAATTAAAGAGAATATAGGATTTGTAAAGCAAAAAAGTAGATATAGAAATTTTCTCAAAATTTTGATTTCACTAAATTATTTTGATAAAGATTTTTTTTCAAATAAATTAAATGTCATGGTTTGAAAATATTCTCCCATCCTCCTTTAGATATAGTTTCCATAAACTTAAATCTTATTTCTCATTTTTTGATATAAAAATGATGATTTTAAAGAATAAATGAAATAAACCACCTTTTAATATAGCATAGAACTAAAAATGAATAGTTTATGTATTCTGGTATTAGAAAAATAAATCTAAGATTGGAAGTGAAGTATTGGACCTAAATAAATGTAAATTAATCACAATACGAATAAACTGAAGTAATTTAAATAGAAATTTAAATGTTTTAAAGTACAATCCACAATAAATTAGGGTCTTCAAAATGATTGGTTAAAGTTCAGTTTCAGTAGGGACTGAGGGTTCTTCTGGATAAGGAATTTCTTTAACTGCACTACTAAGATCAACCATATTCAATAGTAGGATCTGAAAATGGTTGTTGAACACTTTTTTCCAATGATGAAGTATCTTATTGAAATCATTTCCAACCTTCAATATCTAAACCAAATTTATCTTTACAAAATAATTCCCAACTTCTTTAGACTAGATGAGAGAGATAAGCTTGTCCTTGACTTGATTAATCACTGGTCCCAACCAGGATTCATTCAAAGTAATACAACTTATCAAATTCCTCTGATTCTCAAAAAACATATTCAAAGGAATTTTATCATACTAAAGAGTGTGTATCATATCATTAAATTCATCCAAAACAGAAGCTATTGCCTTAAACTTCCTAAGCAGTTCTGGGGGTATTTGTTGAGAAGAGGTAGATGCTCTATTTCTTTCCTTGAGATATTGAAACTATCTTCCAATCATTAACTTAAATTAATCAAAATATTCCTTCTTGAAATATTCATCATTCAATACAAAAAATTCTCTTGAAATCTTTTCCATTAATTCCTTAATATCTCCAAATGAAATGATATTTTCTTTGAATTACCTCA
Organism: Viscum album; assembly: GCA_963277665.1. Classification (NCBI taxonomy): domain Eukaryota; kingdom Viridiplantae; phylum Streptophyta; class Magnoliopsida; order Santalales; family Viscaceae; genus Viscum; species Viscum album. Next base: position 1,417,938,888 of record OY728120.1, read on the forward strand.
AATGAAGCTTCTATGCTTCAAACTCTGATCTTGGTACTGAAACAAGCTTGTATTGTTTAGACCTTTTCTTCTCATCTTCCAACTGATATCTTAAAAATGAATTATGAGCCTCCAAAAAATGATTTTTTATAACTAGATAATTAGCCTCTAAATTTGAATATTCAGTAGAATTATATCCCATTTAATCAACTTCAACAATAACCAAGCTCGGCTCACCAGCTTCTTCTGGTCTATTTCCAAAATATGATCCTCCGAAAACACCAGAATTAGGAACAAATTGAGTTCCATGACTAGGGATCTCTTGAATTTGATCCTCCTGCTCAACTTTCTTATCTATTGGGTTCTCATGAACAATATATTCTCCTTGTTCACTAGGTGGAATGGAATCCAAATTTCCAACTATAGCCTCAAAAAAACTTTTGGAACATTAAAATATAGAATTATTCTTTAAACAAGAGAGCCTTCTGGGCTTGACTCTCCTTTATCTTTAGGCCTCTATATTACAGTGCCTACTGAAGGGATACCCCTTTGCTCCCCTAAGAAGCTGCTAACAACCTCTGTTGATGCTCAGCACCAACTGGAAGCAAACTGTTGCATGAGTTTATCCATAAAAAACCGAGCTTCTTAACTATCCCAGCATTCATCATATTGCTATGGTGATAGGATCTTCCAAAAAAGCATATTCACAATCTTCCCTTTTCTTCACAGAAATAAAGAAAGAATCCTACTATAGGGATAATACTCCATCTTGGAATCTGAGTGGTAGTAGTGATTTAGATAAAGAATCATAAATTGAGAGAAATTAAACTTAACATTATTCAAAAGTAGATAAATGATGTACATGTTTAGATAGAGAACCTTCTCAAGATCATAGGTTTTGGTCAAAATTACTAATTGAACAAACTTCATCATAACTCATCGGCTAGGAGAAAGTTATTTCGTAAACACCTTCTTGATAGCCCTTGTTCCAAACAGAGAAAACATAATATCCTTAGATGTATGTCTTCAATTTCCAATGTTCCTTAAATCAAACTAAAACTCCCCCTCATGGGGACATCTCAACATTTCATCCATTTCAACATATGATAATGAAAACTCCTTATTATCAATCTTAGAAATAATAGATTCTTTATCAAAACCAAAACTAAATGAATCATTCTTACAAAATTATTTAACTTATATTTCATAAGCCATAGGAATATTATTTTCTCAAAAGGTTTAAACCAAGCCTTTAAATTACATATATTATTTAATAGATAGATTTTTAGAATCTAAATATACAAAATCTATTACCTTTCCTTACACGACTTTGCGAGATTTCCCCATAGCATACATATTGTTATCCAACTCAACATTAATAGATCTTAATGAATATTCCAAATATGTAGGTTTCTTAATAGAAGGCATTGAAGGTTTAGGGTTTTAGGTAGATGAGAATTGAAAGAGATAGGTACTCTGTAAGTCGAATGGAGAGGAGTACAAGAGAGGGAGAATATAACAACCCTTATTTTTATTACACACTTAAACCTGATTTATTACATAAAATCTTCACTTGATACAAAATATAAGATTGATAGGTCTAGTGAATTTAGGGCTTAAGAACATTACATAACAGCTTAGAACATAAAACAAAAAACATATTTATTGAAAACTTCCTTTACATGACCACTACATTCCCTCGTACATAGCATTGCATGGGATAACCTGAGGGCATGCATAAGAAAAGGGTGAACTATAAAGCCCAGTAAAGGAATAAACATGGAATAACATGAGGAATAAAATACATGTTAGACAATAGTAATATCAATAGATCATAAGAGAAACATTAACATAACGACATGATAAAGAATTATAATCATAACATGGAAATGTGGCAACAACACTTTACATGGAATTAGCATGAGCCAAGGCTCATTGCACATGGAGCATGAGTAAACCCTCATTGCACACAAATCATGAGAAAAAACTCATTTCAATTGAATTATCATGAGTCAACATCCATTTCACATGAAGTATCATGATACTATACCTTACCCAATGCATTTTAGCGTTATCAGGGCACACCCTTCTTAAACATTTCATTTCATGCATAAGTGTGCCACATGGATCATATAACATGGAATCAATCAACATCATAAGTTATTCAATGATTATGTAATTTGGAATAAATACATGAAAGTACCATTCAATATGTATATATGCATACAGGTGAATACCCTTGATAGAGATATAAGTATGGTATTCACTACACAATGATCTTGGCTTGAAAAAACGTGGTGTAATTTTGGAAGCATAACGATGTGACATAAGGATTCATAGAAATATTTGATGAGATATAAAAGGGTGTATCATCATATTTAAATGAAATAGACAGTAATTGGGTCATATAGATACATTTCCCAACAAACTTAATGGAATTTAGATGCATAATACAAAATAATTACTTGGATGTAAAAGAGGAGAGAGAAATCCCCCACGGAATTTCATCATGGTAACAAGTGTACATGGGAGGAATTAATGAAAGAAAAAGGTGTATCCCATAATCCAAAAATAAATAGGGCAGTATGGGGAAGGTGTGAAATCATACCCCAAAATTTTTAATTGAAAATAAAAAGGCATAACAATATTAAGAAACTTTGATAAAAAGAGAAAGGTAGGAATCCCTTACTAGGAAGTGTGACCCCAAAGGCCTGGGAGAGGCTTGAGAGAGGATTATTTGGAGATTGGGGCACCTTGGGAGGATTATATAGAGATAAGGTAAGGGTTTGGTTGAACTCCAAAGGCTTTTAGTGAAGAGTAAGTGGGAGCTTGGGTGGGTTTATATAGGAAAAGAGAGAGAATTCTTTATTATTTAGGTTTGGGACAACTCACATTAAACTAATCAAAAACACAAACTAGACCATGTTTTTTGACAAAGGGGAGTGTAAAACAATATTTTATAAGTCCAATATCCGAACTTCTTAAAATAATAGGGTTTCTTAAGTGGAGGTGAGTCACAATCTCAAGGAAAACAATTTAAAAAGACAAAATGTTTTTTAAGCCTTGAAGGGTCCACTAAAGCTTTGTAAAATAAATAAAACAAACCCAAAATCACATTATTTTAATTTTAAAACATATATTGGCTGAAAATAATGTTTATATTATTTTATTAAATCACTATTGGGTCATTATTATGTCATAAAACACATTATATATTTAAACGGTATCTAATTTTACCCAAAAATTTGACTGTCTCAGAAAATTATGAAAAATTAACCATTGGATAATTTTGACATACTGATTCCAAAAATAATATTAATTTTATTTAAATAATTTTATAAATATGTGATTTTTACTTTTAAAATAAAAACCGATATTTACTGAAAATTCATGGCTTTTGACAAAAATAGCTTTCAAACCTTAATAAAAATTACAATTGAATTCCTAAAATTATACGATAATTTATATTTAATAAAAATTAATTTAATTCTAATAATATTTTATTAAAATATTATTTAATTCAAAAATCCATTAATTCATCAAAATAGATTTCTTAGTTGAATATTAACTAAAAACACTATTTGTGTTTTAAAAACTATTTACAAAGTAACGATAATAAAATGAATGCACATTATTTATACAAAAATAATATACATAGTCATAGTGCTAGAATATTGTTACATAACCTCTTATAACACCTGCATAAGACTGAAGGTTAAGGTGTGTGATGGTGACTGACTCTTGGGGTGGCTCAGATAACATCGCTCGGGTGGTAATCTCTATTAACTTCCACTTCTCCCATAGTCGGTTCCACTCAAGCTTAACGTGTTCAAGCTCAGATTGAGCTTGGTCAAGAGTGAAGCCCAATGACACAACCTCCTTTCCAATCTCAAACAAATGAGCTTAATACAAGGAAGTCTACTGGATGAGGCCATCACTTCCTTTATCCAAGTAAATTGGATTTGTTAAAGCCCTATATTTATACTAATCATGTGATCACTGTTCAATGACTATATTAGCAAAGGTCACAATTCATAACTATATTTTAGAATCTAGAAACATAAAACCAATAAAGTTCACATTTTATATAACCATAATAAACATTTAATTAGATCAGGAGGAATTTCTATTAATGAAATTTTGGGTCGTTACAATATCCCCCCTTAAGATATTTCACCGTCAAAATTTCATTTTCCCACTCTAAAACAAATGTGGGTAACTCTAATTCATCACTTCCTCTGATTCCCACGCCACTTCTTCAAACTTGTGGTTTCACCACAACACCTTGACGAGGGGCATTGTCTTATTTAGTAGAACTTTTTATCTACGATCTAAGATCTTCACCGGTTGATTCTTCTAAGAAATATAATCCTCTAGCTATACTACCTCTGAAGAGAGTACATGTGAAGGGTCTGATATGTACTTCCTTAAGAGGGATACATGAAAGACATCATGTAATTTGGATATGGTAGGTGGAAGTGCTAGTCTATAGGCCACAACCCCAACACGATCAAGAATCTCAAAGGGGCCGATGTACCTAGGACTTAACTTCCCTTTATTTCCAAACATCATGATCTTATTACATGGATATATGCATAGAAATACCATGTATACAACTTTAAAATCAAGGTCTCATCAATGGTTATCTGCATAACTCTTCTATCAACTTTGGGCTGCCTTGATATGCTGTTGAATGGTTTTCACCTTCTGCACAATTTCTTCGACCATTTCTGGTCCTAATAGATTATGCTCACTGAATTCATCCCAATATGCTGGTGTTATGAACCTCTTCCTATATAGGGCTTCATAAGGTGCCATTCAGATGCTCGAGTGGAAAATGTTATTATAGGAGAATTCAACCAGAGGAAGATTTTGATCCCATCCTCTTTTAAAGTCTATTGAGGTTGCTCTCAATATATCCTCAAGTATTTGAATAGTCTGATCAGATTGGCCATCAGTTTGAGGATGATAGGCTGTACTAAAGTTCAGTTCAGTATCCAGATCATGTTGAAGGCTCTTTCAAAACTTAGAGGTGAATCATGGATCTCGATCAGATACAATAGATAGTGGTACTCCATGGAGCCTTACCACTTCCTTGATATATATTCGTGCCAATTGATCCAATGAGAAATCATCCCAAATTGTAATAAAGTGTGCAAACTTTGTAAGACGATCCACAAAAACCCATATTTCATTGTTTCCTTTGGATGTATTCAGAAGTCTGGTGACAAAGTCCATGGTGATGTTCTCCCATTTCCATGCTGGTATGGGCAATGGTTGCATCATCCCCTTAAAATTATGACTCTTTGCCTTCACTTGATGACACACCAATCACTTTGATGTATACTTAGCGATATCCTTCTTCATATTATCCCACCAATAATTCTCTCTAAGATCTCGATACATCTTTGTGTTTTCTGGGTGAATAGAGAAATTCAAACTATGCGCATCATCCAAAAGTTAGTTCTTCAGCTCTGGACTTGATGGAACCCATAGTCTTTTCCCAAATCTCACAATTCCTTCTTCATTAACATTTAATTCCAAGGATTTTCCTTTTCTGATAGCTCCCACTTTCTTCTGAATTCTCACATCATCCTTTTGAACATCCTTTAACCCTTCCAAAAGAGACGGTTGAGCTATCATTTATGAAAGGATTAATGATGTTCCTTTATTTATGATTCACATGTCTATCTTCATCAAGTATAAGAAGATTGGATCCTTCTAAATTCTCATCATTGATAGAATCATCAGGTCCTTTCTACTTAGAGCATCCGCCACCTTGTTCACTTTCCCAGGGTGGTAATGGATTGAGCAGTCATAGTATTTGATCAGCTCTAACCATCTTCGTTGGAGCACGTTCAAATCTTTATGTGTGAATATATAATTTAGGATTTTGTGATCCATATATATTTCAAACTTATCCCCAAACAGATAATGCTACTAAATTTTTAAAGTAAATATCACCACAGCCAACTCAAAATCATGTGTTGGATAATTCTGCTCATGAACTTTCAATTGCCTTGAAGCATAGGCAATGAATTTGTCATTTTGCATCAACACACAACCCAGGCCCTTCTTCGAAGCATCACTAAATACCACAAAAAGTTATCCACTTGTGGGTAAAGTGAGCACGAGTGTAGTGATAAGAATACTTTTTAACTCCTTAAAGCTTTCTTCACATTCATCACTCCAAGAAAACTTTAATCCCTTCCGTGTTAGCTTGGTAAGAGGGTTGGAAAATTGTGATAAATTTCTCACAAATCGTCGATAATATCCAGCTAACCTAATAAGATACAGATATCTGTTACCAATGTTGTCCTAGACTATCCCTAAATTGCATCTGTTTTGGAAGGATCCATAGATATCCCATTGCTTGTGATGATATGGACCAAGAATGAGACCTCCTTCAACTAGAACTCACACTTTCTATAATTTTCATAGAGATTCTTCTTCCGCAAGGTCTCTAGTACAGTTCTTAGATGCTCATCATGATCCTCCTTGGTTTTGGAGTATATCAGAATATCATCTATAAATACTACCAAAAATTTGTTTAGGAAATCCCTAAAGACTCCATTCATGAAGTACATGAAGATTTCTGGAGCATTAGTGAGTCTGAAAGGCATTATTATAAATTCACAGTGCCCATATCTTATATGAAAAGCAGTCTTGGGGATATCTTCCTTATTCACCCTTACTTGATAATATCCTGACCGAAAATCCACCTTGGAGAAGTATTGTTCTCCACAAATCTGATCAAACAAGTCATCGATTCATGGGAGATGATACTTGTTATTTATTGTGATTTTGTTAAGCTCATGATAATCAATGCAAAGGCGCATTAACCCATCATTCTTCTTGACGAAGAGGACTGGTGCACCCCATGGTGAAGCACTTGGGCGTATAAACCCTTTATCTAGATTCTCCTGTAGTTGTTTATTCAACTCCTCAAACTCCACAACATCCATTATATAAAAAGTCTTGGATATTGGAAATTCCCCAGGTATAATATCAATTGAGAATTCAATATCTCTTCTAGGAGTAAGATCAGAAAATTCCTCAGGAAACACTTCAGCAAATTCCCTCACAATAGGCATGTCTCCAAGGATGTTTTCCTCCTTAGAATCAATCATCTGAGCTAGATACACGTGATCATAGGGCATTAATATCCACGCTTGATATGATAGAGCTAAATAAGATTCATCTTCCTCCTTTCACTTGTATATAATCAGGAGTCGATTCTCCACATGGAGAGTGATTTCCCTCTCACGACAATTTATGTTGCCTCTATATAAGAAATGCCAATCCATGCCAATAATTGCATAAAATTACACCAGAGGAAGTATGAAGAGGTTCACTAAGAAATTCAATCCACAGATTATAATAGGGGAAGAGTTATATTCATGGGATGTAATGATTTTCCCATTTTCTGTAATCACCGACATCTTTACTTCCATGATTTTTGGTGGTGCTGGGACTTTTCTACTAAACTTTTGGGATATAAAAGAATGCATATAACTTGAATCAAAAAGTACGTTCGCTATTATTGAATGAATAACTAGTGTACTTGTCACCACTTCATTGTCGGGGTTCACTTCAGCAGTAGTGTTGGAAAAAGATCTCCCTTGCTGCCTTTGAGGTTGTTGGTTGCCTATGAAAACCCTTGGCTTAGGGAACTGATTTTCAATATGCCTTGGTTCTTTGTAGTTGTAGCAATGAACAACACGTTGAGGTTAAAATGGAGAGTTCTTATCCTCTGTTGCAGCTATGTGTTTTTCTTGTCAGCAGTTAACAACTAGGTTCCCTTCTCTTCCACACCTAAAGCATTTACTCATCCCCTTCAGGCAATTTTTGGGGTGCTTCTTTCCACACCTTTGGGAAGTGGGGTGATGGATCTTCTTAGAACCATTGGATTTATCCATCAGACTATCAGTATTGAATTCCACCTTATAATTCTTATCCCAATGATACCCCTGAGATTATTCGATCTCCATTTCAACCTTGAGGGTACATCAGACAATTTTCTCATAACCGTCGAAGTCATGGATCACCAGCACTTTCTGTAGGCTAGGTTTCAGCCCACCAAAGAAGCAATCAACCTTGACTTCGGGGGTAAAGACAAATTCGGAGGCATATTGTGCAAGCCTTGTGAAGTTTTCCTCGTACGGTCCAATAGATTCATCATCTTTTTTCTTGAGTTCAAGGAAGTCCCTTTACATCTTAAGTCGGAGGGTGTACAAAAAATATTTATCGAAAAACATCTTATGAAAATCATTCCATTCCAACACCTTGATATCATCCTCAGGCTTCGTATTTTTGATCAACATCCACCATTGATCAACTTCACCCTCCATACGATAAGTAGTCAAGAGAACCTTCTCTTATTCAGAACATTGAAGGATGGAGAAGATATTTTTAATGGAGTTAATCCATTGTTCAGTGATTGATGGATCAAATGATCCATTAAAAGTAGGAGGCCTTTTTCTCATGAAGCTCTCGATAGCAACTTGTTCCTTCTTAGGGGGGGTTGAACATTCCTCTTGACAAATTTTTCTACTCAAACCTCAAGTTAACTAAGAGAGAATCATGACAAAGTTCGTGATTCCCACTCCCATCAGATTGAGGATCTCATTAGAATAATCGTCACATTGATCTTCACATCAGTTATTAGCCTGATTCCTCCTATTATAGGCCATTGGTTGGAATAAAAGGAAAGTTATGGGTAACACATAAAGGGTAATCCAAGGAAAAAACTGATGAATTATAAATAACTTTTATTTCCTTAACTTATGAATCCATAGGCTTCAATCAATGCTATTCATGATCTACTTTCTAACATATATTCTTAGGGGAATTTTTTAAATTCCCTTAATAAGGATTCATACTAAGCTTGTGAATTTACAAAAGCATATCCCCCGGGAGTTTCATAACCAAGAGTGTATCAAGGCCCGTTTTCATGCACTAGTTCCCGTTCAATTCTATCTCAAAGCGGTGTTTTCAGGTTTTACCCCTAAGATACATCTGTTCCAGAGCCGCCTCTACCTCCTCGTATCCAGACATGGATGTATTTTTTTGATAAACCACTTACTAAATACTCACCAATACTTAGGGATATTTTTATTATAATTATTCTTGTCTCTAAGTCTTCACTATGGTTTTCTAATCATAATCCCAAAAATAACTAAACCTATCCTCTGATACCAACTATAACAACCCTGCTTTTTATTACAAAATTAAACCTGATTTATTACATAAAATCTTCACTTGATAAAACATAGAAGATCAAAAGTTCTAGTGTCTTTGGGGATTAGGAACATTACATAACAGCTTAGAACATAAAACACACTACATATTTATTGAAAACTTCCTTTACATAACCACTACATTCCCTTGTACTTAGCATTGAATAGGATAACCTGAGGACATGCATAAGAAAAGGGTGAGCTATAAAGCCATGTAAGGGAATAAACATGGAATAACATGAGAAATAGAATAAATTTTAGACAATAGGAATATCAATGGAGCATAATATAAACATGAACATAAAGTCATGATAAATCATGATAATCATAACATGGAAATGTGGCAATAACACTTTACATGGAATTAGCATGAGCCAAGGCTCATTGCACATGGAGCATGAGTAAAAACTCATTGCTCATGAAACAAGAGTAAAAACTTGTTCCACTTGAATTATCATGAGTCAAAACCCATTTCACATGATGTATCATGATACTATACTTTACCCAATGCATTTGAGCGCTATCAGGGCACACCCTTCTTAAACATTTCATTTCATGCATAAGTGTGCCACATGAATCATATAACACAGAATCAATAAAAATCATAAGTTATTACATGATTAAGTAATGTGGAATAAATAAATTAATGTACCATTCAATATGTATATGTTCATAAAGGTGAATACCCTTGATAGAGACATGAGTATGATATTCACTACACAATGATCTTGGCTTTGAAAAACGCGATGCAATTTCAGCAGCATAACGGTGTGACATAAAGGTTCATAGAAATAGTCGATGAGAGATAAAAGGGTGTCTCATAATATGTACATGAAACAGATAGTAATGGGGTCATATAGATACATGTCCCAACAAACTTAATGGAATTTAGATGCATAATACAAAAGAATTACTTGGATGTAAAAGAGGAGAGAGAAATCCCTGACAGAATTTCGGCATGTTAACGAGTGTACATGGGAGGTATTAATGAGATAGAAAGGGGTATCCCATCATCCAAACATAAATAGGGAAGTATGGGGAAGGTGAGAAATCACACTCCAACATTTTTAATTGAAAATAAAAGGGTATAACAATATTAAGAAACTTTGATAAAAAGAGAAAGGTAGGAATCCCTTACTTGGAAGTGTGATCTCAAAGGCCTAGGAGAGGCTTGAGAGAGGCTTATTGGGATCTTGGGGAACCTTGGGAGGATTATAGAGAGAGGATATTAGGGGGTTTTCAAACTAAAAAGGCTTTGAGTGAAGAGGAAGTGGGATCTTGGGTGGGTTTATATGGGAAAGAAGAGGGAATTTTTTATTATTTAGGTTTGGGACACCTCACATTAAACTAATCAAAACCCCAAACCAGCACATGGTTTTTTCCAAAGGGGAGTGGAAAAAAATATTTTATAAGGAAAATATCCAAACTTCTTAAAATAATAGGGTTGCTTATGTGTAGGCGAGTCACACTCTCAAGGAAAACAATTTAAAAAGACAAAATGTTTTATAAGCCTTGAAGGGTCCACTAAAGCTTTGTAAAATAAATAAAACAAACACAAAATCACTTTATTTTAATGTTAAAACATATATTGGCCGAAAATAATGTTTATATTATTTTATTACATCACTATTGGGTCATTATGATGTCATAAAACACATTATATATTTAAATGGTATTTAATTTTTACCCAAAAATTCGAATGTCTCAGAAAATTATGAAAAATTCACCATTCGATAATTTCGATGTCTTGATTCCTAAAGTAATATTCATTTTATCTAAATAATTTTATAAATATGTGAATTTTTACTTTTAAAATAAAAACTGACATTTACCGAAAATTCATGGGTTTTGACAAAAACAGCTTTCAAACCTTAATAAAAATTACAATTGCATTCATAAAATTATAAGATCATTTATATTTAATAAATAATAATTTAAATATAATAATATTTTATTAAAATATTATTTAATTTAAAAATACATTAATTCATTAAAATAGATTTCTTAGTTGAATATTAACTAAAAATACTATTTGTGCTTCAAAAACTATTTACAAAGTAACAATAATAAAATTAATGGACATTATTTATACAAAAATAATGTACATAGTCATAGTGCTAGGGTATTGTTACATAACCCCTTATAACACCCACATATGACCAAAAGATAAGGTGTGTGATGGTGACAGACTCTTGGGGTGGCCCGAATTACATCACTTGGGTGGTAATCTCTATTAACTTTCACTTCTCCCGTAGTCAGTTCCGCTCAAGATTAATGTGTTCAAGATCAGCTTGGGCTTGGTCAAGAGTGAATCCCAATGACACCACATCCTTTCCAAGCTCCGAAAAATGGGCTTCATATGGGGCAAGTCTACTGGATGAGGCTATCGCTTCCTCTGTCTGAGTAAATTGGATTTGTTAAAGTCCTATATTTATACTAATCATGTGATCACTGTTCAATAACTATATTAGAAATGGTCACAATTCATAATGGTATTTTAAAATCCAGAAACATAAAACTAATGAAGTTCACATTTTATTTAACCATAATAAACATTTAATTAGATTAAGAGGAATTTACATTAATGAAAGTTTGGGTCGTTACAGAGAAGGAAAAGAGTTTTCTTGTGCTGATCAAGGATGTACTCATTAAATTTTTAATTTTGAAATTATGAATAAAATAAAATTGAAATGAAATTATTTAAAAAAAAATTAAAATGAAATTGAATAAAACATATTAAATAAAACTTATTAAAATAAAATTAGATAAACTAAAAATAAATTAATAAACAATCACTTAAACTTAAATAATCCTTACCCCCCCTTAATAAAATCAAAACTAGCACTGGGAAGTGGTTTAGTAAAAATATCAGCTAATTGATATTCGATATTAACAAATTATAAAGATATATATTTTTTAAGGACATGATATCTTAGAAAATTATGCCTTATATCAATGTGCTTAGTCCTAGAATGACTTATAGGATTTTTAGAAATATTAATATCATTAGTGTTATCACATAAAATAGGAATAATATTAAAGTTTAGTCTAAAATCCAATAGATTTTTTTTCATCCCCAAAACTTGTGCACAACAACTGCTAGCAGACACATATTATGCCTCAGTGGTTGATAGGGTAACATTGTGTTGCCTCTTAATAGACCTTGAAACTAAAGATTTTCCTAAAAACTAAAAAGTTCTTAAGGTAATTTTTCTATCTAATATACATCATCCAAAGTCTTCATTTGAATATGAAATTAAATTAAAATCAAAAGTTTTGGGTTAAATAAGAGATTGAAAAACAATTCCCTTTAAATATATAAAAATTATTTTGACAGCAATAATATGGGATTATTTTGGATTTGACTGAAATCTAGCACAAATTCTTACATAAAACATAATGTCTAGTATACTAACAATAATATATAACAAACTAAAAATCATACCTCTATATAAATTTTTGTCAACTGGTTTTCCAACTTTATCCAAATCAAGTTTTATATTGGTACACATGGGAGTTGTATATGTTTCGATTTTCTCAAGTCCAAAATTTTTCAATAAATCTATAATATATTTACTTTGATTTAATACATTTCCAAAATATTTTTAGTAATTTTTAAATCCTAAAAAGAAATTTAGTTCTCCCTTCATACTCATTTCAAATTATTTTTTCATTTAATTTGAAAAATCATGAAAAATATTTTTATTAGTTGAACCAAAAATAACATCATCAACATAAATTTGAACTAATAAAATATTAGAACAAATAGTTTTCATAAAAAGTTTTGGATCTACTAAACTAATCGTAAATCTATTTTTCAAAAGAAAAGAACTTAATATTTCATACCAAGATCTAAGTGCTTGTTTAAGGCCAAAAAGATCTTTAGTAAGTTTAAAAATAGAATTTTGTTTTTGAGGATTTTCAAAATTGGGGTGTTATTCAACATAAACTCCCTCCATTAAAAAACCATTTAAAAAGGCTTATTTAACATACATCTGATATAATTTAAAATTCATATAAGATGTATAGGCTAAACAAATTCTAATTGCTTCTAGAATAACTATAGGGTCAAAGGTCTCATCATAATCTATACATTCTTCATGATTATATCCTTTAGCTACTAATCTAGATTTATTACTAGTAATGATCCCTTGATCATCTTGTTTATTCCTAAAGACCCACTTAGTTTCTATAATTGGATAATTGGTTGGTCTTTATACTAGTTTCCAAACCTCATTTCCTTTAAACTATTTTAACTCTTCTTGCATTGCTAACATCCAACTCTCATCATCTAAGGATTCTTCAATAATATTAGGTTCTAATTGAGATAGAAAGGTAGAGAATTAAGTTAGGTTTCCTACATTTCTTCTAGTTCTAATTCCTGTATCTAGGTCTCCTATAACAAATTTTAAGGGATAGTTCTTTAGGGTTATAGTGTGTCTAGGAAGAACACTTTCAGGTTCTTTAGTTTTATGTTCTTTATAACTAGAATGAAGTTTATTAATATCAATATAAAAATAATTTTTAAGGGTTTCAAGTCTCATGTTATCAAAAGAGTCGGTGACCTCATCGGTTTGATCTTTCTATTTATTAAAAGGGTCGGTTTCATCAAACTTCACATGAACTAATTCTTTAAAAATACTTAACTTTTTTTTAAACAATCTATAATATTTAGAGAAAGTAGAATATCCCAAAAATATTCCTTCATCATATTTTGGATCAAACTTACCAAGATTATCCTTGGTGTTCAAGATATACACCTTGCATCCAAAAACTTTAAAGTACTTTACATTAGGTTTTCTGTTATTTCAAAGTTCATAAGGTGTATTTTTGAAAATAAGAAAAATTAAAACTATATTCATGATATAGCAGGCTGGGCTTACAGATTCAGCCCAAAAATAGCTAGGAAGACTGTATTCATTCATCATAATACTAGCCATTTCTTGAATAGTTATATTTTTTCTTTTAACAATTCCATTTTGTTGAGGTGTTCTTAGTGCATAGAAGGTGTGTTTAATACCTAGATTTTAGAAAAAATAATTAAATTTTTGATTCTAAAATTCTCCACCATGATCACTTATTAATGAAATTATTTTACAACCTTTTTTATTTTGAATAATTTTACAAAAAATTTCAAAAATAGTGAAAACTCCACTTTTGAGTTTTATAAAATAAACCCAAGTAAATATAGTATAATCATATACTAAAATATAAACATATAATTTATTAGCCAAAATTTATATCCTTGATGGTCCAAATAAATATATGTGAATAAGTTCTAAAGGTTTAGTTGTAGAATTTTTTTTAATAGATTTAAAAGATGATTTGAACTGCTTTCCAATCTGGCATGCATCACAAAATATGTCATTGTGAAAATTAAGACTAGGAAAACTAGAAAGTAAATGTTTCTTAGATAATTTATGTAAAAAATAAATATTACAGTGTCTAAGTATTCTATTCCAAATCCATGATTCTTTTGTCTTAATAGTTAAAAAATTTAATTTCTATTTACATAAGGAATTTATGTCCAAAGTATAACCATTATCAGTTCTAGGTGATCTAAATTTAAGTAACACATCTTTAAACACATAACAACAATTGTTAGAAAAATCAATATAAAAAACCTTAACACAAAGTTGAGAAATACTTACCAGATTGTTCTTTAACCCTTTCACATACAATAATTTTTTGATTGATATAATATTTGGATATCCAACAGTTCCAACCCCAATTATTTTTTCCTCTGGTATTGTCACCAAAAGTGATAAGACCTTAATATATTTGAGTTAGTTTGTGAAAATTTGATGGATATCCACTCATATTACTCAAACATCCACTGTCCATATACCATATAACATTTCTGTTCTTGTGGCCTATTTACTACAAAATTATTTAAACAAATGTTTGTTTTGGTACCCATACTCTCTTGGGTCTAGCAGTGTTAGCTGGAAGAGATTTGGGAATCCAAACCTGCTTTGTTTTTCCATAGTTTATATCATTGGATTTTAATAAAATATTTGAAAGAAAGGCTCTTTTAGTGCCACTGATTTGAGGATTTCTCAAATAAAAATTGTTTTTCACATTCCCTTTTATTCCAAAAAAGTAACAAGTTGCATTTTTTGAATTGGGTATAAAATAATTTTTGTACAGTTTAGATTTCTCACCCTTACTTCCTATAAAAAATATTTCCCTTTTAATAACATTATTTCCAATAATTTTATTTAATATATTTTCTCCTTTAGTAAAAAAAGAACAAAATTCTTATAAGTTTCTACTTCAACTTGTAAAGCTTTGATCTTTTTTTCATGGTCAGTATAGTTTGATGTAGATGAGTTAAAATTTTCAATTAATTGTTGATGTTGTTTTAGCAAGGTATATCTTTCACCAAAAATAGAATTGTGAATGTTATTTAAATATTTGTGATTTTTTAATAGAGAATAATATTTTTCTTATAAAATAGAATATTAGGAAGCTAATTTACTATTTGAGTAGCTGGCAGAATCAGAATCAGAATTGGATGAGTAATAGGTTTGTACCATTTCCTTTTTATCCACAAAGCACATATTGGATTTCAAATTTGATTGTTATTTTTATGAATCAGATTTAGACGATCTTCTGGAGTATCCATAAATAATCAATTTTTCTTTCATTACTCTTCTTCTTTTATGTTCATAATCATCATTTTTCTGATATCTCTTATCTATCCATTTTCTTTCATCTTTCAGTTGGGGCCAGTCTGGTCTTATATTACCTAACGTTTTAAATTCATAACATATGAATTATCTAGAGTATTTATCATCATTCTTAAAGGATTTTATGAATCCTTTATTCTTATTATAAAACTTTCTAAACTTTCTGGTTAACTGAGCCAGTTCTATTTTAGAATCAGATGAATCAGAATTCTTCTCCTTTTTTTCTTCCTTTTTCATTTTATGCTTGTTTTATGAGATGTTACTTTAAAGTATTATTTTATTTATTTACTATATATTATGATCTTCAGCTTCATATTTTATTTCTACTTCATACATTATTAGTGTCCCAATTAATTCTTTCATTTTTAGTTCTTTAACAGGTGGTGATTGTCAAATAGCAGCAGATATTACATTCCATTTTGAGGGCTGTACTTTGAGTACTTTCAATGTTTTATCAACTTGTTTTATGAGTTATCCTAAGGATGTAATATTATTAATAATTTCTTCGTGCCTTCCATTCATATGAGTAATTATTTCTCCATAAAAAATTCTGAAGGTGTCAAACTTTATCTTTTCTGTTGCATACCTCATCTGTCTTACATTGTCTATTCCTTCATAGGAAACTACAATAGTTTTCCACATTTTATAAGTAGGATATTGTGAAAAAAAATTGAACTCATCTGTTACAAGACCATAAATAATAGAATTCATATCATTTTAATTATTTTTATATTCAGTTTCTGTTGCAGCATCCCATGTTTTTGGTTTCTTTGGAATTTCATATGGAGTAATGATCTTTGAGTAGACTCTAAATCCAAGATTCTTAAAATATATAACCATCCTTTATTTCAAACACCCATAATTTTAACCATTGAAATATGGAACAAAAATCATAGATATTCCTTCTCTAGGATCATCCATTTCCATCTTTGTATAGACCTTAAAACTTTTAGCTTACTATAGATTTTTCAAAAATCCAACCTTTGATACCAATTGTTAGGTTGAAATATACAAAGTAACGCACAAAAGGGGGATGAATTGTGTCTTTTCAGAATCCTTCAAAATTCTAGATTTTAACAGCCATTTTTATTTATGCAGATATGCATTGTTTTTATTCTTTATGAAAATATACAGCGGATTAATAGAAATGAAGAACACAACTTTTTATAGTGGTTCGAGGCACAAAGATCCCATAGTCCAATTCACCAAATAATCTCTCCGAGAGCTTGGTGAATTTAACTAGTCTAGTCCTATTATCATAAGACCGAAATTCCACAAATGAGTACAAGATTTTGAAACATTTACACAATACTAATTACAAAAACTTTTGGTTCTATACTAAAGAAACAATTATCTAGATCTTAGATTGAGAAGCTGATACCCCACCGCAACTGAGTACAAGTAGTTGAAAACTCCAAATGAATCAGAATAGATTTATTTGTTTGAAACAAGTTAAAATTAACAATTTATGTAGCACGAAATTGACAGTAGATGGATATTTCAAGAGAGAAAAAGTCTAAAGTGATCTAGGTTGCAAATAGATCTTCAATTTAAAAGTAGAAAAAAAGAGCAGTCACAAACTTACAGTAGAACAAGATAGAACATGCATATCTCCAAAATGTAGTCCTTTAATCAGAGTTGTTCGCTTACTGTAGCACTATAAAAATAATTTCAATAAGGCAGTATTGTATATGAATCACTTATGACACATATATTTGAATAGATATTCTAAAGGAATATATAGAATAGAAAAGACTTTATTCAGTGTTCCAGATCCAAAATAATAGCCTAATTGGTCGCGAAAATTCAAATTTCAATTAACTAGGAGAGTCATAACTTCCCTTAGAAATAAGAGAGATTTTCTTTGATGAACATGATTATTTGAAACAATCAAAATGATCCTTGAACTAGTATTTAATCCTGACATGACCATTATAATAATCTTGGATTTAAAACGTGGCTTTAAGAAATTTATCATTGAGAACATAATATAGGGTTGAGATATGTAGTGTTGAGTTCCTTTATGTAGCGTAGGGTTCCTTTTAATATCATAGGGTTATTTTTCCATATTTGCATCTACACATAATGTAGGGATCAAAAATTAACATAGGGATGATGATCAATACATTCATCCTTGTCAGTATAATATCCTGAACATATAATTGATTAACCATACATTCAATATTCCCAAACTTAGGGTTGTAAATAGTAAATATAGACTCCAATGTAGGGTTACCGATCTATACACATTAAAATTTTTTGAATATAAGGTTTAATATCCAAATGAAAACTATTTTTCATAATGTAGGGTTGATACCATATGTAAAAGTTAGTTTTTCAGCGTAACGTAGGGAAGAAAACAATGTTTCCAGAATCATTCCCATAATGATAAATTCATTTAAAATAGAATATAAATTCTTATAAAACTCACTTAACAAAACTTTATTAGAAAAAAAAACAAGGGTCTTTGTGAACATAAAAATCATCATAAAATATAGATTATTGTTGAGACAATATATGTCCAACAAATATAACATCCTTTAGAATATAAAAAACATACTATATCTATGTATCTATCTATGGATGATAAGTTATAATCAACCTGAACTGATTCCCCACTACCTATTTGAGACCTTTCCAAAAATGGAAAGTAAACTTGGGAAACCTGTTAAAGATAATGGAAGAGGGAACCCCATGAAACCTCATGATTTCCTAAACATAAAACTTACCCGAATATTTAACCTTGGTGGTGTCCCTAATTAGAATGAAATGAGATGATTTTATTAGTAGATCAATCAACAACCAAATAACATTATTTCCTCATGGATTATGTGGTAATCTAACTATTAAGTCCTTCAATACCTCATCCCATTTTCATGCCAGCACCAAAATAGGTTGAAGAAAACTCGAAGTCTTTAGGTTCTATAACTTAATATATTAGAAAATGTAATAATTAGACACATAATAATAAATGTCACACTTTATACGTGACCACAAAAAATTCCATCTTATGACATAATATATCTTTATTGTTCTAGGATTAATAAACCATGAAGAACTATGAAAATCGTGAAACATATAATTTTTTTAAGATAAAGGGATGATGAACCAAATACTAAGGATAAGAATTAAATTATAGGGGAGAGACAAAATAAGAGCAATCTCCCCACCATATAAGGATTTCTTGATTCTTATGAACTCATCATCATGCTACTGTTCCTATATAATTGACTTAGGGATAGATAACAATGAATGGAAATTGGTCAAAACCATACTTGAATAATCCTCCTATGCATATAGATGCAATTAAGTGAAAATCCCCATTAGGATTCACTCCTATTTTTATTCCAAGTAATACTTAGAAGGAAATTTTCTATTTAGAGCATTAATAATGATATTCCCCTTCCTAGGGGTGTAGGCAATGTCAAATTCAAACATTTGGAGGTACTATATACATTAACTTTGCCCAATGTTCTGGTCCTTTTGAGAGAATATATCACTTTAGATATTGTGATAAAAATAAACTGTAAAACTCTCCCTAAAAATATACTATTTCCAAAACTTAAGAGCATGCATAACAACAACGAGCTCCAAGTCATGAGTATGATAATTCTTTTCATGAAGATGAAGCTGATGAGAACCATACACCACCACGTGAAAATACTATATAAGTATGCAACCTAGTTCAAAACTATAAGAATCAAAATAAAACACATATCCCTTACCAGGTTTAGGAAAGATCATAATAGGATCTGATATCAGACACTGTTTCAAATAATCAAAAAAGGAATGACACTTAGAATCCCATGATAATTTCACCCCTTTCTTGGTAAGAGAACTCAACAGTTATGATAACTTTGATAAATATTTTTTGAATCACCTATACTACCTAAATAGTCCTAGAAAGATTCATATATCAAATACATTTAGTGGTTCTCCCATGAAAAGATAGCCTTTTACTTTTTTAGGATCAACTAAGAGGCTATGTTTTGAAACCATGTTCCACATGAACTTCACCTCTTGAATCCAGAAATTTAATTTTGATAAAATTAAATAAAGGTGGTGAATCCTCAATATTACAAAAAATGAATTCATATGGTACTCATTCTCTTGATTAGACCTTGAATAGTCTATGATATAATCTATGAATACCAAAATAAAGGTATCAAGATACCGGGGGATATCTGGTTTATTAAGTCCATAAAAAATATAGGAGAGTTAGTTAGGCTGAACTTCATTACTATATATTAATAGTGTACATACCTTCTACTAAAATTAGTCTTTTGGATATCCCACTCCTTAACTTTGAGCTTATGATAACATGACAGAAGATTTATTTTCAGAAAATTTTTACCCCCTTTAACTGATCAAATAAGCCGTAGACATAGGGAAAATGATACTTATTCTTAACTATAACCTGTTTTAGATTTCAATTATATATATATATACATGAATACAACTATAATACTTATTGTAAAATAGTATAGTTGATACCCATAATGAAACACTAGAAAGAAAAACCCCCTTCTCTAATAGGACATCCAATTGGATCTTAATCTCTTTTAACTTAGTAGGTACCATAAGATAAGAGGTTATAGAAAGTAGCTACATACCAGGAACGAATTTGATAGAGAAATATACCTACCTTTCTAGAGGAAGAATAAATAATTCATCTATGAAAACCTTGAGAAAATACTGAATAACCAAGGGAATATTAGCACGCAAAGAAATATTATTAGTCTCAACTGCATTGGTAGACAAGGAAAGAAAGAAGAAGGGGGATACAAATTATCGTCGAGGTATGTCTCTTTGGATATAAAAATTTCACACCTAAAAAAAGAGGTTATAAAACAAAATTTATTTATAAAAATAAAATAAAATAAAGTGAAATAAATAATCATACAATTTACCAACAATTTTAAAGGAATTCACACTCTAAACAGTGGTGTTCCTCCAAAATGGTTCCAAAATTTAATCGTTCTATTATGACATGTCAAATTATATGATTTTATAAGATTCTATATAGTACTGGGAATACCAAAAGTCATATCTTTAGGATATTTTAAGGTATATAGTATGTATTTTAAATAATCTTTAAAAAATGAATCTCGGGGGGGTCACGAATGGTTTAGAGTGAAATAAAGAAACAAAATAACTAAAACAAAGCATGATAAATTTAAAAAGTAAAAGAATTTTTTATTTTATTATAGAAAAATGATCATTTAAATATTTATATACATTATGAAAAGTTCTATTTTAATTTAAATTCATTTGATTTGGTGCATTTCCTTATTTAAGTTTTAACTGGATCTCAATTATCATCTTATTATTTGAACCAATACACTTAGATGAAAAACTTGGTGTAACTATTATTTCACCAAGATAAAGACCTTTTAGATGGTTAGTTGGACTCAAATACACACTAATATATTAAGTGAATAATAAAGTAAAGGATTATTATACCATCCAATCCGAAAAACACAAGTTTCCCACCCGAAAATTACAAAACCAATTAGTTTGAAAAAAGTGAATTTTTATTAAATTACCAAAATATAGCACTCCAATAGAAATATATCCTGATAAAAATAAAATAAATTTTTTAAAATATCATATTAACCAAACTAACAGTCACATTAAGTGATGGAAATTCCTTTCTGAGTGTGTAGATCCCTTGAAAAGATCATCCATCGTTTAGCTCGCCATCAAGAGGAGGCATATTGTATGGAATTCCATATTCATACTTGATCTCCCTATGAAGATATGAAGATCCATAATTTCTAATATGATAAGAGTAACCCTATAAATATATAAGATGGAATAATTTAAACTACGTTTTAACTCTCAAATGAGTTACCAATTGTGCCAATTTATAGGCAAAATAGAAGGTGTTTTTTTCACACATATTTCATAATACCAATTGTATCTCGATTTTGGGAAAGTAAAATGACTTATATCGACTTAATTTTTTTAAAACCTATAGATTTTCTTCCCATAAAATTTTGTGATCATTGGAGTTCTATATTTGTAGATACTATCAAAATACTGATCTATACTCTTTTCTGTGAGAAGTTTCAGTTTTCTAAACAGATACATTTATTTGGTTTTCCAAATGAATGAAATGTGATTATGTTTCCTATAAATAGTTTTATCTCAAATAGTTTTGGATACACCCACCAAATTTAAGAATAATTTTATAGGAATAATTTTTAGAATATGAATATCAGTACACATGTGTTCTTGATCTTCCATTTAGTTTGACCCATTTTTCTTCAACTTCATCTTAGGCTCTCCAAATCACCTCCAACTATAATAAAAAAAATTAAAACAAGAGAAATTAAACATTTTAAATGTATTAAAAAATAATTATTTGAATCATATGAGAATTTAAATTGATTATTATATTATAAAATTATAATACAAAATCATTTTAATACAATGGTATAAGGGTGAAATAAAGTAGTAAATCACTATGAAATTAATAAACCATCATTTCAGTCATATCATATATGAAACTTAGCTATCTGACTGAAAAATCCTTAGAAAACTCATCATATGAATTATACCAACTATATTCCTATAGGAAACTAATATTATTAGGGTCACCTAACTAAGTGTAACCAAAATCTTACACTAGATATGGGAACTTAATCATATTAGGTCTATCTGTGATTTGTTTTCTTTACACAAGATAATATATGGGTACCCATATTTGATATGATCTATCTATTGGATGGTAAAGGTCTTGATAAGTGTTTATATTGGAAGGAATATAACTCTTTATTTTAATGGGATTTAAAATTTCACCACCTTATCTCATGTATTCCCATTATATATGCATTCTTATAATAATTTAGTTTTAGTATCCCATACCTTCAAATAATTTAATATGTTCAAAATATATTAATGTATAAATTATTATAAAAATAATGATATGTGTTACCTGAAAATAAAATCCAATTATATGCACAAATATAAAAATGAATAACATGTATAAGGTATATGAAACAATTTCATGTAAAGGTTTAGAATCATATGAAACAAAAATCTATAAAATAGAAATCCTAGTGTGACAGGTTTCTAACCCCAAATTTTTTAAATAGATCCTAAGCCTATAGGGTAGTGAGAAGTCTGACCCAAATTACCATTATCCATAGATAACTCGTGAAGATACAACTCAATTCAAATACATTCCTAATACCTAATATGCATAAATGATAAATAACCTTTAATTTTAAGCACATAACCCACAAAAAATCACAGTCACGGTCGAATGTAACTAAATATTATATCATACTTAACATGTAATTTATTATATGAAAGGTCTGACACTTATAAGAAGTATTTTAACACTTTAAACTAAAGAAAACATCCATTTATACTATAAAAAAATTTATCTACGTGAATAAATAAATAGTAAATATACTAAATAAATGAATATTTTAAATATTTAGACATGATATAAACATTTACAAACATTTTATAAAAAATTATAAATTCTTAATAATTAAATAATCATAATGTAAATTCCAAAAATAAAAATAAATATGAATATTTCATATTTATTTCAATATAAACTCTTCCATATTATTAATTTATATGGTATCTAATAGGAACTCCTTCATATTCCAAATATATATTATTTATAAAAACTTTTATAATCATATAAACTTTTCATATTTTATAAAAACCCTTTATATAAACAAAACATCACACATTTAATTTTATTTAACCCCTTATTAAATTCAAAAAAACTTATTTTAACATGGTTTAAATAAATTTACAAAATATGCCTTTTAATATGAACATTTCATATTATTATTTATAAATATTTCATAAATCAATATAAAAACTTATATTTTAATTTATTTTATAATTTATAAACATTTTATAAATTCATTGTGTAAATATACTTTAAACCTATATCACATCCAATAAAACATTTTTAGTATGGTTTAAATCCTTCTTTGATTTGGATTGGGTTTAAAGGGTTGCATTGAGGAGGGTTTTTGAGTTTTTTTAAATTTCCTTTAAAAGACCATAGATGTTTTTATTGCATATCACAATGTGGGTTATCTTGGGTGATAACATTTCCCATGGAAAAAACATGGCATTTTTATTTGGTTTAATCCATTTCATATATAATTTTCATAAGTCATGATTCAAAGACCAGATTCAGTTTTATTCTAGCCATATCATGGATCTCTTAAGGAAATCACATTTCAATACTAATCATGATAATTTTACTGGTAAAACAATATGTAATAATACTATTTATGATAATTTGTTTTGGAAACACTTTTCCATGGCCTTTTTTTAAAACCATGATGTTGTTTTATAAATTTTATAAAAATATTATTATTTTATTCTTAAAATACAATGTAATTTTGAAAATTTCATGAACCATGACAATTTTATACAAAACAAACTATGCTTCTAGAGAACCATATTTTCCTACTTTCTTCATATATATAAAAACTCAATCCATACTATATTGAAGGATATATAATACCACTGAATGTGTTTATAGGAGAAAATAATTATCTAAAAGTAGTGTAATTAATTAACCAAAACCCATTTCACCCATGATCCATTCATTTTTTTAGGAATAAATAAAATAAATAAATAATAGATACCAATTTCTCTATTAATCCTAACTTTTCCAAGATCCATCACATGTTCCTGATAGGGTTCACAAAGAACCGGCCAATGGATTCCTTTCTCTTAGGTAATCCATGGGATGTATGAATCTCCCAATAATTTGGAAGGATAATTTATTCCTTATGATATACCAAAACCATTGAATTAGAGAGAGAGCGAGATAGGTTCAAATACAAGTATTTTTCATGCATTTCCTAATAAAAACCACATATAACAATGTATACAAGGATTTAATATCTTTTATAACCACAAAGAATACTCCTTGGTCTTACAAACACTTTGAAAAATGTTAAAAAATTAGCGAAACATTTCTCAAAATGTTTTAAAGTATCACAACCCTTTTTAACATGAGGATCAATTTCTATATTGTTTATTTAACATTTAAATTATAATTTTAATTATTTAAACTCCTCTAATCATCATCACATGATGATTAAAATGAAAATGATATCTTGGGTGGAATAATAATAAAAATTAAAGCACTAAATCATAATGCATGCATTACCATGGACTAAACCATGACATAGTGATCCTCACTAAATTTTAGTTTACACAAGAAAAAACCATGGCATGATTTATACCACCATGTCATAGTTTAGTCTTTAGTGGATATTTTCATCACTAACATACCATGTGAGTGTGATAAATCATTTAAATATTATTTTATATTCAATTATTAGTGGATCATTCAAGAAGTAAAAATCCTTATAGTTATTTCTTATGATCATCATCAAATATATAAGAGAGAAAAATGTCCAAGACTAATATAAGTGTAAAATTCATATAATCTTTATTTGATATTCCTAAAACCACTCCTTAAAAATCTTAACATGAATTTTTATTGTATTTTAAGTTCATTTTAATATATGATATTCCTAAAAAATACTTTAATGATATCCATTGTTGAAATCTTGGATAAAATATTTTTTTTTTGAATTTTCTATAGAACAATATTTATTATTTTATTAAATAAGAAAATAGTAGGGTATAAAATAACATGACCAATTTTGGATGGTTATTTTTTTATTTGATTAATATTACACCATATTTCATATCATTTAAACTTTATAAAAATTATGAAAAATATTTTTTTTAATATTTTTAACTAACAAGATTTCTTATAGTATTAAATAAGGAAATAATAGTTTATGAAATAACATGACTGATTTTGGTTGATCAGCTTTTTAATCATGTAATATCATATCATGTTTTGTATTTTATGATATATTTAAGGGATATAATACTTAGTATCCAACCCTTTTCATGTTGTCGAGGCTTGTGGTGCTCAGAGGAGTCTTGGAGTAAGACTGGAGGTGTTGGCTACTAAAAAAGATGGGAGTAAGGTGAATACATGAAGTGCAAAGCTTACACATTATGTAAGTGTGGTTCATGGATTATTAAGTAAAATTCATGGGGTGATACAAAATGTGTATTTATTCAGGATTAATTTGTTCAAGGTGACACTTTTTTTGGCAATATTTGACCCTCGACATTTACATGATGTGAAAATGGTTTACACACCATGTAAATATCCTGTGGAACATTTTTATAAATGTTTAAGCCTATTGGGTTTTCTTTAAACCCTATGGATTCTCTTGTTTTCTTGAATCCATTGGATCTTCTCTTTGGTATTTTAAGATTCCTTTTACAGGGATTAATCCATGTCCTTTCATCTTTAATCCATGGGGATCCAAGGTGCGTTATTCCTACGTTTTCTAGCGGGTTCTCCTGATTTGATCTCATTTTATTCCTTATATTATTTCCATTCTATGGAATTTGATATTCATTTTTTATAATGGGGTTTCTATTGATTTTTTTGGTGAATTTGTGCCATGGAATCCTTGATTGGATGTAGAGGTGAAAGAAATCCACGACATTGGTCCATTCTCTTGAGAAGAACGTTGACAGTTTTAAGGTAGGGGATTAGTTTATTCTCTATTTAATTATGTTAAATAGTAAATTAATCATGATTTATCCATTTTTACAATAATTAAATCTACCTAATAATTGTTAAACTGGATTAATAAATTGGTTATGATCGCAAATTGGTGATACTGTTACTTTATACCATGATAGCAGTTTTCCACATGTTTCTCTAGATAGTGTGATATATATACTGTATGCTTTGTTATCATGTTGTTATTATTGGATAATAATGTTGAAATTAGTAAAGAAAATTAATCTTGGATTAATTTACAATTATTTATATTAAGAATAATCAAAGAAGAGGTATGTTTGTAATCCGGTGGTTTAAGTAATTTGATGATAATCAAATTGATGCAATGCACACATGTAATAGAAATTTATCTTCTAAATGATTAATGGAATTGATAAATAAAATGAAGAATGTTTATGCTTATGGTTGATAATAAATAAAAATGAATGTTAATTGAGAATGGTACTTCTCTAGGTTTGTTACAACTGGAATAAATTCTAAGAGAATGTTTTTCCTTTGATATATTATTATAGATTAATGATTTAGGTTACCTATAGTTAGAACCTGTAATTAATTAATCAGTTAATTCAAGATGGAATAAGAACTATTTATGTGATAAAGATAATTTTCTAGGGCCTAAGATACTCATTTTTTTGAGAAGGATGAATGCCTTATTTTGAGGGCCCATTTGACTTATTGATTGCTTGTTTGTTTTTACTAATTTTATGAGGTGATTTAAATTCAATCCTTTTGATATGAGCCTATTGTGGATGAGATTGGTATGGATGATATAGGGTAGGGAGGCCTGGATGTGATGTGATCATGTTATGGATGATCCTGGGATGGCTTATTTGGGGAAGGGAGGCCTGGATGGGATGTGAGTCTGGTATGATTGATCCTAGGATGGATGATGTGATATATGTGGGCTGAGAGGCCTGAATTATGTATAAATAATTGATTCATGTGATATAGAGACACATCGATATATGCGTGTGGGTGTTGGGGATGAAATCATAGGTGATAAAATGGGTTAAAGCTGGGAATACCCGTTGATGAGATGTTGAGAGATGGTATGTTCGATTATGAATATATTTAATAGAAAATAGTCAGGTTTCTTGTTTATCTACATTCCTTTCCTCACTACTTAAGGAAAATATAGGTGTTTGGTTACATATTTTCTCTTGGTGTTAGATTAGGATGGTTTTTCTAGAGTACCTAATTTATAGAATAATTCTAATAACAATTTAACAAATATTTAACCCATGGGTTTGGTTTCTATTGGAATGAAAATAAATAAAATAGGTTAATCTTGATCAATCATGGACTTGTTTTGGATTATACCTAAAGGGCATGGAATTTACTCTAATTATTAAATGTAATATGGAAAAAGGGTTAATGGTTAATTAATGTATAATGAATTAATTAATGAAAGGAAATAATAAAAATAAAATAAGTAATTAATGTATCTCTTTTATATGCTTGTGTGATATTAGGATATCTGGTCTTAGCAGTGGGAGTCGGGAGTCTAAATGATGTTAGATACAGTTGTGTCTAAGAATAGGCTATACCCATAGTATGGTTATGAGATATATTATATCATGTATATTTTTTTAATTTAATATGACACCCCACCCATGTAGGTTATGGAAAATGACATCCAGTGGACTCTAGGAGGGTGTTTTCCCCAACATCTTGGTGGGAGGATGGATGGATGAATACCCCCTTTGGCCCTACTCTCCTCTCTTGGTAGTTACTTTTGTTGGTATATATGAACTTTAGTTTTCCCAAATATATTTTTAGAGTGTTGCGATGGATTGTAATTATTTTAGAGACATGTATTACCATATATAACTTCCAAAGTATTATTATAGGTCTGATGTGTATAAGTTTTGATGGCTTGAGGTACTTATTCAGAGTATAGACTGTAATGGATTAAGGTATAATGACCGATGTTTGATATATTCTATAACATATATGGTGGCTCCTGGAAACTACTCAGTTACTATATATTGATATTCTTCATGGTATTATGTGGTTGCATGATGCATAAGGTGAATGTTGTGATGCCTTTCCCAAGTGTCTTTGAGCTGGCTTACTTTTAGAGAGAGATGGATCAGGACATGCGATGTTGGGGCAGAGTGGAAAACTAATGGGGAAGAGGGAGTGGGGTACCCTTGATGTTTCATTGTTATATTATATTCTCTCTTGTATGAGATACTTGGTGAGAGTTATCCATGGTGAGGTTGGGAACATATGATACCTGTTTAGGTGATGAGTTAGTTTCACTATTGTTCATTGTGCTTTAGCATGATTTCTTTATCTTTTACACAGAAGGATTTGGGGAGGATCCTACTGAGTATATTGTTATGATAAACCTAGGCATATATAAACTATTTTTCAGGTCATCTGTAGTAGGTTAGAGACCGGGTAGGATATTACTAGATTGAGGATTATTAGGAGCAGTTTGTGCTTCATAATCGTTGTCATCTTTACCTTTTTGGTACTTGTAGTTTTCCTTTAAGTTGTTTATTACTATATGACATTGCATGTTTGCACTGAGGATTTATTTATATATATATATGTGTATGATAATGTGTTTTTTGTTGTATCATTAGTATCTCTATCTTCTTCTTGGTTCTCTTAGAGGGTAATGCCTCCCATATGCATGTTTACTATACCATAGGTTCTAGTCTCCAACCCAGGGCCTACTGAAGGTGGGAATCAAAAAATAACTATCTCTTTCCCCTCATTATGGTATCTTTGTGGGGAGGGGGTCATGATAGAGTGGTATAAAAGGTTCAGGTTGAGGGATATGATGGATTTTAGAGTAGGCACATGCGAGGTTTCATGGGTTGGTAAAGAAACATCGTCAGATAATCCTATTAAGAGATGTAAACATCAGAGACCAGCTGAGACACAAGTATTTAGGGCCCCATGTGATCTGATACATAGACCTTTATTTTTATTGATCCTACTAAATGAAGTGATACTGGTTTTAGGGTAGATACCTAGGAAAGGATCATACATCATTATTCTTTATGATCGTGTTTGAAATAATAGACCTTGAGATAGGTTAAAACCTTAAACAAGATAATAAATAAATAAATAAATTAATGTTAGCATTCCATATTCTAGGTTTAGGATATCTAACTATCTATTATTTTCATAGGCATGGCTCCAGGTTTATTTCCTCATTATTTTTTCACCAAAGATGTCCCGTAAGATATTCCAACAGATCTCCATAGAGTAGAGGTTAATGATGATGACACTTGGTGGAGGAAAATCCAAGAGTTTCATCACCAGATTTTTTAGAAGTATGAGGGATCCATTTCTGATTCATTCATAGAAGACTCATTGGAGGAGTTTGAGATATATTTCAGTTAGATTCATGCTTGGAAGGAGCACTAGGATTTGTTTTCTATGATTATGTTTCATGGAGTATCAATCTAGTGGTGATTATTTTTCCTAGGGGATCATGAGGATTCAATAGTTTCATGGGAGAAGTTATAAGAACAGTTTAGATTATAGTTTCATTCTTTGACCATGAAGGTGTCTAGTCACCAAGATCTTCTTACCCATACATAGGGGATCTCTAGCATGCAAGAGTTTATGATCAACTTTAAGAGCCTTATTTGATAGGGTTTAGACCTATTACCAGATGAGGAGGCCATGGAAAGGAATTTCAAGGAGTATTTTCATCCATAAATCTAGTTCTAGTTCACCCCATTTATGCTGAAGATGTATCTCGAGGTGCTAGTGAGGGAAACATTTATTGAGAGGATGATGGCTAGAACTAGGTCTTCATGAGATGGGAGTCATCAGGATTCCTCGCAAAGCAGATCTGTGGTCCAGGGTTCCCAATTTCTTGGATAGAAGGGATTTCAATCAACTAATAGTAGGTACTAGCCATCATCATATCATTTTTACGGGAGGGGGGGGGGGGGGGGGGTGGATCTCAGACTTATTCTAAGGGATCACACACAATTTTTTTCTTCTGGTGTCCAAGGCCATCAGTGGAGGGAGTGCCTGACCTTTCTATGCTGTCAGCGTGTGCTCGATGTTCCACTTCAGGTTCCTCCATTGAGGTAGTTTCATCCAAGTTAGTAACAATATGGTGGTCCAGTTTTGGATCAGTAGAGAGGAGATGGGGAAAGAAGAGTACCTCCCCAATAAAATCCTTATACTTAGAGAGAAGAGAACATCCATGGTGGTGGTCTTCAGCAAGTCCAGAGAGGTTATGGTTAGCTTCATTATTTATAATTTCTAGTGATATGCTATCTAGATTTTGTTCTAGGTACCCTTTTATTGTTTTCTACATGGTTTGATGCATTGTTTGATTCAAAAGTGACATCATCCTTTATATCACCTACCCTTTTCCATGCTTTGGTACTTGAGGTAGATAGTATTACAGTGCCTTTAGCGTTGAATATGCTAGTTGGAGTTTGAGATAACTTATATAAAGTATGTAAAGACTTTGAGATAGTGTTGGGGTAGCCCCACTCTTGGGAATATTTCCTATGTTTGTAGATATATCTAGATGAAATCATCCTAAAAATGTATTGTTTGTATTTAGTGAAGGATATTATGGATTTCTTCAGGAGGAATATTTTATTTTATGATTCTTATGAAGAGCCAATGGTGTTTTTTGGTGAGAGTGACCCTATAATGGGTCATAGTCATGTTCCTTCCTTTTCCTCTTTTATGGATGAGTCGATGCAGAGTTCATCAATGGTTCATCAATTGGTGTTTCCTAGGGTTATGGAAGAATACCCTAGTGTATTTCTAGAAGTGGTTGTAGAATTAACCCTTATATGAGAGATTGAGTTTAGGATCAAGCTATAACCAGGAGCGTCTCTTAAGTTGATGTGTCTCTTATCTTGATGTCTCCATATAAGATGGTACCTTCTGAGTTGCGAGAGCTTTGAGAACATCTCAATGATATATTGTAGTGTAGTTTTGTTCATCCAAGTGTGTCACCTTAGGGTGCACTGGTTTTTTCATTAAGAAGGATGATAGAAGTTTGTGAATTTGTATTGATTATAATCACTTGAACCAAGTGAGAGTAATGAATCACTATCCTATTCCAAGTATTTATGATTTATTTGATCATATAAAGGGAGAAATTTGGTTCTCAATGATCTATTTGTGGTTAGGATATCATCAAATGTAGGTGAAGGATGAGGATATTCCAAATATTTCTTTCTGTTATCATCATGGGAATTATGAGTTTATTGTGCTTTCATTCAATATAAAAAATTCTCTTACTGTGTTCCTTGGATTTATGAATTCATTGTTCATAGAGTTCCTAGATAAGTTTTTGGTGTTTTTCATCGATGACATCCTTGTGTAATCCATCTATGAGGAGGAGCATACATGGAATTTTCATTTCATTTTGGGAGTTATTCATCATGATCATCTATTTAGGAAGTTTTCTAAGTATGATTTCTGGGTTCATTAAGTCCTTTTATTAGGGAATGTGGTGTCCCAGTAGGAATTAGCTATGAATACTTTGAAGATAGAGGTGGGTGTGTCTTGGGAAACCCCTAAGACATTTTGAGAGGTGTAGAGTTTCATTGATCTTGTAAGATATTATAGGACATTCATAGATGAATTTTCTTGGGGTTAAACTCCTCTGATAGCCTTGACCTAGAAGTATCAGGTGTTCTTGTGGACTAAATAGTGTTAGGAAACTTTTGAGTACCTAAAGGAAAAGTTAGTCAACACTTCAGTCCTGTGTTTTCCAATAGTGGGAGTTCTATTTGATGTTTTATGTGATTATTTTCATCTTGTATTAGGCCGTTTTATGATGCAATAGAGATCAATTTTTTCTTATGGGTCTCAGCAGTTACATAATCATGAGTATAACTATTCCACCCATGATCTTAAGTTGGTGATAGTGGTGTTTTCTTTGAAGTTTTGGATAAATTACCTCATTGGTGAGAGTTTTGTGGGTTTTACCTACCATAAGATTTTAAGGTATATCTTCTCCCAGTGAGACTTGAACATGCGTCAGCATCGATGGATATTATTATTACAGGATTATGACTTTGAGAATTCATATATGCTAGGAAAGGGAAATGATGTAGCTGATGAATTGATAAGTAAGTCACATAGTGATATCATGCGTGAATTTGGAGATTCCTAGAGATTGATAAAATAACACTCAGTGATGCATATTGATATGGTAGAGGTTAGAGGAATAGGTTGGAGGAAGAGGTTTTCTTTTCCAGATGATAGTACAGTCATCATTGGTGTAACAGGTGGAGGAGTCCTAGTTAGAGGATTCCAAGGTGGAGGTATAGAGGGATTGAGTTGTTTTTAGTGATACCCTTGATGGTTGGTCTAAGGATGGAAAAAACTAGGTGTTGTTCCAGGGAATAATTTTTTTTCCTTCAAAAATGTGTGAGATGGTTCTCTATAAGTTCCATAATTCACCTTTGGCAATACATTCCAACATTAAAAATATGTACCAAGTTATGAGAAGTTATTTTTGGTGTCCTAGGTTGAAATGTGTAGTTTTGGAGTTTGTTTATTAATGTTTGGTCTGCTAGAAAGTGAAGGATGAGAACCTTTCTCCTGGTGGTTTGCTCCAACCATTAGATTCCCCCAGTGAAAGTGGGAAGATATTTTGATGGAATTAGTTATTGGTTTATCTCAATCATATGGAGGCTATGATGTTATATGGGTGATAGTGGATAGTTTGATGAAATAAACCCACTTTATAGTGATAAGTGGGTCAATATCAGTTAAGGTTTTGTCAAGGTAGTATATGGAGGAGATAGTGCGGCTCCATGGATTCTTGAGGATGGTTATATTTGATTGTGATCCTCATTTTACCTCTAGGGCATGGAGATATCTTCAATGTGCTTTTGGTTCTCAGTTATACCTTAACACTTCTTTTAATCCAAAAATGGATGTTCATATAGAGAAGAATATAAAGAATATTGAAGGCATGTTTCACTCTTGTGTCCTATATTTTGGTGGTTCGGGGATGAGGCACCCACCCATGGTTGAGTTTTCTTACAATAAAGGTTTCCAATCCACCATCGGTATGGTGAAATTTGAATATTTTTATGTAAAACCTTTCAGTTATCAATTGAACTGGATTGGGGTTGGATATGCTGCAATTCTCAGGCTGGAACTAGTATAATATACAAAAGAGATGATTCAGGTAATTTGCGAGAGGATTAATGTAGCACAGGATCATCAGAAATCTTATGCTAATTATAGGAGGATACCTATGGAGTTTAACGTGGGAGATCACATGTTATTAAAGGCGACTCTAAATCATTGTTTGTGAAGGATTATTCATGGGAGTAAGATTTATCCCTAGTTTGTTGAGAATTTTGAGGTGTTGGCTCATATTGTAGCCTTATTGTATCAAATAGTAATTCCCCCACAGATGAGATGGATACACAATGTTTTTCATGTGTTGTAGCTCCATTATTATCTTTATAATGAATCTCATGTCATCAATTAGGGCATGATCAATGTTGAAAATGGTGATAACTTTGATTATCGTCCTATGGAGATCTAGGAACAATAGTATAAAGTGTTTCATGGGTGTTATATTCCCATGGTTTCTTTATTTTAGTGGCACGGTGGCATAGAGGAGAGTAGTTAGGAACATGATTCATAGATGTTCACTCAGTACCTTGAGCTATTTGATGTTTATATTGTAACATTTTTTTTCTTATTTATATTGACCATTTTGGTTTATAATTTGGTTTCATATTGTTTCTTGTTGTGTATTTACTCTCATTTGATAGGTACCTCTTCCGAGAGTGTGTTTTGGAGTTATTTGTTTCCGTTGCATGGTTTTGTGCTTATTCCTCTAAGTGAGGTGGTTAAGATCCTAAGATGGAGAGATCCTTGAGAGGTATCTCATGGTGTAGATGTATGGATGAACCCTTTATATTTTCTCTTTAGTTTGGTTTTTTATTCTTGAGGACGATAATGTTTTTATAGGTATCTAATGTAAAGTCTTGGATCCTAAAGGTCTAACCCTTTGTGTGTTCTCGAGGCTTGTGGTTCTTAGAGGAGGCCTGGAGTAAGTCCAGAGTTATTGGATAGGAGCAGGGTGGATACATGATGTGCAAAGGTTATATTCCATGTAAGTGTGGTTAAAAAATTATTAAGGGTGGTTCACAGGGTTCCACACAATGTGTATTTATTCGGGATTAATTGGTTCAAGGAAATGCATTTTTTTGGTGAGATCTGATCCTCGGCATTTACACAACATGTAAATGGTTTAAAAACTATGTAAATATCATGTGCAACATTATTATAAATGTTTCATCCACTTGTGTTTCCTCTAAACCCTACAATTGCTCTCATTTTTCAGTAGAAAGTGGCTCTTTCCATTTTAATTTTGACATTCCTAACAAGGATCAATCCTTGGCCTTCCATCTTCGATCCATGGTTATCCAATGTGTGTTATTCCTTCATTTTATAGAAGGTTCTCCTAGTTTGATCTCATTTACTCCCACATATTCTCTCCATGCTATGGTGTTTGATCTATTTTGTTTCTAATGGGTTTTCTATTGGTTTTTGTTGATAGATTATGCCATGGTGTCTTTGGATGGATGCAATTTCTTGTGGGAGAGGTGATCAAAGATTCACAACATTGGTCTATTATCGTGCAAAGAACATTGATGATTTTGAGGCAATGGATTCATTTATTATCTTTTTATTTATGTGTAATAATAAATTATCCATTCTTTATCCCTTTTTATGAAAATGAAATTGAACTAATGATGACTAAATTAGATTAAGAAATTGGTTGCAATCGCATGTTGGTGCTGTTGTTACTTTATACCGTGATAGCGGGTTGTCTCTTATTTTTCTAGATACTGTGATATATATGTTTTATGATTTTTTAGCATTATGTTATGTTTGGAGTATCATATTGAAATTGGTAAATAATGTAAAGTCATAATTAATTGATAATTAATTGGATTAAGAATAATTTAAGAAGATGCATGTTTGTAATCCTGTTTTTAATGTAATTTTATGATAATAAAATTGATCCAATGTGCATATGTAATTATTGATCTTATATATGATTAATTGAATTCATAAATAATGTGAAGCATGTTTATGATTTTGGTTGATAATAAATAAAAATTCATGTTAATTGACAATGTAACTTTTCTAGGTTTGTTGAAACCAAAATAAATGCTAAGAGCATGTTTTTCCTTTAATAGATTGTTATAGCTTAATGATTTAGGTTTCTTATAGTCGGATCCTATAATTAATGAATTGGTTAATTCAAGATGGAATATTAATCATTTGTGCAATAAAGATAATTTTCTAGAGCATGATTTGCTAATTTACTTGAGAAGGATAAATGCCTTGCTTTGAGGGCCCATTTTCCCTATTTATTTCTTGTTTGTTCCTTCTATTTTTTTGAGGTGATTTGGATATGATACTTATGAAATGTTATTGTTATGGATGAGTCTAGGTTAGCAGATATGGGGTAGGGAGGCCCAAATGTTATGTGATCCTTTTATGGCTAAGCCTGAGATGGATGATATGGGGAGGGGAAGCTTGAATGTGATGTGAGCTTGGTATGGCTGAGCTTGGGATGTGTGATGTGATATATGCCTGTAGGGATTCCCTGATGATGTGGAAGTATTTTAAATCTATGATGGTGAGATGAATCAGTATATGTATATGGGTGTTAGGTATGGCACTGTAGGTGATGAAACATGTTAAAGCTAGGCTTACTCATTGATGAGATGCTGAGAGATGGTATGATCCCTTATGAATCTATTGAATAGATGATTGTTTGGTTTATTGTTTATCTTCATTACTTTCCCCACTTTTTGAGGCAACTATAGGTTCTTGGTTGCAGTTTTTATTTTGGTGGTATCTTATTATGGGTTTCCTAGAGTACCTAGTTTATTTAGTAATGCTAATAATAATTAAATAAATGTTTAACCCACGGGGTTGGCTTCTATTGGAATGAAAATGCCTAAAAGATATTAATCTTGATAAACCATGTACTTCATTTTTATTATGCCTAGAGGGCATGGAATTTACTCTAATGATTAAATGTAATGTTTAAAAAAGGTTAATGGTTAATTAATGTCTAATGAATTAATTAAGAAAAGTAAATAATAGAAAGTAAAGAAGTAGTTAATGTATCTCTTTTATATGATTGTTTAGTATTATGATATATAGTCTTAGCAGTGGAAGTCAGGAGTCTGAGTGATGTTAGATACAGTTGTATATAAGACTAGGTTATTTGCATAGTATTTTTGTGAGCTACATTATATCATGCATATTCTATGATTTCATATGCTTCCCCATCCATGTTGGTTAGGGAAAATGGTACCCAATGGACTCCGGTAGGGTGTTTTCCCCAACATCCTAGTGGGAGGATGGATGGCTGACTAACCCCTCTGGCCCCACTCTCTTCTCTAGGTAGTTACTTGTAATGGTATGAATGACTGTTAGTTTTCCCATATATGCATGTAGAGGGCTGTTATGACTTGTGGTTATTTCACACAAATGTATTACTTGATATAGTATCTAAAGTATTATTATAGGTATGATGTATATAAGATGTGATTGATTGAGGCACTTACTCGGAGTATGGGATGTAATGGATTGAGGTATAATACATAATGTTTTATATATTTCATATGAGCTATAGTGGATCTAAAAAACTACTTGGTTACTATATGTGGATATACATTATGGGATAATGTGGTTGTGTGATGCATGAGGTTCATGTTGTGATGCCTTTCCTATGTGTCTTCGAGATGGATTACTTTTGGAGAGAGATGGATCAGGATGTGTGACATTGGGGCAGTGGAAAACCATTGGGGAAGTGGGAGAGGGGTAACCTTGATGGTTCATTATTATATTATATGCTCTCTTGTATGTGTTACTTGGTGAGAGTTATACATGGTGTATTTGGGATCATAGAATATCTATTTAGGTGATGAGTTAGTTTTTCTATTTTTCACTATGCTCTAGCAAGCTTTCTTTATCTTTTTCATGAGAGGCTATAGGGAGGATCCTACTGAGTATATTGTTATTCCCACTCTATGTATATATATACTCTTTTTTAGGTCAGCTGTATTAGACTGTTGATCAGGGTGGATATTACTAGATCAGGACTTAACATGATCTGTTTGGGATTTTTGGTCACTACTGAATTTACCTTTTTATTACTTATAGTTTTACTTTTAGTTTGTTTAGTACTATATGACATTTCATGTTTTCACTGGGGATTTCTTTATATATATATGTATGAGCAGTTTTTGGTTTTTGTATCCTTATTATCTCTCTCTTCCGTAAGGTTCTCTTAGATGGTAATGCCTCCCATATGCATTCTTACTATACCCTCAGTGTTAGTCTCCAATCTGGGACCTACTGGAGGTGGGATTCAGGCAACCACTATCTCTCTCTCCTAATTGTGGTATCTTTTTGGGGAAAGGGTCTTGATAATATAGTTGAAGTCGAGAAGTTTTCAAAACGAAGTGCCATTTAACATTTTTTGTAACACACTGAGACTTTATAACATTATCATTTCTAAATAATTTTTTTCTTTCTTGATTTTTACGCAACACTATGTTAAGCTGACGCTACACACAATAATGAGTTGGCCTGTGTTACACGCAATACACAGTTTTACCGAACAATAATATATTAATAAAATATTATTATTTACTATAATATAGTAATTAAATTAGTTTTTACGAATTGTATTAACCACATTTTTAATTTTATATATAATTTTAACATTCGTATCACATAACATGATATAAGAATAAATTCAATTTTTTGAATTAAAAGAAGCATTAAAAAAATGCAGTTTTGTTGCCTTTTAATGCTAAACCCATTTTAAATTCAATATTAGACACTTTTATATATTTAATTTTAAAAAATAAACTTCTTATTTTGAAGAGGGAAATCAAAATTTAGTTTGGATAAAATTTTGGTGTTTTTCTGATAACTTTCATATTTTAATGAATAGTGAAAAATACTGCATTTTAACTCAAAACCGCTTCTTCATATAGTTTATTTATATTTTTAAATGATCCTTTTAATTGGTTTTAATACATAATTAGATTAATTTTTTTATCATTTAATCTAATTTTTTTTCATTGGAAGTCATTTCACATTGAAATTTGATATAAACACATGCCAATCTTTTGATGGTTTTTACTTTTAAAAAACCCATTTTCTCTTTTTATCAATGAGGATTAATTTTAAATTAACTACTGAAAATTATATTTTTTAAATTTATAAAAATGGATTCCATATTATTAATAATTATTTCCAAATTATGTTAATATTTTTCTTTTATTTTTTTTGATACTATGAATAGTAACTTTAATAATTTTTTATTACCGCGGTTAAGGGTAAATCGGGTAATTCAAGTTAAAAAAAATATTATAAAATTAACCTAACACCTGTAAAAATCCCATTTAATGACTAAATTATACTCTTATCATCTAAGGTTTGAAATTAAATCATTTAATGGACACTTGTTCATGAATATGACATGAATATTATTAAAATCAATGAATGTGACAAAATGTCACACTCTCATTTTATATAAGTATATTAATTTTAATACAAGTATAACCAAGAGATAACATTGATTTTAAGTAGTCTATAGAAATATAAAAGAATTAACTACATCATATAAATTTATCTATAATTTTTTTACATTAAATAATTACAATTAATGATGACAAAATAGCGATGAAAAAATTATTTTATTAATAAAATATCAAATAAATGATATTAAAACATTAAAATAAATTTAATTTGAGTTAATTGAGGTTATACACATATTTTATAGTTTAATATGACATTTTAGGAGTGTAGTAAATTATTTTTTTCAAAGTTATATTTCTCTTTGTATTTTATTTAAAGTCAAATTAATGAATAGTGTCAAAATTGACAATATTGATATTTTATAAGAGTAACATTTTATTAAATTATTTAAAAATATTTAAAATATTTAAAAATTATAATGTGTTAATTATAAGGTCTAAAATTTCTTAAATTTTCCATTTATAGTCAATTTACACCATATAAGTAAAAATTTATAACTATTTAATATTTAGAATATTATTACCATAATTTAAATTAAATAGATTGAATAAGATAAATCAAAATGAAAAGGTTTAAAAGAAAATAAAACATATCTAAATTTTATTGTTTGAGATTATTTATTCCCAAAATCATCTTATATTCTAAATAATCCACTTTTTATCCATTGGATTTAAAAATTAATTTATAATAATTTAATAGTTTTGGTGTTTCCAAAGGTGCCCCTCCCCTCTCTTATAAAAGAGAACTTCTCCTTATCTTTAATTCACACCTATGAATCCCTTTTTCTTGGCCAAAACATACCCCTTTACTCTCCAAACATCCCTCAATACATCTTAGAGGCTATACATTGGGAAGAAATCCATTCTAAGGAGCCCTTTTGTGAAAATCAAAAGGAGATGCCTGAAAAAGTGGTAATTGTCTTATCAACTCTTTCAAAATTATTTTCTTATTATAATTATTATTTCTAAGTTGTTTACATACAAAAGTAATAAATAAATTACCATCCATATACTGAGATGCATTTTTAATAATTATAAAACCATATTCCTAATTTTATTCATCCTATGAATAATAATATCACTATGCGTGTGTACGTACGACTTACCGTCTCCATGCCATGGTGTAATTTTTTATTCAACACTAATTTATTTGAATGGGTATAATAATTAGTATAATGGATATAAATAATTAATATGAAATAATAATTATTCTTTATAATTAATATAAAATTCAATTTCATACCATTTAACTATTAAGGGAATGATACTGTCACTCGTGCGTATGTACGACCTACAGTCTCCATAACGTGATGAGATTCATTCTACACATTAACCATTCAAGAATTATTATAAAAGTCATATTATAAGTAAATATAATATTTTTTAACTTAATATCATTATGTATATGAATAAAATATTTCCTATTCTTAAGAAACATGACTTACATGACAAAACATGTATAGGAAAACAAAGTAGTTAACACTTGAAATAATGGTGATACTGAAATATTATTAACAAAATGATATAAGAGGATAATATATGATATCATAAATATTTATATGGTTATGGTATAATTTAATAAAATGAATTAATCATTATAAAAGTTGTTAACACACCCTCTACTAAAGGAAAACACAAGGTAAGAGTTAATTTCGCAATCTCATTTTTATCCAATATTATTTATACGTAAGTATCTAATGGGGAATATTTATCATCCATGTCCATGTTTCTTAAAAATAAATTTTAAAATATTTTTTCTATAAAATTTTTTAAATTCATTTATACCCAGGTTTAACTTTTTATAAAACATTTTGAAAGGAATATTTCTATTGTTTTCCAAACAGGGTATTTTGTGACCTTTTAGAAAAATTAAGGAAAGAATTTTTTTTAACTTATACGGTGCGAGTAGATTTTTATGCCATTATGTTGCCTTAAAATTTTTAATCTTCCCTTACAATATTACAAGGTTATTTTCAAAAAAATGTTTTCTTTTATAATTGTGCGACTTTTAACATATTTCAAAGTAAAAAGAGATATTTATATCAATTTTTTTAATGATTTTGTAAGATTATTTTCATCTATGTCAACATCATTTGTTGAATTTTATGATCAATTGAGGTTTATTTATTGAAGGTTTAATGATATATATGACTTTGGATTTTTTATTTTTATACCATTCATGGTTTATGGTTAAAGTATTAAAATTTTTATACTAGTTTTAATACAAATGGTTATGTTATGTTTCACTCTATTCATATGAGGGATATATTGGACTTAGTAAGTGATAGGGGGTGGCGCTATATCCCATTGATACATCAGTTGGTATCAGGAGACAAAATAGATATGTATTTGGCCGAGGCCTTAACCATTTATTTTCATATGTCTTGGATGAGTCCGCGACGGTATGTTTTAGATGTCTGACATTATGTATTATTTCATTATGAGATTATTTATTGATATTACATGTGATTATTAGACTATTAGAATATCCATGTGAATGTATAAATGTAATTATTTGATTTTTTCCTACTATATTATGATGAATATTATGTGTAAAAGTCTTGTGTTTCAGTTTTAGAAATTTCCTTAAAAGTTTATGCTTAGTTATGAAAGCTTCTATTATATTTTTTAACCTTACTGAGCATCCGAGCTCACCCATTTTGTATTTTTTATTTTTATAGGATTCCAAGAAGTGTTTTATGATTTATATGTAGTGTTAATCTAGGAGAATAATGGAACTTTAAAATAATGGAATATATTGAATATTATGTTTTAAATTGTAATGAAAGGTTCATGTGTCCAATCTATTTTACAAGAATGCTAAATTGAACGGTCCTTTTGGAATTGATTCCTTGTAATCATGGTAATTTATTAAAATAATTCACCATCTTTGGGCTTCTATGGTTGGGGAATTACAGTTGGTATCAGATTAATTTTAGCAACAACTTTGGAAACAAGATTTATAAAACATAGATTAGGGAACAAAACCCTAATATTGACTTTGAGGATAAGTATAGAAGAACATTCTAGTCTTTCGGTAGAGTAGAGATTATGTATGTATTCTTTGAAAATATATCTCTATCTAGATACTATAAGTGTATGTGGTTTTTTAATATATGTACCTAGGAGTAATAACTCCAACAAGGTGTTCTGGGTTTGACACGGAGTAACCTGGTACATGACAATGGTCCTTAATGCGCACCTGGTTTAACACTCTTGGGGGATATGCTTATGATAATTCAAATTTTATTTTTATACAATTATAAAGAATTTATGAGTAAATATGTCCCCAAAGATTTTTTTATGATTATGAGATTAGATATGCATAATTTTTTTAAATTATGTTAAGTGTTTTACTAGTTCAAAATTATACATTCAGATTTATAACCTAATCTAGTGTATGCCATATTTTAGAAATGGTGTATAGTGGAAAAATAGAAATCATATCAATGCACATAATGCATATAGGGTTTTCCATAGTATGAAAGATAATGATGTTAGAGCAGGATATGGAACTATTAATGAGTATCTTATAACTATCTAGGGACATCTGACTCAGGTTATAAAAAATAACCTTGCTCGTATGGAGAACCCTAATCCAAAATGTGGAAGAAAAATGTTAGACCGCTTCATGATACAACAAAATCCAATATTCAATGAAAAAAAATTCATTTTTAGCTGAGAAATGGATAACTTCATCAGAGAATATATTTCTTGCTTTGGGAAGTAATGAAAGGGAACAAGTTTTCATGATAGTTTATCATCTCTCAAGAGATGTGGATCAATGGTGGTCATTAATTCAAAACATAAAAGAGGATAGAGAAGTATAAAATAGGTAATGGAGGGAGTTTAAAGAAATTTTATTAGAAAAATACTTTCCATGTGAACAATAATCTGATATGGAGAGACAATTTCTAAGTTTGATGTAGAAGGATGATGAGAATGATGCATAGTATGAAACTAACTTCATAAGGTTATAAAGACATGATAAAGACTAAATACGTAAACCAAGGAGTAATATTGATCATTTATTTGATGGGTTAAATACATTTATCAAAAATACATTGGTCTCCCAA
The DNA here is from genome assembly GCA_963277665.1 of Viscum album. Taxonomy (NCBI): domain Eukaryota; kingdom Viridiplantae; phylum Streptophyta; class Magnoliopsida; order Santalales; family Viscaceae; genus Viscum; species Viscum album. The sequence continues at coordinate 1,417,982,046 of OY728120.1, forward strand.
ACTTTCTTATCATATGAAGATATAGTCTCTTTTACTATCAAGATAGAGAAAGAATTTTATAAGTCTTATTAATTTAAGGGAAAACAAGAGAAGAAGAGAATGGTGAAGCAGAGATATATAATGGGAATAAGGGAAAGAAATATTTTCTCACATGTGACAATTGTGGAAGGAAACACCTTGGTGCCTACTTAAAAGGAAAAAGAGTTTGTTTCAATTGTGGTTAGAAAGGCCATTATGCTCGTGATTGTAAGGGAAAGAAAAAAACTGTAAATGTGCAATGCTATAATTGTAAATAGATGGGACATTATGAAAATGATTGTACAAAGTGTAAGGAAATATGGACCAGAAGAAGAAAATGGATCAAGGTGAAACTTATGCTGTTACTATAGTCTATGTAAAATAATTAATGTAATTATTTTTTTGGATTCAAGAATTATGTTATTATATTTTAGTTATAAAAATAATGTGATATATAAGGATTGTACAACAATAATTCTTCGTTAAGGACTCAGAATCATGAATTATTTTATTAAATATTTTGAGTTTATAAAGCTATTTTTCAATAATACATACATTCCATTGTTTGGGGAATTTGATGTTATGATTGATTTTTTGGAAATTTAGAGACATTTTTATACTGTTAATTTGGACAGACGTATTTTGGAAAAGTCTTAATCTTGGAATGGATTAAGTTGAACATTGTATAGAATTGTTTAAGGTTAAAACATTTATTAAGGATATTTTTGGAATGTTATAATAATATAATTTTAGAAAAAGGATAACCCACAGGTTTGGAGACAACCCGTCGCGTCAGACAAGGCTGTGGGAATCAAACCCACAACCGAAGTGTGACAAGGCTTTATCGCCTACCACTGGGCTAAAAGATGTCCCTAGTTAGTATAACATAGTTGTATTTATTTAAATGATATAAGTTAATTTCTTTAACCTTATACTATAAAGATAAATTGAACATTTTAAAATTTATTATCTTTTGAAGAGAAAGATGAGTTTGTGGTAGAAATTAGTTAAAGGATGGAACTTTACTTTTAAAGTAAGTATGTTTAATTATATTATTATTCTATAAAGTGAATGAATTATTCAAATATATTTAAATGATCATGAAACCAAAAATGTGTTCCTAGTACTTTCTTTTGTAATGAATCAAATGGCCCCTAGGATCATCATAGATTTATAGATTTTTAGTTTTAATTTTTTTCCTAATCATGTTCTCTATCACTCTTCATCATAACTCGATGGTTACATTTTATTTCATGTACATATTTTTCTACATGGAACCCTAGTATGAATTATATATAGAGACCTTTGTACTTACCTTCTTTATTTTTAAAATGGAGGTATCATTAATCCATTTTCCCATGTGGAATTTCCACAATGATATTTTGAAATGACAAACCCCTAGTTTTCAATCCCAAGTTTAAATTGTGAGGACAAAAATTATTGAAGGAGGAGAGAATGTAAAAACCTGAAACTTAATTTTTTTATTTATAAATAAATTTAATTTAGTTTATTTCTTTATTTTTATGCAACACCATGTTAAGTTTATGCTACACACAATAATGAGTTGGTTTACATTACACGTAAAACCTAGTTTTATCGAACAACAATATATTAATAAAATATTATTATTTAATATAATATAGCCATTAAATTAGTTGTTATGAATAGTATTAAAAACTTTTTTTAATTTTATATATAATTTTAGCATTCATATTATATGACATTATATAATAATAAATTCATTTTTTTCAGATAAAAGAAGTATTTTAAAAAAATACAGTTTTGAAACCTTTTAATGGAGAACCCATTTTAAATTAAATATTTGAAACTTTTATATATTAATTTTGAAAAAATAAACTTCTTATTTGGAAGTGGTACATTAAAATTATTTTGGATAAATATTTTTTATTTTTATGATAACTTTCATATTTTAATGAACAATGAAAAATACTGCATTTTAATTCAAAACTTCTTTTTCATATAATTTATTTATATTGTTATATGATCATTTTAATTGGTTTTAAGGTATAATTAGATTATGTTTTTATAATTTAATCTAATTTTTTTCATTGTAAGTAATTTCACAATGTAATTTAATATAAAAACATTTCAATCTTTTGATGGTTTTTACTTTAAAAAAACTTGTTTTCTCATTTTGTCAATATGGATTAATTTTAAATGAATTACTAAAAATTATGTGTTATAAATTTTGAAAAATTGATTATATATTTGGAATAATTTGGTCCAAATTATTTTAATATTTTACCTTTATTTTTTTTTTTGATATTATGAATATTAACTTTTGTAATTTTTTTTATTATCGTGGTTAAGGGTAAATATTGTAATTTAAGATAAAAATAATATTATAAAATTAACCTAACACCTATAAAAATCCTATTGTATAACTAAATTATATAGTTATCATCTAAGGTTCTAAATTAAATCATTTAACAGACAATTTTCCATGAATACGACATGAATATTATTAAAATCAATAAATGTGACAAAATGTCACACTCTCATTTTATATAAATATATTAATTTTAATACTGGGATAATTAGGAGATAAAATCGATTATAAATAGTATACAGAAATATATAAGATTTACCTACATCATATAAATTTATCTATGATTTTTAGATATTAAATAATTAATATTAATGATGAAAAAATAGTGGCACCGAAATTATTTTATTAATAAAATATCAAATAAATGATTTTAAAATATTAAAATAAATTTAATTTTACACAATTGAGGTGATAAACATATTTTCTATTTTAATATGAAATTTTTTGAGTTTATTAAATTATTTGGATAGAATTTATCTTTCTATTTTTATTTTATTTAATGTCAAAGTAATGAATAATGTTAAAATTGACACTATTGATATTTTATAAAAGTAACATTTTATTAAATTATTTAAAAATCATAAAAATATTAAAAAATTAAAATGATATAATTATAAGATCTAAAATGTCTTAAATGTTTCATTTATGGTTAATTTATAGCATATAAGTACATATTTATAACCATTTAATATTTAAAATATTATTACCACAATTTAAATTAAATATATTAAATGTGATAAATCAAAATGATAAGGTTTAAAAGAAAATAAAAACATGTATAAATTTTATTGGTTGAGAGGTTTTAGACCCATACTCACCTTATCTTATAAATAATCTACTTTGGATCCATTTAAAATTTAAAATTAATTTATAATAATTTAATAGTTTTGGTCTTTCCAAAGGTGCCCCTCCCCTCTCTTATAAAAGGGCACTTCTCCTTATCTTTAATTAAAACCTATAAATACCTTTGAATCGACCAATAATTTACTCTTCCAGCATCACTCAATAAATTATAGAGTCTATAAATTGAGAATAAATTCATCCTAATGAGTCCTTTTGTGCAAATCAAAAGGAGACACCTGAAAAAGAGGTAATTGTATTATAACCTCTTTCAAAGTTCTTTTCTTCTTCTAATTCCTATTTCTATATTGTATCTATACCAAAGTAATAAATCCAATATCATAAATATACTGATATTATATTACAACCATGGGACAACCATATTCCTTATTTTATCTATCCTACAAATAACAATACCACTATGCGTGCGTACGTACGACTTACCGTCTCCACGCTGTGGTGTAATTTGTTATTCAACACTAATTTATTTGGATGGGTATAATAATGAGTATAATGGAGATAAATAGTGAGCATTACATAATAATTATTTTGTATAATTAATATAAAATTCAATTTCATAACATTTAACCATTAAGAGAATGATACCTTCGCTCGTGCGTATGTACGACCTACCATCTCCATAACATGATGAGATTCATTCTCTACATTAACCATTCAAAAATGATTATAAAAGTAAAATGATAAGTAAATATAATATTTATTAACTTAATATAATTCTGTATATGAATTAAATAGGTCCTGTGCATAAGAAACATGACTTACATGACAAAACATGCATAGAAAAACAAAGCAGTTAACACCCGAAACAATAGTAATACTAAAATATTATTAACAAAATGATATAATAGGATAATATATGATATAATAAATATGGATATGGTTTTTTTATAATTTAATAAAATTATTTAACCATTATACAGGAGGTTAACGCACCCTCGACTAAAGGAAAATACAAGGAAAGGGTTAATTTCTCAATCTCATTTTATCCAAGATTGTTTATACGTAAGTATATACTAGGGAATATTTATCATCCATGTCCATGTTTCATAAAAATAATTTTTAAGATGTTTTTACTCTACAATTTCTTAAATTCATTTATACCTATATTTTAATTTTTATTATTTTTTTGAAAGTAATCTTTCCATCATTTTCCAAATAGGGTACTTTGTGACCTTTTCGATAAATTAAGGAAAGAATTTTTTTATCTTATAAGGCATGAGAATATTATTCCACCGTTATGTCTCCTTAATAGTTTTTATCTTTACTAACAATATTACATGTTTATTTTCAAAAGAAATATTTTCTTTCATAATTGTGTGAATTTTAAAAGATTTAAAAGTAAAAAGAGATATTTCTATCAAAAAGTTTTAATGATTTTGTCATATTATTTTCATCTATGTAAATATCCTTTATTTGATTTTATGCTTAATTTAGGTTGATTTTTTGAATTTTTTATGATATTTTTGACTATGGATGTGGTATTTTGATACCATTCATGGTTTATGGTTAAAGTATTAACATTTCTTATGCTAGTTTTAATACGAATGTTTATGTTATGCTTCACCCATTTCATATGAGGGATGTATTGGACTTAGTAAGTGATAGGAGGGTCCCTCTATAGACGATCGATGCATCAGTAGGTCTTATTAGACAAACTAGTTATGGATTTGGCCGAGACATTAACCATTTATTTTCAGATGTCTTGGACAAGGCCTCGATGGTATGTTTCAGATGTCCGGTATTATGCATTCCTTCCTTATGAGATTAGTTATTGATATTACATGTGATTATTCGACTAGTATAATATCCATGTAAATGTTTAAATGTCATTATTTGATTTATTATTTCTATATTATACTGAATATTATGTGTAAAAGTCTTGTGTTTCAGTTTTACACCTTACCTTTAAAGTTTATTCTTATTTATGAAAGATTTTGTTATATTTTTTAACCTTATGGAGCATCTAACCTCACCCCTTTCATATTTTTTATTTTCCCAGGATTACAAGAAGTGTTTTATGATTGATATGCATGGTTAATATAGGAGAATAATGACACTCTCAAAGAATGGACTATGTTTCATATTATGTCTTGAATTGTAATGAAAGGTCCATGTATTTAATCTATTTTCCAATACTGTTAAACTAATTGGTCCTTTGGGACTTGATTCCTTGTAATCATACCAATGTATTAAAATAATGCACCGACTCCCAGCTTATGGGGTTGGGGCATTACAGTTATAAATTTTTCTATTTTTATACACCATGAAGCAATTGAAATATTACACTTTATTTATATTTTATAATATAAATAACACATGTAATAGTGTATAAAAATATATTTGTATGAAGAAATAAGCGTAACTCTCTGTCTATAAATATAGGTTTTATTCTATTCATTATATCCAACATAGTGAAGTAATATTGTATATATTGGATCCATGGATCACTAGAGTTGTATTTTTTGATTGATTAGTGTAAAGAAACATGTTTTCTGATATTTTTAAATTATTAGAGAAGTTTGGTGTTGTATGGAGAAATGGAAGTAATTTTATAATTATTTTGAATATGAAATTTAAAAAATATCACTATACATGGCATAATTGTTACATAATGTTGGAATCATCATGTATGAATTACTGTTCACACAACTTAAGGGTCATCAATATAGCAACGACATCATGAGGTAAAGGAAAATAACACACATTGAGTGAATCTCTATACCACTATTATTGGCCACATTTGAAATGCATTCAATTAAAACATACAAGAAATTGAATTCACCATATCATATCAAGTGATACATGATAATGGAGGATATTCCATGGTAATATAGAAATATATGGTGTGTAATTTTAATTGTAAAAAAACTGTAACATAGTAGAATATTTTTAAAGGGGGTTGAACAAAACCCTTGTTAATTTTTTTGAGTAATTTATTAGTTGTTCCTTGAAAATTACCACTAAATATTTAATGTTTTTTTAAATAAAAACTATTAGTGTGTTTTAAATAATGCTAGATTATTATTTTAGTAGGTTTTTAAAACCATAATTAAAATATTTTTTCGATTAAAAAAATTACATTTAATAATAATAATAATTAAATTAGTTTTACAACTCTCTCAAATTAAGAAAATTAACTAACACACCCATTATTATATTTGATCCCAAAACATACATCCAAAACCCACCCCACCAAAACAACTTAGACCAGGATTCAATTACTTGAAGACCCCAATTTGTGGGGATTTTCTATAGAACTATAGAATCAATACAGCATACGGGTACTGTAGCAGCACTGTAGTAGCCGAGTACTGTAACAATAGTACTGTTCACCAAGATGGGCCTTAAATCCACTATTAAAGGGATTTTAGGCCACAATATTCTCTAGCCTCATTATATATTAGTTCCTTTGGGTCACTCCATCATGAAGAGGCCTTTATTCTATCAATAAATTATAATAATTTCCCTATAGGTGTTTGTCAATCCTTTTAGGGAGGGATGAGGCTTAATCCATTAGGGGGCCCGAGTGTGTGTATTTGAAATTTTTAATCCCATATACCTAATATATATATATATATATTAGATTTTTTAAAAGGAAAAATTTATTTAAAAAATCTTCCTTTTGGAAACGTCAGATCATATTTCTTTAAAAACATGAAACATAATAGAAAAACTGACCAAGAAGGAAAGATATCTACTTTCAAGACATGAACCTACACCTCAATCATATTCACTAAACAAACCCCAAAATATTTAAAATAATAGAGTAATACCCCATTTTATGCATTGATTTATCTAAAAATTTACTCAATTTTTATCAACCTAAATGAATCAATGAGAAAATCCATTTTATCTTAGTTCTCAATATATTCCTCCAAATTAATCCTATTATAATTAAATAAAAAAAAGTATAATATACTATTATTTTATCCACTTTTATTTATCCTCATTAATATAAACCTGAATTCTAGGTTCAGAAATTCTATCAATGTCTTTTTTAGAGGCTTAGATATAAATTTTCCTTTTCCAACACCTTTTTACAGTGAAAGAGAATATCCATTGATTTTTATTGATCAATTTAATCACTAAGTTTACTTCCTATGACTATTTAATTTTATCGATTATACATAATTGAAAATATTAAAGGTTTTACCTTATGCTCATACTTCTTTTAAAACTTGAATAGTTTTTTTCAAGAGTGTATTTTTTTCTCCTGAACCAGTGTGAATCCATTTTATCCATCATTAACTTTTTCCCTTATCAATTATCACCTAATATTCCTATAAAGGAAGATCCTATATTGAATCCTTATTATCTTGATTATCCTTCTTTTTATGGGAACACCTGGATGTATTTTTCAAAAGATCTATTGGATCATCCACAATATTCACTAAATAAGAAATAGAAATAGAGGATAGAATAGCTAGTTCATCCCTTTATTGAAAAAACTTTGATTGTGGATTTAAAATTGGTTTATAATTTGATGGAAATATTTATGATACTATTTTAACAACACCTATAAAATTAGTAACAAATAATTTTGATAAACTATAGTGGTTTAAAAACTCCTTATCTGAATCAATTTACCATGACTGCTTCCCTTGAAGTTCTTTATCACCACCAATGGTCTTATCCATAATGTTGGTTGACTAGACCCATTTTTTCTCTTTGATTCATTGAACATAATAGATACATATCCTAAAACTATTCATTTGAGAAAAAATAATTTTTATTTTTTAAAAAATATTGACATAAATCTAACTAGCCATTTTGAATCCAATTTTTTTTCAGGAATCTATTGTGAGAAATCAACCTCAATGTAAAATATCTCCATCGAGGGTCGATGAAAACTTTGATTACTTACATTAAATTTAAATAGTTTTATAATAGTTCTAGACAAATTAGACAAATATGCTATCTTAGAAAAATAACTAGGAACAATAAGAGAGATACCTAGATAGATGTGTGCAATAAATGCATCCTAGGTTCTCAATCTAGTGACCAATTATGAACCTTCATCCAAAAACTTTGAAAAATCCAAGAAGCTTGCTTCTAACATTGATATTAATCATATTACTTGTTGAACTTATTTAATGCATATAAAAATGGTCAATAAAAAACCTTGATAATATAATTCTCTGAAAATACTTCCTTAGTGAAGGCATTGATGGATTTTCAGACTCAAAGCAACTGACCAAAGACAATTGAATACCTTCCATAGGTTTAACAAGTTTTTACTTAGTAAATGTATCCACTAGTAATCCTTTAAAATGGAAAGGATGGGTGTATGTAAAGGGATGAACCTATGAAGACTTATTTCCAGTATCTAATATCATTTTAGAATGATTAATTAATGAATTTTTTTGGTGGTTTCTAAAACCAAAATTAGGAGGGAGAGGGGGAGCTGGTGGTAGTCGCATGATCCCTAATATTTTTTTGAATAGAAACCCAACCCCCCTATAAAAATCATGATCTTATCGGCATAAATATCCCTCCCAATGAATAGGGTAACCAGACTCTAAATTTTGAATGTGATCCATGAATAAATTAGGTAAAACTGACACCTTCCTCATGCCTCTACACAATTAAGTGGGTCAAATCTTTCTGGAATTTCATTATAAACCTTGCATCCAACCAACACGAGTCAAAACCCCGACCTCTATAAATTCAAGTGCCTTGTCTACGACTGGGGTACCTAGTGGGGTATGTCTAATAATAATAATTAATAATTAATTATTAATTATAATTATAATTATTATAATATTAATTATTATTTTGTATAAAAACACCACCCCATAAATCTATACCCCATTTTCTAATTTAGTAGACCCCTCACCATCGTAATGAATCCTCTAGTATCACCATAGTTATAGAAGAACTAAGTAAAACTGAATCCACCCTGGGTCCTAGTAAAAGATGATATGTAAGTCACATAGGTTTTAATTCAAATCTATCAGGCTATGAGTGGGGACTAAACTTGTGGGCCCAACCTTATCCACCCAACCATCCATTGTGAGAGAGAACATAAGGAGACTCAAACTCAAGACCTTTCTGTGACCCCTAGTGACATGACCACAAATCTACACCCCTGAGGGCTTAATAATTATTAATTAACACTTACTCATTAATAATTAATAATTAATAATAATTTCAAGTAATTAATAATATATACATTATAATAAATATTTTATAATTAGTATTTAATAATCAATAATAATAATATTTAAATAACTATTAAGTATATAAATATATTATAAGTACATCATATAATTTTTTATAAATACATTAAATACATATATATAAATATATAAATAAAATATGTAAAAATATAAATAAAATAAATAAATAAATATATAAAATATATAAATATATAAAAATAAAAAATAAATATGGTCATTACTATAGAACTAGATTTAAATAGCGATGACCTTTCTTGGGTATTTTACTTGTGTGATGAGAAATTCCCTTTCATTATACCCTAATGTGACCACTTATTCTTCTTCCTCTCTTCTTTACACTATGAAGTGTTATTGAACTACTTATCAGTGTCACACCGCTCCTCCAAAACTCTGCCTTTTCTTCATCAAATCAATATAAAATCTAATGTATTTGAAATAGAAGAAAATATTTATGTAAATCATGTTGTTTTTGGCCTTTTTTACTTTATGAATTTATGTACATATATCCATATATATATTATGACTCACACACACAAAAGTATATGTCTATTTTCATATGAATCTCCCATTGTAATTGTTGATGTATGTTTTATTTTTTTCAAACCATTTGTTAAAGAGCATAAATAATGATTGAGAATTTTTTTTAAGTGTTTTTGAGGTGTTCAAGGATAGTTTGGAGTGGATGGAAGAAGTTATGTAATTAATGAATCAAGAATCATAGAAAATGGATAATTCATGCTTTTCAAGTGTCAATGGTGAGTTTGTAAGAATAATTTTTACTCTTTTATAAAAATATAACAAAGTTATAGGATTTTAGAAGATTAAATATTGTTTTTTTATGTGTCATGGACTGGTCATTCCTAGTATGTTTTTTTCACAATTTAGGTGTTGGAGATTCTAGGAGGATTTTTGAAGACGTATTAGTGGATTTTGAGATGAAATTTTATTTTAGAGATGATTTTGTGGCATAGATGTATGTTTTAAACCTAATAATATTGGCCTGGTTGCAATGTAGGGCCTCATGAGGTCAGATTTGATAGACCTATTTCTTTAAGGGTGGTTTATATGTGACCTTAGGTTATGAAATAGTGTGTTTTGGAGATGAATATTTTGAGGCATATCTATGTACCATGAAATGTGGAGGAATAAATGGACTATTTTGATCTCCCTACCATTTTAAGGGTAAATGCGGTAAGTTTCATAGGTTTTTCTATAGCCTCACCCTGGGGATTTAAGATCTGGGATATAACTGTATAGTAATTTATAGAGGTTGGATTGTGTAATGAACTGGCCCAAGGTTCCATCTAACCTGGTTCCCAAACCGGTCCACCACATGATCTAGAGGGTATTCTAAATCCCCATGGACTAACAACTAGTGGATGACCATCATAGAACTAACATCAGGAACAATTTCTCCCTTGTACACAGATAATAAATAAGTAGAAAAAATAAAATCAATAAACATGAAACTGGAGAAAAAAATAACTCCTCATCCAAACATGATACAATTAATACATAAATAAAAGTATAGTGGAAATAGATAACATAATCCAGATCATAAAATATAGTGGACATAATATCCTAAAAACTCTACTAAAAGTAAATCCCTAAACCAACTCCAATGATCCACTATAAGACCCATGATCACTATCCAACCACACATCCATACTGAAAGATCCAAAGGAATAAAAAAATCTATAATAACCTAGAATTATTAAATATAAGAATGATATAAAATCCTAATTAGTCACTACAATGCACAAAATATATGTAGTCACCTTCATATACATCCTAAACATGATATTTTGAAATAAAATAGAAAATAATTTTTTTCCATAAGGCATAAAAAAACACATTGAAATTGCATTAAAACTATTTTTACAAGATTTTAATTAAATGAAAACAATCACTTGGGAACACTTTCAAAACCACCGCCAATATCCCTTGGCTAAAATGTCATTTCAAATTCCAACTTTAATTTTTTTTTATAAAAAAAACTTTTAAAAATACACATTTTTAAAACTAAAATAGGTTCCATATTTCCATAAAATTTTCCAAAACTACTTTGAAAACCAATTTTCTATAATACTAATAATATTGGATAGAAAGTAAATTTTCAAAACTCACACATTCTTGGAGTTTCAAGAAAAAAACCATTTCCCTATTCTTTCTTGAGAATAATTTCTAAAATTATTATTAAAAACTATTTGAAAACACTTTAAAGCCATGATTTTCTTTTTCATTATTTAAAAACCTTTCATAATCCCTTCTCAAAACATTTGTAAAGTAAACCACACCAATAAGTAAGGAAGAAAACAATCAGGAATTTCTATATCATGTCACACAACAAGGGAGAAAAAATGACAAGAATATATGTACCAAAAAATAATATAAACATCATGGGATACAATCAAAGAACAAAGATAAATCCCATAAAAAATATTAAAAGGATCATTGTGTTATGGGGATCTTTACTAGGATATTGTAATAAAAAGGAATTAAACTGGAGATAAGGAACCTAGGCTAAAACTACTGAACCTATCAAAATCCCATGAAGCTATATTTGACTACCAAAAAATAACATCCTTGGAATTATTTATTCCACAGGATCAAGGTTGGTGTTGTCCCTATAATGAATTCACCCATGGGATCAATGATGGTAATGTACATGAGATGCCTTTTCCTATAGGTTTATATATAAAAATGGACTGTTATAATATGGTCCCTCTACTCATTCTAGTATAACCATATCAAATTAGATAGGAAATTATTCCTTATTCAACCTAATGTCTCTACTAGGGTTTTCCTACACATAGGTCACATAATATTTACCTAGGACTCCATTGGTGAGTCAAAATTGAGGTGATCACAATTAAGCATTCCTTAACTTAGGGATACAATTTTGAAAATAACCCACACATCATCTCCCACCCTCACAAAAAGCATCCCCATATACATCAAACATAAATAAAATATATAAATGCATCAAAGTAAACATCCTATCATGGGATTATAAGCCACCTCGGGATTACAAGGTTTATAAGGGGATCAAGAGGGTATCACATGATTTATGAAAACTCATTTACCATAAAAATCCAAACATGAAATCTTTTTAAAACTTCTTTGGAATACCATGACATTTCATTATTTACAAAATCTACCTCAATCTACTTTTGAGACCAATTTTATTAAATCCCTTGAAACTAAAATGGTAATTGTCACTTCCCTTTTAAAACTACCTTTGAAAACATTACAATCCACAATGAATTTTAAAATACAACCCACATGAGATAACATACCCTTTTTTAAATCAACAAACTATTTGGAAATAGAAAAATCTTTAAAAACATAAAAAATTTGATATAAAAATCAACCAAGGTTATAAAATGTTTAAAATAGAACACAAGGGTTAAATAACCCATTTAAAAATTACAAAACCCATATTAATATTTTTTTAAAAACACCTAAAATTTTAGTTTTAAATCTATTTTAATTCAATAAAACTGTTTAAAACATGAATACAATGCTTTAAAATACATTTAAAACCAAAATAATTCTTTAAAATCAATTGGTAATTTTCAAAAACACTTTCCATGGAATATTATTCTATTCCAATGGATAAAACTATTTATAAATCACCATTTTTCCCTCACAGGAACTCATATAGGAAAAAATTTAATAAGGTAACACTTTAAAAATAATAATCATTTAAAGGCATAAAATATAAATCAACCAAAAAGAATCACCTAAGTTAGTTCAATGCCGATCATTCCAAAAGTTGTTTCCTATAATGGAGAACACACCTCCAATTCAAGATGTGAACTCTACAACCCCTACATGAGAAAAAACCCATTATTTAGACGAATTACCACACTAAAATAAACCAATAAATAAAATATGGTTCATTGGAGGCAATTTAATAAATGGAGAAAGAGAGAATAAAGGATAATAATGGGTTTAAGAATTACCATGAAGAGAACCACTTGAATCCAAGGTATAAATAACCAAAAATAGAAGGAAAATGAGGAGGAACTCAAAGGGGATTTTCCGGTCTGTTCAAGTGGCAGGGGGAGAGAATATAGGGTTTGATACTTAAAAAGGAAGAAGGGGAAAAAAATCAGAAATTCGCTTTTCAATGAATATAAGAAAATCACATAGTTTGTTTATACAATTTTCTAAACCATATTCCAAACATGTGCATGACACTACCTAACCAAACCCCACCCTACATAGTTTGTCCTGGGTACCATATAGTTAGAAAAACCATGAACTAACCATTCCAAAAAGAACTAACAAGCTACAGATCAAGCTCATATTCTTTGTTACATGGTTTACTAAACTGTACACAAGAAATTCACTATAACCTAGAATCACTAAAGTCAAGCATGGTTTCTCATAGAACTTTCACAATTTGGAATTTACCACACACCACCAATTATAAAAAAAATATTCATAAAATAAAATTAACTAAAACACCATCTAAGAAGAGATAACTGCATGGTTTCCTTAAAAATATGTATAAAAACCATGAACAATTAGAAAAACTCCAAAATTTTTCATGATTGAGGCTGAAACTCTAGGGAAACTTAAAACAATATTTGAACACACAAAAATACATGAAAGGAATCTATAGTAACATGGTGGGTATCAAAATTATCTGCACTATGGATCTTTATTCCCATAGAAAGTCTGAGGTGTGAGTAGAGGTCAAAAGAGAACAAGTTCTAGGAAACTCCCAAGAAAATGAGAAATCATTGAATAACCGAGTGAATCCTCAAGTAAATATGATCTAGTAAAATATCTAAATAAATAAAGATAAAACATTGGTCTTCCCACCATTTATAAATAAACCAAAATGGTGGAACAACTGGAAACCTCTTAACATAGAAAAATAGAATGTCACCAAACAAATGAGTTCCCAAAATCTAAAAAGGGAATTTACATAACCACACCAAATGAATCCAACCATAAGAAACCAGTTCAAAACCACAAGGTGAACTATAGTCTAAGATACATCATGAAGGATCATAAAACCAGATCACTAAAATCAAGGTGTCTAAAACAAATAAGCATTAAAACAAAAGACATTCCTTGTTAAGAAGCAACATGGATCTAACCCAAGAGTTACATTTGACATACGAGGTTTGTAACACCGTAAAATTATAAAATAAAGTCATTTTATTTTATATCATATGTGACATGAAACACCAAACTTAAATAACCCATGAAGTAAATTTCTTTAAAATTTTAATAGCTTTCAGAACATGTAACCCCCGAGTCTAAATGGATTGTAATATGGAATATCATTATAACATAAATGTTAAATTGGTGGGTATGAATAGTAATTACTAAATTTAAAAGTATATGGTTTACAAATTTAAAAACAAATTAATTGGTTATCTATTGATTAAAAATAAAATTAGAATCATTTGAAAGGAAAAGAAAGGTTTTCTGAAAAACTATATTTTTTTTTTCTAAAAGACTGTTTAGTCACTATTTGCGCAAATAATTTAAAATTAATTTTTAACACTTTCAGAAAATGTATTTTAAAAAATAATGTAAATTTTTTAAATATGAATACCAAAATTATCTTAGGTTTAATTTTTTTTATTTTTTTGACAGGTTTCATTTTTTTATAAATAGTGAAAAATACTAAATTTTAATTGAAAAAACCTTTTAATTTAAATAATTTATAATGTTAAATTATATTTTTAATTGGTTTTAATTTAAAATTTGTTTAATTTTATTTAAATTGATCCAATTTTGGCCATTTTAATAATTTTCATATTGAATTTTTAAATAAAAACTTTTAAACTTTTGAACATTTTCTCTATAAAAATTCACTTTCTTATCATGTTTGTAGGATTAATTTTAAATTAAAATTTTCAAATTATGTGAATGGAATTTAGAAAAATGGATTAAAAATCTAGAATAAGAATAATTTATATTATATAATAAGTTAAAATTAATTTTTTACCAAAACAAATCATGAAAATATTAAAAACAAATTACTACGGTTAAGGTAAAAACTGATTTACTAGGAGGTTAAACTAAGAAGATAAGGGTTAAAAAAGACCTAAAAACTTTTAGAAAACCCATTAAATGAAAATATTTCTAACTTATATATTATAGGTTCTATAGTGGTTCATTTTGGAAGATTTGTTCATGATAAAAACATGGGTATGATTGAATCTTTTCAAAAAATTACAACTATGCCGCTCACCTCACTTATGAAAGTCTACCCTATCTTCTCCCTCATTCAAACCTTAAAAAACTTTTTTTTTCAGCCAAAAACTACCCAGATAACTTCAAAAATTACCTAATATCATCCTAGAATCCTTATTTTTGGTATAAATCCAATCTGGAAAGGCTTTTGTAGAAACCTAACGAGGATACCCGAAGAATAGGTAATGTTCTTCAACGAGTGATTTTATTTTATTTCTTGATCCACACCTCTCAATTATTATTAAAAAATTATGATATAATAACCTTAGTATCTTCCATATACTAATATTTTTTTAAGATAAGTTCATGACATACAACCATACCCACTTACAATAAATGGGTTATGAAATCATCATTCACGTGTACAACTGACTACCTCCTCATGAACCGATGTCATTCCTTTTTCCATTACCACCTATCCAAGTTGGGTTTAATAATGGATATAAAGTATATATATGATATTTATAACATAAATATACCTATTTAGTCATTATATAGTGTATAAATTTTAAATTTACATTCTATAGGGGATAAGATAATGTTTCTTGTGTGTACGATGGACTACCACCTCACGAAGCGATGTGATTTTTTTCACTAACATTTTACATGAAAGGTAATAAGAAAAAATTTAATGAGTATATGTGATATAAATGAAATAATTATGATATTAATGATATATTTATCATTATAAAAATATAATATATCATTTTATTTATTACCTTTTCACTCACTGAAAGATGATAACATCGTTCATGTATGTGTGGACTGCTGACTTCATAAAGCGATGTGACTTTATTTTCATCACCACATAACATGGATGAAATATATAATTGTATTTAAATAAATAATATTTTATTTATTATATGATTATAATTTTGGAAATATAAATTATTATTTACCTTTTTTTATAATGATCGTTGAAAAAATGGAAACGTTACTCATGAGTACGTATAACCTACCGTCTCTAGGATTACAACATAATTCATTTTTCATAACCATCTTCCAAGATTGGTTTTAAAAGTATTATTGATGTAAAAATATTATAATTTTGCCTTTATTATTATTATTATTAATATTATTTAACTATATAATATTCACAAGAATGAGAAATTTCTTGACAAAACACCCATGATAAAACAACGCAATTTACACCCAAAATAATGAAAATAATGAAGGATTATTATTGAAATGGTGATAAGATATTATAAAATGATAATATACAATATTATAAATATTAATATGGTTATTTTAAAAGTTAATGAAGAGTTTATATCCACTATAAAGGATGTTAAATCATGTTCAAACAAAATATGCCTAAGGTATGGTATTTCGTCTCAATTTCATTTCTTTGAGGCATATTGTAATGTCATGCACATAATTTATTTTATAAGGTGTATATAATGAAAATTTTAAATTTTATATCACGATTAATTAATAATTCATGGTATTTTAAGTTTCAATTTTAATTATTTCATCCAAGGGGATTTAACTTGAAAATTATCAAGTTTTAATGAATTTCGTCACTTAATTTATTTTCATTATTTTATATTAATTATTTGTTGTTATTAATATTCAAAGATTATATGTATAATGAATTTTTATTATATTATACTATATTTAAATTTTTTATGCGTATTAATATTTGATAATAATAATATATTCATTGACTAATTCTCACTTTAATGTTATGATCATTATAAGGGTTTATTTCACAATCTCATTCCAATCAAGATTGTTTATTATTGAGTTTTGGTTGAGGGAAATTATTTGATCATTTTATAATGAAAACATTTATTTTTATCATAATCAGGTAATTCATAATATTTTAAATTAATATTACCTTTTTACCACTCTTTGGTACTTAACATAATTGAGAAAATGTTTTTAAGAAAATCCGACTTCATTTCTCTCTTTAGTTGGAAATCCATTTTCTTTGAAAACCATGTTTTCTAATTTTTTTCCGAAATATTTTTAATCTATTAAAAATGATTTATTAAAGAAATTTATACCCATTTTTATTTTTTACAAAATTTTTTGAAAGTAATTTTCTTTCCATTTTCTAAATAAGGAACTTTTCTAACCCTTTTAAAGTGAAAAATGATTGTTATTTTTAACTTGTACAATATGTATAGAATTACCTTCTATTATGACCATAATTTATTTAAATATTGTTTTAAAGTTCATAAATATATTTTTAAATAAAAATGTTTTCATAATAATATATAAATTATTAATCTTTAAAAGTTATTTTCAAAGAAAAATGTTTTCAAAATGTTTTATGTTTTAATAAGTGATTTTCAAAAATAAAAAGAATATTTTCATCAAGAATTTTTTTAAAGATATTTTATGGTATTTATATTAATCAATGATAAAAACCCTTTATTTTTACTCCAATGTTTATATATTGTATTGATACCATCCTTATTCTTCCTATGGATAGTTTATGATCATTTTGACCAAGGAAATCATTGACATTCACATCCTTGATTCATTTTTGTAGTCATTAACTTTACCTTGATTATTCAAATTCTCATGGAAGTTAAATTTCCCCTAAATATCCATACTATTTATCACGGGCATGTTTATTTCTTAAACCATATATCATTTATACATATGATTTTCTATT
Organism: Viscum album; assembly: GCA_963277665.1. Classification (NCBI taxonomy): domain Eukaryota; kingdom Viridiplantae; phylum Streptophyta; class Magnoliopsida; order Santalales; family Viscaceae; genus Viscum; species Viscum album. The sequence continues at coordinate 1,418,000,305 of OY728120.1, forward strand.
TTAAAAGTTGTTTTTTTATTTTGGGAAATATTAATAAATTCTTATTCATTACTCAATATAGATTTTTGATGATAAGACATGTTGTTCATGAATTAAATAAATTATTTGATGTATGAGGAATGATTTGTACATGAAATACATGGGTGGTGCCTGGTTATAGATAAAACCTCATTGCATCGGTGGTATCATGAGATGAAACAGTTGGAAAACCTTAGTTAAATGGGTTTCTACTCATCGGTTTTAAACTATCTTGAGGATAGATCTCAATTGTAGAGGTATCATGTGCATAATACATGAAAACCAATAATTAAGAATTTACTTCATTAATAATACAATTATTATTAACCATGATATTTTATCAATGATATTATCTCTGGATGCATTTCATTTTCAATTATTGATTAGATGAAATGTGTTTTCAATTATTTAACTTTCCATATTGATTATTCTTTATCTAGTTATTATAGTCATGTTATTTATTAAATGGAATGTGATTAACTTTCTATATTAATAATTATCCATGAGATTTATGCATTGATATTATCTCTGTATTCACTTCCTTCTTAGTTTATTGATTACATAACATGTGTACTAAGTTATTTACCTTTCCATATTGTTTATTATTATTGAATAATGATGGATTCCACTATAATTAACCCTTACTAAGCATTTGAGATGACCATTATTTTTTCCTTTCCTAGGAATCAATAAAGTTTACTATGAAATAAATTTAAGAATATTCTAGAGGGAATAATGACATTCTCAAAAAAATTATTTTGTAATTTGTATATTCAAATGTAATTTAGGAATCATATATGTATCTAGTTTACCAAGACTACTAAACTATTAGGTCCATCCATTTGTGATTCCTTGTATATTATGAAAATGTAATAAAGAATGAATCAGCTCTGGGATACTGGGTTAGGGGTTTCTATAGTTGGTATCAAAGGAAGTTTGGTAGAAACATTGTGAACTAGAATTAGGAAAATAGAGACTAGAACTACTGGAAAAATACCCTATACAAACAGTTTGGAACCATTGATATAGGCCTCTAAAGCATTGTCATAGGCTATACCAATTGTTTGGAGAACCATTACCAAGTAAGATGTGAGTATAGGTCTATACCAATGGTTTTTCAAAACCATTGGTATAGACCTATACCAACGGTTTCCAAAACCGTTGGTATAAGTAATATGAAAATCTATACCAAGGGTTCCATAAACCGTTGGTATATGTAATTAAAAAAATAATCATCCAATTGGTTTTGATCCCAACACCTCTCGTTTGTGATTGAAAGACCTAACCAATAACCTAAATTAATTTTTTAAACCATTGGTACAGGTCCAAATTAGTGAACCTATACTAATGGTTTGGCCAAACTGTTGGTATATGTCCCCCCTATACCAACGGTTTGTCCAAAACCGTTGGTATAGGTCCATATAAGTGACCTATACCAACGGTTTTGGCCAAACCATTGATATAGGTCCAAATTAGTAAACTATACCAATGGTTTGGAAAAAACCGTTGGTATAGATCATATTTTCAGTAGTGTAGGGATCATAACCCTTTGATAGATTTTGAGGATAAGTATTTAAGAACATCCTAATGTTTTGGTAAGGTATAGATTATGTTTCTTTTCATGGAAATACATCCCTGTATGGATACTACAAGTGGACATGGTTCTAGAAATGAGGCACTGAGGGGTAGTAATTCAAAAAATGGTGTATTGGGAATGAACCAATAATCATATGTTTTATGACAAAGGGTCTTACTTAGAACCTAATTTGACACTCCCAGGGGATATAATTAGGATAATTAAATTTTTCTTTATAAAAAATTATAAATTATTTGAATTGATGATGATAGTGAATGACATAGGTTAAACATAAGGTTTCTTAAATCAAAAAGGTGTCTTAAAGGAACATGAAAATGTTTTATGTGTGAAAAAGAAGTGAATAAAGAAATGAATTTCTAAGGGAAAATTAAAAGTACGATGGTAGGAAATAAATATCATCAGAGGGATCCATTTATAGTTTGTTGTCTTAAATGTAGAGAATCTAGGAATTATCCAAGACAATTCCATATTCTAAATATTAACCCCTAGAATGAGGAAGGACCTATATTGAAATAAAATGGATGAAGTATTTATGTATTGGGATTAAAGAATTAAATTGTAGAAGTATTTTCACCCATGATATTTTGGTATAAAAATCATGAAACATCTAAGTACTATGTTAAATTTTATAAGAACATATGTATTCATTAACTTAAGAGTTATGGATACCATTATGTGTTATGAGTTTAAGGTTATTCATAAGTTCAAAGTCTTAAACACCCCTTTTTAGGTTTTATATGACAAGATTCTACCATGATTAAGGATATTTTTATAATAAATTTTTGGAAATAAAAACCATTGGTTTAGTATATTTTTTAGTTAAAAGGTTATTCAAGGAATAATGCCTTTACATTTTATAGAAATAAGCTAAAAGGTACTGATAACTATTAGGGTTAATATGATCATTAATGAAATTTTAATAATAGTCAAATAAGATTATTATACTTAAAAAAATAAGTTGTATTGAAAACCTTAGTAAAAAGGATATTTAATGATTAATTTTATTTCAAGGTTTTATATCATATTTTTGGAAATGTTACAATAATTACATTAATATATTTTATAAAAAGGACAACCTGCATGCTGGGTGATAACCCATCACGTCCGGCAAGGCCGAAGGGCTTGAACCCATGACTAAAGGATAATAAGGGTTTAGAGACTATCACTGGCCTATATGATGTCCTAGTTAATATTTAATTGTATTTAGTTAAATGATTTGAAAAATAAATATTAACGATGAACAATTAATTTTATTTTTTAGGTTTAGAGATTAATTTATTATATTGGATAACTTGTGATAACTATATTAGTTTTGGAAAATAGTTATAGACAGAAGGAAATACTTTTTCACTATTTTGTGTATCTTACGATCTATTAAAAGTGAATTTTATTGATTCAGTCATGAAAAATTCATTTTTTGGATATTTATTTCTTGAATTAAGTGATAAATTGGAAATGATTGAAGCATAAGTAAAGGATGAAATTGTACTTATGAAATAAAAACATATCATGTATATTTCCTTATATTCTTAGATAGTAAAAGAATTCCCCAAATTTATAAAAAGGATCATGATTTTTTATCTTATTACATTCATATATACTTAATCAATTGTATTTTAAATCATAGTAGATTTATGGTTTTGAGGCCCTTAACTTTCCATTGATCATTCACTTGCTTGTGATCAATAAAATCAATCAATCTCTATAATTATTTACAATTTCATTCCACATCTTCACCTAAAAAAATGTTATCCTACTTATAAACCTAGTTATATAAAATTTATATTCCCCTTTACCCTTTATTAATAGGATTGTTTATTAACCTTATTACAATATGGGTTTTCCAATAAAGGTATTTTCAAATGTCAAACCCGTGACAACCAAAATCAAGATTAAATTGTGAAGATGAAATTTATTTATGGTGGGGAGAATGCAACACCTCAAAATTATAAAATAAGAAAATTGTATTCTATAGAGTATGTTACATTAAACAATAAAAATAAACAACCTATTAAATATATTTCTTTAAATTTTCGATAGCTTGTAGAACACACAACTCTGATTCTAAATAAACTGTAATATGGTATAACATTATAACATACCCAATAAATTGGAGGGTATGAATAATAATAACTAAATTATATAAAGTATATAGTTTACACTTGTAAAAAAAATTCATTGTTTATCTATTTATGAGTAACAAAATAAGAATCATCTAAAAGAAAAATAATGGTGTTTAGAAAAACTGTATTTTTTTCTAAAAGACAGTTTAGTCACTCTTTGTGAAAATAATTTAAAATTATTTTTTACCAATTTTATAAAATTTATTTGAAAAAATAAACTTCATTTTTTAAAATTTAACTCAAAAAATAGCTTATGGTTAATTTTTTTAATTTTTTTGAAAGGTTTGAATTTTTTTATGAATCGTGAAAAATACTAAATTTTAATTAAAAAATTCATTTTTGTTTAAATAATTTATAATGTTAAATTATATTTTTAATTTTTTTTTAAATTAAAATTAGTTCAATTTACATAAATTAATCCAATTTAGGTCATTGGAATAATTTTTATATTTATTTTTATATAAAAAATTTGTAAACTTTTGAACATTTTCTCTTTAAAAACCTGCATTCTCTTTGCGTATGTGGAAATAATTTTAAATTAAAATTTTCCAATTTTGTGAATTTAATTTAGAAAAATTGATTCCATATTTGTAATAATAATAATTTATATTATATAATATAGTAAAATTAATTTTTTACTAAAATTAATAATGAAAACAGTAAAAATTAATTACTGTGGTTAAGGTGAAAACTAATTTACCGGGTGGTTAAACCAGGAATATAACTATTAAAAATGAACTACCAAATTTAAAAAAAAACCCATTTTATGAACATATTTTGACCTTATATATTATAGTTTATATAATATACTATTTTGGAGGCTTTCAGCATGATTAAAACGTGGGTTTGATTGAATATTTTCAAAAAATTACAAGTGGGCTCGTCACTGCACTTATAAAATGCCATCCAATATCTTCTATTCTTCACACCTTCACACCCTATTGGTTCAAAAAATACCTAACCAAATAAATTCCCAAATTCTATCCTATAATAATATAAGCCTTATGTTTGTTGTAAATCTAACCTAGGAAGGATTTGGTGCAAACCTAAGGAGGATACCCGAAGAAGAGGTAACGTTCATCAACAAATACTTTTATTTTATTTCATATTCCACCTCTATCAATTATAATTATTCCATGATAATATAATAAAATCAGTATCTTACATATAATTATATACTTTTATGATAAATACAAGACCCATAACTATCCTCAATTTCATCAAATTTGTTATGAAATCATCATTCAAGTGTACGGCGGACATCCACCTTGCGAACTGATGTCATTCATTTCTCCATTAACATATCTCAAAGTTGGATATGATGATGGATATAAAGTATATATATATATATATATAAATATATATATTATATATATATAATAATTATACCTTTGTAGTAATTATATCATATATACCGTTTAATTTCCATTCTATAGGGGATGCGATAATGTTTCTCGTGTGTATAGGGGACTAATGCCTCACGAAGCGATGCGATTCATTTTCACTAATGTTTTACATGGAAGGTAATAAAGAGAAATTTAATGAATATATGTTATATTAATTACATAATTATGATATTTATGACATATTTATTATTCTTAAAAGATAATATATCATTTTATTTCTTACATTTTCATTCTATGAAGGATGATAACATCGTTCGTGTACGTGTAGACTATTGAATTCACAAAGCAATGTGACACTATTTTCATAATCACATCACATAGATGATATATATAATTATATTTAAATAAATAATATGGTATTTATGATATTATGATTATTATTTAAAGATAAAATATTAATGACTTATTTTCCATAATGATCGTTGAAAAATGGAAACGTTACTCATGCATACATACGACCTACCGTCTCCATGATTGTAATGTACATAATTTTTCATAATCATCTTTAATGACTGGTTTTAAAATTAAAATATAAGTAAAATATGATAATTCTATATTTATTATTATTATATAGATGATGTAACTATATAATATGCACACGAACTGGAACTTTCATGACAAAACACGCATGAGAAAACTAGTTAATTTACACCCGTAACAATGAAAATAATGAAATATTATTGATGAAAGGGTGATAAGATGTTATAAAAGGATAATATATGATATTATAAATATTAATATGTTTTTTTAAATTTAATAAAAACTTTAAAACCACTATACAGGAGGTTAAAATTTTTTTATCCAAAAGGAAGCATGAGGTAAAAGATTTCATATCAATTTCATTTCATTGAGGTATATTTTAATGTTATGAAAATAATTTATTTTATATAGTGTATATAAATACCCATTGACATGTTATAAATTTATTAATTAATAATTCATTTTATTTTAAGTTTCAATTTTGAATGATTTAAACCAAGTGGATTTGACTTGAATATTACTAAGTGGTAAAGAATTTAATAACTCAATTTACTTTAATTAGGTTATATTACTTCTTTGTTGTCATTGATATTATAAGATTATGTGTATAATGGATTTTGATTATATTAAATATTATTTCCCCTTATTTTATGTGTATTTACAGTTTATACACATAATTGATTTATTGATTAATTCTCACTTTAATATTATGATCATTGTAATGGTTTATTTCACAAAATAATTCTAATTGAAATTATTTATTATTGAATTTTATTTGAAGAAATTATTTTAAAATTGTCTAATAAACCCACTTAATTTTCTTCTCCTTTAGTTATTAATGATATTTTCAAGTAATTTTACCATTTTAACACTCTATGGTACTTAAAATAATTGAGATTTTTTTAAGAAAATATGACTTCATTTCTCTCTTCGACTGGAAATCCGTTATATTCCAAAACCATGTTTTCTAATTTATTTTTTATTTTTTTGACCTCCTAAAATGATTTATTAACGAAATTTCTACCCATTTTGATTTTTTTAAAAATATATTGAAAGGAATATTCTTATCAATTTCTAAAAACAACACTTTTCTAAAATTTTTATAGTAAAAAAGGAATACTATTTTTAACTTGTATGTTATGTACATAATTACCCACCTTTATAATTGTCATTTCATTGAAGATTATTTTTTAACTTTACAATTATATTTTTAAAGAAAATGTTTTCCCTAATATTCTAAAAATTATTAGTTTTTGAAAGTGATTTTCAATGAAAAGGATTTTCAAAATTCTTTATGTTTTAAAATGTGAATTTCAAAATGAAAAGGATATTATTCTCAAGAATTTTTTAAAATATATTTTAGAGTATTTATTTTAATCAATGAAAAATACCTTTATTGTTAATATAATGGGTATATATTTTATTAACACCATCCTTATTCTTAATCTTGATGGTTTATGATCATTTTGACTAAGGAAAGTATTTCCATTCACTTCTGTGATTCAATTTTTAGTCATTAACTTTTCCTTGAATTATTGAATCTCCTATAAACATTAAATTTACCATAAATATACATATTATTAATCATGGATATGTTTATTTCTTAAATAATATATCATTTCTACATGCGATGTTCTACATTGAAATTTATTTTTTATCTAGTGACATGTTGATAAATCAATATTCCTTACTCAATACGAATATTTGATGATAAGGAACATTTTTTATAAATTAAATTTATTATTATATATGTGAAGAATTCTTTAGATATGAAAGACATGGGTGAGGGCTGGTTATAGATAGCTACTTGATGTATCAGTAGTTTCATGAGATAAAATAGTTGGATAACATTAGTTAAATGGGTTTCTCCCCATCAGTTCTTAAGGATATACGTTGATGGTAGAGATATCATGTTCCTGAGACATGATATTCAATAATTAAGCACTGAATTCATTTAGAATTCATTTAGAATTAATTTATTATTATCCATGATATTTTTGAAATTATATTATCTCTGGATGCATTTCATTATTAGTTATTGATTATATGGTATGTTTTTTAAAGTATTTACCTTTCCATATTGATTATACCTTATCTAGTTTTGATAGTCGTGTTATTGATTAAATGGTATGTGTTTTTAGTCATTTACCATTCCATATTGATAATTATCCATGGGATTTATGCATTGATATTATTTATAGATGAACTTCATTCTATGTTTATTGATTACATGGTGTATGTGCTTAGTTATTTTTATTTCCATATTTTTTATTCTTATTGACACATAATAGATTCCATTATACTTAACCTTTAATGAAAATTTGAGCTCACCCGTATTTTTTCCCTTTTTAGAAATATATTAACTCTAATATGAAAGATATGTAAGAATATTCTAGAGGGAATAATGATATTCTAAAAAAAAATCATTTTGTAATTTGTGTATTCAAATTTAATATTGGATTCATGTATGTATCTAGTTTACCAACATAATTAAACTATTTAGTCCTATATGAGGAGATTCCTTGAATCTTATGTCAATGGATTAAATCAAGAACCAAATTTGGGCTAAGGGTGTTTAAATTTAACTCTATAAAATATAATCCCATGATATTTCCAATGGAAAACACATCCTGGTAGAATCTATAGCCCATTTGGAAACAAAACTACACCACAAAATATCGATATATTCACCCTAGGTTCTTTCCATTTATAAAGAAACAATCACAAACCACCCCATGGTCTAAAAAAAATAAAGGGAAACAATAAATATAAAGAAGAAACAAGGCACAAACAATAATGAAAATAAACACTGCCCATAATAGGAAACCAAAGAAGAACCAAAGAAAACAATGGGATAAGGATTACTCATGCCAAAACTTCTCTAAAATAAATGATCACAAATCCCAAAATTATTTTTCACCAAAAAGATACACAACTAAGAACCTTAATGTTACATCAGATGATAGACACTCAACCATAAAACTATAAATATCCCTAATAATAACCGAGGAAACATTATCAACCAATGATCACACAAGAGTATGTAAGAAAAATTGTTCCTCACTTGTCCAACCATAAAACCAAGGTTCATGGGTCTAAATAACCACAAATAACAATATAAAAAGGATCAAAAAATAAGAACTAACATAGATAAATCCAATGCATATCACTCTAAAAAGGAAACCACACATGACTCTCTATTCTAAGCTAGGGCTGTGTTAAAAAAAGGAGGAAGAACCCCTAAGATAAATAGTCTACTTCCATACTATAACTTTCTAAGAGGATTTAGTTAAAAAATAATATATATACCCTCATATGGCAATGTAATTAAAATAATATTTTTAAAACCATGGAACTAGTAAAATTAAGCCTTAATTCATTCAAAAATAAAAAAAACCATTTTAAAATTCAAGCCACAAGCCCTTAATTAACTTGATTAATTTTATAATATTTATAAAACTAATTTCAAAATAAACACCATATTTTTTTAAAACCAAAACATCATTTCAGGTTTCAAAATGAAACACACATTTTCTATTTGAAATAGTTTTCAAATCACTTACCCTTTTGAAATACACTCACCAAGTGTAAAATTCAAATTTTAAAACCACTAGTTTCCCTTAAAATGGGAAACCCATTTTTAAAACACAATGTTCACTTGATTAGAAAAATAAATCATATGTATAAATTTTTTCTAAATAGTAAAATTAAATATTTCATTTAAAATTTTTTTAGGAAGCCAAGATCACTTAACAAAAAATCCCTATATACATGTTTTAAAACCAAATATATATTTTTTATGTGAAATCCCTTTTTCACACACAAAAATGAATTTAAAATCACATGAAAAAAATGAATAAAAAGATGCATAACAAAATCCTCAACCAAAACAAAATCCAAAGATGCAAAAATATCACAAGACCAAAAATTATTTTTCCCATTGCACCAATACACACTAGGAAATATAAGGGCCACACAGTCTAAATGAAAAAATTAACCAGGATGTAAAACTATGATCTAATTTGACACATGGTTGAAAACCACATTACAATCATGTATTAGTCCCTACAATGTATCAGGAATCAAGCATTTAGTTTTAGCATGGTTTATCAGGCTATATGAACCAACCACACATCCTGACTTAATTCTTTATCACCATCCCAAATCATCAAATATAACCCCAAGGTAACTCATGACATGAAATTATGGATCAAGAAACACTTATATTGGAATCAAACCATAATCCAAAAATTCTATCATATAGAAAACCAAAATCAAAGGAAAAATCAAAATTGGCCATGGAAATTTGAGGCTTAGAGAGAGAAATAGATCTCAATACTCTCCCCATGGATACCTCCTAAGTCCCTAAAACCATATATAAAACTAACAATACCCAAAATAAAAATAGGGTGTTCCAAAACCTAGGGCCCATTGAGAACCTCCTATGATGCCAATTTTTCATGAACCATATCAGGTTTCCATCTAACTTGGCTCATATCCATATCCACCACATTACTCGATGAGAATTATAGATCTATATTGGATGAAAACTAGTTACTGGTTATCAAAAAACAAATCTTGATAATGATTTCTCCCTCATACATAGATAATAAATAAGTAAAAAAAATAAAGGCAATTAAAATGAAGTAGAGATAAATGAAATTAATCATCCAAACATGATATGACTAATACATAAATATAAGTATTGTGGAAATATATACACATAATCTAAAGCATAAAATACAATAGGACAAACAACCTAAACTAACTCAACTAAAAGTAAATCCCTAGACCATATCCAATGAGCAACCATGTGACCCATGGTTCCCGTCCAACTATACATCTATCTCAAAATATATTAAGGCATAAAAAAAGATAAAAAAACCTAAACCTATAAAATATAGGCATGAGATAAAATCCCACTAGGTCATTATAACCCACTAAATGTAGTTATTTTATTTCATAAACATCCTAAACATGCTAGTTTGAAATACAATATAAAATAATTTTTTTCCATAATCCTTTAAAAATAAACAACAATACATTGAAAGTGTGTTGAAACTATTTTTTTAGGATTTTCATTAAATGAAATAAATAACATGGGAACAATTTTAAAACCCTTACTAATATCCCTTTTCCAAAACACCATTTCAAAGTCCCACTTTAAGACCATTTTATAATCACCTATTTTAGAAATAAAAATTTAAAAAACTCTAAGAGGTTTCAAATTTCCATACAGTTTTACAAAAAACTTTGAAAGCTAAATTTCTCTAAAATTATGAACATCAATCTAAAAACCTACTTTCAAAATCACAAAAACACACACTTTGAGTAAAAAAAACTATTTCACTATTCTATCTTGAGAACAATTTTCAAACTCATTGTTAATTGTTTTGAAAACACACTAAAACCATGATTTCATTTTTATTTATTTTAAAAAAATTTAAAATCCATTTTCAAAACATTTAAAAAGTAAAAAACACCAATTATGAAGGAATCACATAGTTATACACTACTATGTCAAGTCACACAAGAAGTTAGAACAAATGGAAAGAAAATATGTACTAAATAATAGTATAAAAAATGTTGGATACAATTGAAATACAAAGATAAATACCATAAATGATCCTAAAAAGGATTTAAGTGTCATGGGAATTGTCAGTTGGATCTAGTAATAAAAGTTCCCGAACTAGTGACAAGGAACCTAGGCCAACACTACTGAACCTTTTAATATCCCCAGAATCCCCATTGGACTACCCAAATATAACATATCTGGAATGAATTATTCTATGGGATCAAGGATATTATTGTCTTTAGTACACCTTTTACCATAATCTAATGATGGCAATGTACCTGGGACACACTCAACCATTTGATCATATATAAAAAGAGACTACTAGAAAATGGGCATACTACTCCTTTTGATCTAACCATCTTAGAGTAGCCAAACAATACTTCTTGAGTCAATCCACTATCTCAACTAGGGTTTTCCCACACACATATCACATACTATCCACCTAGGAATCCCATGATGAGTCAAAATTAATGTGTTCACAATCAAACAATCCTCAACTCAAGGATTAATAACTCATGCATCACCTCCCACCCTCACAAAAATCATCCCCATTCAAATCAAACACAAACAACATATATAAATGCATCAAAGTAAACACCCCATCATAGGATCACAAGACACCTCTGTCTTACATGGTTCATAAGAGGAATAAGAGGGTCTCAAATAATTTATGAAAACTCATTTTCCATAAAAAGACAAATGGTTTGTATTTTTAAAACTCACTTGGATTTCCAATCCTTTTAATTATTTACAAAAGGTACCCCAATTTATTATTGGAACCAATTTTATCAAATCCCTTGAAAATATAATGGAAACTCACTCTTCACTTTTAAAACCACCATTTAATGAATTATAAGCTATAATTCATTTCAAATTACATTCTACAAGTTATGAAAACCCCTTTTTTAAATCAATCAAATCATTTTGAAATATCAAAAGCTTTAAAAACCCCAAATCTTTGATATAAAAATCAAAAAAGGTTATAAAAGGGTTTAAAATAGAATACAAGGGTTAACTCACCCATTTAAAAATCACACAACCAATGTTAAACATTTTAAATTTTTTCAAAACACTCAAAATATTGATTTGAAATCCATTTTAATTCAAGAAAACTTTTTAAAAAATCAAGATAGTTCTCTCCACCAACTTTAAAACCAAAATAATTCTTTAAAATCTAATTGGGTATTTTCAAAAACACTTGGAATGGGATCTTATTACCTGAAAAGGGATAAAACCATTTGGAAATCACCATTTTCCCTTATAGTCACTCATATAGGCATAACATTAATAAGGGAACACTTTTAAAACAAAAAGAATTTAAATTCATGTAATATAAAGTTATAGAAAAGAAATATCTACCCGAGTTCAATGGAGATCATGCCAGAAATTGTTTTCTATGAAGGTGAACACACCCCCAAGACAATACACACCCTCTATAACCCCCTACATGAGAAAATACCCATGAATCTAACCAATTCCAACCATAAAATCAAACAAAAAAGAAAATAGGGTTCATTAGAGGCAAATAAATAAAGGGATAAAGAGATAATTTAAGAGATTAAGGGGTTTAAAAGGAAAAAAATGAATAAAACCACATGAATATAAGGTATAAACCAATAAAAATGGATGAAAGAAGGAGGAGACACCCAAAGTGGGGGTGCCTAGTCTTTTCGAGAGAGAGGGGGAGAGAATAACGGGATGGTTTCTTAAGAAGGAAGAGGGGAGAAAGAGGAAATTCACTTTTTAATGAATACAGGCATGCCTTATTGTTTTCTAACCCATATACCAACCATTTTTAGGGAACTACCTAGTCAAACCTCATCCCACACAGTTTTCTACTAGGTTCCACACAGTTAGAAAAACTGTACTCCAACCATGAAAAATGAAACTGAAAAATGCATTCCTGGCTTGCATGCTTTGTCACATGGTTTACCAAATCATGTACAAACTGTTTGTTATAACCCTAAATCACTAAATTCCCACATGGTTTCTCCCAGGAATCTAATGGTTTGTACTTAACCACGTTCCACCCAAACTGGAAAATTTTTCATAGAAAAAGATGAATTGAAAAACCAATTAAGAAGGGATATCCACAAAATTTCTTCAAAACCATGCATGAAAACTAATCATATAAAGAAAAAATATTTTTTTTCCAAGTTTCAAGATGAAAATCATGGGAAACTTAAAATAACCCCCAAACCAATAAAGCAACATGAAATAAAATCTACAGTAACATGGGGGTATCACAATTTTACCTAGGATTATTGTGGTATATACTATCATTTCACAGTATAGTTTTGTAAAAACACTATGTATTGTGGTGTGATCTAAGGTATTATGCATTGAAATTATGTTTTCTAGATCAAATATAAAATCACAAGTCATTTCAATTTACAATTTATTTATTATCTTTCCCTAGACTCTTGGGCAGCTCTGAGGAATTTTTGTTATTCCTTTTAGAGACCTTCCCCATGGAATTGATCCTTTAATTTAGGAGGTTGATTCATTTTTATCCATGATGAGTTTTTCCTTGTTATTTTTGTTCTCTACTATTATTCCATCATAGAGGGACTATGTAGTGGGTTGGGTTTGGTTTTGATGGGGTTCAATATGGTTTAAATTTGTTTTAGGTTATTGTCACATGGTTCAAATATTAAGGCCATCATCATCTTCTTCACCATGCTTTTTCACTAGATTTCATAGCACTTAATGAGTTAGGGGATTTATAAACTCAACTTTATCTTATAGAATAATATGTTTGGTTTATTTTATTGTTAAACCTTAAAAATAAGTTATTTCATTATTCTTATATAATTATTGGTGTGGTTATCCATGGTTTCTAAATAGAGGGTATAATTCATGGAAAATACTATCTTTATGGAATAATAGAAGTAATAAAACAATCTAAATTGGTCAAGAGGTAATTTAATGGGGAAAGCGGGTTTTATCTAATTTATGGGTTTCATTCTATTTTCTACATGTTATTTATTTTTGGTTGATTCTTTCTACAATATACTTATTGTTATTATTACTATTAAAAAACATTATAACCCATATAATAAGATAATTAATTAAATATTGTAATAGAAAAAAGTGTTTTTGAAATTTTGAATCTATGAAGCCACCACTACTAATGACTATTATGCTTGATATTGTTCCTGTTGGAATTTGGGGTGAACCTTTTTGGGTGAATAAGATGATGGGAAAATAGGTTATGATGTGTCGTGTTTTTTTGTGTCTTCACTTGAAAGTAATAAACTTGTATATGAGTTAAATATGGAAATGGGAGAAGGTATGAAGATGTGAAAGTAATAGGTTAAAATTATGATGATAATCAAGAAATATATTATTAATAAGTTAGTTAAATACATGTGATAATTAACCTAAAATGAGGGTATGGGGAGGATGATTTTTATTTAATTGTGTCCTGGTTGTGAGTTTATAATTGATATATTAAAGTACATTATGGTTTATAATAATCTATAAATGAGTGGAAGGAATGAAAGTTCATTGGAATGATGAATATGTTAATAGGTAGAAATGTGTTAATAAATTTATAAAAAACCCTTAATGATTAAAATTTAAAACCATAAATGAAATAAATGTGATAAAAGATAAATTAACGGCTCATATTTAGTGGTGGATTTATGGATGGGTTGGTATGGTTGAATGAATAGCATAATAAATTCAATGAGTCTAGTAAATACTAAATGATGGTAATAATAATTATGTGGAAATGATAAGTAATTTTAGGGGTTGTTTATTTTACTAAGGATGGTTGTGATATTAATAATGATATTTTTCAATGAAACATGTTTCTTTAATGTGTGGTTTCCATGTTGTTTTGATAAAATTATGGAATTTTTAGTTGTAAAATGATGTAGAAAAAATGGCGATGATATGGTAGAACCTTTTGGTTATGATGGATTGAGGTAGGTATAATCATACTAACATGGTATGTGTTGTACCATAAGACCATATAAGGCATTTATTTGGTGGTATATGATGTACTAGTTGACCCTGTGGGGTATTGATGTGATATGATGACATGATAATGTACGGTGGGGTAATTCATGGTAGGAGGAGGGTATGAAGTTGGTGTACTACATGTTCATGATACCTTAATATGATGAAGTGGATATGGATATGTTATTATGGGAAGGGAATCTAACAACCCAAGTTTGAGGTAAATGGAAATTACAATTCTTTCACAGAATACTTAATACATTACACAAATAGACGCCTAAAGACCATATTAGTTTAGTTTCTTTAGAAACTTGAAACATATTCTTCTAGCTTGGTGAAAGATCTTCAACATCTCTCATAAAGATATTCCACTTTATTTTTCTATCCTAAAATATTTCTTTATATCTTGGGGGAAAATAAACATAAAACGGGTGAGATCAAATTCTCAGTAAGGGTAAACATGTAGAATATAAAACAAAACATAAACATAAGAATGTAAAAACATGAACATATATTTTTAATATCAAAATCTTGAGTCAAAAAATAAATCTTGGTAGTATGTAAGGAATAATTAATAAAGTAACACTAACCATGATAAAATAGCATTGAAATAAAACATGGAATTTTGGAAAACACATAAACATAGAAAATCATTCCCATATTAACCAAGGCTCATTTCCAAGACTGTCATAGTAGAAAAAGTCTATTATGAAACTGAGTTCAATATTTGTTCCAACCCTATATTACTGAACCATATATACTTGTTGTTTTAGCCCTATATTATTTAATTGGATTTACTTACTGTTATATTCTTTTATATATCATGAGATATAAATCTTTACCTAATTCATTGGGGGGAGATATAGGTCCCACCTATCTCATAATGAGATTATTCTTACATGTGTCAGAAAAACATAAATCATTCATCATAGCATAACCCAAGAAATAAAATGGGTTTCTTAAACATTATTAAATCATAACATAATACATATAAAATATCATTACAACATTAACATAATCAAATCATAGTAATAATAGTGATAGAAACATAACCCTATTTAAAGAGTGTCATCTTAGATGGAAAGTAATTTTGATAAAATACTTGAACTTAATTCTTGAGGAAAACATCATTTCCTCATCAAAAACCTATTCTTTTCTCAAAATGTTGTGCAATTTTAAAATAAAATAATTTATTTGAAAATAAACTTAAAATTTTGTAGAGGAAAAATAATTTATAAAAATCCATCAATGCTGTATAAGTTATAAAAAACATTCTCCTCGTACTTTTTCCAGAAAAGTCAAAAAGTACCTCGTATGGTAAACAAAAGAAAGATTCATTCCAAACCATGAAGTAAAAGTAAAAAATGGGTAAAAATGACTTTAAAAATACATATAATAATAGTAAACATTTTATGAAAACATTTTTTAGAAAACATGGACATGGATGATACATATACCCCCAGTAAATACTTACGTATAAATAATCTCAGAGAAAAATGAGATTTGAAAAATTATCCCTTACCTTAGGTCTAATATCCTTCATAGGTATCCAAACCTCATGTATAATAATTTAAATAATGTTATTGAATTATTCCAGAATCATTTTCATTTTTATGATATCATATATGATCATATTATCTTATGTTAGTAACATTTCGTTGTCACTCATTATTTAGATATTAACTGCTTTATGTCCTTATACAAGTTTTGTCAAATAAGTTCATATTCAAATTATTATGTTATAGTTATATATTTTAAATAATTATATTAGTATAATATATATCATATTTAATCATTCAATTCATGTATATAATCATGGTTTAATGATGTTTATGTAGAATGAATCACATCGCATCATGGAGACGGCAGGCTATACGCACGTACGAGCGATGATATCATTCACTTAATGGTTAAATGGTATGAAATTGTATGGTATATTAATTATATAGAATAATTATCATGTTATATTCATTATTTACATCCATTATTCTCATAATTATACCCATCCAAATTAAGTATTTTTGAATAACAAATTACCCCACGACGTGGAGATGATAAGTTGTACGTACGCACACATGATGATATTGTTACTTGTAGGATGGATAAAAAGAGGTATAAGGTTATAAAAATAATTATAATAAAATCAATTCATGTATAAGATACTGTATTTATTACTTTATTATAGAAAAAATATAATAAGAGGAAGTAGAAGAAGATTTTTTGTTGAAAGAGGCGATAAAACAATTACCTCTGTTTCAAGTATCACCTTTTGATTTTCACAAAAGGTATCATTAGAATAGATTTATACCCAAAGTGTGGCCTCTAGGAGTAAGGTAGGGATGTTGGGAGATTATTAGAATATAATTTTGATGATCTAAGGGGCTTTAGATATGTGAGTAAGTGGGTAGTTGTGGTGACCTTTTATAAGAGGCAGGAGGGGCACTTTAGGAAAGTCTTGAATTATTATTTTATTATTAATTTATTTTAGAATTATAATACCTCAAAAGTGATATATTTCAAGGATAAGATTATTATAGTTATAAATAATATCATAAAATATTTTTTTAGATATGTATTTATTTTATTTTAAACGTTATCCTTTCAGTTTACCCTTAATTACTCTCTTTTAATTTTAATTGAGGTAACGAGATTTTAATTATTGAGAGGCTATTAAGTTTACATATATGGGATAAATTTAATATAATTAGAAAATTAATTAACTTTTAGACCTTATAAAAGCCACTTTATAATTTTAAAATATTTTTATTATTTTTAAATAATTTAATAAAATATTATTTTAATAAAATATCAATACAGTCAATTTTTACACTATTCATTTAATTGAATTTAAATAAAATCCAAAAAAATATATAAATTAGAAAAAATAATTGAGTAGTCTTATAACATGTCATATTAACCTATAAAAATCATTTATAACATAAATTATTTCAAATAATATTTATTTTACTATTTATAATATCATTTATTTGATATTTCTCTTAATAAAATAATTATTGTATCACTGTTTTGTCAAATTTATAGTAATTATTTAATATCTAAAAATTATAAATAAATTCACATGATGTAGATAATTTCATTAAATTTATTAAGAATATTTATTTTCTAAGTTTTATTTAGTTTATCACTACATTAAAATTATTATACTTATAAGAGATAAGAGAGTGACATGTTGTCACTTTCTTTTATTTTAATTATAATTACATCACCTGCATGAATAAAGTCCATTAAATGAATCAATTACGACCCTTATGTGATATTATTTGACTTTACTTCATCCAATATTATATTACTAGGTGTTAGCATAATTTTTTTATCTTCATTATATTGTTTGTTACCCTAATTTACCTGATTTACCGTTAAGTGTGGTAAATAAAAATTTCCATAGTTACTATTCATAATATCAAAAAAATAAAAGTAACCTATTAACATAATTTGGACCCAATGATTCCAAATATGGAATCCATTTTTCAAAATTAAAAACATATAATTTGCATTAATTAATTTAAAATTAATTCCCATTTTCAAAGTGAGAAAATAAGTTTTTTAATAGTAAAAGCCATCAAAAGATTGATGTGTGTTTATATCTAATTTCAATGTGAAATTACTTATAATGACCAATATTGGATTAAATTATAAAAAAATAATATAATTATACTTTAAAACCAATTAAAAAGATAACATTTCTATATAAATAAATCAAATGAAAAAGTATTTTTTAAATTTAAATGCAGTATTTTTCACTATTCCTTAAAAAATGAATATTATTAGAAAAATACCAAAAATTCATCCAAAGTAAATTTTTATGTCCTGATTCCAAATAAGAATTTTATTTTTTTAAAAAACTTATAAAATTGTAAAAAAAAAGATTTAAAATGGGTTCTCCATCAAAAGGCAATAAAACTGCATTTTTAGAAAAACACTCATTTTATCTGTAAAATTGAATTTGTACTTATATCATGTCTAGAAAAAATATAAAATGAATTTGAAAAATTACATTGATTATATTACATATATAATTCACTAATATAATCCATAAATATTGATTTTTTTATTTTATAAAATCACTTATTTTCATTTAAATAGTTTTTTTCAGAAAAAAACATTTTCATTTAATTAAAAAGGGTTTTATTTTCATTTATAAATAAATTTTCAAAAAATAATTAATTAAGTTCATGTATAAAAAATATTTTCATAAATCAATTAATACTGTTTATTCCCACCATTTTAACATCTAGGTTATAAGGTAGCATAATAATATTTAGTTGTTTACTTATACTCAGTCTTGCACGAAATGAATTATAGCAAAAGAACTTGAAATTTTGTGTAATAAAAGAAAATAATAGTGTTGCATATACCACAAGATAATATTAAATTTTGTATAGTGTAAACTAATCTTGGTATAGAGTACAACACAAGACATAAAAGAAATTAAAAAGAATATATCTCATAAAATCTTGGGGTGTTATAGGGAACACACATAGAAGGGGGAGGTAATTAGGTTGATTACCTTTTTGTTTATACTACCCTATTGATGTGTGGTTGAAAAGGAAGACATTTGCTGATATGATTGTGGTTATTTGGTGATGTTATTATGGTTATGTGGTGATGTGATTGTGGTTTTATTATAAATATAGATGGAATATATGGTATTTGTATATGTTGTGGTGAATAGTTAGGAATGGGTGTTGGTTTGTAATTTTTTATTGATAGTGTTCAATTATCACATCCCTGATTAGTTACTGATGTGAGTTCCTACTATCATGAAACTAGTTTGAGTTGGAATAGACCATGAAATGACATGTAGGAATGTGGTGAATTAGTGGGGATTTTTATTATTGATTTTGATGATAGTTTTGGAATTAATGATATTTTATAGTATTAGTAAAGGGAGTGGTTTGGGTTATTGGTTAAAGAAACTAATGAGGATGTTGTATGAAGTGAAGGAAGTAGTGATAATGATGTAGGATTTGGAATTCATTTATTATAACCCAATATTTATTCTTAATTATATTTGTGATTATTATATGTTTGGTTTATATCACTCTTTCTTAATCTTGAATATTTATTCTATACAGATGTCGATTTGTTTAAGAAGTATTTTCCTACTGAGTGCTCCTAAGTTCTCACCCACAATAGTTTTATAAATGTTTATATGGTGGACTAATAGATATTTAGAGTTGTTGTTCAAGTTTTTGGGATGGAGCGGTAGATGGATTGGAGTTTTATAGCTTCTATTACATGCATTTTTGTGATTTTATATATCTATAATACAATGATAATTCATAATGTTGGAATTTATCTTGTGTAAATGGAAATTATTTATTGTTTATTAGTGGTTTCTTTATTACTCTTGGGTTTTTATAAGGGTAATTACTCTCATATAAATGTTTCATACCCTTGTTCTAGTCTCATACCTATGGCCTATTAGAGGTTGGCCTTGAGGGTCAATTTTTCATTTGTTTCAAGCCTAAAATGGGTTTCAGTGGGGGAATTTTGTGAAAAAGTGGTATTAAATAATTTGTTTGAGAGTTAGGGTAGGGTTTTGGTTTAAGAAAAAGTGGGGATTGTATGGTATTCATAGGGAAGCAGTGAAGCTCGATCCTAACATGTGATGTAGACCAATGAGGCTTGATAGAAAATAGAAATAAGGACTTTAAAAACCAACTAAATTGTTTAAGAGAAATTATAGGTGTATCATGGTATAAATCATAGGGTGGTATAAGAATCATTGTCATTAGTTGCATTGGAATTTTTATTTTGGATCCTATGTGTTTTCTATGATTATACTACCATGAAAATGTCATGATTTTTTTTCTAGATTAATTTATGACATAACCAAAAGGGGAAGAGTAAAATGATGATTACATAGAATATAATATTTAAATAAAACCTCTTTGAAACATAGATGTGTTTTTCCCATGTTTTCAACAACCTAATTCCTCTTAAATAATTTTTTTTCATTATTTAAGTAACTAACATGTTGATATGTTCCCATGATTTTTATAATTGTTAGTAAATAATGCTTAATTGTTATTGTTATATGTAATTTCTGATTTTTTGAGAGCCTTTATAAAATGAGCTTTTTTAGTATATTTTATATTGATAGGTTAAAATGAATTGTTTTAAATACATTCTAAGAAGTATTTTCATTTTTTGAAAGCTGTTATTCCATGTGTTACCTTTTACCTATGATGTAATTTATTCAAGTGTTGGAGAATTATCATAAGAATGAATATTTTCCATTTATTTATTAAATTATTTGGAAGATTAAAATAATGATTAATTAAAAATTGTTAATAATCTAAATTATATAAATTAATGAACCTTTCTCTTCTTTTTAAGCTTGTCTAAAGTTTTGTAATCTTATAATATTTATGTATTATGTGTTAAATCATGAATTAGATTCCATGTGTAGTTGTTCAATTATAGATAAGTATATTTAATTACAATATGTGGATTATTATTCTTAAGATTCATGTCTAAAGAAAAAAATATTTGTGTGATTGTTTATGAAACCACTCATGCATATTTTCCAAAGCATCCAGTGTGCTAAAAATATTGCATTTAAATAAAGAAGAAAAAATCATGTCACCCTTTTTGAAATATGGAATCATGTTTCTATGGTGCTATAATGTTTAAAGATTTATTATTTTAATAATTTGATGCATGATTCATGAGGATGAAGAATGTGTTTATTTTCATTCAAAATTTGAAATCATGTCTAAGTGATATGGTTGAAGTGAAAAGTATAACAGTTTATTTGTAATATAAATTGAGTGTAGGTTAAGATATTCTATTTGATTATTGATTTCCTTAATATTTTGATAAGTTTTTTCTTGAAAATATATTTACCAAAAAGTAACATTTTATATTCTAAAGGATGGATAACACGTGAGGTGTTTCTATAATAATTTTTTTTCTATAGTGTTATACACTACTTGATTTAAAATCATTATAAAGTGATTGTTTATGGTGATGTTTCAAATATCTATGATTGTGTTTCTTTCATGATTATATTTTTGGAACTATTTTTTAGAAAATGGTAAATCACTTAAATTTATTAATGATAACATTGTTTGGAAATATGAAATTATGTGATGATTTTAATGCAACACACACTAAATTATTATGAAAATAATGACGAAAAGATGATTTATTATTGGAATTACAATGATTAGACATATTTACCAGACTTTGGTTACTATAGTTTTAATGGTGGGTTATTGTTGATGGTTTGTGAATTTTAATATGTCAAGAAGTGAGGGATGTGGCTGGTTTTCTAAGGGAATATTAGTAGTTATAATTTTTGATGTGGAAGTGAAGGTATGGTTGGTTGTGTGGGATGAGGAACTATTGTGTAGATATAGTGGAAGATGGGTTTTGGTATAGTTTTAAATGATGTAATGGTTGGTTATGTGTAAGGTAAATTATTTGGTGGCTATTGTGAGGTGGTTTAAGTGATGATGTGTTTTGACTATTGTGGTTGGTTTCCCATGGCTGACATGATATGATGTGGGTAATGTAATATAGGTTGTTAGTATGATGTTTTTTTTATGGGAAGTATAATGGATGGTTTGATGTGTTTTTCTATTGAATGTTTTTATTTATTATGATATGAAGGTCCTTATTATGGTTTATTTATAGAACATGTTGTTGTTTGATTGTAATTTATCTCATTGAGATGCCATTAAAATGTTGGGTGTGTAAAGGAGGAAGAATCTTAGGATAAAGTATTATTGAAATTTTAGTGGAAGGGGGTACCAAAGTTTTTTGGTGGAGCCTATATCAATGATATTGATGATATATTGAAAGTGGTTAATGTTTCATTTGGGTTAGTTGACACTTCAGATGGATTTTAAGTTTCATTAGAAATTGTATTAATCCATAAAATAGCTAGGATATGGTGGAAGATAAAGCATGGTGACCCAAAAGAGATGTCTTGGGATAAATTTCTTGAACTATTCATAAGTGATTTCTTTTCTTGATTATAGATATGTGATTGTATAAATAATATTATGGAGATTCAATAGAGGGATGATAATGAGTATTTCATTAGGATCAATTTTAGGGATTTTATTTTCTAGGTTCCATGTTTCCTCCCAGAGAAAGAATAGGCACAACACTTTGAGTCAGAATTTAGGATAGAGATTCAGTAGCCTATCATTCCTTTTCATTTGGTGTATTGGTAAGTGGTGAGGGATCAAGTAGAGATCACATAGAATAGTTTATCTAATATGGATAGTTCTTATGAGGCCCCTCCTAAGTGGTTACTAAGGTTGATATGAATGCTCTGAGTTATAGGGTTTAGAGTTCATAAAATAGGATATAGAAGAAATTTTATAAGGTTAGAGTACAAGTTAATGCTACGGGATTGAGTATCTCAAGGTGTTTTATTTCCTCCAAGCTAATTTGTTTCCAATTTAATGTTATGGGGCACCATCAAAATTAATTCTCCAAGATTCATCACGTTGTTTAGTCTTTACTAGAGAGTCAGCTACGTGGATATTTTGGGTGAATCTACTCCTTTTTCTCAAAAACCATACGGTGGATTTTGAACTCATTTTAAATTAATAAATATTTAAAAGTTAATTATTGTGTTTTTTACAAATTTTTGGAAGTATTTTTTCTCTATAAGGCTTTATAATGTGTTGAGAAGTTTTTTTTTCAATATGTAATTATTTAAAATCATGGTTGAGGTGAAAGGAGTAGTAGTTGAGAAATTGGTTGTAATCCTGGGTGGTTAGTTCTCTATTGGGGTTTTTTGGGGATGGTGATCATGATTTTGAAGTATCTCCCATAGTTATGGGGATTATAATATCTTTTTATTATTAGAGGAATTTTAGGTCATCCTGTTCTGAGTGTCTTAGTAGTGAATTTGTTCTATTTTATAGGTATATTCAGGGGGAGTGTTTGAGGATTTAGTGGTGGAAATTCCTTCTAGGGTTGGTTTTGATTCTTTGGGATAATAATAATTTGAGAGGTATATAATGTAACAGATCAGACCTTCTTGAATTATTACTTTGTGCTATTTGTGCATTGAAAATGTCAGGGGGAGGTTTGGGGAAGGATTGGTAGAGTTAGAGAAGAAATTTTAGTTAGAATGTAATTTTGTGTCATGGAGGTATGTGTTATAATGTAGAAGTTTGGTTTGGAGTCTTGGTTGTAGCGTAGTTCTGGTGGTTTTAGTATTGGTCTATAGAGGTTCAGATTCAATGAAACTATTTTTTTTGAGGGTGGTTTCAGTGTGGCATTAGATTTAAGTGTCATGTGGTTTGGAGATACATCAATATATCCATGTGGGTGCTAGAGATGGAACCAGAGGTGATAGAATATTTTAAATCTAGTCTTACCCATTAATGAGGTGATTATAGATGGTATGCTCGCTTATGAATATGTTGAATGGAAAATGGATGAGTTTATTATTTATCTGTATTCCTTTCCCTACTTCTTGATGTAGCTAGAGGTTCTTAGTTGAATGTTTTATATCAGTGGTATCTTAGGATGGTTTTAATAGAGTACCTATTTATGGAATAATTCTAATAATTATTAAACAAATATTTAACCAACATGGTTGGTTGCTGTTGGAATGAAATTTCTTAAAAGATGCTAATCGTGATAAACCATGGACTTGGTTTGGATTATGCATAGAGGGCGTGTAATTTAATATGATGATTAAATGTAATGTGGAAAAAAGGTTAATGGTAAATTAAAGTATAATTAATTAATTAAAAAAATTAAATAACAAAAAGTAAATAAGTAATTAAGGTATCTCTTTTATATGCTAGTGTGCTTTTAGGATGTTTGGTCTTAGTAGTGGAAATCGTGAGTCTGAGCGACCCTCTCTAGTGCATAAAAAGTTTTTTATGGAGGTTATTTTTTATTTTTTACATCAACTTTTAGCTGAAGTTATTATAGGAGACATTATAAACATTGTTTTTTACATTGGTTATTTAATAACTGACATAAAATCCAAAAATCCGAAGCATTTTTCATGTCGGTTCCTCAAAAACTGATGTGGAAAAAACTTCAGAGTTGTGCTTAATTACATTGGTTTTTAAATAACCGATGTGGTATATACTTCATTAAATCAGTTATTATATAAACGATGTAATAAACTGCACCTCCGAAGTGTTTATCACGCCAGTTATTAAAAAACTGACGTGAAAAACAAGTTTATCATGTCGGTTATTTTCATAACCGATGTGATAAACTAGTCTGCCAAGTGTTTTTTCACATCGGTTAGATAATAAATGATGTGAAAACTTATATACTATGTCAGTTATAAAATAACCAACGTAAATTCTATTTCATTCCACTTATTACTTCAGTTATTTCATAATTGATGTAAAAACCCATTCCCATGCATTTGTTACGTCAGTTTTCAAATTACCGATGTTAAAACCCATTCCCATGATTTTTTATGACGGTTATAAAATAACCAACGTAAAAACCAATTTTTTTAATAAAACCGTTCAACCACAAATATTCCCTAATAAAGAAGACCTGAAACAGACCAAAAACAGACCAAAACCAGACTAAAACCAGACCAAACCCCCCCACCCCACTGGACAGCCCTCCCACTGGACACCCCACACCCCTGGACACCCCATGGAAAACCCCCACCCTCATGGATAACCCCCACCCTTGGACATCCCCACCCCCTAGACACTGCCCCACCCCTACCCCCTTGGAAACCCCACCCCTGGATAGCCCCTTCACCCCCTGGACACCACCCCACCCTGGACACCCTTACCCCCTTGGAAAGCCCCTCACCCCATGGACACCATCCCCACCCCTACCCCATTGGACACCCCCAAGACACCCCCACACCCCCGCCCCCTGGAAAACCCCCTCACCCCTTGGACACCACCCCCACCCCTGGACACCCCCACCCCCTTGGAAATCCCCCTCACCCCTTTGGACACCACCCCCACCCCCTTGGACACCCCTGGACACCACCACCCCCTTGGACATCCCCCACCCCTGGATATCCCCAAACCCCTCTAGACAACCCCCAGCCCTGGACACCCCACCCCCTAGACAGCCCCCTCACCCCCTGGACACCACCCCCTGGACACCCCCACCCCCTGGAAAGCCCCCTTACCCATG
Source organism: Viscum album (assembly GCA_963277665.1). Taxonomy (NCBI): domain Eukaryota; kingdom Viridiplantae; phylum Streptophyta; class Magnoliopsida; order Santalales; family Viscaceae; genus Viscum; species Viscum album. The sequence goes on from OY728120.1 coordinate 1,418,026,600, forward strand.
GAAACCACCCCCACCCCCTTGGACATCCCCCACCTCCTCGACATCCCCCAACCCCTCTAAACAGCCCCCACCCCTGGACACCCCATACCCCACTGGATAGTCCACTCACCCCTAGACACCACCCCACCCCTGAACACCCCCATCACCACCCCCACCCCTACCCCCTTGGACACCCCCTGGACAACCTCCTCACCCCCTCAACACCACCAACAACCCCTAGACACCCCTACCCCCTTGGAAAGCCCCCTCACCCCAAGAAACCACCCCACACCCTTAGACACCCCCTAGACACCATCACCCCCTTGGATAATCCCACCCCTATAGAGAGCCCCCACCCCCTGGACAAGCCCCCAACCCTCTGGACACCCCCACCCCCTAGACAACCCCCACCCCCTGGACAACCCCCACCCCCTGGACATCCTCCCACCCCTCTGGATAGCCCCCACCCTTGGACCCCCCACCCCCTGGACACCCCCTACTCCCTTGGACAACCCACTCACCCCCTGGACACCACCCCCACCCCTTGGACACCCCTACCCCCTTGGGTATCCCCCTCACCCCCATGGAAACCACCCCCGCCCCCTTGGATACCCTAACCCCTTGGACAACCCTCACACCCCCTGAACACCACCCCCACCCCCTTTGACACCCCTTAGACACCCCCACCCCCTGGAAAACCCCCACCTCCCCTAGACACCCCCACCCACTTGGATATCCCCCACCCACTTAGTCACCCCCTGTATGCCCACACACACATGATAGAATGTACAAAAATCGTAAACTTTCATGATATCACTTCCATGGTTTATTTTACCAGAAAAGAATTTAGCACGGTATAAATGAACACTATGAAACTTACTATGATAGGAAGAACACAGATAAAAAAATTAAAATCTCAAAAAATTAGTTTAGGGCATCGTGAAAAATAAAAAATGAAATTGAGCCATGCAAGGCTTACTTGAGTGTTGTGAGATGACCTGATAGATCTGGTGATAATAAAGATGATGAATGATGTTGGAAAAACGAGGCTGGAGGGCACGACTTCAAAGAATCCTTTCAAGGTTTTCCACGTGAGAGAGACGAGTCGCAGGTCTCCTGATTGAAGAAAATAGAATGACTGAATACGGGGCATGATAAATCATTTAAAAGATTTATCACACCGATTATTTAATAACCGATGTGATAAAATATTTTTTTTTGTTTATAACATCAGTTATTTAATAATCGACGTAGAAAATTATTTATAACGTCGGTTATTTTATAACCGATGTTATAAATGGAACATTATCACATCGGTTCTTTTATAACTAATGTGATAAATTTCCAAGATTTGATTTATCATGTCATTTATAAAATAACCGACGTGATAAAGCGCCCATATTCGATATGTCATGTCGGTTATAAAATAACCAATGTGATAAAGCTAATCTCAGTTTTTATTATGTCAATTATAAAATAACTGACGTAAAAAATTGATTCTCATTGATTTATCACATCGTTTATTTTATAACCGACCTGATAAATTGATTTTTACAACTTTGCACATCTGTTATATAGAACTGATGTGAGAAATGCCGACGCGTTAAACATTTTTTCCACTAGTGAATTGTTACAGTCATGTCTAAGACTAGGTTATTACCATAGTATGGTCATGATCTATATTATATCATGCATATTATGTGATTTCATACATTTCCCCACCCATGTAGGTTAGGTAAATTGTTACCTAGTAGACTCTGGGGGGGGGGGGGGGGGGTTACCCAACATCTTGATGGGAGGATGGATGGATGACTACTCTAGCCCCAATCTCTTCTCTTAGTAGTTAGTTGTGCAAGTATGCACATGGGTTAGTTTTCCTATATGTGTGTGTAGAGGGATTTTATGGCTTGTAGTTATTTCATATGCATGAATTACTGGATATAGTATCCAAAGGATAATTATATGTATGCCGTGTATAGGTTGTGATAGATTGAGCCACTTACTCAGAGTATGGGTTGTAATGAATTGAGGTATACTACCCAATGTTTTATATATGTCATATGAGATATGGTGACTCTAAAAAACTACTTGGTTATAATATGTGGATTTGTGTTAAGGGATGATGTGGTTGTGTGATGCACAAGGCACATGTTGTGATTCCTTGACTAGGTGTCTTCGGGATGGATTAATTTTGGAGAGAGATGGCTTAGGACGTACGATGTTGGGGTAGATTGGAAAACCCATGGAGAAGTGGGAGAGGGTCACCCTTTATGATTCATTATTATATTATATACTCTCTTGTATGAGATACTTGGTGATATTTATAAATGGTGATTTTGGGAACATAGGATACCTTTTTAGGTGACGAGCCTGTTTCACTATTTTCACTATGCTTTAACATGCTTTCTTTATCTTTTTCATGAGAGACTTTGGGGAGGATCCTACTGAGTATATTGTATATTTTATATCCATAGATCAATGGAGTTATATTTTTTGATTGATTTTTTTAAAGAAACATGTTTCCTAATACATGTAAATTATTGAATAATTTTGGTGTTTGATAGAGAAATTGAAGTAATTTTTTGATTTTTTTGAAGATGAATTTTAGAATACTGTAAATGGAATTATTTTTACATAATATTGGAATCATCATGCATGAATTACTAGTCACACCACTTAAGGGTATTCGATATAGCAATGATATCATGAGGTAAAGAAAAATAACACACACTAAGAGAATCTCCCTACCACTATTATTGGCCACATTTTAAATAGATATAGTGACAACATGCAAGAAACTAAATGCACCATATCATATAAAGTGATCATGAGAATGGAGGATACATCATGGGAATATATTAAGCGGTAAGTTGTGAGTTTCATTTAAAAAAACTTATAACTTAGAAGAACTTTTTTAAAGGGGGTTAAACAAAACCCTTGTTATTTTTTTGAGTAATTTAGTAGTTTTTCCTTGAAAACTATCACTAAATATTTAATTTGTTTTTAAATAAAAAATATTAGTGTGTTTTAAATTAAACAAGTTTATTATTTTAGTAGGGGTTTAAAGCCTTAATTAAAATATTTTTTATATTAAAAAATTTTAATTTATTAATAATAATAATATTTAAATTATGTTTACAACTCATACAAATGAAAAAATACACCGATACAGCCAATCTGAGATTTGATCCCAAATCATAAACCTAAACCCCACCCCACCAAAACCACTTAAACCAGGATTTTATTATTTAAAGCCCCTCAATTTGGGGGGATTTTCTATAGAACTATAAAAGAAATATATGAGACAAATATTATAGCAACACTGTAATAGTCGAGTACTATAACAATAGTACTATTCACCTAGATGGGCCTTTAAGCCACCTTTCAAGTACCTTTAGGCCAAAATATTCTCCATCCTTATTATTGATCTGTTCCTTTTGGGAACTCCTTTATGAAGTGGCATTTGTTCTCTAAATAAATTATACCAATTTCCCAGTGGGTGTTTGTAAATCCTTTTGGGGATGGATGAGGGTTAACCCATTGGGTTTTTGAGTGTGCATGTATTTGAAATTTTTAAACCCCTATGAATATATATATATATATATATATATATATATATTATTTTCTTTGTGAGAAGGAAAAATGTATTAAAAAAACTTTCCTTTTGGTAAAGTCAGACCATTTAAAATAGTAAAGATAAAAGAAAAAATAACTAATAAAAAAGATAACTAATTTTAATACATGAACCTACACCTCAATAATATGCATTGAACCACCCCCTAAAATATTTAAAATAATGGATTGAGACCCCATTTTAGTCCCTAAGCTATCTAAAAATTTACTCAACTTGTATCAACTTGAATGAGTTAATGAGAAACTCCATTTTATCTTATATATTAAGATATTCCTCCAAATTAATAATGTTATCATTAAATAAATAAATAATTATAATATCCTATGATTTGATCCACTCTAACTTGTTCTTATTAATATTAACTTAAATTCTAGGTTCATACATTCTGTCAATGTGTTCTTTAGAGGCTTATGAATAAATTTCCTTTTCCAACAAATTTTTAGAGTGAAAGAGAAGAACCATTAAAGTTTCTTGATCAATTTTATCTTTAATTATACATCCCTTGACTATTTACCTTTATTGATTATCCTTAATTTTAACTATTAAAGGTGTCGACCTTGTACCCACACACCTTTGAAAACATGAATAGTATTTTCAAGTGTGTCTTTCCTTCTCTTTAACTAGTGTGAATCCATATTATCCATCATTGAATTTTCCCCTTATCAGTTATCTCTTCCTAGTAATATAAAGAAAGAGCCTCCTATTAATACTTCTTCTCTTGAATATCCTCCTCTGTATGAGAACACCTAGATGTATTTTTCAAAAGATCTATTGGATCATCCACAATATTCTATAAATAATAAACATAAATAGAGGATGGAATAGCTAGTTCATCCCTTTATTGAACTAACTTTGATTATGGATTTAACTTTGGTTTCTCATTAGATGGAAATATTTATGATACTATTTTAACAACACCTATGAAATTAGTAACCAACAATTTTGATAAAATAGATTGGTTTAAAAATTCCTTATCTAAATCGCTTTCCCTTGACCACTTACCATGGAGTTTATTATCACCCTCAATGATATTATCCTTAGCGCTAGCTGGATAGACCAATTTTTTTCTCTTTGATTCATTTCATTTAGTAGATACATAGCCTAAATGTATTCATTTATGGAAAAATAATTTTTTATTTTTTTAAAAAATCTTAAAAGAAATCTAACTTAACATTTTGAATCCAAATTTGTTCAGGAATCACTTGTGAGAAATCAACCTCAATTCAAAATATCTCCATTAAGGGTCGATGCAAACTTTGAGTACCTGCATCAATTTTAACCGTAATTATAATATTTCTAGCCTTATTAGACAAACCCTTCATCTTAGAAATATAACTTGGAGCATTGAGAGAGATACCTAGATGGGTATGAGTAATAAATGCATCCTTGGTTCCCAATATAGTGAATAACTATGAACCTTAATCCTAAAACCTAGAAAACTCCAAGTATATTGTGTCTAACATTGATATTTATCACATTCCTTATTGAACTTAATCAAGGCAGATCAAAATGGTCAATAAAAAACCTTGAGAATATAATTCTCTAAAAATCCTTCCTCAGTGAAGGAATTTATGGCTTTCCAAACTCAAATAAACTGACCAAAGAAAACCGAATACCTTCCATAGGTGAGATAAGTTATTCCTTAGTAAACACCACCTTTAGGAATCCATTAAAATAAAAATGAGGGTGTATGTAAAGGGATGAAATTTGAATAATTATTTTCAGTATCTAAGGTCATTGTATAATTATTACTTAATTCAATTTTTGTGGGTGGTTTCTGATACCTAAATAATAAGGGATTAGGGGATATGGTGGTAGTTTCATGATCCCTAGTATTTTTTTAATAGAAACCCAATCCCCCCATGAAAATAATGATCCTCTCAGTGTAGCTCTCCCTCTCAATGAAGCGGGTAATTATGCCTTGATCCTTTAATGAGATCCATGAAGAAACTGGGTAAAAATTCCACCTTCCAGATGTCTATACACAATGAAGTAGGTTAAATCTTTCTAGAATGTCATTAAAAACCTTGTGGCCAACCAAAATGATTCAAACCCATGACCTCTATAAAATCAAGCACCTGATTTACCACTGGGGTACCCGATGGTGGATCCCTAATAATATTAATTAATTATAATTATAATTATATTTATAATTATAATTATTTTGTATAGAAACACCACCCCATAAATGTATATCCCTATTTCCAATTTAGTAGACCCCTCACCATCATAATGAATCCCCTAGTATCACCTTGGTTGTTAAAGAACTAAGTAAAAACGACTCCACCTCGGTCCCTTGTTGGAGATGATAGGTAAGTCACATAGGTTGTAATTACATTCTACCAAACTATAATTGGGGGATGAACCTGTGGGCCTAACCTTATCCACCCAACCATCCATTGAGAGAGAGTGCACAAGGAGACTCAAAATCTAAGTCCTTACCATAACCCCATAGAGATATAACAAAAAATCTACACCCATGGGGGATTATTAATTATTAATTAACACTTAATCATTAATAACAAATAAATAATAATAATAAGTAATTAATAATATACAAATTATGATAAATAATTACTAATTAGTATTTAATAATCAATAATAATCACATTTCAATAAATATTAAGTATATAAATATATTATAAATACATCATATAAAATTGTTTATAAATACATAAATACATACATACATATATAAATATATAAACAAAATATATAAATATATAAATATATAAATAAAACATATAAATATATAGTTAATATATATTTTATAAATAAAATATATAAATATAAAATATAAATATGGTCATTACTATAGAACTATCTTTAAAAAGAGATGACGTTTCTTGGGGATTTTTCTTATTTTGATAAGAAAGGGCCTTTAATTATAAACTAATGCAACCAATTTTTCTTCATCCTCTATTTTGTGCACTGTGAAGTGTTGTTGAGTTGTTTCTTGGTATCAAAAAACTCCTCTAAACCTCTTACTTTTCTTCATCAAATCAATGTCAAATCCAAGGTGTTTGAAATATAATACATTTTTTATATCGATCATGATGTTTTTATCATTTTTTACATTATGAATTTCTGTGGATATATCCCTATATATATTCTAACACACATACACATATGTATATGTATATTTTCATATTAAGTGCCCATTGTAATTATTTATGTATGTTGTTTTTATTTATAACCATTTGTTAAATACGATAAAGAATGATTGAGAATATGTTTGATGTGTTTTTTGAGGTGTTTAGAGATGGATTGGATTTGATGGAAGAAGTTATGAAATTAATTGGTTAAAATCAAGAATTGTAGAAAATGGATAATTCATTCTTTTAAAGAGTCAATGGTGAGTTCATAAAAATCATTTTGACTCTTGTATGAAAATATAATAAAGATATAGAATTTTAGAAGATTAAATATTGTTTGTTTATGTGTAATAGACCAGTCATTACCATCATGCTACTTTGAAAATTTTAGGTGTTGAAGATGTCAGGAAAAGGGTTGAGGAAGGATCAATTGATTTGGAGATGAAATTTTAGTTGAGAGATGGTTTTTTAGCATGGAGGTATGTTTTTCACCTTAGAATATTGGCCTGGTTGTTGTGTAGGCCCCTGAGGGGTCAGATTTGATGGACCTATTTTTTTAGGGTGGTTTATATATGACATTAGGTTATGACATAATGTGGTTTGGATATGCATATTTTGAGGCATAGTTTAGTCCCTTGTAGTGTGGAGGCTTGAATGTCCAATTTTGATGTCCCTATTGATTTAAAGGCAAATTTAGTAGGATGCATAGATTTTTCCATATCCTCACCCCAAGGATTTAAGATCTAGGATATAATTTAAGAGTAATTTATAGTGGTTAGATTTTTTAATGAATTGTCTTGGGGTGTCATCTAACCTGACTCCAAACCTGGTCTACCACATGGGATAAAGGGCATTCTCAATCCCCACAGGCTGAAAAATAGTGGTTGAGCATCATATAACTAACCATGGGAATGATTTATCTCTTGTAAAAAGATAATAAATAAGCAAAAAAAATAAAATCAATAAACATGGAACTAGAGGTAAACATAACTCAATATCCAAACATGATACAACTAATACATAAATAAAAGTATATTGGAAATAGATAACATAATCCAGATCAAAAAATTTTGTGGGACAAATAGCCTAAAAACACTCAACTTAAAGTAAATCCCTAAACTAGCTTTAATGAGCCACTAAATGACCCATGATCACCATCCAACCATACATCCATAATAGAAGATCCAATGGAATAAAAACAAGCTAAACAAACCTATAATTGTAAAATATAAGAATTATCTAAAAGAATAATTTTTCACTACAAACTACTAAATATAGGTAGTCCCTTTCATATACATCCTAAACAAGATATTTTGAAATACAATAGAAAATAAACATTTTAAATAAGGCTTTAAAAATAAATAAAAACACAATTAAAGTGTGTTAAAGCTCATTTTCCAAGATTTTCATTAAATAAAAAAAATAACTTGGGAACACTTTCAAAATCCCCACCAATATCCCGTGAATAAAATATGATTTGAAAGTCAAACTTTATACCCATTTTATAGAAAAATATTTTATAAATACACATTCACAAAACTGAATGAGGTTTCACATTTCCATATGATTTTCCAAAACAACTTTGAAAACCAAATTTCTATAAAAAAAGAATATCTTCTGAAAATCCCATTTTCAAAACTCTCACACATAATTAGAGTTTCAAAATCAAACCATTTCCCCATTCTTTCGTGATAACACATTCCAAACTCATAATTAAAATCCGTTTGAAAAAACTTTAAATCTATGATTTCATTTTTCCTTATTTAAATACCTTTCCAAATACCTTCTAAACACTTATAAAGTAAACCACACCAAGAAGGAAGGAAGCACACAATCAGGAACTAATCTATCATGATACCCGATAAGGGAGAAAAAATGATGAGAAAATATGTATAAGAAAGTAATATAAACAACATGGGATAAAATAAAATCACAATGATATATCCCCTAAACAATCTTAAAAATGATCCTAGTGTCATAGGAATCTTTACTAGGCTCTAGTAACAAAAGAACCTAAACTAGAGACAAGGAATTTAGACTGACACTACTAAACCTATCAACATCCTAAGAACCCCCATTGGACTACCTAATTATAACATCCATGGAACACCTTATTCCATGAGATCAAGGTTGGTGTGGTCCCTATGATGCCTTCAACCAGGGGATTAATGATTGTAATGTCCATGGGAAGCCTTTTCCCACAGGGTCATATATAAAAAAGGACTGCTAGAATATGGTCTTGCTACTTATTCTACTCTAACCATCTCAAAGTAGATATGAAATTATTCCCTATTCAACTTAATTTCTCTACTAAAGTTTTCCTACATGCAGGTCACATACTATTTATCTAGTAATCCCTTAGTGAGTCAAAATTGAGGTGATCATAATAAAGAATTCCTTAACTCATCGATAAAACATTTGAAAACAACTCATGCATCACCTCCCACCCTCATAAAAGGTAGCTCCATATACATAAAAAATAAATAATATATATAAATACATCAAAGTAAAGATCCTCTCATGATATCACAAATCCAACTCAAGAATAAAAGGTTCATAAGGGGATCAAGAGGGTCTCACATCATTTATGAAAAGTCAGTTCCCATAAAAATATAAATGGGCCATATTTTTAAAACTTACTTATAATTCCAATTATTTTCATTATTTACAAATTCTTCCCCAATATACTATTGGAACCAATTTTATCAAACCCCCTGAAAGTTAAATGGGAAATATCTATTCCCTTTTAAAACCACATTTGAAAACATTCCAACCCACAATGCATTTAAAAATAAAATACACATGAGATAAAAAACCATTTTTGAAATCAACCAACTCATATGGAAATATAAAAATATTTAAAAACCTCAAACCTTTGATATCAAAATCAAACACGATTATAAAAAGGTTTCAAATATAAAACAAGGGTTAAATCACACATTTAAAAATAACACAACCCATGTTAAATATTTCAAAAAATTTCAGAACACCATAACTCTTGGTTTTAACACCATTTTAGTTTAAGAACATTTTTTTATAACATCAAGCCAGTTATCTCTACTATATTTAAAACCAAAATCATTCTTTAAAATCCAATTAAGAATTTTCAAAAAAATTTAGCATGAAATATAATTATACACCATGGGATAAAAGTATTTCAATGCACCATTTTTATCTCACATGAACTCATATAATAATAACCTTAATAATAGAAAACTTTCAAAAAAATAAGCATTTAAAGTTATATAATATAATGTGGAAAAAAATAAATACCTAACTCGATTCAACAACGATCATTCTTGAAGTTGTTTCCTAAAATAGAAAATGCAACTACAAGTCAATATATTATATATACAACCCCTACATAAGAAAATTACCATTATTTAAACCAATTACCCCCTAAAATCGGCCAATAAATAAAATAAGGTTCATGTGAGGTAATGAAATCAAGGGAGAAATAGAGAATGAAGGATAGTAAGGGGTTTAGGACTTACCATGAAGATAACCACTTGAATATAAGGTATAAATAACCAAAAATAGAGGGAAAAGGAAGATGTTTCCAAAGGGGAAGTTTCTGGTTCATTTGAGTGATAGGGGATAGAATAGGTGGTTGGAGACTTAAAAAAATATGGAAAAATAGGAAATTCACTTTTTAATGAATATGGTAAAACTACACAGTTTGGTTGTATGATTTTACAAACCATGTTCCAAACATGTTCATGGAACTACCTAACCAAATATCACCCAACACTTTTTTTCTTGGTAAGAATACAATTGGAAAAACCATGCACCAACCATGGTAAATAGCACTAAAAAACTACAGACCTAACTCATATTCTTTGTTACGTGGTTTACCAAGTTGTGTGCAAGAAATGAGCTATAACCTAGAATCACCAAAGTCAAGAATGGTTTCTCCTATGACTTGCATGGTTTGGACTTAACCACACACCACAAGTGTTGAAAAAATTTTGTAAAAAAAATGAACTAAAACACCATCTAATAAGGGATAACTATATATTTTCCTCTAAAATGTGCATGAAAACTACACACAGTTATAAAAAATTCAAAATATTCCATGTTTCAGGACATAACTCTAGTGAAACTTAAAAATTCCCTTGAAATCATGAAACCACATTAAATAAACTCTATAATGATGTAGAGGGTGCCAAAATTCTCCCCACTATGGCTCTTTATTCCCTAAAAAATTCTTATGTGTGAGTAGAGGTCAAAAGAGAACAAGTTCTTTGAAATTCCTAAGAAAATGAGAAATACTCAAATAAATGAGTAAATCCTCAAGTAAAAATGATTCAGAAAAATATCTAAATAAACAAATATAGACCATCAATCTCCACACTATTTATAAATAAACTAAAGTTGTGGAAGAACTGGTAACCTCTTACCATTGGACAAGAGAATGTCATCGAGCAACCGAGTTCCCAAAATATCCAAAGGGAATTTACTGGACTTCACCAACTGAAGCCAACCATAAGAAACCAGTTCAAAACCATAAGGTGAATGCTACTCCAAGAGACATCCTGAAGTCTCATACAATAGGATCACTAAAACCAAGGTTTCTAAAATAAATAATTAATAAAATTAAATACATCCCTTATTAAGAAAAATCATGTATCTAACCCAAGGGTCACATATAACATATAAGGGTTATAAAACCCAAAAATTATAAAATAATAACATTGTATTTGATTTAATATGAAACATGCGACATCAAACATAGATAACCCTTGAAATATATTTCTTTAAATATTTGATAGCTTTTAGAACATGCACCCCTGAGTCTAAATGAACTGTAATATGGTATACCATTATAACATAACCTTTAAATTGGAAGGTATGAATAATGATTTGTAAATTATGAAAAGTATATAGTTTATATATTTAAAAAAAATCACTGGTTATCTATTTATTAAGAATAAAATAAGAATCATTTGAAATAAAAAAGAAAGGTTTTCTGGAAACTATATTTTTTTTCTCTAAATGACGGTTTAGTTGCTCTTAGAAGAAATAATTTAAAATTAATATTTACCAATATTAGAAAATTTATTTGAAAAAATAAGATTCATTTTTTAAATTAAAATAAAAAATTTATCTTAGGTTGAATTTTTGGTATTTTTTAGAATGGTTTCATTTTTTATGTATACTAAAAAATACTGAATTTTAATTGAAAAATGCCTTTTAGTTTAAATAATTTTTAATGTTAAATTATATTTTGAATTGGTTTTAAAATATAACTAGTTAAATTTTATATAAATTAATCCAATTTAGGTTATTGGAATAATTTTCATTTTGAATTTTTATATAAAAACTTTGTAAACTTTTGAACATTTTTTCTTCAAAAACCTACTTTCTCATCACGCCTGTGAGATTAATTTTAAATTGAAATTTTCCAATTATGTGGAATGAATTTATAAAAATGGATTAAATATTTTTAATCAGAATAATTTAAATTATATAATAAGTTAAACTTAACTTTTGACCAAAATGAATAGTGAAAATAGTAAAAATTAATTACTGCTATTAAGGTGAAAATTAATTTACTAGGAGGTTAAACTATATTGATAAGTGTTAAAAATGACCTGAAAACTTTTAAAATGATAATTTAATGAAAATATTTCGACCTTATATCTTCTATTTTCGATAATGACTCATTTTAGAGGCTTGTGTCATGGCAAAAACATGGGTATGATTAAAAATTTTTAAAAAATTTAAAGTGTACCACTCACCTCACTTAAACAAGTCCACCCCCTATACTCTCTTATTAACAAATTAAAAATATTTTTTCATAAAAAACATACAAAAATAATTCAAATATTCCCTCCTCTAATCCTCTAATCCTTATTTTTGTCATAAATCCATCCTAGGAAGTCTTTTGTGAAAATATAAAGAGGATACCTAAAGAAGAGGTAATGTTCTTCAAAAAGTGCTTTTATTTTATTTATTACTCCAACTATCTCAATTATTATTAAAACATGATGATATAGTTACCTAAGTATATTAAATATAATGATATTTTTTTATGATAATGGAATAAACTACAAAAATCCCCACTTATAACAAATTGGTTATGAAATCATCATTTGTGTGTATAGCGGACTACCGCCTCGCGAACCGATGTCATTCGTTGTTCCATTACCACATATCATAGTTGTGTTTGATGATAAATATAAAGTAAATATATGATATTTATAACATAATTATACCTATGAGTCATTATACCATATATAACTTTTAAAATTTCATTCTGTAGGGGATAAGATAATGTCGCTTGTGTGTACGAAAGACTACTGTCTTGCGAAGCGATGTGATTTCTTTTTCACTAACATTTTTCAAAGAAGGTAATAAGAATAAATTTAATGAATATATATGATATAAATGAAATAAATATGATATTATTTTTATATTTATCATTCTAAAAAGACAATATATCATATTATTTATTACTTTTTTATACACTGAAAGATGATAACATCGTTCATGTATGTGTGGACTACCGAATTTACAAAGTGTTGTGACTCACTTTTCATCACCACATCACATGGATAAAATATGTAATTATATTTAAAGAAATAGTATTTTATTTATGATATAATTATTATTCTATAAATATTAAATATTACTTACCTCCTTTCAAAAATGATCGTTGAAAAATGGAAACGTTACTCATCCGTACGTATGACTTATCGTCTCCATGATCACAACATCATTAATTTTTCATAACCATATTTCATGATTGTTTTTAAAAGTAAAATTGATGTAAAAATATTATAATAATATATTGATTATTATTTTTAATATGATGGAACTATATAATTTTCACAATAAATAGATCTTTAATGACAAATCATGCATGAGAAGATGAGGCAATTAACACCTGAAACAATGAAAATAATGAAATATTATTAATGAATGGGTGATAATATATTTTAAAAGGATAATATATGATATTATAAATATTAATATGGTTATATTACAAGTTAATAACAATTTTATAACCACTATAAAGTAGGTTAAATAATGTTCAACCAAAATGAAGTGTGAAGTAAGGTATTTCATGTAAATTTCATTTCATTGAGGCATATTGTAATGTCATGCACCTAATTTATTTTATATGGTTTATATAATTCCACTTTTAATTGTTATATAATGATCAATTAATAATTTATGGCATTTTAATTTTCAATTTTAATTATTTCATCCAAGGGGATTTTACTTGAAAATTATCAAGTGGTATAAAATTTCATAACTCGATTTCTTTTCATTGGGTTATACTACTTCTTTATTATAGTTGATATTATAATATTATATATATAATTACTTTTGATTATATTTTGTGTTATTTAAAATTATTTTATGTTTATTTATAGTTGATACACATAATTGATTCATTGATTAATTCTTACTTCAATGTTATGATCATTGTAAGGGTTTATTTCATAATCTCATACTAATAGAGATAATTTATTCTTGAATTTTAGTTAAAGGAAATAATTTAACCATTATATAATAAAAAAATTTTATTTTATTTTAATCTATTCATTAATTATATTTCAAAGTAATATTACCTTTTTTACACTCTCGGGTACTTAAAATAATTGAGAAATTTACCAAAAATATGGGTTCATTTATATCTTCGGTTGAAAATACATTTTATTCCAAAATATCATTTTCTAAAAATGTTTTAATAAGCTTTTTTAAAATATTAAAATGATTTATTAAAGGAATTTCTACCATTTTATACTTTTTACAATTTTTTTGAAAGGAATCTTGTCATTTTTTGGAACAAGGCACTTTTTTAACCTTTTTACAGTTTAAAATGATTATTCTTTTTAACTTGTATAAAATGTACAAAATTACCTACCATCATGACCATTATTTTTTTGAAATTTCCTTTAAAAATTTACAAGTATATTTTTAATTTTTTTTTCTCTAAATATTCTAGAAGTTATTAGTTTTTAAAAGTGATTTTCAAAGAAAAGGATTCTCAAAATGTTTTATGTTTTAAAAAGTTATTTTAAAAAAGAAAATGATATTTTCCTTAAGAATATTTTTAAATATATTTTTATAGTATTTATATTCATCAATGATAAAAACCATTTATTATTACTCAAATGGGTATATATTGTATTTATACCATCCTTATTATTCCTCTATATGGTTTATGATCATTTTAACCATGGAAATTATTGACATTCACTTACCTGATTAATTTTTGTAGTCCTTAACTTTACCTTGAATTATTCACTTTCTTATAGACATTAAATTTCCCCTAAATATCCATATTGTTTAACATGGATATTTTTATTTCTTAAACCTTATATAATTTCTACATATGATGTTCTATGTTGAATTTTTTTTGTTTATCTGGGGAAATATTGATAAATTCACAATCCTTACTCAATATGGATATTTGATGATAATATGCATTTTTCAGGAATTAAATTGTTTTTTTATATATGAATAATGTATTGGAAGTTAAATACATGGTTGGGGAATGGTTATATATAGAACCTTATCGCATCAGTAGTATCATGAGATGAAACTGTTGGATAATCTTTATTAAATGGATTTATACCAATTGGTTTTAAACTATTTTGAGGATAGATATTGATGATAGAGTTGTCATGTTCCCAATAAATGACATCTAATAATTAATCATTTACTTTATTTATAATTTATTTATTATTATCAATGATATTTTCTCAATGATGTTATCTCTAGATGCATTTCATTCTCAGTTATTTATTAGATTACTTGTTTTTTCAATTATTTAACTTTCCATATTAATTATGCATTATCCAATTATGATAGTCATGTTATTTATTAAATGTAATGTGTTTTTAGTTTTTTACCTTTCCATATTGATAATTATCCATGATATTTACACATTGATATTATATCTGTATGCACTTCCTTCCCAATTTATTGATTACATGACATATTTTACTAGTTATTTACATTTATATATTATTTATGCTTATTGAATCATGATTGATTCCACTATACTTAACCCTTACTGAGAATTTGAGCTAACCCTTATTTTTTTATTTTCCCAAGAATCCATGAAGTGTACCATGAAAGATATGAAAGAATATTCTAGTGGGAATAATGATATTATTTAAAAAAGTTATATTGTAATTTTTATATTCAAATGTAATATGGGAATCATATATGTATCTAGTTTAATAAGAGTACAAAACTATTAGGTACTTCAGGATGAAATTCCTTATATCTTATTCCAATGTATTAAAGAAGGAACCAACTCTGGGCTATTGGGGTTGGGGTCTCTATAGTTTGCATCAGATAATGTTTAGTAAAAACCTTAGGAACTAGATTTAGTAAAACATATATGATAGATTTTAGGATAAGTATATAAGAACATCCTAAAGTTTTGTTAAGGTAGATATTATGTGGTTTTTTCTAGAAATACTTCCCTATATGGATACTACAAGTAGACATGGTTCTGGAACAGAGGTACTGAGGGGTAATAACTTTGAAAAGGTTGTACTGGGCTTGACTCGATAGTCACCTAGTGCATGACAATGAGATTTAATTCATACTTAGTTTGACACTCCCAAGGGATATACTTATGATATTTAATTTTTTTTTAAAAAAAATTAAGAAGGATTTTAATAGATGATGATAATGAATGACCTAGGTAAAACCTAAGGTGTCTTAGATTTAAAAGAATATGTCTCAAAGGAATGGGAAAATGCTTTATGTGTGCAAAACAAGGTCATAAAGTAATGATTTCACAAGGGAGAATGAAGAGCATTATGAAAGGAAATAAATATCATCAGAGGGATTCATTTATAGTTTGTTGTATCAAATGTGGAGAATATAGGAATTATTTGAGTCAATTCACTCTTCTAGAGGTTAACCCCTATACTGAGGAAGAACATATGTTGAAATAAAATAGATGAAGTATTTGTTTATTGGGATTAAAGAATTAAATTGTAGAATCATCATTACCAATGGTATTTTGGTATAAGAATTATGACACATCTAAGGGATAGATTAAATTTTAATAGCACATATATATTTATTAACTTAAGAATTATGGATACCTTCATAGGTTAAGAGTTTAAGGTTGATCATAATTTCAAATTCTTAAAAATACCCTTTTAGGTTTTATATAATGGAAGTCTACCATGATTAGGGATGTTTTGGGAGAAATTTATGGAAATATGACCCATTAGTTTAGTATATGTTTTAGTGAAAAGGTTATTAAAGGAATAATGCCTTTAAATTTTATAGAAAAAATCTTAAAGGTATTGAAAACCTTTCAGGTTAATATGATCATTAATATCATTGTAATAAAAGTAAAATAAAATTATCAAACTTTGTAAAAACAATTTGTATTGAAAAACTTAGTAAAATTTTAATTTAATGATTAATTTTATTTCATGTTTTTACATCATATTTTTGTGAAAATTATAGGAATTATGTTAATATACTTTAGAAAAAATACAACCTGCATACTAGATGACAACCCATCAGATTCAGTAAGGCCATAGGGATTACACCCATGAACAAAGGACGATATGGGTTTAGAGTCCACCACTAGCCTACATGATGTCATAGTTAATATTTCATTGTATCCAGTTAAATAATTTGAAAAATAAATTTTAATGATGACAATGTGATGTTAATTTTTAGGTTTAGAGAATAATTTATTATATTGGATAACTTGTGCTAACCATATTGGTTTTGAAAAATATTTAGGGATAGATGAAATGAATATTCACTTTTTTGTGGATATTTTGATTCATTAAAATTGAATTTTAGTGATTTAGGCATAAAAAGTTAATTTTTGGATATTAATTTCTTAAATTAAGTGATGAATTGGAAATGATTGAAGCACAACTAAAGGACAAAATTGTACTTATGAAATAAAAATATATCAAGTAAGTATAATTCCTTATATTATTAGACAATAAAATAATTACTCAAATTTAGGAAAATGATCTTGAAACAAAAAATTTATCTCATTACATACATATTTTATTAATCATATGATCTTTTAAATCATCACATATTTATGGTTTTGAGGCCCTTAACTTTCCATTGATCATTCACTTGATTGTGATCAATAACCCCAATCACTCAATATCATTTTTACACTTTTATTATATATCTTTACCTACCAACAATGTTATCCTACTTGGAAACCTTGTTATATAACCTCTGTATTCCCCTTACCCCCTTATTAATAGGATTCTTTATTAACCCTCTTACAATGTGGGTTTTGCAATAAAGGTATTTTAAAATGTCAAACCCTTAACTTCCAAAATAAATGTTAATATGTGAGGATAAAATTTATTTAAGGTGAGGAGAATGTAACACCTATAAATTATAAAATAATAACATTGTATTATATATTCTATGCGATATCAAACACTTAAATTAAAAAACCCATGAAATATATTTCTTTAAATTTTTACTAGCTTGCGGAACACGTAACCCTGAGTCTAATTGAACCATAATTTGGTATACCGCTATAACATAGACCTTAAATTGATGGTTATGAAAAGTAATAACTAAATTTT
The DNA here is from genome assembly GCA_963277665.1 of Viscum album. NCBI lineage: Eukaryota > Viridiplantae > Streptophyta > Magnoliopsida > Santalales > Viscaceae > Viscum > Viscum album. The sequence goes on from OY728120.1 coordinate 1,418,044,872, forward strand.
GAAAAGTATATAGTTTAAAAATGTAAAAACAAATTTATTTTTTATCTATAAATTAGGAAAAAATAAGAATTATTTGAAAGAAAAAAATGGTTTTATAAAAAACTATATTTTTTCTAAAAGACAGTTTAGTCACTCTTTAAGCACATAATATAAAATTAAATTTTCCACATTTAGAAAATTTATTTTATAAAATAAACTCCATTTTTTTATTTTAATAAAAAATTATCTAGGGTGAATTTTCATGATTTTTTTGAAAGGTTTCAATTTTTTTATGAATAGTTAAAAATACTAAATTTTAAATGAAAAATTATTTTTTGTTTAAATAATTTATAATGTTAAATTATATTTTTAATTGTTTTTAAAGTAAAATTATTTCAAGTATATATATAAATCTAATTTATGTCATTTTAATAATTTTTATATTGAATTTTTATATAAAAACTTTGTAAACTTTTGAACATTTTCTCTTTAAAAACCCTCTTTCTCATCGCGTCTACGAAATTAATCTTAAATTAAAATTTTCCACTTAATTGAATGAAATTTGGGAAAATTTATTCCATATTTGGAATAAAAATAATTTATATTATCTAATAAGATAAAATTAATTTTTTAATAAAATGAATATTGAAAATAATAAGAATTAACTACCACAATTAAGGTAAAAACTGATTTATCGGGGGTTAAATCGAGAATATAAGTGTTAAAAATGACCTAAAACTTTCAAAACTCACATTTTATGGACATATTTTGAGATTAAATATTATATTTTATTAAATATATAATTTTTTAGGATTTTTTCATGATAAAAAGGTGGGTATGGTTGAATATTTTCAAAACATTACAAGTGTTCCACTCACCTCACTTATAAAATGACACCCCTCTCCTCTCTTATTCACACTTTCTCAGTATTTTGGTTCATAAAATACCTGACCAAATAACTTCAAAAATTCTATAATATAATATTATAGGATATAATTTTTGCATAAATACAATATATAAAGTCTTTGGTGTGAACCTAAGGAGGACACCCAATGGAGAGGTAATGTTCATCAACGAGTGCTTTTATTTTATTTCTTCCTCCACCTCTCTCAATTATTATTAAAATGTGATAATATAATATCCTTATTATATTAACTATAATTATATATTTTAATTATAAGTAAATTAGCTACAACCATCCCCACTTCCATAAAATGGGTTATGAAATCATCATTCGTGTGCATGGTAGACTACCGCCTTGCGAACCGATGCCATTCATTTTTCTATTACCACCTCTTACAGTTGGGTATGATGATGGATACAAATTATATATATATATATATATATATATTATATTTATAACATAATTATACAACTTTAGTCATTATATAATATATACATTTTTATTTTTCATTTCGTAGGGGATACAATAACGTCGCTTGTGTGTACAACAGACTACCACCTCACGAAGCGATGCGATTCGTTTTTCACTAACATTTTACATGGAAGGTAATAAAGATAAATTTAATGAATATATGTGATATAAATGACTTAATTATGATATTCATGAAATATTTATAATTATTGAAATATAATATATCATTTTATTTCATACCTTTTCACTCACTGAAAGATGATAACATCGTTCATGTACGTGGGGACTGCCACATTCACGAAATGATGTGACTCTATTTTCATCACCAAATCACATGGATGATATATGTAATAATATTTAAAGAAATAATATATTATTTATGATATTATTATAATTCTATAAGGATAAAATATTACTCACCTTTTCTCCATAATGATCATTGAAAAATGGAAACGTTACTCATGCACATGTACGACCTACCATCTCAATGATTCTAATGTACTTAATTTTTCATAACCATATTTCATGATTGGTTTTAAATGTAAAATTAAAGTAAAAATATGATAATTATTTCCTTATTATTATTATAAATATGATATAACTATATAATATTCATAAGAATTAGAACTTTCATGACAAAACATGCATGATAAAACAAGATAGTTAACACCCGAAACAATGAAAATAATGAAATATTATTGATGAATGGGTGGTAAGATATTATAAAAGGATAATATATGATATTATAAATATTAATATGGATCTTTTAAAAGTTAATAAAAAATTTAAAACAACTATACATGTGGTTAAACCATGTCTAACCAAAAGGAAGTGTGAGGTAAAATATTTCATCTCAATTTCATATCATTGAGTCATATTTTAATGTTTTGAACATAATTTATTTTATAGGGTATATATACTTACCCTTTGACATGTTATATCATGATTAATTAATAATTCATGGTATTTTTATTTTCAATTCCAATTATTTCATCCAAGGTAATTTTACTTGAAAATTACCTGGTGGTAAAGAATTTCATAACTCAATTTCTTTTCATATGGTTATATTACTTCTTCATTGTCATTGATATTATAATATTATGTTTATAATGACTTTTTATTATATTATATTGTCTTGAAACTCATTTTATGTTTATTTATATTTTATAAACATAATTTATTCATTTATTAATTATCACTTCAACGTTATGATCATTATAAGGGTTAATTTCACAACCTCATTCTAATAAAGATTATTTATTCTTGAATTTAAGTTGAAGGAAATTATTTGAAAATTTTATAAAAAACCAATTTAATTTTATTATATTTTTTTATTAATGATATTTTTAAGTAATATTACCATTTTATCACTCTTTGGTACTTAAAATAATTGAGAAAATATTTTAATGAAAATCCGACTATATTTCTCCCTTCGATCAGAAATCTGTTTTCTTCCAAAACCATGTTTTCTAAAAATGTTCTAAAAAATGTTTCTAACCAATTAAAAATAATTAATTAAATAAATTTATACCCATTTTTTACTTTTAATTTTTTTTAAAGGAATATCATTGTTGATTTTCAAACAAGGTACTTTTATAACCTTTTTATTGTGAAAAGGAATGTTGTTTTTAACTTGTAAGGTATGTAAAAAATCACCCACCATCATGAAAATAATTTATTTGAATCTTAAATTTCAAGTTGATATGTATATTATAAATATATATTTTTCCTAATATTTTTGAAAATATTTATTTTCAAAAGTTATTTTCAATGAAAATTATTTTCAAAATGTATTATGTTTTAAAAAGTTATTTTAAAAATGAAAAGTTTATTCTCATATCAAATGTTTTTGAAGATATTTTATAGTATTTATATTAATCAATGAAAACAACCATTTATTATTACCCCAATGGGTATATATTGTATTCATACCATCCTTATTATTCAGCTATATGGTTTATGATCATTTTGACCAAGGAATGTTTTTATATTAACTTCCTTGATTAATTTTTATAGTCATTAACTTTTCCTTAAATTATTCACTTTCCAATGGACATTAAATTTAAAATAAATATCCATATTATTTACCATGGATATGTTTATTTCTTAAAATTTATATAATTTCTAAATATGATGTTCTATGTTGAAATTTATTTATTTACCACAGGAAATATTAAAAAATCCATATTACTTACTCAATATAGATATTTGATGATAAATAAATTTTTTCATGAACAAAATAAATTATTCAATATATGAGGAATTATTTGGACATGTAAGACACATGTGGGGATCTATTATTGATATCCCCTTGATGCATTGGTTGTATCATGAGATGAAACAATTGGATGACCTTAGTTAAATGGGTTTCTACCCATTAGTTTTATACTATGTTGAGGATATATGTTGATGGTATGGGTATCATGTGTGTGAGACACAAAATCCAATAATTAAGAATTTCCTTTATTTATAATTTATTTATTGTTTTCCATGATACTTAAAAAATTATATCATCTCCAGATTCATTTTATTATCAATTATTGATTAGATGAAATGTGATTTTAATTATTAACCTTTCCATATTGATTATTCCATATCTAGTTATAATAGTAATGTTAATGATTAATGGTATGTGTTTTTAGTTATTTACTTTTCCATATTAATAAATATCCATGAGATTTATGCATTGATATTATCCTTGGATGAAATTCCTTCTTAGTTTATTGATTACATGGCATGTTTGATCAGTTATTTACCTTACTATATTGTTTATTTTTATTGACTCATGATAAATTCCATTATACTTAACCCTTACAAAGAATTTTAGGTCACCCTTATTTTTTTTAATTTCCTAGGAATCCATAAAGTGTACTATGAATGATATTCAAGAATATGCTAGATGGAATAATTATATTATAGAAAAAAATCATATTGTTATTTTTGTATTCAAATGTATTATAAGAACCATGTATTTATTTAGTTTACCAAGACAATTAAACTACATGGTTCTTGATGATGTGATTTCTTATATATTATGATAATAAATTAAAGTAGACACTAGATATAGACTACTAGGGTTGGGGTTTATATAAGGGTTTTTAGATTTAACTCCCTAAAATATCATCCCATTATAGTTCTAATGGAAAAAATACTGGTAGAATCCATAGTCCTTACGAAAACAAAATTACACCCCCAAATATTCATATATTCACCATAGGTTCTTTTCATTTATAAAGAAATAAAAAAAAAACCAACCCACAGTCTATACCATAGAAGGGAAAAAAATAAAAATAAACAAGCAACGAGAAATGGACAATGCTTAAAAGAAACACTAACCATAATGAGAAACCAAATAAGAACCTAAGAAAACACTGGGCCAAGGATTAATCATGCCAAAAATACTATAAACTCAATGATAAAAAATTCCAAAATGATTTTTTACCCACAAGAGACACAACCAAAAACTTGAATGTTACATCAGAAAATGGACACTCACCCATCAATCCAAAAACATCCCCAAGAATAACTAGGGAAATATTCTTAACCCAATCTCACACTAGATTCTATAAGAAAAATTGATACTCGCTAATCCAATAATCAAACCAAGGTTCATGGGTATAAAGAAACAAGACCAACAATATCTAAAGGATTCACCAAAGAAGAACTACGTTAGGTAAATCTAAATCATATAACTATGAAAAGGAAACCACACATGCCTATCTATTTGGAGCCTGGGTAGTGTTAAAGAAAAAGGAGGAAGAACCCATAAGATATATAGTATAATTCAACACTATAACTTTCTGGGAGGATTTAGTTAAAAAACACAATAAATTGACCCCCATATGATCATGTCATTAAAATCCCATTTTGAATACCATGGAACCATTAAAATTAGGCCTTATTTCATTCAAAACTAAATAAAAACCATTTTATAATTCAAGACTCAGTCCCTTAATTGAATTGGTTAATTCTAAAATATTAATATAACTGATTTCACAACAAAAAAAATATTTTTTTAAAACTAAAATGTCATTCCTAGTTTCAAATTGAAACACACATTTTCTATTTGAAATAGTTTTAAAATCACTTACCCTTTTGAAATACTCTCTCTAAGGGTAAAATACAAATTTCAAAAACACTGGTTTCACTTAAAATAGGAAACCCATATTTTAAAACACCATGTGCACTTTATTAAAAAAATAAATCACATGTATAAAATTTTTCCAAATAACAAAATTAAATAATCAGTTTAATTTGTTTTAGGAAATTGAGTTCTCTTTACAAAAAATCTCTATAGACATGTTTTAAAACTGTATATATATATATATATATATATATATTATCTATTAAAATCCATTTTTCACACACACAAATCAATTTCACATCACATCAAAATTTTATAAATAGATTTATAACTCAATCCTCAACCAAAACTAAATCCAAATATGTAAACATATCAAAAGACCAATAATAAATCTTTTCCCATTTCCCTAATACACACTAGGAAATATAAGGGCCAAGTGGTCTAAATGAAAAAATCAATCAGGATGTAAAACTATGCTCTACATGGTCACATGGTTGAAAACCACATTCCAATCATTAATTGGTCCCTATAACATATTAGGCATCAAGAATTTGGTTCTATAATGGTTTATCAGGCCCTATGAACCAACGACACATCCTGAATTACTTCTTCATCACCATCCCAAAACTTCACATATAACCCCCAAGGAAAATCAAGACATGGAATCATATATCAAGGACCAATTTCATGGAATCAAAACACAATCCAAAAATTCCATTAAATAGAAAACCAAAATAAAAGGATAAATCCCAACTAACCATGGAAATTTGAGGCTCACGGAGAGAAAGATATTATGATACCCTCCCCGCACATACCTCCTAATTTCTGATAACCTTATATACAAACTAACAATACTCTAAATAAAAAGAGGGTGTTATAAAAACTAATTCCCACTGAGAACCTCGTCTAAAACCAATTTATAATGAACCATACTGGGGTTTCATCTGACCTAGCTTTTGAACCGATCCAACACATGTCTCGAAGAGAATTATCGATATCCATGGGCTGAAAAATAGTGTCTGGTTATCACAAAAGTAACATTGGGAATGATTTATACCTTATACATAGATAATAAATAAGTAACATAAATAAAATAAATAAACATGCAAGTAGAGATAAATATAACTCAACATCCAAACATGATACAACTGATACATAAATATAAGTACAATGGAAATAGATACACATAACTCAAATCATAAAATAAAATGGGCCAAATATCCTAAACAAACTCAACTAAAATTAAATCCCTAGACTAGATTTAATGATTCACCTCATTACCCATGGTTACCATCTAACCATACATCCATCTCAGAAGATATAAATGAATAAAAACAAGATATAAAAACCAGAACCTATAAAATAAAAGCATGTGCTAAAATCATAGTAGGTGACCATATACCACTAATTATAGTTAGTTTCTTTCATATAAATATTAAACATTCTAGTTTTAAATTCAAAATTTTTTTTTCCCATAAGCCTTTAAAAAGAAACAGTAATACATTGAAAGTGTTTTAAAACTCATTTTTTCTAGGATTTTAATTAAATGAAAACAATAATATGGGAACAATTTTAAAACCCCCACCAATATCCCTTGTCAAAAAAACCATTTCAAAGTCCCACTTTAAGAACATTTTATAAACATATATTTTAGAAATAAACATTTCCAAAACTCAAAGAGGTTCTAAATTTCCATACAGTTTTCAAAAAAAAAAACCATGAAAACTAAATTTCAATAAAACTAGGGACATCAACTTAAAAAACCACTTTCAAACTCTCTATCTCTCTCTCACACACACACTTAGAGTTTAAATAATAGACTACTTAACTATTCTTTCTTGATAACAATTTTAAAAATCATTATTAAAAAAAGTTGAAAACACTTTAAAAACATTATTTTCTTTTTTATTTCTTCAAAATAATTTCAAAATACCTTTTAAAATTTTTTAAAAAGTAAACCACACCAAGAAGGAAGGAGGAACACAGTTAGGCACTAATAAGTCAAGTCACACAAGAAGGGAGAATAAATTACAAGAAAATATGTTCCAAACTATAGTATAAAAAATAGGGGATAAAATTTAAGCACAAAGATAAATACCTTAAACGTTTCTAAAAATAATATTAGTGTCATAGGAATTTTCAATAGGATATAGTAATAAAAGGGCTTGAACTAGAAAAAATGAACCTAGTCCAACACTACAGAACCTTTCAATATCCCTATAAGCCCCATTGGACTACACAAAGATATCATACTTGGAACTCATTCCTCCATGGGATCAAAAATAGTTCTGTATCTGGGATTCATTTTACCATGAGTTCAACAATGTTAATTTCCCTAGGACACCTTTGACCATGGGATCATATATCAAAAGAGACTTCTAGTATATGGGCCTACTAATCCTTTTGATCTAACCATATTAGAGTAGCCATGAAACACTTCCCTAGTCAACCTACTATCTGTATTAGGGTTTTCTACACAAAGGTCACATACTATCTACTGAGGACTCCCATGATGAGTCAAAATGGAGGTGATCACAATAAAACAATCCTTAACTCAGGGATAAAAGATTTGAAAATAACTCATGCATCACCTCCCACCCTTATAAAAATAAACACCATTTACATCAATATATATATATATATATATATATATATATATATATATAAATGAATCAAAGTAAACTCCCCCTCATAGGATCACAAGCCACCTCAGGGATACACGGTTTATAAGGAGATCTAGTGTTTCTCTAATTATTTATGAAAACTTATTTTCCATAAAAATACAAACATGACATATTTTTAAAACTAAATTGGAATTACAATCATTTTAATCATTTACAAAAGGTTCCCTAGTCAACTATTGGTACCGATTTTATCAAACCTATTTAAAATATAATGGGAAATCACTCCTCCCTTTTAAATACAAGGGTTTCAAATAGTACACAAGGTTTAACTTACCCATTTAAAAATCACAAAAACCAGTTTAACCATTTTATTTTATTTTTCAAAACATTTAATCTCTTAGTTTGAAATCCATTTTAATTGAAGAAAACTTTTTAAAACATAAATATGGTGCTCTCCACCACCTTTAAAACCAAAATCATTATTTAAAATCCAATTGGGAATTTTTAAAATCACTTGGCCTAAAATCCTCTTACATGAAAAGGGATAAAACCATTTGTAAAGAACCATTTGTCCCACATGGGAACTCACATAGACATAAACTTAATAAGGGAACACTTTCAAAACAAAAATCATTTAAAGTCATGTAATATAAAGTTACCACAAAGAAATATCTACCCTAGTTTAATGGAGATCAAGCCAGAAGTTATTTCCTATGATTGTTAACACACCACAAGCCAAAAAATACCCTCAAAATTTACTACATGATAAAATAACTTTTATTAGAACCAATTACCACCCTAAAATTAGAGACAAAAGAAAATAGGTTTCGTGAGAGGCAAATAAATCAAGGGAGAATGAGATAATTTTGGAGAGTTGGTGGTTTAGAAGGGATTAAAAAGAAGAGAACCACTTGAATCCAAGGTAGAAATCATAATAAATAGAGGTTAGATGGAGGAGAAACCCAAAGGAGGTGCACCCAGTCAGTTTGAGTGAGAGGGGGAGAGAATAAGGGGCTGGTGTATTAATAATAGAGGGGAAAAATAGAAAATTCACTTTTTAATGAATCTAGTAAGGCCTTATGGGTTACCAACCCATTCACTAAATGTTTTTAGGGAACTACCTATTGAAAATTAAACCCCATAGTTTTCTCATAGGTTATGCATAGTTATAAAAATTGTTCTCCAACCATGAAAAATGAAAATGAAAAACTAAATACCTAGCTTACGTTATTTATGACATTATTTACTAAATTATTTAGAATTTGTGTTTTGTAACCCAAAATCACTAAAGACTCATATAGTTTCTCTTAGGGCTCTCATGATTTGTATATGACCACAATCTATCCATACTAGAAAATTTTGCACAGAAAAAAAATGAACTGAAAAACTAGATAATAAGGTATATATGCACAATTTCATCTAAACCATGCATGCGAACCATGCATAGTAAGAAAAACTCCAAAATTTTCCAAGTTTCAAGATAAGAATCTTGGGAAACTTAAAAAAATCCCAAAACAATGAATCCATATGAAATAAAATCTACAATGACCCAGAGGGTATCATAATTTTACCTAGGCTTATTTTAGAATGGATTATCATTTCATGATATATTTTTTCTAGAAATCCTATGTATTATGGTGTGATCTAAGGTATTGTGCTTTGAAATTTTGTTTTCTAGACCAAATATAAAATTGTAAGTCCCTTCGATATAAAATTTATTTCTTATATTTCCCTCAACTCTTTGGTGGATATAGGGTATTTTTGGGAGTCTTTTCAAGGACCTTAACAGTGGTGTTGATCCTTTTATTTTGGAGGTTGATTCCTTGTGATCCAAGTTGAGTTTGTTCCTTGTTCTGTTTTTCTCTTTTTATTATTCCATCATAGAGGGGATGTGAATTGGGTTTGGTTTGGTTTTTATGGGGTTAAATATGGTTTATATTTTTTTGAGGTTCTTATCACATATTTAAAATCATGAGTCCATCATCATCTTCTCCTTTATTGTGTAGTATATTACAAGGAACTGAATGAGTTAAGGGATTTCTAAACTCGTCATCTATCTTCTATAATAATATTTTTGGTTTACTTATTGTTAAAACTTCCAAATATGTCATTTCATTCTTCTTCTATATTTATTGGTGTGGTTATTCATGGTTTCTGTGGAGTGGGAAGAATGTATGGGAAATACTATCTCTAAATAAGAATAGATATAGAAAAAGACGATAAATTGGTCATGATGTAATTGAATAGGGAAAGGGGGTTTCATCTAATTTATGGTTTCCCTTCTATTTTCTACGTGTTAGTAAGTATTGGTTGATAATTTTTACTATGGATTTATTATTATTATTATTATTATTAAAACCCTTATCATCCGTATAATCAAATAATTACTTAAAGATGGTAATAGAAAAATTGTTGTTGAAATATGGAATCCATGAAGCCACCACTACAAATGACTATTATGCTTGATGTTGTGCTTGTTGCAATTTGGGGTGAAACTTATTGAGTTAAGAAGATTATGGGAAAGTGTGTTATGATGTGTCATGTTTTTTGTATGTTCCCTTAAAATTAATAAAAATTTTATAAGTAAAATATGTTAAAGGGAATAGGGATGAAAATGAGAAAGTAACATGTTAAAAGTATAATGAGAATTGGAAAATGTATTATTAAAAAGTTAGTTAAATACATGTGATAATGAACCTGAAATGAGGGTATGGGGAGGAAGATTTTGATGTAATGATGGTTTGGTTTTGAGGTCATAATGGCTGGATTAATATAAGATGTGTGTTGTAATAATCTATTAAAGAGTGAAATGAATTAAAATTAGTTGGCCAGATGAATATATTAATAGGTAGTAGGATTTTAATAAATTTATAAAAAACCATTAATGATTAAAATTTATAACCATGGATGAAATAAACATTATAAAAGATAAATTAATGGATCAAATTGAGTAGTGGATTGATGAATTGGTTAGTATGGGTGAATGAATATCATAATAAAATTAATGAGTCTGGTAAATATTAATTGATGGTAATAATAATGATGTGGAAATGATAAGTTTTTTCATGGGTAGGTTCTTCTCTTAAGGATGGTTGTGATATTGATAATGGTATTTTTTTTGTGAAATGTTTTGTTTTAATGTGTGGTTTTTATATTTTTTTGATAAAATCATTAAATTGGTTGTGGTAAAACAATATAGAAAATTGGGGATGATGTAGTGGAACCTTATGGTGTATGATGGATTGAGGTAGTTATGATCATACTAATATAGTAAGTGGTGTACTATAAGACCCTAAAAGGACTTTATGTGGAGTTATATGATGTATTAGTAGTCCTAGTAGGGTATTGATGTGATGTGGTGATGTGAAAATGTACAATGGGGGTTATTCATGGTGGGGGGTGGGTGGGTGGGTATGAGGTTGATGTAATACATGTTCATGATACCTTAATATGATGATAAATATATGGATATAAAATTATGGGGGTGGGGGGAACACACATAGAATGGGGGAGGGAATGAGGTTTATTCCCTTCATTTTGATGCTACCATACCGCTGTGTGGTTGAAAAGGTAGATATTTGGTGATATGGTTGTGGTTATGTAGTGATGTTATTACAATCATGTGGTGATGAAGTTGTGGTTTTATGGTGTATATATATGGAATATGTGGTATTTGGATATATTGTAGTGCACATTGAGGAATGGGTGATGGTTTGTAATATTTTATTGATATTGTTAAATTCTAGAATCCCTAATCAGTTGTTGATGGGAGTTCATTCTAGATTGTGATTGGTTTGAGTTGGAAAAGGCCATGAACTGAAATATAAGAATGTGGTGAATAAATGTGTATTTTTATTATTGATTTTGATGATAGTTTTGGAATTTATGATATTTATTAGTATTGGTAAAGGGAGTGGTTTGGGTTGTTGGTTGAAGAAACTATTGAGGATGTTGCAGGAAGAGGAGTAAATAGTGATAATGAGGTGGGATGTGGAATTAATTGATTATACCCTAATGATTATTCATACTTATATTTGTGATTATGATATATTTGGTTAATATTACTCTTTTTTAATCTTATATATTAATTCTACATATATTTTGATTTATTTAAGAAGGATGATCCTACTATGTACTCCCAATTTCTCACCCACAAATAGTTTTCTAAATTTTTATAGAGTAGAATGAAATAGATTTAGAGTTTTTGTTTAGGTATCTAGGATAGAGTGGTAGATGTCTTGGAGTTTTAGATATCCTCTTATATACATTTTAATGATTTTATATATCTAGAATATAAGTATCATTCAGATTGTGGGAATTTATCTTATGGAAATTGAAATTATTTAGTGCTTATTGGTGATTTCTTTATTACTCTTAGGTTTTTATTAGGTTAATTACTCCCATATAAATGTTTCATACCCTAAGTTCTAGTATCAAAATTGGGGCCTATTATAGGTTGTCCTCTAGGGTCAATTTTTCCTTAATTTCATGCCTATAATGGGTTTTTTACGGGGGAAGGTTGTGACAATGTGGTATTAAATATTTTGGTTGAGAGTTAAGGTGAAGTTTTTAGTTAAGTACAAGTTAGGATTACATGGTATTTATAGGGAAGAGGTAAATCTCAAGCCTGACATGTGATGTAGACCAAGGATACTGGCTAAAAAATAACCATAAGTACTTTGAAAACCTACAAAAATGTTTAGGTGAAAGTGTTGGTGTTTCATGGTAGAAATCACTGGGAGGTATAATAATCATTTTCATTAGCTGCATTTTTATTTTCATTCTAGATCCTATGTGAATTGCTACGATTATACTACCATGATGGAGTCATATATTATTTATACTTTTCTAGCTTAATTGATGACATAACCAAAATGGGAAGAGTAAAATAGTGGTTAATTGGAATATAATATTTAACTAAAACCCTATTGAAACTTGGATATGTTTTCTACATGTTTTCTAAAAACTAATTCCTCTTAAATTGATTTTCATTTTCATTATTAAAGCACCTAAGATGTTTATATGTTCCTATTATATTTATAATTGTTAGTAAAGAATTCTAATATTTTTCTTATTATATGTAATTGTTGATTTTTTTGAGATCCTTTATAAATTTATTCTTTTTTAGTGTGTTCTATATTAATAGGTTGAAATGAATTATTTTGGGACATTATAAGAAGAATTATCATTTTTTTCAAGATGTTATTCCATATGTTACCTTCTACCTATGATGTAATTTGTGCTTGTTTTAGGGAATTATTGCAAGAATTTATTTTTTCCATTTATTTCTAAAATTATTTGGAAGATAAAAATCATTCTTAATTAAAAATTGTTAAGATTTTAAAGCATATATATGAATTAACTTGTATCTTATTTTCAAGGATGGATAAAGTTTTTTAATATTAGAATATTTATGTGTTATTTGTTAAATCATGAATTCCATACCATGTGTAGTTGTTCACTTATAGATAAGTATATGTAAGGAAAATATGGGGATTATTATTCTTTTGAATCTTGTCTAAAGAAAAATAATATCTGTGTGTTTTTTATGAAACCAATAGTGCATATTTTCCAAATCATGTAGTGTGATGAACATTTTTCATTTGAATAAGGAAGTTTAATTCATGTCACCATTTTTTAAATATGGAATCATATTTCCATGGTGCTAGAGTGTTTAAAGAATTTTTAGTTTAAGAATTTAATGGACAATGCATGTGGATAAATCATCTGTTGATTTTCATTAAAAATTTGAAATCAAGTCTAAGTGACATTTTTGAAGTGAAAATAATGTTGGTTTCCTTTTAATATAAATTGATTATAGGATAAGATGTTATATTTTATGATTTATTTCCTTGAGGTGTTTATTTTTTTCCTGAAAATATATTTACCGAATATTAAAGTTTTATATTATAAAGGTAGGATAACATGTGACGTGTTTATATAATAATTTTTTCTAAATAGTTCTATACTTTTTGATTTAAAATTAGTATGAAGTGGTTGTTTATTATTATGTTTCAAATTTCTTTGATTATTCTATTTTCGTCATTATATTTTTGGAACCACATTTTTCAAAATGGAAATCACTTAATTTTGGAAATGAAAATATTTTTTGTAAATATGAAATTATGTGATGATGTTAATTTTTTACACACTAAATTATTATAAAAATAATTATGAAATAGTTATTTATTGTTATTATTTATTGTTGGAATTACAATGTATAACTATATTGTCTAGAATATGGTTAATGTAGTTTTAGTGATGGGTTATTGTGGGTGGTTTTGGAATTATAATATTTTAGGAAGTGAGGGATTTGGCTAGTTTCCTGAGGGAATATTATGATTTTTAATTGTTGATGGGGTAGTGGTGGTATGTTTGTTTGTGTGGGATATAGAATTGTTGTGTGGATATAGTGTTGGATGGGTTATGGTGTAGTTTGGAAATGATGTCATGGTTAGTTATGTTTAAGGGAAATTATCTAGTGGATATTGTGATCTGGTTTAAGTAATGATGTGTGCTAACTATTGTGGTTGGTTATCCATGGATGGAATGAGATGATATGGGTGATGCGATAGAGGTGGTTGGTATGATGTTGTGTTTGATGGGAAGTATAATGGAAACTTTGATGTGTTTTCCACGAAATGTTGTTATTCTCTTGATATTTATGTACTTTTATGGTTTATTTATAGAAAAAGTTGTTGTTTGGTTGCCATTTATCCCATTGAGATTCTATCAAAATGTTGGGTGTGGAAAGAAGGAAGAATCTTGGGATAGAGAATTGCTGAAATTTCAGTTGAAGGGGGTACCGAAGTTCTTTAGTAGAGCATATATCCCTGATGCTAAGGATCTATTAGAAGTGGTTTAAGTTTCATTTGGGTTATTGAACACTTCATATGGATTTCTAGTTTCATTTTCAATTGTACTATTCCATAAAGTATCTATGATATGGTGGGAGATGAACTATGGTGACTCGAAAGAGATTTCTTGGGAGAAATTTATTAAACCATTAAAAAGTGATTTATTTTTTTGATTATTGATATGTGATTGTATAAAGAATATTCAAGATATTCAGTATAGGGGTGATAGTGTTTCTTTCTTTAAGATATATTTTATAGATATGATTTGTTGTGTTTTGTGTTTCCTCCGTGATGAGAAAGAATAATTGCATCATTTTGAGTCTTCCTTGAGGATGGAGATTTAGTGTCCTTCCATTCCTTTTCAGTTGATATCTTGGGAAGCGGTGGGGGATTATGTATAGATCATGAATAAGAGTTCATCTAATATGGAGGGTTCTATTAAGGCCCCCTTCTGAGTGGTTAAGAAGGTTAAGATGAATGCTATGAGTTTTGGGGTTTGGAGTTTATAAAATAGGAGTGGGAAGATATCTTCTAAGGTAAGATCACAAATTAGTTCTATGGGGTTGAGTAGATCAAGGTGTATGATTTCCTTAAAGATAATTTGTTTCTAATGTAATGTTATGGGGAAATTTCTGATTAATTCCCCAAGATTTAGCATGTTTCTCAGTCTTTAGTGAAGAATTTGATGTGGGGATATTTTGAGTGAATATAATCCTTTTACTCAAAGACTTTTAGTGTATTTTGAAATCATTTTAAATTAATCAATATTTAAAAGTTAATTATTGTTCTTTCTTACAAATAATTGGAGTTTTTTTCTTTTATAAGGTTTTAAAATGGTTTGAGAAGTTTTTATCAATGTGTAACTATTTAAAATCATGGTTGAGGTAAAATAAGTATTAGTTTTGGAATGGATTGTGATACGAGGTGGTCAGTTCTATATTGGGATCTAATGGTAATTGTGATCATGTTTGATAGTTATCTCCTATTGTTTTAGGGATTATAGGATGTTGTTGTTGTTGGATGAATTTTATATCATCCCGTGCTGAGGGTGTTAGTAGTAGATTTGTTCTATTTTAGAGGTATCTCTGGAGGGAGTGTTTTAGGATTTGGTGGTGGATAATTCCTTTCAGGGTTGGTTTTAATTCTTATATATAAGAATCATTTGATAGGTATCTTATGTAATGGATCAGATCATCCTGACCTATTACTTTGTGCGCTTTGGGTGTTGGAGATGTAAAGAGGAGGTTTGAGGAAGGATCATTAGAGTTAGAGTAGAAATTTTAACTGGAAGATGATTTTGTGTCATGGAGGCATTTGTTTCACTGTATAAGTTTTGTATAGAGTTTTGGTTTTAGTTTAGTAATGGTGGTTGTAGTATAGTTCTACGAAGGTTCATATTTGATGGAATTTTTGTTTTGAGGGTGTTAACATTGTGGCCTTAGATTGTAGTGTATTTTGGTTTATATATGCATATTTTGTGGAATAACTGAGTCCTTTATGGAATGGAGGCTTTAATGGCCAGTTTTGATGTCCTTTTTGACTTGGGGGTATCTGAAACATGATGCATAGGTTAAGTTTCCACCTCACATTGGGGATGTAGGATCTGGGATGGAATTGCAGCATAATTTTTAGAGGTTGGTTTGACTAGGATTATTACAATGTGGCCTATCATTATTCATCATAGTTTTGTAGAAACCTTATGTATTTCAATGTGATCTACGGTATTATTCTATAACCTTATATTTTCTAGATCAGGTATAAAATTGAAAGACCCTTTTATTTTCATTCTATTTATTCTATTTCCATAAACTCTTAGGAAACTTCAGGGAGTTTCTAGGAGTCCTTTAATCACAATTCTCTATTGTACTAATACTCATACTTAGGATAATTATTCCTTTCAATACGAGTTTAATTTATTTCTATTTATATTCTTCATCTCCTTTTTATTCTAAAATTGAGAAGATGTTTAGTAGGTTATCTTTGATTTTGATGGGGGATTTATTTGATTTAGTTTTTTTGAGGTTCCTCCCATGTGGTTCAGTTCTTTAAGCCAACATATTCCTCTTCTCATTTCTTATGTAGTGTAATTTTAATTGTCGATTGAGGTAGGGTATTTCTAAACTCATCTTCTATCTTTTGGAATAATTTTCTTAGATTCTTATTGTGATCCATTCCAAACATGTTATCATGTTATTATTTTATATATATTGATGTGGTTATTCATGGTTTCAAGAGAGATGGAATAAAATATGGGAAATACATTCTTTAAGTAAGAATGTAAGTTAGAAAAGATGTTAAACATGTCAAGAGGGAATTGAATGGGGGAAAGAGAGTTTTATGTACTTTATGGTTTTCATGATATTTTATATGTACCAATTATTATTTTTTGATGCCTTATAGTATTGATTTATTTTTATTTTTACCATTGAAAAACCTTATCACTCATATAATTTGATAATTACTTAAATACAATAATAGAAAAAGGTGGTGTTGAAATATGGAATCTGTAAAGCCACCATTGTTCATAAATTTTATGCTTGATATTGCGTCAATTGTGATTTGGGGTGAACCTTTTCAAGTTAAGATAACATTGGGAAAGTGGGTGAAAATGTTTCATATTTTTTTATTCCTTCCCTTGAATGTAATAAACTAGTTCACGAGTTAAAGATGACAATGAGAGTGGGGATGCAATTGTGAAAGTAATGGGTTAAAATTAAGCTGGAAATTGGGAAATATATTATTAAAAAGTTAGTTATAATGTGATAAAAAATTTAAATGAGTGTCTATAGAAGATGAATAGGATGTGGTGATAGATGGTTGTGAGATGATAATGGTCAAAATAAATAAATAAGTGTGTTGTAATAATCTTTTAATGGGTGGAATGAATAAAATTTTATTGGCATGATAAATATGCTATGGGGTTTTGGGCTATTGATAAATTACTAAAGAAACATTTATGATTGAATTTTATAACCATGTATAAAATAAATGTGATAAAATATAAATCAATGGCTCATAATGAGGGGTGGATTGATGAATGTGTTATTATGGGTGAATGAATGTCTTAATAAATTTAATGAGGCTAGTAAAAGGTAAATAGTGGGAATGTGAATGATGTGGAAATAATAAGTTACTACATGGGTGGTTTAATTTCTTAAGTATGGTTGTGATTTTGATAATGATATTTTACTATGAAACATGTTGCTTTATAGTGTTAATTCCATGTTTTTTTGATGAAATTATGGAAGTGATTGTGGGGAAATAATGTGAAAAAGGGGTATGATAGGGTGTATCCTTATAAGCTATGATGTCTAAAGGTAGGTATAATTATACTAACCAAGTATGTGGTGTAATGAAAGACCCTATAGGTTATTGTATAGGAGTTAAATGATTTACTGGAAGACCATGTGTGGTATTGTGTTACCCTACCGATGTGTGGTTATAAAGGAGAATATGTGGTGATACATTTGTGGTGATGTGGTTGTGGTTATGTGGTGATGTGGTGATGTGGTTTCAATTATTTGGTGTCTATGTCTAGAATATTTTCATATGTGGATATGTTGTGGTGGATAGTGTATAAAGAGTAATGCTTCATAATATGTTACTGATGATGTTTAGTGAGTAGTTGATTATGGGAGTTCCTACCAGATTGATACCGGTTTGAGTTGGAACAGACCATAAACTTATAGGTATGATCATGGTAAATATATGAGCCTTTTTATTGTTAATTTTAATGATACTTTGGGAATTTATGATATTTATTGGAATTGTTCATGGTAATGGTCTGGGTTGTTGGTTGTGTAAACAATTAAGGTTGTAGTGGGAAGTGGAGGAAATAGTTATAATGAGGTGGGATGTGTAATTCATTGATTATACCCTATATGTTTATCCATACTTATATTTGATATTGTGATTTATTTTATTGACATAATTATTTCTTAATCTTGTGTATATATTTAAAATTAGTGTTTATTTGTTCTAGAAGGATGATCCTTATGAGTAGTCCAAAGTGCTCACCCCTTCATAACTTTCTAAGTGTATACAGGGTGGATAGATGGAGATTCATAGATGCAGTTTGGGTTTCCAAAATAGATTGTTGGATGGAATGGAGTTTAAAATATACTATTGCATATATTTTCATGATGTTATATATCTAACATATAAGTATCATTTGGGTTGTGGGAATTTATGTTGTGGAAATAGAAATTATTTAGTTTTGATTAGCAGTTACTTTATTATTTATGAGTTTTTATGAGGTTAATTCCTCCAGTATACATGTATCATACTATTAGTACTAGTCGCCAATGTGGGTTCTATTAGAGGTGGACCTTGGGGGTCAGTTACGACTTTATTATAGTCCCAATATGGATCTCAGTGGGGGTGGGTTGTGATAGTATGAGTCATCTAAAATCATGTAAGAGTCATTAAGAATATATATAAGAATATTTATAGTCTCTATAAGCACCATTCCATCTATGTAAGAATCATCTGGATTATCATAAGAATCATTATTGTAATGACACGATCATTTATGAATAAAATTACCTTTCTTTTAATTCCTTATAGCACATGCACTTATTATTATTATTATTGGGTTTAAAGGACCATTAAGTATCATTACCACTGATAATATAGTCGTTGAATAGTGATCACACGACTGATATAAATATAAGGTTAAAAAAAGAATCATTTCGACACAAACAAAAGAGAGGATGACCTCATATAGTAGAATCAAGCCATACACAGATCCTTTTTAAGAGATTGGAAATGAGGTAGCTTCAATGGGAGTATCTCATGACCAATCCCAATCCGAACTTCAACACATTAATATTGAACAAAATCGCCTATAGGAGAAGTTCAAGTTAATAGAGATTACCACCTGGGCGATGTTATCTGAGTCGGCCCAAGAGTCTATCACCGTCACACACCTTACCCTAAGGTATTATGTGGGTATTATAAGGGGTTATGTAATAAGTTATTAGATACTTATTGTGTAATCCTTTTTTATAAATAAAAGTCTTATTCCATCAATTCCTTTATGTGAATATTCTTTCTTAAAAAAATGATGAATTTGATAAATTTATTTTCTAGGTAAAAATGGAACTTTTGAGAAATATATATATATATATATATTAAAATAAGGTTTTAATTAATAATATTATAAAAAAATTCTTATAAATGATTATTATATCAGTTCCTTACTTGTAAATTATTAGGTAATCAGTTTGATAAGAGTTAAATTTTTTATACGATAAAACAGAAAGTGTATTTTTAAAGAATTTATTTTGAGGAATTAATGATTTTTTTGAAATAATTAATATTTTAATAAAATATTATTATCAAATTAATTTTA
This sequence comes from Viscum album, assembly GCA_963277665.1. NCBI lineage: Eukaryota > Viridiplantae > Streptophyta > Magnoliopsida > Santalales > Viscaceae > Viscum > Viscum album. The sequence goes on from OY728120.1 coordinate 1,418,065,144, forward strand.
TTAATAATAAATGAGTATATATTTTTTATGAAGTCAAATGTAATTTTTATTAAGATTTAAAAACTATTTTTGTCAAAACCCGTGAATTTTTAATAAATGTAAGTTTCCATTTTAAAAGTGAAAATTTACATATTTAGAAAATTATTTAGATAAAATGAATATTATTTTTGGAATCAGTATGTCTAAATTAAGCAATAGTGAATTTCTCATTATTTTCTGAGACAGTCGAATTTTTGGGTAAAAATTAAATACCATATAAATAAAATATGTGTTTTATGAAATAATAATGACCAAAAAATGATGTAATAAATACTATAATGGGTATTCTAGTACCAATATATGTTTTTAAATTAAAATAATGTGATTTTATATTTGTTTTACTTATTTTATAAATCCTTAGTGAATCTTCCAAAATGTATAATATACTATAGGATTTTAAATTCATTTCTTTAATAATGTTACGCACCTCAACATAATCAAGGCTAATATTTTAATATGTTTGGACGTTAGTCATATAAAATAATTTTTTCTACTCCACCTTGTAAAAAACCATTGGAAAAAACCATGGGAAGTTTTGTGGTTTTGAATATTTAATTATATAGATTCCAAAACCTAAGTTTGTGAAATATTAAAGAATTACCCTCCCATTTCCTATATAAACCCACCAAATTTCCCACTTATATTCACTCAAAATACTTGGATCACGTACCTACTCTTCCCTCCCATCACTATAATCCTCCCAAGGTACCCAATCTCTCAATAATCCACTCTTCAAGCTTTTGAAGTCACACACTCAAGTAAAAAATTCCTTCCTTTCTCATTTTTATCCAAGTTTCTTCATGTTGTTATAACCCTTTATTTTCAATTAAAAATGTTGGAGTATGATTTAACACCTCCCCCATACTTACATAATTATTTTTTAATGATGAGATACCACTTTCTCTCTCATTAATTCCTTCTGTGTACACCCGTTACCATGCTAAAATTCTGGGAGGGATTTCTCTCTTCTTATTTCTATTCAAATATTTCTCCCATATTATGCATCTAAATTCCATTTCATATGTTGGGATATTATGTTAAATGATATAATTACTGTATATTTCATTTATAAATGATTAGATACCCATTTATCTCTCATAAAACGAACTTATTAAATTCCATATGACAACGTTATGCTGTTGAAATTGCATCGCAATCTTCCATGCCAAAATCATTGTGTAGTGACTACCATACCCATTTATCTATAAAGGGTATTCAACTTTATGAACATATACATATTGAATGGAACATACATGTATTTATTACACATTCATTAATCATTTAATAACTTATAATGTTGAATTATTCCATGTTAAATGATCTATGTGGCACACTTACGCGTGAAATGAAATGTTTATAAAGGATGAACCCTTATAGAACTCCAATACATTGGGTAATGTTTAGTATCATGGAATGACATGTGAAATGAGGGTTTAATCATGATAATTCTGGTTCAAGGAGGGTTTACTCATTATTATTCATGTACAATGAGGGTTTAATCATGCTAATCCATGTTCAATGAGCCTTGGCTCATGATAATATCATGTTGTATGTTATTTCCATATTTCCATGTTATGATAATCATGATATATCATGACTTTATGTTCATGTTTCTCTTATTATCCATTAATATTCCTATTTCCTAAAATGTATTGTATTCTTCATTTTATTCCTTGTTTACTCCCTTAATGGGCTTTATAGCTTACCCTTTTCTTATGAATGTCCTCAGGTTATCCCTTGTAATGCTAATTACAAAGTAATGTTGTGGTCATGTAAAAGTAGTTTTCAATAAAGATATTCTATTTTATTTCTTAAGTTGTCATGTAATGTTCCTAATCCCCAAATACACTATACCTCTCGATCTTATGGGTTGTATTAAGTGAAATTTTATGTAATAAATCATTTTTAAGTGTGTAATAAAGATAAGGGTTGTTATAGTTGGTATCAAAGGTTAAGTTTAGTTATTTTTTGGATTATGTATATAAAACCCTAGTGAAATCCTTTGGGATAATACTAATTATAAGAAAATAATATGTAAATTTTGGTGAGTATATATTATGTGGTTTACCAAGAAAATACATCCCTTTCTAGATACGAACAAGTAACGGTGGCTCTAGCACAGATATATCTAGGGGTAAAAACTGAAAACACCGCTTTAAGATAGACTAAAATGGGAAATAGTGTATGTTAATGGGACTTAATGAAATATTGGTTCGATAATCCTGGGAGATATGATTTGGTAAATTCATAAGCTTATTATGAACCATTATTAAGGGAGAAAAAAAATCCAATAATAATATACATTAGGAAACAGATCATGGATAACATAGATTGAAACTTAGAAATTAATAAGTTAAGAAAATAAATTTATTCTATAAGTTTTTCCTTTTTTTATTTGGATTCCCATTTATGTGTTTAATATTTTAAAATAATTACCCCTAATTTTCCTTTTATTCCATACAATGGTCAGTAATAGGAGGACATGGGCTAACAAACGATGCGAAGATCAATGTGATGACTATTCTAATGAGATGCCCAATCTAATGGGAGAAATAATCTCAAACTTTTTCATAATACTATATCATTTAACTCATGTTTTTAATAGAAACATGGGTTAATAATAATTTCTAAACCCCTAAAAAAGAACAAGTTGCAATCGAGAGCTTCATGAGACAAATGCCTCCTAATTTCAATGGATCACCTGATCCCTCAATCGCCGAACAATAGATCAACTCCACTGAGAAGATATTTTCCATCCTTCAATGTTTCTAACAAGAGAAGGTTCTTCTAACTGGTTATCATATTGAGGGTAATCCGATCAATGGTGGACATTGAAAAAAAAAATACGAAGCCTGAGGAAGATATTGAGGAATTGAAATGGAAGGATTTTTGGGAAATTTTTTTTGATAAATATTTTCCTCGCACCCTCTGACTTAAGATGGAAAAAAAATCCTTTCCCTCAAGAAAAAAGGCAACGAATCCATCAGAGCATATGAGGAAAACTTAACAAGGTTGGAATGATTTGCCTTTGGCTTTGTTGTTACCCCTGAATGAAAGGTTGACCGCTTCTTTTGTGGGATAAAACCTAGCCTATAGAAATACCTAGAAATCAGTGACTTTAATAGCTATAAGGAAATTATCCTATGTGCCCTCAAAGTCAAAATGGATATTGGTGAATCTTAGGGGTATCATGGGGTAAGAAGTAGAAAGTGGACTTTAATTTTGGCAATTCGATGGATAAATCCAACGATGCTATGAAATTCCAGCACCCCACTTGCCAAAGGTGCAGAAAGAAGCACCCCAAAAATTGCCAGAAGGGGAAGAATAAATGCTTTAGGTGTGGAAGAGAAGGGAACCTGGCCATTAATTGCTGACAAGAAAAACCCGTTTCTATGAAATAGGAGAGGAACAATCTGTTCGACCCTCAAATCATTTTTCATTGCTCTAATTACAAATAAGCAGGGCACTTTGCAAACCAGTGCCCTAAGACAAGGGCTTTTAGAGCCAACCAAGAACCTCCAAGGCAGAAAGGGTGAGATTTTTCCATTACTACCACTGAAGATAATCCCGAAAACAAAGTGATGATAGGTATGATAGTTATTCATTCAATAATAGAGATCATAATTTTTTATTCTGGTTATATGCATTATTTTATATCCTGAAAGTTTAGTAGAACAATCAAAACAACACCACAAATCATGGAAGTAAAGATATTAGTGAGAATGGAAAATGGGAAAATTATTTCATCCCATGAATATAACTCCTCCACTATCACAATTTGTGGATTAAACTTCCTGGTGGACCTGGTCATACTCCCTATGTTGGAATTTGATGCAATTCTACTCATGGGTTGGATTTCCTTATATAAATCCCACATAAATTTCCATGAGAGGGAAATCACACTCCATATGGTGAATTGACCCCCAATTCTATACAAGTGCAAGGAGGAGGATGAAAATTCTTTAGCACCATCATATCAACCATGGATATTAATTCCCTATGAGCATGCATTTCTTTCTCAGATGATTGAGTCTAAGTAAGTATCTTTCCTCAAAGACATGCCTATTGTGAGGGAATTTGATGAAGTGTTTCCTGAGGAATTTCCTGCTCTTCCTCCAAGAAGATATGTTGAATTTTCAATTGATATTATGCTTGGAGATTTTCCAATATCCAAGACTCTATATATAATGGATATTGTGGAGCTTAAGAAGCTAAAGAAATAACTATAGGAGAATATGGATAAAGGGTTTATATGCCCAAGTGCTTCACCATGGGGTGCACTAGTCATCTTTGTCACGAAAATGTATGGGTCAATGTGCCTTTTCATTGATTATCATGTGCTTAACAAAATTGTGATAAATAAAAAGTATCCTTTTCCACGAATTGATGACTTATTCGATCAACTACATGGAGCAAAATACTTCTCTAAGATGGATATGTGGTCAGGATATTACCAAGTAAGGGTAAAGGAGAAGGATATCCCCAAGACTACTTTTTGTACAAGGTACGGGCACTATGAATTCATAGTAATGCCTTTCGGACTCACTAATTCTCTAGAAATATTAATGGACTTGATGAACAAAGTCTTTTGAGATTAAATTGAAAAATTTGTGGTAGTATTTATAGATGATATTCTAATATACTCTAAAACCAAGGAGGATCATGTAGAGCATCTAAGCACTATACTAGAGACCTTGTGAAAGGAGAATCTATATGAAATCTATAGAAAGTGTGGGTTCTGGTTGAAGGAAGTCCCATGCTTGGGGAATATCATCAAAAGCAATGGGATATCTGTGGATCCCTCCAAGGCCAATGAAATTGAGGGATGGATGAGGAAAATATCTATGATGGATATCCATAGATTCCTTAGGTTATTTGGATATTATCTTCGATTTGTGAGACATTTATCACAATTGTCAAACCCTATTACCAAGATAACTCATAAGGGAGTCAAGTTTTATTGTAATTATGAATGTGGAGAGAGATTTAAAGAGTTGAAAGGGAGGATTATCACCGTGCCCATGCTCACACTACCCACAAGTGAAGAACCTTTCGTAGTATTTAGTGATGTTTCAAAGAAGGGCATGGGTTGTGTGTTGATGAAAAATGACAAAGTCATTGCCTACGCTACAAGTCAATTGAAAGTTCATGAGTAGAACTATCTATCACATGATCTAGAGTTGGTTGCAGTGATCATAATTTTGAAAAATTGATGACATTACATCTTTTGGGAAAATTTTAAAATTTATACAGATCTCAAAAGCCTCAAGTATATATTGACATAGAAAGAAATGAACATGCACCAACGAAGATGGTTAGATCTGATAAAAGACTATGACTACTCAATTCACTACCATCCAGGGAAATCGAATAAAGTGACAGATACTCTAATTAGAAAGGATAAAAAACTCTTTCATTGATGAGAATTGAAAAGGATCCAATCTTATTAGATTTGATGAATATGGACATGTGAATCATAAAGAAGGGAACATCATCAATCCTTTCACAAATTATTGGTCAACCGTCTCTTTTGGAAAGGTTAAAGGATGATCAAAAAGATTATGTGGGAATTCAGAAGAAAGTGAAAACTATTAGAGAAGGGAAATAATTGGAGTTTAGTGTTAATGAAGAAGGAATTGTGATATTTGGGACAAGAATATGTGTTACATCAAATATAGAGTTAAAGAAAAAACTTTTAGATGATACACATAGTTCAAATTTCTCCATCCACCTAGGAAACACAAAGATGTATTGAGATCTACGAGATAATTATTGGTAGGATAACATGAAGAAAGAGATTTATGAGTATAAATCAAAGTGCCTAGTATGTCAGCAAGTGAAGACTAAGAGGAATAATTCTAAGGGGATGATAAAACCATTACCCATACCAACATTGAAATTGGAAAACATCACCACGGATTTTTTCACCAGAAATCTGAAGAAATCCAAACAAAACAATGTTATTTGGGTTGTTGTGGATCGTCTTACAAATAATTCACACTTAATTGTAATTTGGGAGGATTTATCATTGGATAAAATGGCATGAATATATATTATATAATTGGTAAGGCTGCATGATGTACCACTATATATTGTATCTGATTGATATCCAAGATTCACTTCTAAGTTCTGGAAGAGTCTCTAACATGCTCTAAATACTGAGATAAACATCAGTATGAATTATCATCCTCAAAATAATGGACAATCTGAATGGAATATCCAAACACTTGAGGTAATGTTGAGAGCATGCTCAATGGACTTTAAAGGAGGATGTGATCAAAATATTCCTCTAATTGGGTTCTATTACAACAATAGTTTCCACTCAAGCATCCAAATGGATCCTTATGAATCCCTTTATGGGAAAAGGTGAAAAACACCAACATTTTGGGATGAAGTTGGGGAGAGAAAACTTCTAGGTCCAGAAATGGTTGAAGAAATGATGGAGGAGGTTAAGACCATCCAACAATACATTAAAGCTGCTCAGAGTCGATAAAAGAGCTATGCTAATAATCTTCGACGAGACCTAAAATTTGATGTCAGAGATATGGTATTTCTCTATATATCACTGTGGAAGAGAGTTATGATATTTGGGAATAATGGAAAGCTTAGTCCAAGGTAAATTGACCCTTTTGAGATTCTTGATCGCATTGGAGCAGTGGACTATCGATTAGTACTCCCACTGAACCTATCTCAAGTACATGATGTATTCCATGTATCAATATTGAGGAAGTAAATACCTAACCCATCACATGTACTCAATCCAGAAGTGGTACCATTGGAGAATGACCTCTCCTATGAAGAGAATCCAGTGAAGATCTTAGATCATAGGGAAACATTTCTACAAAATAAGACAATGCCCCTTGTCGAAGTGTTGTGGAGAAACCACAAGTTTGAAGAAGAAATGTGGGAATAGGAGGAAGTGATGAGGTAGGGTTACCCTCATCTATTTTAGTCTTGGAAAAGGAAATTTCATGGGTGAAATTTCTTAAGGGGGGAATGTTGTAATGACCCGATCATTAATGAATAAAATTACCTTTCTTTTAATGTATTATAGAAAACACATGAACTTTATTATCATTATTTTTGGGTTTAAATGACCATTATGTACCATTACCATTGATAATATAGCCATTGAAAAGTGATCACCTGACTGATATAAATATATGGTTTTTAAAAAAATAATCCTTTCGACATAGAAAAAAGGAGAGGATGGCCTAATCCAGTAGACTCAGGCCATACGAAGCTAATTTTTTGAAGCTCAAAAATAGGTACCATAAATTGTTTTCACTCTAGACTAAGAACAAGCCAATCTTTGACACATTAAGATTGAACGTAATCACCTATGATAGAAGTTCAAGTTAATAGAGATTACCACCTGTGTGATGTTATCCGAGCCACCCCAAGAGTCTGTCACCATCGCATACCTTACCCTAAGGTATTATGTGGGTATTATAAGGGGTTATGTAATAAGGTATTAGTTATTTATTGTGTAATCCATTTTTTTAAACAAAATTCTTATTCCATCAATTCCTTTATAAGAATAGTCTTTCTTAAAAAATGATGTATTTGATAAATTGGTTCTCTAGGTAAAAATGGTACTTTTGAGAAACATATATATTAAACTAAGGGTTTTATTAAAAATATTATAAAAAAATTATTATAAATGATGATTATATCAGTTCTTTATCTGTAAATGATTAGCTAATCAGTTTGATAAGAGTTTCATTTTTTATACATTAAAATAGAAAGTGTATTTTTAAAGAATTTGTTTTGATGAATTAATGATTTTTTTGAAATAATTAATATTGTAATAAAATATTATTTTCATATTAATTCTATGAATAATAAATGAGTATATAATTTTTATGAAGTCAAATGTAATTTTTATTAATATTTGAAAACTATTTTTGTTAAAACCCATGTATTTTCAATAAATGCATGTTTTCATTTAAAAGTGAAAATTCAAATATTTATAAAATTATTTAGATAAAATTAATATTATTTTTGGAATTAGGATTTTGAAATTATCCAACGGTGAATTTTTCATAATTTTTTGAGACAGTCAAATTTTTGGGTAAAAATTAAATACTGTATAAATAAAATATATGTTTATGACATCATAATGACCCAAAAATGACATAATAAATACTCTAATTGGTATTATCAGCCAAATATATGTTTGATCATTAAAATAATGTGATTTCATATTTTTTTTACTTTTTTTATAGATACTCAGTGAATCCTCCAAAATGTATAATATACTTTATGATTTTAAATTCATTTCTTTAATAATGTGACTCACCTTCACACAAGCAAGGATAATATTTTAATATGTTCAGCCATTATCCTTATAAAATAAAATTTTATACTCCACTTTGGAAAAAACCATGGTAAAAAAAAATGGGAAGATTTTTGGTTTTTAATATTTAATTATATAGATTCCAAAACCTATGTTTGTGAAATATTAAAGAATTATCCTCTCATTTCCAATATAAACCCACTGAAGCTCCCACTTATCTTTACTAAAAATACTTGTAGAACATCCCTAATCTTCCCTAACCTCTCTAGAATCCTCCAAAGGTTACCCAAGTTCTTAATAAGACCCTCTTCAATCTTTTGAAGTCACACACTCAAGTAAGGGATTCTTTCCTCTCTCTTTTTTATCCAAGTTTCTTCATGTTGTTATACCATTTTATTTTAAATTAAAAATGTTGGGGTATGATTTAGAACCTCCACAATACTGACCAACTTATTTCTTAATGATGTGATACCATTTTCTATCTCATTAATTCCTTCTGTGTACACCCGTTACCATACCGAAATTCCATAAGGGATTTCTCTCTTCTTATTTCCATTCAAACATTTCTCCCATATTATGTATCTAAATTCCATTTAATATATTGGTATATTATGTTCCATGACCCCCTTACTGTCTATTTCAGGTATAAATTATAATATATCCATTTCTATCTCATCAACCCAACTTATGAATTTCCATATGACGATGTTATGCTGCCGAAATTACACCGCCACTATGAGAAAACAGTGTTTTAGTGGCGGTTTTTAAAACCATCGTGAAAAAACTGCCGCTAATTTTTTTAATTAGCAGATGGTTTTTAGCGGTGGTTTAAATCGTCACTAAATCATTTTTATTTTTTTAATTTTTTTTTTAAAATTTTTTTAATTTTTAATTCCTTTATTTTTTTATATTAGTAATTTTTTTTAATTAATTAATTAATTTATTATTTATTATTTATTTATTTTCTTAATTTATTTATTTATTATTAATTTATTAGTTATTTCTTTATTTCTTTATTTTTTTTAAAATATCTTTCTAAAAAAATTAAATTTTTTTAACGGCTGTATTTTGTAAAACCGCCGCGAAATAGCGACAATTTTTTGAAAACCGCCACAAAATTTAAGAATTTTTTTTAGAAAATATTAAAAAATAATTTATTAATTATTAATTATTTTTTTATTATTTAAAATTAAATATATTTTATTATTTATAATTTTATATATTTATAATGTGTCAATTAATTAATATTTATAATTATTAGTTAATACTATTTTTAAACTGAAAGCAAATCTTAAATAAGTAGAAGAACATACTTCGGTATCAAATGACCATAATTTCTGATCCGAGAGTAATTTTTATCTCCACAACCAGTCAAATCTATGTTTATTAAATGAGAAAAAACCAAGTGAGAATTAAATCATGTGATAATCAAAGGAAAAAAATATATTCAAAATTCAAAAGTCGAAAATCGAACTCGAACTTCAAACGACCATAACTTTTAATCCGGGTGTCCATTTGGGCTCTACCACATATCAAATCAAAGCCCGTGACAAGCTCTACACCATTTAAGTTTGGTACTAACTCTTTGAGTATTGTACCCCTTTTTATTCTACCCAAAATACCTAGAAGATCTCTGAAACAAAGGTTTTAGTTGCAGACGCCAATTTCATAAAATTCAAATGGTTATAACATTCAATCCATGTGTCTATTCGGCCTGTACCACATATCATATCGAAGCTCATTTCACGATCTTCAATTTGACAGGTTGTGGCACTTAAAAATGAGCATCAGATCATATTTTATGACCATTTCAGTGTTTTTTAGGGTTTACAAAGGTTCTTAACGTTTTATGATTTATTTAATTAATTGTTTATTTATTTATTTAACATTAATTAATTAATTAATAATTAGTTATTATTTATTTAAATATTATTTATTATTAGGCATTTATTTATTTATTATTTAGTTATTATGTACACATTAATTATTAATTTTTTTTAATTTTTTAATTAATTAATTATTAATTATTAATTATTAATTATTACTTTATTATTCATTATTTATTTATTTATTTATTTATATATTCGTTAATCTTTATTTATTAATTAATTATTAATTATTAATTGATTAATTATTAATTATTAATTGATTAATTATTATTTATTAATTATAAATTATAAATTATAAATTATTAGTTATTATTAATTATTAATTATTAATTATTTATTTAACTATTTATTTAGTTATGTATTTATGTCTTAATTATTTATTATTTATTATTTATTATTTATTATTTATTATTTATTATTTATTCTTTATTCCCTATTATTTATTTTTAATTTACAATATATTAATTTATTATTAGTTTATTATTCATTTATTTATTATTTATTAATTATTTATTATTGATTATTTATTTATTATGAATTAATTAATTAATTATTATTTATTAAATATTAAATATTGAATATTGCATATTAAATACTAAAATTAAAATATTAATTATTAACTAAGAATTATTAATTTTATAATTATCAATTATTAATTATTAGTTATTATTAATTATTAATTATTAATTAATTATTAATTATTTATCTATTTATTGATGTATTTATTTATTTATTATTGATTATTTATTTATTATTTATTAATTAAATATTGAATATTGCATATTAAATATTAAAATTAAAATATTAATTATTAATTAAGAATTATTCATTTTATAATTATCAATTATCAATTATTAGTTATTATTAATTATTAATTATTAATTAATTATTATTTATTTATCTATTTATTTATGTATGTATGTATTTATTTATTATTTATTCTTTCTTATTTATTCTTTCTTATTTATTATTTATTAATTTATTATTAGTTGATTATTCATTTATTATTTATTTATTTATTTATTCATTACTCAATATTTAATTTATTATTTATACATTACTTATATATATATTAGGTAATATGTAATACATAATATATAATATATAATATATAATATATAATATATAATATATAATATATAATAGATAATATATATTATATATTATATACAATACATTATATATTATATATTAGATATTAGATATTAGATATTAGATATTATGTATTATGTATTATGAAATATATATTATATGTTATATATTATATATTATATATTATATATTATATATTATATATTATATATTATATATGATTAATTATTAATTATTGATTATTGATTAATAATTATTTAGTTTGTAACTATTTGTTTTGTATTACTTGTTTTTCCAATTAATATATATATATATATATATATATGTGTGTGTGTGTGTATGTATGTATAAGTATATTAAATTAGATTTATTGACCACATAAAGAGCTTGCTGGAGTGGTAAGGTCTTTGGAGAATAAGCAAGAGGTAAGGGGTTCAAATCTCACCCAACACAGAATTTATATATATGGCATGGGCATGTGCATGGGCATGTGCATGTGCATGGATATAGACTTATGCATGGAGATGGATGAGCATGTGTGTGTAAATAAATAAATTACTAATATAAAAAAATAAAGAAATAAAAAATAAAAAAAATTAAAAAATTAAAAAAATTTAAAAAATTAAAAAAATTAAAAAAATTAAAAAAAATTAAAAACGATTTAGCGACGGTTTGAACCGTCGTTAGAAAACTGCCACTAATTAAAAAATAAAAAAATTTAAAATAAAAAAAAAATAAAAAAATTAAAAACGACTTAGCGGTGGTTTAAACCGCCGCTAATTATTTCCCAACACACGATTTAGCAGCGGTTTTCCAAAACCATCGTAGAATGATTTCGCGGTAGTTTAAACCACTGCTAAATGAAAAAAAAACCACCGCAAAATATAAATTTTGGCGTAGTGCGTTATTTTCCAAGCCAAAATCATCGTGTAGTGAATACCATACTCATTTCTATATCAAGGATATTAAAATTTATGCACATATAAATATTGAATGGTACTTATATGTATTTATTCCACACTCCTTAATCATGGAATAACTTATTATTTTGAATGATTCCATGTTATATGATCCATGTGGCACACTTATGCATGAAATGAAATGTTTATGAAGGATGCACCCTAATAGCGCTCCAATGCATTGGGTAATATTTAGTATCATGATACGCCATGTGCAATGTGGGTTTACTCATTCTAATTCATGTGAAATGAGGGTTTACTCATGCAAATTCATGTGCAATGAGGGTTTACTCATGCTTATCCATGTGCAATGATCCTTGGCTCATACTAATATCATGTTGTATGTTGTTGCCACATTTCAATGTTATGATAATCATGCTATATCATTCCTTTATGTTCATGTTTCTATTGTTCTCCATTAATATACCTATTTCATAACATTTATTTTATTCTTCATGTAATGCCTTGTTTACTCCCTTATTGGGATTTATATATCACCCTTTTCTTATGTATGTCCTCAGATTATCCCATGCAATGCTAAGTACGAAGGAATGTTGTGGTCATGTAAAAGGAGTTTTCAATAAATATTTTTTATTTTCTGTATTAAGTTGTCATGTAATGTTTCTAATCCCAAAATACACTAAACCTCTTGATATTCTAGGTTGTATTAAGTGCAAGTTTATGTAATAAATCATGTTTAAGTGTGTAATAAAGAGCAGGGTTGTTATAATTACCTCTATGTAAGAGTCATTTTAGAGCTATGTGTGAGTCATTTGGTTCTATATATGAGTCTTTTACAAGAATCACAATCATAATTTTTCTACTTCATATAGATCATATACAGACTATGTAAGGATCATTCCATTGGAAAAAACTAAACTTTGTTCGAATTCTAGATGGATTCATATGTTTGATTATCAGGTTACGTAAGGATCATTAATTTTCATAAAAAAATTATAATTAAATCATTCGATGCTTGGTTGTGAATTTAATTCCAAAATATTATTCACTTGGTCAAAATTAAAAATTCAAGCCAAGATTGAAGGGATTTTTAATGAGATTTAAATATATATTAAATAAAAGTATTATGGGGTAATTTTCATAGTGGTTAAAATTAAATATTTGAAATTATTTATCATGGTCAATGTTATTATTATATAAAGCTAAGAATCATGGGATTTTGCATAAATCATTATGGAATTACTATTCATGAAAAAAATAGTGAATATAAAATTGATAAATGAAGGAGGTAAATGTGTTTGATAATTTTAGAGAAGAGGCTGATACACTGTATAACTGAAGATATTTTGTATGAAAGGGAAAAAAGAACTGAATAATATGACCTGCAATCTATCTAAGAGTCCAAATTAAGTAGTTACTATTATAAATACATAAAAAAAATTCTACTTAGGAGGTATAAGGTCATATCATGCATACATTCTCTCATGCATGAGCTGATCATTCTAAATTTTTTAGATAAAGGCAGGCCTGTTTCTTTTACAATGATATCATCTTGGAAGTTAGATTATTCATTTAAGAAGATATATTATTTGATGTTGACGCATCCCATGATGATTTTAAGATATGATTCATATATAATACTGAAGGAGGAATCTTTAAGGACTAGTTTTTATAGTCTAAATAATTCCATATCATTAGTGGAAGTAGATGGTACGTATCTATTTTGAGAAGTGGATGATCAACAAGATGTTAGACATGGAAAGGAGTATGATCTCACACTGAGGTTGAACATGGTAAAAAAATTTCCTATGTATGGTTTGGTATTTTTATTTGTGAATGAAAGTTAGGGATAAATACGAGAAATTGGATCAAAACTTTAATCAGTCATAGAGGTTTAATTCAAAAGAAATAATTTTTGAAAATAGGTATAACTGATTCACCCTCCCCTCTCAGTGGAACCCTAACTAATTTGAGGTCTAAAAGTGGTATCATAACTGATCATAGATCCATGATATTATTATCTTATTTAATGATGTCATGGATAGTCTAAGTTTTTTGATCATCAGAGAAGTTCTCTTCTGTGATAGGGAAAAGATTCATTAGTCGAAGAACCTAATGTTTACCTATTTACTTTTAGAAGTATTGTAGGTTAATGATGTTGTTATTATGGGATTTACACCTCTTACAAGATATGAACATATTAATTTTATTGATAATATAAATATATAGGTTGATGGGAAGGCTAGAAATGATATTTTTAATCTTTTTCAGATAACATATACACAAAAGTTACGGGAATTACAATATCCAAATAAATATAGTACAAATTGAAAACAAGTATGAGGGAAACATCAAGAATAAAGAATCCAAATTATAGATCAAGAGGTATAATACTAAAGATATCATAATGGCTGAGGATGAAACTATTAATGACTATTTCCCTAGGGTGAATGAAATAGTTAGTCATATTAGTGGATTTAGAGACAATCAGTAAGATTATACTGCGATTAAAAAATTAATGAGTATTTTTCTAAACTTATTTTAACCAAAGGATTCATCGATTTAAGATAAGGAAGATCATTCCCTTGATAAGTTTTATAATAATTGCTTTAATTATGAAATAAAAAAAGAACCATTTTCTAAGAATAACACCAAAGAGGATATGGATTTTAAATCTATGTGTAAGTTGAAGATTAAATAATAGGATTTTGAATCTACAAGTGACTGTAAAGAAGATAATGATATTGATGAGAATCTATAAAAGGTTTTGGATTTTATCTCTAAAAATGTTAAAATATCTATGGTAAAATCATCCAAATAACACAAGAGGTTCGATGAAGGAAAAAGAGGAAGAAAAAAAAGAAATAATATAAGCATGTTAATTAAAAAGGAAGAAGATTGTTATTCCTCAAGTAGTGATTCAAAGGAATATTTTTATCAAAAATATTCAAATTCCATGGCACATTTTGAGAGAAAATAATGAAACTCAAGAATTGAAGAAGAAGAATAATATGAAGGAGAAGAAAAATATATGGGAAATATATTGAAAATTAAAATTGAAGTATTCCTTGAGATAAACACACAACATAATAAAGAAATTGGATCTCTGAAGAAGGAAGTTAGTAAACTAAAGAAATATTAACATGAGTTTAATAGTAGGGAGAGTGAAAACATTGGGGAGATCAAGCTTCTTAAAGTGAAAGCGATTAATTAAGAAATAATCATAAAATAACATGAACATAATATGGATTCTCAAGAAGAATCAATTAACAAGAAAAAATCATTGTTTCTTAAGGCTAATAAGACTCTTATAAAAATAAAATAATACTATGAAAAAGATATATAAGTGAAGGTTGAGTCATATAAATCTATTGGAAATTATTGTACTCATATTTAAGTAAAATTAAAACCTTTCATATATAAAAATATATATTTTTACAACTATTATTGAAAGTTATAAATTACAAACTAGGTAAACATGGGTTATGAAAACCCCTCAAAAGATTAAATCTATAGATAAGTATGTTTATAATAGTTATAATCACGAAAATGATTAAAAATTTAAGTAAAATAAGGTTAAAAATGTTCAGAAATAGTAAGAAGAATTTTAGAAACATACTCAATAGCTTCATGGAAGAACTAACATTAAAGTTTACTATCTGTGCTATAATATTTATAGGTACAAAGTATATGTTTTTTGGTGTAATATTTCCACTCCGTTGGAACCAAATATGGCCTAATTTTAAGGTCAGTTATCTTTAAAATAGAAAAAACATGGTGTAAGGAAATAAAATGAGAATGGAAGACCACTTATGGTGCTTGTTCAAAATATGTTTTATGGGATTGAGGAGATCCGTGGAAGATGTGATCAATAATGTCACTATTAATATGAGATTATGGACTTGATTTTAGGCCAAAAAAATAGATTTATAAATGAAATAATACAAAATATAAATCTAAAGCTGTGAAGTCTCTCATTGATGAAGTTTCACTCATGGACAATAATAAGATAAAGATATGGATACATGATAGTGGTTTCTCATCAAAAATGACATGGGATATAAGGGTCTTGAAAAAAACTAAATAATATGATGGTGGTTCTATGAACTTTGGTAATAAGAGATCATTGAAGATTAATGGAATTGACTCGACTAAAATTGATCCACACATATTGAATTCACCATAGGTTTCATTTATTGATGTACTCAAGCATAATTTTCTGAGTGTGAGTCAACACTATGATTGAAGCATTGAGGTGATTTTAAAGAAGAAAAACTCAAATAATTAAAAAATTAAAGATGGAATAATTATTACAAAAGGATAAATAAATAATAGGAATCTATTTCAGATAATATATCCAAGTAATTCCTACTATCTCAATTTCTAAGAAGAAAATAATCTCTAGCATAAATGACCTAGGAATATCAACCAAAAGAATATGATAAAAGTTTCAAAAGAAAATGTTGTTATGGATCTTCCACAATTGACTAAGTATAGATATATTATTTATAAAACATTTCAAAAGGAAAATATGGTCTATGGAAATCATAAAAGGGTGGAGATACAATCAACTAGATCACTTGAGTTGATTCACTTAGATCTAGTTGGAACCATTAGACCTTAGTCCACTATATGTTAATTATATTTCATTACATTCATAATGAATTTACAAGAATAACAAGAGTATTGTTAATAAAAATTAAGTCACAATCCACAAAGAATTTTAAAATCTACAAGAGGGAGGTTGAAAGAGATTTTGGTGTTTATATCAAGAAGATGAGGATTTTAAATAGTAAGAAGTTAAATGGAAGTGAATTTGAATATTATCTTGCTACATATAGATTCAATAACTAATATATTACTTTTTTACACACCTTATTTAGATGGATTCATGAAGATAATGCGCATGATTATAGTTTAAATGGACAAGAATATGTTGGTTGAATATGAAAGATCAAAGTTTTTCTAGAGATAAGCACTGTATACAACTATACACATTCAAAAACAATGATTACTTATGTTAAATTCAAATCTAACTACAAATGAAATGTGTTATAAAAATAATACAATAATGATATATTTTAGAGTAATTTTTATCCCTTTTATTATTAAAATTAAATACTCAAATTTGGGAAATTTCGATGATAAATATTGAAGATGTTATCTTTTTAGGATACATATCCAACAGAAAGGATACAAATACTAGAATAAAACACTTAACAAAATTTTTGGCTGCTATGATGGAAAATCATTGAAAATAATCGTAATTATAATTCTATATAAGTATAAACTTTAGAGAATATAGATAAAGATAGTGAGAAGAATTATAGAGGATATAGTTTTATAAAAGCTGATACTATTCCATAATTTTTTGAAATTGATTCAAATCATACTAGTGAATAGAAAGAGGTTAGTAAAAATAGAAAACAAAATATAATAATATTAAGGAACACTTGGAAGTAGAGAATATTATTAGAAGTCTGAGTTCTCTTATCCAAACAAGGAGATGGCTTAAACGTGACAATAAAAAAGCCCTAATATCTAAAGCTAATCCATATTTATTAGATGGATATTTTCATCATGAATAATAGATTAGAGCTATGTATGAGGAGATAAATCAAATTTAGAAGAATTCCAATTTGGATTTACCCCAATACCTAATGATAAAAATGTTATTAGGACCAAGTGGGTGTTTATAAAAAAGTTAAATGATGAAGGTAAATTCATAAAGAACAAATATATACTTATGTGAAAGGGTTAATCTCAAGTTTAAGGTGTTTATTTTAATGAAATTTTTCTCTATTTATAAGATTTGAGGCTATCAGATTGTTTATTTTAGTTAAAGATTATAGGTAGTATGAAATCTATCATATAAATTTAAAATACACCTTCTTTAATGGTGAGCCTGTAAAAGAGGTATATAAGGAACATATTTAATGTTTATTTATTTATAATGAAAGTACAATGGTCTTAAAATTGAATAATCCCCTATATGAGTTGAAGTAGGCACCAAGATATTTGTATTCAAGGATGAAAAATTTCATGAAATATATGAATTTATCTGAAGTAAAAGTGGATGAAAATATATATTTCAAGGAAAAAAAGAAGGTACTTTATTTGAAATTGTTTATATTGGTGATATAATTTTTATATGACACGAGGAATGTTATTAAAAATATTTTTCCAAAAAATGAATAAGCATTTTGAGATGTCTATTCTTGGAGAGATGGGATACTTTTCTGGTTTACAAGTGATATAAAAACTAAAATTTATTTTTTCTATCTTAATATAAGTGTGTCAAATAATTCATGAATTATGGATGAATTTTTTGAAGGATGATAAAGGTGATAGTGTTAATCAAAGAGAATTCAAAAAAATTATTGGTTGGTTACCATAAATCACTGAATCTAGACCATATATTGCTTATGTTGTGAGTCTATGTGCTAGATATTAGAGAGATACAAAGGAATCACATTCTATGGATACTAAAATATTTCATAAATATATAAAAATATAAATTATGGGATATTGTACAAGAAATAAAAGAACCTAAATATTTCTAGATTCACTAATGAAAATGGATAAGAGATTGTGATGATTGAAGATCCACTTTTGGTGGAATTTTTCTCTTGAGAGATAATTGTGTGAGCTAGAATTATAAAAAGAATAATTTAGTGACATTGAGAACCACATAGGCAGAGTATGTGGCTACTACTAGTGCCTACATATTGATGATTTAGATGAAAGATTATCTTGATGAGTTATGGGTAAAAGTTAAAAAATCTCTTCTAATTTGTGTGATAATCATAGTTCCATTGAACTTTCTAAAAATATGATTCAACACTCAATATATAAGCACACTAACATTCAGTTTTAATTCATAAAGGACAAGGTTTCCAATAGTGATATTAAACTATAATTTCTCCCAAGTTAAGAACAATTGGCTGAATTTTTTACCAAGGATATCCCTAAGGATATATTAGAGACATTAAGGGTAAAAATAAATTTTCAACCCCTCCCACACAATTGATAAACTTTGGGAGGACCCCCACTTAGCCTTGGATTGTGTTTTAAAAGAGGGAGAAAAAATTTCATGACTATTTTCTTCAAATTTTATATAAAATGGGAAGTGGTTCAATTAATTTTTATCAATTATAATTTATATTTTATGTTTATTAAGAAAATGGGGAGTTATTTGAAGTGGTTTGTTCCCTCATCAAGTGAGAGAGAATTCTAATTATCCATCCAATGCTTTCTTTTCACTGAGGGAAGAAACTCTCACAAAAAACTATATTTTCCTATAGTGTGTTGTTAATAAATATATCTTATTATATAATCAGTGATTTAATGTCTCTTGAAGGAGATTTTATGTTTCAATAAGGAATTTAGGAATATATTCATGGGTTGGCAATAAAATCAAAAGTGAATATTGATGTTCCCATTAGAATCGATGATGTATATTGTTTTTTTCAACCATTTTTTAAAGAACATAAAGAATGATTTACAACATGTTTGAAGTGTTTTTGAGGTCTTTTGAGATTTCCTAGAGTTTATAGAAGAAGTTATGTAATTAATTTATTGAAATATATAATTCATAAAATGGATAAATCATACTTCATAAGAGTCAATAGTGAGTACAAAAATGTCATTTCAACTCTTATATAAAAATATTATAAAGTCATGGTACTCTATAAGAGAAATATTTTCCTATGTAAGAGTTATTTTAAATCATGTAAGATTCATTTGGACTTTGTTTAAGAATCATTGTGGTCTATGTAAGCATCATTCCATCTATGTAATAATATTATGGATTCATGTAACCATCATTTACTATGCATAAGAGTCATTCTAGACCTATGTAAGAGTCATTTAGTTCTTTGTATGAGTCATTTTCTAGCTGCATAAGTAAGATTTTTCTACTTTGTAAGGATCATATGCTGATTGTATAAGGATTATTCCGTAAAAAAATAGAACTTTTGGAGGATTATAGAGGACTTTTTAAGGATAATTTACAGGTTACATAAGGATCATTACTTTCCAAGAAATAAGAAAAATTATTAATTAAATAATTATATTCATTATTGTTAATTTGATTCAAAAATATCACTAACTTTTACAAAAATTGTGATTCAATATGAGATTCAAATAAGTTTGAATGATATTTAAATGGAAATTAAATGAAAGGATTATAGTTTTATATTCATAGAGATGTAAAATTCAATATTTAAATTTATTTAATGTATTCAATGATGATATTCTATGTATCCTATAATCATGTGATTTTTCAAAAATAATTTTTGAATTATTATTCATGAAAAAACGGTTAATATAAAAGTGATAATTAAAGAAGGAAATAATGATTAAGTATTTGAGATAATAGGATATTACACTACTACACTAATGACATTTCGTATCATTGAGAAATAAGAATTGAAGAATATGACTTACAATCCATCTAATAATTTTGAAGAGGTAAAAGAAAGATTTTTTTGTTACTGATCATTCAACCACTTACTACCAAGGAGGTAGAAGGACATATTGTGCATGTGGACTATCTTGTATGAGTTTATCATTCTAAATTTGTGATAGGAAGGCCAAAATACTGCTGCTACATAAATATCATTTTGGAAATTTATTTATTCCCTAAGTAAGATCTATTCATTGATAATAAGGCATCTAATAAAGATTTGAAGAGTATAATTTAAACACAAGAGTTATGGAGAAATCCTGATACACTGGTGGTTCCAGTATAAATAACACTATATTATTTTTGGGAAGTGGATAAAACTTACCCATTTTTGAGAAGTAGATGATACCTCATAAAACCTTGTATGTGAATTGTACTATATTTGTGACCAATAAAAATTTATACTGATAATAAAATCCATATACCAATAAGACGTTGTTCATGATAATGAGTAGTCTCTCACACCAAGGATGAACCTTATATTTTTTTACATGTGTGGTTTGATATTATTATTTGTGGATGCGCATGATGAATATATTTTATATAGTGGATCATTGATTTAACCATTCATGAGGGTTTGATTAAAAAGATTTTTTTTTAAAAACTGATACCACTAATTCATCCCTCTCCTAGTGGCACACTAACTAATTTGGGATCTACATCATATATATATTTAAAACACACATTCTTAATGTTTTCATATTTATAATATTTATGTAATTTTTTATATATGATATATATATATATATAAGTATATTATATTTCTAATATATATACATATACACTATGTATTTATGGATATATATATAGGTAAAAACCATGAATCTAGTAACTTAGAGCCTGTGGTTATTTATTATAGTGGTATATAATACATAAGATCACAATACACATGATCCATGAATTTATTAGTCTTTGGAAACAAGATATATACATGAACATTAAAATAGATTATAAATTTAAATTACATCATAATAATACATGAAGCATTATTATTTATCCATGATTTATCCTTATGCCACAGGTAGTAATATTAATGGTTTTTTTGGGGAAATGAGGAAACGATATTTAGGGGTGATCTCAAACACGCAGTAAGGGGTAGCATACAATAGAAACTAAACTTTCATAAACATGACATACATAGTATAAAAAGTGTAAATAATCAAATAATTCCATATAAATTGTAACATGAACTTAATATATCTATATATGACATAATTATGAAAATAAATTATAATATAGATTATTATAACTAATCTCATAGTGTTGGAATTCATAATTCTAAACACCATAACCATATTATCACGGCCTTGTTACAGGAATCATACATTAATATGTAGGTATACACCAAATACTGAAGCTTGTTTGACCCATGAGACCTAGCGATGCATCATTGGACTATAAAATTCTAGGCACTACCTATCATATAATAAGTTCAATTCATCCATAATATAAATAGTGTAACTAATCAATAAAATACATAATAATTCCTAAGGAACCTCATACATAAAAATATAAAATAATATATAATCATTCATATAGAAATAATGGATATATGGATTGCCGATATTTCCCAGGTCAATGGAATAACATTTCTATCTAAGAAAATATCCATTCATAAAATTATAAAATATAAAACATTTACAATATAATGGAAATTATAATTATCATAGGGATGATAATAGGGAATAGGTGAAGATATTGATTGGGATATAAAACTTGGGGGGGGGGGGGTGAATTGATGTTGGTGACTTTTAATTCAAATTTTACTTTCACATTTTTATCCCGTTTATCATTCCCCATAACTAGTTAAAGGGAATGGAACTATTTGTTTTCTCCTATCTATTTAGTTATTTCTCAAAATATAACCAAACATACACACACAATGTGAAAATAAATTTACAAGGTTCAACTCTCAGTATGAGAAGCCTAATTCTTGGTTTGATCAGGTAAAACTAGAGGCCACACAAGCCATTATAAAAAAATATTCGAGTACTACACTATTATCTTTTGATATCATAGAGTGTGTGTTGGATCAGATTATACTAAATATAAAAAATATGGGGGTGAATTGTGTCTTTTAAGAAATCTTCACGAGATCATGTTCTGCCCTTTAACTTTAATCAGATGAATTAATGCCGTAGAAATTTAAATAATAGAGACAGAAGATATATAGTGGTTCAGGGAACAGAAGGCCACTAGTCCACTCCACTAACGCTCTACTCCATGAGCTTGGTGATTTTCACTATCTGGTCCTCATTTCCACAGACCGTTTCACAACTGAGTACAGGCAGTTGACACCTTTACAATCTAAGGCAAAACAAAACCTTTTGGATCACTCACAAAACTTACATAGCTTAGTACAAGAAGGAGGTCACTCGAGAATAGAAAAGAAAGGTATCTATACTTTTGAAAACACTTTCCAATTGTTCTTCACAATTGCAACAGAATGCAATTGACAGTAGATGGATCGTCACCTTTAGAAATAATGATCTTCAAATAATATTCATTCTAAGTCAATCCTGTTTTAGTAGATATAGAAAAATAATTCACAACTTCAGTAGTAGTAGATTCACAAATGATATTCAATGTAAAACGAGTGAATCTTCGATCGTGATTCTTCTTCTTCAATAAACAGATCTTTGTCATTCTTTTGAATTAGCAGATCTGTGTTTTTTTGATAGTCTCTATTTTTCTTCCTTTTTATGAATAATCAATTGATGCAGTTTGAAAATACCCATATATATATATCCCTTTTTTTGAAAAAAATATCACATCTATATAATAACGTCGAGCACTTCTTCTGTAAATTTATATCTACAAAAGTTGGCTTCTGACTCGTGATATTCAAAAATTTGAATTTGCAGAGTAGTCGTAACTTCCCTTGAAATTATCCAAGAAAAGCTCCGTTTAATTTGATCCTTAAATAACTCTGAAGTCATAAAATAAACGTTTTAAAATCAGATTTTAATCCGGCTTGAAATCATCTTAATAAACAGCTTACTGACCGTTGCATAATAATATCGACTTTAAACTCTCCAACGCCAAACATAAGGTTGAGTTGTACAGTATGCATCCTCTGAACGTAACACAGATAATAAACGTAAGATTGATGATATAGCCTTCAAATGTAAGGTTGTCAATGTATGGTTGATCACAAATGTAGGGTTGGCAGTGTATGGTTGATCACAAACGTAGGGTTGGTCATCAATAATTTTTCTCTTCAACTTTCAAACGTATGATAAAAGATACACACTTTTATAAGATTTCAAATGAAAGGTACTTGATCTATACTTTTCTAAGAACGCACGGTTGTTTAAAAAAGTAAGGTCGATGAACCACACTTTTGAGAAACAAACGTAATATTTAAAACTTACATACGGTTCTTCTTCCACACTTTTTCAATAACAGAAACGTAGGGTTCCTTCCTAACGTAGGGTTCCTCTTCCATACTTTTCTAATAACTCATAAAGTACACACTGTATTTCATCCTTATGCTATGTTTCTCCACGTAGGGTATGAACAGTATTTCCAGAACATGCTTAAGAAGATCCCGAATATGTAGAGCATGAACAGTGATTCCAGAACATGCTAATGCGAATACATTAGTAATTAATCCTCATTGTTCAAGAACTTAAATATTTCATCCAAAAATAAAAATATAATTAATAATAAATTCTTGCAATATACTTAACAAATAAAATCATTAGAAAATAATTAAGGGTATTTGTGAGCATCAAAATTATCATAAAGAGATAGAGTATTGTTCTCAACAAACTCCCCCTTTAAAAAACATTATGTATTGTTGAAAAAAACACTTGATAAACAATATCCCCCTTTTTGATGATCACAAAACCAATAAAATAACCAATTAAACTAACTTTCAAAATTAATTACATACAGTTTTGAATTTTTCAAAGATAAATAAAATATTAGATTTAACTTAATTTCTCCCTATAATTTCTCCCACAATAAAGAGAAAAAAACATTTAAAGTATATAATATGAAATAATTAAAATAAAATGTTGTGTTTATCCAAATTTATCCCCCTTTTTGTGATATCAAAAGGAATCATAGAATATGGAATAAAACACATTTAATACATCACTGAATTTAAGTAAATGATATATCATTAACCGTTTGTCAATAATTAAATCTGGATTACTGGCGTATTGAAACAAGGACAGTAAAACAAATAAAAAAAATGAATCTAGATTTTCATTGAGAACATGGAATAGGTACAACCATGAGGAACACATGAATCAAGGTTTGGTGAGGGTGTGAGATAGGGTCTATCTCCTCTGAACTACGGACTTGATTTATGTCAACTGCTCCCTCAGCATTTTCATCATTCCATCACCAAACCTAACAATAAGATCCATGTTCTCTTGAGTCAAATGAATATCTTCTATGAGGTTTACTCTGAAAAACTCATGAAGTATTTATTCCTTTTCCATAAACAAGGACAAATTTTCTGTGAACTGAGTTAGAACATTTCTAATATTTGGTTCACTTGAGGTCAATTGATTAACCAAAATTTTTTGATTATCTGAAAAAACTGATAAAGGAGGAACGTTACATTGAAGATTGTGCAATATGTCATTAATATTGCTCATGGTAGATGTGATAGCTTGAAACCTTCTGATTAAATCAGGTGAAGTACCTGATCCACTAGCAACACTAGTCCCAATAGATGCAAATTATGTCTCCAGTCCTTGAGTCTCTGAAATTTCAACTGTTCTATTTCTAAGTCTCTCCTCAGAGTAACATTTTTAGATTCCAAATTAGACAACTTTATGTATATCTCTTCCAATTACTTATTCAATAATCAGAGGCACCCTGTTCTTGATTCTGATTCTTAGTTTCAATGTGATGCAATAGTACTAAAGGCAGTGAATCTGCATCAGATTTTTCTTTTTTTACTTCTCATGATCTAGTTGATCCATAGGTTTCTCCTCAGAGTCTTTTACAGACTCTTCCATAGAAAAATCCTCATAAATTACTTCAGTTTGAACATCAGAAACATTCTCATCATGAACATCAGCAATCTGTTCTTCCGTTAGATTTTCTAAAATAATATCTTCTAGATTGTCCTAAGGACTGGACACTTCCTCACCAGGATCTGCCTCTTTTTCTTATTAATGTGTAACTTCAGCGTCAGCTACAACTTGAGGTTCAATTTCAGTTGGGACTTGTGGAGTAACTATAATTTGAGAAGTATCATCTTCCTATGGCTTCTCAACAGCTTTTTATCTGACAAAACTGTAAGAGAGTAAATCTCCGATTGTCATTACAGGGGAAACAAGTTCCTCATTAACAGTTCTTTTTCTTTGAGTCTAAAGTCCCTCCTGACTTCTTTCTTCTTGAGTGTCTTCAGTTTCAAATATTATTCTTCTTGCAGTAGTGCTTACTCTCGCTTCAGAATATCCCTCTTTGGACTTAGCAGACTGAGCTTGAGCACTCTCTGCTTCTTCCCCAGCTCCTATTGGAAAAAGTTTCCCTTTTAATGTTCTCCAGAAATAGCCAATTTTTCTCAGGGTCCCAACACCAAATGTGTTACTGTGATTGCATCTAACTCTGGCTTCCACTAGCCTCACCATATCCTTTTTGAACAGATTCTTTGAGATGAATCTACCAAACGGATAAAAATTCATCCTAGCTTCACTTTGACAGTAGTAATGAAGATACCTTGTCTTGTACCTTAGAAAGTTAAGCTTTATATCACTCATTAATAGAATAATTATATAAATATTTGGATATAATATTTTCTCCAACTCAGATATCCTCGGTGCAATCCCTATTTGCACAAATTTTACTAGAATTTTCTGATCTGGCTCTAGGTCCTTTATGAAAATTTTCTTTATATGAGTAGAACCAAAAATAAAAGACATGATATCTTCAGACTTATGCACGGAATCTCCTATATTTTTAAATCAAAATGAAAAACTCCCTCATGAGGGCAGTTCAAAATATGACCGATCTCCATAGAGAATATCGAGACATCTCGATCTTCTATCTTAACTACCATAGTATCCTCATCGTCTCCCAGACTAAATTGTACAAAATTAAAGATATATTAGAGTTATACTTCATAAAAAAACTCAGACTTCTCACCATTGAAGGTATTCTCTAGATTTTGAAAAGGGAGATCTTGTTTCAATAGAATATTCGTCTGATATAGCCATTCCAGGTCTATGACCTTTGCTTGAAAAATTTTTCTTCCTTCGGAGTGCTATTTCGTGACATTTCTGGTCTCAGCCTCATCAGTTCTCTTGGTTTTGTCCATATCCGTGAGAAATATCTGATGGTTCGAAAGGGGATTAGGGTTTCAAAGGTTTTAAGGTTTAAATGGACAAAGAGAGGTAAAGCACTGCAAGTTCGAAATGGTTTTTAGTAGAAATGAAACGATTCATAATTCGAAAGGTTTCTGAAAACCTTGATTCTCATGTCATCAATAATTATTACTTAGGTTTTAAAACTGAATAAAATTGATTTCGCGAAAAAAAACTTAATATGTTTGAAAAACAAATAACTAATTTATTTTAAAACAGTATTAAGATAAAGAAACAGCATAATAAAATAAAAATTTATTTAAAATTAAATAAACCTAGATCCCCCTTAATAAAACCAAGCCTTGCAGTGGGAAGTGGTTTAGTAAAAATATCATCTAATTGAATTTTAGTACTTACAAATTCCAAAGATATATCATTTTTAAGAACATTATCTCTTAGAAAATGTTGTCTTATATCAATATTATTAGTCCTAGAATGATTAATAGGATTTTTTGAAATATTAATTGCACTAGTATTATAATATAAAATTGGAGTATTATTAAAATTTAGTCTAAAGTCCATAAGAGTGTTTTTCATCCACAACACTTATGCGTAGAAACTACCAGCAGAAACATATTCTACCTCAGCTGTTAACAGGTCAACTGAATGTTGTTTCTTACTTGACCATGACACTAAGGATTTCCCGAAAAAGTGACAAGTTCCTAAAGTGATTTTTCTATCTAATCTACAACTTCTAAAGTCAGAATCTAAATATGAAATTAAATTAAAATCAGAAGTTTTGGGATAAAGAAGAGATTAAAAAACAGTTCATTTTAAATATCTAAAAATTATTTTAACAACAGTTAAATGAGATTCTTTAGGATTTTATTGAAATATTTCACAAAGACATACTGAATACATTATATCTAGATTGCTAGCAGTAAGATATAATAAAATACCAATCATACCTCTATATAAATTTTTGTCAACTGATTTTCCAGTTTCACCCAAATCATGTCTTATATTAGTACATATAGGATTTGTATATGTCTTGCTGTTTTAAAGTCCAAATTTCCTCTGTAAATCAGTAATGTATTTTCTTTGATTTAAAACATTTCAAAAATCTTTTTGATAAATTTGAAGTCCTAAAAAGAAATTTAATTCTCCCATAATACTCATTTCAAATTATTTTTGCATTATATTTAAAAACTCATGACAAATGGATTTATTAGTTGATCCAAAAATTACATCATCAACATAAATTTGAACTAATAAAATATTAGAATTTACAGTTTTCTTAAAAAGTGTTGGATCTGCCATTCCAACAGTAAAATCATTTTTCAATAGAAAATAGATCAATATTTCATACCAAGATCTAGGTGTTTGTTTAAGGCCATAAAGAGATTTAGTATGTTTAAAAAAAGAATCTGGTTTTTGTGAATTTTCAAAACTAGGAGGTTTCTCAACATAAAATTCTTCCACTAAATAACCATTTAAAATGGCAGACTTAACATCCATCTAAAATAATTTAAAATTCATATGAGATGAATAATCTAAAAGGATTATAACGGATTCTAATCTAGCTAAAAGTTCAAAGGTCTCATCATAATCTGCACCTTCTTCTTGATTATATCCTTTAGCTATAAGTTTTGCTTTATTTCTAGTTATTATTCCTTGATCATCTTGTTTATTTCTAAAGACCCATTTGGTTCCTATGACTGGATAATTCTAAGGTTTTCCAACTAATTCCCATACTTCATTTCTTTTAAACTGTTTTAATTCTTCTTGCACTGCTATGATCCAGCTTTCATCATCTAAAGCTTCTTCTATAGACTTGGGTTCTAATTGGGATAGAAAGGCAGAGAATTCTACAAGATTTCCTATATTTATTCTAGTTTTTATTCCTGTGTCTAAGTCACCTATTATAGTTTCTAAAGGGTGATTTTTAGGATTCTATTCTATCTAGGTAGTACACTTATAGGTTCTTCAGTATCATGTTCTTCTAAACTGGAATGAATTTCATTTATATCTTTTTCAAAATCATTTTTCAAGTTCTTAATTCTCATGTTATCATTAGAGTCAGATTCATCCATTTGATCTGTCCTTTTCTCAAAGGGATTAGATTCATCAAATTTCACATGAATTGATTCTTCAAAAATCCTTGACTTCTTATTATAGATTCTATAAGCTTTGGAAGTAGCAGAATATCCTAAGAAAATGCCTTCATCAAATTTTGGATCAAACTTACCAAGATTGTCTCTGGTGTTTAAGGTGTAAACCTTGCATCCAAAAACATTAAAGTAATTTACTTTATGTTTTCTATTATTTCAGAGTTCATAGGGTGTCTTTTTTAGAATTGGTCTAATTAAAACTCTATTCATTATATAACAAGATGTGCTTACAGCTTCTGCCCAAAAATAGGTAGGAAGACTGTATTCATTTAGCACATTCCTAGCCATTTCCTGAATAGTCCTATTTATTCTTTCAATAATTCCATTCTTTTAAGGAATTCTTGGTGTAGAGAAGGTGTGTTTAATACCCATATTTGAGCAAACAGAATTAAATTCCAGATTCTCAAATTCTACCACATGATCACTTCTTAATGAAATTATTCTAAAACTTTTTTCATTTGGAACAGCTTTACACAAACTTTCAAATAAAGTAAAACCTTCATTTTTAAATTTTAAAAAGAAAATACATGTAAATATAGAATAGTCATAAACTAAAACATATACGTATAATTTACCATCCAAGCTTGCTACTCTTGAAGGACTAAAAAAATCAATATGGTTAAGTTCTAGAGGTTTAGATGTAGCAATTTTATTAACAAATTTGAAGGATGATTTGTGTTTCTTACCAAGTTGACATGCATCACAGAATCTGTCACTTTTAAATCTGAGACTAGGAAAATCAGAAACTAATTGTTTCTTAGATAATATATGTAAAAAAAATAAATTACAATGTCCAAGTCTTCTATTCCAGATCCCTGATTCATTTATTTTAGTAGTTAGGCAGTTTACTTGTTGTTTACACAAGGAACTTAAATCCAGGGTATACACATTGTCAATTTTAGGTGCTTTAAATTTAAGCAGTTTATTTTTGAAAACAGAACAGTAATTTTTAGAAAAATCAACAGCATAACCATCATCACATAGTTGAGAGATACTTATCAGATTGTGTTTCAATCCTTGTACATAAAGTACTTTGTTGATTGAGAAAACTTCTGGATCTCCAATTGTTCCAATACCAATGATTTTCCCTTTGTCATTGTCACCGAAAGTGATAAGTCCACCATATTTTTGAGTGAGTGTAGAGAAATTCGATGAGTTTCCACTCAAATGTCTTGAGCAGCCACTGTCCATATACCATATTTACTTTTTTACTTTTTTGACCTGCTCCCTGCAAAGGAATTTACAAAATTTTCTTTGGTAACTATATTCTGTTGGGTCCAGGGGGTTAGCCAGCAAAGATCTGGGAATCCAAGCTTTCTTTGATTTTCTAATTAGAGAAGAGTCAAATAAATTATTTGTTACAAAATCTTTCCTAATACCACTTATTTTGGGCTGTCTTAAGAAACATTTTTAGAAATATGTCTCATTGTTCCACAGTAATTACAATTTATTCTTTTTGTACTTGGAATAAAATAGTTCTTGGACAGCTTAGGTTTCTCACCTTTACTGCCAATTCAAAATCTTTCCTTTTTAATGAAAATTTTCCCAAGAATTTCATTTAAAGTATTTTCTCCTTTAGTAAAAACAAGGGATGCATTTTTATAAGTTTCCACTTCAGTTATTAGTTATTTTATCTTTGATTCATAATTTTTATTATTAGTGTTAATTGAGTTAAAATTTTCAGTTAACTCTTTATATTGTTTCAGAATTGTATCTCTTTCATCAGAAATAGACTTATGATAGTTCTTTAAAGACTTATGCTTCTTAAATAGAGAATCATATTTTTCTTCAAGCATATTGCAGTAGGCTACAAGTTTTTCATTAGATTAATTAGATTTAGAACTAGAGTCAGAAGAGTAGTAAGATTGTACCTCATCTGTTTCTCCAATAAAACACTTGTTGGATTTCAGATTTTCTTTTTCCTTCTCTGAGTCTGATTCAGAAGTGCTACTGGACTCTTCAGATACAATCCATGTAGCTTTCATTGCTTTATTTTCCTTATTCTCATAATCATTTCTTTTGAAGACTTTCTTTTTCTTGTCTTCTTTTAGCTTAGGACAGTCAGGTCTGATGTGACCCATTTTCTTACACTCATAACATATGACTTCCTTCTCATCCTTTTTGAAGGATTTTCTGAAGCCCTTATTCTTTTTATAGAATTTAGTGAATTTTCTTGCTAGTTGAGCCAGTTTCACATAAGAATTTGATAAATCAGAACTTTTTGATTTCACTTTTACACTTTTCTTCATCTTTCTGTTTTTTCTCTATGATGACACTTTCAAGGAAGTGTCATATCTCTTGATAAACACTTTATGCTCATTTTCTTCATCTTACATCTCATCTTCATACATCATTAGTGTTACAATTAGTTCTCTCATGGTTAAGTCTTTGACATGTGTCGACTGTCTGATTGCAGTAGAGATTCCATTCAATCTTGTAGGTAGTACTCTCAGTACTTTCAAAGCTTGATTAGCTTGTTTAATGGGATCTACCAAGGCCGATATGTTATTGACAATCTCTGTCAATATTCAATTCATTTGAGTAATACTTTAACCTTCAACCATTATGAATGTATAAAATTTAAGCTTAGCAGTAGAATATCTCATTTCCCTGATATTGTTAGTTCCTTCATAAGCAACATCAATAGTTTTCCACATTTAATATACTTCCGGGCATTGAGATACATTTTTAAATTCATTAGGTCCTATACCACATATAATTGCATTCATTACCTTTGAGTTCATATCATATTCTACTTCATTAGCTGCACTCCATGATTCAGGTTTTTCTGGTATTTCATATGGAGTCAGAATCTTAGAATATACTCTATATCCAAGGTTTTTTAGATAGATAATCATTTGTGACTTCCAGCATCCATAGTTTTCTCCATTGAAGTACAATGCTCTGACCATATACATTCCCTCTCTTGTATCAGCCAACTTACTCTGTGAATAATCACTTTAAGCTTCTTAAGTCTTTATCAGAAATCTCAACCTCGGATACCAATTGTTGGATCAGATTATAATAAATATACACAAGAGGGGGGTGAATTGTGTCTTTTCAGAAATCTTTACGAGATCGTGTTCTACCCTTTAAATTTAATCAGATGAATTAATGCAGAGGAAATTTAAATAGTAGAGACACAAGATAAATAGTGTTTCGGGGAACAGAAGGCCCCTAGTCCACTCCACCAACTCTTTACTCCACAAGTTTGGTGATTTTCACTATCTGGTCCTCATTTCCAAATACCGTTTCACAACTGAGTATAGGCAGTTGACACCTTTATAATCTAAGGCAAAACAAAGCCTTCTGGATCACTCACAGAACCTACACAACTTAGTACAATAATCCGGTCACTCGAGAATAGAAAAGAAAGGTATCTGTACTTTGGAAAATACTTTCCAGTTGTTCTTAACAATTTCAACAAAATGCAATTGACTGTAGATGGATCATCACCTTTAGAAATAATGATCTTCAAATAAGAGTCGTTTTGAGTCGATCCTGTTGCATTAGATATAGAAATATAATTCACAACTTCAGCAGTAGTAGATTCACAAATGATCTTCTATGTAGAACGAGCGAATCTTCTATCATGATTCTTCTTCTTCAATAAATAGAGCTTGGTCGTTCTTTTGAATCAGCAGATCTGTTTTTTTGATAGTCTCTATTTTTCTTCCTTTTTATGAATGATCAATTGATGCAGTTTGAAAATACCAATATTTATCCTTTTTTTTAAAATATCACATCTATATAATAACGTCAAACACTTCTCCTGTAAATTTAGATCTAAAAAAGTCTCCTTCTAACTCGTGATATTCAAACATTTAAATTTACAGAGTAGTCGTAACTTCCCTTGAAATTCTCCAAGAAAAGATCCTTTTAATTAGATCCTTAAATGAATCTGAAGTTGTAAAATACAGGTTTTAAAATCATATTTTAATCCGGCTTGAAATCAGCCTAATAAATAGCTTGCTGACCGTTGCATAATAATATCGACTTTAAACTCTCTGACGCCAAACATAAGGTTGAGTTGTACATTATGCATCCTCTGAACATAATGTAGATAATAAAATTAAGATTGATGATGTAGCCTTAAAATGTAAGGTTTTCAATGTATGGTTGATAAAAAACGTAGAGTTAGCAACGTATGGTTGATCACAAATGTAGGGTTGGTCATCCATAATTTTTCTCTTAAACTTTCAAACGTAGGATAAAAGATACATACTTTTATAAGCTTTCAAATGAAAGGTACTTGATCCATACTTTTCTAGGAGCGTATGGTTGTTTACAAAAGTAAGGTTGACGAACCATACTTTTGAGAAACAAACGCAATGTTTAAAACTTACGTATGGTTATTCTTCCACACTTTTTCAATAACCCAAATGTAGGGTTCCTTCCTAACGTAGGGTTCCTCTTCCATACTTTTCTAATAACTCATAAAGTACACACTGTATTTCATCCTTACTCTATGTTTCTCCACGTAGGGTATGAACAATGTTTCCAGAACACGCTTAAGAAGTTCCCAAATATGTAGAGCATGAACAGTGTTTCCAGAACACGCTAATGCGAATACTTTAGTAATTAATCCTCGTTGTTCAAGAACATAAATATTTCATCCAGAAATAAAAAAATAACGAATAATAAATTCCTGAAATATAATTAACAAATAAAATCATTAGAAAATAATTAAGGGTATTTGTGAACATCAAAATTATCATAAAGAGATAGAGTATTGTTCTCAATAAACTCTCCCTTTAAAAAAACATTATGTATTGTTGAAAACAACACATGATCAACAATCTCCCCCTTTTTTATGATAAAAAAACCCATAAAATAACCAATGAAATGAACTTTCAAAATTAATTACATATAGTTTTGAATTTTTCAAAGATAAATACAATATTAGATTTAACTTAATTTCTTCTTATAATTTCTCCCACAATAAAGATAAAAAAACATTTAAATTATATAATATGAAACAATTAAAATAAAATGTTGTGTTTATCCAAATTTATCCCCCTTTTTGTGATATCAAAAAGAATCATAGAATATGGAATAGAACACATTTAATATAGCACTGAATTTAAGTAAATGCTATATTATTAACCATTTGTCAATAATTAAATATGGATTACTGGCATATCAAAATAAGGACAGTAAAATAAATAAAAAAATAAAAAAAATGAATCCATATTTTCATTGAGAACATGAAATAGGTAAAATCATGAGGAACACATGAATCAAGGTTTGGTAAGGGTATGATAAACTCATGAAGTATTTCTTACTTTCCCATAAACAAGGACAAATTTTCCGTGAACTGAGTGAGCACATTTCTAATATTTGGTTCACTTGAGGTCAATTGATCAACCAAAATTTTTTGATTATCTGAAAAGACTGATAAATGAGCACTGTTACATTGAAGATCGTGTAATATGGCATTCATATTTCTCATGGCAGCTGTGATAGCTTGAAATCTTCTGATTAAATCAGGTGAAGTACCTGATCCAGTAGCAGCACTAGTCCCGACAGATGCAAATTGTGTCTCCCTAAATTCTTTAAACTTTAACAGATCTGACTGCTTTAGCATTTCTGATTTTATCTTGTATACCTCTATCAACATTTCTTGCTTAAAATTTTCAACTTCTTGTCAGGAAACTGTACTTCCCTTATGTATTTGAAATTTCAACTGTTCTCTTTCTAAGGCTCTCCTCAGAGTAACATTTTCAGATTCCAAATTAGAAAACTTTCTGTATAGCTCTTCTAATTACTTATTCACTAAATCAGAGGCACCCTGTGCTTGATTCTGATTCTTAGTTTCAATGTGTTGTAGCAGTACTAAAGGCAGTGAATTTGTATCAGATTTTGATTTTTTACTTCTCCTGAGCTGGTTGATCCATATATTTCTCCTCAGAGTCTTTTCCAGACTCTTCCATAGAAAATTCCTCATGAATTACTTCAGTTTGAACTTCAGAAACATTCTCATCAAAAACATCATCAATATGTTCTTCCATTAGATTTTCTAAAATAATATCTTCTAGATTGTCCTGAGAACTGGAAACTTCCTCACCAGGCTCTGCCTCTTTTTCCTGTTGAAGTGTAACTTTAGCGTCAGCTACAACTTGAGGTTCAATTTCAGTTTGGACTTGTGGAGTCACTGTAATTTGAGCAGTATCCTCTTCATGTGGCTTCTCAACAGCTTTTTCTCTAAGAAAACTGTAAGAGAGTAAATCTCTTGTTGTCATTACAAGGGAAACAAGTTCCTCATTAACAATTATTTTTCTTTGAGTCTAAAGTCCCTCATGAATTCTTTCTTCATGAGTGTCTTAAGTTTCCAATCTTATTCTTCTTGTTGTAGTTCTTACTCTCGATTTAGCCTATCCCTCTTTGGACTTAGCAGACTGAGCTTGAGCACTCTCTGCTTCTTCCTTAGCTCATACTGGAAAAAGTTTTCCTTTTAATGTTCTCCAGAAATAGCCAATTTTTCTCAGGGTTCCAGCACCAATGGTGTTACTATGATGACATCTAACTCTAGCTTCCACTAGCCTCACCATATCCTTTTTGAATAGATTTTTTGAGATGAATCTACCAAATGGATAAAAATTAATCCTAGATTCACTTTGATAGTAGTGATGAAGATACCTTATCATGTACCTAGGAAAGTTAAGTCTTATATCACTCATTAACAGAAACTTTATATACATATCTGGATACAATATTTTCTCCAAATCAGACATCCTCGGTGAAATCCCTATTTGCACAAATTTCACTAGAATTTTCTGATCTGGCTCTAGGTCCTTTATAAAAATCTTCTTTATATGAGTAGAACCAAAAAGAAAAGACATGATATCTTCAGACTTATGCACGAAGTCTTCTATATTTTTCAAATCAAAATGAAAAACTCCCCCATGAGGGCAGTTCAAAATCTGACCAATCTCCACAGAGGATATTGAGACATCTCGATCTTCTATCTTAACTACCATAGTATCCTCATCATCTCCCAGACTAAATTGTACAGAATTAAAGAAATATCATATTTCTAATTTATACAAAACTCAGAAATCTCACCATTGAATGTCTGCTCTAAATTTTGAAAAGTGAGAGCTTGTTTCAATAGAAGATTCGTCTAATATAGCCATTCTAGGTCTATGACCTTTCCTTGAATTTTTTTTCTTCATTCAGAGCACTATTTCTTGATGGTGCTGGTCTTAGCCTCATCGGTTCTCTTGGTTTTGGCCATTTCTGCGAGAAATATCTGAAGGTTCGAAAGAGGATTAGGGGTTCAAAGGTTTTTAGGTTCAAATGGACAAAGAGCGGTAAAGCGCTGCGAGTTCGAAAGGATTTTTGGTAGAAATGAAAAGATTCATAATTAAAAAGGGTTCTAATAACCTTGATTTTCGTTTCATCAATAATTATTACTTAGGTTTTAAAAATGAATAAAATTTATTTCAGGGGAAAAAAATTATTCTGTTTGAAAAAAAAACTAATTTATTTTAAAACAGTATTAAGATAAAGAAATAGCATAATAAAATAAAACTTTATTTAAAATTAAATAAACCTAGCTCCCCCTTAATAAAATCAAACCTTGCAGTGGAAAGTGGTTTAGTAAAAGTATTAGCTAATTGAATTTTATTACTTACAAATTCCAAAGATATATCCTTTTAAGAACATTATCTCTTAGAAAATGATGTCTGATATCAATATTATTAGTCCTAGAATGATTAATAGGATTTTTTGAAATATTAATTGCACTAGTATTATCATATAAAATAGGAATATTATTAAAATTTAGTTCAAATTCCATAAGAGTGTTTTTCATCCACAACACTTGTGCGCAGTAACTGCCAGTAGAAATATATTCTACCTCAGCTGTTAATCGGGAAACTGATTATTGTTTCTTACTTGACCATGACACTAATAATTTCCCTAAAACGTGACAAGTTCCTGAAGTGCTTTTTCTGTCTAATATACAACTTCCAAAGCCAGAATCTAAATATGAAATTAAATTTAAATCAGACGTTTTGGGATAAATAAGATATTAAAAAACAGTTCCTTTTAAATATCTAAAAATTATTTTAACAGTAGTTAAATGGGATTCTTTAGGATTAGATTGAAATATTACACAAAGACATACTGAATACATTATATCTGGCCTGCTAGTAGTAAGATATAATAAACTACCAATCATAACTCTATATAACTTGTTGTCAATTGATTTTCTTGTTTCATCCAAAGCAAGTCTTATATTAGTACATATAGAAGTTGTATATGTCTTGTTGTTTTCAAGTCCAAATTTCTTCAGTAAATGAGTAATGTATTTTATTTGATTTAAAAAATTTCCAAAATATTTTTGATAAATTTGAAGTCCTAAAAAGAAATTTAATTCTCCCATCATACTCATTTCAAATTCTTTTTGCATTATATTTGAAAACTCATGACAGATGGATTTATTTTTTGATTCAAAAATTACATCATGAACATAAATTTGAACCAATAAAATATAATAATTTACAGTTTTCTTAAAAAGTGTTGGATCTGCCATTCCAATAGTAAAATCCTTTTTCAATAGAGAAGAACTCATTCTTTCATACCAAGATCTAGGTGTTTGTTTAAGGTCATAAAGAGATTTAATAAGTTTAAAAAAATAATCTGGTTTTTGTGAATTTTCAAAACCAGGAGGTTGCTCAACATAAAATTCCTCCACTAAATAACCACTTAAAAAGGAAAACATAACATCCATCAGAAATAATTTAAAATTCATATGAGATGAATAAGCTAAAAGGATTATAATGGCTTCTAATCTAGCTACAGGTTCAAAGGTCTCATCATAATCTATACCTTCTTCTTGATTATATCCTTTAGCTACAAGTCTTTATTTATTTATAGTTATTATTCCTTGATCATCTTGTTTATTTCTAAAGACCCATTTGGTTCCTATCACTAGATAATTCTATGGTCTTTCAACTAATTCCCAAACTTCATTTCTTTTAAACTGGTTTAATTCCTCTTGCATTTCTATGATCGAGATTTCATCATCTAAATCTTCTTCTATAGTCTTGGATTCTAATTGGGATATAAAGGAAATGAATTCTAAAATATTTCTTATATTTCCTCTAGTTTTTATTCCTGTGTCTAAGTCACCTATTACAGTTTCTAAAGGGTGATTTTTTAGGTTTCTAGTCTGTCTAGGCAGTACACTTATAGGTTCTTCAGTATCATTTTCTCCTAAACTGGACTGAATTTCATTTATATCTTTTTCAAAATCAATTTTCAAGTTCTCAAGTCTCATGTTATCATAAGAGTCAGATTCATTTATTTGATCTGTCCTTTTCTCAAAGGGATTAGATTCATAAAATTTCACATGAACTGATTCTTCAACAATCCTTGACTTCTTATTATAGACTCTATAAGCTTTGGAAGTAGCAGAATATCCTAATAAAATGCCTTCATTATATTTTCTATCAAACTTACAAAGATTGTATTTGGTGTTTAAGGTGTAAACCTTACATCCAAAAACTTTAAATTAATTTACTTTAGGTTTTCTCTTATTCTAGAGTTCATAGGGTGTATTTTTCAGAATTGGTCTAATTAAAACTCTATTCATTATATAACAGGATGTACTTATAGCTTCTGCACAAAAATAGGTAGTAAGACTATATTAATTTAGCATAGTTTTATCCATTTCTTGAATAGTCCTATTTTTTCTTTCAACAATTCCATTTTGTTGAGGCGTTCTTGGTGTAGAGAAGGTGTGTTTAATACCCATATTTGAGGAAAAGGAATTAAATTCCAGATTCTCAAATTCTCCACCATGATCACTTGTTAATGAAACTATTCTAAAAAAGTTTTTCATTTCGAACAGCTTTACAAAAACTTTAAAATAAAGTAAAATCTTAATTTTTAAAATTTAAAAAGAAAATACATGCAAATCTAGAAGAGTCATCAACTAAAACATATACATATAATATACCATCCAAGCTTGCTACTCTTGAAGGTCCAAACAAATCAATATGGTCAAGTTATAGAGGTTTAGATGTAGAAATTTTATTAAGAGATTTGAAGGATGATTTGTGTTTCTTGCCAAGTTGACATGCATCACAGAATCTATCACTTTCAAATATGAGAATAGGAAAATCAGAAACTAATTGTTTCTTAGATAATCTATGTAAAACATATACATTACAATGTCCAAGTATTCTATTCTAGATCTAGGATTCATTTATTTTAGAAGTTAAGCAATTTACATGTTGTTTACACAAGGAATTTAAATCCAGGGTATACACATTGTCAGTTCTAGGTGCTCTAAATTTAAGCAGTTTATTTTTAAAACAGAACAGTAATTGTTAGAAAAATCAACAGCATAAACATCACCACATAGTTGAGAGATACTTATCAGATTGTGTTTCAATCCTTGTACATAAAGTACTTTATTGATTGAGACAACTTCTGGTTCTCCAACTATTCTAATACCAATGATTTTCCCTTTGGCATTGTCACCAAAAGTGACAAGTCCACCATCTTTTTGAGTGGGTGTAGAGAAATTCGATTAGTTTCCACTCATATGTTTTGAGAAGCCACTATCCATATACCATATCTCTTTTTTTGATTTTGTGACCTTCTCCCTGCAAAGGAATTTACACAATTTGCTTTGGTACCCATATTCTGTTGGGTCCAGGGGTGTTAGCCAGTAAAGATCTAGGAATCCAGACTTGCTTTGATTTTCTAATTACATAAGAGTCAAATAAATTATTTATTACAAAATATTTCTTAATAACACTTATTTGGGGTTGTCTTAAGAAACAGTTTTTAGAAATATGTCCCATTGTTCCACATTAATTACAATTTAATCTTTCTGTACTTAGAATAAAATAGTTCTTGTACAGCTTAGGTTTTTCACCTTTATTACGAATTCAAAATGTTTCCTTTTTAATGAAAATTTTCCCAAGAATTTCATTTAAAGTATTTTCTACTTTAGTAAAAACAAGGACTGTATTTTTATAAGTTTCCACTTCAGTTTGCAGTGTTTTTATCTTTGATTTGTAATTTGTATTGTTAGTGTTAATTGAGTTAAATTTTTTAGTTAAATCTTTATATTATTTCAGAATTGTATCTCTTTCATCAGAAATATCCTTATGACTGTTCTTTAAAGACTTATGCTTCTTAAATAGAGAATCATATTTTTCAATAAGCATATTGCAGTAGGTTGCAAGTTTTTCATTAGATTAACTAGATTCAGAACTAGAGTCAGAAGAGTAGTAAGATTGTACCTCATCTGTTTCTACCATAAAACACATGTTGGATTTCAGATTTTCTTCATCCTTATCTAAGTCTGATTTAGAAGTGCTACTAGAGTCTTCAGATACACTCCATGTAGCTTTCATTGCTTTCTTGTCCTTATTCTCGTAATCATTTCTTTTGGATACTTTCTTTTCTTGTCTTATTTTAGCTGAGGACAGTCAGGTCTGATTTCACCCATTTTCTTACACTCATAATATCTAAATTCCTTGTCATCCTTTTGGAAGGATTTTCTGAAGCCCTTCTTATTTCTATAGAATTTTGTGAATTTTCTGGCTAGCTGATCCAGTTTCACATCAGAATTTGATAAATCAGAACTTTTTGATTTCACTTTAACACTTTTATTTATCTTTATGTTTTTTCTCTATGATGACACTTTCAAGGCAGTGTCATCTCTCTTAATAAACACTTTATGCTCATTTGCTTCATCTTTAATCTCAACTTCATACATCATCAGTGTTCCAATCAGTTCTCTCATGGTTAAGTCTTTGACAGGTGTCGACTGTTTGATTACAGCAGAGATTCCATTCTATCTTGTAGGCTGTACTCTTAGTACTTTTAAATCTTTATCAGCTTGTTTAATGGGATCTCCCAAGGCGGATATGTTATTGAAAATCTCTATAAATATTCCATTCATTGAGTAATACTTTCACCTTCAACCATTCTGAATGTATCAAATTTAATCTTAGTAGTAGCATATCTCATTTCCCTAATATTGTTAGCTCCTTCATAAGCAACATCAATAGTTTGCCACATTTAATATGCTGTCGGGAATTGAGATACTCTATTAAATTCATCAAGTCCAAGACCACATATACTTACATTTATTGCCTTTGAGTTCATATCATATTCTGATTTAGTAGCTGCACTCCATGTTTCAGGTTTTTCTAGTATTTCATATGGAGTCAGAATCTTAGAATATAATCTATATCCAAGGTTTTTCAGATAGATAATCATTCGTGTCTTCCAGCATCCATAGTTTTCTCCATTGAAGTACCTATGCTCTGACCATAGACATTCCCTCTCTTGTATCAGCCATCTTGCTCTGTGTATAATCACTTTCATCTTGTTAAGGCTTTATCATAAATCTCAACCTTTGATACCAATTATTGGATCAGATTATACTAAATATTCACAAGAGGTTGGTGAATTGTGTCTTTTCAGAAATCTTCACGAGATCATGTTCTTCCCTTTAAATTTAATCAGATGAATTAATGCAACATAAATTTAAATAGTAGAGACACTAGATATATAGTGGTTCGGGGAATAGAAGGCCCCTAGTTCACTCCACCAGCACTCTACTCCACGAGCTTGGTGATTTCCACTATCTGGTCCTCGTTTCCACAGACCGTTTCCCAACTAAGTATAGGAAGTTGACACCTTTATAATCTAAGGCAAGAAAAACCTTCTGGTTCACTAACAGAACCTACACAGATTAGTACGAGAATCCGTTCACTCGAGAATAGAAAATAAAGGTATCTGTACTTTTGAAAATACTTTCCAGTTGTTCTTCACAATTGCGACAAAATGCAATAGACAATAGATGGATCGTCACCTTCAGAAATAATGATCTTCAAATAAGAGTCATTCTGAGTTGGTCCTATTACAGTAGATATAGAAATACAATTCACAACTTCAGTAGTAGCATATTCGCAAATGATCTTCGATGTAGAACAGGTGAATCTTCTATCATGATTCTTCTTCTTCAATAAACAGAGCTTTACCATTATTTTGAATCAACAGATCTGTGTTTTTTTGATATTCTCTATTTTTATTCCTTTTTATGAATGATTGATTGATACAGTTTGAAAATACCCATATATATCCCTTTTTTAAAAAATATCACATCTATATAATAACGTCGATCACTTATCCAATAAATTTAGATCCACAAAAGCTTCCTTCTGACTCGTGATATTCAAAAAATTTAATTTACAGAGTAGT
Source organism: Viscum album (assembly GCA_963277665.1). NCBI lineage: Eukaryota > Viridiplantae > Streptophyta > Magnoliopsida > Santalales > Viscaceae > Viscum > Viscum album. The sequence goes on from OY728120.1 coordinate 1,418,107,526, forward strand.
CGTAAATTCCCTTGAAATTCGCCAAGAAAAGTTCCTTTTAATTTGACCCTTAAACGAATCTGAACTCATCAAAGACACATTTTAAAATCATCTTTTAATCTGTATTGAAATCAGCATAATAAATAGCTTGCTTACCGTTGCATAATAATATCAACTTTAAACTCTCTGATGCCAAACGTAAGGATGAGTTGTACAGTATGCATCCTCTGAATGTAACATAGTTAATAAACGTAAGATTGATGACGTAGCCTTCAAACGTAAGGTTTTCAATGTATGGTTGATCATAAATGTAGGGTTGGAAAAGTATGGTTGATCAAAAATGATGGGTTGACAATCCATAATTTTTCTCTTCAACTTTCAAATGTATGATAAAAGATCCATACTTTTATAAGATTTTAAACAAAAGGTACTTGATCCATACTTTTTTAAGAACGTATGGTTGTTTAAAAAAGTAAGGTTGATGTACCATACTTTTGAGAAACAAAATTAAAGTTTAAAACTTACGTACGATTCTTCTTCCACACTTTTTCAATAACCCAAACGTAGGGTTCCTTCCAAACGTAGGGTTCGTCTTCCATACTTTTCTGATAACTCATAAAGTATACACTATATTTCATCATTACACTACGTTTATCCACGTAGGGTATGAAAAGTGTTTCCAGAACGCGCTTAAGAAAATCACAAATATGTAGAGCATGAATAGTGTTTCTAGAACATGCTAATGCGAATAATTTAGTAATTAATCCTCATTGTCCAAGAAATTAAATATTTCATCCAGAAATAAAATTATAATGAATAATAAATTCTTGCAATATAATTAACACATAAAATCATCAGAAAATAATTAAGGGTATTTGTGAGTATGAAAATTATCATAAAGGAATAGAGTATTATTCTCAATAAAATCCCCCTTAAAAAAACATTATGTATTGTTGAAAACAAAACTTGCTCAACAATGTGAATCCCACAATTTTTTTGAATCATCTTGAACTTATGTATATCCTATACCTTTAAAATAAATTTATGGGAAACAACAAGTGGTTCTGATACCAATATTGAATATTTCCTTATCGTTTATGGGATGCTTCTTTCTTCTTTTTTCCGTTTTCCCTTAAACAGTAGCAAGTTACTTCTTCACTATTTATATTCACAACACTACATACAACCTCGTATTCTTATTCATAGAAAAAAAACTAATATGAAACTAATTTTTATTCCTCTTCCTTCCTATGAAAAATGAAATTAATATCACTATTCCTCTCTTCTATTATTCTATATGAATTGGGATACATATATCTCTTCTTCTTCTTGAATAAATTTATGTCCAACTCATCTGATTATTCTTCTTCCTTCTCTTATTCCATCCTTTTCTATTTTCATTTTCTTTTACATTAGTGAACAAATAAATTTCATTGGTTCTTCAAAATATTTTAAATAAATAATTTATTTAGGATAATATCAGTGTTGGGGTTCTCTTCTTCTTGGAGCAATTAATTATTATATCAAGAAACAATAGTATTCAACCTCACCAAATTATTCTTAAACCTATAAGAATATATATAATAATAACTAAAACACCATAACTTATATATTCTCCTTTTTTATCACATAAATATATTAAAAATGATATGTTAATACATAATTTAAATTACTATAACTTTCAGTAATTCAAATCCTTATAACTTCTCACTTCTTTTCTTTTACCATATCTATAATTCTTAGGTTCTCTAAACCTCTATAGAAAACATTTCAATTAAAATAAAATTATAACTGAAATAAAATGAATGTAATTTTCATAATTTTTCTTCTAAATAAATCCCTACATCTATGATGAATTTCATGAATAAAGAACCTACAATAAAATTCTTAAATAAATATCCATGAATTCATTTTTTTATAGTAGTGGACACAAATTTTTCAATCACAACTCACAACTCACTCTCTCTTATTCTTAATTTCTTAGCTTCTCCTTCTCTATCTCAACACAATAATTACATGTATTTAATTATCCTATAAGTACATGGATAAACCTTATTCAGCCATGTAAACTCCATTTTCATCCTAGAATAATCCCAAAAACTCTTTATTTTATTTTATACCTACTTGAAATATGATAAATAGAGTATCATATTTTTCATTTTAGAACTGATTTACCTAGAACCATTAAAACCATTCATATGATAAATATCATGAACACCTCTCCTTTATTTGTGGTGGAAAAATTATTTGATTTTTTTTAAGATTGATTCTTACCTTGATACAGGGGTTTTTTATATTGATCAATATTATCATTTCATATTTAAGTACCACTTTAATTATTCTCCTTCATTTATATTTTTTAAAAATCATTATAAAAATATCATGATATTAATATAACTGAATAACAAGACACTTTTCATTGACTAAATTAACTTTCTCCTTCTCCTCATATTCATTCTTATAATACAGTGATAATTAAATGTCATTTTCTTTATACAAATCTTTAAGACTTATCACATGTTATATGGTTTTATTTTCCACATGATTGATCATGTAGTTGAATAACCTACAATATAAGACCATAACCAATCACCCCGCTATGTGTGTCCATGGTTTCTGGACCTATCATGCATTCCAATGGATGATTACCATTTTTATGCGGAAGATCATCAATAATTCATGCAGTTGGGCCAAATTAATTTATGTGGTTCCTTTCTCATGGTATCTTCACCTACCATTAGGTATGTGATTCATCTTCCCATAATGTGGTTGATCATCTCATCATGTAGTCAATCAACCTACTATGAGGTTCACAATCACTTGATCGAATGTGCACTATATAGTCACCTGGTCAACCACGTGAAGTCTGTCTTTAATGAAACCCATTATTATTATTCATTAACATAATGAATCAATGAAACATGTAAAAACTTCAATTTCTCCTTATGATCCTTAGTATTGAATCATATGACCCATCACAATCCCGACACGATCATAGTGTGCATAAAAAAGTTCTTCCATATTTACTATATGCAGGGATCCTCAGTTGAGGTTGAAGATTATATATATCATGTTTTTTCATTAATCCTAGTGTCGAAGAGATCCCACATTGAATGAATAATGTATCACATTTCTCTATCCCACATTAGAGTTTTCTCAAGCATCCCACTTCTTTATAATAGGTCGTGTATCATAAAAACCTAAAAAAAATATCGAGGGATAAATATGGTTTCCATAAAACCTCTTATTTATCCCCACATTATAGAGTATAGAAAAAGTTATTTCCGACCCATGTGGACTATGCGCACCCTGTGTGTGCCCATTCCTATCTATAAAAAGCGTCTTCCTTCACTATGCCCAACCATACCACTATGGATAACTAGATGTGGATAAATTGTTTCTTTCTAGAAGTCAACAGGTTCCCATGAGTGGGTATGGATTTATCTTTTTTTTCAATATATCCTATAAAATACATATCCAAATAATTTTAATACCCTGAGATTTTATGATATATTTCTCTTCAAAAAAATTTAATTTCTTCAATATCTTGCGATGCATGAAACCCTAAGTCTAAGTGATCCTTAATATAACATACCATTATAACCTAGAAGGTAAGTTGGTGGAGTAATATGAATAACCAAATTTATAAAAAATATGTTTAAAAGTTTTAGGTAAATAAAATATATCAATAAATAAGTACCCAATTTTTAGAAACTATTATATTCTTTAAAAATACATTGTTCCACAAAATTTTTTTTATAAGTTTTTATATGAAAATAATATAATTAATTTATACCACTTAAATTTTTTTTTTCAAAAATGAACTTCATTTTTTAAATTACCATGTCAAAATTATCTTTGAATTATTTTGTGATATTTTTCTGAAAATATTGATTTTTCTATCAATAGTAAAAAATAATGATTTTATTGAAAACTGTATTTTCATTTAAAGAATTTAAAAAGTTTTATTTTGTTTTAGAATGGTTTTAGAAGTAAAATTAGTTCATTTATATTATTAATATTCCAATTATTTTCATTATAATTAATTTTATGTCATATTTGCGAATAACAACACTTTATACTTAAGAAATTTTTTTTTCTAGAAAACAACTTTTCATCATGTTTTGTGGGTTTAATTTTAAATTAAATTCTTAAAATAATATGAATTTAATTTTATATAATTAATTATATTTTTTAATCATCATTTATAAGTTTATTAATGACCCCCTTTCATTTTTGTTCATAATAAATAGTAAAAATAGTAAAATAAATTCATCCATGTTATGGTTAAAATAGGATTTGGGGGGGGGGGTTAAACCAATAGATAAGGGTACTTTTTCCAATTAAACTTTTATAAATCATATTTTATGTACATATTTATACCTAATAATATAAAATATTTGAATCTATATCCATTTTTAATCATTTGACTTGAGAATGACTATATTATATTTTAGTCTTTTAAGAAATTCCAAGTGTGTCCTCTCCACCCTTATAAAAGGAAACCCCTACTTTCTATCATTTAAACACTTTTGAGCCATATATATCAAAAAAACCCTAAAAATTTCTATTATTAACTTCCCTTTACATGAATTATAGGTTCTGGTCTTCTTAAAATACTATTACAAGGATCCTTAATAAGGGATCTAACAGAGGCCTACCGAAGAAGAGGTTATCATCATACCCAACCTCTTTCAAAATATTTGTTCTTATTCCAATTTGGAATATGTGATTTTCATAAAAAAATAATAAATTAAGTATCATAAATATAATAAAATTTTATTATTATTATGGAAACCCCATTATCCAACCTCTATTTCATCAAATGGGAAGTGAAAGTATCACTCATATGTACATGTGGACTACCACCTCCACACAACGATGCAATTAATTTTCTATCACCATATTTAATATATGGTTATTATGATGAGTTTAAAGTTTATATGTGATATTTATGATATAATTATACTTATGGAATTATAATATCATATCTACCTTCTTAACTTCATATCCGTTGGAAGATGATAACATCGCTCGTGCGTATGTGTGGACTACCACCTCCACAAAGTGATGTGATTAATTTTTCATTTAATATTTACATGGATGGTAATAAGGATATATTTAATAAATATATATGATATATATGATATAATAATTATTATATAAAGGTAAATTATTATTTACCTTTATTTCCTTTCATCCGTTGAAAAGTGAATATAATGCTCATTCAAACGTACGACCTACCATCTACTGAAACATTGTAATTAATTTTTCTATATCTACCTTTTATTGATGAATATAAATACATATATAATTAATATATAGTATATTTATATCATGATTAATATTATTTATATGATGAAACCATGACCAAATTAAAATTATCAGAACTACTGAACCTAAATTATCATGAAAAACAAAACAACCAACACCTGAAAACAATGATTTTAATAGGGAATTATTAATAAATGGGTGTTGAAATTTTATAAGTGGATCATATATGATATTATAAGTATTTAAATGAATATTTTATAGAATTATAATAAATTTTAATTTATTTTTTATGAGTTTATATCTCTTTCTAATCAAGTCAAACTTGATGTAAGGGTTTCCTATCTCACTTTTATTCTTGCAAGACATATTATTTATTCACTACTTACTTACTTTGTGTGGTATATATAATACCCATGAATTTATGTTATGATTATTTTAATTAAAATTCTGTTGATTTAAAAATACAACAAAGATTCTATCTTTTATATGTTCATGATTAAAAGGATACCAAAGTAGTAAGAGATTTATGTTACAATCTCATTATTTATCATGATTGTTTATGATTAAGTTTATGATGATAAAATTTTATGACCTATATCTCAAGAATCCCATGAATCTTTTTAGTATCTATTTATTTATATATATTACTTGTTTTCATTTCATTTTCCTCTCTTTAAGAACTTAAGAGACTAAAAACATATTTTTATGGAAAATCAACTTTATTTCTCTCTTTGGTCGAAAATATTTTTATTCTATGTTAATTTTCTAATTAAAACGTTTTAAATAATATTTTTAATATTCTTTATGTTTATTTAAATTAATTTTACTCATTTTTACTTTATTTATAAATGTTTCAAAGGAATCTTATTTTCATTTTCCTAATGAGGTACTTTTTACTTTTTACCAAAAATGTGAATGGAATATTTGCTTTAACGCATGTGACATGGATAAAATTTCCAACCATCATGAATACTCAATTATTTGAATATTATTTTAAAATTTTACAAGGTTATTTTCAAAAAAATTATTAACGTAATATTTGGGAATTTTGTAGATTTTAAATAAGTTATTTCAAAATAAAAAAGGTATTTTCCTCAAGAAATATTTAATGTGATATTTTAAATTAATTTTTAATTTAAGATAAAATCCTTTGATGTTAATTATGATTTAACTGGGATATGATTCAATGAAATCATCATTTTTATTTCTCTAGATGATTTATGACTGTAATGATAAAATATTATTGAAACTTATTTCCTTTCCATGAGTTTTGTTATTTGATGAATGATTTATGATATTATAGAACACATATGAATGGATTATGATTATGAGATGGGTGATCAAAAAATTATATATCATTATACTATATTGGGTAAATATACATATCTCATGCGATAATAAGGATTTAAATGGGAAGTAAGATTAGTTCATTAAGGGACTCTGTCTACCATGATAGTCTTGGGAGTAAACCTTGAGTAAGGATATGATAGAATATGGAGTAAACCAAATGCACTATGATAGTCTTAGAAGTGAGCTCTGAATAAGGAAATTATTTTATATACTTATGTGTATTCCAAAAATATATGTCTTATTCCGATGTTATTCTCTCGTGGCTTGTGTTCTTTGAATTATTTATGATTCAGGTCTTATGGATTTCCAAACATTATGACATGGATCAAGATTATGATCTATGATATGTCATGTATGGTTTTAAAATATTAATATCATGTTCTCATACCCTTATACTCATGATATTCCTAATTTATCTTTAATAAATCAATTTTTACCCTTAATGAGCATATGAGCTCTCCCTTTATTATGTTTCCTTTTCCCAAGTTATGAAGAAATGATTTAAGTACGATATTTATAATAATGGTTCTATGTATGAATAATTTAGTGGGAGATGATGTAGATATCTCATGAACAAGTTTTTTAAGTATATAAGTTTCCAAAGACACTAAACCTATATGATTATGGAAAGGATTGTAATGTTATATATTTTAATATTCATCAAATATGATATAAATTTATGTATAAAAATTATGGGTCATTATTGTTGGTTTTATAGAAAGTTTTAATTGCCTTTGGAAATTAGAATTATAATAATTTAATGAGAACCCTTAGGATAATATTATGTATAGGAGAATTTCTTAAGTTATGGTAAGGTAAGAAGCATGATTTTCCTATTAAAATATCCCTATCTGGATAATAAAAGTGAATGTGGTTTTAGAATAGATGCATATAAGGGTAATAACCTCAGAAAGAGTTTGTTGAGTATATTTCAACCCTCATTCTGTTGCACTATGAGTGTGCCCTTACTATTCACCAAGTTTGACGCTCCCAAGTGATATACTTGGGTTAATTCATATTTTATTTACAAAACATTATGAAGGATTTGAATAGATGATGATCATGGATGACCTAGGTTAATTCTAAGGTCTCATAGATTGAAAATAAGGTGGAATTATTTAGGCACCCAATAAAGTATTTTTCATGATTTATTACTCATATTAAAGGTTATTGATATTCATGCTAAGTATTTTGGTTTTAGTAAGGGACTGGAGATAGAATATAAAGTTCAAGTGGTTAAAGATATAATAAAATATAGAAATAATCTATTTTAGCTTAGTTATATAGATTATTTTATATCATGAAAAGTATCTAGGAATGTGAATTACTATACTCAAAAACTAGATGTTGAATTAGTAGCGGGAACTCATAATGGAATGATAATTACATCTTAAGTATATGATTCTTATCTGATTGAGGTTTTATAGAATGTACTTCCATAAAATCTAATTATTCTCCCTTTAGTTGAATTTGAAGTTATATTGGGAATGGATTGGATTTCATGTAAATTTCATATCAATTATTGAGGAAGGGAATTCATATTTGATATTGAAAACTAACCTATGATTTTATATCAATGAGATGATAAATATGAACATATTATAGAAATTTAATCCATTATAAGGGCATTAATTCCTTACAAAAGGATGATTATCTCAAATTGTTTGGGAAAAACTCAAAATCAAAGATATTACTATTGTATGGGAGTTTTTTGATATCTTTCCTAAATAATTTCCTAGTATTCATATGAATCATAAAGTTGAGTCTTCAATTTAACTCATACCTAGTGATACACCTATTTTAAAGACTCCATATAGAGTGGATCTATTAAGTTAAAACATTTTAAGAAGAAACCCTAGGAGAATATTGATAAGGGGTTTATGGTTCTAATTGATTTATATTGGGGTGAACATATTCTTTTTTTAAGAATAAATATGGACTAATGTGGCCCTGCATTGATTATCATGAACTTAAAAAGATAAAAAACAAGAATAAGTAGCCTATACCCTATATTGATTATTTTATTGATCAATTATGTAGAGATAAATATGTTTAGAAGATTGATCTTTGATTTGGATACTATCAGTTGATGGTCAAAAGTGACGAAATATCGAAGAAAACCTTCTGTATGAGGTAATGATACTATGAATTTACTGTGATGTAATTTGGTGTTACTAATTCACCAACAATATTCTTGGGTTTAATAAATAGAGTCTTTAAAGATTACCCTAATTAATTTTTGGTAGTCTTTATATATAAAATTATTATATATTCAAAAACAAATAAAGGTCATTATGATTTCATTAGAATCAAAATAAATACCTTAAAAAAATAATTTGTATGAAAATTTTACCAAGTGTGAATTTTGGATCCAAAAAGTTTCATTTTTGGGTCATATAATCTAAAGAGGGTGTATATCAATGAATCCATAAAAGATAGAAGTTATCAAATGTTGGCCCAAACTAACCACTGTGACTGATATTTATAGTTTCCTTGGATCAGATAGATATAATCAACACTTTTTTGGATAATTTCTCAAGGATTTATAATATACTCTCCATGTTAAGTCTAAATGGTGAAAATTTCATTTGGACATATAAATGTGAGAAAAAGTTATAGGAAGTTAATAGAAGGTTAGTCAATGCACCTGTTGTTACACTATTCTATAATGGAGAAGGTTTTTTGATCTATATTTATGCATAAAATAAGGGAATAGGATTACTCCTCATGTAAAATAACATGGTTATAGATTATGCCTCATGAAAATTAATGGTTCATGATAATAATTACCTAACCCATGATTTAGAGTTATTTGTGGTAAATTTTTCATTAAATATATGGAGAAATTATCTTTATGGAGAAAGGTGTAATATTTTTACTGATTATAAATTTTTAAAGTATATATTCACTTATAAATAGCTGAATATGCACTAGTGCATATGGTTAGAGTTGATTAAATATTATGAATTCTCAGTACATTACTACCCTGAGAAAAATAATAAGGTGTTATATGACCTAAGTTGAAATGATCATGCTAGATTATCTATGAAAAGGATAAAAAAAGATCCAATATTTTTTTATTTTACAAGGATAGATATGGAAATATTAAAGTAAGGGAAAATTATTATCTTTCTAAAATGAGTGTTCAACCATATATCCAATTAAATATTGAAGATAATAAGAAGGTTGATGTGGAGCTAAAAAAGAAGGTGAGAAATATTACAGAGTTAAACCGTGATTATTATGGAATGATTAGGTTTAAGAATCGTTTATGCGTCCTATCCATACTATATTTTAAGAAGGAGATTTTGGATAAAGATTATAGTTCATAATTCTTTATTCATCCTATAATTATTTAGATATATAGTTATCTAAAGGAGTATTTCTACTAGGAAGACATGAAGTGGGATATTTTAGATTATTTATGTCATTTCTTGGTATTTTAGAAAGTTAAGTATTAGAAAACGAAATCTAAAGGGGTGTTACAACCATCACTCACACTATAATAGAAATGGGAAAACGTCGTCTTGGATTTTATCATCAGACTCCCCAAAATGTCTAATGATCATAATGCTATTTGATTTATAGTAGATCACCTTATGAATTTATCACAATAAATTTATATTAGATTAGATTTATCTCTTGATAATATTCCCATAAAATATATATTTATAAAGTGGTAAGGTTACATGGAATACCACATTATATTATATCCGATCAGTATACAAGGTTTACCATGAAGTTATAGAAAAGTATTTAGAATGATCTAGATTTAGTGTTTTCTTTCAGGAATTATTATCATCCTTAGATAAATGCTCAATAAGAGAGAACCATTAAACCTTGGAGGATATTCTTAGATATTGTTAAATGGATTTCAAATTTGGTTGGGATCAACACAATCCTCTAGTCGAGTTTTCTTACAATAATAGCTTTTACTTGTGTATTCAGATGGCTCCATATAAAGCCCCATGGGGAAAGAAGTGTAGAAATCTAATGTGTTGGAATGAAATTAGAGAAATAAATCTATTTGGACCCGACATAGTTGATTAAATAGATAAGAAATTTAGGTCCATTCGACAACACATCAAGGAAGATCAGAGTTGATAGAAAAGTTATGTTGATAATCATTGATGAAATATAGAATTTAAAGTTACTGATAAGGTATTCCGATAAAATTATCCATGGAATAAGTTTTTAATATTTTAAAGAAATAAAATATAAGAACTAAGAATATCTACCCCACACATATTCTTGATTAAGTAGGGATGATAGCTTATTTCTGGGTGATTCCACTAAATCTCTCTCATGCTCATGATGTGTTCCATGCATTTATCATAAAGAAATACATACATTATCAATCACATGTACCGAAGTCAGTGTTTTTAAAACCGGAGTATGATTTTCTAATGAAGAAAACCTGATATAAATCTTGGATTCAACTAATAAAGTGTTGTCGAACAATACTACTCACCTATTTAAAGTTCTATAGAGGAATCATAAATTCGAATAAGACATATGGGAACCATATGATATGATGAAATAAATACATTCTATTTTTTTTGTATCATAGTAATGGAATATTAATAGAGGAATTCATTTTTAAGGGGGTATAATGTAACATCCTGAGATTTTATGATATATTTATTGTCAAATAAATGTAATTTGTTCAATATCTTATGATACATGCAACCCTGTGTCTAAATGACTAGTATTATAATATGCCATTATAACAAAGAAATTAAGTTGGAGTGAATAAGAATAACCAAATTTTGAACAAATTATGTTCTAAGGTTTTAGATAAATAAAATTATCGATACACAAGTATTCAATTTTTAGAAGTCATTATATACTTTAAAAATGTTTTTTTCCTTAAAAATGGTTTTTATTGATTTTTGTGAGAATATAATATAATAAAATTCTTCCAATTTTAAAAAATATATTTTAATAAATGAATATTTATTATTAAATCATTATTTTAACGTTATCTTAGAGTTACTTTTTGTGAATTTTCTAAAAAAATTGATTTTTCAATGAATAGAGAAAAATAATGATTTTTATTGAAAATTTTCTTTTCATTTAAAGAATTTCCACAGTTATATTTTGTTTTAAAATGGTTTTAAAAGTAAAATTATTTCATTTATATAATTAATAATCAGATCAAGGTCATTATAATTAATTTTTTGATGTATTTTGATATAAAAAAATTTTTCACTTAAGAAAACATTTTTTATGGAAAACTGATTTTCATCATGTTTTGTGGGTTTAATTTTAAATTAACAATTTTCACTTATATGAATTTAATTTAATAAAATAGATTAAATATTTTTAATCATAGTTTTCAATTTTTTTTAATGAGGCCAATTTTATCACTAGTTATAATGAATAGTAAAAATAATAAAAATTTATCACTATTGTTAATGTTAAAATAAGAGATAAGGGTATGTTTTTCAATTAAATTTTCTAAATCCTATTTTGTGGATATATTTAAACCTCATAATCACCCAAATTAAAATATCTATCCATTTGGAAGTATTTTTCTTGACAATGAATTTTTTATATTTTAATCTTTTAAGGATTTTCAAGTGTTTCCTCTCCCCTGGTTATAAAAGTACACCCCTACTTTCCCTTAGTTACACTTCTTTGACCCATATATATCCACAAAACCTAACCATTTATCTTCTAAAATTCTCTATACCTGAATTAGAGGTTATTTTCTTCTTAAAAGACCATTACAATAGTCCTTAAGAAAGGATCTAAATGTATCCCATCAAATAAGAGGTAATCCTCCAATGGCCCAAAGGCCTTCATTTTTTATTAATATTTGATAATCCACCTTTAAAGGGTTGAGGTGGAACCCTTAAAAGGCCCGTAGGTGTATGTATTACATGTCCCGTAGGCCTTAGAGGAATTCATTGCCCATAGGCTTTAAACATTACATACAACCCAGACTAACTACTTGGAATTGCTCCTCCCCAGCATCTTCATCGTGAAATCAGCTCTCCACCTTCGCATGGCTGTTCGGCTAGGCATTCCCGTGCATGCATAGGCTTGTCCTGATGGTAGCTTCCATACCCTCCCATTATTGAAATATGTTTAGCTTCTGCTGTGGTGAAAGCTCCTTGCTCATCCTCCTTGTAGAGCTTGTTCCTTGTAGGTTGTCTGGTTTGCATCTGCACTAAGGTGGACCGAAGGCCTTGAGGTGGCCCAAAGACCATACTGACCTGAAGGCCTTGGTGGCCCTAAGGACTTACAGGACTTAAGGACCAAATTGGTGGCCCAAAGGCCCAAACATGGGCATATTCCCGGCTGCTACAGTGCCAAACAGTGCCTGCTACAGTACCTACTATAGTACTGCACAGTTCCTACTACAGTACCTGCTACAATATCTACTACAGTACTACTACAGTGCCTGCTACAGTGCCTAGAAATTCTGCCTCTGCCTGGATTTGATCCCTGGTCGTTTGGATGCACTTACGGAGTCCTTACCAACTAGGCTAAGGCTCATGTGCGAGGTAATCATTCTACATGACCTATTTCAATTTATTTCTTCATATACCTCATATGAATTCATGGTATTAGTAATAAAATAAAAAATTAATCACCCTAAATATAATTAAATATTAATATTATTATTTAAGCATCATTATCTACCTTCCATTCAATCAAATGTGAAATGAAAGTATCCATCGTGCTTACGTGTGGACTACCACCACCACATAGTGATACAATTAATTTTCCATCACCATATATCATGGATGGTTATTTTTACGAGTTCAAAGTTTATATATGATATTTATGATATAATTATTATTCTTTAATTATAATATCTTGTATACCTTCTCACGTTATCATCTATTGGAATATGATAACATCGCTTGTGCGTACTTGTGGACTACCACCTCCACAAAGCGATGTGATTCATTTTTCATTTATAATTTTCATGGATGGTTATAAGGATATATTTCATAAATATATATGATATAGTAATGATTATATAAAGATAAATTATTATTTACATTCATTTCCTTGCATCCATTCAAAAAGTGAAAACAATGTTTATGCGTACGTATGACCTACTGTCTCCATGAACATTGTGATTAATTTTTATATCTCTTATATATATAAATAACTATATATATACATATAATAAAAATATATTATATTTATATCATAATTAATATTTTTTATATGATGAGACCATGATCAATGTACAAGGACCAGAACTACCAAACCAAAATTCTAATGAAAAAAAAAACTAACACCCATTTTTTTAATAAGGAATAATTAATAAATAGGTGTTGAAATGTTATAAGTGGATCATATATGATATTAGTAGTATATATTTTAATATTTTATATAATTATAGTAAATTTAAATTTATTATACATGATGTTAGAGTTCTTTTTAAGTAAGTTTAACTTGAGGTAAAGGTTTCCTATCTCACTTTTATTTCTATGAGTCATATGCCATATTAACCACTTTAATTTTTTTATGTATATGCTACTCATGAATGTAATTTATTATTATTCACATGAAAATTATAGATATTTAAAAATACATATAAGGTTATATCTTTCATGCGGATATGATTCAAATGATACCAAAGCGGTAAGGGATTCATGTTATATTCTCATTGTTTGTCGAGATTGTTTATTATTAAGTTTCCAATGATGAAATTTGATGAAATATCTATCAATAATTCCATAAATATTATTATACACAAGTTAATGTTTTATATTTCATGTTTTTATTTCATTTTACTCTAATTAAGAACTTAAGATATTGGAATAATATTTTTAAGGAAAATCAACTTTACTTCTCTCTTGAGTCGAAAATCATTTTCTTCTATGTCTATGGTTTATTTAAAAAAATTTCGAGAATGTTTTTAATATTATAATACAAATTTTTAAAGTAATTTTTACCCATTTTTTAATTTCTATAAAAATGTTTCAAAGGAATATTCTTTTCATTTTCTGAATGAGGTACTTTTGACTTTAACTAAAAATGTGAAAGGAATATTTGTTTAAATGTACATGAAATGAGTTGAATTTATTTTCATAATGAACAATCAATGATTTTAATATTCAATTATAATTTTCTAAGGTTATTTTCAAATAATTTTCTTTTAATATTTGGGAATTTCTTTTATTTTTAATAAGTGATTTCAAAATGAAAAGGGTATTTTCCACCAGAAATAATACAAGTGATATTTTAATGACATTATTCCTCCAAGATAAAATAATTTAATGTTAATTATGATTTATTTGGGATATGATACAATGTTATTATCCTTATTATTACTCTATATGGTTTATGTTTATGATCATGTGATTTATATGAAACACATTTTCCTTCCATGGGCTATGTAATATGATAAATGATTTATTATATTGTGGCACACATTTGAATGAATTATTATTATGTAACATGTGGTCTTAGAATTATATATCCCTCAAATTAATTCGGTAAATATGGATATCTCATGAGATATTAAGGACTGAAATAGGGATTGAACCTAGTTTAGTAAGGGATTCTGTACACTAGGATAGTCTTGGGAGTAAACCATGAATAAGGATATGATGGAATGAGGATTAAACCCAATACACTATAATAGTCTTGGAAGTGATCCTTGACTATGAAAATAAATTTCCATACTTATTCGTATTCTATGAAATTATGTCTTATTCTAATTTTATGCTCATATTGATCTTGTTCTTTGATTAATTTATGATTTATGCCTTATGAACTACCTTGATTTATTCCAAGACTCTAGATTATGATATATGATATATTGGGTATGGTATTCAAATTTTAAGCTCACGTTATCTTACCATTATTCTCATGTTAATCTTAAGTGATCATTGATATCTCCCTTATTTACCAAAACTAATAATTTTATCTCACCCTTTATTATGTTTCCTTTCCCTAGGTTTTAAATACAGGTTTTAAGTATGATATGTATAAGAAGGGTTATAGTTATAAATAACTTAGTGAGAGATGATGTAGATATACTATGAATTTTTTTATATAATCAAGTTTCAAAAGAAACTAAAACTATACAATTATGGAATAGATCATAATGTTATATATTTTTAATATTCATATAATAAGATGTAATATTTATATATAAAAATTATGGGTCTCTATAATAATCAACACATCTACTATCCTAAAATTATTCTTGATTATTTACTTTCATTCAACCATCACATTTATTCCAAATCTTAGAATAATATTTTTTTACTGAAATAATAAATATATCTCAAATCTCTATAGACAAGAACTTATTTCTTATTTTCAACAAAACATCCAAGATAGTATTCAATAAAAATTCACTCAATATTAAATATAGATATTCTCAGGAAATCTACTTAACCTACTTTACTTATTTTCCAACATATTTTCAACAAATATTCTTGAATCTTATTTTATAATGAAAAAAATAAATTACACACAAAGCAGGATCAACAATTATCCATTTTTTTTCAATATTCACATATAAATAACATGCCAATATTTTCTTCATCATTTGTTCAAGTTATCTCCCTCTTTCCCACTAAAATTTCATTTCACTTTATCTTTCAATTAATGACAAGAAATAAAAAGTATTTAGTAAAGTGGTATTAATTATCACTCAAGAGAATTACCATAAATCATTCCACTATAATTCTACTTGATCCATACTTAGTGTAGAACTCATGATGGTTTTTTCTATATAAAAATTAATCCCTTATAAAAAATAAAAATTTAAATTAGAACTCAAAAACTATCTTCAAGGGATGATAAAAAATCATCAGGCTTCAATAAGTGATATATACCAATTGATATACATTTTTATCATGAAACATAACAATATAAATTTCATATATCCACTTAATACAGAGATTAGAAAAATAAAACATAACATGATTTTACAAAATACTTGGAATATATTAAAATATCACATTTCATATCATTTCTTAATTCAATTTCTTCCCCTTTATGTTTTAATCTGATTTTAATTAATAATGAAAATAGGTAAATAATATATACATCTTTAATGAAATATTCTTCAAACAATATTCAAAATAATTATATTTTCACGAAATAATAATTTTGGAAGCTTCTTTAATATCTTCTTCACTTATACCCCATCAAGGAAACATTCCTTATAATATTCATAATGGTTAATCTCTTTTAAATTCAAATAACATGATGTTTTATGTTGAGAGTACACAAAAATTGATCTTCTCCATGCAGCTGTCCATATTTGAAAAATTCCACAAATTCACCAAGGATGAACTCTTTTACCACATATTCTTTGAAATAAGAAAATGTGAGATCAACACAAGATGATATTTTATTCACTTTGTTTTCTAGTATTAACAACACACACTTGAACATCATAAAAATCAATTATCTAACAAATTTTTTATAATACCAATTGAGAAATAGTTTAGAGATATTGACTTGTTTATCTTTTCTCTCTTGTGTTGACAATATTCACTTTTTCTTAGGTTTTACCCCTAAGACCATAATACGCCTTAAATTCAATGCATTTTAAGTAAAAATATAATACAAAAGTGTTATTGGAATAAGGTTTCTCTTCATATTCTTCAATGTGAACAAAAAGTTGAGATACTTTTCTCAACCATGTCTCTCCATTTATCTATCCTTCATGCATAATGAATTCTTTATTATTTTAAGGACCACTTATTTTGCTGAAAAAAGGATAAACAACCTATTGCAGTGTGTATAAACATATTTAATCATTCACCTAGTTATTATTTTACATAAGGATTTCCATTTATTATAACCTCTCATGAAATTCAACATATTCATGAGGAATTTATTCTTGTCCATTCGAAATTACTTTTTCTTTTTCTGCTTAAAAACATTTTTCCACCTATAAATCTACTAAAAACATACTAAGATATCATTAGGTACATTGGTAGCTTGTTTTGTCTGTCCACATGTATTTTTATGCGTGCCTTTCATCTTAAATTACTTTTTAGATATTGTACTCTTCTTTTACTTATTAGGTTTATTACCCAATGATGAACCATCATCATTATTTGTAATATTCATAGGAGTAACAAATTGGAAGCTCCCTTAATCTTATTTTCCATGGATGATACTTTTTTATTCCCTATATTCCATTATATTATTTTACCATTTTATTAAAATACAAGTTGAGATGAACATGAATCACTTTTTTGACCACTACCTTTGAAAGCATCACAAAAATAATAATGTTCTTTCAATATGTTTATATAACATAGATTTATTTTCATAATCCATTAATGTTACTTCTTATAAATATTTATCCCCCTTATATGGAGACTTATTTGAACTTTAAAATTTTAAATATTGTACAAAAAATCTTCTTAACTATAACCAAGAACATTGAAAAACCTATATTTTCCAATAATCATTGATTTTATTTTTAAAACTACCTACTATCCATATTTTACAACATACCGTTTTTGGGTTTTTATACCACATTTTGAGATATTCATGAGGAACCAATATATATAATCTTTATTTAATTTATAATATACATGGTGGTAGGATCATCGTTATTTACACTCATATATATTTATATAGATTTTTTTGAACCTGTAGTGTCAATACAAACATATTTAGAAAAATAATTACAATTATGAATGGAGGGTACCACTTTCATCAAGGCTACTTGAGAAAGAAAAAAAATATTTTTTAGGTCTTATTAACACACAATATAGTCCTTTTAATCAAATAATAATCCTTTGGAAATTTTATTGTAGGATCCTCTTTTACATCAAATCCCTATGAAGACATATCTTGAGAACCTTCAATGTTTTCTAAATTATCCTCAAGCACATTATTTTTTATATTGATAATACTCTTCTGATACTCAATTACCTTTATCTTATCTTCACCTTTCTTCTTAATATTTTACATTTTTGTCTTTATGAATTTAGATATTATCTTTTAACAATGTTTCAAACTCCTAAATTCTCTTGGATTTGATTATAAATTGTGTATTCTTAATATCAATGTAATTGTTTTTTTGTTTTATTATAATGCATGGATCCTTCCTTCAAATTATTTATTGGATTCATCCTTTTAAAAGATTGAGTTGATACACTCCTATTTAAAATTTTAACATCTCCCTTTAATCTTTCTATTCACATATTATTTTAAATTAACTTGTTTAGAGATACTTTAACAAGTTAGAGATCTTTCTCCAAGTTATCTACCCCTACTTAAAGTGAATGGAACTCTTTGTTCTCTATTATATTTTTAGTTCTTTCTTAGAACGTAACCAAACAGACACACACACACACACAATAGGAACAATAATTTATAAGGCTCACCAATTAGTATGAGAAGGATAATACATGGCGTGATTCGGTAAAACCTAAGATCACACTACCCACAGGTAAAAACCCTATGAACATTACATTATTGTCTTATAATAGTGTATAGTGTGCATCCCACACACTTGTCTAGTGCATCCTGCACTCAGGAATATCCCAAACCTTTAAAATGAATGTTTAGTTGACAATAAGTGATTCTAAAACCAAAATATAATATTTCAATATTTTTGATGTTCTAATACTTTATTAATATTTTTATTCCCTCACGCAGTATCAAGTTACTTATTTTTTTTGTATTTACAACACTAAATACAACATATTATTATTATTTATTATTGGAAACATATATTATAATACTTTTTCATCCTCTTATTCCCCATGAAAATTAAAATTGACAACTCTCTTAATCTATTCTCATTATCTCTGTAAATTGGTGTGCACATATCTCGTCTATTTCTAATGAGATTTGTGCTAAAATAATTTGATTCTTAGTCTTCCTCTTCCTCTATATTCTACTCTATATTATTTTTTTATTTTAAATTAATTCATAAAAATATTTAATTGGATCTTCTATTTATTTGACACATAAAATTAATCTATTATAATATATTTGTCAAGGATCTCTTCATCTTGGCACAAAAAATATTCTCTATGGAAATAATAGTGCTAAACTCCACCAAATTCTTCTTCAACCTACAAGAACATATATAATAATAACTATAGTAGGATAATTTATATCTTCTACTTACTTCTCATATAATTATGTTTACAATTTCATGGGAATACAAAATTTAAATTAGAATAAATTTTTGTAATTGAAATCTTCCCAACTTCCCACTTATTATCTATAACTAGATCCACAATTCTCTTTTATTTAAACCTCTATAAAAAGCATGTCAATTAAGAGAATATTATAACTATATTAATATGTTGGAAATTATCTTAGTTATTATTATAAGACTATCATTCCATACATGGTGAATTTAATGCACCAAAAACCTATGATTATTTGTGAAAATAAATATTCATGCATGCATACTATAATATGTTTTGATGGAGTTTCTTCAATCTTAGCTCATAGCCCATAATCTCTTTTTAATCATTTCTTGTATTCTTCTTCTCAATCTCTCAACACTAATTGAATGAATTTATTTTTCCTATAAATACATGCATGAACCTTCTTCACTCATGGAATTTTCATTTACATCATAAAATAATAATTCAAACCCTTCTTCCATTTTTACCCACTTGAAATATGAAAAATAGAATATCATATTTCATCATTTATGAAATTTTTCACATAGAATAATAATAACAATTCATGTGATAAGTATTGAGAACACCAAACCTTGATTTGTGGTGAAAAAATTATTCATTTTTCTTCAAGAATGATGATTACATTGATGTTGACAATCCTGATGTTAATAATTATCATCATTTTATCTTTGAATACCACTTCCATCCTTCAATTTTTTTTTCAAAAAACATGATAAAAATATCATGATATTAATTTAATAGAACGAAATTCCAATTTTTTTCAACTAAATTAACTATCTCCTTACCCTCATATTTGTTCCTATAATAAAGTAACAAATGCATGTCACTATCTTCATATAGAGCTTCAAGAATTATCATATCTTACACTACTGAATTTTCAATGCAGTTGATCATTTAGTCAATCAAGCTATTAGAGATACCATGATCAGTAAACCTACCATGCATATCCATGGTCACTTGACCTACCATGTGTTCCCATAGTTTATTACCTTATTAATTTTGTAGATAAAAAATACTTCATGTGGTTAGTCCACATTACTTTATACAATCATTTTATCATGGTTACTTCACCTACTATAAGGCTTGTAGTCATTATTCTCATCATAAAACCGATTATACAATCATGTATTCAATATAAATACTATGAGGTTCATGATCAATTGATTGAATGTATTCCATATGATATCTTGAATAACTATGTAAAGTTGACGGTTGATGAAACCTCTTCTTCTTCTCCATCGATTGAATGGATCAATTAATTCTATCCATAATTATAAAAAACTTTATTATCCTTAGTTTTTAAATCATATAACCAATCACAATCACAAAATGATCACATTGAGAAATTGGGAGGTCATTCCTTTTATACAGTATTTGTGGATCCTTGGTTGAGGTTGAATATGACATACATGGAATTTTTTCATTAAAATTAACATATAATAGATCCAAAAAAGTGAAAAAAATTATGTTTGAAAAATTTCCTACATATGTATAATCCACATTGGAGTTTCCTATAGAATTATGCTTCTTAATAATAGATCATACATCATAAACACCTCAGAAAAATCCTTAGGGGTGAAAATGGTTACCCTATATCCTATTATGCCACTTCTAACCAGAGAGGATAACCACTAAATGTGACTCCTTCCCATGAATTCCATGAAAACCCTATATACACCCCTACCTATCCATGTGTAGGATCTACCTTAAATATTCCCAACCATTTCGCCATGTTTTACTAGGTGTGGTTGAATTGGCTCTAACTTGTAGTTGAGATGGCTCCCATGGATGGATATGGCAGGTCCATTTTTTTAATAAACCTGATTAAAAGACTTAGATAAATAATAAAAACAAACCCCAAACTCCAAATATTAATATTTATTTACTTTAAAATAATATTCTTTCTTTAATAATAAAATTATATCCAATATTCAAATAAATGAATATATTTCTTATTCAAAACATAACTTCCAAGATCATATTTATTAACAATTTACTCAATATTAAATAGAGATATTCTTAGGAACTCTTTCACCAAAATTACATCTTTTCAAATATATCTTCTCAAAATATCATTGATGATTCTAGTACATTAAAAATAAGTACCATACTGAAAAATTTAGCTCAATAGTAGGGTATGATACTTTCATCATATAAGGAAATAAATAATAATAGTTATTAAATAATTTTTTTGCAATGGTAGGATACCAAATAAATGATAGAAAAAACCTATAATAAATTAGGAGTATATGATACACATATTTGATTCCTATTAGGGGTATTAAATTTAATTACGAAGAAAATTATAGACTACTATGATTTGATGTCAAAGGCAAACCTGTACCAAAATAATGTTTGATCCACTATAGAACAGATAGAGGATCCACCAGATATATTTCCACCATCCATAGAAAAAAATAAACTTTTATAAATAACATATACAATAGAACACAAATACATAGCATATGTCATAATTTTGATAATGGTGATTATGTCTATGTAAACATTTTAGCATATTAAGTACTTACTAAGGTGGTATAATGAGATTGAATAGTAATATATCATCAATATTATAATAAGGTATGTATAATAATTGGAAATAAAAACATTTAATAAGGAAATTTAGGGAATTCAACGGAATTTCTAATGGGAAATAAAAATAAGAGATTAAAAACCCGTACTCTACTGTGTAGAATCCTAGAACTTGAGAAAGAACCCCTTAGGTCCTTAAGAACTCCCTGAAATAAATCTTGAGATGGAAAATAAGTGGATAAAAATTCTCAATGATTTTACAGTGAAGAATAATGAGAGGATGAGTGGGTATTTATTTCAAATGAGGGAGAATTATTTATTAATTTTTGGGCTTTGGATTTTGGAAAAATAGGTTTTGGAAAATGAAATACCATGGGATTAACCATGGTTTTAAACCATAGTATTTTACATTTAGGCCATGGTTTCTTTTGAATTTAAATGACCTAAATCCATTTTGAATATTACATTGGTTGTACACCTTCAACCCCGGTAACCAAAATACAGTGGGTTATTTATTATATGTTAATCAAATTATTTGAGATTACATTCCTATGATCAAGGTTTATTAGTACTCAAGAGACTAGATACATAAACATTACAATACGACATTCCATTTTATAACATTTGATTACAATTTATTATTCCTTAATTCTATCCTTAGAGATGATTATATATAGTATTCTTATTCATTACCTAGGTAAATGAGAAACAAAAGTAAAGGGTGAGTTCAAACACCTAGTAAGGGAAAGAGTATAATGGAATATATCATGGAATAATAATGAAAAAGTAATAGTAGATAAAAAATGATGAATACATAAGCATAAAATAATCCATAGATAAAAAGGAATTAAATAATCATAAGGATAGAAAAAACTGATAAAATATTGATGGAAATGATAGTAATTCATAATGTCAAACATCATAAACATATGATCTAGGCCTTTTTCCAATACATCATATATAAAAGGTTAAGCACACTACTATTACCCTATATTAGTTGTCTTATGGGACCTACCCGTGCACTATGGGGCTATATAATTCTAGGACCCACTCGTCACACAAAATTACAAATCATTCCATCATATAATAAAAGTTCTTAATAAATACATGAAATAATGTTAAAGAATTATCAAAATAGAAATAATTAGAATAATTTCTCAGTGAATATTTTCTTACAAGATTATCCAATACATAAAAATGGATTATATGATTATTTTAATAAATTTTCCATATCAATGAATTAATAAATATACCTAGGTTAATTCCCTGGAATCTTATTAAGGATAATTAGGTATTCAAAATTTTCAAATACACACCCTTATCAAGCGAAGAATACAAAGTTATAGTTATTGGGTATTTAAAAACACTAAGATGATCAAGGTGTTTAGGAAATTTATTACATGTATTTGAAATGGTAGGAGTCCAATGAAATTATAGGAAAATCAAACCTATAACCATAAATTAAATACAGAAACTGAAAACTTATTTCAACACCATAAAAATATATTCAAATCCTTCATTATGGTTCTTAAGAGAATGTGAATCAACCCAAGCCTATGCCTTGGGAGTGTCAAACCAACTATGATATTAGGACCATTTTTTGTGCACTGAGTGATGATTGAGTAAATAATTAACCAAATTTATTGAGGGTTATTACCCCTAGGTTAATTTTATCTAGTTCTTGTATCCACTTGTTTGAATCTAGATAAGGATGTCATTTCTAGGAAAACCTCACACTGTTTACTTTACCAAAAAATTAGGATTTTTTTGATTATAATGGATTATAAAGGTTGTATAATGAGGGATATTTAGTTTATATAATTAATAATATATATATATATATATGAATTTATAACAATGATTAATGATAGCATTTAACATTGAAATTAAAATAAATAAAAAATTATTAAACAAATAAAATTTAGGAAGGGATAAATACCCCTTACTTCGGAATGGTAGATGCTAAAGAAAGGGAAATATTAGAGGGATTTGGGTATATAACATGGTTGAATAACTGAGGGAGTGTTTAAATGATATTATAATAAAATAAATTCAAATAATAAATTAAGATATTGAAATAGGAACCCTTACTTATCTTGATCTTCTTAGCCTAGAGACAACCCTTAGAACCAACCAAACTCTTTAAAATTTAATAGAGAGATATGGGAGATACTCCTTGTGATATATATGTAGAGGTAAATTCTAATTTTTTTTGAGATAAATGAGAAGTGGGTTCTGTTATTTATAGGGTTTATGAGTGGAATTTCACAAAATAAAGTATTGAATATTTTATTTGTCCTTTATCTCAAGTGCGTCATTACCCCCCTTTATGACCCATTTCCTTCCTTAGTGATCCAATATAGTGGTTAGTAGCAAAATTTTGAAAATATAACTATATTGTATAAGCTTAGTCAATATTACATATATATGATGTCATATTTACCATATTTCACCATATTTGACCATATTTTATAGTATTTTACTTTTTTTACAAAAAATTAACAAAATTTACCTAATAGATAATTTGGAATCCTAATTTTAAACATGAAATACATGTTTTTAAATCAATCCTAAAATTAGTTACATTTTACCTCTTATATAGTGATGAAACATTTGATAAAAATATGGTATTGAAGTAAAAACCCTTTCATTTCTAAATGAATTCACAATTTAATGCTACTTAACCCCTAGATAAATAACCCCTATCACACTATAATAAAACATAGTGGTAAGGTGTGAATGGTGGAACTTTAATTATTTTGTTTAGTCAATATTGATATAGTATTAATTTCCATCAACTTAAACTTCTCCCACAAATAATTCCACTCCAACCCTAGTTGTTAAAGTTATGATTGAGCTTAGTCAAGGGTGAACCCTGGTAATTCTACCAATTTAATAATATATGATAATAGTAATTCATAAGGTATGTTCATAATTTTTTAATCCATGGTTCATCACTTATTTTATAATTAATCCTTGTTATTACCCTTAATAAATACTAATTCCAACGATCACTTATTTAATGGTTATACCACTAACGGTCAAAATTCCCAAGGTTCATAATTCCTAATGGATATAATTACCAAAGGTCATATTATCCCATGGTGATAATGTAAGAAAATAATATTTACTCTTACTTTTTATATATTCATCAGAACCAATCCCCTTAATAACACCCCTCATTTTTTTCTTTCAATATATTGATTCTATGGCTTGTATAAGTTTTATTTAGTACCATTCTTATTATATTCATATTTTTTAGGGAATATGGTCAAAGAGATATATACATTTCAATTTCATTTTTTTATAGTTTCCATTATTTTTTATAGATTTCTTAGTAAATTTTTATCTTCATTTTTAATGAATTATCCAGTAATAATAAAAGATTATTACTACTAGAATTTTTTTCCGGTATTACATTCTACCCTTTATCATAGTTTTCTCATTGAAATTGAAAGTAAATGCATGAAAAATATAGATAATCCTTCCTCATTATTCCATCACACTCCCAAGTTCCCCTATTCTAACACCCCAAGATTTCATAGTGTGTTATTTCTTCAAAATAATTCAATAACTTGCACTACACGCAACAACGAGTTCAAGCGCACCATGAATTACCAAAAAAGCCGTTCAAAATATGTTATGAATAGTATTAACTAAATTTTAAACTTTATATAATCCTTATAATTTTAGAATCCATATTATGAGTTTCTTAGACATAATGTAAGAACAAATTCATTTTCAGTATTGCACTTTTACCAACTTGTAATAGTGAACCCTTTTTAAATCCAATATTTTAAACTTATATATATTAAATTTGAATAAATAAATTTACTTTTTAGAATGGGGACATCAAAAATTTACAATGAAACATCCAAAGCTTCCACGGTACGCTTTCCTTTGAATAATACAGAAGCGTGTGTTGTACGCAACTTCGAGTTCTAACACCCACCACAACCAATCAAACTAGCCGTTATGAATAGTAATACCTAATTTTTGAAATTTTATAAATTTTATCTCTCAAAATGGACTTTATTTTTGTATTCGGAGTATCAAATTTAGCCTAAGGTGAAATTTTTGAACTTTTCGGATAACATTTATATTTTGATGAATAGTGAAAATTACAAAATTTTAATTAAAAACAACTTTTTTAATCGAAATAATTTATATTGATAAATTATGAATTTGAGTGGTTTTAAGGTATATTTAGAATATATTTTTACCATTTAATAAAATGTTGGTCATTGTACATAATTTTACAATTAAACCAGACATAAACAAGTTTCAATCTTTTGATAGTTATTATCTCTTAAAAACACGCTATTTGTTTTGACGACGGGAATTAATTTTTAAATTAATTAATGCAACTGATATGTTTTGTATTTGGTAAAATAGAAATCATTTTTGAATTCATAATATCAAATATATCTTAGGCATAATTTTTGGTATTTTTCTGGAAACTTTCATTTTTTGATGAATAGTGAAACCACTAAGTGGTAGTTAAAAAACTGAATTTTTCATAAAACATAATTTTACCGCTTTTCTGAGTGGAATTTCGAAAATCAGAGAGACACGGTTAATATCAAGGAGTAAAATGTGGTTCAATGTGATGAAAATAATTTTTGGTGAATAGTAACTTTTTACTTTTATTTACCACGGTTAAAAGTAAATAGGGTAATTAAGGGTAAAAATGATATTAACATTACCCTAACACATTTCCTAATTCTATTGGACAATTGTTTCTCGACCAAAAACAACCTTTGGAGTAAAATATTATCATTTAGGTCCACTTGTATTAGATTAGGACATTTATTATTATTTAATTTAAAGAAGAGTTAAAAGAGTTAAAATCAATGTTTATTTACTAATTTTTTTTAATATAGGGTTATACATAAGATAAATATGATTTTAAATATTCATTAGAAAGATAAAAATATTTCCTAAATAATGGTATTTTATTTATAATTTTTAGACATTAAATAATTTAATTTATTTATGACATAATGGTGGTGCAGTAATTACCTAATTAATGAAAAATTAGAATAATTGATATTATAAATACCCAAATAAATGTAATTTGAGACTTTTTATAAATAAAAACAATTTTATAGGTTAATATGAGATGTTAGGATTGATTTAATTAACTTTTTTGAAGTAATCATTCTGTTATGATGTTCATAAAAATCAATTTTTCAAATAGTGTCAAAATTGACATAAAAGAGTTTTTAAAACAAATATTATATTATTAATTGATATTCAATTCCTAAAAATATAAGGTTCGGACAAGAGACTTATATCATGATAGGTGTATCATTAATGGACCGCTTGGGGGTCTCTTGGAGGTATATAGTAAGTTTATTAACAATATATTATAAAAATACAAAGTGACATGGTAAATGTCAAACTAATTAACTAAGAGTTAAAACTAAAAGATAAGGATAATATAATGACCCAAACCTGTCTAAATTCTATTGGTTGAGTGGTTTTCGACCCATACCCACCTTAAAATTTAAATAACCCACATTGGAGCCATTAGAAACCGAATATGAATTTATTATAAAATAATATTTCTAGCTTTTCCAAAGGTGCCCCTCACCCCTCTTATAAAAGGGCACTCCCCCTTCTCATTAATTCACACCTTCAAAGTCATTTGGCCCGGACAAACTCTTCCCAAATACTCTCTCAAATTCCCTCACTACAACATAGAGGCCTTAGTTTGATCAGAAAGCCAACCTAAGGATCCCTTTTGATCAAATCAAAAGGAAGAACCCGAAGAAGAGGTAATGATTTCACCACCCCTTTTCAAGTTCCTTTCTTCTTCCACTTCTTCTATCTTTGTTATTACCATTCTAAAATAATAACTCCAGTATCTTATATATACTGTGATATTATTATAAATATGGTACAACCATATTCAGTATTCTATCCATCCTTTTAATGACATGTCACCATACGTGCGTACGTATGACTTACCGTCTCCACGTCGTGGTGTAATTGTTATTCAATAAATTATTATTTGGATGGGTATAATAATGATGTGTAATTCATGAAAATAATAAATATAACATGATAATGATTCTGTATATATTATATACCATCCAATCATATATTATTTTAATATCAAAATAATTATATTGTCGCTCGTGCGTACGTACGGACTACCGTCTCCACGAACGCGATGAGATTCATTCTCCATCGTATCCATTCAAGTATAATTCTCATTTGATGATTACAAATAATGTTTAAGGACATGATATAATTCTATATATGAATAAGAGACAACCTATCCATGACAAACACGGCTTACGTAACAAAAAATATAAAAGAAAACGAGTAAGTTAACACCCGAAACAACAATAATACTAAGATATTATTAACAAAGCGATGTTAAAAGATCATATATGATAACATAATAATGTATATTATTCTTGTATAATTTAATAACAATTATTTCACCATTATACAGGAGGTTAAGCTACCCCCAACCCATGAAAAGTACAAGGTAAGGGTTTATTTCGCAATCACTTCATTATCTGTAGTTGTTTATATGTAATAATCTACTGGGATTTCTTTATCATTCACATCAATGTTTCTTCAAAATGTATTTCAAATTTTTTTTTCTATTTACAAGAATATGGGTCAAAGTCATTTATAACCTTGTTTGACTTTTTATAAGAGGTTTATAAAGGATTCTTTTTGTCGTTTTCCAAACAAGTTGCTTTTTAACCTTTTCGACAGAATTAAGGTAAGAATGTTTTTTTAACTTATATGGTGGGTGCGGCTATTTTCTGCTGTTATAAAATCGTTGAAGCTTCCCTTACAAGATTATAAGAAAATTTTCAAATTAAATGATTTATTTTATAATTATGTTACTTTTAAATGATTAAAAAAAAGGGATATTTCTCTCAAATAGTTTTGATTTCATCTATGTCAACATCCTTTGATGGATTTTAAGCTTATTTGAAGTTGATTTATTATGATACAAAACTTCCATATTGTATTCCAGGTTTTGTGATTTTTTTGACTGTGGATGTATTATTTTTATACCATTCATGGTTTATGGAGAAATTATTGACATTTCGTATGTTAGTTTTAATACGAATGTTTATGTTAGGTTTAAACCTGTTCATATGAGGAATGCATTGGACTTAATATGTGACGGGTGGAGCCCGCTATAGCCCCTCGATTCATCGGTAGGTCTCATGAGACAAACTAGTGTCTTGGCACAAGGCCTTTAAAAAATCTTATTTGTAGTCTTGGCATGAGGCCTTGGCTATGTGGTTATGATAGTCTGGAATTATGCATTCCATCATTATGAAAGTGGTTATTCATATTGCATGTGATTATTCGATTAGTAGAATATCCATGTGAATAAGTAAATGGAAGTATTTCATTTTATTTTTGCC
The DNA here is from genome assembly GCA_963277665.1 of Viscum album. Classification (NCBI taxonomy): domain Eukaryota; kingdom Viridiplantae; phylum Streptophyta; class Magnoliopsida; order Santalales; family Viscaceae; genus Viscum; species Viscum album. The sequence continues at coordinate 1,418,137,185 of OY728120.1, forward strand.
ATACTATGTTGAAGTTCAAGTTTAAAAGGCTTTTGTTTTAGTTATACATTGCCTTAAATGATTATTATTATTTATTAAGGTTTCCGCTATATTGTTATCCTTACTGGGCATTTGAGCTCACGCCTTTTTCTATGTTTTATTTTTCCCAGGATGTGAAGATGCATTTTATGAATGACCTGGAGGGATAGTATGAGGGGATATGAAGACAATATGTTGTTGTATTTTTTCACTTATTGATGTAATTTAAACTTTATGAATATATCTAGTGTTTCCAAGTCTACTAAACTAATCGGTCTTTCGAGATTTGATATTTCTTGTGATCATGCCAATGTTATGTAATAATGCACCGAATCTGGGTAACTAGGGTCGGGGCGTTACAGTTGGTATCAGAGGAAGTTTAGTAAAAACCTTGGAAGCTAGATTTAGATAAACTCTGATTAGAGCACATAGATCTAAGATGGACTTTGAGGATTTGTATATAAGAACTTCCTAGAATTTTGGTATTGTAGAAATTTTGTGAGTTTTCCGAGCAATACATCTCTGTCTGGATATGAGAAGGTAGAGGCGGCTCTGGCATAGATGTTCCTAGGGGTAAAACCCGAAAACAGCGCTTTGATCTAGACTCGAACAGGAACTGGTGCACGAAAACGGGCCGTGCTGCACTCTTGGTTACGACACTCCTAGGGTAAATGCTTAGGATAATTCTCATTTTATTTACAAATCATTATGAAGGGTTTATTAGTATATACTTCCTCAAAGGAGACATTTTTATGATATTTTATTATATCCATAAACTATTTAATTTATGTTATGTGTTTTACAAGTTTGGGATTAGGTATTGTTATTCATAAACTAATCTAGTGTATGTCATTGTTTATAAATGGCGCCCAGTAGAAGGAATGAGAACTCCAGCAATGCACATGATCCAAAGAGAAAGAAGGATCACATCTTTCATGGCCTTAAGCCAGAATTTATAAGAGAAATAGTATCCCATGTATTATCATCATATAGAGAAAAAACATCATGTGTTGATAAGATAAGTAAAGAGTTTACTGAGTCCTATGTCTTTGAAGGGAATCAAGAGAAGAAAAGGATGGAAGAGAGAAAGATGGATACAGGGAAGAGGGAAAAGAATAATTTTTCCATATATGATAACTGTGGGAAGAAACACCCTGGAACTTTCCTGAAAGGAATGAGAGTTTTTTATAAGTGTGGAGGAAAAGGGCACAAAGTACGTGACTGCAAGGGTAAGAAAATGGTTTCAAATATACAATGATTCATTTTCAAGGAGTTTGGACACTACTCGAACCTATGTCCTAGTCATCAGACTATGCCGAAAATGATGCTATTAGATAATAATCAAGTTATGATACTACCACAGATGAAGAGGAATGATTATAGTTCTTATGTTGATTATGTATTTTGAGTGTTGTATCAACAATGTACTTGTTATAATAATTATGGAGTATATAAGGATTGTACTGTAGTACTATTTCATTTAGGACTTGAGATTGTGTGGAACAAAGAAAAGTGACCCAATAGCAGGTTAAATTTTTGGAAAATATATGGTTGAGAGAAAGATAAACCATAATATGGTTCTGATACCGAGGTAGTGATTTTAGAATAATACATGATTGATTTGGATAAATTATATTGGATATTCTTGACTACCTTGAGACTAATTAATGATTTGTATATTCCATCATTGTTGGGGTTTACCGCATTTTTGGATTGAATGATTATATCCATTATTCTTTAAGGAATAAGGGATCATGAATGTACTCAATAAGGTTTTATGGTAATTCAGGATGTTGCAGTGTTTTAAAAGAATGCATGATGAAGGTGTTCACATGTTATTACACGGAAAAAAGGATCTTCATTGTTTTTACCTTCCTTATAAATTTTGGACTGAAGTATTTTGGATAGTTCTAGTTTGGATTATTTTGGATTGCCATAAAAGGACAACCCGGAGGTCAGGCGGCAACCCGTTGCGTCCGGAAAGGCCGTGAGACTTAAACCCACAACCGAAGGGCGACAAGGGTGTATCACCTACCACCGACCCACGTGATGTCCTGGATTGAATAATGTCGTTTTTAATGGTTCTTCTAGATGAATTATAAATTCATTTTTTAACCCTATACGAATAGGATAAATAGAATATTATTTTTAAGTTCTATTATCTTTTAGAGTGAAAGATGAGTTTGTGGTAGAACATAGTTAAAGGATGAGACTCTACTTGTCAAGTATATATTTTTCTTCTTCTCTTATTCAATGAAGAAATTAATTCTTATACTTTAGTGAAGGGATATTAAAACAAAAAAATGTGTTATCCTAATACCATATGTTTTGTTGAACCTAGGGTATTTTAAATCATCATAGATTGATGAATTTAAGGCCCTCAATTTTATACTTGTTTGCGATTGATGACCTCAATCACTACCTATAAATATTTACGTTTTTCCTCCAATTATATGTGTCTAATTACCACCAATGTTCTCTTAATCGAGATCATAATTTGGTGGTGACCCTTTTATTTCTCTTTTCCTCTTATTAAGACTAAATTTTATTAACCCAATTTATGATGTGGGTTTTCCCACAAAGATATTTTCTATATTCAACCTTTTATTTTCGAAGAAAAATTTCAAATTGCGAGGAAACAATTTATTGAAGGAGGGGATAATGTAACACGCCAATATTTCATAGTGTGTTATTTCTTCAAAATAATTCAATAACTTGCATTACAAGCAACACCGAGTTCAAGCGCACCATGACTTACCAAAAAATCCATTCAAAAGAGTTTATGAATAGTATTAACTAAATTTTAAAATTTATATAATCCTTATAATTTTAGAATCCATATTATGAGTTTCTTAGGCATAATGTAAGAACAAATTCATTTTCAGTATTCCACTTTTACCAACTTTTAATAGTGAACCCTTTTTAAATCCAATATTTTAAACTTTTATATATTAAATTTGACTAAATAAATTTACTTTTTAGAATGGGGACATCAAAAATTTACAATGAAACATCCCAAGCTTCCACGGTACGCTTTTACTTTGAATAATACAGTAGCGTGTGTTGTATGCAACTTCGAGTTCTAACACACACCACAACCAATCAAACTAGCCGTTAAGAATAGTAATACCTAATTTTTGAAATTTTATAAGTTTTATCTCTCAAAATGGACTTCATTTTTGTATTCGGAGTATTGAATTTATCCTAAGGTGAAATTTTGGAACTTTTCGGATAACATTTATATTTTGATGAATAGTGAAAATTACTAAATTTTAATTAAAAACAACTTTTTCAATCGAAATAATTTATATTGATAAATTATGAATTTGAGTGGTTTTAATGTATATTTAGAATATATTTTTACCATTTAATACAATTTTTGTCATTATACATAATTTCACAATTAAACCGGACATAAACAAGTGTCAATCTTTTGATAGTTATTATCACTTAAAAACACGCTGTTTGTTTTGACAACGGGAATTAATTTTTAAATTAATTAATTCAACTGGTATGTTTTTAATTTGGTAATATAGAAATCGTTTATGAATTCATAATATAAAATATAGCTTAGGCCTAATTTTTGGTATTTTTCTGGAAACTTTCATTTTTTGATGAATAGTGAAACCACTAAGTGGTAGTTAAAAAACTGAATTTTTTATAAAAATTAATTTTACCGCTTCTGTGAGTGGAATTTATAAAATCCGAGAGACACAGTTAATATCAAGGAGTAAAATTTGGTTCAATGAGAGGAAAATAATTTTTGGTGAATAATAACTTTTTACTTTTATTTTCCACAATTAAAAGTAAATAGGGTAATTAAGGGTAAAAATGATATTAATATTACCATAAAACTTGTCCTAATTCTATTGGACAAGTGTATCTCGACCAAAAACAACCTTAGGAGTAAAATATTATCATTTAGGTCCACTTGTATTAGATTAGGACATTTATTATTATTTAATTCAAAGAAGAGTTAAAAGAGTTAAAATCAATGTTTATTTACTAAAACATTTTTCATATAGGGTTATACATAAGATAAATTCGATTGTAAATATTAATTAGAAAGATAAAAATATTTCCTACATAATGGTATTTTATTTATAATTTTTAGACACTAAATAATTTAATTTATTTATGACACAATGTTGATGCAGTAATTACGTAATTAATAAACAATTAGAATAATTGATATTATAAATACCCAAATAATTGTAATTTGAGACTTTTTATAAATAAAAATAATTTTATAGGTTAATATGACATGTTAGGATTTATTTAATTAACTTTTTTCGAAGTAATAATTCTGTTATGATTTTCATAAAAATCAATTTTCCAAATAGTGTCAAAATTAACATAAAAGAGTTTTTAAAACAAATATTATATTATTAAATGATATTCAATTCCTAAAAATCTAAGGTTCGGAAAAGAGACTTATATCATGATAGGTGTATCATTAATGGACCAATTGGAGGTCTCTTTAAGGTATATAGTATGTTTATTAACTATATATTATAAAAATACAAAGTGACATGGTAAGTGTCAAACTAATTAACTAAGAGTTAAAACTAAAAGATAAGGTTAATATAATGACCCAAACCTGTATAAATTCTACTGGTTGAGTGGTTTTAGACCCATCCCCACCTTAAAATTTAAATAATCCACTTTGGAGCCATTAGAAACTGAATATTAATTTATTATAAAATAATATTTCTAACTTTTCCAAAGGTTCTCCTCACCCCTCTTATAAAAGGGAACTCCCCCTTCTCGTTAATTTACACCTTAAAATCCATTTGGATCGGCCAAACTCTGCCCAAATACTCTCTAAAATTCTCTCACTACAACCTAGAGGCATTAGTTTTATCATAAAGCCAACCTATGGAGCCCTTTTGATCAAATCAAAAGGAAGAACCTGAAGAAGAGATAATGATTTCACCACCCTTTTCAAGTTCCTTTCTTCTTCCACTTCTTCTATCATTGTTATTACCATTCTAAAATAATAACTCCAGTATATTATATATACTATGATGTTATTATAAATATGGTACAACCATATTCAGTATTCTATCCACCCTTTTAATGACATGTCACCATACGTGCGTACGTACGGCTTACCGTCTCCACGTCGTGGTGTAATTGTTATTCAATAAATTATTATTTGTATGGGTATAATAATGATGTGTAATTCATGAAAATAATAAATATAACATGATAATGATTCTTTATAAATGATATATCATCCAATCATATATTATTTTAATATCAAAAGAATGATATTGTCGCTCGTGCGTACGTACGGACTACCGTCTCCACGAACGCGATGAGATTCATTTTCCATTGTATCCATTCAAGTATAATTCTCATTTGATGATTAAAAATAATGTTTAAGTACTTGATATAATTCTGGATATGAATAAGGCACAGCCTATCCTTGAACAATAGGGCTTACGTAACAAAACATATAAAAGAAAACGAGTAAGTTAACACCTGAAACAACGATAATACTAAGATATTATTAACAAAGCGATGTTAAAAGATCATATATGATAACATAATAATGTATATTATTATTGTATAATTTAATAACAATTATTTCACCATTATATAGGAGGTTAACCTACCCCCAACCAAGGAAAAGTACAAGGTAAGGGTTTATTTCGCAATCTCTTCATTTTCCGAGGTTGTTTATATGTAATAATCTAATGGGATTTCTTTATCATCCACATCCATGTTTCTTTAAAATTTATTTCAAAACATTTTTAATATTTACAAGAATATGGGTCAAAGTCATTTATAACCTTGTTTTACTTTTTAGAAGAGGTTTATAAAGAAATCATTCCGTCATTTTCCAAACAAGGTGCTTTATAACCTTTTTGTCAGAATTAAGGTAAGAATGTTTTTTTAACTTATACGGTGGGTGCAGCTATTTTCCGCTGTTATAAAATCATTTAAGATTCCCTTACAAGATTATAAGAAAATTTTCAAAGTAAATGTTTTATTTTATAATTATGTGACTTTTAAATAATTTAAAGAAAGTGATATTTCTCTCAAATAGTTTTGATTTCATCTATGTCAACATCCTTTGATGGATTTTAAGCTTATTTGAAGTTGATTTATTATGATACAAAACTTCCATATTGTATTGAAGGTTTTGTGATTTGTTTGAATGTGGAAGTGTTTTTTTTATACCATTCATGGTTTATGGAGAATGTATTGACATTTCGTATGCTAGTTTTAATACAAATGTTTATGTTATGTTTAAACCTATTCGTATGAGGAATACATTGGACTTAATATGTGATGGGTGAAGCCCGCTACAGCTCCTCGATTCATCGGTAGGTCTCATGAGACAGACTAGTGTCTTGGCATAAGGCCTTGACAAAATCTTATTTGTAATCTTGGCAAGAGGCCTTGGCTATGTGGTTATGATAGTCTGGCATTATGCATTCCATCATTATGAAAGTGGTTATTGATATTGCATGTGATTATTCGATTAGTAGAATATCCATGTGAATAAGTAAATTCCATTATTTTATTTATATTTTTACCATACTATGCTGAAGTTCAAGTTTAAAAGTCTTTTGTTTTAGGATAATTCTCATTTTCTTTACAACCCATTATAAAGGGTTTATGAGTATATACTTCTTCAAAGGAGACATTTTTATGATTATGGATTATATCCATAAACTATTTAGTTTATGTTATGTGTTTTACAAGTTTAGGATTAGGTATTGTTATTCATAAACTAATCTAGTGTATGCCATTGTTTAGAAATGGTGCCCGGTAGAAGGAATGAGAACTCCAGCAATGCACATGATCCAAAGAGAAAGAAGGATCATATCTTTCATGGTCTTAAGCCAGAATTTATAAGAGAAATAGTCACCCATGTATTATCATTATATGGAGAAAAAATATCATGTGTTGATATAATAAGTAAAGAGTTTACTGAGTCCTATGTCTTTGAAGGGAAGCAAGAGAAGAAAAGGATGGAAGAGAGAAAGATGGATAAGGGGAAGAGGGAAAGAATAATTTTCCCATATGTGATAACTGTGGGAAGAAACACCCTGGAACTTGCCTGAAAGGGATGGGAGTTTGTTATAAGTGTGGAGGAAAAGGGCAAAAAGTACGTGACTGCAAGGGCAAGAAAATGGTTTCAAATGTAAAATGATTCATTTACAAGGAGTTTGGACACTACACGAACCTATGTCCCAGTCATTATACTATGCCGCAAATGATGCTATTGGATAATAATCAAGTTATGGTACTACCACAGATGAAGAGGAATGATTAGAGTTCTTATGTTGATTATTTCATTTGAGTGTTGTATCAACAATGTACTTGTTATAATAATTATGGAGTATATAAGGATTGTACTGCAGTACTATTTCATTTAGGACTTGTAATTGTGTGGAACAAAGAAAAGTGACTCAATAACATGTTAAATTTTTCGAAAATATATGGTTGAGAGAAAGATAAACCATAATATGGTTCTGATACCAAGGTATTGATTTTAGAATAATACATGATTGATTTGGATAAATTATATTGGATATTCTTGACTACCTTGAGAATGATTAATGATTTGTATATTCCATCATTGTTGGGGTTTACAACATTTTTGGATTGAATGAGTATACCCATTATTCTATAAGGAATAAGGGATCATGAATGTAATCAATAAGGTTTTATGGTAATTTTGTATGTTGTAGTGTTTTAAAAGAATACATGATGAAGGTGTTGACATATTATTACGCGCAAAAAAGGATATTCATTGTGTTTACCTTCCTTATAAATTTTGGACTGAAGTATTTTGGATAGTTCTAGTTTGGATTATTTTGGATTGCCAAAAAAGGACAACCCAGAGGTCAGATGGCAACCCGTCGGTCTGGCAAGGCCGTGAGACTTGAACCCACAACCGAAGGGAGACAAGGGTGTATCACCTACCATGACCCACGTGATGTCCTGGATTGAATAATGTCATTTTTAATGGTTCTCCTAGATGAATTATAAATTCATTTTTTTAACCCTATACGAATAGGATAAATAGAATATTATTTTTATGTTCTATTATCTTTTAGAGTGAAAGATGAGTTTTCGGTAGAACTTAGTTAAAGGATGAGACTCTACTTGTCAAGTATATATTTTTCTTCTTCTCTTATTTAATGAAGAAATTAATTCTTATACTTTAGTGAGGGAATATTAAAACAAAAAAATGTGTTATCCTAATACCATATGTTTTGTTGAACTGATGGTATTTTAAATCATCATAGATTGATGAATTTAAGGCACTCAATTTTACACTAGTTTGTGATTGATGACCTCAATCACTACCTATAAATATTTACGTTTTTCCTCCAATTATATTTCTCTAATTTATACCAATGTTCTCCTAATAGAGATCATAATTTGGTGGTGACCCTTTCATTTCTCTTTTCCTCTTATTAAGACTAAATTTTATTAACCCAATTTCTGATGTGGGTTTTCCGACAAAGATATTTTCTATATTCAACCTTTTATTTTCGAAGAAAAATTTCAAATTGCGAGGATGAAATTTATTGAAGGAGGGGAGAATGTAACACACCAAGATTTCATAGTGTGTTATTTCTTCAAAATAATTCAATAACTTGAACTACACGCAACTCCGAGTTCAAGCGCACCATGAATTACCAAACAAGCCATTTAAAAGAGGTTATGAATAGTATTAACTAAATTTTAAACTTTATATAATCCTTATAATTTTAGAATCCATATTATGAGTTTCTTAGACATAATGTAAGAACAAATTCATTTTCAGTATTTCACTTTTACCAACTTTTAATAGTGAACCCTTTTTAAATCCAATATCTTAAACTTTTATATATTCATTTTGACTAAATAAATTTACTTTTTAGAATGGGGACAACAAAAATTTACAATGAAACATCCCAAGCTTCCAAGATTTTCTTTCCTTTGAATAATACAGTAGCGTGTGTTGTACACAACTTCAAGTTCTAACACACACCACAACCAATCAAACTAGCCGTTATGAATATTAATACCTAATTTTTGAAATTTTATAAATTTTATCTCTCAAAATGGACTTCATTTTTTTATTCGGAGTATCTAATTTAGCCTAAGGTGAAATTTTGGAACTTTTCGGATAACATTTATATTTTGATGAATAGTGAAAATTACTAAATTTTAATTAAAAACAACTTTTTTAATCGAAATAATTTATATTGATAAATTATGAATTTGAGTGGTTTTAATGTATATTTAGAATATATTTTTAACATTTAATACAATGTTGGACATTGTACATAATTTTACAATTAAACTGGACATAAACAAGTGTCAATCTTTTGATAGTTATTATCTCTTAAAAACACGCTATTTGTTTTTGACGACGGGAATTAATTTTTAAATTAACTAATGCAACTGATATGTTATAAATTTGGTAATATAGAAATTGTTTTTGAATTCATAATATCAAATATATCTTAGGCCTAATTTTTGGTATTTTTCTGGAAACTCTCTTTTTTTGATGAATAGTAAAACCACTAAGTGGTAGTTAAAAAACTGAATTTTTCATAAAACTTAATTTTACCGCTTCTATGAGTGGAATTTCAAAAATCTGAGAGAAATAGTTAATATCAAGGAGTAAAATGTGGTTCAATGAGATGAAAATAATTTTTGGTGAATAGTAACTTTTTACTTTTATTTACCACGGTTAAAAGTAAATAGGGTAATTAAGGGTAAAAATGATATTAATATTACCCTAACACATGTCCTAATTCTATCTCGACCAAAAAAAACCTTAGGAGTAAAATATTATCATTTAGGTCCACTTGTATTAGATTAGGACATTTATTATTATTTAATTCAAAGAAGAGTTAAAAGAGCTAAAATCAATGTCTATTTACTAAAACATTTTTAATATAGGGTTATACATAAGATAAATCCGATTGTAAATATTCATTAGAAAGATAAAAATATTTCCTACATAATGGTTTTTTATTTATAATTTTTAGACATTATATAATTTAATTTATTTATGACACAATGGTGATGCAGTAATTACCTAATTAATGAAAAATTAGAATAATTGATATTATAAATACCAAAATAAATGTAATTTTAGACTTTTTATAAATACCAATAATTTTCTAAGTTAATATGACATGTTATGATTGATTTAATTAACTTTTTTCGAAGTAATCATTCTGTTATGAATTTCATAAAAATCAATTTTCCAAATAGTGTCAAAATTGACATAAAAGAGTTTTTAAAACAAATATTATATTATTAATTGATATTCAATTTCTAAAAATCTAAGGTTCAGACAAGAGACTTATATCATGATAGGTGTATCATTAATGGACCACTTGGGGGTCTCTTGGAGGTATATAGTATGTTTATTAACTATATATTATAAAAATACAAAGTGACATGGTAAGTGTCAAACTAATTAACTAAGAGTTAAAACTAAAAGATAAGTTTAATATAATGAACCAAACCTATCTAAATTCTATTGGTTGAGTGGTTTTCGACCCATCCCAACCTTAAAATTTAAATAATACACTTTAGAGCCATTAGAAACCGAATATGAATTTATTATAAAATAATATTTCTAGCTTTTCCAAAGGTGCCTCTCACCCCTCTTATAAAAGGGCACTCCCCCTTCTCATTTATTCACACCTTCAAATCCATTTGGCTCAGAAAAAATCTGCCCAAATACTATCTAAAATTTCCTCACTACAACCTAGAGGCCTTAGTTTGATCAGAAAGCCAACCTAAGGAGCTCTTTTGATCAAATCAAAAGGAAGAACCCGAAGAAGAGGTAATGATTTCACCACCCCTTTTCAAGTTCCTTTCTTATTCCACATCTTCTATCATTGTTATTACCATTATAAAATAATAACTCCAGTATCTTATATATACTGTGATGTTATTATAAATTTGGTACAACCATATTCAGTATTCTATCCATCCTTTGAATGACATGTCACCATACGTGCTTACGTACGACATACCGTCTCCACATCGTGGTGTAATTGTTATTCAATAAATTATTATTTGGATGGGTATAATAATGATGTGTAATTCATGAAAATAATAAATATAACATTATAATGATTCTGTATATATGATATACCATCCAATCATATATTATTTTAATATTAAAAGAATGATATTGTCGCTCGTGCGTACGTACGGACTACCGTCTCCACGAACGCGATGAGATTCATTCTCCATCGTATCCATTAAAGTATAATTCTCATTTGATGATTAAAAATAATGTTTAAGGACTTGATATAATTCTGGATATGAATAAGATACAACCTATCCATGACAAACATGGCTTACGTAACAAAACATATAAAAGAAAACGAGTAAGTTAACACCCGAAGCAACGATAATACTAAGATATTATTAACAGAGTGATGTTAAAAGATCATATATGATAAAATAATAATGTATATGATTGTTGTATAATTTAATCAAAATTATTTCACCATTATACAGGAGGTTAACCTATCCCCAACCAAGGAAAAGTACAAGGTAAGGGTTTATTTCGCAATCTCTTCATTATCCGAGGTTGTTTATACGTAATAATCTACTGGGATTTCTTTATCATCCACATCCATGTTTTTTCAAAATTTATTTCAAAACATTTTTACTATTTACAAGAATATGGATCAAAGTCATTTATGACCTTGTTTGACTTTTTATAAGAGTTTCATAAAGGAATCTCTCCATCATTTTCCAAACAAGGTGCTTTTTAACCTTTTCGACAGAATTAAGGTAAGAATGTTTTTTTAACTTATAGGGAGGGTGCGGCTATTTTCAGCCTTTATAAAATCGTTGAAGCTTCCCTTACAAGATTATAAGAAAATTTTCAAATTAAATTTTTTATTTTATAATTATGTGACTTTTAAATGATTTAAAAAAAGGGATATTTCTCTCAAATATTTTTGATTTCATCTATGTCAACATCCTTTGAAGGATTTTAAGCTTATTTGAAGTTGATTTATTATGATAGAAAACTTCCATATTGTATTGAAGGTTTTTTGATTTGTTTGACTGTGGATGTGTTATTTTTATACCATTCATGGTTTATGGATAAATTATTGACATTTCGTATGCTAGTTTTAATACAAATTTTTATGTTATGTTTAAACCTATTCATATAAGGAATGCATTGGACTTAATATATGATGGGTGGAGCCCGATATAGCTCCTCGATGCATCGGTAGGTCTCATGATACAAACTAGTGTCTTGGCACAAGGCCTTGACAAAATCTTATTTGTAGTCTTGGCACGAGGCCTTGGCTATGTGGTTATGATAGTCTGGAATTATGCATTCCATCATTATGAAAGTGGTTATTAATATTTCATGTGATTATTCAATTAGTAGAATATCCATGTGAATAAGTAAATGACACTATTTCATTTTATTTTTTCCATACTATGTTGAAGTTCAAGTTTAAAAGGCTTTTGTTTTAGTTATACATTGCCTTAAATGATTATTCTTATTTATGAAAGTTTCCGCTATATTTTTATCCTTACTGAGCATTTGAGCTCCCCCCTTTTTCTATGTTTTATTTTTCCCAGGATGTGAAGAAGTTTTTTATGAATGACCTGCAGGGATATTATGAGGGGATATGAAGACAATATGTTGTTTTAGTTTTTCACTTATTGATGTAATGTAAACTTTATGAATATATCTAGTGTTTCCAAGGCTACTAAACTAATCGGTCTTTCGAGATTTGATCTTTCTTGTGATCATGGCAATGTTATTTAATAATGCACCGAATCTAGGTAACTGGGGTTGGGGCGTTACACCTATAGTGGGTGATTCCTATCAAGAACCATAACAAGTTGAGTTGTTTGATTCTTTAGAACATCATATATCATATTAATAGTATGAATTATCTCTTAATTATACTATAAGTTAGTTCCAATTGAAATTGATTCAACTTCAGAACATGGGATTTGTGTGACACCTTATGGGTCACTAGTTTTTCTAAGTTGGTCTTTTTTACTGATGGGTTTGTTCTTATAGTTCCTAGCTATTAGGGGTCAAAAATATTCATTTTTAGGAATATAAAACCTTGAGCACGGTTGGTGAACATTTATTCTAAATATATTTCTAACCATAGTAGGGTGTTGGTTTGGGTAAAATATTATTTTCATGGTTTTAGTGTGGTTTTTAAACCATGAAAGATTTATCATAAAACAAGGGGCCTTTAGTTTTGGGAGGTAGTGTCTCCCGCATGTTTAGAACATGTTTTTTCTAACCACGCAGCTAAACCTTGAGAGTTTTCTAGGCTATTAAATTTTTTTCTTTTACTAAAACCCCCTTGGTGGATTTTAGTTCTTTCTCCCCAATATTTCCTCCCATGCAGGTTCAACACTCTCCCCTTATATCAGCATATTTTTTCCTTTCATTCAGAGTGGATCACTTGCCTCCATTAGTGATTTATTTCAAGGTAATCTTGATTTACTCATGGTTTCTCTTCCCCTTCCCTGATTCTACCCATGTTATTCTATTTATATGAGAGGGGGAAACCATAAATTCCTTTTAGGATGAAACTAGGGTTAATAATGGTGAATTGGTTTGTTTATTTATGGATTAGGTGTGTGAGTATCCCTCTTACTTGATTTAAGTGGTTGTTATTGAAGGTGACAAGTTTGGATTATGTTTCTATGTAGGTGTCTCTATTTAAGGTCTTTTTCTGTAATGACCTGGACCTGAACAACCACCCAAACAATGCTAAATGAGTCGAGTGTTACTACCTTATGCACACCACCATGAACACCAAAGGCTTCCAACTAGCAGCGAGGGTCTTATAAGTATAGTGGGGAGGTTATACCCTCTCAGAGGATAATAATGGTACTGGTACAAGCATGATATGAAATTAGAAGACTCTGCCAAATCAAACCAGACATGAATTGTGGAAACACAATCAATAGAAATAAATAGTGGAAGTAATAAATACAAACAATAGTAGTGGAAACTAATTACACAACATTCTTAACCACTCATAACAACTACTAGAGTAGATAAATCATTCATCCATAGCAAGTAAATATATAAAAGGGAGCCAATGGATAACTAAAAGTAGATACAATAAATAAGGTAAGCATTCTGGTACATGAAATAAAGAAAAAAAGTAAACTCTAGCTAGGAAATACCTCAAGGTCCATACCATCTCTAAGAAATAACAAATACAATCCAACTCCTTAAGCTGATCTCTTTCCTACACGTAAATCAATAAAGTCTATATGCATCCTGAAAGGCCAGTGCAGGGTGTGAGATGAATCTCAATAGGATACCACCAAATGGTTCATACCTTGTATAAGTTTTTATGTAGTCATAAACTTATAAGGAAAGCAGTAAACTGTACGATGCACAAATAAAAATAGACTCTACTGGTGCTCAGCAGCCACCATGAAGTGTCACCTTCTTCAGCCAATGCCAGAATCTATTTCATGTAACCCGATACCATGTGCCTCATGAAACCTCTTGTCTCAAGGTAATGACGTCCTAAAGGTATGACCAAGAAGTAGTAACCCATATGAACAGTGATTCCTGTCCTCAAATAAGTAATTGGAGGGAAAACAATGTCTTCCCTCAAATAAATAACCGGAGGGACAATGATGTCTACCCTCAAATCATGCCAATACTCTTCCCCCAACCCAATAGACTCAATTCTATCCCCTGAAGGCTTCTCACCTTACACATGGCTTCCTATGAAAATCACCCCCAAACCAGTAGTACCTAAAACACAACTAATAGGAGCCTCTACCCACACGAGTTGTCAAAACCACCTAATCACGATGTGTCTTTGTGTGCACACTACTCAAAGTTTACGGGTGAGAAGTAATCACAAAAATAGTACCCAAGACACAATGTATCTGACACCTCATGTCCCTATGATCATGTCTCTCAAGTCTGATGGCCTCGCCATCCAAAGTAACCCGAGCCATGACCAACCTGACAGTCACACTGCCTCAAGACGACATCCATAATCCCCAATCCCGTGGTTAGAACCACCCAATGTAACCCAGGCCATGCCCAACCCAACCCAAAGGTTCTATCATATTCAATATCACAAATCAAACACACACAAAATAAAACACAAACATATATATATATATATAATCAAAATAAATACTTAAAATAGGCAACTAAACTAAATAGTTGGATTTCACTAGGTATGTGTTATCCCATACTAACACAGAGGTCTTGAAATCCTATGATACATTGAATCATGCTTAAACAATCTAAAATCAGTAGTTTAATCATCACAATTATTTTTAAAACCATTTTGGAATACCCAGCCAAAATGACCCATTGGAGAAACGACCCCTCACCCGACCTCGCTCAAGCAAAACAGGTGAATGCCATACCCAAAGGCATCCCACGGGTCTCACAATCAATTCAATATGCAACAACAGCTATAACGAGGTCTCTGTCAAAATACCTAAAGACAGACCAAAGGCCACACCACCCAAATGTCCATGAAAACACAAAACAACGTATGCACCACCTACCTAATACTAGTATGATGATATTATTCTGATGACAGCCTCCAATTTGGTCTAAAACATGGTAGATCTACCAAAGAATAAAAAACTTTCAAACCACTATAACTTGATTTAGAATAGAAATCAAGAAGAATGACTTATAAATATGGTATGGTTTTTCTCTATCTTATTCTGGATATAATGAGGTTGTTTCATGTGTGGTGTTCAGATGAGGATGATGACACTGGAGTTAATACAGTTATGTCACAACTGGTATTTTGGTGTCGAGAATCTTCTAAAGTAGTTGATGACGACGTGATGTTTTTTGTTTTGAGTATGGTGGAGATGATGAAGCTTCTTTCAACAGTGATGGAAAAGGCGGACACTGGTAGATGCTCACCGATGATTTGGTTTGATGTGAAAATGGGTGCGTCTTTGGGACATGGTGGCTATCATGATGGGAGTGAGAATCGATGCAGTATGTGAATCGAGATGTCTCATTTACCGAGATGGACATTGATGACTTGAAATTTGAAATTTTAATTTTAAAGGTTTCTTTGTAGGAGGTATGGTGGTTTTTGGTTCGTGGTGAAGATGGATTTTGATTTTTGAAGTTAGTATGTTGTATGTATGTTGTTGTCAAAGTGGGATTTGTGTGGGTGGTTTTTGGAGGTTTTTGTATGGTTACCACTTTTCCATAAAGTGGCTTCCTAAAAAATAAAAAAATGGATTGAGAAGAATAATGGATCAATGGGAATCAATACCTTACCGAGGGGATTCCAACGCATCTTACGATGATCAAAACAGAGTTTGGAAGATGATCCGAGAGCAAAAATGAGCACCAGTTGGCTCTCCTTTCTCAAACCCATTGAGGGTTTTGGTTTCTGCCTCAAAATGAGGCTACTTCTCATTTTAGAAAAAAAGAAAATACACAGAGTGTACTTAGGACTACACATCATGTGTATAATTTTACTTTTTATATAATGACTGATATTTCGCCGAGGAATTACTGACTGACTACACAGTGTGTACCTAGGGGGTACACGGCGTGTACTTATCTACCCATCTGACATCCCCAACACACCATGTATATCCCCAAACACATCCCCTCTACATGGCGTGTTCAAATAGTACACAACGTTTACTTCCTAAAATCCTTCTACCCGACCAACAGGCCTACACACCATATATAACCATCACACACGGTTAGAAGTACATGGCATGTACTGAAGGTACATGACGTGTAATCTGGAATTTTCCAGAAACTACCAAGATTCTCCAGTTTTCTTAGAAACTGGTCAAAAATTCAAATAGGGTCAGGATTTTGACCCTTTCTAAAAACCCTGGTTCTTACAATCTCCCCACATTAACATAGCTCATCCCTGAGCAATCAAATAAAACCCAAAGATGGAACCAAACATACCACTATGATCAAAGTAACCTGGAATACCCTAGTCTTAAAGGTTCAGGATAAATTCCTCAAGGGGCTCCCCACCTTAGGAATTTACTAACTCGATCTCAACCCTAAAAAAATAAAATCATGAAAAGGTTCACTAACTTGTTTCTAGACCCAAGGTCCTATCGTGACGCATCATCACCCCTAGGCCTCTTTGGTGCTCCCATGTCGTTTCCGACACCCAAACACATCCTGCATCGAATCGGTGTATGCATCCATGAGTTCCTACATCCCATGGATGCTCAAAACAAACCTAGTTCCTAGAACCTCAAGTAACTCGCATCCTCGATGCCCTGATGCCCACGACACCCCAAGTAACCCACATCCTCGATGCCTCGATGCTCATGGCACCTCAAGTAACCCACATGCTCAATTCCCTTGATTCCATGCATCTCATACATATATATAAATATATCTATCACCCGATATGGTGCCAATACCACTGAATAACATCTAGTAAGTACACATAAATCATGTGCACCTTGTGCACTCAAAGTGGACATGCCCCAACAGGACATGAAAAAACAGGGAAAATCAAAATAGATCATAGCCACACCCACGATGTACCTCTAAAATTCATCAGCTCGGAAGCCTGCTTAGCCTCTGGAAGCTCCACGGCATGCACCTGGCTTGAAGTGCGACTACCTAATTCCTGAAATCCCTACGGTTATTCTCTAGTCACCGGCCACTGACCCATCAGCTGGGTTCCACTGTCTCTGCCATGTCCTCCACATTCAGCTAAAACTCTCCTACCCTCTCCTAGTTCCGAACTTGAACCAACTCCAGATGCCACAATCTATCTTGGTCCCTGATTACCGACCTTCTGAGATGGTTTCCTATAGAAATTCTTGATATTACCAACATGTACACATGCCTGGAACTTCTTTGGAGTCCAATCGCACTGAGTCCAAACATGACCTGACTGTCTACACTGAAAGAAAACCACTTCTAAACTACCATGAGGTGGTCTAGATGAGTCCTTGGACTGACTGCCCTGCTGGAACTCAGCCCGTCCTCACTTCCTGTTATCTGAACCATCACCTTAAGTTTTCACCTGGCCAACATGGGGCCTATCCCTCTGGTTTCCCTCTGCTATGAGCACCTGATTCACCACCTTTGAGAATGAAACCAGCCTGAAGATATTTACCTGGATCCAAATGGCGTGTCGTAAGACATCCTCGAATCACATCACCCTTGCAGAGTTATCACTTACCATACCAGGTGCAAAGCGATACAACTCAATGAAAGTAGCTACATAGTCCATGAAAAACATGTCTCCCTACTGATGGCTTAAGAACTCCTGAGATCTCTCTTCCCTCAGTGTCTTTGGGAAAAAGTTCTCAAAGAATTTGTCCTTGAAGTCCTTCCAATCCAGTCCCTCATGTCTACAAACTAGAACCTACACATCCCACTAATGCTTCACCGGTACTCTTGGCTTGTATGTTTCTTGCTTGACCCTACACCCTAGAGGCATCTCTACCTGCTCAAAGATCATCTGCATGCTCTTTATCCTGTTCTCACCTGCCTGAGCTCCAACATCACCCTAAAAAAGTAGTGGGTGCTGCAACTAAAACTCCCACGTTATATATTCCATAGATGGCTCAGTACCCTGTGCACCTCTATAGATCCCTTACAAGACACGTACTAGACTAGACTGGAGCTGCTCATTGAGACACAGTCCGAAAGCTTCCAAAACTAGCAGCTGCCCTATCTGCACCAGATCTTGAACCTGATCCTATCCCCGCGCCTGTACCTGTGGGTCATGCTCTGCCTTTCCATCAGGTGTAAAAACTTGATCATGCACCTATGACACCATACCATCACTCGCTTGATGTTCCATATGAATCATTTAGGACGAACCCGCTGAATACCACAAATGGATAGACAACTCACATATATAACAATATATATATATAACAAATAAGGAAAGAAATAAAAATAATTCCATAACTACTACTCTTACTCTCCCCACCGTAACCCATGCCCATGACATCCCGACCTCATTTCCTCCTTACCCACCCTCAGCAGATCCAAGCATAAAAAGTACCTTGGGACATGCCTGTCCTAACAACCAACGTTTCCTCAAACCAATGACCGAGTCACCCAATCTTGCTGATCAAAATGACCTCAACCATAGTATTTTATTGCTTATACAATATCCAGAACCAAATATCTATACACAATAAATTCTAAAAATATATAAAACATGAAATAATACATTGCAGTAAACAAGAAATTCTATCAGGAATTTCACCTATTCACATTTCAAAGCATATAAAGCATGGAAATTCATATTATTCACATGGAATTGTCACTTCAAAAAGAATAAGTGCAGTTATGAAGTTGAAATACCATAAAAATGTGCCTATTTAAATCCAAAAAATCAAGCATTGACATACTAGTCCAAGGTCCAATTCTCCCATACTGCACTAGGTCAAGGGTCACATATCACAATCAATAACATCACACAACAAGTGAGCCACCAATGTGGAAATCATAAAAACTATAATCTAAGAAAAAAGAAAACGGTGATTCCACCCATGGAAACTTGGTCCATCCCTCATACCTGAGGCTGGAGGCACCCAATAACAAGCTAGAAACCTAGTTCCAGTAACAACCTATCTCTAGTCTACCATATCCTAAATAGTAAAACCAGCATAAATAAAAAGAGAGAAGTATCAATCTCATTAGTATCCAGTAAAACAATGCTAATATATCCCTGTTAAGAACCCCTCTAATACCACTTTGTAATGACCCTGACCCGAACAACAACCTGAACAGTGCTAAACGGGTCAGGTGTTACTACCTTAGTTGCACCTCCCCAAATGCCAAAGGTTATCTACTAGAAGATATGGTCTTATAGGTATAGTGGGGAGGCTATACCCTCTCAGAGGATAATAATGGTACTGGTTCGAGCATGATATAAAATTATAAGACTCTACCGACTCGAACCATACCCATATAGAGGAAACACAATCAATAAAAATAAACAACAGAAGAAATAAATACAAACAACATCATCGGAAAGTAAACCTGATAGCATTATGAACCACTTGTAACAACTACTAGAGCAGACAAATCATGAATCCATAGAAAGTCAATATATAAAAGGGCACCAATGGATAACCAAAAATAGCTAAAAAATAAGGTAATCATGTTGGTATAGTAAAGAAAAAAAGTAAACTCTAGCTAGGAAAGACCTCAAGGTCCATACTATCTCCAAGAAATATCTAATACAATCCAGCTCCTGAAGCTGATCTCTTTCTGTACATAAATCCATAAAGTCTAGATGCACCCCGAAGGGACCATGTACGGTGTGAGACAAATATCAGTAGGATACCACCCAATGGTGTGTACCAAATATAAGTGTTTATTAATGAATGTAATTATAAGGAAAGAAGTAAACAATATGATGCATAAATAAACAAAGTCTCCACTGGTGCTCAATAGCCACCATGAAGTGTCACCTGCTTTAGACAACACTGAAATCTCTGTCATGTAACTCGGCACCATGTACCTCCTGACACCTCATGTCTCAAGGTACCGATGTCCCGAAGGCACAACCAAGAAGTAGTAACTTGGAGGAACAACGATGCCTGTCCTCAAAAAAGTATCCAAAGGGACAACGATGTCTACCCTCAAATAAATAACCAGATGGACAATGATGTCTAGCCTCAAATCATGGTGAGCCTATTCCCCCATCCTGATAGCCTCAATGATATACCCTGAAGGCTCCTCACCTTCCAGGTGGATTTCTATGGCAAGAACCCCCAAACCAATAGTACCTAAACCACAACTAATGGGGGCCTCTACCCACACAAGTGGTCAAAACCACCTCATCACAGAGTCTCTCTATGTGCACACAAATCAAAGTTTCCAGGTAAGAGGTAATCACCAAAATATTACCCAAGACACAAATTCTCTAACACCTCATATCCCTACAACCATGTCTTTCAAGTCTGATGGCCTATCTATCCAAGTAACCCAGGCCATTCCCAACCTAACAGTTACACTGCCTCAAGATAACGTCCATGACACCCAATCCTATGGTCAGAACCACCCAATGTAACCTGGGCCATTCCCAACACCACTTGAAGGTTCTATCATATGCAATATCACACATAAAACACACAGACACACATGTAATCAAAAATAAATACTTAAAATAGGCAACCAAACTAAATAGTTGAATTGCACTAGGTCAGTGTTATCCCATACCAGAACCGAGGTCTTGAAAGCCTCTGATACATTTAATAATGCTTAAAAAATCTTAAATTATTATTTTAATCACCATAATTTATTTTAAAACCATTTTGGAATGCCTAGCCAAAATGAACCATTTGAGCAACGACCCCTCGCCTGACCTCGCTCAAGAAAAACAGGTGTAGGGAATACCAAAAGGCATCCCATTGGTCTCATAATCATTTCAATATGAAACAAAAACTATAATGAGGTCTTGCTCAAAATACCCAAAGATGCGCTAAAGGCTGCACCACCCAAATGTCCAAGAAAACACAAAACATGATATGCACTACCTACCTTGTACTAGTACAATGATACTTATCCGATTACAGCCTCCAATTAGGTCTAAAACAAGGTAGATCTATAGAAGAATAAAAAACTACCAAACACCTATAACTCGATTTAGAATAGAAATAAATAAGAATGGATAAAGAGGAATCAAGGCCTTACCAAGGGGGTTCCAACGCATCTGACGAAGATCAAAACGGAGTTCAGACGAAGATCCGGTTACAAAACCATGCTATAGCCAGCTCTCCTCGATCAAACCCATCGAGGGTTTGGTTTCAACATAAACATGAGGATACTTCCCAGTTTAGAAAAAATAAGAAAATACACAGCATGTACTTAGGAATACACACCATGTGTATAATTTACTGTTCATATGACGACTGATATTTCATCGAGGACTTGCCGACTGACTACACGGCTTGTACCTAGGGGGTACATGGCATGTACTTCTCTACCTAGACGACATCCCCAACATGCCATGTATATCCCCATACACATACCCTCTACAAAACATGTAGAAATAGTAAACGATGTGTACTTTCTAAAATCCTTCTACCCGGACAACAAGCCTATATGCCATATATGGCCTTCACACATGGTCAAGAGTACACAGCATGTACTGAAGGTACACAGCGTGTAAACTATAATTTTTTAGAAACTACCCAGTTTCTCTAGTTTTCTCAGATGCCGATCAAAAATTCAAACATGGTCAGGATTTTTACCTATTCTAAAAACTCACGTTCTTAAATTTTCCATGGATAAACATTTATTTTTAGTTACCTTTGTGTTTTGGTTTATTTAAGTGACTTTAAATTTATTTATGAATTTTTATTTATCCTTGTTTTATGCAATGCATGATTTATATTGAAATTTTGATGTTTTAAAGTGGTTTTCTAAAGTGATTTGGTTTTTATGAACTCCAAATATTTAGTAAAATGGATCAAGGGAAATTAGTACTTTCAAATGGTATTTTTAAAGGGTTTTTAAATAGGTATTTCATGGTGTTGAATTCTTGAAATGTTTTTGGTATAAATAGTTTTTAAATAGTTCATGTGAGGATAATTTGTTATAGATTTAAATGTATTTTAAATTAGTGGTTTTGAAAAGGGGTTTTAACATTGGGGAAGGCCATGTATTTTAAATGTATTTGTTTTAACTTGAGGGAAGATTTTTTTTAAATGAAAATTTTGGATTACTAAATTACATTTTGAAATGGATTCTTTTGTGATGGAATATTTGAATGTTATCTATTTGGAATTGAGTAGCACATGGGAAACCTTGGGTGTATTTTTGGGGTCTTTGTCCTTGGGAATATAGAATATATAATTGAATATCTATGGTGATTTGTTCAATGGATTAAGAGAGACTTTGAGAAGAAAAAATGAGTCATCTTCTAAAATGTTGTACAAGGGATAGATATGGAATTTTAGGAGGAATATCAAGAATGTTTAAAAAAAAATTCATGGGACTGAGAGAGACTTGAAGGAGGAATATTGAGTTATATTTAATTTTTTTTTTCAATGGATTGAGATATACTTTGAGGAGTAAGACCAAGTGAACTTCCAAAATTTAGTTTAATGGATTAAGAGATTCTTTGAGGAGGAAGACCATGTGAGCTTCCAAAAATATTAACCAAGGGACTAAGAGAGTCCTTGGATGTTTTATATTGAGGAAAAGTATGAGAGATTCAATTTTTTTTATATATGTCTATCCAACTCTTAAACTGTTTTTCAAATACGTTATAATAGACCCATATAGTTTGAGCCCATGGTTCACATTACTTATTCCTAGTTTATTTATTTTATTATTACATGTTGTCAGTTCCACATGTGATTATGTTTTAGCTTTTAAGATTGAAATATTAATTATAATTTTGTTATAAAATGATGTTTCTACCATGAATTTATGTTTTAAACTGATTTTATTATAAGTGATATTTCTCAGGCTTCTATAAGTCTTACGTTACTTAGTTATATAATGATATTTATATTTATTCTCTTGTTTATGAATTTTTTGGGTGTGTGGAGCATTATTTACCAGATGGATATATTTCTCATTTTGAACCATGTTATGAAATGTTTTCGAAAACATATTTTTTTCCTTGTTCCAGAAAGATTTTTTTTATAAAAATCAATGGGATTTATTAAGTATTATTTTTAAGTTAACATGTTCTAAAATTGAACTAGGTTTTGAAAAATGTATTTTTCAAACTTGAACTACTAGTTTTCATGGTTATAAAATCATTATATTGACTCAGACTAGTATAATATAGGGACTTGTTCCTTATACCCTACACATTCCTTTAATCATATGTAGACTCCTTTTTTCATGACATAGGTAAAGTTAAGGGAATCGAATTTTGGTGGATATTATTGATTACCACTATACTGGGTTGTTATGTTGGTATAGATTTGGTCTCATGGGGTTTATCTCATGAGGAGCTACTATTTTTGAGTTTTTTAGTTGGGATGCTTTGAGAATGCAACAACCCAAATAGTTATAAACAAAATTCCATTTTTAAAAAAGTAAATTCCTTATTATGAAATGAAATTATAGAAAAAATATGAACTAATTTGGTTTCTAGACTATTATAAGTTATATCTTTTCAAATTTAAAAGACCATTAAACAACATCACTATTAATAGTATAGCTGTTATAAATTTATCATTTGATTTTTATATATATAGGTTTATGATAAATCCAACTAAAAAATAAGTAATAGCCTCAATGAGAAGGATCATACCCTATGAAGCCCATTTATCAAATATTTTGATAGAGATAGTATCATTGATATTTAACATTGAACAAGACCAAGATAGTATTAAACAACTAAGATATTATTAAACAACTAAATCATGATAGAAAATGTTTATTAGAGATGTTCAAGTTCATTGAGATCATAACAAAAACCATGTTTGCTGAACCTCCCCATGAAAGTGTCAATATCATACACACCTTATGATTAGGGTGTGTACATATGTAATAAGGGGTTATTTATCTGGACTCCAATATTATGAAATTGTATTTTTTTTAAATAATGATAATATTTATCCCTTTTTATTATTACATTATAAATTATTAAGTAATGAGTTTGATAGAAATTAGATTTTGATATGATGAAACTCAAATTGTATTTTTAGGAAATATATAGTCTCAATCAAGAAACTATTTTTGATGAATTCAAGAATTTTTTAAATAAATTTTATTTCAATAAAATATTTTTATTTAATAATATTTAACTAAATATAATTGACCATATAATTGTATGAAGTCAAATGCACTTTTTATAAGGGTCCGAAAACTATTATCATCACAAAACCCCATATTTTTAAATAAATTCAGAGTTTTTATTTAGAAGTTAAAATTTAATTATTTATATAATTATTTTGATAAAATAAATATTATTTTTAAATCAAAACATGAAAATTATCCAATGGTGAATTTTTTATAATTTTCAAAGATAGTTTAATTTTTTGGTAAAAATTAAATATGGTATAAATATATAGTGTGTATTATGACTTCATGAAAGACATAATGTGATGTAATAAATTTTATACAGAGTATAAAAGACCCAAATTTTGTTTAAATTTTAAAATAATGTGTTTTTTTATTTCTTTATTACTTTTATAAACCTTTAATGAATACCCAAAAATCTATATTATATTTTAAGGGTTTAAAACAATTATTTATAAACATGACCCAGTTACACATCACCAAGGGTATTATTTTAAGTATTTTAGTTCTTATTATTATAAAATAATGAAATAAACTCCTCTTTGGTAGAAAACATAGACAAAAACCATTTTATGGTTTGTGGTTTGGATTAATTTATAATATATAGTTGAAAACCTATGTCCAGAAATTAAAAACAAATTCTCACATCTTTTTCTATAAAAACAAAAACAAATACCATTCCACTTCACTCAAAACCATTTTAGCCTGAATTTAATATTCCCACACCTCTCTATAACCTACTATGGTGTCCCCAAGATCTTAAAAGGTTCCACCCATGATTTTAGAAGTGCCCTCTCAAGGTAAGAGATACTCTCCTTCTCCTCTTTATTAAAGCACCATATTTATATTATAAATTTTTATTTCCAATTGATCATGTTTTAATATATTTTTATATATACCTCTTACTATCCTTATTATTTCCATGTTATTATAGAACCCTTTCACTCTCATTGCACCCTTCCATGAATTTTTATATATCTCCATTATACCGGCAAAATTATCTTATAATTTTTCATCCCAAACATTTGGGTAGTGAATATTCATCCCCATTTCCACTCAAGGGTCTTTAAATTGATTTAAATATCCAAAATTTATTTGAGACTTACATTTATGTTACCCAAACTTATTAATCATGATATTACATCTGATTAAAGGCATTCTTATGTTGTTTGATTTATGTGTCACACATATTCATTTACATGATATGAAAATGACAGGTTGGACTGAAATTATATATCCCTCCAATATATTGGAAAATGTTTTTATCTCATGATATACCGTGTATGGTTCATATGAGTTTATCCTAATCACATTATGTTATGATGTCTCGATGGTTATACTTGAATTATGTTTATGATGTCATGTTTTATGTTGCTAACACATTCCTATGTAGCCATGATGTCATCATGTCATATCATGCCTCATTGTTAAAGATTATGATTCTCACCCCTCTTATGTAATCTTGATATGAATCTTAACTCACATGTATTACTATCATCATATTATTATTTTATCTTTCCCTTACCAAACTTTATCACTCACCCATTCCTTGTGTACGTCCCAGGGTTATCTCGTGTAGTTTTAGAAGATCAAGGAAATTTAATGCCATTTTATGGAGTTTTAGTTTATGTATTTGAATTTATGTTTATATTTTTTTATTCTATGTACACAGTAACCCAAAGACACTAAGCCTCATGATCTTCTGTTGTTGTATTAATTTTATATTTTTATAATAAGTCATAAAATTAAGTATGTGAAAGATATGGGTTTTCATAGTTAGTATCAGAGAAAATTATAGTTATTTTTGGGGATTAATATTATAAAAAAATAGTGAAATCCATATGTATAAGACTAAACATACAAATAAATCCCTAATTGTTTTTGTAAATTATATAAAAATTGGTTTCTAAGAAAATACATCCCTTTATAGATACTAAAAGTGGATGTGGATCTGATACATTTATACCTAGTGGAATAAGCTAGAAAGGGGAACATTGAGATGGAATCGATCATCACCCGATGCATGAAAAATAGGCCTTGTTGAAAACCTGTATTGACACTCCTAGGGGATATGATTTGGTAAATTTTTAATCTCATTATGAACCATTATTAAGGGGATAAAATTCAAACAAAACTTTATGATAGGAAATAGATCATGGATAACTTATATTGAATCCTAAAGATCCATTGGTCAAGAATTATATATCATTTATGAGTTATGCATTTTATCTTCATCATTTCCCTTTTATGAGTTTAATAGTTTAAGAAGTTTCATCCCTAAATTTACATTATTTTAGTCAGTGGATGAAAATATGAGGAATTGATTAAAAAACCTATGTGATAAGAAAATTTTCAACTTCCCAAATGAGATTACTAACATGATATGGGATAAAGTATGATATCATGTGGTTATTCCAAATGAGCTATCAAAAATTAAAATTAACAACTAGTATATATGTGAGTCTCTAAACTCATTAAAAAATAATAGGAAAATGTCTCATGTAAGTTCCTATGATAAAGGTGATAAATGAAATATGATTCAATATCATACATGTAAAAAATATGGAAAGAGGAACCAAGGGAAGTGGAACAATGGAATTGGATATTTTTTTAGGTGTGGAAAAATATAGAATAAATTATCTAATTTTCATGAAAAAAATAAATAATTCAGATGATATTGTGGAAGAAAATAAAGTTCAATAAAAGGTACCGTTAACAGTTTTATGTCATAAATGTGAGGAACTTAAAAATTATCTAGGACAATGATCTATTAAAAGGGATAACAAGGATGATAAACAAAAAGGATATCTATGTGCAAGGGAAAATGAAGGTTTTATACAGATATGGATTAATTATTGAACTATAAATAACCTCCACTCCAGAGTTGTGTATGTATTCTTTTATTTTAATTCATTCCACACTAGTATATCTTTTAAATTTTATAAGAAAATTGAGTCACTAATTGAAATGATTTGATATCATTGGTAAAACATTTTATAATTTTTAAACAAGAATTTATGTTTGTGGGAGTTTTCTTCTTAAAAATATTAACATTCTCCCTTTAGTGAAATTCTATGTTATCTCAATTATGGATTGTTTTTCCTTTTATATAACCAACATATATTTTTAGGAGATATAATTCACCCTCTATACCATGAATCACCTTATGATTCTATACAAGTGTAAGGATAAGGATGGATCAACTATGAAATTATCCTATCAAGAATGAATATTATTTCTTTATGAGCAAGTGTTTCTAGAATAAATGATTAAGACAAAAGAAAAGATCATCCTTGATGACATGCCCATTGTGAGATAATATATTCCTTAAAGAATGTCCGGGACTTCCTTCTAAACTAGATGTTGAGTTCTCAAACAAAATTATACTAGGAGAAAGAAATATTACAGGGGAGTATTACCACTAGTAGAGGGATATATATGGATCTGTTAAAATAGTGGGAATTGAAGGATATCCCAGACCAACATCTGTGATAGAAATATGTAGATTCATTGGATTATCTGGGTACTATCGTCAGCTTTTTCAAAACTTATCATGATTTTAAATCTCACTAATAATGCTATAATAGAAGGGGGTAAAGTTTTTTTGGAATTACGAATGTGAATATAGCTTGAAAGGGATGAATAAGAGGCTAATCACTACACCTTTACTCACATTACCAACCAACGGGGAATGATTTTTGATCTACAGTGCTGCATACAAAAAAATCTTGGTTTGTGTACTAATTAATGATGAAACATTAATAGCCTATACCTTTAACCAATTAATGATACAAGAATAGTACTACCCAAAGCATGATCTAGAATTGTTTATTGTGATCTTTTTCATTGAATATTCAATGGAATTACCTCTACGGGGAGAAGTTTTACACATGGAAGGAACCTTAATAAAATTTCCTAGAATAAATCATTGCTTATTACATTGTCATAATATATAAAAATTCCCATCCCAAAGTACTGAATAGTATAGTAGTTTTAGTATACTAGATATGTACTTGATTTTTACATTATAGTTGAAAACATAAATTACAACATAGTGAAAGAAAATATTTTGTATTCTTGAACTCATTTAAAGATTTTTTATTCATATCCTGTGAAAAGGAAAAAAATAAATGGTGATATCATATGATCAATAAAGGTTACATATAGTGGGATCTATCTTGAGCAGATATGAAATAATCATAATGACAGGGTAAATAAATGAAAACACATTCCATTTAATCAATAGCTTGAGAAAAAAATGAATCTATGGATAATATAAATGAAATATTCTCATGGATAATAATAATTTAATTATAAATGAAGGAAATTATTAATATTGTGCATCATTATATTTGACATCCTGATATTTATACCATCAAGAACTTATGCTAAGATAGTTTAATTAATAGGTAGGTATACACTAAAAACCCATTTAATTTGGCCAACTACTTCATCTCATGAGACCATATATGCATTGATAGGATATCTATAACAATGCCCCACCCTTCACTATATTTCAAATACATTATTCATATATTTAATGATCAATTAAATTAATAAACAATATTCCTTATCAAAAAATATTCTCATTAACTAAAGAATATGAATTTATTAATATTTCCCTAGTCAATAAAATAAATTTCATAGTAAC
Organism: Viscum album; assembly: GCA_963277665.1. Classification (NCBI taxonomy): domain Eukaryota; kingdom Viridiplantae; phylum Streptophyta; class Magnoliopsida; order Santalales; family Viscaceae; genus Viscum; species Viscum album. The sequence goes on from OY728120.1 coordinate 1,418,166,587, forward strand.
ATAAATATGTAGAAATGATACATGGTTTAATAAATAAGTATATATATTATAAAAAATATGAATATTTAAGGTAAGTTTAATTTCAATGATCATGATAAAGTTATTTTTTCAAGGGAAAGTTAATGACTATAAAATAAATCAATAAAATGAATGTCAATACATTCCCTAGTCAAATTGATCATAAAAAATATAGAGAAATGATAAGGTTGGTATCATTACAATATATCCACACTATATTATAACTAAAATAAAGTTTTTTGTCATTTATGGATATAAATACCATAAAATACCATTAAAAACATTATAGAGGGAAATAACATTTTCAATTTGAAAACCACTTTTAAAAACTAAAAAATTCTAGAATTTTAAGATTCTTTTATTTAAATATAATATTGTAAAATTTTAAATTAATATTAAAAGTAATGACTGTTCATGATAATAGGAAAATTATGTCAATGTCATGTATGTTAAAAAATATTCCTTTCACATTTTTGGTAAAAAGTGAAAACACGCCTTGTTCATAAAACAATAAGAATATTCTTTTTAAACCATTTTATAAAAATTAAAACACGAATAAAAATGAATTTAAAAAATCATAGTTTAATATTAAAAAAATTCTTGAAATCATTTAAAAAAAACATGGATATGGAAGAAAATCATTTTCGATCGAAAAGAGAAATAAATTTTTCTTTTCTTAAAAAAATTTCTAAATAATTTTAAGTACCAAGGAGAAGAAAATGGTGCTATTAATTGAAAAATTATTGATTAACCATATGAGAAAAAAAAATATTGGGTTTAAGATAAAAATATCAAATAATTATTCAAATGGAGACTTAAACATAAAGAATCCTGAATAATGATAAGATTGTAAAATAAACCCTTACCATGTTGGTAATTTTAAAAATTGATACCCATGAAAGAATAACTTCAAATGAATCATTAAATACCATATATATAAATATATTCATGTTATAATATATCAAAGAGGTATTAGATACACCTCATAAAAATAAATAGGTGCAGAATAAAAAATATATCTATAACACCCCTAGATTTTGTGAAATATATATTTTCAAATAAATTTAGTATATTTTATATTTTTCATTACATGAAATATCAAGTTTAGATTATGTTATAGGAAAAACTAAGTTTTTATTATGTTAAATTTAACACCAATTTTACCTTGTGTTATATGAAACAAAAAGTCTAGCTTGTTTTATAAACAACAACAAGTCTCTTCAATAGAGTGGACGACACGTGCCACTGAGCTTCAGCAAACCATGAAATAATATTATTATAACATAGACATTAAGTTAGTAGGTATGAATAGTATTAACTAATTTATTAAATATACATATAAATTTCCTACTCTATATAAATTTATTTATAAACTCTTAGTAAATAATCTATCAAATTTTAGTGAATTAATTATATTCATTAAAAACACAATTTCTTCAAAAAAAATTTATTTATTTTTATGAGATAATATTATAATTAATTTATAGATATTTAAGAAAATTTATCTGATAAAATGAAATAATTTTTTGGAATAATAATATTTATTTAAACTTATGGTGATATCTTGTAAATTTTCAGAAAATATTTATTTTTTTATAAATAGTGAAAATTACTGACTTTTAATTGAAAATTGCCTTTATGTTTTGATTTATTTATAAATTTAATTTTTTTTAAAATTATATTTAAAGAAAAATTAATTTAATTATACATAAAATAATATATTTTAGGTATTTTTAATCAATTTCATATTTAATTTTTATATAAAATCTTTTAAACTTTTTGAACATTTTCTCTTTAAAAAACTATATTTCTCGTCGCGTATGTGGGATTAATTTTTAATTAAAATTTTAAAATTATATTAATTTAATTTGGATAAATGGATTGCATATTTTTAATAATCATAATTTATATAATAAAATAATTTCTAATTAATTTTTGATCGAAATTAATAGTAAAAATTGTAAAAATTGTTTACTGCGGTTATGGTAAAAATGTGTTTATTGGTGGATTAAAATAAACGGATAGGGGAAAAAATTGACCAAAAAAATTCCCAAAAACCATGTTATATACCTATTTAGAAATTATATATTTTATTATATATAATGTACCATTTTTTTATCCTTGTGACATGAAAAAATGTGGGTGGAATTCTTTCTTTCAAAAAATTACATGTTTGCCACTCACCTCACTTATAATAGGACACCCCTTATCCTTTCCTCCTCACACTTTAAAAACTTTTTGGTTTAGAAAATAAATGAACAAATAATTTCTTAAACTCTCTCATCACATCCTATAATCATTTGTTTCGATATAAATCCAACCTAGAAAGGGTTTTCGTAAAAATCTAAGGAGGATACCTGGATAAGAGGTAACATTCATCAATGAGTATTCTATTTATTTATTTCTACAACTACTTTAATAATCATTATAAAATAATTATATAATAACCTAAATATATTATATATACTTATATGTTTTTATTTTGAGGTCATTATCTACAACCTTCTCTACTTTTATAAAATGGGTTATGAAATCACCATCCGTGTGTACGACAGACTACCACCTTTCGATCCAATGTCATATTTTTCCATTTCCACCTCTCCCAGTTGTAAATAATGATGTATTTAATATTTATATATTGTATTTATTATATTATTATTGTTATATAATTATTATATTACGCATTCTTTCATGCTTTCCATTTTTTGGGAATATGATAGCGTTGCTCATGTGTACGACGGACTACCGCATTGCGAAGCGATGTGATTAATTCACACCTTACATGGAATGTAACAAATATGGTTTTAATAAAAATATATGATATATATTAAATAAAAATTAATATATAATTATAATATATCATTGAACTTTATTTCTTTCAATTCAACATGAAAATGGAAACAACGTTCATGCATACGTATGACCTACCGTCTCCATGGATGATGCATTCCTTTTTTTATGTAAATATTATGGATTACTATAAAAACATATATTATGAATATATATGATATTTATATAATGATTAAATTTTTTATGATGATTAAATAATTATTTATGAAACTGGACCCATAAAACAACAAGTCAAAACTTATCTGAAAAACCAAGCAGTTATTGCCCGAAATGTGACTTTAACCTGAAATTATTAATAAACGGGTAATAAATGGTCCTAAGAAAACCATAAATGGTATTATATATAAGAGTATGGTTATTTAATAGATTTATAACAAAAATATATTTATTATAAAGGAGGTTTGAACATGTATGTAGGAAGTCAAGAATTATGGTAAGAGATTTCTAGTATCTCATTTATTTCTGGGAGACATATAAAAATTCACCACTCATTTATTTTATATGGTGTACATACGTCCCTTTTTTACATGTTATATCATGAATATATTTCATTTAATTATATTTAAAGTTTCATTTTATGTTATTGTTTATTGGGTATTATGATTTAAAAGATTACCAAAGCGATAAGATATTTTTTTCTACAATTTTCCTTATTTGAGACTTATGTCACATTATGAAACTATATTCTTTCATAAGGTTAATATGAAGATATTTTTACATTTAATATAATTAATTTATTTATTCTCATGATATTTTGTGTTTCATTTCTTTCATCATTTTATGGGGCTTCTGATTTAAAGACACCAAGTGGTAAGAGTATTATGTTACAATCTCATCATTTATCAGGATTGTTCATGATTATGATTCTGATGATAAAATATTATGATATATCTCTCAATAATATCATGAATTTTATAATCCTTTGGTTATTCATGATAAATTCAAGTAATATTACCATTTCTCACTCTTTGGGGCTCAAAATAGTGGATCAAATATTTTTAAGAAAAATCTAAATTTATTTCTCTCTTCATTCAGAAATATTTTTTATTCTAAAAAATTATTTTCAAATTTTTTATTATTATTATACTATGATTTTCAAAATACATTTTTACCCATGTTTTACTTTTTACATTTTTTTAAATAAATCTTCATGTCTCTTTCTAAACAATGCCCGTTTGTCTTTTACCGTTAATATGAATGGACTCTTTGTTTTAATGTGTATGTCATGAAGGAAACTTACCTTTGCCATGGAAATTATTTTATTTGAAAATTAATTTATAAGTTTTCAAGTTTATTTTAAAATAAAATGATTTTAATTTTTTTTATGTTTTAAAAATTAAGTTTCGAAGTGTAAAAGATATTTTCCTCACGAAATTTTTTAAAATGATCAATAAAAATCCTTTTCCGTCTAATATAACATCCATTGATGTTACCTATTTCTTACTAGGGATATAATCAAAGGATACCATTCTTATTCTTTCTCTAAAAGGATTATATTTATGATGTCATGATGTGTATGAAACGTTTTTCTCTTAAACATGTTATATCGTGATAAAATTTATATGAAACCTTCTTCCTTTTACATAGGTTATTTTATGATGAAATGATTATTAATCCTTTCACATTTATAAAGTTTATGATATGATGAAATGTTTATGAAACCTATTTCATTTCATGGGTTATGATATGATGAACGTTTTATGATATTTTGGAACACTTAAATATGATTTTCATTATGAGATGGGTGGGACCTATATCCCCCTTAAATTCATTGGGTAAAGATAGATATCTTATGAGTAAATATGTTATGTGTGAAACTGATTACATGTTCAAATTGTTATGTGTGAACCAAATTACATGGTCACAATGTTATTCATGAACCTGATCACATGTACACAATGTTATGAATGGACATATATTTCGTGTCCATAATGTTATGCATGGACCTTTATTTCATGTATATAATGTTATGAGTGGACCTAGTTTCATGTCTATAAGTTTATGTGAGGTCCTTATTTCATGTCCTTAACTTAATAAGTGAACCTATTTCTACATATACATGTTCACAATGTTATAATATGATATGTGTTCCACAATTCCATGTCTTTGGCCAATGTTATGCTATCTTGTCTCATGTTATTTGATTTACTTATGATTCATGTCTTATGAATTGCGAATATTTATGACATGAATCCAAATTATGATCTTTGATATATAGGGCATGTTTTTTGAATATTTTTCCTATGTTATGATTATATATCTCCCTTGTTTATCCTTACTGATAATCTAAGCTCACCATTTATTATGTTTACTTTATCTTGGTTATGAAGAAAAGTTTTAAGTAGGATTAGTAAAGAGGAAGATCTTTATGGGAGACATTTAAGATCATTCATGAATTAATAATATTTTGTTCACAGTTTCCAAAGGCACTAAACTATTATGGCCCTCAAGTTTGTTTTTATGTAATGTATTGAATATTCCTCTAATAAGAAATAATATCCATGTATGAGAAGCCTAGGATTCTATAGTTGTTATCAAAGGAAAGGTTTAGTTAACCTTTAGAAACTAGAATGAGAAAAATTTTGTGATATCACTAGGGATATTTATAAGTATATTTCTTGGTATGTCTCTAAGAATAAGTATATGGATGAGTAAAAGTATAGGAAAATTCCTTAGAATTTTGGTAAAGGATAGATAATGTGGTTTACAAGAAATTAAATTACTTTATAGATACTAAAATTGGGTGTGGATCTGGAACAGAGGTAGCCAGGGGTAATAAATATGAAAATGGCGCATTTATATGGGCTTGATTGTCACCTAGTTCCTGAAAATGGGCCTTATTGTGCACTTGGTTTAACACTCCTGGGTGATATTATTTAAAAATTTAGAAACTCTTTATGAACCATCATAAAGGATTTAAGTAGATGATGACTATAAATGACCTAGAAAAAACATAAGGTATCATAGCCTAAAAAGAAGGTGTCTTGATTTAGACATCCTATAAGTGATTTTATTCATGATCATGTGGATTTACACTATGATTATTGTTTCTCACACTATAATGACTTAGATTTTCTCTAATTTTATTTTCATAAATTAATTGGTAAAATTTTGAGACCAGGCGCTAAGACGACGTGTGATTCTGAGGCCTGGTGTGCATGAAACAAGTCATTGAATAATGTTATGTTTTTTATAAAGCATGTGGGTGGTTTTTATTTAAAATGAGAATAACTTGTAAATGGTTTCCTGGATCAGAAATATTAGGGTGGATTTGTGTGAGGAATAATGAATTTACCTTAGGTAGGGACTAACATCGACTGGGGAATGACGAACATGAAAGTTAGATTTTGGATGTGTTAGTAATAAAATATTTAATAAAAATATTTTATTTAGACACAAAAACTCCATTTTTCTTTTTATTATGGTTTTTAAGGGATATGGGTTTATCACCTTAACCTTGGAGTTTTTCTAAGGAAAATAGAATTAGGTTATCTCGACGATAATGATGGATTAGAGATCATAACTTGGATCGAAGATCAATAGATAGATGGATGATGACAATGCAGCATCACCCTTCATCAACAACTGATCCAAACTGCAGGTAGGGCATTGTTTTTCTTCGTGATCTTTTCTTATTTTTTTTAAAATTCAATTATTAATGCAGAATAACCCATAAATAGGTTGATCCATGGTTTTATCACTCTTGAGGGATGGATAATTTATATGGGTTGATTATTTGGGATGATTCTATTTAGAGATTCATTTTATTTCTTCTCTGTTATTCATTCTAACATGAACATATCAAGTACGACATGAACAAGGCCAAGATATATTCTTTCGGAATTCATTTTCTTTTATCTATTTTCCCCAATTTTTTTTAAGTTCCTCTTTCTCCATGAATTATGAACAAGGGATTATTATGATTTTGATCCTTGGCACAATGATCCATGGACGAGTATCCAACACTATAATGACATCACAGAGGTGAGATGGTGAAGGCACGACATGAATCACATGAGGTAGCCATTTATGGTAGTGCAAGGAGGCATCTAGAGTAGTGGATATAGATAGGTTTAGATAGAGAAAAAGGCGGACAGTAGGTGGCCAATGAAGAAGGTGGCTTGCAGCCCCACAGGGGGTCGGGCTAGGTAGAGCACGAGGCGGATGGACCGAAGGAGGAGCGTGAGGCCACGAGTAGTGAATTGTGATATTACGGTGAGTGGATATGTACGTGGCTAGGTATGTGTAATTACCATGATGGTGGAGGCTACAAGGGAGGCAAGGTACATAGTGGCCATTTGCGTTGACCCCGGTAGCGCCGTGTTGACCAAGCACACGTGGCGGGGTCAGCTGCGTGCAAGAGATGGAGGTTGGGCGGGATGGACCGGGCCACTCGAGATGTCTACCTGGCTGGGTCCAGTGGACCAAATCCCAGTAGGCCGAGTTAGTCGACTAGACTGGGTCAGATCCGGTCTGGACCCCGGGTCATATTTTTCACTAAAATGACCATAAATTTCAAACGGAAGGTCCATTTGACAAGCCTTCTATGGAGTTGTGACCCTAGAAATGAGGCGATCCTTTTGAAATGTCTTGGTGGGTTTTTATTGTGGATCATAATAGGTAGAGAGTTTCCCTTGGTTATTTCCTTTTAGGGTTTAGTATGATATTACATCCACCTCACTGGATAGTAGTCCCCTATATAGGCTGAGTCCCAGATAGAGATGTGGTATCCTTACTTGGGACTAGATCTATCCACTATCACCCCTAGTGGAGTTTTTTGGGTATTGATGTGACCTATGAGTGTAGGGAACTATTACTCTATCTAATGGGCCATAATAATAGGGTTGTCATTATTCTCTGAAAAGGATCCCCTATGTTTTGAGTCACATCAGTAGGGTTTTCAGTATTCTCTAAGAAGGATCCCCTATGTTGCGGGCTAATACAGATTGGGTTATTGGTATTCCCTAGGAAGGATCCCCTCTCTTTATACCATGATCATTGACCAATGTATTCTATTTGGGAAGGGCCTAAATTATTAGGTCCTCTTTGAAAGAGTCTCTGATGAAATCATGTCTTGAGGAGTGAGTTCTCCGAAAACGAGTGTGCCTTGATCAGAATCGTATAGAAAATGATTGGTTCTAACTTACCTCTTTACTTTATGGTTGGTTATAGGTATATTTGGATATCCCTATTATATGTGTTACAGTTGTATACCAATGTAGAGATGATTGTATATCTTGTATTTCTGGTGGTATACTTTTATATTGATTTGGGGTATTCCTTTGTGGTTTTGGGGTGTCCTACTGAGTATTGTTTTACTCACATCTGCATGGTATTTTCTTGTATGTGTTTTGTCTTTTGAAGGTGATTGATGCTTTGACAGAGTCCTAGGTGGACCAAGACTAGGTGGTTCTTAAAGAGGTTAGACGGATGTGGTGTGCTTTTAGGGACTCAGACAGCTTTCCTACACCTACCCTTCCGATAATGTTTTCTACAGATGAGTTTAGAAACTTTTTTATTTATTTTTGTAGACTATTTCTTTGGTAGCCTTATATTCTGGGCCTGTTTACTTTCCAATTTCCCATTTTCATACTATATGGTTGTTATCTCAGTGTATTCATGCATTTTATACTTAGTTTTTTTTAAATTTCATCATTTTTGGGCTTGGAGTTGTGTGCATTTATACATGTACATAAGAAAATGACTCTCATTTTTGGGATATGCCTAATCAGGGATAGTCACCATCCCCTATCCTATTTGAGGCGGGATTGGGGTAGTCATGACATGGGCCCCTTAGGGGCATGTCATTATAGAGTGGTGTTAGAGCCAGGTCGGTTCTACTTAAGGACCAGGAGTCTATGGGGTTGGTTTAGGGAAACATTGTTATGTGTTTCGATTTTGGATTTTAGGACAGGGACTCTAGTATTGGTGCAGTGGCTGACGTATGCATACACCAGGGCTTTGGGCACCTGCTTTTTAACTCAGAACATGAAAACACTGGTTGTAGGGAATTAATGGTACGTGCATCATATATGAATGGGATGTGTTTTCCATGTCCTTCTTGAGTCAGCTCTCCAGATATACTAAATTGATCATGATACATATTGTTTTATTTTAGTATTCCTCCACACATATAGAAATCTAGGATTCCATTGTGTGATCATGAGGATGATCCTCTTAGCGACGAGGCTTCAGTACAGGGGCATGTACGAGAGGTGGAATAATCATGTTGTTTTCCTATTGTAGTACCACCCATCGAGCACTATTTACTACCAGCACTATCAGTTGAGGATGCACGTAGGCTAATTGTGTTTCATGAGTTACAAAGGCAAAGACCTCAAAGGTTTTAGGGTGAGACAGTCCCCCATGTAGCTAAGGATTTGTTGGATGTAGTTACACATATCTTTGGCCACATGAGGAAAACTTCTGAACATATGTCGGTCCTAGCCGTAAGTCTTCTTCTGGGATCGGTGGAGTGATGGTGAAGCTTAGTAACCCATAAAAATGATGAGGTGTCTTTATCTTGTATAGAATTTGATCAACTCTTCAGGGAGGATTTATTTCCAACTACATTGTGATCAGTGCACATCTAGGAGCTCCTGAATCTGCAGTAGGGTAGTTAGAATTTGGTGGAGTACTCAGTGAGGTTTATTGATCATTATCAATACTCCATGGATATGGTGAAGGAATATTTTTCAAGGATCATACCTTTGAACAAGAACTAAACTGGGAGATCAGAGAATCCAGGATATCCCTTATCATCCCTATATATGATAGGGTACTGGAGAGAGCTCTACTAGTGAAGATATTTCTATTAGAATATACACAAATTGTGGGAGCTACCAATAAGAACTAGGCAGTTGAGACTTCAATAGTAGGTAGCTGAAGGTAGTTTCATGGACCCATGCAGGCCATGAAATCTAGGATACAACCCTAGGATACTGGGTCCTTGGTGAAGGAATCCCAGGGTGGCTCGAGTCAGCCCAGAGATAGGTAGTGTTACACGTGAAGTGGTCAGGGGAATTTGGATCGACATTTCCTGACTTGACGTACGGATGATCAGGGGATGGTCCAGGGACCACTTAGGTAGAGTCAGAGACATTAGTAGGGTGGTACTTAGGGTGGAAGATGTGGAAGTGGAGAAGTTAGAGCAACATGAGGTGGTTGGAAGTTCGATGTGTTACCGCCACCACCCTAGGTGGTCCACACTAGGCTCAAGGAGCTGTTGGAAATGGATGAGGATAGTTGCATGGGATGAAGGATTATGAACCCGGAGATCTAGGTATGATTAGAAGTATAATCAGTGTATTTTCCACCCAAGATTTTGTTTTTATATACACCGTTTCGAGTCATTATTTTCTTTTCACAAACCTTATTCAGGGCTTGGAGATTCTGGTTGAACCGTTGACTTGACCCTTACATTTAGAGACTCATACAGGATGATATTTGATGATCCCACACTGGTGCCGATAGTGTGAGCTTACTCTTGGAGGTGAGTGTTTTGGTTGGGATATCTTGGTAGTATCATCGAGGCCTTATGGCATTATTATTAGTATAGACTAGTTATCTATAGTCCATGCTTGTATTGACTATTTTAGGCACAGAGTGAGGTATTTTTATGATGATGGTACTAGGTTTTCCATTATCAGAAAAAAAGAAATGAATGAAGTGCAGGATGGACTTACTCATAGTATGGTGAAACTAATTACTCACTAGTTTTCTAGCCTCACCCTCGGTGTAATGGATTATAGGAGTCCTTAGTTTCCTACAGTGGTGGTGGATTATGAGGCCATATTTCCTAAGGATATCCCCAGATTACCTCCCAGCATAGAGGTAGAATTATTCATTTATCTACACCCTTGGATGGCATTGATATCTACCCCTTCATATCAGATGGGTCTTGCAGAGCTTCATGAGATGACGGTATAGTTGTAGGACTTGTATAGTAATGGATTTTTAAGACCTAGTGTTTCACCTTGGGTGGCCCCATTTTTGTTTTCCAAGATGAAAGACATGAGCTTGAGGTTATGTGTGGACTTTCAGCACCTAAATTTGGTGACTGTGAAGAACAAGTATCCACTACCAAGGATCAATGAACTCTTCAATTAGCTGAAGAGAGTGAGGTGGTTCTAAAAGATTGACCTCAGATATGGCTATCACCATTTTCATGTATGGGATGAGGATGTACCAAATAAAAACTTTAGATGTCGATACAACCACTACGAGTACTTAGTGATGCCATTTTTTGCGAAGAATGGCCCATAAGTGTTCATGATACTCATGAATAGGATCTTCTAACCTTACTTAGGCAGGTTCATGGTGGTATTTATTGATGAAATCCTAGAGTACTCATCATCTGAGGAGGAGCACATGATACACTTCATGATGGTCTTTGACACACTTTGAGGGCACTAAATTTATGGGAAGCTCTCGAAGTGTTAGTTTTATATTCAAGAGGTCCACTTTCTGGGACACATCATTTGAAATGTTGGAGTTTCAGTGGATCCGGTGAACATTGAGGTAGTTCATTATTGGGATCCATCCAAGATCATTTCTAAGGTGGAGAGTTTCACTACAAAAATTTGGACCTATAGACACTGATCTATAGCCATATACAATAAAAACCGTGGCTATAGATCACTTATATCCACACCTCTTTTGTTGTTTGTGGAAATAGTTCCCCAAGAGACCCCTTTCCCCCCTGCCATCATGATTTTCCATCCCCACTTCCCCCTTGATACTCTTCCCTCTTGCGATCCTCCTCTTCTCCCAATATCTCTTACGCGGCCACCCCACCTCCCTGTGACCCTCCTTCTCTGACACAACTCCGGAATGGTTCTGACATGGCCACCTCCTCCACCCCTATGCTCCTCCTCCTCTCACGACATCTTCGACGTGGCCAACCCACCTCCCCGCGACCCTCCTTCCCCTATGAAGCTCTGGAATAGTTCCAACAAAGCTCCTGTATAGTCCCAACATGGCTCCGACATAGTTTTGACGTGACCACCACACCTCCTAGGATCCTTCTCCTTCGACGCGGCTACCCCACCTCTCAGAATTCTCATCATATATGTGATGGATCCATGACTAAGGTATATTTATCTTTTTTTAATTTCATTGGTACTCTATCTATGTTTGATCCCACACTTAGAAAAGTTTCTAGGTACGGTTGACAGTGGGGATTAAAATCTAGAATACCCAAAAATTGGAATAGACATCCTAAAATCAATTCCCATTCCTGCTATTCAAATTTTTTTTGGAGAGTATCCCACACCTGGTGTGTTGGTTTGTGGGTGGGGTGACATAAATTACGCGAAAGAAAACATGTTAGTTCATTTCCACTTCATCCCTGTATTCCCAATCCCTCACATTTACTTTAGGAATGTGAGAATAAACCCTCAGTTTATATCAGCATCCCTCAATGAGGATCATAAGATTTTTTATGATAGCATTTATATGCTCGATGAACTGGATATGTGAAAATTCTCAATGTTTACATAAGGATAATTTAATGCTTTAGAGTTTCACTTGTTATTAAGATCCAACCAGGAGCATGATGAGTGGGTGAGCAAAGTCTTGTCTAAATAAACCCCAGTTAAGTTGAACATACATTTCTGGAGGTTTTAAAATACGGGAATACCAACTGAAATTAATATCCATAGAAAAGTAATTTAGATACCCTCACCATATATGTTTTGTGAGAGGCTAAAATCTATGTTAGTCTAGAACTTATTTTTGGATGTAGAATGGGCCCTCTTTGCTTGGCCCCTTGTTGCAGAACTTATGGGATTTCAATTTTAGGGGGGGGATACATCTTTGACATTTTTGTCTAAATTATTTCAAAGTGCTGATAAACATTCATATAGGTTTAATATTCATGTAATAGTGTTTTCAATGGAGTCTTGGCTGATTTAGGAGAAAAGGAAAAAGGGTCATGAAGGAAAGGATAACTCCCTCTATTCATTTAAGTTCATGTGCTCTCTCTCATGGAAAAACTAGGTTCCCTTCATCCTATTTAAAATAGAATGACTACTAGTAAGGGGATCCTCCCTAGGGATGTGATTACAAATGATAGAGCTCCTCTAGAGTGGTGGATCATGTTGATACCCCCAAAATGTTGGAATAAAACATAATGTGAATGGGTTATGTAAATAGAGAGTTATGAGGAGGGATTGTGTATGATTTTAGGGGATCTATGGTTATCGAATATAGATCCTTTTATGGTTTAGGTAATTATATCTGGGTGGAGAAAAGATCTTTACTTAGTGACCTTTAAATTTGGAGGATAGATAACCTCAAAATTTGTATGGTTGAGTAGAACTCCATGATTATTTTAATATTCCTACATAATGATGTGAGTAAACTTAGGTATTCAGTTTATAATATTAGGAAGTGTAGGTCCACCATTGATCAAGGCGCAGAAATATCATTCATACTTGGAGGGAGGGTAAATTTTCTTCATAAAATCTATCTAGTAAAGAGATACCTTATAAGATTATTATTATCTATCATATTACATGGGATATTCCATATTACTATGAAATTATTGTTAGTGGTGAAACCCTCATTATTCACCACATTAGATTCCTAAAGTGCAATATTTTCCAATAAAAGGTTTCTCTTGAGTGACTGATAATTTCCCAACTATTTCATCAATCAAGGAAGATCTTATAGGGATACCATTAATGGACGCGAATGATCTAACTACTCAAGATATTTATGAATAAAACATTTTTCATCACATGTACAATGAAAATAATAAATTCAATTGGTTGGATAATAAATTACCAAATCAACTACATGGTCTAAATCCTAACCATCTGGAAAATTTTCCAACCCATCACCAATTTTAATCCCAACCATCTCAACATCGAATCCAATATTTTCTATAGAAATTATTAGAATATTTTTTTAAAAAAATATTGAAAATGAATTATCAATTTTCATCATTGAGATTAGATATATAAAACATTGAAATGGTTATGGGACCCATTCCCACTAAAGTTTAACCTTCCTCAACATCTTAGAAGAATCTTGTTACACACAAACCTCTCATGAATAACTCAAAGTTGTGAATATTCCCCAGAGTGGGAAAAATATTATAAAAACTAAACCATTGATTCCTAAACCATTAGATCCTTCAAAATCATAGGAAAAAACTGAATAACCAACATTAGAATTTGAAAAATCAGATATGGATAATGAGTGAATTTGTTAGGTTATGTGGAAATTCAACAAGAGGAACATGGGGAAATTGTTTATGGGTGTTAAAATATAGAGAAACATGATTTATTATATTCAAAATAGAGAAATTTGACATCTTGGAAAGATTTTCATAATTATTATTGTATTATTTATGGGTATTTCAATAAAATATAGGATATTCAGGAGTTTAGATAAAGACATAACAACCCTCAAAGATAGACACATGTAACCCATCCAATGAATAATGATATCGATCTTTATTATTGACATTGAAATAATAGGTGGAATATGGCCTTGATGTGGCCATTAGATAAATAACCTCATTCCCACTTATAAATAGATTGATCTCAAACAAAATTAGAATATACCATAATGGTTTTTGATTACTTAATTATTTTATATTGTGATGATGTTTATACTACTATGGTGTGGTTGAGGAGACATTCCCCCATAAAAATTCATGTATTTAAATGAATTTGTATTTTCATTTATCTAGTGTGATTTTCAAGAAATTAGTTTGTTTGTATATGAGAAGTAGATTATTATCCATGTGAATTTAAATTTTATCATGGGTTTATATATTAATTTGGTTTACACATAATACTACCCCAATTTTCACTCATTTTTAATATGATGTAGGGGAGTGTGGGGTGATAAATGAGTGATTAAGCATTCTCAATTATCATGTGTAGGTGAAAGTTGTGTATCAAAAATCAAATTTTTCACTACCTAAACTAACACACTAAAGAGAGAGTGAATGGATTTAGACCTTGGGTCATTCCTGGGTATTATTTTGGGGGGAGAATTTATTTTATAAGAGATTATTATATAATTAATAAGAGAATAATATAAGGTCAACCTTAATTATATTCATCTTTTTCACTTTTATTTTATTTCTTCCATGCAGTTGTGGTTCCACTCCTTCATTATTTCATTATTTTAAAATTAATAGTGTTATATTAGTATAGGTGTGAGGATAATGAATGATTATATCCTTCCATGAACTTGTGGTTCCCTATATCTTTTCACCATAAAATATAGTATTTTTAATTTTATATTGTATTACATTTTAAGATTGGAGTTTCAAATTAGTGGAAATCATGTTTTGATGTCTTAATCAGATCTACCTATTGAATTAGAAATCATTGGTGTTTTGAATGATTCACTTTGATCATCCTTTTGGAATCCTGATTTTGTTTAAGGACACTCATATTGAAGACTATCTATTAATGCCTATCTGATAGAACGATTTAAAATTTTGTTTTATATAATCATGCTCAGTTGAATATGCATTTTATTAACTTGGAAAGAGGGATAGAAAATGATTATTTACTTGATTTCCAGGTTGGTCTGAGATGAATATGAAGACTTTTTGTTGTTGAAGTGAAACACTTATAATTATGGAAGAGCAAAAAAAGTAGATGTTGCAACAAGATTTTCTGTATGGAGTTTTGCTGCACATTCTGGTTCATACGGTGAATCCTTTTCCTCATTATGTGAAGTTTTATTATAATTCATGTTTATATCCTCTTTCAATAACTTGATGGTGTATTCTCATTATACCTCATGTTTTCGCTGTATCTTGGACCTTCAATTTTTTCTCGGGGTATGGGTTATAAAACCAACTCATTATTTTTTTTTCACTTTTGTAGTTCATTCATTTTTAATTGAATATTTAAATATCAGAAATAGTGTGCTTAAAATGGGGGTTGTGCAGCCTGTGTTCTATGTTTTTCATTGCTGGATTTAAAAGGGGAATTTCGACTTCTGATTGTATGCTTGTACAAGTTCAACTTTTTAATTTAAATGTTGTTAAACCTAAACCAGATTTGATGGAAAATGACGAGTTACCAATGATAAAAAAGAGGTGAAGAAGGGGAACTGCAACACCATTGAGGGTCCACGAGGTTAACATATTTTATTCTACTGTGTTTGGAGAAACCTGGTTATAATGATTCTTTTTTTCCAATTATGTGATGCACATAGAAATATCAGTGTCCTTTTTATGATTTCTTTATTACTTTATATTGATTGGTGTTGTTAGAGATCACTTGTATTTGATCTTGTTTTCTTATAATAATCATGATTTTTTATTTTGTGTTAAACAAAATGGTCATTTTAGTTTCTATTCAGCATGTTAAGCTTCTATAATTTTTACAAGAATCTATTCCTTGTAATGTCTTGTTCTTGTGAGTTTATATTTTTGAATAAATATGTATAGATTTAATTTTATTCTAATACATTTTGGGATTGGTATTATTCAAGTATTCATGACACTATCTTCTATTTACAGAATAATACTTATGTTGAACTGTTGTTTTGAAAATTTTAGAAGAAAAATTAAGGCCACACCTACCCTTTAGTTATTGATTACATTATATAAATTGGTAACTTTATTATTTATAGACTTTTTAGGGATGGGGAGGTTAATGATAAATTATTGATACACTATTACAGAAATAAGGATAAAAAGAGATGAATATTATAACTCCTTTTAATTAAGGGGGGCTGGTGCAGGCTAGGGGGCTGGTGTAGGGGGGGTTAGGGGATGGTTTTGTGGAGGGGCATGGTTTGGGGGGAGGATATTATTGGGGAAGGGGTGGGGATGGTGCGGGGGGGGGGGGGGGGGGGTAGGCAAGGGAATTATTGTGGGTTCGAGGAATGGTTTGGGGGTTGGTTGGTTTGGGGGAGGCTAGTACATGGTAAGGGGTGGGGATGGTGCAGCGGGGTTGGGGGCTAGTGCATGCTAGTGGTGGGGGGTGAGTGTATAGGGGGAGGGGGTGTTTTGTGATGAATCAGGGACCGAGCTTGGTTGTTTCCTAATGCAAGGGAAAGTGGTGATTGCCTATGGTTTGTGCCTGTTGAGACAGTATGAGAAGAACTACATGACCCATGATTTTGAGCTAGTAGTGGTAGTCTTCATATTGGATATGTGGAAACACTACCTAATGGGTGAGCGGTTTATCTTCTACTCTAACCACAGGAGTATCCAGTATATCTTATCCCAGAAGGATCTAAACATGAGAAAAAGTAGATGGTTAGAGTTATTATAGTACTATGAATTTGAGATTGTCCATACTCTGAGGAAGGGGAACGTGGTGGAAGATTCGTTTTACAAAATATCCACCTTGTAGTTACTGAGTGAGGCGTCATAGAAGATGGCCACATTATTGATATCCATTGTCGATGGAGATGGAGTATATTACCTCAATTTTATGGTTTTCACCCCTCCAATATTGTAGCGAGTCAGGGAGACATAGCTTGGGGATACCAACTATGAAACCCAACATGTTTAGTTGTCCACAGGGCATGCCCCTAATAAATATTCGATAGGTGGGGAGCACGTCATTATTTTCAGAGGGTGTGCAGTTGTACTAGTGGTTTTGTGAGAGGATGTTTTGAGGGAGTTCCACAAATCCTCTATGGTGGTACATATGGGTGTGGAAAAGAAGTACCAGGAACTTTGACATCATTTATAGTGGCCAGGGATGAAGAAGGAAGTGTCAGAGTTTGTTTCTTGATGACTCACTTTCCAGTAATTGAAGGACGAGCACTAGGTTCTAGCAGGCTTTACCTAACCACTTGAGGCACCATATTGGAAGTGAGATGGGATATTTATGGACTTCATGATGGGTTTACCATGTATTTTTAGGGGTCACAATACTATTTGGGTGATCGTTTACCAACTCACCAAGTCGTCCCACTTCCTACCTATCTGAGAGTAGAGTTTAGTAGAGAGTTTGGGATGCCTATATGTGTAGTAGATAGTTTGGATTCATGGAGTGCGATAGAGAATTGTTTCAGATCATGAGGATTGTTTCACATCCTGGTTGTGTAAGGGATTTCAAGAGTCATTTGGGACTTAGTTACGCTTGATCATGACGTTACATCTCAAGACGAATGACCAGAAAGAGAGGACCATTCAGGTTTTAGTGGAAATTTTGTGGGCCAGCATATTGGACTTCAGTCATAGATGGGAGGATCACCTACCACCAATGGAGTTTTCACACAAAATCAACTAACACTCCACCATTGGTATGACATCGTTCGAGGCCTTGTACGAGTGACCACGCATGTCACCACTTTACTAGACTGACCAAGGAGAGTCAGTACTAATGGGTCCAGAGTTAGTGAAGACTACCATTGAGAAGGTGTAGATCATCTAGGAGAGGATGAGGACTACATAGAGATAGAAAAATTCATATGATGAAAGGATATGGAGGCCTTTAGAGTTTGAGGAGGGATACCATGTGTTTTCCAGGCCTCATCTCGATGGGGATTGCAGAGATTTGTTTGGGGGAAAGTTATCTCTGAGATACATCATCCCTTTTCAGATTCTGCATTTAGTTGGCAAGGTAGCATACCGCCTATCTCTACCCCTGTCGTTTCACCCAATGTAGGATGTCTTCCATGTGTCACAACTGAAGTGGTACGTGCCATATCTATTACACATCATCAATTGGGAAGATCTGTACATTGATGATGGGGTGAATTTTTCAGAGTACCCGAGGGAGATCGAGGATCGACATGAGAGGATCCTTCGTGGGTGGTAGATTCCTATGGTGCATGTTCAGTAGAAGCACAAGAATATTCAAAAGAGAAATTGGGAGCAGGAGGCTCAGGTTTGTGCTCAGTATCCTTATATTTTTGTTGAGTAGCCCTTATTTTAGATTTTGGGGATGTAAATTCCTAAGGTGGGGAGAATGTAATGACTCATATTTTATCTAGTTTTATTTTTGTTAATTAATTTGGAAAATGACAAGACCAGGCACTAAGGTGACATGTGATTTTGAGGCTCAGTGTGCATGGAACAAGTTTTTGAATAATGTTAGGTTTTTAATAAAGTGAATGAGTGATTTTTCTTTAAAATTTGAATAATTTCTAAATGGGTGCCTAAATCATAAATCTAAGGGAACCATTGCATTAATAATAATGAATTTACCCTAAGGGGAGCCTAACATTGGATGGAGTGGACCAAAAGTGAATGTTATATTTTGGATGTATTAGTAATAAAAGATTTAAAAAATAATAATTTATTTAGATGCAACAAATCTATTTTTTTTATTTTTATTTGGGATTTCTAGAGATCCAGGGTTGTCACCTTAACCCTAGAGTTTCCCTGAGACAAAGGGAAGGAGGTTCTCTCAAAGGAGACAATAGACCAGAGATTAGAACTTGGATCAAAGATCAAAGATCGACGAACGACGACAACGTAGCTTCACCCTTCGTCAACGACCGATCCAAACTCCAAGTAGGTAATTTTTTTCTTCATGATATATTTTTTTTAAATTCAATGACGAATGTGGACAAACTCAAGAACAGTTTGATCTACAGTTCGAACATTTTTTCGGGATAAAAAATTTATGCGGGTTGATTATCATGGATGATTCTATTTAGATATTCATTTTATTTAATCTCTGTTCTCCATTATAATATGAATCGATCGAGGATAACATGAACAAAGAAAATATTCATTATTTGGGTGTTCCTGTTCTTCTATCTATTTACTATAATATTTTTTACTTTACTCGTTATTTGTGAAAGATGAATAGAGGATCATTGAGCCATTGATCTGTGGCATAATGATCTTAGATTGGGGATGTGACACTACAATGACATCATGGAGGTGCGACAGAGAAGTCGTGGCATGAATCATCTAAGGTAGTGGTATACGACGACACATAGATTAGTGGGTCCGATAGGGTTCAGGCGGAGCATGAGGCAGACAATGGGATTCCTGTAGGGTGGACGACGGTAGAGGAAGCCTGTGGCCCGATGGGGGACTGG
Source organism: Viscum album (assembly GCA_963277665.1). NCBI lineage: Eukaryota > Viridiplantae > Streptophyta > Magnoliopsida > Santalales > Viscaceae > Viscum > Viscum album. The sequence goes on from OY728120.1 coordinate 1,418,186,447, forward strand.
TCTAGGTGGAGCGCGAGGTGCACGGGTCACCAGAGGGGTGAATGTTAATGAAGTGCAAGGCCAAGGTCTAGGAAGGACTGCATTGGAGCCCGCGATAGTAGAGGATATGGGCAACGACCCGAGAAGTGGTGGTGAGGAGCTGCGTATGTGGCTGGGTCCGCATGGAGCCCATGACGGTGGAGGCCTCTAGGGAGGCCAAGGATGCGGTAGCAATCCACATTGACTGGGTGCACATGGTTGGGTTGGCTGTGTGTGGGAGAAGGGTTCCATACTGCATGTAGTGGTATAGGCTGTACCGGGTCATTGAGTCAGACTAGGTCGGACCCGAACCGGACTCGGGTCAAACCTTTCCACTAAAATGGATGTAACATTCAAACAGAAGGTCTATTTGAAACACCATCTACAACATTGGGATCCTTGCGACGATGAAGTTCTTTTGAGAAGTTTTTTTGGGTTTTTATTATGGACCAGTATATGTATATAGTTTCTCTTGGTTCTTTCCTTGAGGGTTTGGTATGACATTACATCCACATCACTTTATAGTAGTCCCCTCTAGAGGATGAGTCCTTAATAGATTTGTAGTATACCTACTTGGGACTGGAGAGATCCTCTGTCACCCTTGGTGGAGTTTTGCAGGAATTGATATGAACTCTGAGCACAAAGTGTTATTCCTCCATCTAGTGGGCTGTATCTGTAGGGTTGTTGGTATTCTATGAGAAGGATCCCCTATGTTATGAGCTTCATCGGTAGGGTTATAATTATTCTCTGAGAAGGATACCCTACATCAAAATCTAAGAAAGACTATGTTGTTGGTATTCTCTCAGAAGGATCCCCTCTCTATATACTATGATCTTTGATCAATGTATTCTCTTTGGTCAGAGACTAAATTAGTGGTACCTCTATGCAAGAGTCTCTGATGAAATCATGGCTTGAGGAGTGACTTATCCCAGAATGAGTGTGCCTCAAGCAGAATCCTATGTATGATGATTGGTTGTGACTTACCTCTTTACTTTCTGTCTAGTTATAAGAATATTTGTATATCCTTGGCCTATGTGTTACATATGTATACCTACGTATAGATGATTTTAATTATGTTTTTTTGTGTTATACTTTGTATATAGCCTTTTGGTATTACTTTGTGGTTTCAGGGTGTCCTACTGAATATTTTTTTACTCACCCCTGTATAGGTTTTTCCCATATGTGTCATGTCTATTATAGACGATCAGCGCTTTGATGTAGTCCTAGGTGGATAGGGACCAGGTGGTTATTATAGAGGTCAGACTGATTTGGTGTGCTTATATGACTTCAAAAAACTTTCCTACATCTACCCTCCAGGTAGGGTTTTATACAGATGAGTTTTAGAAACTTGTGTATTTACTTTTGCAGACTCTCACTTTGTGGGCTTATATTCTGGCCCGTTTACTTTCCAGTTTCCTAATTTTGTACTATGTAGTTGGTATCTTAGTTTATGCATGCATTTTCTACTTAGTGTTTTTACATTTTAGAATTTTTGGCCATGGAGTTGTGTGTGTGTGCATATGCACTTAAAAAAATGACTCCCATTTGTGGGATATGCCTACTATGTTATGGCTACCAGCCCCTGGTATATTGGAGGCATGCTTGGGGTAGTCATAGTATGGACCCCTTAAGAAAGGGTCCTAACAAACACTACAATTTTTGGTTTTAGTTAATGAAAAGTACCTGAAGGAACTAGGTTAACATTGAATGTGATGGGAAAATTTATAATATGAATCCAAATGTGATGATTACTGGAGTGAAGGATATTATGATTATGCCTAATCATTTATCATAGAATAAGATTAACAATATACAACTTAACCAACTCTCAGAATCAAAAAATAAGAGAAGAATAGAGTTTACTGAGAGTTAAAGTAGTGGATACCATGGAGGAAATAATATTAAGTCTACTATATGTCAAGAATGTGGGAATAATCACTCATGGGAATGTCTCAAAATAACGAGAAGATGTTTTATGTGTGTATAAGAATGAAATAGAGTAATAAATTTCTAAAGTAAAATGAAAAGTTCCATTAACTAAATGGATGGGAATATTGGTATCTCTAAGGTATTATCAATGGATGTATATTTTAAATGTCGAGATTATAGGATTTATAAAATTCAATGTCCTATAGGAAAATATAGTGAAGATAATCAACAAGGTTGTATGAGTAATTCTTATATTACTAATGATGAAGAGACAATGAATGACATATGAAAGGGAAGGAGTGTTAAGGAATAAGATGACAAAGCCTAGTTAATGGTGTGTGAAGGAAGTGGGATGATTGAAGTATTTATGTATTAGAATTCAATAATTATGAAATATATATGGATTTCTAGTGTAAGTTTTTCATAAATAATTTTAAATAATACGTTGAATGACATTGATGGCCTAGAAAAGTGATTTAAATGGAACAATGTCACTTTTATTATGGGAAGAAAACCCTTAATATATTTTGGATATTGAGATAATGATACTGGGATAAAGAGATGTTGTACAAGAATAAGTAAATTGGATAGTACCGATTACCTTAGAACTGATTAATGATTTGTTTTCAATGTGGGTTATACTTTAATTGATGAAGTTACAATATTTTTTGAATTTAAAGAATATCTCTAAAAATATGAGTTTTATTTAAGTAATAAATAAGAATGTAATTTTTAATAATCTTTTATAGCAATTCAGGTTATTATACTGTTTCAATAGAATACATGATAAAGGTATTCACATGTTTAGTATGTGACCTTAAGAGCTATTCCATGTTTTTAAGGAATTACTGATAAGTTGATTTCAGAAATTTGGTGACCTTATTTCTAAAGTTTTGGATTTTAATATTTTGGAAGGGTTATAAGTCTAACCATTTATGAAATGGTTTAAGTTGAACTTTGGAAGAGGCTCTAGAGATTAATTTATTACTTCACCATATAAATATTTATTCATATTGGATGACATGTTCTAACCATTTTTTTGATGATAACTAAAGATAAATGGAATGAATTATCATTTTATTTATAGAACTTATGATCTGTTAGTGCTTCAGACATAACAAATTTAACTTCATTTATTGGTGTAAGAGATAAAGTGAGAATTGATCAAGGAATAACCAAAGGGTGATATTGTGCTTATTAAATGTAATGAAATCAAGTAAGTATATATTAGAATGAAAATTCCTAAGCTTTAGGACAATGATATGGAAATAAAATTTTGTCTTACTATCATCATTTTTGATGATATTAAAGACCTTTTTTCACACATCGTGGGTTTACAGTTTTGTTGTTGTTAACCATATATAGATCACAAATTTTATTATGATTAGTGATCTCTATCAACCTCTGTACTTATTTATGATTTTATTACATGTAAAAATATCCACTTCACACCTATATTCTCCTTTGTGGAAACCAAGTAATGAGTTACTTGAGGTAACATTTATGTTTCCAACTTTCCCTTTTTAATTGAAGTTTTATTATTCATTTATAAGATATGGGTGTATATGATGGAATTTTAAAATACTAAACCTTTGATGATCGAGATGAATTTTGAGGGAGAAATTTATTTTAAGTGGGGTGGAATGTAACATCCTAATATTTTGTGAATTTTTGTTTCAAATAAATTTAATTTTTTATATATTTCCTTATTACATGAAATATCGAGTTTATATTATGTTACACAAAAAATTCAGTTTGAATTGAATTATATGTAACACATGGTTTATCTTATGTTACATTCAACACTAATTTTATCTTGAATGACATGAAATAATGAATCACTTCGATGGTGTTCATGAAAAACTCCACTAAGCTTCAATGAACCATGAAATAATACTATTATAACTTAGCTGTTAAGTTGGAAGGTTTGAATAATATTAACTACTTAATGAAATAAGTATATAAATTTACTACTCAATATAAATTTATTTATAAATTCTTATAATCAATCAATTTATAAAAGTTTGGATACAACTACCAATGGAAAATCAATCAATTTTTAGTAAAGTAATTTTATTCATCAAAAATATGCTTTTTTCAAAAATTATTTTTATTTATTTTTATAAGATAATATTAAAATTAATTTATAGATATTTTAGAAAATTTATTTGATAAAATGAACTAAATTTTTGGAATCATCATATCAATGTTAAATTATGGTGATATTTTGGGATATTTCAAAAAATATTGATTTTTTATGAATAGTAAAAAATATTGAATTATAATTGAAAACTGCCTTTTAATTTAATTTATTTATAAAAAAATTATATTTTAAATTGGTTTTAAAGTAACATTAGTTAAATTATTCATCCTTTAATCAAATTTAATCTGTTGGAATCAATTTTCTATTGAATCTTGATATAAAAACCTTGTAAACTTTTGAATGCTTTCTGTTTAAAAACCCGCTTTCTTGTCATATCTACTCGATTAATTTGAAATTAAAATTTTCCAATTATTTGAATGGAATTATAAAAAATGGATTCAATATTTGGAGTCATAATAATTTATAATATCTAAAAAGTTTAACTTAATTTTGTTTACCAAAATTAATAGTAAAAATAATAAAAATTATTTACTAAGATTAGGGTAAAAATGGGTTTACTGAAGGGTTAGAGTAAATAGATAAGGGTAAACAATGATCAAAAAATTATCAAAAACAAATTTATTGAAATATTTATTCCTTAAAAATTATATTCTCAAGAATTTTTCATTATTATGGCCTTTTGAAATGAAAAAATGTGGGTGAAATTCTTTCTTTCAAAAAATTATAAGTGTGCCACTCACCTTATTTGTAAAAGGTCACCCTTATCCTATCCTCATCACACCTTAAAACAATTTTTAAGACAATAAATTCCCAAATAACTTACTAAATTCCATAATATCATCATATAATCCTTATTTTAGACATAAATCCAACTTAGGAGGGATTTTGGTGCAAACCTTAGGAGGATACCCGAAGAAGGGGTAACGTTCATAAAAAGCATTCAATTTTAATTCTTCATCAACCTCATTAAATTATTATTATATAATGATTAGATAATAAAATCAGTATATTACATATAATTTGATGTTTTTATAATAATTTAATGACCAAAAACCATCTACAATTCCATAAAACGGGTTACGAAATCATTATTCGTGTGTATGGTGGACTACCACTTATTGAAATGATGTCATTCATTATTCTATTTCCACCTATAAAGGTTGTGCATAATGATGGATTTATTATTTATATATGATATTTATTACATTATTATTCTCATGGAATTATTATATCACACCTTCATTCATGATTTATATATTTTTTGGGACTATGATAACATCATTTATGTGTATGGCAGACTACTGCCTCACGAAGTGATGTGATTCGTTCATGCTAACATGGAAGGTAATAAGTATGGGTTTAATAAACATATGTTATTTTAATGACATAAAAAGGATTATATAATTTTAATATATCATTTACATTTATTTATCTCAATTTAAAAATAAAATAGAAATATCGTTTATGTGTATGTACAGCTTTCTATCTCGATGAAAGAGGCATTTAATTTTTTCCTATAAATATTATGGATTACTCTAAAAATGTATATAATTAATATATATGATATTTATATCATTTTAAACATTTTTTTGATAATTAAACCATGATTTATGTAAGAGGATAAAATAAGTATCAAGTCAAAACATACATGAAAAACAAAGTTATTATTGCTTGAAATGTGACTTTAACATAAAATTGTTAATAAACGAGTAATAAAAGGTTATAATAAAACCATATATGGTATGATATATATATATATATGAATATGGATCTTTAATATATTTATAATAAAATTATATTTATTATATAGGTTTTTTTAATGTGTGTGATGGAAGTCAAGATATATGGTAAGGGATTTCTAGTCTATCTTTTATTTGGGATACATATGAAAATTCACCACTCGTTTATTTTTTATGGTATATATAATACCAGTTTGAAATTTTATATCATTAATAAAATTAATTTAATGATATTTAAAGTTTCTTTTTATGTTATTATTTATTGGGGACTACGATTCAAATGAATACAAAATTAATAAGGGATTTTGTCTCAATTTTCTTTCTTTGAGACTTATGTCATGTTATGAACTAACCTTATTTTATGATGTGAATATGTAGAAAATTATACATGTAATATCATTAATTTATTTATTCTAATTATATATTAAGTTTTATTTAATTTTATCCTTTAACGGAGGCTTACAATTTAAGCTCACCAAGTGGTATGAGTTTTATGTTACAATCTCATCATTTATCAGGATTGTTTATGTTATGTTAATGATAATAAAATATTATGATCCATATCTAAATAAACTAATTAATTTTATTATCTCATGGTTATTCATTATATTTTCAATTAATGGAAACATTTTCCACTTTTTAGTACTCAAAATAATTGATAAAATGTTTTTAAGAAAAATCCATCTTTATTTCTCTCTTAGGCCAGAAATATATTTTCTTCCAAAACCATGTTTTCTAAAAAAAAATTAAATTTTTTATTATTATACTATTATTTATAAAATAAATTTCAACCCATGTTTTACTTTTTTGAATAATTTTTTGAAAGGAATCTTCATGTTTCTTTTAAAACAATACATGTTTGGATTTTAACAAAAACGTGAAATAAATATTTGATTTAATGTGTACAACATGAATTAAAGTTTTTTTTCATGGAAATTAGTTTATTTGAATATAAATTTATAATTTTTCAAGGTTATTTTAAAATAAAAATATTTTCAAATTTTTTTATGTTTTTAAAAGTTTTTTTGAAAGTGGATAGAAAATTTTCCTCAATAAATGTTTTAAAATGACCAACTAAAATACTTCTACATATACGATGAAATAAATTTATTTTACCTATGAATTACTTGGAATATTATACATGTATTAAATTCTTATTATTTCTCTGAATGGTTTATTTTTATGATGAAATGATATTTATGAATCCCATTTTTCTTCCATGGGTTATACCATGATAAACTTTTTATGAAACCCACTACCTTTTATATGGGTAATTCTATGATGAAATAATGAAATGATTATAAAACCAATATCTTTTATACATGTTATTATATGATGTGATTCTTATGAAACCCATTTTGTTTCATGGTTTATGATATGATGAATGTTTTATGATCTTTTTAAACACAAAAATATGGTTTTCATTATGAGACAGGTGGGTCCTATATCTACCTCCAATGAAATAGGTAAATATGTATAACTCATGGGTAAATATGTTATTTGTGAAGTTGATTACATGTTCACAATTATATATTTGAACCTGATTAATTGTATACAATGTTATGCATGAAACTGATTACATGTTCACAATGTTATGCATGGACCTATCTTTCATTTCTATAATGTTATACATGGATCTATCTTTCATGTATGTAATGTTATGCGTAGACCATGTTTTATGTCCACAAGTTCATGTGATGGCTTGATTTCATATCCTTAACTTAATGATTGAACCTGTTTCTTTTTAAACATGTTCAAAATTTTATAATCTAACGCGTTTTCCAAAATTCCAAGCCTTATTCTAATTGTATTATATTATGAATCATGTTCTTCAATTTCCTTATGATTCATGTCTTATTAACTGTCAATATTTATTCCATGACATACGATTATAATATGTTATATGAAAGGTATGATTTTCAAATATTATTCTCATGTTCTCATACCCTTATTCTAATGTTATGATTATATGTACCCCTTGTTTACACTTACAGTGAATCTGAGCTCACCTTTTCTTATGTTTCCTTTCCCTAGGATATGAAGAAAGATTTTAAGTAGGAGTACTAAAGGGGAATATGTTTATGAGATAAATTGAATATATTTAATGAATTAAGAAGATTATGTTCCATGTTTCCAAAGGTACCAAACTATTATGGTACTCAAGCATATTTTTGTGTAATGTATTTAATATTCATTTAAAAATATAAAATATACATTTATAAGAAGCCCAAGTCACTATAATATCTCAATGGAGTGTAAATTGAGATTAAATATCTTTCAAAGATCATACCATTGAAGTGGGAATTAATCAATGAATTGATTATTTATATAAAATTTAACTAAACATAAAATAATTTTAAATACAAAAAAATAATAAAAATTCATTACATATATAATGTATGAATATATAAAACAATAAAGAAGTAATATAATCCAATTAAAAGAAATTGAGTTATGAAACACTTTACCACATGATAACTTTCATGTTAAATCATTTTGGATAAAATAATTGTAATTTAAAATTGAAATACCATTAAGTATGAAGGATTCATTATATTACATGTAAAATTGATGTATATAAACCATCTAACAGAAATTAGGTGTATAATATCAAAATATGCCATAATGAAAGGAAATTGAAACGAAGTCCCTTACCCCTAGTCTGACTCATCACATACATTGTTTATCTTTCTGAATAATAAAATTATATTAATTATTTACATTATTAATAACCCTTTTTAGGATCATTATTCATTTTAATTTATTTATTATCATGTTATATTTATTTACTTAATCAATTAATTTCATGTTGTACATTTTGATGATATTCGATTGACATGTCCAAAATGAATTCGGTAGGTTAAAAAAAGGTAAAAGTGATCATTATTCCATAATATAAAGAATAATAATAATGAAATAATTATCATTTATATATATAAATTATACTTTTTAAACCAACCATAAAATATAGTTATGAAAAATGAATTACTTTGTAATAATAGAGATAGAAAGTCGTACGTATGCATGAGTAATTTCATTTTTTCAATGATCAAGATAGAAAGAAAATAAGTGTTATTTTATCTTTAAAAAATTACAATTATAAAATAAATATCATATTATTTATTTTAATATAGTTTTATATATAATCCATATGATGTGGTTATGATAAATTTATCACATTACTTCATGGAGGCGGTAGTCCACACATACACATGAATGATGTTATCTTTTTTCAATGAATGGAAAGGTAAGAAAGTAAAAAATATATTATAATTTTAATATTATAAATATTTCATTAACATCATATATATTCATTAAATCCACCATTAAAACCATTCTTAATTAGTGGTTATGGAAAACAGATTACATCAGTTCGCGAGGCAGCAGTCCGCCGCACACACGAATGATAGATTCATTTTCTATTTGATGGAAGGGGAGATGGATATAGGGTATTAAATTAACATAAAAACATCAGTATATCCTAAATTCTAATTTTATTATATTATTATATTTTAATGATATTTTATGGTGGTGGAAGATGTAATAAAATAAAAATTCCTTTTTAAGAATGATACCCCATCTTTAGACAAACTCTTTAGGTTTTCACAAAAAGCCTTCCTTAGAGGGATTTATAATTAAAAAAAGTCCTCTAGGATGTGGTAAGGGTAGTAAGTAATTTATCTAGGTATTTCTTATCAACAAATGGTTCTTAAAGTGTTGATAAAAGTGGATATGTGGTTCCCTTTTATAAGTGAGGGGAGGGTAATTTTTTAAATTTCATAAATAATTAAATTTTAATAAGGTCATATTCAATTAAAAAACTTAAAAATTTCTAATTATTATAATTTGGGATATTATAGATTAAAATATGTCCATATAATAGGATTTAGACAATTTTAATTAGAAAACTAACCTTTATCTCTTGGTTTAACCCCTGAAAAACTTGTTTCAACCTTAACCACAAGAACTGCTTTTTTAAAATTGAAAGGATTATAATTTTAATTTTAAGAAAACCATTAGATAATAAATGAAAAATGGATCAAATTTTAGAACATTTATCATCATAATCCTATAATTTAATGATTTATATGATTTTTAAAAAATTTAATAAAATATTATTTAACATAAAACATCATTAATGTCATTTTTGACACTGTTCATTTTATTTGACTCTAAATACATGAAAATAATATTAAATTTTGAATACAATCCATTTAACCATCAATAATAAATCAATTTTAATTATAAAATACATTTTTAATACCAAATAATCTCAAATATATAACTTTTAATTTTTTTAGAATTATTTATGTTGAGTTTTCTACTGTTTTCACAAGTGATGTGTCAACATTGTATAATTGGTTAAGGTAAATATATATTAATTACTAAAAACTAAAAATAAATTACCATTATTAAAATATTTTAATTATAATAATAATTAAATTTTATATTTATTCCCTTCTTATTTTTATCCCTATGTGAACATATAAGAGATATTTATAGGAAAGAAAGTGAAATTTTGTCATTTTCATCAATTAAATTATCATATAGTCCACTTTCATAGAAAAGTGTCCCATAAATAATCTAATCTATATCACAAGGTGAAAATGGTAGAAATAAATTCATACAATAATAATTAAGACGAAAAATGGTTGTCTTATCACATAGTTTTAACATAGCATAACTCGATTAACCCTTTTAATGTGGCTAAGATTTTTTTACTATTTTTACTATTCATAATAAATAAAAATTAAGTCATACATATTAAATAATATAAATTATTCTGATTAAAAATATATAATATATTTTAAAAAATAAAATTTCCTTAAGAGCATAAATTATTTTTGTAATAATCCCACTAAGTGTGATGGAAAAACCGTTTTTTAGGAAAATGCATTTTTCATGAAAATGATGATCTTATAGAAAATCTATGATTAAAAATATTCATTCTATAAATTTAAATTTATATATACAGAAATATAATATATAAATTTAATTTAAATCATTCCTCATTATGGGCTATCTTAATTAATTAAAATGGATAAACGTTATGCACTTAAAACATTTTTCAGAAAAAATAAACTTTAAGTCTAAAAACAAACTTATAAAAAAGGGTATAAAGATAATTATAATGTTAGTAATTACATTAAATATAACTGAATAAAAATTAATTTAATTTTAAATCAAAGTCAAATCATAGTGGGACTTTTAAATTACTTAATTTAATTAAAATAAATAACAGTATTTGAAAAATCGGAATTTTTCACCATTCACTGAAAAATCAACATTTTCATAAAATATATCAAAATTTCACCATAAGATAATATTGATTTTATGATTTAAAAAAATATAAAAATTATATCAAATTAAATTTATAAATTTTCTAAAAATTAATTATAACATTTTTTCATAAAAAGAAATAAAAAACATTTTAAAAGAATAACACGACTTTATTAAAAAATTTGAGTGATTATTTTCTAATAATTTATCAATAAAATTGTATTTGTTTGGAAAATTATATATATTTCATATTTTAGTAAATTATATTCATACATACCAATTCAACGGTTCATTTATAGTGGTCATATTTAAATAATATATTTCTTGGGTAATTTAAGCTTGGTGTTGTGTGTCATATATGCTATAGAACGTAATGTTCTTATTTTAAACTATTTTGGTGTTAAATTATCAATAACTTCAATAAATTATTTCCTTTTAATTTAAACTTTCACTTAGAAATAAAGTACTTGGCATTTGAAAATTCCTTTATGAAAAAACCATATAGTAAAAGGGTTAATAAAACTTACTCATAAAAATAGGGAAAGGTAAATATGTAGGCCATATAGAATAAAAAACTATATTTATAAATAGAAGAGAATTAATGGGAAGTTAAAATATGGATATGGAGAAGAAAATTGACACCCAAATTATAATAGGGATTGATAGATAAAATGGTTGGATGAAAGTTTTCATGCACAAAACTATAAATCTTTGATAGGTGAAAAGACCATCAATTCATTAGAAGTTATTGTAATAGGATCTCATTTTTTTCAATATGCCTTTCATATATTTGAGGAGTTTATTTACCATATAGACTAAGAATAAAAGGAAATATACTTACTTGATATCTTTCTATTTTATAATACCAATTTAATCATTTGGTTGTGCTTCGATCAATTTACATTTTACCTCTTACTCTAGGAAATTAATATTCAGTGTGATTTTTTCATGAATGAAGCACAAAAATTAACTTTTAACGGATCATAAGATATATGAAAAAATAATAAGTTTTTCCTCCTATCTTTAAATATTAACAAAATATGAAATGGTTACAATAAGGTAAGAGAATTTTAAAAAAAAATTAAACATTCATATGAAAGAAGTAATACATTATACATTAAAATTTCTTCGAAAGGTTCAATATAGATTATTCCAAAAATAAAAAACCCTATATACTAATTAACCTAAATATTCTCAAAATTAAAGTATTTTTCCACCTTAAAGGTGATATCATACCATTTAACTTATATCCCAAAAAATTTAATTGCATTCTTCCAAAATAATCCTTTATGTTAAACCTAGTTGTTATATATAACTCAACCAAAAAAAATGTCTCCCAAAATATAATTAATCACCTAAAAATAATTTTTTTGATCCTATAATATATTTTCAAAAATAAACTTAATATTTATCGACAAAATAATTTAAGTAAAAACAATTTCATATAAATTAGGATATTATGTAGCCTATTGGTAGACACCACACCATTATATCCCTTTGATCGTGGGTTCAAGCCCTGTGGCCTTATCAGATGTGATACGTTTACATATAACATGTGTGTTGTCCTTTTTCTAAAACTATATTAATAAAATTCCTATAATATTAAAAAATTATGATGAATATATTAAAATATACCATTAGTCATCAAATTACTTTTTAACCACCAAGTTTTTGTATATGATTTTTTTTCAAAAAATCAAATAATCTTAATTGGATATTATTATTTTAATATTAATTATCATATTAACCCTAATGGTCATCCATAACATTAAATTTATGTACGAAAAATAAAAAGTAATTATTCCTAAAATAACTTTCTCACTAAAATAAAAGTTATACATAAGGTTTACATATACCTCAAACATCTATTAAAACTCAATAAACGTATTCAAGTTACTTCCACCACATAAAAAATTAAAATAGGTATTTGTGCCTTAAAAATTATAATCATCCTTCGAGTTATTAACCCATGATAGTACCTAAAAACATTAAACAATCCTCATTTGAATAATAAAATTAGTGCCTTTAGAAAATACCCTCAAAGCATATCATAGGGTTATGTTCCCTAATTTTGTTTTCAAAATCATGTTTCCAAGGTTTCTATTAAACTTTTTTTGATACCAAGAGTAAGGAACCCTTATCTAGTATCCCAAAATTAGTGGTTAATTTATTAAATTTTCTTATGATATAAATGATTTCATCCCAAATAACCAAATTGTTTTTTAGTCTTGGTAAACTAGATACATAGTGTAGTTTCTCATTACATTTAAAAACATAAATTACAAAATAGTGAATGTAAAAATTCTTCATCCTTGAACTCATTTAAAGATTCCTTATTCATATCTTTGGGAAATGAAAAAAATAACGGGTGAGATCAAATAATCAGTAAGGGTTTCATACAATGAAAGCTATCATGAGTAGATAAGTTATAACAAATATAGTAGGGTAAAGAAGTAAAAGCATATGAAAAATAATCAATAACTTGATCAAAAAAATGTTTCCATGGATAATATCAATACATTAATCTCATGGATAATATTAACTGGATTCTCAATGAAGTAAATTCTTAATATTATATGTCATGATCTCAGAAATCATGATATATATACCATCAACACCTTGAGATAAGAAAGTTTAACTTAGGGGTAAGTATACACCAAAAAACCCATTTAATATGACCAAATGATTCATATCATGAGACTAATCATGCATTGAGGAATATTTATAATTGGTACCCACCATTAAATGAATTTAGAATTAATTCCTCATATATTTAATGATAAATTAAATTCATTAACAATATTACTTATCGATAAATATCTGTATTGAGCAGAGAATACAGGTTTATCAAGATTTTCCCCAGTCAATAAAATAAATTTCATTATAAAATACCACATTTATAAATGATATATGGTTTAGAAACTAAGAATATCCATGATAAAGAATATGGTTATATAACGTAAATGTAATTTATAATTATCATAAGAAAGTAAATACTTTAAGGGAAAGTTAATGACTATAAAATTAATCAAGAAAATGAATGTCAATAATTTCTATGTTAAAACTGATCATAAACCATCTAGATAAAGGATAAGGATGGTACCAATAAAATATATCCTTAATGGAGTATAAATAAAATAAATAGTTTTTATCATTTATGAGTATAAATACCACAAATGATCATTAAAAATATTCATGAGGAAACTACCATTTTCACTTTGAAAATCACTTTTAGAAAGTAAAAAATTTCAAGAATATTATGAAATATATTTTATTGAAAAATAATCTTGTGAAATTTTTAAATGAAGCTTCAAATAAATTAGTAGTCATAATGGATGGAAAATTATTTTCATGTTGGGTATGTTAAAACAAATATTCCTTTTACATTTTCGGTAAAAAGTGAAAATATTCCTTTTTCATAAAAAGGAAAGAAAATGAATTTTAAATTATTTTGTAAAAAGTTTAACAAGGGTAAAAATTACTTTAAAAATTTATAGGATAAGATTAAAAAAATTCTTTCAAACATTTTTAGAAAATATGGATATGGAATAAAAAGAATTTTTGATCGAAAAGAGAAATAAAGTTGGATTTTCATAAATTCAATTCTCAATATTTTTATATAAAAAATAGAGGAGAAAGGTAATATTAATTTAAAACTAAATTAATATATATAGGAGAATAAAATATATTTGGTTTAATAAATAAATTTCAAATAATTCTCCCAGTGGATACATAAACATAAACAATCTTGATTAATGATGTGATTTTTAAATAAACCCTTACCACTTTGGTAACTTTTGAATCTTAAGCCCCATGATATAATAACATTAAATAAAAAATTAAATACTAAGAATATAAAGATTTTAAGGATATAACATATCAAAGGGGTAGTAGATACACATCATAAAAAATAAATATGCGCATAATACCAAATATATCTCAATGGAGTGGAAATTGAGATAAAATCTACTAGAAAGATCATACAATTGAAGTAATAAATAATAAATGAATTTATTATGTTTATAAAATTTTAATATAAAATTAAAAAGTGGAAATAAAAAATAAATAATAAAAAAATTAATTACACATATAATCTTAGAATATCAGATACAATGAATAATTAATATAATCCAATGAAAAGAATTTAAGTTTTAAAACAGTTTACCACTTGGAAACTTTCAAGTCAAATCACCTTGGATGAAATAATTTGATTTTAAACTTAGAATCACATTAATTATGAAGGATTCAGGATATTATATGTAAAATGGAAGTATATAAAACATATGACATAAATTAGGTGCATAACATCAAAACATACCCCAATAAAAGGAAATTGAGATGAAGTCCCATACCTTAGGTTTAGATCATCATGTAAGTTCCTTATCTTCTTGAATAGTAAACTTATATTAATTGTTTATTTATTTAATAATTTTTTTTGATTCATAATTTTTACTTCTTACTTTTCCATTCCTTTTATTTTGGAAATCACAAACACTTTCTTAAAAACATGTTTACTAACATTTTTATGCCCCAATTATTTTAGAATATTTTTACAGAAAAAATTATATTTTACTATATTTAGAATAATTTCTAAAGTATTATGAATATAAAATTTACATTATTCATTATGATTATCATAATGAGTATGTGTTCAATCAATCAGACTCACCTTTATCATATTTAGAAGTTATAATTTTTATCTTGTCTTTCATACTAAAAATACTATTATCTATCACACTAATACTAATACCCATAAAATAGAAGTAATACTCATAAGTATTATCATATTGAAATTATTAAGAAATTCCATTTGGCTGAAAAAATTTATAATCAGAATATGAATACCTATTTCTAATTTAAGGAATATCTTAAACACTATAATAGAGTTTATCAATATGATTTCAAACATTTAGTTATCCCAGATTATTTTGAGCTTTTAAGTTCCATGTTTCCAAATCTGTTGCAACAAACTTTTAAAATATGACCATTGAAAGGAT
This sequence comes from Viscum album, assembly GCA_963277665.1. Taxonomy (NCBI): domain Eukaryota; kingdom Viridiplantae; phylum Streptophyta; class Magnoliopsida; order Santalales; family Viscaceae; genus Viscum; species Viscum album. Next base: position 1,418,202,514 of record OY728120.1, read on the forward strand.
GCCTATAAATACATGGATATTTGAAGATTTTGGAGTTAACTAGTTGGTTGGTTACATTTTCTCTAAAATTTTATAAATAATACTTGGTGTAAACAGATTGTTCTTAGAATTTTGTAATTATTTCAAGATATCCATTCTAAGGAAACATTGTATGGTTGTCTCCTTAAGTACTTTTGTAATTTTAACTGCATCTGATCATTAATTTAATCAAAGGATTATAGGAATAGGATGATGTGGAATTTTATCCACTGGATTGAGGGATTATGGGTAGAGTAAGACAGAGCTGATCATCATATTGAGGGATTCTGAGGGTACAAAGATAACTATTATGATATTTGTATTAAGGGATTTCATTGTATAGAAAGATATACCTTGATCTAAGTATAAAAAAATGGATACCTTTAGTCTAGGTTATATAATACCTTAATTAAAATGTAAAAATAGGTTTATCTTTTAAATATCTTGTACGTAATTATTATATATTTTTTATATTGTATTACTTGTTGTTTACAAGTTTTATTTTCCACTGCATATTTAATAGAAAGTGAGTAATCTTATTCATATTTATATTCTTATTTATTTTATCTTATTAAATCTGATTATAATAATAACTCTAACATTAATTGTATCCATAATGATTTTGATATTCACTCTAATATAAACATTCTATTTTTTGGTTTTGATTATTCAACTTTGTTTATCAGGCTGAGGGTCAAGTCCGATAACCAACTTTAATAGGCTTTGAGTTTTATTTATTTTAAACTTATAAAAATATGTTTTTAAACTAAAAATAATCCCATATTGTAATTATTTCCATTTTAGTAGATCTTATTCCCACTTAATTGGTATTATATTAGGATTCCAATACAAAAAAAACTTGATAAGTTTTTATATTCCTTAATACTAAAAGTTATTTAAGTTTTGATATAAAATGTTTTCTTATAAAATTTTTTTACACTAAAAATTATTTGTGGAAAAATAATTTCAATTGTTTTTAAGATGGTAGGGCATAATGTGAGATCTAAAGATAATATTAATCTATATAGACCACCTATCTTTGATGGTGTTGATTATGAGTACTAGAGGGATATGATGAAATCCTTTATTATCAACATAGGAGATGACAATTTTGTTATGTTAACTAGAGATTATAAGATTCGTAATAAGGAAGTAATTACTTTTACTCATGAATCAAAATAAGAATATCAATTAAACTATATATTAGGTAATACCATAATATGTTCTATGACTAGAAGAATTTACAGTCATATTTCATCTTGTAAAGGTGACCACAACATATGGAAAAACATTTAGGTCACACATTTTGGAAAATATAACGTTGTTGAGACGAGTAGTGTTATATTATGAGAATACTATCATGCCTTTTATTTCATAACATGATAATTTTTTTTAAAGATGAATATGAGGTTCACGATGATTATAAATAGTTTACAATCTATTGTTGGGAAAGGTCTTGTTGACGATATACTTGTGGAAAATATTACTGATATGATTCCGAATAAGTGGTAATCTAAGAGAACTAATATTGATGAAATAATAAACTTGAATAATCTTACCATGGATGATCTTATCGGTACCCTTATAAAGTAATAGGGTAAGCTCTAGAGAGATTATGAAAAATCTAAAAAGAAAAATGGTTGAGTTTCCTTTGAAACAATATATACCTTACCTACAAAATTTCAATTTGCATAGAAATTTTTTAAGTCTTCAAGAAAGAATAAAGTGGTTGTTAAATATAATTAAAGTGTTTCTGGACATTCTTATAATGAGTTAGCAAACTTGGACCAAAGGATGAATAATATTTTTAGAAAAAAATATTTCCAATATCGATACAAGAAAGGTCATAAATATAGAAGTGATAAGAAAGATAAAGTCACTTGTTTCTAATGTATGAATGATGAAAAAATAATATTAGATTTTCCAAATATGAATTGGAAAGATAGAAAAGAAAATAACTGAGAAATTAATGAAAAAATTATTATAAAACAAAATCCAAGAAATTTTTGAAATCTATTGACACATGGAGTGCTAGTGTCGGTGATTCTTTTGATAGTTCATCTGATAATGAAAGTTTTTCTCTAAGGAACATGGGTATATTTTAAAATTTACTTAATATTAATCAATTTTTCATGGAAAAGGTATAAATGGATGAAAAACTTACCAACATTTCTTTAAGTGAGAATTATCCAGATGATAAGGATTCTATATATTACAATAAAGATTCTTCCTTAGTAGAATATAATTATCTTCCTAATTATTTTGAAGTTTCACATTTTTCTAAATTTATAAAGAATGATAAATTTAAAATTTGTAAAAAAAATAGATAATGATAAGGTAACACTTTACAAGGCTGATTCAAGGATAAATGTTTTGAAAAATGAAATATAAAATATTTCAAAAGATCTTGATGAGACTATATCTAAGAAGGAAACTATTTCTAAAGATTTTGAAAAATTATTTCATATAAAAATGTTTTAGAAACAAAAATTATTTATAAAACTAATAATAATGAGGATTAAAATTTAGTTATAAAACTAAAATAAAAAATATCTAGTTTTAGAAAACTTCTATCTAACATTAACCCTTTTAATAAAAGTTTGGGTAAAATGTAGAAACAAGTTAGGCCTTATGGTAATGGTTCTAGAATGGGTCATACATATAAAAACCTATTTTTCTTAATAATTTATTTTTTATGAAAAGTGAACCCTTTCGTACTAAGTGTTAAGAGTGGTGGGAACTATAAAAATAATTGTTCCATGTTTTTTTAGTAGCTTGGTTTTCATAAATTTTATTTTTCTAAATAAATGTGGATTCCAAAAAAAAATTTCTAACATTATCGGACCCAAAAAAGATTGTGTTTAGAAAAGATAATATATTTGTTTTTAAGAAATCAAATAAAGTACAAACAATAATAATATATGGTACATGGATAATGGTTGTTCTATACACATGAATGGAAATAAAACATTCTTCAAGAATATTATCCAAATTAATGGTGGAAAAGTAAATTTCAGAGATAATGCTCAAGGAGAGATTATCTAAATAGGTAACATTTTTCTTCTTGGAAAAGCTCTTATTTAAAATGTTTTATCTGTTAAAGTTATTAAGAAGAACCTTATAAGCACAATTCAATTATGTGATGAAGGTTACCTTCTGATATTTATGAATGATAAATGCTTAGTACATATTTCCAAGGATTAATTTATTTTTTCGGCCTATCGGCATGAGAATGTCTACACACATAACATAAAAGACCTTAGGACTCAAGAATTACCTTGTATAAGTGGAATTGAATATCAATTTTGGTTATATAATATAATTTTATGACACTGTAACTTTAAAAAATTATCTAAGTTGAAAAAGAAAATACTTATTAAGGATCTAACAGAACTTAAGTTTGGTTCTTCAAAAGTCTATAACCCTTATCAATAAATAAGCAACATAAGTCAAGTTTTAAATATATCAGTGAAGTCTCAACTTCTGATGATTTATAGTTATGGAAAATAGACTTATTTGGTCCTATAAAATCTAGAAGTATTGGTGGGAAATACTATTTATATATCTTATTTGATTATTACAATAGATACACTTAGGGTTTATTTTCTAAAAAATAAATCATAATTTTATTGTTATTTTTAAAATTTTGTATCCAAATTTAAAAATGAGAAAAATATTCCCTTAATAAATATTCATAGTGATCACGGTGGAGAATTTTTATATTCTTATTTTGAAACTTTTTGTAGTAAGAAATGTATTGGACATAAATTTTTATCACCTATAACCCCTTGAAAAAATGGTGTAGTTGAAAAAAGAAATTTAATTCTTTATAAAATAACTAAAACCATATTGAGTGAATGCTGAATTTCTAAATTTAGTTTGGATAAAGTTGTTAGTACTACCTAATATAGTATAGATTTAGTTTTAATTATAACTTTTATTAATTAAAATCCTTATGAGTTGAAGATATGAAGAAAACCCAAAGTTCATTACTTAAAATTTTTTGGTTTCAAAATATTTTTCTTGAATACTAAAGATAATTTATATAAATTTGTACCCAAATATGTTGAAGAAATATTTTTAGGTTACACTAATTTTAAGTCTAATTGAGCTTTTAGTAAAAATTATTATACTATTCTGGCAATAGTGCATGTTAAGTTTGATGAAACTGATCCATTTGTTTTCAAAAAACCCCAACCTATATCCTTAGATGTTATTTCAAAAATTTATTTTCATACTTTGTTAAAAAGTTCTTCTTATATGGATATAACTCAAGTAATATTTTTTGAAGTTATTCCCCATAAATATTTTCTACCTATTATTGAATAGAATACTTTTCAAAATACAATAAGTCCATTTTTCTTAGGAAAAATACTAGTGAGAGTGTTATTAGTGATATAGATTAACCATTTAAGATTAGAAGTTCCTTAAGGAATGAAATTGAGCTTATAACTTTCTTATCCCAATTTGAACCTAAGAATCTTGATGAGGCTTTAGATGATGAATATTAGATTAAGTCAATGATATTTGAGCTCAATGAATTTGAGAGGAATAAATTATAGACTTTAGTAGAACGACCTTTAGAAACTTATATAATTAGTGTAAAATGTGTTTTTTCAGAATAAGTGTGATGAGAATAAAATATTTGTTTGAAATAAAGATATTCTTGTTTATAAGGGTTATAACCAACAATAAGGTATAAATTATAAAGAAAAATATGCACCGGTAGAAATATGATAAGATATTCCAATACTTCCAACATTTTAATCATTATTTAATTTCAAAAATTTTCTAATGGATGTGAATTGTTATTTTATTAATGGATCTGTTCAAGACGAAGTTTCTGCTGAACAAACTCCTAGTTTTGAAAACAAAACATCTATAAAATTTTTATAAATATAACCAATATTTATATAGATTTAAACATTCCCCTAGAACTTGGTATGACAGATTAACTATATTTTTTATACAAAAAAAATTGTCAAGGGAGCTATAGATACAAAATTGTTTATGAAATAAGTTAATAAATACATTATGATTGTAAAAAATAATGTTGATGAAATTATATTTGGATCATCTAAACAATATTTAATAGATTTTTTTGAGGATATTATTAAATATATGTCTGAAATGAGTATGATGTGTGAGTTAATATATGTTATTGGTTTTTAAATTTCACAAAATCTAGAAGTAACTTTTATATCTCAACATAAGTATCCAAAGGATATTCCTTATAAATTTGGATATGGAAAAACTAAAATTATTAGTACTCCCATCAGTACCTAAAATAATTTTGGACCTTGATGAGGTTGGGCAACTAGTTGATCAAAATATTTTTAGAGGCATGATAGGATGTTTTCCTTAATTTAAAAATAGTCATCCAGATTTAATGTTTTTTATATTCTTATGTTCAAGATATCATGAAAATATAAAGGAATCCCATTTAAAAGTTATAAAAAGATTTTTTTCAGTTGAAATTTCCACTACTAAAGCTGAATATATGGTAGCTGAATGTTGTTGTTCTTAAGCATTGTGAATGAAACACACACTCACTAAATATGGAATGAGTTTTACAAAAACTCAAATACGTTTTGATAATACAAGTTCCATTTAATTAAGTAAAAAACAACACATCACTCGGGCCCTAACCACATAGATATAAGAAATAGTTTCCTTGGGATCACATGCTCAAAGTAGATACAATTTTACAATTCATACGAATACATTATTAACATGTTTAAATTTTTATAAAACCTCTTAGTTTTGATGGATTTTAATATATCCAACAAAATATTGGAATGATAAACTTAAGGTAATAATTCATATGTACTTCTTATTAACCTAGATTTTTTACATTAAGATACTCCTTTTCATAGGGGGAGTAAATGTATTTTTCAAATAATTTTAGTTTTATAAATTTTTTTTTTCTAAAATCTTTTATCGTAATGATTTTTCCAGAATCATATAACTTTATAAAATTTTTTAGAGTCAGAAGTCTCAAAATTTTTCTCAAACTTAAAAAATATTATAAAATTTATAAGATCAAATTTTGTAATAAAAATTTCAGATTAAAAACTTATCGTAATTAGTTTTCCTAATGAAACTATTTTAATTAATTTTTTAATAAAACTATCTTACTCAGTCTTTATTTTCAAAACAACCATAATTTGGTTAGTTAAAAAAACTAAGAAGAAAAGTTTATTTATATCCATGGAACTATTTAATCCAAAATATATTTCTCTATTATTTTTAGTTTTTACACTATTTTATTTCATTATTTCTTTAATTATTGTTGTTATACATTTAGTTTTTATAAAAACTTTGTTTGCTTTCAAAATTTTAAAAGTTTTCCTAATCAGATGCATCATAAATCTATTAAATGTTTTAAAACCTCAAGAGTTCTAAAATTATCTTTAAACCTTTCTTAGGATCAATATCAACTATTAGATCATATTTCTTTCATCTCAATAATTGGTTTTGATATTGAATATGAATCATCACACCTAATACCTATATAAAGGAGTCCCCCCTGTGCCCCACATCAATTGTTCATACTTTTTGATCTCAACTTACTGCAACCTTAGAGAACATCAGTCCAATAAGCTACATTTTTTTTTCTGATTCACCAGTTTCAGTTTTATTATCAATGGAGACCACAGTGTATCGTAAAAAGTTGTATGTTTTATGATAAAGGCTGATTGATATATATTTCAATGATAATCATGATTCTACCTTGAAAAAGATTATTTATTTTCAATATTGGGAGTGTGTATGTGTTGAGAAACTAGATAAAGACATTGATTTATTCTATCCTGATGTGGTTCATGAGTTTTATACAAATGTTAATATTTTTTCAAGGAGGATGATGAAGATAAAATTTCTTTCACATTATAAAACATGATATATAAGTTTTCCCATAGGAAACATACATATTTGGTTGGAATACCTTTTAAAGGATAAGTGTATTGTCCTTCACATAAGTTTCCAGATAATCTCAGAACATTTGATAAGAGAAAAGATGATGATTATTTATTTTCTTAATAGAAAAAAGTTATGAATGTTTCCTATCTCACCCTAGATAATCATGGAGTTGCTTTATGGATGCAAGTATTTTTAATACTAAGGGAGATAGATATACATTGAATGTATATGTTGTTTTTGTAATGAAATTTTTAGTGAATATGAGAATGATTGATCTTGTCAAGTTTTTCCTTATCATAGTCAAAAAATAAAAGCCTACATAATAAAATACAATATTATTATATTTTCATATTTTATAAGAAAAATGGTTGTTAAATGTATGAAGGTTTTTAAAGTTTTTAATAAATTGTATCTGATGAGAGAGAGTATTTTTTTTATATGTAATGATATGACCAATAGAATAAGATTTGTCTTTGATAGTAAATAAATGATTTTTTTTGAGAAATTTAGTGGTTATTTATTAGAGGAAAATCCATCAAGAATGTTAAAAAAGGATTATAATAAAAATAAGAGGAAGGTTGAGACCTCTACACCAAAGAAGTAAAATTTTAAAAAAAGAATGTTTCTAGTGAAGTTTTTGATGATTGGATGAAAAAGATAGATGAAAAAATGTAGGGGATATAGAGATCAGACTTGAACTTGTAGAGGTTAAGGCCATAAAAATCCATGTTGTCAAAACTATTCAAGAAGAAGAAAAGAAAAATAAACAGAAAATGAAGTTACAATATTCTCTGTTATTTGAACATTTATTAAAAGGAGTAGAAAAGAAATATGAAAAGTTTATTATAAAAATGTTCCATATGAATCAAGTTAATGTGGGATCCATATTATCTTTTCAAGAAAATTCTATAGTTCATAACAAATTTCCTTCTACCACTATTAAAAAAAGGTAAATTTTTGGATAAAGAATTAGTCCTGGCCCTTCCGGAAAATCAATCAGAACTAGGACCAGTAGGTAAAGAAGCTCTCATAAATCAAATAAAAATTCAAGAAGAGATAGAAAAGGAAGTTGATGAACATGTTAAAGGAAAATAAAGACATTGAAAATAAATAGAATAATAAAAATATGAATAGATAGAATCACTATTTGATGTAAATTAAGATAAAGAGGATGAAGAGAATGAATAGGCTGATAAGGAAGAAAATCAATATGAAAAGTCTTCATTAGAGATTCATTGGAATCCTCATTGGACTTTCTATACATGATAGATCCAAAATAAAATTATACAAGTTTATAGGTTGAAGAATCATCATCAGAATAAGAAGCTGAATCCTCATCACAAAATAAGAAGAAGATAAAAATAAAAAAAAATGATTATAAAGTGGAGACTGATAAGGATATTAAAATCAATGAGTTATCTTATGAAAAGGAATTTTATAACAAGAAAGTTTATAAATAAGTTTAAAAAGTGATTTCAAGTAAATATAAGAAGAAATTAAAGGAAATGAAGTCAGTCCAAACAGAATAAAACCACCTCAGGCTGACCAAGATCAATTAGACTCATCAGGAACAATTTATCTTCAAGGTGTTGATTATATTGTTAATTCTTTGAAAAGGTTAAAAGGAATTATTCCCTATTTTCCAAACCGTGAATCTTAGTTCTAGATGATTCAAGATATTATTAATGACAAATCTTAATCAATAAAGGTTTTAATATAGAAATTCATTTGTATTGAAGCTCAGTTGAATTTTTTTCAAGAATATTATCAAACTTACTAAATAGAATGCAATAAAATGATTAAATGGTCTAACAAAATGGATTCCGATATAAAAATCATGATGAAAATTTTGATAAATTTAAGAATCTTTTGGTATAATTAGAAATTTCTTTTAACAATTTACCACCACACATGGATGAAAGAGTGAAGTTTGTGGAAGAATTTAGAGGCGCCACTGATGAAATAATTGAGGAAGTTATTATTTTTAAAAAAAGATCAGGGAAATGGAATTATTAATGAGTTGAATCTGATCATGTGAGGTTGAAGTAGTCATACTAAGAGATCAGAATAAATAGTTGTCAGATAACGTTATTATTTAAGAAGAAATAGTTATGAAGATGGAGAAATACTTTCATGAGTTCAATAATATTAAGTATTTTGTGAAAACCCTGATAAAGAAATATTTATTTATTTTTATTTTTAACTATCTTTGTACTTGTTTTTTAAAAAATTTGTAGGTTTGTTTATTAATAAATTACTTTTTAATCCAAATTTGATTTGTCAATATGTTTTCCAATTCCGATTGGTTGAATTTTCTTTCATAAATTTTTTGTGGATGATTAGTTAATTCATTGTATTGCTTAATATATTTTATTTCTTTCTATAAAATTTCAAGAAACTTTAGAATTTTCCATATTATTTTTTATAATAAAAAGGTGAGAAATCATTATATGGGGGATATATTCATAAATAAGGATATGTTTTTATACAAAGGGAGAGATATTTTATTAAGGGGGATGATATATTTCAAAGGAATGAATGTTTTACTGAATGGGGAGATATTATTCTAAGAGGGAGTATTTCGTATTCAACATCATGCTCTCTATCATATTAATAAGAGTTAAAAACTCTGGGGGAGTAATTTTTAAAGATTAACTACGAATATTAAGTACTTGGAAGGAAAATGGTATGTATGTTTTTCATGATATTTTCATTTAAGTTTTGGGGTATGTACTCTCCAAAAGGGGGAGATTGTTGAGTTATAAAATATACTTCTTAATTTTCCATTACTTTTGTTTTTGAAATCATAAACAATTTATTAAAAACATGTTCATTAACTTTTTATGTCATAATTATTTTATAATGTTTGTTATAAAACATTATATTTTACCATACTTTGAATATGTTTGAAATTATTATAGATATCAACTTTACATTAATTATTATGAATATCATAATGAGTATGTGTCCAATTAAGCGGAATCTCGTTTATCAAAACTAGAAGTCAAGCTTTTTTTTGTCTTTCATACTGATTGAAGACTTAATTATCAGATTGACACTGGTACTGAAAACATCAGAATAATAATCATTAGGATTGTCATATTGATATTATTAAAAAAATCCATTAGAATGACTATGTTTATAATTGAAATATAAAGACTTATTTATAATTTAAGGAATATATTAATCAATATGATGGTGTTTATCAATAATAAATCGAACATTCAATTACACCAGATCATTATGAACAATCAAGGGCCAGGTGTTAGAATCCATTGCAAAAAACATGGAAAATATGACCATTGGAAGGATGCCTATAAATACAGAGTCATTTGGAGACTTCAGAGCTAGATACTTTCTTTATTACATTCACTCTTTTATTTTATTAAGATTACTTAGCATGAATAGATCATTATTAATCTTTTTTAATTCTTCGGAGAGAGTGCTTCTATAGAATCCTTGAAAGGTTACCTCCTTAAGAACTTTTGTAATTACAACTGCATCTAATCATTTTTATGATTGAGGGATTCCAGGGATTGGAAGATTGATAATCCAATCCATAAGATCGAGCGCTTATAGGGATAGTAATACATATCTAATCATCATATCAAGGGACACTAGGGATAGGAAGACAGATCCATTTCAATCTTCTTATTGAGGGATTTCTGGGTATGGAAATTCATACATTGCTGTAAGTATAAAATAGTGGATAATGTTAGTCTTGTTTATAAACTACCTTACCCTTAAGGTTAAAAGAGTTTTATATTTTAAATATTTTCTCAGTAATTATTACATTTTAACAATTTTATTACTTGTTGTTTACAAGTTTTATTTTCCCATGAATAGTTAATATAGAGTGAGTAATCGTATTCATATTTCTATTCTTATTAACTTTATCATATTAACTCTAATTAAAATAATCATTTTGATATTAATAAAATCCACAGTGATTGTTATATTCAATCTGATATATTTATTCTATTTTGTGGTTTTAATTCTGTTATTTTTATAAATAGACTTTGGGCTGAGTCTGATAACCAACTATATGATGCTTTGGGTTTTTTTATTTTAAACTTCTTAAACTAAGTTTTATACTAAAATTGACCACTCTTGTAAGTATTGTCATTTGAGTAGATATTATGATCCTACAATTTTCAAGTTTATTATTCCTTTTATTTTTTTATTACCATGTTATGGTTATTTAATCAATCAATTAAGTTCATGTATGACATTTTGATTATATTCAGTTCACATATCCAAAATGACTTTAGTAGTTTCAAAAAGGAAAAAAGAGAACATTTTTACATATTCTATAGAATAATAATAATGAAATAATTATCATTTTTATACACCAATTATAATTTTTAAATATACTATGAAATGTGTTTACCAAAAAATAAATTACATTAAAATTAGGGAGACAATAATCCATATGTACGCATGAGTAACATTTCCATTTTTTAATGATCATTATATAAAGAACATAAGTCTTATTTTATCATTACAAAATTATAATTATAAAATAAATATTATAATATTTGTTTAAATACAGTTATATATATATAATCATTGTGATTTATTGATGAAACTAGTGAAAATAATGCCTTTTAACATCAGTTTTTATTGATTTTTAAAATTGGTTAATATGAAAAATTGTTGTGGGTGGAATTGTAAATAAGTTTATAACGTTTTTTATGAATAAAAGATGTTTTAAATATTGTTTTTTGGAAGTTTTTCATGTTGGTTATTTAATAACTGATGTGAAAGAGAGAGGAAATTCATCTTTCCCATTGGTGATGAAATAACCAATATGAAATAGGGGGATGATTTTTCTTTTACACTTGTTATTTATATAAATAAAGTGAAAGATCTATTAAGAAACCTTCTTCTACATCAGTTTTATAAAAGAACAGACAAAAAAATGACTATAATGAAGTTTCACATCAGTTACCAAATAACCAATGTGAAAAAATAAGTTTTTTTAAATATAGTTGCATCTATTCAGCCTACCTAGAAAGAACAAGAATAAATAAGAAGAAAAAATAAAAACAACAAAGAACCACTAGAAAATAAAAATACACTTAAAATTTAATCTTTTTAGTTTACACTATATATAAAAAAACCCAAAATTGAATCAAACCAGTGAAATAATTCACCCATTAAATTTATAAGTTCCTAAAATACTTTGAACTATATGTTCTAGGGTCATCAAAAATCTAAAAAATATACAGAAAATTGTTTAAATTTTATGTATATTGAATTATATGAATGAGATATCAAGGAAACTTGTATAAATAAATATAACCATATTGAACTTTGAAAAAATATCTATTATAATTATTTTATACATAAATGAAAAAATAGTATCCACATTATTTTAATCCTTTTTTATTACATTTATTTTTTAAATAATTTATTTTTTCTTGATAACATTTATAAGTAATATATAAAAAATTTTATAATTGTAAATGAAAATTCATTTTCACTTTTAAATATTTTATCTTTGCATTCTTCTTTCATGGGGTATCTCTATAAAAATACCATTCACTATTTAAAAAAATATAAATAAAATAAATTCCCATCATTATAATATAAAAAAGTATCAAAATACTCAAACTTACATGTTGAATACATTAATAAAATTTTCTTTCACTTCACTTTGGATTGAGCATAGACAATAAAGTGTTCTCTCTATTGGACAAAAAACACCCAAAATACAATAAAATATTATATATAAGAAAATTTAATATGAGTGTTTAGTATATTAGGAGATATAAAACACTTTGTGAGATATATGTTTCATACTCTTGAAGATAAGGAAACATTCAACACTGAATAATTGATTTTTCCAGCTACATTCACATCATCCTTAGAACATGGAATTAATGTAGATATATCTATAATATCCTGTATAGTGACCCTATGATGGTCTATCTCTATCTTTTGATGATGATGGTTATCACCAAAATAAAATACCCATATGCAAGAATATGGTGTGGATTATTAACATATAAATCACAATAACTAGGAAGCTATGGAGGAGGGGTGTCAGAGTAGTATGAGGGGAAGTGGGGTCCATAGGAAGATATTTATGAGTAGGATAAGTGGGAGTGGTATCTTCTAGAGGAGGTGGTGGAGGTTGAGGAGGTGGTGGAGTTGGATTTGTAGTCTAAAATTGTTTTTGTATGTTTTCAAACATTACCTATATGGAAGCTATGATCCTGTCCTCCATTTTCAAATGGATATCTGGAAATTTAGCTTCCAAAATTTCTAATTTTTTTTATAAAAGTAATCCATTGAAGAATATTCTAAACAAGGAAATTATTTTTTTACCGAAACACTTTTCAGGTATCCCCGTACACAAACCAATTGTTCAGGCTTTCCCAATGTTTCAACAAAAATATCATACCTACCCTCATCTATAAAGACCCAATGTATTCTCTATACATAAATATAATCCTATAAGGAATGTTGGTAAAATACCATAATAAATCACAATATATAAAGATTTTATTTTACTTATATAAGTAAATAATGTAAACATCTTACAATCATCTTAGCTACAACCCTTGACTATTTCGTAACATATTTTCCTTTTTTTATTATTCATCTCCTCTTCTATTTTTCATGTATTGTGTGTGTGTGTGCGGGGGAGGGGGGGGGGGGGGGGGTTGAGGGCCGACCCCTAATGATCCTAAAGACTCAGTCCTTAGTTTTTGAAAATTTTCAGGAATAATTTTATCTTCTAGTAACATATACCCACCTTTAGAAAAAGTATGAGGGTATAAATTTCTTTCTTGGATCTCTTGATGAGATCTCCTCAATTGATGTAAATTAAAAATTTAAAAATAATTAATACAATAATTAATATAAAAAACATGTAAAAGGTAATGTTGAAATTACCAAAAAATATGCTCCCCGGGTTACTATAGTAGTACTATAGCAATATTGTAGCAGGTACTATAGCATTACTATAGCTGTAACTATTCGGTATTGTAGCATCCGAAAATATTCATCCATCTGGGGCTTTGGGCCACCAGTTTGGTCCTCGAGTACTACAAGGATTTCAGTCCACACAAGGCCTTTGAGCCAGTTGTTTCTCAAGGCCTTCGGGCCACCTTAAGGCCTTAGGGCCACCCCAAGGCCTTCAGTCCACATGAATGAAGAAGTACTAGCCAGAATAAAAGGGATAAGGCTTCAGATGAGGATTCGGGACAGGTGCATTCACTAGAGTAGAGCTAACCAGAATTGGAATAATGAGATGGTATGGTTTTTCTATCGGCACCAGGCCTATGCAGCTTTGCATAGGACAACTAGCCGACCAGCCCTGTGAAGGTGGAGTGCTGATTTCATGACATATGATAGGGAGGAGCAGTTCCAAGTTGTCTTTTCTGGGTGATTCCCTCTAAGACCTACGACTCATGTAATTACCTGTAAGCCTTCGAGCCTTTTAAGGGTTCCACCTCACCATTTGAAAGGTGGATTATCAAAAAATAAAAAAAATGAAGGCCTTTGGTCCATTCTGAAAAATGACATGAATTTTCATCTTTTCTATCCCCAAATATTAATTTCGATGTAAGGGTAGATTTAAAATACCTTCATATCCAAGCGGCCAATGATAGAAATCTCTTCCTAACTACTCCAATATTAGGTATATAATATTTCATCTCATAAGAAGGGTGAGAAAAACAACTATAAACATTTCAATATAAGTTAAATTATAACAAACAATCATACCAAAACTGTCTCCCATAAGTGAGATATAGTCACTTTAACAACACTTAAAAAATTATCTATCAAAATAATAACTTTAATTTTATCCTACACTGATATAAAATTCTTGAATTTTTTTTCATGTGGACCTCTTGGAATATCATTTTCATCAATGTCTACAGATATCCTCTAGCTTAACTATGAGCAACATATAATTTTCGTAAATGTGTGAGGCCACATTTACCCACCCTAGAGCTCTTTTTCCACATGGAAGTATTTGTCTTTAATAAAGAAGGATGCAGAGACTCATCAATATAATCATGCATGAATTCCTCCCTATATGTATGGGAATGATCATCTCCAAAAGTATGTGTTGTATCAGCTAATGTATATGTCATTACCCTAAAAATCAAAGAAACTGACAATTAGTAAACAAAAATAGAAATACAACTTCTACATTCAAATGAAAATTAAAAATGAAAATGAAAAACCAAAAATTATTAATCAAAATGTAAACTAAACTAAAATTAACACATCCATTACTAATATTTGTTATAGTTAACTAAAATGAAAAGAAAATTAATGTGAAATGAAATGATGTAAATGAATGAAAGAAAATAAAAAAATGTTGTGATAATATAAAAAATGGTCTAACCTAATAAATCATTTTTACACAAAGAATGAATATTTTTTGAATATACTGTTATAAAATAGTTTTTTATATTAAATTTAAAATAATATATATTTCAAAAAATAAATCAATAGATAAGTTACATAATGGTAAACATGGAAAATTAAACAAAACAAAATTAATATAATTTTTTTTTAACTTGTTAGTTATAATACATGTTTTAATAAAGAAAATAATATTAAAATATCTAAAATTTTATGAAATTTTAAAAATTAAACCGAAATAAAATGTATGTTACCTGTAAAATTAGAAATGTAATAAATTATTTTTTTCCCAAATTCCTTTATTGTGATCATTCTGTATCTCACAAACAATGTCTTTGATGTGCTGATCTATATTATCTATTAATATTTCTATAGAAGTTGGGATCTCATATAAATCAACATGTTAATCAAGTTTATCATCACCAAAATATTTTTTTCCTTATAAAATAATAAACTACTTTATATCGATTGATCAATAACATAGAATATTTTTTCACGTGTCATTATGATAAAATGACCATATGTGCATTCCAATTTATTCATATTAACTATTGTCATTCCAAATTCATTGTGTCTAACATTGGTTTTATCGATAAAACATTTTCATTTTAACACTAAAACATGAAATTTAATGTAATAAACCTCCATTTTTTTAATGAGTCCATAATATGCACTTGATGTAGAGATTTAATTTTTTTCAATGGCCCTCTAAAAATTCCTTACTTCTGCGAACACCAATACCCCACTATTATGAAATGTGCTTCTGTTTTCATGATGTTTTATATGAAATGTATATCCATTAATATCATAACCTCACTATGTTAAAACATTTAAACTAGGACCACCCACAAACCATATCAATGTTTCATATGCATCTTATCTACCAAGAACAATATCTTTAAACAGCGAAATTTTTTTTATGCTCTTTAAAAATCCACATATATTTTGTTTGGAAAAAAATTTTCCAAAAAATTAATATGAAACATTATATATGGTTGAGAATCATCTATGTCATTCGATATGTATAAATATACCTTATTTATCTCATCACATTTCAATGATTTTACTTTCAATCCACAGATCACCTTTCCCCCATAATTGACTCATTCATGGAGAGATGTAGGAAAACCGATGTGCTCCACTATATAAAAATAACTTGTTCAAAACTTTAAAACCTATTAAAAAATATTCTTATCAACAATGGAGTATTCTGGTATATATATATTCTTATATTACCCCTTTAATATCTTCATATACCATTCAAATGGATACATACAATGTATATATACAGGTCCAAAAAGCCTTATTTATTACAAAAAATGAATAATTAAATGCACTGTTATATTAAGAAAGGATGGAGGAAAATATATTTCCAATTGAAAATTATATAAAAATATTTGTTCTCTAGGGTTTTCAAAGCATTCATAAAAATAACGTTATTAAAAATTTAATTGAAAAAATAACACACTTTCATGGTAGTCATTCTGACACAGATGGGAAATATTCCAGACAATGAAACCGGTAGAAGTTATTGTATAATTATGTGACAATCAAGAGATTTCATGCCTATAAACTTCAAATCCTTTAAAGACACAAAATTATTTACATTTTAAGAATAAACCTGCGACACTTTGATATCATAAAGACACTAATAAAAGAAAATTTTCTCCCTCTTGGATAATGTATAACAAGCTGGGGAAGGAATGTTCTCTTTCCATCAGAAGTGGGATCTAACTCCAAATGTATTCCCATTGAGAGTAAGTCTAATCTGGAATTCATTCTATATTTATTCTTTCCTTTAATATCTAACAATATTCGAATCAATATATTACATATATTCTTTTCCATGTGCATGACATCAATGTTGTGTTTGACATAATGATATCTCCAATATGGAAGCGGTAATGTCCCCGATTTCCATGTATTATTTTTAAATATTATATGGATTAATTTTGATACCAGGAACTCAAACAACATACAATTTCGAGGCTCGATGTGCCCGAAATAAATGTTTCAATAATATTAAAATATTAAATAGTATGTGTGCACATTTTTCTTAAAAAAGTATAATAACTTCTAAATGGATGTCTGTATTAGAAATATAAGGGAACTATTGTGTTCAAAGAAGAAACTTTACCATGGGTGCGGTCTAACATCGGCTGATGCGGGTTGACTATTAAAAGTTGTTTTAGACGTTTATAATGAATAAGATAAATTGAATATTTATTTTATTTTAACTTTTCATCAACACAGTGATGCATAAACACTTATTCTTCTATGTTATCCCTTTAGTAGGGGTTTAGGGTTAGGCTCATAACCCAAGAAATTCCATAGAGGCTCTAGATAGAAACCCTAGAGATTTCACTTAGTGGGAACGATGGAATCACACATTGAAGATCAATGAGCATCCTTCTTGATGGATCTCTCCATTTTCAGCTATTCTTCAATAGAGAATGATCCAATTCCCAAGTAGGATGCATTATTTTATATTTATTTCCCCAGTCTTAAATTTAATGATAAACACATACCAACCAACAAACATGTTGATCAGTAGTTCAATCATTCCTTGCGGGATGGGTGATACCTTGTTGGATTATCTAGGTTTGATTAATTTAGAATTTATTTGATTTTATGATCATTATTATAGGAATGGATTGAGTCATAAATGAAAAATGGTTGAGCATCATTCCATGGATTTCTCCCTTGTGTTTCCAATCACCTGTTTCTAGGAATTTCTAATTCTTCGATGAGTTTTTGAATGATTAATCATTGCTCCTTAGTTTCTTGGAGAAACGATTTGAAATTGAAGATCTGACCTCAGGACAAACTAAAAGAGGTGCAGTGGCTATGATGATAGATGAATCAGATCGATTTAGGAGATATTGTTCATTGAGAGATTTTATTCAGATGAATTTAAAGTTGTTTCCGAGATGTTTGATCGCCTGACACACCTTGATTCAGTGTTAGGGTGATATGATGACCCTCGATCTTGAATTTCTAGGTGAATGGACCACTGAAGAGGATCCTTGAAGATCAAACGAAACATAGAGAAAGAACATGAGATTTTGAAAAATCCAGATGAACACGGTGTGTAACCCGGGGTTACACAACTTATGGCCCCACTGAGTGGCAGTTAGGGTTTAAGTAGATAGTTAAATTTCACATGACATGTGACCATTTCACACAATGTGTATTCCCTTCCATGATACTTGGCGTGTATCTCAGGAGATACATGGACATAGGGTGGAGTACACGGATTGCCTATACAATATGTACCCCACCACACGACCTGGCATGGAATAAGTACACATACTACCTCGTGTATTGGTACACAGGCATAGACACACGGGTTGACACCATGTACTGACACATGGCCGGAGTACATGAGTGGACCCCAGATCGAAGGGTACAATGTGTGACTCCTTATACATGTTGTCTACCCATCTTCTACATGATATAGTATAGAATGACATGGACCATTTTATATGGGATGTACCTGAGGTCAAGGAACATGATGTGTGACCATAGTACACACTGTTTATCCCTTTAAACATGACTTTATTCTCTCTTCCTCTATATCTTGGACAAGTTCATTAGGGTTTGTTCCCTTATCGCTTCCCTGAAGGTAGGTACCAATCACTTCATACTCATAAGACTATGATCCCTTAACATGACTTCTTGGATAGAGTTTTTGAAATCCCTCATGGCTTAGAGAGGGATCTTCTATTCATTCCTCATACCCTAGGTAGATTCTTTGGTATTGACGTGACCAACTTCACCGGGCATTGATCCTTTACATAGAAAGTTAATCCAGATGGAGTTGTTGGTATCACCCTATGGACCTGGATGCGATACTCATCTATGTATAGTATCTTTCTCTTTATATTTATTAGTTTATCTCTCTCATGAATGTTTCTAAAGAATAGTACTTCTTGGACAAATGTAATCAGTGCTATCAGACTCAGGAGTGTGTTCTCTTGGATGAGTGCGTTATGGAATATTCAAGATGAATCCCTAGTGTTGGTATGTGGTAGTTGGGACTTACCTATAGACTACGTGTATTGGATTGAGTATATCTAGTTATTATTTTATGTGCTATAGACATATACATATGTAGAGATGACTGTATCATTCTTTTGTGTATTTCTTTGTGGTTTTGGGGTGTCCTAATGAGTATTTTTATACTCACACCTACACGGGATTTTACCACACGTGTCATGTCTTGTGAAGATGAGTGACCTTTTTATAGAGTTCTAGGAAGACCAGGACCAGACGATGCCTTGCGAGATTAGGAAGATTGTGGTGTATTCTTATGGTTTTAGACAACAGTCCCAATATATCTTCTTACCAGTTGTATTGGTGGTTGTAGAATTCTTTTTGGTGGGATTTTATTCTAGCCTAATTTACTTTACTTTACTTTACTTTCATGTCATACTCCAGTTAGGATATAGTATTATGCATGCATTTGGTTCATAATAGTTTTTATATTTCATCATTTTGTGAGCTTGGAGATGTTTGAGTGTGTACAAGTACATAATAAATGCCTCCCTTGTCAGGGATATTCCTACTCAGTACTAGTCACTAGCTCTAGTCCTATTAGAGGTGGGCATGGGGACTCGCAACACATGCCCCACTAGGAAGGGTCATGATAGATTGGTATCAGAGGTGGTAAATTATACTTTAGGACAAGGAGTATAAGATATTGGTTTGTGGAAAATGTTTTAAGTGTTTCAAGTTAGGATTTCAGGATAGGGACATTAGTGTTGGTGTGGCAGGTAACATATCCATACACCATGACTCTGATAACATGATTTTTAACTTAGTACATGAGAACATTGGTTACAAAGAAAATAATGGTATATGCATCATATAGGATTGGGTTGGGGTCCCATGTTTTTCTTGATTAAGCTCTCCAGATATACTCATTAACCATGATACATCTTATTTTTTCTTACAATATGCCCCTGAGATGCACATCAGCTTGGATTCAGAAACTATATCATGAGGAAGACCCCCTCAATGATGAAGATTTGATACATGGATCATTTCCTCAGATTTCACTTTTAGGTATCGCACCAGGTATATTGCCAACTATGGAGAAACATGTGGTACCCGCAGTATCAAAAGACGAGGAGTGTAGGATGATCATGATTCAACAGTCTTAGATATAGATACCCTTTAGGTTCCAATTTGATCCCAATCCTCAGGTGGATAAGGAATGTTTTGTGGTAGGGACTTGAGTTTTCCTTCTATTCAGGACACCAGTGGATCAGATGGTGGAACTGGTAGCGAGCCTTCTACAGGGTTCAATAGGGAGATGGTGGAGTTTGGCTATCTAGAATCATGAAGAGTTGACTATTTCATAGACAAAGTTTGAGTACCTATTCAGAGAGGATTTATCAATTATTACATTGAGAGATATGCCTATACAAGACCTTCTTAAGCTCCTGTACGGTAGCATGATAGTGGATCATTTTTCATTAAGGTTCACCAAACTTTTGAGGTACTCAATGGATATGCACTACTGGAAACTCGGGCTATAGCCACAGTTTTAAACCGTGGCTATAGGTCCTAAAACCATGGCTATAGGTAATAGCCACAGTTTGAGAAAATGTGTCCATAGGCCTAGACTTATAACCATAGTTTGGAACCGTGGCTATAGGTCTATAGCCACGATTCAAACTGTGGCTATCGGTATACAACGACAGTTCAAACCATGGTAATATCACTATAACCACGTTTTAAAACCGTGGATATACTAGAGGATGGACACAGTTTATTGCCAAAGTTAAAAACCGTGGCATTAGACCTATAGCCACTGCTAAAAACTGTTGAAATAGACCTATATCCATAGTTAGAAACTATGGATATATGGTCTGAAAAACCATAAAAAATCCCCCACCCCCCTACACAGCCCCCCTGGACAGCCCTCCCCCTGCAGTAGCCCCCCCCGGACAACCCCCCTCCCCACTGAAAAGCCCCCCTGGACAGCCCCCCTCCCTCTGGAAAGACTGCCTGGATGCCCCCTACAGACCCCTCCCTCCTTGACCCCCTCCCCCTCCCCTGGACAACCCCCCCCCCCTAGCAAAGCCCCCATCCTAGACAACCCCCCTACAGACCCCTCCCTCCCTCCCGGACACCCCTTAACTCCTAGAAACTAGACACCACCACCCTATATAAACCCTCCTTCCCCTCCCCTAGACAGCCCCCCCCCCCTACAAAGCCCCCTTGCAGCCCCCTCCCTCCTAGACACTAGACACCACACCCTATATAAACTCCCAAACCCTCCCCTAGACAACCCCCTTCCCCCTGAAAAGCCCCCCTACAGACCCCTCCCTCCAAGACACCCCCTGCACCCCCTCCCTCCTAGACATTAGACACCCCACCCTACATAAACCCCCTATCCCCTGGATAGCCCCTTCCCCCCTTGCAAAGCCCCCCTCTAGGACAACCCACCCCTCCCTCCTGGACACCCCCCCTGCAGACCCCTCCCTCTTGGGCATGGGACAACCCACCCAACATAAACCCCACCTCCCCTGGATAGCCCCTCCCCCTGTAAAACCACCTTGTACAACCCCACATACAAAGCCCCCCTCCTTGACACCCCCTCCTGCAGACCCCTCCCACCTAAACACTAGACACCCACCACCGTCAATAAACCCCCTCCCCTAGACATCCCCCTCCCCCTACAAAAGCCCCATTGCTGACCCCTCCCTTCTGGACACCCCTACATCCCCCCTCATAGAAACTAGACACCCCACCCAATATAAACCCCCTCCCCCTCCCCTAGACAGCCCCCTTCCCCCCTGCAAAGACCCCCTCCTGGACAAACCCCCTCCCTCCTGGACACCCTCTGTAGACCCCTCCCTCCTAGACACTGGACACCCCCACCCTACATAAACCCCCTCCCCTGGACAACCCCCTCCCACTGGATAGCCCCCCTCCCCCTGCAGACCCCTCCCTCCTGGACACCCCCTCCCCCTTCCTCCTAGATACTAGACATCCCCACCATACAAAACCCCCCTTCCCCAGAACACCCCACCCTCCCTCCCAGACACCCCCTTCCCCCATGCACCCCCTTCCATCCCCCCTCACCTGACCCCTCCCTCCTATAAACCACCTGTAATAGCCTATTCATTCCAGAAAAAGCTGGTTGCTTGCATATTCAAATCCTCTCCTGCAAAAAAAAACAAAGTTCCTGCAGAAATGAGAGGAAGTCTCAGGGTGGAACACCTAACTCATCCCCCTCCCCCAGCACACCCCCTGCCCCTTTCCCCCACCTACACACCCCCTCCCCCTACCCTAGCACACCCCTTTCCCCTCCCCCTGCACACCACTCCCCCTGCCCCCCACCAACTGCACACCCCTACCCCCTTCCCCCCCACCTACACCCCCCCTTCCCCCTTCCCCCCACCTACACCCTCCTCCCCTACCCCCATCACCCCATCACCCCTACCCCCTATCCCCTAGACCCTACCCCCTTACCACCCCATGCACCCCTAAAGGAATTCAACATGAAGAAAAAATTATTGAGACAACTGCTCTTATTACTGGAAAAAGGATAATTATGACTATACCTAGTGTTTAAACTACAGAAGGAGAAGATATACCAGAGGTGAAACATCAGTAAATGGATCAAATTATCCTTGGATCACTTGCTGATGGAGATAGAAAAAATTATGTGTTTATGGAAACTATTGAACATTCTCATACACCACCTATACCATCACCACGTCCTATTGTGCATGGGGAATCACCCTATATTAGTAAGATCTCATAAAGTTATAAAATGTATTCTTCAGCCTATGATATTATAAATGAGTTTGATAATATTTGAGGAGATTATAATGAGCTAAAACAAAAGTTAAAATATAATAATGATGAGATTAGAAAACTTAAGAAGTCCTATATTCCCAATGTTGATTTTGACAAGTTGTTTGGGTTAATAAATACCCAAAAAAAGTTGATTAGGAGTCTCCAATTATTCCCTCCTATTCAAAAAGTGGGTTATGAAGTAACTTTCAAAGATATTAAGGATGTGAATGGTCTAGTTAGATATTTGAAGGATGTATATACTACCAAGTCTGAGTTCAATGATCTTGTTGTTATGGTTGTATCTCAAAGTTACATGTTCTAAAATCATTCAATGGTGTAATTAGACATGTCTCAAGATGTTATTGAGGAGGTTAAGTCTTTCAGGACTGAAATTAAGGGAATCCTACACACTTTATAAAGTGTTTTTTTAAGATAGTTTGAGTTCATCAAAAGGTTTCAACCCTATATCACTTCCACCTTAGAACCTTCAATTGTTCCAGTTTTTAGAGTGGAGTTGATCAATTTTCCCAAAATTGAATTATGTATCCATAAAGATTCAGTCCCTATAGTGTGATATGTTCACAACATTCCTTATGCATGATTTTAAGAGGAATATTATGGGTGAGTTCCATGAAACCAGAGAAAATTTCAGGAATATTGGTATTAAAACTAATAGATCTGTAAAATTATGTAGCGGTTGTTTATGATGAATTTGATGGGAAGTTTAATGAGATCATGAATGTATCTAAGGATGATCAATGTATGGTTTCTAGATCTCTTGTTCTAGTATCTAGAAACTACTAGCATTTTTTAACCTCTTTAAAAAAGGTCTATAAATAAGATCAAGGGATATATTCATATTCTTCCTTGAAAAACCTAGTGGTTATTAGAAAACCATTTTTTTAAATAATAAAGAAATTATGGAAACAAGTTTTTTAAACAATTAGGCAATTATAGAATTCAAATTACAGGTTTAGGCAGAGGGAACCTACCTCAACCTCAAGGCGCGTTGCTTTTGACGACGACAACTCGAATCTTCCCTTTTTCTGCTTGCACACATATGCAACTTCACATATATATAAGGACACCTAGCCCCTATGTACATATTTTCATGACCAAATATGCACAAGGGGGTCCTTAGATATATATTTATACTTTTATATACCCCTTTATAATTATAAATTTATGCATTTTTTATATCTATATATAAGCACACCTAACACCAATATATATATTCATACTGCCATGAGTGAATATATATAAAGGGGGAACTTATATATGTATATTCCTACCTATGCATACACATGAATGCCTTCGTCAACGGCGAGTCGAATCCACCTCATCAAAATCCAAAATGCACTCCAAAAATATAAGGAACCCAAAAATCACAAATTCCCTAATTAAAATTAGGCCAAAGAATAAAAACGGAATAAACCTTACCCAAATACTATGTTGAACTCACTGTTATCGATGGTGGTGGATAGAACTAGCCTCATCATAAGAAACCACCTATAAGAAAATAGTGGGAAAAAATGAGATATAATGACTTCTTATATATATGTGATCAGTGTGTTAACTGTACATGATAAATGATACATGAATCCATAACCAACAATGAAAAAATAATATTGAGATTGATATGTACATCCTAATACTAAATAACATGATCATTAATAAACCTTTACTTTTCAACCATCACCTTCACTTTCCTATTCAAAAATCAAAAATCACCAAAATATGGGAATAAAGTAAACTTTCATTAGTACTTAAATGTGAGAAATAGGGATTAGACATTGTTATTAACCTAGAAAATCTATTCCTTGAATGTATAAAATACCTAAAACTCTTTATGACTATATCCTTCTTGATTTTCTAGATTGAAACCACATTTTTAGCATTCTCTTCTTCTGGAATTCACCTTTATTCTTAGTTTATACAGGTTTATCAATTTTATAAAGTAGATAATTTTCCTTCTTTTATTCTTACTCAATCCCCTATCCCCCCTGCACCACCCCCACCTCCCCCTGTACTAGCCTCCCCCCAAACCAGTCCCCTCCCCCCTGCACCACCCCACCCTTCCCCCAGCCTGCACCATCCCCCTAGCCTGCACTAGCCCCCAAACCCCTGCACCAGCCCCCTAACCCCCATGCATCACCGACACCCCTTCCCCTACACCACCCCCACCCCTCCCCCTGTACTAGATTCTACCCAAACCAATCCCGTTCCCAACAAACAAGTCCCCCAACCCAGTCCCCTCCCCCCAAACCCAGTCCCCTACCCCCACCTCCCTAACCCCCTCCCCCTACACCACCCCCAGCCCCTTGCCTGCACTAGCTCCCCAACCCCCCTAGCCTGCACCAGCCCCCACACCCCCACACCCCTGCACCAACCCCCTAACCCCCATGCACCACCCACCCCTTCCCCTGTACTAGCATCCCCCTCAAACCAGTCCCCTCCCCCCAAAACCAGTCCCATCCCCCCCTAACCCCCCTCCCCTCTTCACCATCCCCCCAACCCCCTATCATGCACCATCCCCCAACCACCCCCCCAATTCCCTCTACTTATATTATACTATAAATATAAATGTGAGATAACCTGGTCTTCTTCCTAGTGGTATATGTTGTAATGTATTTGGGGATTACCTACTCAGTTTCATGTCTGTGTAGTATCTTTTATTTTATTCTATCCACTACTCTAATACTACATCTAGTTTGGGTTGTATTGTATTTCATTAAATGAATCATATAGAACTGGTTGTCTTTTTTCGTATTCATTAGGTTATTCTCATATCTATGAAAATCATCCCCCAATGATCAATTATTCCCCTAGAACATATTTATATACTTTTATGTTTTGGGGATTCCACCTAAGGTTAATAACACCTCTTCCCATTACCAATACAATAGGTAGGAGGAAGGATGTTACACTGGTGGGAAGAAACTTTATTACACATATGGAAGATAACCTCATAATATTTGAGGCATCAATCCCACTATCATCCTTGTTCGAATTATATTTGATTGACTTCCATCTTCTACTTATGTTGGTCCAATTTATATTGATCGAGAAATAGTATGAGTGGGCACCTAAGTACACTGTTATTGAGAGTGAGGATCTATCTCTAGGAACCTCAGGATATAGTATCACCAAGAAAGAGAATAAAAAGGGGGTATCTATTTACCAGGCCTAACCATATTCACCCTCCCTCACTTTGGAGGTGTGGTTTCACTACTTGGATGCCTCTATCCGGTTCTATATCGATCAACTTCATATTCTATTATAGGGTTGTGGGTTATTGTTCACCGAGACACTAGTCCGCCCATTTTATCTAGCTAAGACCTCCCTGGCCTTGTAGCCTTCCTCTTCCATTGACTTGTCAACCCCTATCCCTATTCTGACTGAAATCAATGTCCCGAAAAGATGACACCATATTCAAATTCTTGTTGATATGAGCAGCCTGACTGCCCAACATGAGTATTTCCTAGATTACCAAATCTAGGTGAAGGGACATGCCACCATGAAAGGTGAATAGAACTGCTTTTTTTTAAACATAACACCCAAACCAAAACTTATTTTTAGATTATAATGGTACCTAATGAGCATCCCTCAACATAAAATCTGACAAAGACCACAACTACAATGTAGAGTTCCCTAGTAGTATACGAGAAGGCTACAAACAGTACCCCAGAATTATTCACCATCTCCAAAACTAAAATATTAGGAGATAATATATATATATATATGTATATATATATAAGGTTTATAGTATTGACTAATTATTAACAATATCCAAAACTCTCTTACATCAAGTCTAACGTGATGGACGAATTGTTATATATATCAGTATCCTCTAGAAGTGCATCCATCCCTGCCATATCAAGTGGTATGTTCAAGAAGACCTCTATAGCTAGAAACCAACATGATTGAACTAACACCTCATCCACCACCACTTATTTATGGTACATGACTGATAGTGAAGGATCATTTAAATAAAACAAAAAGTTTCCCCAATCTTCATAAGTGGATACATACTCTTCCAAGTGAGATTTGTAGGGACCTGCTCATTTTTGAAAATTTTGAATGTGTTTCCAGAATAATCCAATGTATGAAAGGAGTGAAGTTCCACATATAATAGAGGATTATAGGGTAGAATACCTTCACAATAATGTTTGCTTCCATTCTTATTCCCTTCAAGGGAATTCTCACCGGAAGGCACTAAAGCTAAAATGGTTCTTCCCAAAGTGGGATAACCCCCCTCATCTGGGACAATAGACCTGATAATTCATTATTATTGGTCTCCCAATTGCCACGAATCAATTCTACCATAGCTGTATCATGGAGATAATATTTATGTGATGGAAGTAGTGTCTATTCATTTGTATCCTCATCCTATATGAACAAAAACATAAAGGACATCAATACAGTTTCAATGGAATCATGTCCCTTTAAACATAACAGTGAGATTAGTCTTCCAACTACCTAAATGGGATAGAAAAAATCGATCATGAACATTTGAAGTGAGCTAATAACCACCACTCATTGAACCAAATATGAATATAGAAACCAAACATTAAATAAATATGATGCAGGTATGCATATAATGTGTCATTTGTTATAAAAAAATATAAAGGTACAGGATTCAGAAGTGCATACCTGAGGATCCATTATCCAACCATGATACAAAACAATGTCTAGAAGATCAAAGATTGCACACTCAAGAGTAAAATTGAAATCATAAATTCTGAAATCATGGTGTATTACATGTAAATTTTATTAAAAATGAAAAAAATGTTTACTAATTTCTTGAAAAAATGGTATAAAATAATCATTACCTCCTGAATTTTATATTCAGGTCAATCCTGGTAGAAAGTCATGGGAGAAAATAAATTGCATCAGCTATGTTTTATTGTTCATTCTCTGCATAGCATGCATCACTATCCTGCATACCAGTACAAGTCATCAAACTCACAATATGATTAGTGAAACTAATTTAGTGGTCGCCTCAAGAAAAAAATAGAAAATCGAACTAAATACTGTGAGAGGTGTGCTAGAGGAGATAGAGGGCCCGCCTCAAAGCAGCGTCATCGAGGAGGTACGATGGTCACATCGGAGGAGGATACAATTCAATATAAAAATAGTAAAACTTAACTACTACATAAACAAACATATCTCATAATATCATAATTCAATATAAGTAGAAACAATTAGAAACACCGCAATACAATTTAGTATTACAATAATCAAACCTCATTGCATAATAAAATTTCACATATTAACAATAAAAAATAAAATTCAAATCAATAGTGAGTCTCAATTTCAGTATCATTAGACTCATGATAACCCTCATCCACTCCTCCTACAAAAACACCATTAGTACCTCTCACACCACCGGCATCATCATCAACATCAGCATCGGTACCAGCACCGACATTGGGACCGAATCTGGCTACAACTCCGACTCCAACTCCAGCTCTAACTCCAGAAGAAGAATCTAAATTAGAAGAACTAATTGACATCAAACATTCACCAACCAATATAGATTCTTCTGCTGAAAGTGTAGAAGAAATATCAGACATAACTTTCATCATATTTTCAATTATCTCCTTTTCTTCTTTTTGAGTTACTTCTTTGATTGAGGAATTCATCTGTTCCACTGTAACCAAACCAAAACTGGTACTCGAAGCAACATTGTTAGTATACCAGTATTGAGATTGTACAATATTCTTCCCAGGTCAACAAAGCACTCTATCCTGATGCTCATCTCTTAATACCTGATGTAGATGATCCTTCAGGCCCAAATTGTCAGGTTCTTTTTCTGCCAATGTCTCCAAAGCATTCTGTTGATTGATGTATAACATAAATTAAAATGACAAAATAATATAAGGAATTAAATTCAGTAAAAATAAAATAAATTGATACATACTTACAATCGCCTTCTTGGTGTCAGTATTTGGCATTATACCATATTTCTTTATTTTTTTGCTTATACAAAACAAAGTAGAGCGAGGAACGCGACCCTCGATATTCAATTCATTTTTTTTGAAAAAATGAAATGAATCAAAATTGGAAGTCAAAAAAATTACACTAAACGAAGCTAAATATTTTAAATATTAAATTACCTATGTTTGATCAAGATATGGGAGGGAAGTGTGTCCATGAGTATAAACATGTTTCATTCCACTCTTATTTATTTTATTTCTGTCTGATTTCTCTTATAAACAAATAAATATATAATTTCATTAAAATAAATAAAACTAGTTTTCAAATAAATAATTGAATATATATATAAATTTAACAAATTCCTTAAACTCTTGCATCTTCCAATAGCCGATCATCTCTTTGTATTGTGATATTGGGAAATCATAAATCACTAGTACTTCTTCAAGCTCCGTGCCAACTCCCTTTTTCCAACCAAGATATAAGTCATACTTATATGGTCACCACATTTCACCTAAATCCATTAACCTTGCAGCCTTGGTATTTTTTCCATCAGGAAAATTATATAGGAGATACAATGGAAAAAATATTTGTTAAGAAAATTTTATAAATTAATATATATAAAAGGTGATTAACATTAATTACCCAAATATCTGCCCATGCATTGTACTTTATTTGTTCTCCAACTTCCCTCTAACTTATTGGTTGAACCAGAATGATATTTCTATGTCTAGAAAGTGTTCCCATAAATATTTTACATTCTATACCATTTTTTTAATTATAGTTCGGTCCTCATTGTATTCATCCATGATTTGCGTGTGTCGATTCCAAACCTCTCGCAATTTTGTGCGGCCTCGTCGTCTAGTGGAGACTGGAGCTAATCAGGAAAAAGTAAAAAAGGATAATAATATATATGAATTTATCATTAATCACTAAGAATAATGTTTTAACACATACTAGTAGATGGGGGATCTGCTAACCCCTGATGTGCAACGTCTAGAGGGGGAGTGGTCTTTGTGGTAGGTGGGATATCTACAGTAAAAGTACTCTGTACATTATATGGATAACCCTGTACAGATGAGAGTGGATATGGATATGGATATGGTGGTGGGATATATCGGGGAACAATTCCCTGTATAGTGGATAGTGGGAATGGAAAATAAGATGGGATGAGATTTTAAGAACTACCATCCGATGTGGGTGCAGACAGAAAGGGATATGGAAAATGTGGGTATGGATAATATGGAGGTGACATAATGGGAGGATAACCTTCTGGTGACTCAAGCAGTATAGTAATAGGCTGAACTGTAGAATTAATACCCCCCACCATACTATCATCCTCGATAGTATAATCCAACCGTCTCCTCAATAAAGTAGCCTAAAATAATATATATGATAAAATAAAATGAATGATAACACGATAAATAATATTAAAGACCATAATATTCAAACATAAATTGTACTTACAGTGTTGGCCAGATGAGACATATGTTGTTCATTTCTTCATATTCTTCTATTTCTTCTAATATCATCATATTCAAACATTTTGATATAGAAATTTAAAATAATATTCTCAAATAAATAGAAATAATGAAAAATGTTAAATAATAAAATTTTATCATAAAACTATGAGATAAATTTTCAATGTGATATTTATATTGATAAAATATCAAGACTTTTATATGTTCAAGAATTAATATAGAAGTGCTTAAACATAAATTGGTCAGAATATAAATAGTTTTATATTTGACAATGTTATAAAATATACTTGTTAATTTGATATCATGTATGGAAGTTTAAAAAAACACATACAATATTACAATAATGTCAGGTAAATACTTACAAATATGTCAATGTTATGTGTGATCTGGGACAATTTCTAGTTCAAAATATGTTCTAGTAATTGATTCATCTGTGTCATCAAATGCAACATTCGAATAAATAACGATAGGTTCATACACAACATCATTTTCAGCCATGTCTTCATCAAAAATATGTCTAGGAATGACATCAAAAATAACACCAAATTATTGTTGTAACGGGTTAGTTACATAAAACACATGTCTAGCCTATGACGCAAGAATATAATGTTCATCGGTGTGAAGTTGGTGATTCATATCAATCACTCTAAATCCAAAGTTATCAATATGACTTCCTTGTTGTGTCATTTAATTAAACCACTTACATTTCATCATTGCAACACGACCATGTGCATAGTAATCTAATAAAATGATTCTTTAAACAACACCATAATATGATATATTTTCTGACCGAGGTTGTCTATCTAATTCACTTTCATAACAATCTATTGTGGTGCTTATCATGACACCGTCATGCTGTTTTGCCAGTTTTTTTGCACAACTATTTATAACAAATTTAAATCTGTTGACAACCATTGCTTTACAATCACATACCACATCGTTTGGACTAAAGGATACCACTCTTACTTCATCTGATACTTCATTCATTGGTAGAGTTAAAACCTAAAAGATACCAAAATTAAATATTAAACAAAGACACGTGATTATGTTATGAGAAGAAAAAAAATATATTACCTTTAACTTTAACCAAGAAGAAAATTCTTTTCAATGCAACAGTTCCTTCCTCTTAATAGATAAAGAGAAATGTCTCTTTTTTATAATTTCTAAATTTTCTCTACAAATATGAAAGAATATAAATTTCAGAAGATATGAAGAAATAAAATAATGAAAAAATGAATATTTATTAGTTTACTTGATATAATCATCAAGCACACCACAGTTGAATAATACTGCACGATGATCCATTTCCCAGTCTTCCCTACTTAAATTACACAATGAGTACGATTAAGATATCCCCCATATTTGGGGCAGTGAAGGAAATATAGGCTCAATGGGATCATATTACTCATCTTCAGTTCTCATAAGTCTATTAGACCTTGTGGTGATGTTATCCAAGTATGATGAACATAAATCTAGGAATTCTTGTCCTAAATAACATTTCACAATAGAGCCTTCAGGGTGATATTTATTTCTCACATAATATTTCAATGTAAACACCATTCTTTCTGTAGGATACATCCACCGACTTGAAATAGGACCCCCAAAAAGAACTTCTGTGGGAATATGCACAATCAGATGTAACATACATGTGAAAAATGACTGTGGGAAAATTTTCTCCAAGTCACAAAGACTAATAGGTGCATCTCTCTGCAATTTCTAAACAACACTTCTGCTCAGTATTTTTGCTCAATGGTCTCAATAAAAATGACATAAATTAATCACAAAAACTCTAACATTATATAAAAGTTAATTTTGAATAGCAATAGGAATCAACTCATGTAACAAGACATGGTAATCATGGGTTTTAAGAGATTTTTGTTTCACATCTTATGTATTCACCCTTTTCAAAATATTACTTGAATAACCATCTGGAACCTTCAAACTTTCAAAGACCTGAAGAAATTGTTTCTTCTCCACATTTTTTATCGAATAATAGGAAATAGGGACTTTCCACTTATTTTGACCAATTAACTCAGGATGAAGTTTTTATATTATACCCCAATCCATCAAATTGCGATGAGACCGCAAATCATCTTTTATTTTTCCTTTGAAATTTAAAATCGTAGTAAGTAACATCTCATAAATGTTTTTATTGAAATGCATTACATCCAAACAATGATGCAACAAATTTGATTACTAATACAACAACTCAAAGAATACACTTTTCTTTCTCCAATTGTTATTGGAATTCGAATTAACATGTTCTCACTTTATGATATTTGATTGAATTTTTCCAAGAACATAATTCAAATCATAAAGTTCTTTAACAATATCATTCCCTGACATTTGTTGAGGTGTCTCATCTGTCTCAACGACATTATCAAACTGTCTTCGATTTTTTCTGTATGGATAATCCATCGGTATAAATCACCGATGCCCTATGAAGCAGAAACTTTGTCAAAACTTTAATCTTCAAAAACTTTTATTTTTCATACAAATAGAGAATGGCAATTTATTTTTAGTACTCCAACCAGACATCATCCTGTAGGTAGGGAAATCATTTATCATCCATAATAAAGTTGCATGAAACATAAAGTACTCCTTACTGAATGCATCATATGCCTGTTCACCAACAATACAAATCTCCTTTAACTCCTCTATTAATGACTGAAAGTATATATCTATATCATTTTCAGGATCACTGGGTCAAGATATTAATATACTCATGGTTGTAAATGGATTATTCATACACATCCACGAAGTAAAGTTATAAATGTGAATGAAAACAGGACAAGTACTGTGTGCAATATGAATTTGGAGAAATGGGTTGAAACCATCATAGGATAATTCCAAGCTAACATTTCGTGGGTCAGATGAAAAATCAGGATGTAACCTATCAAATTTCTTCCAAGCCAACCCATCTACAGGATGCACTATTTCATCATTATCTATATTTCTTTCATATTCATACCATCTCATATTCTTTTCCATTTGTTCTGACATGAAATGTTTTTGAAGCCTGTGAATTAAAGGGAAGTGCCAAATCACTTTCTCTAGTATGAAAGATTTCGTTTTGTCTTTTTTTTGTCTTCCACCTTGATGTGCCACACTATTTGCACTGACTTAAATCTACATTTTCCTTCCAGAATAGACAACAATCTTTGGGGAAAGAATAAATCTTAATAGATGAAAATCCAAAATTTTCAACCAACTTTGATGTCATGTAATCATTTTCTAGAATACATGCACCATAAGGCTATAAATCCTTAATAAATGTTAGGATATAGTCAACCAAAGTATTACTAAATCCATACATTGTTTTTCCATGATATAATCTCATTAAAAACTCATGTTTGCTCGTTTTTTCACATGCTTGATATAATGAGGTATTTTCAACTTCCAAAAGTTTTTTAACACTCTCAACATCATCATCCTAATTAATAGAGGAAAACTATGTTCCGGTATTTATTTACCCTTACACTAGTCTACATGAAGAGATAGATTCAGAAACAAAAGGAAACCGACCAAAAATCAGATTTTTCATACCAATCCTTTCCGTTGAATCGATGCCATTCACCACTTGCACTTTTCCTCCATTGTGATACCACACAAGATAATTTTTTGGAAACCTTGTTTAGTGATATGATAACTCACTTCCTCATGAGTTAACTATAGTCTTCCAACACAATCAAAACATGTTCATCGAATCAATCCACCATCTGAATCATTAGTGAATGCAAATTCCAAGAAATATCGTAACTAATTCTGAAATTCATCAAGGATCCGATCAAATTTTTACATCCAATATCTATCCATTCTGAAGCATATAAACATACATTAAATAAATAATCAAGAAAATGACTTAACATTATAAGTATTGTTTCATAATATAAAAAGTAACCATCAATAACATGTCAATAAAAAAATAATAACAAATATTATGGTTAAAGGAATTCATAAATGTTTCAAATTATAAAAAATCATGTATAGTCACACCTTTCTAAGACAACATAAGATTATTTTGGTGTACCTCCAACACCCACATTAAAACCTAGATGTTTGAACAATGACCTATTATGTGATTTATAGAATTATCTGATGGGAACCCCCCTCTTGGACACCCCTCCCCCTCCCTCTTGGAAACCCCCCTCCTGGACACCCCTCCCCCTCCCTCTTGGACACCCCCCCAGAAACCCTCTCACTCCTGGACATCCCCCCCGACCCTCCCCCCCCACGCCCCCCCGACCCCCAGACAGCCCCCTCCCCCTGCACCCCCACACCCCTTGCCCCCTCTCTACCCCTTTCACACTGCTCCCCCAGACCCCTTCACCCCCACCTAGATAGCCCCCTCCCCTTACACCCCCTGCCCCCTCCCTGCACACTGACCCCCCAGACCCCCCCTCCTGGACACTCCTCCCCCTAGACCCCCACACCCACTGCACCCCTACCCCCCGCCCTAGACACTGCCCCCTGGACACCCCCCCTGTACCACCACACCCCACACCCCCTGCCCCCTGCCCCCTCCCCCTACACCCCCACACCCCCTGCACATTGCCCCCAACACCCACCCCAGACACCCCCCTCTTAGATAGCCCCTCCCCTACACTCATTACCCCCTCTCCCTGTACCCCCACACCCCCTACTCCCTGCACACTGCCCCCCTAGACACGCCCTACACACTACCCCCCACCTCCCACCCCCTCTTGGACAGCCCCCTCCCCCTGCACCCCCTTCCCCCCTCCCTGCACACTGCCCCCCTAGACACGCCCTACACACTACCCCCCAACCCCCACCCCGGACAACCCCTCCTAGACAACCCCCTTCCCATACACCCCTTTCCCCCCTCCCCTCTGCACCCCCACACCCCTTGCTCCCTATACAGTACCACCTTAACTCCCACCCCCTCCTGGATAGCCCCCCTCCCCCTGCACCCCCTGTCCCCATCCATGCACACTAACCTGCCTGGACACCCCCTCCCCTGCACCCCAACACCCCCTGCACACTGCCACCCCAACCCCCACCCCGGACACCCCCCAAACACCCCCTCCCCCTGCACCCCCTACCCCATTCCAGTGAATCACCAATAAACTAGCTCATAAAAAACAATACATGTAATACATAGGCCAAATCCAAGCTCACATCTAGAAACAAATATATACTGAGTTCTCAGATAGATGATAACTCATAATAAATCATAGGTATAACCTATCATGACAAATCTCACTAAACCTGGTCAGAAAATCAAAAATAAATAAAATAAAAACCTATAATAAGCACTAAAAAGATCATTATTTATTCATAAATATAGGATAACCATATAAATAGCATAAAATTTTATAACAAAATTAACCTTTGATATTCGTACATCATTAGTGAAAAGATGATCTCCATAGGCTATAGATCAATATTTCTGATATAAAAAATAAAAAAAATAAAAGATTCTCAATCATAAAAGATACCATAGTATGTATTAGAGTCTCTTCCATATCTATGATAATAAACTTGTTTCAATCACCTAACATAGGGACTTCCCCCTTACTCAAATCCTTGATAAAAATGTTTGAACATGCACTAAGGTACCCTTGTAGGGTGTGATAATAAAAACCTAGTAAGAAAACACCAACAAGACCTTATATTTAGCGTTGAAATATGTGTGAGTGCATTAACTAATGATATATAGATAAAAAATTAGTTATGTAACCAAGTTGGGCCATCATGAACTAACCATGTTTTGATGAACCCCAACACTACCTGATTTTTCCAATGCTAGAAGGAATATTCATCTTGTACAAAAAAACCATTACCAACCATATAGGTAGTGGATAACATGGAAGGAATAATATATAAAACGTCCCACATTGGAAAACAATAATTAAATGTCATAACATAACCATCCTTCTATATAGGAAATGTATTTAGGGAAGGTATAACACAACAAACCTATTATATAGGAACTGCATCACAAGGAAGCTGTAGTATAGCCGACATCCCATATATGAAACTGATCATGATGAAAGAGTAAAATAATCACCCTATTATATGGGAAGTAGATCATGGGGAAGGTGTAAAAAATCCAGCCTATAATATAATAAATGAATCATGATGAAGGTGTAACATATCTAGCCTCCTGTATAGGAAATGAATCATGCGTAATGTGTAACACAACCAAAATATAATACATGAAATGACAACCTATAATAGGTTACAAGGAAAAACAATTTTGTAAAACCTATGGAAAGGTCCCAATTCTCCACCTCATCCCCAATATGGAATTTTAATCCAACATGGACTAATTATACTTTGAATAAAGGATATACCCATGATCTAATCATATGATTTATGGCCCATTATCTGAATCACCCATTATAATAAACCAAGCCTATTGGATAATTCTACCACTACATCTCATCACTATATACCATATGATTTATTCTCAAGACTCATATTATTCATAATTGAGGAATGACATGATCGATAATAATTGGTCAAGATAAAAACCCCTAGATAATGTAGAAAAACATAGACATACCACTTTAGGTCTTGATAACATAGTTGTAAAACCATCATGAAAACCATCTCTACATATTTTGGGTTGGTTATGAAAAAATATAAAACACATAAACCACACACATGAGGTCAATTATACCATTTAAAATCTATCTGAGATCTTAAATATGGGAGTAAGAAGAACCCCATTTATACTCATGCACCTACATGTGTGACAGTTCATGTTATCCCATATAAATGATGAAACATGATAATGAACTCCCACATTAATCAACTAAGAGTTACCTTGCCTAGTGGATTCATCCAATTTGAGTTCAATTAATCACCTCAAAAAATCTTGAAGAAAACTAAATAAATTAATTATTTAAAAAGTAGAGATAACAATGAAATAAATACAAGCTCAAGTATTTCATACAGTCAAGCATACTGAAATGGAGTGAGTATAACTTATGATGATTTTATTTGGTAAAAAATGAGGTGGGGAATCTCTTGGAACCTTGGGGGAAGGAAAAATGTGTTTCCAATCACAGATAGTCCGGATGAAGAAGGAATATGAAGTAAAAAATATTTTATAATGTTAAAACATAGAATTTCTATTAAAGTATCCACCCAAGATGACAACAGGGTTCCTAGTTACCTATTGTTCACCATTTACAAAATCACCATCTGGCTAGTGGGGAATTAAGAGATACTTCTCTCCAGACAGGTCATTAGGTATACTGAGGGATCTTGCTGCTTTATTTATATTTTAGGACTATGGTTACCCATATTTGAATTACTACTAACACATGAAACCGAAAATCACAGTACAAACTTAAAATCATAACATTGATTAAATTAGATGGTATAAAATACCTGCATTGATTGGAAGCTTCTGGGAGGAGGGCACCGCAGTGACAGGTCGTCAGAGAGGAGGGCGCCACAATGAGAGAGGTCTCTAGGGAGGAGGGTGCCATTGTGAGAGAGGTCTTCAGGGAGGAGGGGGCCACAATGATAGAGTTTGTCAGAGAGGAGGGAACCATAGTGAGGGGAGGTCAAGTAGGAGAGGCCAGGAAGGAGAAGTCATCGAGGAGGAGGGCGCCATAGTGAGGAGAGTTTGGGGAGGAGAATTTGTTGGGGAGGAGAATTCGTTCGGGAGGAGGGCACCACGGTGAGGAGAATTCATCGAGAGGAGAAGTTGTAGGGGAGAGAAGGTGTGAGGTGAGTAGAAAATCGGGGATGATGAGCCCGATACCAAATACTTGACGGATGTGGTATAGCCATGGTGGATTAATTAAACCATGGAAATTAGAAAGTTATAACCACAGACTAATAAAACCATGGCTATAGGTCCATGGCTATAGATATAATTTCTAGTAGTGATGGTTAGAGATCAGTATTTTAGGGATCAGATCTTTGAGTGAGGTCTATGTAGAGGCCTTTGAGCTAGGGTTATCCCTCTATGCATTTCGACATATGCTGGGGTGTTTGAGCGAGCTTTAGTGGTCAAAAGATTCTTGGATGAGTAGATACAATTAGTGATAGTCAGTAGTGGATGATTAGGTGTAGAGACCTCAATAGTAGGGAGTCGATGTCAGTATCAGGGATTTAGATGTGGGAGATGTTTTAGCAGGATGCCCCATGATATAGGATCTACATTTAAGGGCTCACAGGGTGGGTCCAAGCAGCCTAGGGAGAGGAAGTTCTATTAATGTGACAACGGGGGAAATGTCTCTCGAGATTGTACGAAACACCAGGCTTATGATAGGGATATAGTGGATGGACCACCAAGTTAGAGATATCAATAAAAGCAGGTGAATCTGCAGGGAGGAAGATGTGGAAGAGAAGTTGGGGGAGTAGCAGTAGGTGATGAATTATTCGACAAGTTACCACCACCACCCCCAGGTGGTCCCCTCTAAGCTCAGGGAGCTGGAGGATAGGGGTGGGGACAACAGCATGAGGTTGAGGCATATAACCCCATGGGCTCTGGGAATGATTCAAGGTATGGTATATAACTTTTCTACTTTAGCTGCAGTACTAATATACACAGGTGTTAGTCATTCATTTCTCTCCACATATCTTATTTGAGACCTAGAGATTCCTATTGAACCATTGACATGAACCTTACACTTAGAGAAACCTACTAGAGAAGACTCAGCGATTACACATTTGTACTGATAGTGTGACTTGACCCTTGAAGGTGAGATTTGGGTTGGAACCTCTTGGTGGCAGCATTGAGGCCTTACGACATCATTCATGGTATGTATTGGTTATCCATAGTCCATGCCCAGATTGACTGTTTTACGAGAAGGGTGTGGTGTGTCTGCAGTGATGGAGGGAGGTTTTCCTTTTTCAGTGAAAAGGAAACCCAAATAGAATAGGATATATGCATGCATAGGAGGGTGAAACCGATTACTCATTAGTTGGCTAATCAGACCCTCAGTGTAGATATTGTTAAGAGTTACCAGTTATTTGAAGTAGTGGTAGAGTATGAGGATGTCTTCCCTAAATATGTTACAGGATTACCTCCCCATCAGAAGATATATCTATACATTTAATTACACCCCAGGACAATGCCAATATATTCACCAACATATCGGATGGCTCCCATAGAGATTCGTGGGATGAGAGTGTAGCTGGAGGACTTGTAGAAGAAGTGATTAGCGAGACCCAGTTTTTCACCCTGGACGGACCTAGTTGTGTTTGTCAAAAAGGAAGTCAAGAGATTGAGGTTTTTTTGGACTACTGGTGATTGAACCAAGTGATCATGAAGAATAAGAATCCACTACC
Source organism: Viscum album (assembly GCA_963277665.1). Taxonomy (NCBI): domain Eukaryota; kingdom Viridiplantae; phylum Streptophyta; class Magnoliopsida; order Santalales; family Viscaceae; genus Viscum; species Viscum album. The sequence goes on from OY728120.1 coordinate 1,418,242,350, forward strand.
AAGGATCAATGAACTCTTCGATTAGTTGAGAGGGGAATGATAGTTCTAGATTTTCTAAATCATATTAGGCTATCATTAGTTGCAAGTATTGGATGAGGATATATTGAAGAAGTCTTTTAAATGTCATTAAGGTCACTATGAGTACTTGGTGATGCCCTTTGGTGGGAAGAACACCCCAGTAGTGTTCATGGGACTCATGAACTAGATCTTTCAACCTTATTTAGACCATTTTGTGGTAGTCTTCATCGATGATACCCTTATGTACATGAAATATGAGTAGAAGCACACGAGACACTTAAGGATGGTTCTAGATGTACTCCAATAGCACTAGTTTTATAGGAAACTCTCAAAGTACCAGTTCTGGATTCAAACAGTCCACTATCACAGACATTTTAACTCAGTAGATGGAGTGGATGTGGAGCCAGCCATGGTTGAGGTTGTGTTATCATGGGATCCACCAAGGAGAGTGAAAAAGGTGTGGAGATTCCTTGGGATGGATGATAATTATTGGAGATTCATACCTTATTTATCCAAGATATCATCATCTATAAAAGATTTTAATTGAAATGGATAGCCTTTCATGTAGACAAAGAGGTGCCAGTAGGCTTTTTAGTAGTTGAGGCAGAGTTTGAAAAGCACTTTGATCATGAGATTGATGGAGGAGGGTGTCAAGTATGTAGTGTTATGTGATTCACTAGGGAATGGGATTGGTTGTTTCCTAGTGAATAGGAAAGTGGTGATTTCCTATGGTTCATGCAAGTTGAGACCACATGATTATAACTACACAACCAATGATATTAAGTTAGCAGTGGTAGTATTCGCATTAAAGATGTGGTGATACTACCTGATAGGTGAGCAGTTTATCGTCTAATATGATTAAAAGAGTATCATGTATGTATTCTTTTAGAATGACTTGAACTTGAGATATATGATATGGATAGAGTTCCTCCAGGACTACGACATTGATATTTTTTATACTCCTAGGAAGGGGAATGTGGTGGAATATTCTCTCAACAGGAGATCTAGTTTGCGAATGTTGAATGAGGTGTCAGAGCAATTGGCCTCTTTATTGTTATCCTTTTAGGATAGAGATGGACCAGGTTACCTCTATTAGATGGTTGTTACCCCTCCACTCTTACTATGAGTTATGGATCCACATATTGAGGATACCTACTATGAGACTATATGTGCTCAGATATCCATAGATAATGGTGCACATGGATATTCGAAAGGTGGGAAACACGTAGTACTTTTCTAAGGATGTACAGTAGTACCAGTGGTATTGTGGGAGGAGGTTCTAAGGGAGTTTCATACATCCCCTTTGGCTGTACATTCAGGTGTGGAGAAGATATACCAAGACCTCCAATTTTCGTTTTGGTGGACAAGAATAAAGAAAGTATTGGATGAGTTTATTTCTCAGGGACTTGTTAGAAAGTGAAGGCTGAGGACCAGGTTCGGACAGGTTTAGCTCAACCCCTTAATGTGGTAGAATGGAAGTGGGAGGGGGGTACCGATGGACTTCATGAAAGGTTTACCATGTATGTTTAGGGGATAATATTCCATCTAGGTGATCATTGACCAACTCACTAAGTCAAACCACTTCCTTGCTCTTCGAGAGCAGTGTTTAGTATAGAGATTAGTATGCCTCTACAATCAGGAGATAGTTCGACTCCATGGAGTTTATTGGAAAAAAATCACTCAAGTTGTCCTCTCAGTATGTTTTGGGCACGGTTGTGTTTGTTAACAAATCCATATGACCATGAATGAGTACAGTTTGTGTTTTCTGAAGAAATGTTTTTAAGGTGGTGCAGTTTCCTAGTATTTTACAAATATTGGGCCCTCAAAATTAGGAGTTTGATGTTGGAAAAGGAAGGATTTATTAATAGGAGTGAATGGTATGAAGAACGTTGAAGAAAATTGGAAATGGATGATAACCACATACCACAATTTAGGGATCATGTACCATGATCCAGAAATGGTATGCGGAGAAATGGGAACAATACGTTGGGGCGGTTCACGAAACCAAAAATAGTTCACGAAAGAAGGAAGTGCGATATGGGGATGGCTTGTCATCGACTGAGGAGATCAACCACATAGGATAAAAGGTAGTATGTGGACTGCATATGAAAAATGGTTTTGTCACAACCCGACCCAACACTTTACTTTATTTTAATAATTCTAGATCCCTTTTTTGAGCCGTAGGTTTAGCTGGGTTTTTCTTTAGTGTTTTGGGTTCATATACGGTGCACAACCATATGCGTGACCGTTCATAGTGCCCAAATTAAATAAAAAAACGTTTTATTCTTAGATTTATTATTACACAGTCACGCAACCAGGCGTGCGACCGCGCACGCAACCGGGCAGGCACCACGTACGCGATCGGGCGCGCGACCGCACACGCAACCTTGCAGTGCCCAACCTCAATTAAGAATGATGTTATTATTTTGGTTGGTTTTATGATTTTAGTTTTATTACTAGTATTAATATTAATTAAGTTAATATTCTAATTAGTTTATAATTTTAATTATTATTTTTCAGCTAATATGTTGATTTGGATGTTAATATTAAAATTAATCATAAAATTATAAAATAATTAACTTACATTTAGATTACCATTATTTTTGTGATTATGAATAGGTTAGTTTGAGTTTCATTTTTTCAAAGTTTCATTTCATTTTTTATTATTATTGTTATTATTTATTTATTATTATTACTATTTTTACCATTTCTTTCTCTCTGTTTTCCCCCCTTTTCCCCCCTTCTTTCTCTCCCCTCTCTCCCACGCGGACAATTCTCCTTCCCCCTTCTTTTGTTTTCTTCTATTTTTGCGCAGAAAACCCTACCTGCACTGAAACCCCCTACCCCCTTGGTCTCCTTCTCCGGCGTCGCTGCTGTCCAGCGTCTCTCCCCGTCACAGAAGTCCCTCTGGCCTCCTCTCCTACGGACAACAGTGCGCCACCGGATCCCCTGCTCCCTCCGGACGGATGCCGCATGCTTCTCCCCTTAAACCGGCACGCTGCCCCGCTTCTTCTTTCTCCTTCCAGCCGGCCGCCCTCCATTCTCTCCGACGATCCGCGGCACACCAGACCGCCTTCCTCAAATCGAACCGCACCTCCCCCACCCTCAAACCCTAGCCGGATGCTTACTTCCGTCCGGAAATCCCGTTGTCCGGCGTCCTCCCTTTCGATTCGAAACCGCCGCACGCCTCCCTTCGATGGCCGGGCCTCATCTCCGACGTCCCGAACTCCTCTGGGGCACGCACCTCCCTCTGGTAATTACTTCCCAACTTGCATAGGGTTCTATATGGGGTTTCAATTTTTGCATTTGGTTTGTTTGCATAGGGTTCTATAAGGTTTAATTGTGTTGTTTGCGGCGTGATTGTTGCGCGGCAGGAGTTTCGCATCAAATTTGTGAAGTCGGTCTACACCGAGGTAGGCGGTCCCTCATTAAATTATTGCCGATAAATTGATTCGTGAATTTAATTAATTTAACATGTTTATTAACCTTTTTGTTTAATGCGATTTCGATTTTACTTGAAGTTTAGTATTTTGTTCTGATGTGTTCATGAGTTTAGTGGTATGTTTATATGATATGGGTATTTGTTTCTATGAAAACCCATGTTGAATTGCTTAATAGTGCATTATAAAATGTGCAGTTAATTTATTAGTATATGCAAAGGGTGCAGTTGATGTTTTAGTGTAGTGTGTGTGTGCGTATAGTCAAAAAATAATTTTTGATTAAGCCTTTTTCCTTTTGAGTCATTCGAAGCATTTTGAAATCTGTTTATGAAATTTCCTAATGGTTTTCTTAATCGAGAAAATGGTCATTTTAATTATGCAGTTGGTTATTTTAATTATGTGGGTGTTGCAGATGGAGTTTTCAAAGGTTTTTATTGTGCGTCATTTTTCAAAATGGAATTGGGGTTTGGGTGTGTCTTGTTGTGCATCCCTCAACATGTATTGTAAATTATTTTAAATTATGTAAGGTATGTTTTAATGTCTATTTGTTGTAAATTTGGTTTCAAAGTGGCTTCCCAACTTGAAGTTGAGTTTTTTATTGGCGAGAGTCTTTGATGTGTTATTTTGAAGTGTTTTATAGATTGTTTAAGTGTTTGATTTGTTTTATTAAATTATTTGTGTAGTGTGTTGGGCCTCACTATGGTGGTTTGGGGCCGCGGGTTCGAGGTATCCTACATGTACATGCCTAGGGTAAGGCATATATATATATATATATATGCCCTCATTGTAAATATTCCCTCATGGCATGGGGAATATGTGCAATGCAGCTAGGTGTGTATATATATATGTATAAATGCATGTGTGTGTATGCGTCAAACGTGGGTTCGAGTGGTCTTCGACGAATAACGACACGTTTGAGGTAGGTCTCCTATGCCTATGTCTTTAGTTTGAATTTCATAATTGCTTGCTTTCTTTGAAAATATGTTATATATAGGTTATATTTACATGTTATGAAATCTGGGTGCATTCGCTAATAATGGTTATGCATTTGTTTTGAACAAAAAAATAATGTATTACTAATGCCATTTGGACTTTCATAAATTAATTGCATCATTTTAAGAAAGAGTTCAAGCTGGTTTTTTTATGTAACATGTAGATTGTTAAATTGAGATTTTAAAAGGTTTTGCAAAGAGTTAGATGATTATATATTCAAAAATGAAAACTATTATATGTAAAACCATAAAGCCTGTTTGGCCCCTTGAGATGGTTTGTAAAATTGGAAAACCCCTCCTAAGGCAAAAACCATGGTTTTAGAAAAATACTTGTATGTTGAGTGTATGGATATGTGCCTAATGTTGAGGCTTATGATTTATGTAATGTGAAAGAGGGGAATGCGCTTAAGGATGGAGAATAGTGGTGATCGGTTTAGTGGGTTTTAGGATAAAGATAGCATGATGTTCATTTCTTTTCTTTTGATAAAAACTCGCCACCTTCTTGAAGTAGAGCATAATGGGAAACCTGGGTATCTAGGTGGGTGACCAGGACTAGTACGCTAGATGACACGGTAGGGGTTCGTCCCGGTTTGTCTAGAAGGATTGACACAACAACACTAACTAAACAAATGAATTTCTGAGGGTCGTGGCCTTCTAAGCCACGTTTTCTGAGGGTCATGGTCTTCTAAGCCACGTTTCACCAAGGTACAAGGTCTCTAGGTTCCCACTTGTTCTAGCTACCTATAGGGATTTCCCATAGTGCTCTTTTGTGACATGCTACTAGTGATGTAACTTTCTTTTTAGTTGTTTCATACTTGATGTCTTGTTTGTGAAAACCATATTCTAATCCAAACTGGTTTCTTTTCATTTTGAAATGTTAACGCATACTTGAAACCTATTTTGAAAATGTAGTGGGAGAAAAATGCTTTACCTGAAAATGAAAACGCGTTACTTGAATTTGAAAAGGAGAAATATTATTTTATTATATCTTAATTTCAAACTGGCATAATTGGATTTCTTACAAAAGGTAGGGACATAGGACGTGGTTATATTTTGAGCATTCTTACTGAGCATTTCGGTGCTCACACCTACTTTACTTTTCAGTTGCAGGTTTCAGTCTCAGATTGATTTTGGAAGCGAGTGTAGTTAACGTACTGTGGTGATCTACGAGGTCACATGAGGTATGTCATGTTACTTTGTTTATTCCTTTGTCCGCTGTCAAGTTGTTTAGTTTATTTTCCTTTATTGATCTGCTTGTCCATTTTATGTTCATTTATCTTCATTATGGGCCAAACCGTTCCCAACTGGTTTATTTGGATGCCCGACACTAGTTTCTAGCCCGTGGGGATCGGGAACGCCCTTCGGGTCATGTCGCGGGCCGGCTCGGGCACCGGGTTAGATGGTGACCCGGGCTGGTTCGTGACAAAATGGTATAAGAGGCAGGTTTTCGTTCCTGTTATTTGGGGTGTCAGGTAGATCGAAGATAGGACTGTCGGTACTCGAGTGGTAGGTACGGGAAGAGCGTCGCGACTCTTATGTGTTCCGATCCTCAGGTAACCAGGGGTAGTCCGTGATTTATGTTTTGGTTTTGCTCTGTGTGGATGGGGATGAAAATAGGGGCAAACCGGTACTGCGCGTGGTCTCACATGGAGTAGCGACCCATGTGATGCCCAAGAGTACGGTTCGACACTCCTAGTGGGTGGGGCTTGCCTAGGGCATGGTCTGCTAAACCATGTAGCCAAGTTAGACACGACCACTAGTCCTTATCCCAGGTGATTTAATGTTTATGATTTCTTGCTTCAATTTTGGGGTTGACACGAAATTGTTTTCCTTTAAAAAGTGAAGCGGACTTTGCTGCTGCTCTTATTTGCGGTTGACATGATATTTGTGGTGCATTTCTCTTGGACCTTGTTTTTGGAATTTTGTGTTGATTTTTCGAAGTTGAATTTATAAAAGGATGTCTTGGGTTGTTTGAAATTGGAGTGGGTGGTTTTATAAATGGAATCATTTTGGAAATTTGAATTGAGTTTTTGAAATAATGGAATTTTTTTTTGGAAAAATTAGGAATGTTTTGTTTTGAAAGAGAAATATCATTGTTTATTTTCCAGTGGTATTCCTATGGGTGCTCGTATGTGCATGTGGAAGTGATTAATGGATAGTTGGTGTATTGTGTGGATGGGTGACTGGGAGGCACAAAAATGAAAAACTGCGAGGCATCCAGGAATATCAGTGGTGAATGTTTGATTTTAAAAGCTGCATCTTGTTTCTGAAAAGTGGGGTTTCTATCAAATGGGTTTTTTGCTTAAATGGTTTTGGAGTTGGAAAATGTTTTTGAGTCCAGAATGAAAGCGATGAGTTCAAATAGTTATTGGGTTTTAATGTACTGTGCTTGGTTTATTTCAAGTGAGTGTTTTCCTTGAAAATGAATTGACATTTTAAATTGGAAATGTAGGATTGGTGTTCTGGAATGTTGATGTTTGTTTTGTAATGTGTTTGGGTTTTTGGAAGGCTATTGTGTGTTCTTGTTTGGGATATGCCCCGTCCCATGGTTCCAGTAGGTCTCTATCATTTCTTGGCCCAGCTCAGACTCCCAGTGGAGTGGCAGAGTTAGGTTCTGCTCGGTGGTGTAGACTGTTTTTAAACGTCAATGCCAGCTGAATGTCGTTGAGTGCTTTGGGAAAGTTGTAAGTGTCTCTGTTTTTGGAATAACTCTAGATTTCGTGTATGCGTAAGTTGTCTCGAGTATGTTTGGAGGAGCGAGACTAAACCGGAAAATGGTGATAGTTCCGTTTTCGTTGCGAATAGCGACGCCGTGAGCAACCCTCAAGACTAGTCTCATTCCACGGTTGTACCTAAGTGAAGGCGAAAGAAAGTGGTGGATCTTGTGGGTGCCTGACTAGTCAACGAAGGGTGAAGGAGGTTTGTTGAACTTTCTGATGAGCTAGTTTCTTGTTCCCCAGAGGTTTTGTGTAACGATCAGTTTAAAGCTCGTAATAGTTGTTGGTCCCGTTTATACTGTGGTAAATGAATGTTCTTCGTCCGATGAAGAGTGTGAACCAAAGGGACTTGTTCTTGGAGTTCCCATCTCATCTGTTTGTGTCGTGCGTTTGACATACCTATCAATCTCCTATCTCTAGTGTGGTTAGTCAGACACTCTAGGTCGTTCGCTGCAATTCTCAGTTGGTATGTTAATAGAGTGGCCGCGTGAGACACGAGGAGAAGTATGCAGGATGCTTTTTCAGTGATGGAAGTTCTAGTTAGAAGTGGTCAGCTTCTAACTGCGAGGCTGGAGATGCTTCAGACATCAGTTTCCCAGCCATAGGTCTCAGGGTGAAGCTTGCGCGTAGTCAAAACTCATCGGACGTGGGACAGGCTTGGTCCGAATTTAGTCTGCAATGTCGGGATGGGGCCAACTTAAATTTCCCTATTGTGGTACCCTCTCGAAAGGCCTCATTCTTGTTGTGAGGGGCATAGAGCCCTTGTCTACTTGTCGTGGTCTTATTTTATGGGAGTTCCTCTTGGGCCTTAAAGAGGTTCGGAAAAACCCATATTCTTGTAAAGCTAGTGGGTGTGCTTCGTGAACCTTCTTGTTGTTGGAGATGCTCATGTCTTGTGAAATTGTTGTGCGCCTGTCTGGTTCGCCTCCTGGTTAGGGGTTTCTGCTATCAAAGCTATCTCATGTGGCCGAGTGTTGTCCATTGTAGGGATAATCAGTGCAGGTTGACCAGTGTTGGTGGGTTCATGATGCAGAGTCCAGTCTGTATTGCTTCAAGTAAACATGGAATGCCCGCGCGGGTTTCGTGGTGTTAGAAAATTTTAAAATGGTGGGGAGACCTGCCTCGGGTCTCGCCGACGTCCCCTCTTGTGTTGGTTGGCTAAACCTAGGGAGCTTGGATGGTCAACCTAGTGTTAAATGTTTGTCTAGGTTGGCAGGTTGTTTTGATCTGAAGAGCCAATGTTTGATGAGAACCCTAATATGGTGGGGAGACCACCATAGGATGAGCTTGTGTAAGACTCTGTTTTCCAAGTGCACTTGGCGGTGCAACCCCTTGCTTTTGCTCCGCCCGACCTCGACCATGCTAATTGGTTAGCTCATATAATGGGTTGATTGACAAGTGTTCTTGGAGATCTCAAGCATCCCGGGTGATCCCTATGTCAGGGGTCGAGGTGTTCCATATTGTAGTTCTATTTCGAGGTAAATTCATTGTTGGTCTTTTTTCTTGGTGATTCTAGTTTTGAGAAATTGGAGTTTCAGGTCATGGGTTTTTTTGAATGCTGGGTCTCTAGGAGATTGAGGTTTGGTTTTAAGTATCTTCGTGTTCTTGAGTGGAATATCGGGTTGACCCAGCCTTTGGGGACTTTCTGGGGCCAGAAAGTGTCATGGTGGGGAGAATTGTCACAACCTGACCCAACGCTTTACTTTATTTTAATTATTCTAGAACCCTTTTTTGAGCCGCAGGTTTAGCCGGGTTTTTCTTTAGTGTTTTGGGTTCATATACGGTGCATGACCATATGCGTGACCGTTCATAGTGCCCAAATTAAATAACAAAACGTTTTATTCTTAGATTTATTATTACACAGTCATGCAACCTGGTGTGCGACCACGCACGCAACCGGGCACGCACCACGCACGCGATCGGGCGCGCGACCGCACACGCAACCTTGCAGTTCCCAACCTCAATTAAGAATGATGTTATTTTTTTTGGTTGGTTTTATTATTTTAGTTTTATTATTAGTATTAATATTAATGAAGTTAATATTTTAATAAGGTTATAATTTTAATTATTATTTTTCAGATAATATTTTGATTTGGACGTTAATATTAAAATTAATCTTACAATTATAAAACTATTAACTTAAATTTAGATTACCATTATTTTTGTGATTATGAATAGGTTAGTTTGAGTTTTGTTTTTTTAATGTTTCATTTCATTTATTATTATTATTGTTATTATTTATTTATTATTATTACTATTTTTCCCCATTTCTTTCTCTCTCTTTTTTCCCCTTTCCCCCCCTTCTTTCTCTCCCCTCTCTCCCGCGCGGACACTTCTCCTTCACCCTTCTTTTTTTTCTTCTGTTTTTGCACAGCAAACCCTAGCTGCGCCGAAACCCCCTACCCCCTTGCTCTCCTTCTCCGACATCGCTGCTGTCCAGTGTCTCTCCCCGTTGTGGAAGTCCCTCTGGCCTCCTCTGCTATGGACAATAGTGCGCCGCCGGATCCCCTGCTCCCTCCGACCGTATGCCGCATGCTGCTCCCCTTAAACCGGCACACTGCCCCGCTTCTTCTTGCTCCTTCCGACCGGCCGCCCTCCATTCTCTCTGACGATCCACAACACACCAGACCGCCTTCCTCAAATCGAACTGCACCGCCCCCACCCTCAAACCCTAGCCGGCTCCTTACTTCCCTCCGGAAATCCTATTGTCTGGCGTCCTCCCTTCCAATTCAAAACCGCCGCACGCCTCCCTTCGATGGCCGGGCCTCATCTCCGACATCTGAAACTCCTCCGGGGCACACACCTCCCTCCGGTAATTCCTTCCCACCTTGCATAGGGTCCTATATGGGGTTTCAATTTTTTGCATTTGGTTTGTTGAGGTGTGATTGATCCGATTGTTTGATTATAAGGTTTAATTGTGTTGTTTGCGGCGTGATTGTTGTGCGGCAGGAGTTTCACATCAAATTTGTGAAGTCGGTCTTCACCGAGGTAGGCGACCCCTCATTAAATTATTGCCGATAAATTGATTTGTGAATTTAATTAATTTATCATGTTTATTAACCTTTTTGTTTAATGCGATTTCGATTTTACTTGAAGTTTAGTATTTTGTTTTGATGTGTTCATGAGTTTAGTGGTATGTTTATATGATATGAGTATTTGTTGCTATGAAAACCCATGTTGAACTATTTAATAGTGCATTATAAAATGTACAGTTAATTTATTAGTATATGCAAAGGGTGTAGTTGATGTTTTAGTGTAGCGTCTGTGTGCGTATAGTCATAAAATAATTTATGATTAAGCCTTTGTCATTTTGAGTCATTCGACGCATTTTCAAAACTATTTATGAAATTTCCTAACGGTTTGCTTAATCGAGAAAATGTTCATTTTAATTATGCAGTTGGTTATTTTAATTGTGTGGGTGTTGTAGATGGAGTTTTCAAAGGTTTTTATTGTGCGTCATTTTTCAAAATGGAATTGGGGTTTGGGTGTGTCTTGTTGTGCATCCCTCAACATGTATTGTAAATTCTTTTAAGTTATGTAAAGTATGTTTTAATGTCTATTTGTTGTAAATTTGGTTTCAAAGTGGCTTCCCAACTTGAAGTTGAGTTTGTCGTTGGCACGAGTCTTTGATGTGTTATTTTGAAGTGTTTTATAGATTGTTTAAGTGTTTGATTTGTTTTATTAAATTATTTGTGTAGTGTGTTGGGCCTCACTACGGTGGTTTCTGGCCGCGGGTTCGAGGTATCCTACATGTACATGCCTAGGGTAAGGCATATATATATATGACCTCTTTGTACATATTCCCTCATGGCGTGAGGAATATGTGCAATGTAGCTGGGTGTGTATATATATATGTATAAATGCATGTGCGTGTATGCGTCAAACGTGGGTTCGAGTGGTCGTCAACAAATAACGACACGTTTGAGGTAGGTCTCCTATGCCTATGTCTTTAGTTTGAATTTCATAATTGCTTGATTTCTTTGAAAATATGTTATATATAGGTTATATTTACATGTTATGAAATCTGGGTGCATTCTCTAATAATGGTTATGCATTTGTTTTGAAAAACAATAATGTATTACTAATTCCATTTGGACTTTCATAAATGAATTGCATCATTTTAAGAAAGAGTTCAAGCTTGTTTTTTTATGTAACATGTAGATTGTTAAATTGGGATTTTAAAAGGTTTTGCAAAGAGTTAGATGATTATATGTTCAAAAATGAAAACTAGTATATGTAAAACCATAAAGCCTGTTTGGCCCCTTGAGATGGTTTGTAAAATTGGAAAGCCCCTCCTAAGGAAAACCCCATGGTTTTAGAAAAAGACTTGTATGTTGAGTGTATGGATATGTGCCTAATGTTGAGGCTTATGATTTATGTAATGTGAAAGAGGGGAATGCGTTTAAGGAGGGAGAACAGTGCTGATCGGTTTAGTGGGTTTTTAGGATAAAGAAAGTGTGATGTTCATTTCTTTTCTTTTGATAAAAACTCGCCACCTTCTTGAAGTAGAGCATAATGGGAAACCCGGGTATCTAGGTGGGTGACCAGGACTAGTACGCTAGATGAAACGGCAGGGGTTCGTCCCGGTTTGTCTAGCAGGATTGACACAACAACACTAACTAAACATATGAATTTCTGAGGGTCGTGGCCTTCTAAGCCACGTTTTCTGAGGGTCGTGGTCTTCTAAGCCACGTTTCACCGAGGTACGAGGTCTCTAGGTTCCCACTTGTTCTAGATACCTATAGGGATTTCCCAAAGTGCTCTTTTGTGACATGCTGCTAGTGATGTAACATTCTTTTTTAGTTGTTTCATACTTGATGTCTTGTTTGTGAAAACCATATTCTAATCCAAAATGGTTTCTTTTCATTTTGAAATGTTAACGAATGCTTGAAACCTATTTTGAAAATGTAGTGGGAGAAAAATGCTTTACCTGAAAATGAAAACACGTTACTTGAATTTAAAAATGAGAAATATTATTTTATTATATCTTAATTTCAAACTGGCATAATTGGATTTCTTACTAAAGGCGGGGACAAAGGACGTGGTTATATTTTGGGCATTCCTACTGAGCATTTTGGTGCTCATACCTACTTTACTTTTCAGTTGTAGGTTTCAGTCTCGGATCGCTTTTGGAAGTGAGTGTAGTTAACGTATCGTGGTGATCTACGGGGTCACCTGAGGTATGTCATGTTGCTTTGTTTATTCCTTTGTCCGCTGTCATGTTGTTTAGTTTATTTTCCTTTATTGATCTGCTTGTCCAGTTTATGTTCATTTATCTTCGTTATGGGCCAAACCATTCCCAAATGGTTTATTTGGATGCCCGGTACTAGTTGCCAACCCGTGGGGATCAGGAAAACTCTTTGGGCCATGTCACGGGCCAGCTCGGGCGCCGGGTCGGATGGTGACCCGGGCTGGTTCGTGACAGGTCTGTAGGAGGGCTTGCAGTTCGCGGTGGTAGGAGGATCGATATACGTTGAACCGAAGATTTGGTAAATATTGGATTAATATATATTGTGGATATATTTCTTATATAAGATTCACTAGTCCCACCAATTAGAAGAGTGACCTAATATCAATAGAAAACATATTTTTGGTCCGGGATTTGGAAAAGTCTGAAGAAGGTTCGTGAGTAAGAATTCTGTGAAAGATGAAGTGGTTCGCTCGGAAGAAATTCCACTGAAGGTGTTTTCGGGGATTCTTAACCCATAAAGGAAGAGTCGATATGTAGAGGAAGAATATTCGGTATATTAGAGAAATAATTATGAAAGCGGTATGCAGAGGGGGAGCTCCGGTACACAGAAGAAAAGATAGTCCATGAATAGAGAAAAGTTTGTGGATAGGGGGAAACTCACAGAGGTGGAACAAAGGCAATGGTACATGGAGGAGGTAGCGGTTTGCGGAAGGTAGAATTAGTATGTAGAGAGGTGTTACACGTACCAAACCCTCTACACATTCCATGTAGGAACAAGGTTTCTTGTGGTTTGCTCACGAAATCTTGAGTAAGATTCAGATCAGTTTGAGAAAGTGTTTTCCGGTACATAGCAGTACTCGAGAAGGTATAATTAATCTATAGGTGAAAGAGGGACTTAAACAGAGCATCTACCTATAGTTGAGGATGCATGAATTCATGAAAATTAAGGTTCCAACATGTTTATAAAATGTGTTTGACCTACAAGTCGATAAACAGTGTGTGGATTCCTCTCCAAGAGCATTGAGTGATGGAAGAGGAAGACAATGACCCTTTCCACCAGTAGTGAGCCATAGAAAGAGGCATAGGGAGTGACCCTTGGGAATGTAGTGAGTATACCCTAAACATTATAAAGGTAGTGTACCCAGGCATAGAAGATCTAGCCCAAAAATTGTACTCATTATTAGCAATGAGTCTTCATGAATTTGGTACATCAGCGTATTGCCTTTGTATACTCCTTGGACGTAGCCCAGTGAGGGTGAACCAAGTAAAAATCCTTGTGTCTTGTGCATGATTTCATATCTCTTTGAATATTTCTATGGGATGAAGAGAGAATTGAGTTTTTCTAACAAAAAAACAAGATCTGAACGATAGATAGTTTTAATCTGCCATACCTTCATTCACCCCCTCTAAGGGTATTCGACCTAGTAGACCTAACAATTGGTATCAGAGCGAAATTATGAAATTTAGTGGTTATCTCTAAAGAAGAATAAATTTAGGTGGTCAATCATTAAGGAATTCCAATCTATTAAGGAAATAATTTTCAACTATGGAAGAATTGGATGAAGCACTACTTCTGATTAGTACGGATGTATTTCTTCACAGTAGCTATGCATGAAATATCTGCTGACATTAATAGTGGTGACATATCAGAAGATGAAAAAGAGAATTGGATGCTAATGCTAAAGGGATCAATACTTTAGGGGGATCCCTATTAAATGAAATTTATAAGAAGGTGATTTCCTGTAATACATCACACGCAATGTGGGAAAGATTGTTGAACATTTATGAGGGAGAATCAAAAGTCCAAGAAGAAAAGCTGCAGGTTCTACGGAACAAGTATGATGATCTAAAAATGAATCCCAATGAGACTATTCATGAATTCTTCGATAGGATAAATATTATTGTAGAAAACATGTGGGGTCGTGGAGAATCCATTTAATATATAAATATCATGAAATGTATCTTGAGGAAACTTCCACCACAGTTCAATCCAAAAGTTTTAGTATTGGAAGAAAAATACCCAAAAAAGATGACACTAGATAACCTGCACAGTACCATTGTAGCATATGAAATGAGAAATGATGATAATGATGCAGTGGAAAAGGGGAAGTCTAAGGAAGTGGCATTCAAGGACATGAAGAATCTATCTTTTTAAGATATCCCTGATGAGGACAATATGGATGGTGTCATGTCATTTATCTCCTCCATTATAAAAAGGAGAAAAGGGAAGTTCAAAGTTAAACTTCCATTTGCATGATTTCTATGTGGAAATATTGGAAATTTTTCAACAAAGTAACCTAAGAAGTCTGATGATGAAAATGAAGAAAATGATGAAATTTCCCAAAAGAAGTATTCGTAAAATGAGAAAGGGAGGATAATTACTTGGAGAAAGTTATTCAAAAAGAAGAATCTTCTTTCAAAAGAGGATGAATGTATAGAATAATCTTAGGCCAAATATTTGGATGACTTCAAGGATCATAGAATAGATTCTTTGGTGGAAGTTTTCAGAAATTCAATAACAAGATAATAAAGTGACAATGAAGAAGGAAAAATTGAAAGAAGGGTTGATCTTGAGTTTGAATTAGAAGATACCCTTGAATAGGTAAATATTATGAGAGACAAAAAAAAAATAAATCTAACAAAGTTTTCATGATACCAAACTCTTTATGCAGAAGCATGAAGAAGATAATTCTAAGTTAAATGCATAAATTGAAAAGATAAAGTCTTCAATGCTAGAAAGCTCCAAAAAGGTGGTTGAGTACAAAATTGAAATTGAAGAACAAAAAATAGAAATTGATAGTTTTCCTAAAACTAGAAAAGATCAAATCAAATGTTTTGAAAAACAAGAATAGGAAGTCGTTAGTATGCGATGAAAAATTGAATATCAAGAGAAACCTGTAGAAAAGAAGATAATAAAAGAAAAAAATAAGATGGGATTTGAGAAGAGTTGTTCATTAGAACAGAAGCAGAAACCAGTTTTGAATAATAAGAAAGTATGGGGCTTGATCTAAAATAGAAAGCAGTCATGGTTTACGTCAGAAAAAAATAACCCACTCTAATATTGAAGATCAATTTGGGTATGAAGCAGAATAAAAAGATTCAGAGAATCCAAGGCACAACTAGTGGTGTATCATTTCCCTAAAGGAATGTACCTCACATAATATGCAATTGTTTTGGTAAGATGGGACACTCTCAAAATATATATTCCATTGCAAGAGGTACCAAAGTGAGCAAGAACAACAAAGGTGGTCATATAGAGCTCAAAATTCCAGGTTCTCATCTGATGGTATTTGTTTCAAGTGTAAAGGATTTAGACATATGGAGAGATATTGTATATGAAAAATGGTGAGGAATGGGATGAGGAAAACCTAATTTGTTCATAAGAAGTAGTCAAATGTATTATCAAAAGATATGAAAATTCAAAATTGATTTTCAGATTTACAAATTGATGCTAGTCCGTTATATACTGAGGAAGATCACAATTATCATTCCATTTTGGGTATGAATTCCGAGACTTGGGTCAAAAAGAAAAGGACCAAGTAGGCCGTGGTTGTAGAAATTGCGTTCAAGGCATCATATTGCACGAGGATATGGATAATTGATAGTGGATGCACTTCCCATATGACAATAAATAAGGATATAGTGACTGGAGTCATGTACAAAAAAGGTATTTTAATATTTGGTAATTATGAGGGCCTGAAAATTATTGGTTCAGGAAGAGACATGTTTTGAGGAAAATACAAGAGATGAGAATATGTCTTAATTGTTGAAGGACTTAGTCACAAATTTCTTTGTGTTAGTCAATTATGTGACTCAGGGCTTTCCATAAGTTTTTCCAAGAAATTATTTATCATCAAAGAAAAGGATAGTGTTGTTGAGCTACAAGGAAAGTCTACAAAAAGGAATCTCTACCTCATTAGTGGAGAAGAATATATATGATTTCTATCCAAGGATAAAGAACACATGTTATGGAATAAGTGTCTTGGACACATAAGACAAATGTATTTGGACGATCTAGTGAAATATGATGCTGCTCAAAATCCACATAGATTATCACATGATCATACTCATACGTACAATTCCTATCAAAAAGGGAAGACTATTCTAAATACATATAAGCCATAGAAGAAAAAGTCAACAAGATTGCTTGAGTTGGTGCACATTGATGTGTGTGGGACAATTTATCCAAGGTTTATTGATGGGATGAGAAATTATGTCCTCTTAATTGATGAATATATCAGAATGACATGGTTTTCAATAATCACACACAAATTTGAAGTTTTCTGTTTCATTATAATATGTAAATGGGAATGTGAAAAGATGCTTAGTCTGAAAATCTGGATGATTCAAAAATATAATGTAACAGAGTTCAAAAATATCCTAGTGGGGGATTATCTGAAAACACATGGGATAAGGCATTAGGTTTCATCAATAACAACTCCACAATAGAGTGGAGTATTTGAGAGAAGAAATACGATTGTCAAAAATATGTCCAGAACAATGCTCATTGAAAAAGACCTTCCAAAGAAATTTTGGAAAGAAGTATTAATGACAGAAGTATAAACACCAAACATAGATTTACTTTGTCCAAAAGAGGAGAATACTACATATGAGTTATGGTATTGAAAGAATCCAGCATTAAAGTACTTTTGAATATTCATAAGTAAGTGTTTCATTCGAAATAAGGAGAAACATAGGAAATTTGAATCCCATGGGGATGAAGGGATATTTCTTGGCTACTCAAAGAAATGAAAAGAATATAAATGATTCAATAAGTGGCTGGAGAAGATAGTAGAAAGTCATGATGTGAATATAGTATAAAATGAACAAAATCTTCTTAAAATACATGATCAGACTCAGGAGGATAGTGATGAAGAGATGAGCAGATCAGAAGACACTCTAGTTCCATAGATTGATTCAGAAGAAGAATCAAATGATGAGAATAAATCAATATTTATCCAGAGACCAGCGAGAAGAGATGAAATTGACAGACAAAACATAATTGGTGATCAGACAACACTAGTGCATTTGAAAAGGATGAAGACTATACAACAAGAATCATACTTATCATAGGTGGAACCAAAATGTTTTGATGAAAAAGATGGAGATGAGAACTAGGTTCAAGATATGAATGAATAGCTAGACCAAATTGAGAAGAATCAGACATGGGAGATTGTTTCAAGACCAATATACATGAATATCATAGGGATGAAATGGCTCTTTCACAATAAAATGAATGAAGATGGTGTTGTGATTTGAAACAAATCACACCTAGTGTGGAAAGGATACTCTCAAATATAGGGTACTGATGTTGATGAGAAGTTTTCACCTATTTCATAACTGGAGATAATCAGATTATTCATGGCTATAACATTACAAATAAAGTTTAAAATTTTCCAGATGGATGTCAAGTCAGCATTTTTGAATGGAGTTCTGGAAGAATAGGTATACTTTTAGAAACCAGATGGTTTTCTCATTCATGAAGATGAGAACAGAGTCTGTGGGTTGAAGAAGTCTTTATATGGATTGAAGAAACCACCAAGAGCATTGTATTCAAGGCTTGATCAGTTTCTAAGGAATCTTGGTTTTCAATGTGGTGGAATTTGATTACAATTTGTTTTTAAATAATGACAATTGTCAAAGGATTATGGTGTTGGTTTATGTCGATGATATAATATTTGGTGGATCAGATGAATCATAATGTAGATAGTTTTTTAAATTCATGAAAATCATGTTTGAAATGTCAATGATTGGCGAGATGACATTTTTCCTTGTCTTACAAGTGACACAAGGAAGAAATGGAACCTTTATTTCTCAATATAAATATGCCAAGGAGGTTTTGAGAAGGTTTGGAATGGATAATTCCAAATAAATGAAGACTCCGGTTGCTACTCAATTGAATATGTCACTGGATGATAAAGGAAATGCAGTTAATATCACATAATATAGGAAAATAATTAGAAGTATGTTATACCTAGCAGTGACAAGGACTGATATTTTATTTTCCACATACCAAGGATCAAGTTATCTATGCAATCCAAAGGAGAGCCACATTATTGTAGTAAAAATAACACTTACGTATATAAAGTGAACAATGGATTTTGGTTTAATGTATAATGTAAAAACTTAGCCATAATTGTTGGGATATAAAGATGTGGATTAGGATGGATCAATAGATGAAAAGAAATCTACATCAAGAGGTGGATTTTATCATGGAGGATTTTTTATTTCTTGGTTGATCAAGAAAAAAGATTTAATTTCATTGAGCACCATAGAAGCTGAATATATTGTGACTACTCAAGCCTACACGAAACTATTGTGGATGAAGCAGTAGCCTGAACATATGGGAATTGAAGTGAAACCTCAGATCAGAATCTGTTGTGATAATTCATGTGCTATAAATAATATCCAAAATCTAGTCCATCACTCAAGGAAAAATCTCATTGAAATCAAATATAATTTTATCAAGGAGAAGGTGGAGTAAGGGCTTGTGAAGTTGTAGATTGTGCCTACAAAACAACAAGTTTTAGATATTATTATGAAGGCCTTACCAAAAGAAGAATATAAATGGAATTGATTATCTCTTAGAGTCTAGTAGAATACCCACACTTGAAAAAGTGTGGATATATGACCCCTATCCCCAAGGTATCATGTGTCTTTCAGTAATATGCTGATATGTGTTATTTACCCTATTGCAGACAAACTTGGAGTTCCCTTCGGGTTTGTTGACAAAGGGGGAGAAAGAATGATTATTACAAGGGAGAAAAGACATGGTGAGAAGCTGTTAAGTGGAGCAGTGAGATAGGGGGAGTTAAATCTGATTTAAATCCTTTTGGACGAGCTATTATATATGGGGATGATTAAATTTGATGATGCAAGAAGTGATCGATCAATGATTAGATATCACGATGGCCAAGGGTTTTGATGAAAATAGTTCATTGGTATTAGTGTATCAGTATGGTATCAGTAATTGGTGATTAGAAATGAAGTGATTCAATGATGAACTTTTCATTATACTTTTGTTTCTTATGCCGATCCTGGCTTATGTGGGCTTAGAGTATGTGTTTATTAAATCCTTGATCGCTATCTTAATCGCATAAAGTGAATGGTGGATAAATATGGAAGGAGTTTTAATGAGGCATCAAAATGAGCAGCAATGTTATGAGAAGTGTTGTCAACAAACCCAAAGGGGGATATTGTTGGGAAAAAATCCCTCAAGGTGTCCTCTAGGTATGTTTTGGGTGTGGTTGTGTTTGTTGACAAAGCAAGATGATCGTAAATGAGTATGGTTGATGTTTTTCAAAGACATGTTTTTAAGGTGGTGTGGTTCCCCAGTGTTTTCCAAATTTTGGGGCCTCAAAATCGGGAGTTTGATGTTGGAAAGGGAAGGATTTCTTCATAGGAGTGAACAGTATGAAGAACATTGAAGAAAATTGGAAAATGATGAGAACTACATACCACAATTCATGGACTACGTACCATGATCCGGAAACAGTACGTAGAGTAATGGGAATGGTACATCAGAGCGGTTCATGAAATCGAAAATGGTTCGCGACATAAGGAGGTGTGTTATGTGGATGGCTTTTCATCTATGGAAGAAATCAACCACATAAGAGCAAAGACATTATATGGGATGCATATGAAAAATGGTTCACTGGAAGGCTTGCGGTTCACGGTGGCAGGTGGATCAGTGTGTGGTGAACCAATGATTTGAAAAATATTGGATTAGAGGATATTGCAGATATCTTTTCCTATATAAGAATTGATAATCCCACCGATTAGAAGAGTGAAGGAATATCATTAGAGAACATATTTTTGGGTCTGGGATTTTGGAAATGTCCGAAGAAGGTTTTCAAGGAAGAGTTCAGTGAAATTTAAAGTGGTTCGAACAGAAGAAATTCCACCGAAGGTGTTTGTGGGGATTCTTAAACCGGAAAGGAAGACATGGTAGGTGGAGGATTAATATCCAATACATGGGAGAGAGAATTCCGCAAGTGGTATATATAGTGGTAGCTATGCTATGCGGAAGTGTAGACAACCTATGAACAAAGAACAATTCATGGACAGAGGGCAGTTCACAGAGGTGGAGCAAAGGCAACGGTACGCCGAGGCGATAATAGTTTATGGAAGGTAGAATCAGTACACAGATAGGTGTTCAAAATACCAAAAACACTACATAGTATGTGAAAGAACAAGGTGGTTTGTGTCTTTCTCAAGGAAGCATAAGTAAGCTTCAGATCTGTTTGAGAAAGTGTTTTCAGTACCTAGCAGTACTCGGGAAGGTGGACTTCATCTGAAGGTGAAAGAGGGACTTCAACAGAGCATCTACCTATAGTTTAGGATGCATGAATTCATGAAAATAAAGGGACCTACATGTCTATAAACTGAGTTTTACCTATAAGTTGATAAACTGTGCATGGATTCCTCTCCAAGAGCAGTGGGAGAAGGAATAGGAAGACGATGAACCTTTCCACCAGTAGTGAGCCATAGAAAGAGGCGTAGGGAGTGACCCTTGGGAATGCTGTGATCAGACCCTAAACATTATAAAGGTAGTGATCTTGAGTATAAAAGATCTAGCCTAAACATATTACTCATTATTTGAAATGAGCCTTAGTGAATTTGGTACATCGACACATTGTTGTTGTATGCTCCTTGGACATTGCCCAGTGAGGGTAAACCAAGTAAAAATTGTTGTTTCCTATGCATGATTTCATATCTATTTGTATATTTCTATGGAAGGAAGAGAGAATTGAGTTTTTTCTAACAATGAAACAAGATCCAAATGAGAGAAAGTTTTAATCTGTCATACCCTGATTAACCCCCCCTCAGGGTATTTGACCGAGTGGACCTAACAGAGTTACAACAACAATTGTTTTAGAACATGATGATCGTTTTACATTCTCATTGTGGAAGATATTATGGGAGGCATTTGGAACCCAGTTACGCATGATCATAATGTTTTAACCACAGACAGACAACTAGATGGAGAAGACCATTCAGGTTCTAGATGACATGTTGTGAGCTTTCACGTTGGACTTAAGCTGTAGTTGGGAGGGTCATATACCACTAGTGGAGTTCATATAAAATAATAGATACCATTCCTCCATTATTATGACACCATTAGAGGCATGGTATAGGTGAAACTAACGGTCACCACTTTGCTAGAATGAACCAAGAAAGATGACACTCATGGGCCTGAAATTGGTGCGAGCAACTACAAAGAAGGTGTAGATCATCCATGAATGGATGAAGACTACAAAGAGCCATCAGAATTATTATTCTGATAGGTGGAGGAGGTCTTTGGAGTTCAAGGAGACCATGTATTCCTATGGGTTTCACCTCGATGGGAATTACATAGATTTTACCAGGGTGACAAGTTATCTCTATGGTTTATCCGCCCTTTTTAGATACTACACAGAGTTGGTGAGGTGGCATACCATTTATCTCTACCCCTACTGTTAGACTGGGTACATGACATCTTCCACGTGTTGTGGATGAATAGGTATGTGCATGACACATTACACGTCCTCGACTAGGGAGAGATGGACATCAATGATGGAACAACATTTTTAGAGTACCCAGTGGATATCTAGGATTGGTAAGAGAGGATCCCTCATGAGCAATTGATTACTTTAGTGCGTGTTAGGTAGCAGAATGAAAATATCCAGGAGAGAACTTGGGAGAGGGAGGCTGAGATTCATGCTTAGTACCCTCATCTTTTTTATTAGTCTTGTCTTGGATTTTTGGGGATGTAAAGTCCTAAGGCGAGGAGAATGTAATGTCCTATATTTTCCATGTATTACTTTTAAATATTATATGGATTCATTTTGAGACCAGGAACTGAGACAATTCTCAATTATGAGGCTTGGTGTGCCCGAAATAAATGTTTCAAAAATGTTAAAATATCAAATAGCTCATGCATGTAGTTTTCCTAAAAAAGTTGAATAACTTAGAAGTAGGTTCCCATATTATAAATCCAAGGGCATCGTTGCATTATAATCACTGAATTTACCCTATTTGCATCCTAACATTGGCTGACATGAGTCGGTTGTGAAAAGTAGTTTCAATTTTTTTTATTGAATATAATAAATTGAATATATATTTTATTTTACCATTTCATAAGTGTGGTGACACAATGACACTTCTTATTTTAAGTAAGACTTTAGGCAGGGATCTAGGTTTAGGATCATAACCCTGTAAATTACCCGGAGGCTCTAGAGATAAACCCTAAAGATTTCTCTAGGTGGGTGATGATGGATTTGCGGATCGTATATCGACAAGTATTGTTCATGATGGATCTCACCAGCCAAAATCAATCTTCAATAGTGAATGATCCGATTCCTAGGTAGAATATGTTATTTTGGATTTCATTTCTTGTTATTAAATTCAGTGATGAATACAGACCATCTATGAATAGGTTGATCCAGGGTTCGATCATTCCTTATGGGATATGAGATACATTTTGAGATTATTGGGGTTTGATTATTTGAGAATTTATTTGATTTAACTATTGTTCTTATGAGAACAAATTGAGGATATAATGAACAACGATCAAGATTATTTCATCATCTTTGTTCCTTGTATTTTATCTCCCTCTTTTCTTTGCATTCTTCATTCTTAAATGGGTTCTTGAATGATTGATCATTGAACCTTTATTTCGTGGCGCAGTGATCTGAAATTGAAGATCTAACCTCGGGACAACCTAATAGAGGTGAAGTAGTGATGAGGATGGATGAATCAGAGCAATTTGAGAGATATAGTTCTTTGGGAGGTTTTCTTAGGATTGATATAATTTTTTTCCAATTCGATTGGATACTTGAAACACCTCAATTCGGTTTTAAGGTGATAGAATGAACCTCAATCTTGAGTTTCTAGGTGAACAGACCACTAGAAAGGATGTCAGAATATCGGCCAATGCGTGGAGGAAGAACATGAGATTTTGGAAAATCATGATGAACATGGCATGTAAACTAGGGTTACATAGTGTGTGGCCCCCACTGAGTAGTGTCTAGGGTTTCAGGAGATAATTAAATGTCACACAATGTGTGACCCTGTCACACGAGATGTAGTCCCTTCGCAGAGTCTCGACATGTATCTTGGGAGATACAGGAACATGGGGTGGAGTACACGCATTTCCTACATGATGTGTACCCCACCACACAACTTCGCATGGACCAAGTACACAGACTACCCTATGTACTAGTACATGGGTAGAGACACAAAAGTTAATACTGTGTACTGGCACACAACCATAGAACATGGGTGGACCCTAGATGGAAGGACAAAATGTGTGATTCCTTCTACATGTTGTGTACCCATCTTTTATATGATACAATATGGAATGACATGGGTTGTTGTACATGGGTAGTACCTGGGGTCAAGGAACACAGAGTGTGACCCTACTACATGTCGTGTATCCCTTTCTACATGGTTTGATTCCATTTTCCTCCATATCATAGACAATTTTTGTTGAGGTTTCTTCCCTTATTGTTTCCATCAGGGCAGGGAAGAATCATTTCCTATTCACAAGACAATGATCCCTTTAGCAGGACTTCATGGATAGAGTTGCTGGAATCCCCTGAGGGCTGGAGCAGGATCCTCAATTAATTCTTCTTGTCATAGGTAGAGTCTCCAATATTGACGTGACTAACTTCACCAAGCATTGATCCTCTACATAGTAGGTTAATCTAGTTGCAATTGTTGGTATCACCCCCATGGCCCTAGATGTGATTTTCATCTATGTATTATATCTATCTCTCTTTATATCTATCAACATATCTCTCTCATGATGGTTCCCAATGAATATTACTTGTCGGACGGATGTCATCAGTGTTATCAGACTTACAAGTGTGTTCTCTAGGATGATTGTTTCATGGAATCTTTAAGCCTAATCCCTAGTGTTGTTATGCGGTAGTTGTGACTTACCTATAGACTGTTTGTCTGGGATTGAGTATATCTAGATTTTTTATATGTGTTGTAGACATATACTTGTGTAGATATGACTTTATATTTCCTTTATGTATTGCTTTGTGGTTTCAAGGTGTCATACTAAGTATTGTTATACTCACCCCTACATGGGATTTTCCTACATGTGTCATGTCTTTTGCAGACGAGTGACATTTTTATGGAGTCCAAGGTGGACCAGGACTAGACGATGCCTTGTGAGATCATACATGCTGAGGTGTATTCCTACAGCTTTAGGAAATACTCCTAGTTCCTCTTCTTATAGGTTAGACTTGTGGTTATAGAATTATTTCTGATGGGATTGTATTCTAGACTGGTTTACTTTACTACACTTTACTTTACGGTCATAATCTGGTTGGGATATAGTGGTATGCATGCATTTGGTTCTTAGGGGTTTTTATATTTCAGCATTTTGTGATATTGGAGATGTGTGTGTGTGCACAGTAACATAGTAAATTCCTCCCATGTTAGTGATATGCTAACTCGGTGCTAGTCACCCATCCTTGTACTATTGGAGGAGGGCTTGGGGAGTCATAGAACGGGCCCCGCTAGAACGGGTCACGATAGTTGCTCAAAAAACATTGATCATTTATTCCAAATATTTCTATAATTACTAAATTTCTATGTCATTTCAAATGTCACATCAAATTTTTCACCCTCTTAAAATAGATATCGGTGAAAAAATGTTTTGCAGCACCAATAAATTCTTGTGAGCTATTGAATGAATTTTTTAATCTTCAATAAGAGTGATCCATAGAAAAAAAACTTTTGATGACCCATGTATTCTATTTTTATCCAATGATATAGTTGATAATATGAAGTCTATTGTTCACAAATTGGACAAGCCTTGTTCTCCTTAAAAATATATCTAGAAAAATTACCATATGATGGTAAGTCATTTATAGTGAACATAATCATCACATGTTGTTGAAAATATTCCATTTTATAAGAATCATACAAATTAATACCTTCTATAAAATTTACAAATCATCAATTAATGGTGATAAGAAAACATCAATATCATTTCTGGGCTGTTCTGGTGTAGATATCATTAAAATCAACATGATATATTTTGTATTGAAATAAACATTCATGAGATAAGTTTCAAATTACCAATAAAATAGTCCATGAACTAAGTGTTCTACTAAGGCTTCGATATTGATTCATTCCATATGTGCATCGTCCAATTATGAGATTTATAACTTAATTTCTGCATGTAGAAAACTAGTGATCATTTTTATTTCACTGTGGACAATCTTCTGGATTCCCTAATTTTCTATCACATATACATTCATATGCATTCGATCTTGTCCTTTTTACATCATGTAAATTTTCAAATAATAATTTGAAATGAGGAATTATATGAAGATACCAAAATTTCTTAGTAGGGGTATCAGTAACTGCTAAATCATCCAGTTATTTTTCTTGCAACTTATTCCATTACATCCCACAAATAGGGCACTTTGACAAAAATTCATATTCATTACTATATAGAAAATAGTCTTTTAGAGAGACATGTATTTTCTTGCACCCCAATCCCATCATGCTTAATGTTTTCTTTGCTTTATAATGTGAATCTAGAATATCATTTTTAGGAAGAATGTATTTCAACAGTTGTAGTCGCTCTATAAAACTATTGTCAGTCCATCTATGTTTCACCTTCAAGTTAATCAATCTTAACACCATCGATAAAACCATATATTCTGTACAACCTAGATAATTTTTTTTCGACATTACTATATATATTATCAGTTTTTGATTGTTTCTCAACTGAATCTACTTAAATCTTAGTAATTATTTTATCATGTTGATCAGATTTATCATCTTGCAAAGCACTATCATCAATAGATACAAAATTATTCATAGTTTCACCATGCTAAATCCAAGGGATGTAACTCGAATTAAAACCATGATTATCACCTATTCGAAAAGAATTTATACCTTACTCGTATTCATAACCTATTCATGGTGTAGTAATCCAACTTTGATTCATGATTATCTATATCAAGTATCAAAAATAAATATAAAAACAAATATCTTGTCAAAAGAATATAGTGGTGTTAAAATTGATTCGGAGGGGGGAATAATAGATTATTTCAATGACAATCAAGTTTGTAAAGTAAAAGGAGGTACAATTCTTGGACCACATTAATGATAATAAAATGTTAAATATCCTAATAAGTTTCTAATACATTGGAGGGATATAATCCATTCACCCATAAAATACCGATTAACGTTACAAATCTATAGAACATAAATCAGAAAATAATCATAATCCTAATATATCCTATTGAACACAGGATAAATAAATTTAATTAAAAATGATTTCCATAAATTTTATCATAATCCAAACTAAAAAATAATTTGGGTGGTGTAATTAAAATTTATATCATTTGGAGAATAAAAAAATTAAAGGGTGTTGTGAATGATGAATGATACATTATAATAGAAATATAAAATTACATTGAAAAATATGAAGATTTTATATTTAAATTTCTTATTAACCTTTATTACAGTGGGAGTAATTTATAAAATATTGATAATAGAAATGACATCAAAAAATATAGAAAAATAATAATTGACACATTACAAGGTAAAAAAAAATTCGATGAGGAAATTCATTCATACAGAAGGAATTACCAAATAGTTTCCTTTCAAAAATTTCTGAAGTAAAAAATAAATGAATATAACCTTATGAAATTATTAAAAAGATATATAAAATGATATCCATAAAAGAATATGTAGAATATAAGCATGGAGGAGAAATATTATCATTGGAAAAAATGAGATTAAGAAGGGTCAACATACATGAAATATTTAGTGTGTGATTAAATCACATGAAAGAGGATATATCATTTCAAAATAGAGAAGATATAAGTAGGGAGATGGATATTTATATATATCATAAACCATTGGAATATTCTTCTGACTCTCCCTTTCTAAACAGATGAAACTACAAATAGTTTATATGAATATTATTTTCCATCCACTCAATTTGAATATTAAGAAAAAATATGCGTATATAAATGTAGAAATGATAAAAACACTAGCATGGAATATTATATAAAATAATTTTAGATTAATCCAAACAAGGAAAAATATATTGAATGGGAACAACTAATTCATAGTAGAAATAAAATAAGGAACAACTAATTCAAACTTTCTAAAAGATATTCAAACCTTTAAGAGAGCTAGTTAGAGACGAGTGGATCTATAATTGAACACAAAACAATGAATCAGAAAAACCTATTGGTGTATGAAAATGGTATTATGAGAATAAAGACCACTAGATCGAACAAATAATGGTTAGGGATTCTTTTCTAGAGAATGACTGAAAAGAGAGAAATGAAAATGCATAAGGATTACTTCAGAAAGGATCAGATCTATCTTCATTGAGTAAGATAAGGATGAAAAAACCTAAGGTTTTATTAATATAATAATGTGATATTAGACCACCCGATTGAAGAAACGAGAGAGTTAGGTTATGTGCGATTGTGAGATGAGACCTGCATCATGAGAATGGAAGACCAGGAATTGAATCCTCTGTCAATGAAAAAACTTTCATAAGATTTATAACATCAATTATATTATAACCGTTGTGAAAAATAGTTAACAATTTCCGTTATATTATAAATTAAGTGAAAATTTCACTCATTCATGTCAGTTAAATTATAAAAATGATTTGAAATAGTAGAGAAGATGCCTTCTCATATCTATTTTTATATAAATGACATGAAAAATAGATTTTTCACGTATGATCATGTAAAAAATGACGTGAAAAAAAATATTAATATATTTTAGCATTGTTTATAGGTAAATGACATATAAAATGCAATATTATAAAATAGTTTTTATGCTAGTGTGAAAAATGAATCACATCGCTTCATTGAGGCGGAAGTCCACATGTATGCATAAACGTTGTTATTATTTTTAAGTGAATAGAATGGTAAAAAACTAAATGATATATTATCATTTTATAATGATAAATATTTCATTAATATAATTTATATACATTAAACACGTTATTAAAACCCTCCATGAGAGATGGTGATGGAAAACAAATTACATTGGTTCATGAGGTGGTAGTTTTCCCTACACATAAATGATAATTTTTTTCCACTTTATGGAAGAAGAGACAGATATAGGGTATTAAATTAACATAAAAACCACTAAATACATGTTATATACCTAGTTTATTATATTATCAAGTTTGAATAATATTTTATTGGGTTTAAAGAAGAAATAAAATAAAAATGATTGGTTAATAATGATACCTCTTATTCGGACAAATTATTAATGTTTACACCAAAGTCTTCCTAAGATGGATTTATTAGAAAAAGGCCTCTAAAATGAGATAAGGAGGTAATGAAGGTATTTGGGAAATTATTTTCTGAAACAAATGATTTTTAATTCTATATAGGGGAGAATAGGGGGTTCCCTTTTATAAGTGAGGGGAGGGGTACTTTTGCAAAATTTTAAAGTGTTAAATTATAATATGGCCATATTCAATTAAAATAATTAAAAATGGCTAGGTATTATTATTTAGGATATTTTATATTGAAATATGTCCATATAATAGGATTTATACAATTTTAATTTGCAAACTAACCCTTATCTCTTGGTTTAACCCTCGTTAAACCCATTTTAATTTTAACCGTGGTGACAAATGTTTCAAATTGAACAGGTTATAATTTTACTTATAAGATAAAAATTGGATAATAAATGGAAATTGGATGAAATTTAAGACTATTTATCATCCTAATATTCCTCATTCATATTTTAAAGTATTTTTAAATAATTTAATAAAATATTATCTAACATAAAATATAATTAATGTCATTTTTGATATTATTCATTTAATTTAACATTAAAGATAGAAAGATAACAATTAATTTATAATATAATCCATTTAACTATAAATAATTCATAATTATTAACTATATAATTCTTTTAAATCTGAAATTTTCTCAAATACATACTATTAATGTTTTAAAATTATTTACCTTGAGTTTTCTGTTGTTCGCACAAGCACTGTGTCTTCATTGTATAAGTGTTTAATGTAAATATATAATCACAAAAAAATTAAAATAAATTACCATCATAAAAATAATTTCATTTTAATCTAAATAAATGTTAATATTCAATCAACACCTATTGTTATCCCTATGTGAACATATAAGAGATATTTAAATGTAAGGGAGTGAAATGTGGTCTTCTTCTTTACTTAAATTATTATATAGGTCAAATTTATGGAAAAGTATCCCAAAAATAATTAAATCTAAACAAAAAGGTGGTATGGATCAAAATAAATTCATCTAATAATTATTAAGATGAAAAATGGTTTCCTTATCACTTATTATTAACATAAGCTAACATGATTTACCCTTTTACCATAGTGATGACTTTTACTGTTTTTACTATTAATAATGAAATTATGTTGGTATTATTAAATAATATAAATTATTCCGATTAAAAATATAGAATCAATTTATCCAAATTCAATTCTTATAAGTGGAAGAAATTCATTTTATAATAATCATGCAAAGCATGATGAAAAAAGTAGTTTTTTCTCCAAAATTAATTTTCAAGCAAAAGAAGATCTTATATTAAGTCTATGACTATAAATCATCATTATATTAATTTTAATTCAAATAAATTTTGGAGTTGGTGGCCTAAAAAAAACTAATTTTTTCACGACCCCCTCCCACCAAAGAATCCCCTCATGATCTGACAATGGTGAAAGGGAGATAATGACCCCCGAGTCCCACCTCCAGTAGGCCCCGGGGTGGGGACTAGCACCAAGGGTATGTGTTTTTCACAAATATGGGAGGAATTACCCTTTTTATTTTTAAAGATCGGAAAATAGGACAAGTCAACCACCAAAAAGGAAAAGAGAAAGTGTATATAAATAAACCCAAAACATTCCCACATGCATGTTTAAACAATTTTATAACAAGGTATAAGTATAAGAAAGCTCAAATTACAATACCAAAAGAAAACAAAGGTACAACAATAGCAACAACTCCAACTGTCCGACTAGTAGGGTCCCGCACGGCCCTGGTAGTCCTCCTGGAAACCTGAATGTAAACGTAGGGTGATCATACAAGTATACTCAGTAGGGAAACCTAAAGCTCTCGTGCACAAGTGAGGAGACATCCTAATGTCCCGTGAGAACAATAGAAGAAACCTAGCAAGGAATTCTATCCACCCAACCTCACCAGCCACACTCACCAAAACACAATCACAACAGGTAGTAGTATATAATAAACAAGAGTATTTGGGTACCCTGAACTATTTACCTTTAGTTAGATGCTCTTCCTAATGACGAACGTCCTGACACTGCCACACTCTCCCCGCCCACACACACCTAGGCCTAAAAACCACATATCCCGCCCGCACACACCTGGGCCTCACAACCACGTATCTGACCCACACACACCTGGGCCTCACAACTACGTATCCCGCCCGCACACACCTGTGCGTCACAACCACGTATCCCGCCTACACACACCTGGGCCTCAGAACAACGTATCCCGCCCGCACACACCTGGGCCTCACAACCACGTATCCCACCCGCACACACCTGGGCCTCTCCCCGAAGATTCATGGGAAATAGTAAAACCTGCCCGAAGAGTCTTGGGATAAAACCAACCCAATCGAAACCTACCCAAAGAGTCTTAGGTGTAAGGTCGCCTCAAGCCATCACAACCTAGGGGAGAAGGAGCAGAAAGGAGCTAGTAACTAAGGGGAAAAAAACCCTGTCCCATAAAATGGGAGTGTTAGGCACTAAGTGCTCAACATGGGTGGGGAGCGATAAAACACAAAAGATACAGATATATATATATATATATATATATATATATATATATATATATACCAAACACATAGCCCAACCTATGGCTTCTAAACAGAAAACTGAGCACGTGGCTCGGCACTGCTACCACGAAGTATGCATACAACAACAATCCCAACCCCCTTTAGGTTTTCACGTTTCAGTAGAAAAAGGTTATTTAGTTCCTTAACTACTGGGAAACTATCCACAACCAACCACATCAATCATTCGTAAACATATCCCTGCCATCCACAAATCAAGTTAGGAAAAACATGAGCAACACAACAAATCCCTTCTTAACAACCAACCGACCCCATTGATTATTAATCTTGTTCCATTACCACGCCCCACCATTTATTAACTCTTCCACTTTAATTTAATATTCACAACCCATATCCTGTTCACATTTAAACCCAGCCCTGCAGCCCCACTGCCAACCACCATAACCACAACCACACCGTACATCATTATCCCTTTAATACCATTTATTGCAGCCCCGCTGCCCGTTACCAACACAACATTCACACCAACCCACAACCAAGTCAACCGCAACCCCACTGCTTACCTGATCCACAAAAACCCACAAAACACCCCCATCACATTCCATGTAACCAAGCCAACACCCACATGTTCATTATTCCATTTTGTTTAACCGGGGTGATCACACAAGGGTTCAAGATTTTAAACAGCCAACTTTACGTGATTAACCAATTTCCACATTCCACAAGGTTTCCACACATAAGAAAATCCAGAAGAAGTTGGAAACATTTAATTGCATAAGCAAAGGCCCCCAACGACCGTGATTTTCAATAGGTAGAAGCTCATTCAATTCACAACATAATATCACAGGATATAAAGTAACAGCAATCACAACATCCCATCCCCATTATATAAGCCAGTTATTATCTTTATTAAACTGGTTCAAAAGTGTTTCACGTAAATAATAGGACACCCAACCCACATGATGCACAAATTAGAGAGAAGAAGGTAAGATCCCTACTTCAAAAGGTTCCTGATTGCAACGATCCCCCAGATCAACCTTAGAAGACGTCCGTCGGCGTCCGTCACTACTATCGGGTCCCGGCAAAACCCCCTCAGGTGGAAGTCAGAAGGCCAAAGGAAAGACAACGGATCCAATCTTTGAAGTTCTACCTCGTCATTACGATCCCATAGCTGCTGACGGATCATAAATCGCAGCTCAGATGAAGAAGTTATGGAAGGAAGAGCCTTCGAGTCTCTTGAGAGAGCTCTGCTCAGAGGAGAGGGGAGGAGAGGTGTGAGTTGAAAGGAGGAGGGGACCCCTCCTTTTTTAGGCGTGAAAAAAAGTACATAGCGTATACTTTATGGTACACAATGTGTACTTGGTTCTTTCACACAGTCTCCACACGGCTTCCAACACGGCTCCGTGACCGTTGATTGGTCAACACACGGTTTGAGGGTAACACATATGTGGGGAGGGACTACACGGCGTGTAGTTTAGACACACAGCGTGTACTCATTTATTGCACACGGCAAGGACATGGCTTGCAACATGGGGTATACCTGGAAAGGGGGTACACGACGTGTACTCAAACTACACGATGTGTAGTTTCAAATTTTTTGGAAGGGTGGGAAAAGTCCATTTTACCCTCCAGAACAATTTTTGACCTTCTTTTCGACAAAGGAATGGGACGGAGAGGTCCGGTCCATTACATCAGATACCTATTAAAACATTCTCATCCCCGAGAATTCAAAAACTAACCCATAGGAACCCAACAAGATGCCTCTTAGGGTTCTCGTTATAACGGGAACCCAACCAACAACCCTAATCATATGTGTTAGGAATTCCTTCTCCTATGTCGAGATATTATTCGCTTTAGGCGGCACTGACTCGCCTGCACGGGTTTAATTGCATCCTAATTAATGTGTCTCGATTAAGAATTGGGTCTTCTCACCTTCATACATTAGGATTTTTCAACTCGAAATACCCCCAACACCACACAACCAACACACTGCCCGAACACATGGTTCTGGGAAATTACTTCTCCTATGTTGAGATATTATCCGCTTTAGGTGGCACTGACTCGCCCGCACGGGTTCAATCGCATCCTCATTAATGCATCTCGATTAAGGGTCAGGTTTTCCACTTTCCCACACATCCGGACATGTTACACATTACCAGGGAACAAGGAAACAAAAGGTATCACAACTGACAAGACAAGCATTCCATATATCAAAGGCACATAGTACAACATCAACACAAAGCTCAGAAAACAAAGTAAAATACAAGTCAAAACAACTCCGGGTACTGAGTGTGCATCTGGGTCTCCTGCTCCCAAGTTCTCTCCTCAAGGCCACCATGCCTCCACAACACACGAACCAAGGGAATGGTTTGTCCATGTAGAACCTTCTCTTTACGATCTTCGATTCTAACTGGTCGTTCCTCGAAGGTCGCGTCGTCTCCCATTTCTAACTCTCACCATTCGATAACATGGGAGTCTTCGTGTAAGTACCGAGGAAGCTGGGAGACGTGGAAGACTTCATGAACTTTCTCCAACTGAGGTGGCAGGGGTAGCTGGTATGCCACCTCGCCGACTCGCCTCAGCACCTCAAAAGGTCCGATGAACCTAGGTGAGAGCTTGCTCCCATTCCCAAACCTCTGTTTCCCTCGTCGAGGGGAAACCTTCAAGAACACATGATCCCCCACCTCAAACTCCAAGGGCCTCCTCCGACGATCATTATAAGACTTCTGTCGGTCCTAAGACGCTTTCATCCTTTCACGTACAAGATGGACTTTTTTTGTGGTGCTCTGCACCACCTCTGGCCCAAGAGCACATGTCTCACCAACCTCTGCCCAACAAATGGGTGAACGACATGGCCTTCCATACAAAGCCTCAAATGGTGCCATGCCAATAGTAGAGTGGAAGCTGTTGTTGTAGGAAAACTCTACTAAAGGCAAGTGACATACCCATGATCCTCCGAAATCTAGAACGCATTCTCGCAGCATGTCCTCCAATGTCTGGATAGTCTACTCTATCTTCCCATCAGTTTGGGGGTGGAAGGTAGTGCTAAGGCGTAGCTGGGTTCCAAAAGCATGCTGTAACCCCCTCCAGACTCATGAGGTAAACTGAGTATCCCGATCTGAGATGATAGTCCTCAGAACTCCATGCAAACACACCACCTCGTCTACGTACCTCTATGCTAAGGAACTCACCGGGCTCGACTCCTTGATTGCGAAGAAGTGAGATGATTTCGTCAGACGATCCACCACTACCTAGATATAATCATATCCTCCCTGAGATCTGAGTAGTCCTGTGACGAATTCCATCGAGATGTCATCCCACTTCCACTCGGGGATATCTAAAGGATGCACCAAACCACTGGGAACATGGTGTTCAACCTTCACTTGCTGACACACTAGGCATCTAGACACAAACCCCGCCACTACCCGTTTCACCCCGGGCCAGAAAAACTATTCCCTCAGGCCTCAGTACATTTTCGAAACTCCAGGATGTACCGCTAAGGTTGATCTATGGAACTCACGAAGAACTTCCTCACACATCACCTCTGGAACAAACAACCTTCCATGGAAAAGCATCAGATATCGGCTGTCCTCTGACCATCCTTCTGGAGCGTTCCCCTGATCGACACGATCCCACATCACTTCTGCATCAGAGTCCCCCCACAGAGACTCTTCCACATGCTGCAACAAGGAGGACTGCACCGTCATCTGAAACAAACAAACTCTAGAACCTTATTCCCTTTCATCCAAGTGCAAGGCAACCAACTCTCCCATCGATTTCCAAGCATCAGCAGATTCCCGAACCACTTCCTGATGTGAGTTCCTGCTCAGGTCATCAACCACAATGTTTACCTTACCTTAGTGTAAGAGATCTCAAGGTCATAGTCTTGGAGAAACTCGACCCATCTCCATTGCCGTAAGTTCAGGTCACGCTGGGAGAAGATATAATGCACGGTCTTGTGATCTGAGAAGACCACAAAGCACTCCCCAAAGAGGTAATGTCACCACAACTTCAATACGAACACTACTATTGCAAGCTACAGGTCATGGGTGGCATAGTTACGCTCGTGAGGGTGCAACTGCCTAGACCCATAATAGATCACACCCTTCTTCTACATCAGCACGCACCCCAGACCAAGGCTAGAAGCATCACAAAACAGCTCATACAACAACCCTTACTCTGGAAACCTGAGTACGGGAGCACTGACTAACTTCTCCTTCAGGTAGTCAAAAGATTGCTGGCACTGCTCGCTGCATAGGAAGACCTGGTTCTTCCTAGTCAATGCTTTCAATGGAGCAGCAACTCAAGAGAATCCTAGAATGAACCTCCGATAGTAACCTGCTAACCCTAGGAAACTACGAACTTCCGCCACGCTCTTGGGTGCTGCCCAAGAAACAACTGCCTCTACCTTCGACGGGTCCACTGACACCCCATGCTGAGACACCACGTACCCAAGGAAGTGTACTTCTTGTGTCAAGAACTTACACTTCGACAACTTCCCGTAAAGATGGTGATGTCGAAGGACTTCCAAGACTGCCCTGAGATGCTCAACGTGCTCCTCCTCTGATCTTGATTAGATCAGGATGTCATCGATAAACAAAATGACGAACTGGTCCAGAAACTCTCGAAAGACAAAGTTCATAAGTCCCATGAACACAGATGGTGCATTCGTAACTCCAAACGGCATCACTACAAACTCGAAGTGCCCATACCTACACCTGAAAGCTATCTTCAAGATGTCACTGTCCTTTACCCTCAGCTGATGATACCCTGATCGTAGATCAATCTTAGAGAACCAACCTACTCCCCTCAACTGGTCGTAGAGATCATCTATCCTTGGAAGGGGGTAGCGGTTCTTGACTATTACATGGTTCAACCTTCGGTAGTCTATGCATAGCCTGAGACCACCATCTTCCTTCTTCACGATCAAAACTGGAGCACCCCATGGCGACACGCTGGGTCGAACAAAACCTTTCTCCATTAGATCGTCAATTTGAATCCACAACTCCCGCAACTCCGAAGGTGACATCCGATAAGGGGCCATTAAAATCGGACGGGCACCAGGCTGTAAGTCTATCCCAAACTCAACGTCACGTCGGGGGGGGGGGGGGGTAGAGTCACAACCTCCTCAGGAAAAAAATCAAGGAAATCCCCAACAACTTCTGGGACATCCATCATCTCTGTATCAGCTGGAACCACTGATAATCCGCCTAACATGGAAAGGAGAGGCTCCACACGCCGGCTTCCTGCCTGATAGCTCCTCTCTCCGACAAAAGATACATGTTTCCCATCCACGTCAGAGAACATGACTCTTCTCCGGAAGCAGTCGATAACGACACTAACCGAAAACAACCAGTCGATGCCTAGGATGACATCATATGGCTTCATCTGCAATGGAAGAAGGTCCCCACTAGATCGATGTGGTCCCAACGTCAGCCCACATCCCCGGAAAACACAAGATACGCTGTTCTGTCCCCCAACTGGTGAACTCAGTGCCAGTGGTACGGAAAGTCTCTCTAGGTATAGTCCCAAAGCATGGGCTAGACTAGGTGCAAAAAAGGAGTGCGAAGCTCCCGAATCGAACAAAGCAAAAACAAGAGTGCGGAACAAACAAATCGTACCTCACACAACCTCTGGTCCTGCTGGAGCTGTCAACTCTGCTGCGTGCAACTGTCCATGCCCAGCTCCTCTGCCTCTCTGATGTCATCCACTTCCCCGACCACACCCTGGTCGAGGTCCCTAAGGAGAACCCAGAGGTCGGCCTCCTCCTGCAAAGTCTACCCTCGTAGGAGCATGGTCCTGCTTCTGCTGTAAGGGCCTCACCGGAAACTGGTGCTGCTGAGGTGGGTGCTGAACCTACCCACCTCCACCGTACTGAGCTCGGGTCGGGCCCCGACTCTGAACGTGCCTGAAACCTCCACAAGAAAAACACCTCGGTCTTGGGCTCGTGAAAAAGGGACGAGGACCCGAAGATCTGAACTGGAACTGCTGGGGCCTTCTCCCCACTGGCCTGAACTTGGAAGGTGCCGTCGCAGGAGACCTGCTTCTGACCACCTTCCCCTTCGACGAACCTAGCTGGATCCCCTCTCTGGGTGCACCTCCCAGCGAGTGCATCCTCTCTACAACCTCTTCCTTATTCTGTACTGCCAAGTATATCGGAAGGGTGAAGGGGGTGATAGCATACTGGAGCGAAGGACGGAGCACCTCCTCCAAACGTCTCGCCTGAGACTCCTCATCCGGAAAGAGATCTGGAGCAAAGCGCAGGAGATCTTTGAACTTGATCCCCAGCTCTCGTACCGTCATACTCCCCTGTTGAAGGGAGAGCAACTCCTGCCGCTTCTCTGCCATGATCATGGAAGAAAGGAATTCCTCTCGGAATTCCTTCTTAAAGTCATCCCATGGAACCTCTGCCTCTATCCTCTCTCTGAGGTAGAGCGTCCACCACTATCGTGCCGCACCCCTCAGCTGACTGACTGCTGGGGGAACCCAGTACTCCCTCGGAGCACGGATCAAGGTAAAATCTATCCCTAGCTCCTCAAGCCACCCCCCTGTCTCTGTATCCAAAGTACTACCCTCGTACTTCTTGAGGGTCTACCACTGGAAAGAACGGAGAGTCTTCTGCCACTGGCTATCTTCCTCCTCTCGGTCAATCCTCAACTGATCGACCACCTGAATCTGCTGGGCCTTGGCCATCTGAGCCACCCGGGGACGACGTCCAGGTGCCATAGCTGTACGGTAAACAAGGATCGCCTAAGCCCAAGTAGTAAGGAAAAACTCAAGGTTTCATTTTATCATTTTATTTCAATTTCTTTCCCAGAACACCCAAATCAAGTAAAACACAACCATGATGATGCATGTACCTTCCCTAGGGTCTATACCCTGAAACCAATGACATCTCACTTGGTCGTTCGGTAGGCTCAGAGTCCTTGTATCGGATCACAGGGGGCCCTAAAATCCCTTGTCCTAGCCGGTCTTCCCTGGCCAACGTCACGCACCAAGATTAACTAACACTGTTTCCCTACCATCCCATGCAATCCTTACTGTGCCTAACTCCAGACTCCATCCTATCTCTCAACCATCAGCTCTAATACCATTCTGTCATGACCCCCTCCCACCAAAGATTCCCCTCCTGAGCTGGCAATGGCGAAAGGGAGATAATGACCCCCGAGCCCCGCCTCCAGTAGGCCCCGGGGTGGCGACTAGCACCAAGGGTATGATTTTTTCACAAATATGGGAGGCATTACCCTTTTTATTTTTAAAGATCGGGAAATAGGAAAAGTCAACCACCAAAAAGGAAAAGAGCAAGTGTATAGAAATAAACCAAATCCATTCCCACATGCATGTTTAAACAATTTTATAACAAGGTATAAGTACAAGAAAGCTCAAAGTACAATACCAAAAGAAAACAAAGGTATAGCAATAGCAACAACTCCAACTGTCCGACTAGTAGGGCCCCGCATGGCCCTGGTAGTCCTCCTGCAAACCTGAAAGTAAACGTAGGGTGAGTATACATGTATACTCAGTAGGGAAACTTAAAGCTCTTGTGCACAAGTGAGGAGACATCCTAATGTCCCGTGAGAACAACAGAAGAAACCTAGCAAGGAATTCTATCCACCCAACCTCACCAGCCACACTCACCAAAACACAATCACAATAGGTAGTAGTATATAAGAAACAAGAGTATTTGGGTACCCCGGACCATTTCCCTTTAGTTAGATGCTCTTCCTAACGACGAATTTCCTGACGCTGCCACACTCTCCCTGCCCGCACACACCTGGGACATACAACCACATATCCCGCCCGCATACACCTAGGCCTCACAACCACGTATCCGGCCCGCACACACCTGGGACTCACAACCACGTATCCCTCCCGCAAACACCTGGGCCTCACAACCACGTATCCTACCCAAACACACCTAGGCCTCACAAACACGTATCCCGCCCGCACACACCTGGGCCTCACAACCACGTATCCCACACGCACACACCTGGGCCTCATCCCGAAGATTCTTGGGAAACAGTAGAACCTGCCCAAAGAGTCTTGGGCTAAAACCACCCCAATCGATACCTACCCGAAGAGTCTTAGGTGTAAGGTCACCTCAAGCCATCACAGCCTAGGGGAGAAGGAACAGGAATGAGCTAGTAACTAAGGAAAAAACACCCTCTCCCATAAAATGGGAGTGTTCAGCACTATCTGCTCAACATGGGTGGGGTGCGATAAAACATAAAAGATACAGATATATATATATATATATATATATATATATATATATATATCAAACACACAGCCCAACCTATGGCTTCTAAACAGAAAACTGAGCATGTGCCTCGGCACTGCTACCACGAAGTATGCATACAACAACAATCCCAACCCCCTTTAGATTTTAACATTTCAGTAGAAAAATGTTATTTAGTTCCTTAACTACTGGGAAACTATCCACAACCAACCACATCAATCATTCGTAAACATATCCCTGCCATCCACAAATCAT
The DNA here is from genome assembly GCA_963277665.1 of Viscum album. Lineage (NCBI taxonomy): Eukaryota > Viridiplantae > Streptophyta > Magnoliopsida > Santalales > Viscaceae > Viscum > Viscum album. The sequence continues at coordinate 1,418,282,000 of OY728120.1, forward strand.
GTTATGAAAAACACAAGAAATACAACAAAGCCCTTCTTAACAACCAACCAACCCCATTGATAATTAATCTTGTTCCATTACCACGCCCCACCATTTATTAACTCTTCCAATTTAATTTAATATTCACAACCCATAGCCCGTTCACATATAAACCCAGCCTTTCAGCCCCACTGCCAACCAACATAACCACAACCACACCGTACATCATTATCCCTTTAATACCATTTATCGCCGCCCCGCTGCCCGTTACCAACACAACCTTCACACCAACCCACAACCAAGTCAACCGCAGCCCCACTGCTTACCCGATCCACAACAACCCACAAAACACCCCCATCACATGCCACGTAACCAATCCAACACCCACATGTTCATTAACCCATTTTGTTTAACTGGGGTGATCACACAAGGGTTCCAGATTTTAAGTAGCCAACTTTATGTGATTAACCAATTTCCACGTTCCACAAGGTTTCCACCCATAAGAAAATCCAGAAGGAGAGGGAAACATTTAATTTCATAAACAAAGGCCCCCAATGACCGTGATTTTCAATAGGTAGAATCTCATTCAATTCACAACATAATATGACAGGATATAAAGTAACAACAATCACAACTTCCCATCCCCGTTATATAAGACAGTTATTATTTTTATTAAACCAGTTCAAAAGTGTTTCATGTAAATAATAGGACACCCACCCCGCATGATGCACAAATTATAGAGACGAAGGTAAGATCCCTACTTCAACAGGTTCCTGATCGCAACGCTCCCCCAGATCAACATTAGAAGACGTCCGTTGGCGTCCGCCACTTCTTTCGGGTCCCGGAAAAACCTCCTCGGGTGGAAGTCGGAAGGCCAAAGGAAAGAAAATGGATCCAAGCTTGAAAGTTACGCCTCGTCGTTATGATCCTGTAGCTGCTGAAGGATTGTAAATCGGTGCTTGGATGAAGAAGTTATGGAAGGAAGAGCCTTCGAGTCTCTTGAGAGAGCTCTGCTCAGAGGAGAGGGGAGGAGAGGTGTGAGCTGAAATGAGGAGGGGACCCCTCCTTTTATAGGCATGAAAAGAAAAATTACACGGAGTGTACTTTATGGTACACGGCATGTACTCGGTTCTTTCACATGGTCTCCACGCGGATTCCAACACGGCTCCGCGACCGTTGACTGGTCAACACACTGTTTGAGGGTAACACATACGCAGGGAGGGACTACACGACGTGTAGTTTAGACACACGATGTGTACTCATTTATTGCACACGGCAAGGACACGGCTTGCAACACGGGGTATACTTAGAAAGGTGGTACACGACGTGTACTCAAACTACACGACATGTAGTTTCAAAATTTTGGGAAGGGTGGGAAAAGTCCATTTTACCCTCCAGAACACTTCTTGACCTTCTTTTCGACAAAGGAATGGGCCAGAGAGGTCCGGGAAATTAAAAATTTGTACTTTATTCATTAATAAATACCTTATCACATATTTATTTCTCTTTTGCGTGACAATGCATGTGATAATGTTCTAAGGATAGCTATTGCATTAAAGGGTCATAGTGGATCCCTGCTATGATGAGAACCTCAAAGTGCCATAACAATGTTCTTAAATATATGTTCTATGGCTGGAAGATGTTATTTTAGGGACACAAATAATACATTCCATTAGGGGTGAGGACTCATAAAACTTTGAGGCACCTTCTCATGGTGTGCGCCCTTGGTAATATCCAAGAGGATATTATGAGAACGAGACCCGCCAATAGAAAATACATATTTCATAGTGTTATTGGATGTTCTTATCTGCAGACATGTGTATTGGTCCTTAGACTTTAATATTATTATTAATGGGTATTAAAACTCACACACTTAGTTGTATTGACAAAAACTAGGATGACACACTATTCGCAGCAAGGTAGGATACGTTGGGTGTGTCACGAGTAATACTACATTAATAGACAATGCGAAAAAGGATTTGTCCATTATGTTCCATAACGAAAGTAGATATCTCAAGCCCTTTGATGGAATTTATATAGACTAAATAAATTCATGGCCATGGTAAGGTATGGGCAAGTTCAATTTCAGGAAGTCAAAGAAAGAATAATCAAGCACATGGGTTGATGGAACTAGCATGCAACCCACTTTATTAGAGATATCGAGACAAAGGGATTACATTACACAATAAGAGTTTGTAAGAGGTGAAACGTCATTGTAGCGTTAAATTATTTCTCTATGGGTTCCTTGGTGTGTTTCTAGATGCTATCCTTGGATTTTAGGCATGCTCCACCTAATTCCAGTGAGAAAGAGGCCTAGAGGGTCACACACTAAGTGTGTCCATGTATCTCAAGTTTAATATTAATTTAACAAGTTGAATAAAGATTATTCTCGATTGTGGTTTAATAATTATTCAAGGATTCCGGATCGCATTTATTTTTACACTAGTTAGTCTAGAAAATATATTTTGGGTGAAATAATATATTTATTAGAGAGTAATGTAGTTACATTTATTTCAGAAATAAATAGCCATTACTCAAGGTCTAATAAATGTGGTGGAGGAAATAAAAGAAATTAAAAACAAGTACACACTGTGTATTAATGATTACACGGTGTGTAGTTTTTTAAGTCATTATTTTGAGGAAATAATATTGTTTTATTAAATGATTTTTATTATAATCACCATGGGTTCATGTCAAGGAATTAATGATTCGACATGGGGGTTTTCAATAAAGAGTTAATGAAATAAATAAAACGTGTAACATGTTTATTTATTATCATAACTCTATAACTTCAAACCCGATTACAAGTATCCTCACAACCCCAACACTTTTCCCCAATCTTTGTGCACAAAAATTCTGGAGAATTCCCTCAAGGCTGAAAGAACTCCTTCCTCCAAAAATTCTCTCAAGACCAAGAGAGATCCACCACGTCCAGATAAAGGCGATGAAAGGCCGAAATTGCAAGTGAAGGTTCTTCCGCACTAGCACCCGGAGATCCCTTCGGCAACATCCGGAGATACATGGAGCACGTGTGGATCACCACTAGAGGAATCCTACACTTGGAATCTACGATGCAATGACGGATCACATCGGATCTTGACCAGAGACATCAAAGAAGAAAGAATTCCATCAAGGTAATTCTTGTCAATTAATGAAATTAATTATAACCAACATATGATGATCCTCTCTATGGTTCAGGGACCCTTATCTTTCTTTTTGTTCTTCATTATATTCTGAAGATATGGCGTTTTATTATCATGACAGATCTCGAATTAAACGTTGTTTAATGCTGAACTTAAAGTTGGGTACACCCACCAACACGCTTCTGCTACACCCAAAACCTACAAGTGGTATCATAGGGGTCATATTATTGATTATAATTATTTAGTTTTTCATTAGTGATTTATGCATTTAATAATTTAGTTGTTTCAATTCAAGTTAATCATTATTTAAAATATGAATCTCTAGATCTGTTCCTCCCCTCTTGTTTCTCATTCACCTTACAGAAACAAATTTTTATTTTAATTTAGATTAAAATAAAATAGAGGAACTCATCCAGAGGTTCCAAACACTCATGACCGTACAACACCAAAATACACGGTGTGTATTTATAAGTACACGTTGTGTAGTCTAGGTTCAATGCATTGACTGATCTTCCAAATCAGGCCATGTATTGGATCATATCTAAGAAATTTATGACACCGTGTGTTGACCAGGAACAGGTGGAACACAGTTTCTGGATTACACGCCATGTGGTCCAAATGAACATGGTGTGTAGTCCCTTAGGGTTAGGGTTGGAACGTATACCCCATACACAGCTTTCCTGGCTAGAAACCGTGTAACATGGATACTACACGGCGTGTGTCCAATTGAACATGTCGTGTATTCCGAAAATTTCTGATGTACATCTACACACCATGTCCCCGGGTGTGTAATTTGGATGGACGGTGAACAAAATTACATGCCATGTAGTCGGAATTACATGTCATGTACTCATCCAAATTAAGTATATTTATTAAAATTTATTATTATATTATACAAACCCTTGATATGTGTACCATAGTTCATGCATAAATCTGAGGCACAACACGTGATAGGTTTTTTATATATATGTGTTTAATTTAACATCTATGTAATGAATGAGAATTCACCGGGTTGCCTCCAAGGTACAAGTTATGTACAAAGATAATATAAAATGAATTTATTTGTTTAAAATTATGATGGATGAGAATATCAAGGAAATTTAGAAAAAGGATTTAAGATAAAAGTATTGATTAATTAATGATAATTAATTGATTCGAGCATGATTTATCTTAAAGAAGAACAATTAAAGAATTGAATTCTAATTTTATTAATGCGTAATATTGTTGCATGCATGGATGATAATGAGATAGACAAAGAACTCTATATGTGAATGGTTTATTTTAATTTATTTATTTAAATTAAATTTGTTGGCTTGCGATCCTTCTCCTCATTAAAATGTAGGGCCTGCACACCCAAGGAGTCATTTATGTAAAAAACCTCTTTTACCCCTAACCTGCGTGTGAGATAAATGCATATGTAATGGATGGATCTCCCAAGCTAGTGGAGGTGGCTCAAGTCATAAGACAAGGTGAAACCAATCTAAGGAGATATAAAGTTGGACAAGTGGAAAGCTGCAAACATAAACCCGAAAGGATCAAGGTGTTTCTCCCCTAGGTCTTGGGTTAGTTTATTAACCGCTAGATAAACTAAATAGTAGAACAAGATCATGATCATATCATTTATTTTATTTCTGTTAGTTTCATGGTTTATTTATTGTGGGTGTGTTGTCACGATCACACAATTAATGAATAAAACAAGCACACAAGATGGAACTAAAATAATACCGGCTTATGCATACATATTATCTTAGACATGGTTAATAAATTAAGTATATTCCCCTTAATATTAACAAGAATGTAATGAAAGATAATAAAATGGAAATTTATGTATAAGGATAAAATCCCCCAAAGAAATATTAAGTCGGTATAGCCTTCCATAATCTTGGTTAGAATTGAACAATAGTTCAAATTTCTTGACCAACCCTAGTTGGGGTGCCTTCAATTATCGAGGAATTATAATTCAAGGTTTTGGGTTTACTTGACTTGGTTCACATCAAGGGTTGACTGCCACAACAAGACTTGGTGTGACCAAAAGGAAAAGGTTGATGAAATCCAAAATAAAAGGATTTTAGGATTGGGGAGTTCACTCAGCAGATCAAGGAGCAGTGAGTTAATGCAGTTGGAATTTGGAATGCCTACCGAAAACCCTTCAAGTTGCTTGAACAACCCTAGTTGGGGTAATGTGAAGGGAAATAGGGATCCTTTCCCCTATAATATTCATGAAACATAATATTCCAAAGTCAATGGTGAGGGCTATTGGATTTCGATAAAATAGTGGGAGACTAATAAGTATTAATTTATTTATTTTTATCAGTTTTATAATAAAGTACTAAACCTTTTCTCATCCTAATTTGTTGAAATGGCAAGAAAAATTACTTCAAACATATCATTGCGAACCGTACTCGAGAAATAAGACCTTCTCATCGACACCAATTTCCAAGAGTGGTAGAGGCATTTACGCGTCATCCTTCACCGTGAAAAGAAAATTGTATGTGATGGAAGAACCTATTCCAGTTGTGCCTAGAAAAGAGGACAGTGATGAGGAAATATCTCTCTATGTGAAACATATGTATGATTCCACAAATGTCTAGTGTTTCATGCTATAAGCCTTTTCTAATGATCTCTTGAAGCAATATGAAAACATGGAAGCGTATAGTATGATGTCTCACCTTAAGGATCTCTACCAAGATAAGGCGAGAGAAAAGAGATATGAGAGCTCCAACGCTTTGTTTACAACTAATCTTGTAGATTCTCAACCATATGGGCTTCATGTATTCAAGATTATTGGCTACATTGAATGCCTGGACATCTTAGGGATTAAATTCCCAGATGAGCTGCGTACAGATCTCATCCTATCATCACTACCCAAGACCTTCTCCAGCTTTATTGTCAATTATAACATGAGAAATAATGAGAAGATTCTACCAGAACTTTTGACCTTAATTCTCCAGGTAGATAAGGACATGGGGTGTGACAAACCCACATTCCTTATGGTGAATAAGAAAAGGAAGGACAAGGAAAAGGATCCAAAGACTTATAAATGGTCTCAAGCCCCCGAGCACCATCCCTCTAAGAAGGGTAAGATCCAGAGGCAGGGCAAGGAATGTGCGGTGGTGTGTTTTTCATGTGGAATGCAAGGCCACTGGAAGAGGAACTGCACCCAGAAGCATGGGAACGCTAAAGTTGCATTCATTATCGAGTCTAATCTTTCTATTTTTACACATTGGTTATTAGATAAAACTTGTGGGGATCACATCTATATTGAAATGAATGAACCAAGTAAATTTATAAATATTTCATGGGGAGAGGTGGATATTTGAGTTTCCAATGGTGCAAGGATGGATGCATTGGCTATTGGCGATTACCACCCCTCACTGTCGACTTGGATGATTTTGGTTTTACATACCTGTAATTATGTGCTTAGTGTTACCAAGAACATAATTTCTGTATCTTGTTTGGATATGGATGGATTTATTTTCATGATTAGAAATAAGGGTTTTATATTTTATAAGAACAACATATGTTATGGTATGGAACATTTAAATAATGGTTTGTATGTATTAAATTATGAAAACCAAGTGTTGGAAATCGAAAATGAAACAAACTCACATGACTCATACATCACCCAGTTGTGGCATCACCGTCTCTGTCATGTAAATGATAAGCCCTCGACAAAGCTCTTCTAGGATGTTTACTTAGACTCTACTAAGATAAAACCACTTGATAGATGTCACACTTGTTTTTCAAGGTAAAATGACCAATACACCTTTCGGTGGACATGTTGAAAGGGCCACAGAGCTTCTAGTATTAGTGCACACAGATGTATGTGGACCATTTCCAGTAGAAGCTAGAGGTGGATATTCTTACTTCATTACTTTTACTGATGATTTGAGTAGATATGGCTATGTATACTTAAGGAGGTATAAGTTAGAAGCCTTAGATAAATTTAAGGAATTAAACAATGAAGTAGAGAATCAGCTTGGTAAGAAGATAAAGAAACTTCGATTGGATCGAGGTGGAGAATATCTGAACCAAGAGATCATCGATCTTCTACAGGAGTCTAGGATTCTATCACAACTCACTCCTCCTTATACACCATAGTGTAATGGTGTTAGTGAAAGGAGTAACTGCACCTTGTTGGACATGGTGAGGTCGATGATGAGTCATGCAGATCATCCATTATCCTTTTGGGGATATGCATTACAAACTGCAACATACACATTAAACCGAGTATCAATTAAGGCAGAAAATGGAATTACCTCCGAGTTATAGAATGGAAAGAAACCCAATTTGTCGCACACGTGTGTATGAGGATGCGAGGTGTTTGTTAAGTCCTTATAAGGCAAAAAACTAGAACCCCAGGGCATGAGGGGTATCTTTATAGGATATCCCAAGGAAATGAAAGGATATTACCTATATAACCCTTCAGATAAGAAAGTGACTATCACCAGGCAAGCCTTCTTTCTTGATAGGGATCACATCCATAAAAAGGATATTGGGAGAAAGATTGACTTCGATGAAGTTGATGCTCAAGATACCGAAGAGTTGGTACAAGAACAAGTTCCACAAGTCCCCATGGAAGAGGTTCCAGAAACACAAGTACTGTGTACGAGCTCAAGATAAGTAAGGGAACCAGAGAGATTTGGTTTCATTGTCACTAAGGATGGGGAATCATTATTGTTGGACAACGATGAACATCTATCCTAAAAGGAAGAATTATGAAGCTCAGAAGCTGCAAGATGGATAGAAGCTAGGAATTCTGAGATGGATTCCATGTATCAGAACAAAGTTTGGGTTTTGGTCGATGAGCCAGTTGATGTAAATCCTGTTGGATACAAATGGGTATTCAATAGAAAACTGGACATGGAAGGTCAAGTTAGCACCTATAAAGAAGGGATAGTGGCTAAAGGATTCAGAAAACATCAAGGAATTGACTTTGATGAAACCTTATCTCTAGTTTCCATGTTTAAATCCATAAGAATCATAATTTCCGTAATATCATACCATGACTATGAGATTTTGAAAACGGATGTCAAAAAAGAATTCCTTAACGGGAACCATTAGGAAGATGTCTATATGACACAACCAGAAGGGTTTGGGACACCAGGTGAAGCCAAACGGGATAGAAAGTTACAGAAATCCATTTATGGATTAAAGAAAGCATATAGGTCATGGAACATTCGATTTGATAAAGCTATAAAGGAATCTGGTTTCATTAAGAAAGAATGTGAGCCATGTGTTTATAAGTGGTTTAATGGAAATGCGATCATTATCCTAGTGGTATATGTTGATGATATATTTCTTATTGGAAACGATGCACCATTCTTATAGTCAGTTAAGGACTTGTTGAAAAAGTATTTCTACATGAAGGACTTGGGTGAAGCAGCCTACATTCTAAGGATCAAGATCATTCATGATATATCCAAGAGGCTTCTTGGACTAAGACAGGGTATATACATTGACCAGATACTAAAGGGATTTAGTATGGAACAATACAAGAAGGGAATAGTTCCAGTGTCACATGGCCTACTTCTTTCTAAGAAAATGTGTCCACAGACACAACAGGAGAAAGATTGAATGAGTAAGATCCCATACACTTCGACTATAGGATCCATAATGTATGCCATGTTATGTACCAGGCTTGATGTTGCCTATGCACTGAGCATGGTAGGAAGATATCAAGAAGATCCAGGAGAACAAATTTGGACTGCTATTAAGACTATCCTCAAGTATCTAAGAAAAACTAAGGATATGTTCCTAGTGTATGGAGGAGATGAGGAGCTTATCATCAGAGGGTATGCTGATGCTAGTTTTCATATAAATCAGAATGATCTAAAGTCGCAATTTGGATATGTTTTCTGTCTCAATGGAGGATCTATGAGATGGAAGAGTTCAAAGTAGCTAGTTGTTTCCGATTATATAGTGGATTCCAAATATATAACAGCTTTTGATGTAGCCAAGGAAGCCTTCTGGATTTGGAACTTTTTCCAGGAGCTTGATGTGGTTCCTAGGAGTAAAGATCCTATCATGTTGTATTGTGACAATACTGTAGTGATGGATCTTAGAAAAGAACCAAGGTCACATCAATGGACACAACACATACTCTGGAAGTATCTCCTCTTGAGGGATTTATATCAAAGGGATGAAGTTGCAGTGAGTATATTGTCCACAAAATAGAATGTGGAGGACCCCATGACTAATGTCCTATCTCAGCAGAAGCATGAATATCATGTAAGAGCTAGCGGGTTAAAGGATGTTTGTAGTTGGATCTTTTCCAAGTGGGAGTCTGTTGGAGTTGGTGGCCTAGAACCAACTACATTGTACTTTATTCATTAATAAATACCTTATCACATATTGATTTCTGTTCTGTGTGAAAATGCATGTGATAATGTCCTAAGGATAGCTGTTGCATTAAAAGGTCATAGCGGATCCCTACTATGATGAGAACCTAGAAGTTCCATAACACTATTCTTAAATATATGTTCTATGGCCAGAAGATGTTATTTGAGGGACAAAAATAATACATGCCATTATGGGTGAGGACTCATAAAACTTTGAGGCACCTTATCATGGTGTGCGCCCTTGGTAATATCCAGGAGGATATTATGAGAAAGAGACCCGCCAGTAGGAAATCCAAATTTCATAGTGTCATTGGATGTTCCTATCTTCTGATGTGTGTATTGGTCCTTAGACTTTAAGATTATTATTAATGGGTATTACAACTCACTCACTTAGATGTATTGATGAAAACTATGAAGACACATTGTTCGCAGTGAGGTAGGATACGTTGGGTGCGTTGTGAGTAATACTGCATTAATAGATAATGTGAGAAAGGATTTGTCCCTTATGTTCCCTAACAAAAGTAGATATCTTAGGCCCTTTTATGGAATTGATATAGCCTAAATAAATCAATGTCCATGGGAAGGTATGGGTGAGTACAATCCCATGAAGTCAAAGAAAGAATAATTGAGAACATGGGTTGATGGCACTAGCATGCAACCCACTTGATTAGAGATATTGAGATAAAGGGATTACATTACACTATAAGTTTTCATAGGAGGTGACACGTCATTGCGGCATTAACTTCTTTCTCTATGGGTGCCTTGGCGTGTTTCTAGACGCTAACCTTGGACTTTAGGTAGGCTCTGCCTAATTCCATTGAGAAAGAGGCCTAGAGTGTCACACACTAAGTGTGTCCATGTATCTCAAGTTAAATATTAATTTAACAAGTTGAATAAAGATTATTCTCAACTATGGTTTAATAATTATTCAAGGATGCCTGAATGAATTTATTTCGACACTAGTTATTTGAGAGAATATATTGTGGGTGAAATAATATATTTATTAGCGTGTAATGAAATTACATTTATTTCAGAAATAAATAGCCATTATTCAAGGTCTAATAAATGTGGTGGAGGAAATAAAAGAAATGAAAAATAAGTACACACCATGTATTAATGATTACACGCTGTGTAGTTTTTTTAGTCGTGATTTTGAGGAAATAATATTGTTTTATTAAATGATATTTACTACAATCAGCGTTGGTGCATGTCAAGGAATTAATGATTCGACATGGGGGTTTTCAATAAAGAGTTAATGAAATAAATAAAACGCATAACACATTTATTTATTGTTATAACTCTATAACCTCAAACCCGATTATAAATATCCTCAAAACCCCAAAACTTTTCCCCAATCATTGTGCACAACAATTCTGGAGAATTCTCTCAAGGCTGAAAGAACTCCTTCCTCTAATAATGATCTCAAGGCCGAGAGAGATCCACCACCACTAGATCAAGGAGATCAAATGCGGACATCGCAAGTGAAGGTTCTTTCACGCTAGTACTTGGAGATCCCTTTGGAAACATCTAAAGATATGTGGAGAATGTGTCGATCACCGCTAGAGGAATCCTACACATGGATTCTATGACACAATGACAGATCACATCGGATTCGTGACCGGAGGCATCAAGGAAGAAAGAACTCCATCAAGGCAATTCTTGTAAATTAATTAAATTAATTATAACCAACATATGATGATCCTATTAATGGCTCCGAGACCTTTCTATTTCTTTTCGTTCTTTGTTCTATTCCGAAGATCTGGCATTTTATTATCGTGACAGATCTCGGATTGAATGTTGTTCAATTCTAAAATTAAAGTTGGGTACACCCACCAACGCGCTTCTGCTGTGCCTGGAACCTTCAAGTTGTATCAGAGGGGTCATATCGTTGATTACAATTATGTAGTTTTTCTTTGGTGATTTACGCATTTAATAATTTAGTTGTTTCAATTAAAGTTAATCATTCTTTAAAATCAGAATATCGGGATCTATTCCTCCCCACTCGTTTCTCGTTCACCTTACAGAAGCAAATTTTCCCTTTTAATTTTGATTAAAATAAAATAGAGGAACTCATCTAGAGGTGCCAATGCTCCTGTCCATACAACACTAGACTACACGTCGTGTATTCAGAAGTTCACGTTGTGTAGTCTAGGTTCAATGAACTGACTGATTTTCCAAATCAGGCTGTGTATTGGATCCTATCTAAGTCATTTATGACACCATTTGTTGACCAGGAAAAGGTGGCACACAGTTTCTGGATTACACGCCTTGTGGTCCATCTGAACACGGCATGTAGCCCCTTTGGGTTTGGGTTGGACCGTGTTGTAAAGACACGCAAATTTCAAGGAAATTTTTTTTCTTAATTTTGTTTGGAATTTTACAAGAGCGCAGCTTCAGACGGCACCTGATTCCGAGGCCCGGTGTGCCCGGAATAAATTTCCGAAGTTTGGCTCGGGTACGTTCAGTGAACGGACGAGCGGGTTTTTCTATCTTTTGAACCGGTGCCCGGAATCGAATTCTGAGGGCACCGATGAAATCGCAGCGCCGGTATTTTCTTAGAAACGCCTCTTCCGGAGTTGCATTTGCTCAGACGTGGTTTTTAAATTTTGGGGCTTTAAGTCAGAAATAAAATAAAATTTGTGCGACAACTTTATTTTATTTCACTTAAGCTGCTTGGAAGCCACTTGAAGCCACTTAAAGGCGGCTTGATCTGAGCTGAACTGGATAGGATGCTATCCAGAAATATCCTACCCCCTTGGTAGGATATTTGTGAGGTGGGGCCCGCACGAGCCCCGCCGTTTCTTTCGCTAAGTAACGCACCCGCGAAAACCCGTCAAAGTAACTAAAAAGTCAACCGACGCGTTTTCTTTAATTTCTTAACAGACCATTTAATTGGGCGGTTTATTTCGTGAATTAAATGGGCTGTTTCATTCGTTGAATTAATTCAACGAATTTAATGGGTCGTTACTTACGCGTTTGCGTTCGTTGGCAAAATAATAAAATAAGACCAACTCTTTCCTTTGGAGGATTACTCGTTGTGCGAGATTCTCTGGGCCTCCACCCTCCCCGCGAAGAACACGAAGAACGCGAAGAACGCGAAGAACGGGAAGAACGCCGGCGACCGGAATTCGACGACGCACGCCGTGATCTGCGACGTCGACGAACGCTACCCGCGACGTTCTTCGGCGACGCCTCTTCTTCCGCGGCCGATCCTCGTTCGGCAATTAAGGTGAGAAACGAATCGTTTATTTCTCCCCTTTTTATAATTCGATATCAATGGATTTAAATTAATTAAATCCGTTTGATCTTGATCCGGAGATTGGCGACGCGACGCCGGATACCGCGACGACGCGACGATCTCCTTCATCCACGACGAGCGATTCCGCGACGACCTCTCGTCCGACGACGACGACAAGGTAAGGGATGTTGGAATATTTTATCTTATTTCCCCGTGTTTATTCTTTTAAAGTGAAGAACATGATCTCCGACAATTTTAATTTATTTAAAATTGTTGTTGATTATTCCTCCCGTGGTTTATGACTAACGCAGGAGGGTGCGGGTCTAACGAACAAGACCCGGCAACCCTCCGCCGATCTCTTTTGTTGTGCGGATATGGCGTTCGACGACGAACCGCGCGGCAGGGGCGATCTGTTGATCCCGCAGTGAAGGTCGGCCCCCGGGAGGAGCAACGGCGCAGACGGGAGGCAAAACGGGCCACCGGAGCAACTCCGGCGGCCCGCGGAAGGCGGCGGCGGCGGCGCCCGGCACGCCGCCGTGGAGAAGATCCGCCGCGGCTGAAGCCGCGGCGGCGGCGGCCGGTTCCGCGGCCGCGCGGAACCGAGGAGGGACGCGGCGGCCCGGCCGCGTCCGCGTGACAGGCGGCCCCCCGCGGGGCCGCGTTTCCTTCAAGCCGCGGGTCAAACCCGCGGCGGCGGCTCCTTCGGCCGCTCGGCCGAAGCCGAGCCGGCCGGGCCGCGCCCAGGCCGGGCCGGACCCGGCCTAGCCGGGTCGGGCCGGGTCGGGCCGACCCGGTTTGGGCCGACCCGGTCCGGCCGACCCAGGGGGGGTTCGGGCCGGGTCGCCCCGGGCCCAGAACCCCCGTTATCGGGCCCTCTTCGGTCTTTTGCCCATATCTTGGGCCTGGAACGTACGATTGATGAACCGTCAGCGGCTACGCGATCCTTGGATCGAGACGGTCGTTTCGGTATATTATACTCAAGGTTTCGGAAGACTTTGGGTTCGGCCGGGTTGGTTCTTACACGAAACCAACCGGGCCCTCGGAGCGGAAACGCTCATAACTTGAGCTACGGACGTCCGATCGACGTACCGTCAGCTGTGGTAGTTTCCTCTAAGTGAGACGGAACTTTTGGAATACTCCGCCCGAGGATCGGACACAGGCGGAGTACGGTCGGGTTGGTTTTTCCCTAAAAACCAACCGGGCCCCTGGGACGAAAATGCCAATAACTCTCAGACCGGGCGTCCGATTGACGCGCCGTCTGTTGCGTTGAGATCCTGTTGTCGATACGGAACTTTTGGATACATCAACTTCGGACTACGTGTCAGTTGATGTATCAGCCTCTCGGCTCGTGGAGCAGACCCTCCTAAACGAGCTCGCTAAGTGCGGGAACCCTAGCGCTGGCTGTGACTTCGACGACAGAGCAGAGATCCTCCGTGGACTGCGATGACGGCAGAGCAGAGATCCTCCGTGGACTGCGACGACAGCAGAGCAGAGATCCTCCGTGGACTGCGACGACGGCAGAGCAGAGATCCTCCGTGGACTGCGGCGACGACTGTGCAGAGATCCTCAGTGGACTGCATCGACTACTGCACTCAGCGATCCTACGTGGATCAGTGCTACAGGTTCTGTGTGAGCCCGATCCTATGTGGGTCCTTACTACCGGTTCTGTGTGAGCCACTGCCTACAGGTTCTGTGTGAGCCTGATCCTACGTGGGTCTTTTGCGGGGGTTAGTACCTATCGATCCTTCGTGGGTCCGATGACTTAGATGGATCAGTGATCATCTTTGACGTCATCTGAAAAAGTATACCTGGTTGAGCTGAATCTTATGTTACTCTCCTTTGTGGATTGTGTTGAACTATCCTATGTGGATTTACTGTTTACTCTCCTTGTGGATTTGACTCTTTCTTTCCTGCGTGGATTGAGTTGTTCTTGAGCTCGTGAGCAGAGCTAGAATTGGGGACTTAGGTATATGTAGGGGCATATACCTAAGTCGAGTCAGATGTTACTTCGTGATTGCATCTTTCTTTTGTGCTATATCCTTTGTGGATTTCGGGAGACCTTCGGGGGTCTCGGGGTCCTTACTGAGTAGCTTATACTCACCCCTGCACGGGCTATGCCCGCACCTTGTTGTGTTGGATGCAGACGACGGACAGCGCTGATCGCGGTTGGGGCGTGGAGCAGGACGGTACCTGGAGGTGGACCACTGGGCGGGACATGCTCGGAGCGGACGTGGGACCCGAGGAGCCTGGAGGCTATCTGTACCCACCCTTCAGGTGGGATTGCCAGTGGACGACACGAGGCCGCCGTCTTTTCTTCAGTTGCTGTTCTTTACTTTTTCAGTTGTACTTTACAGTTGGGCTTGTATTTCCGGCCCCCTTTACTTTTCTGCACTTTGTAGTTACTTTCCGCTTGCTGACTCTATGGTGGTTGTTACTTTTAAAGGCAATGCCTTCCCTGTTTACCGGGATTTTACGCCTTGGTGCTAGTCGCCAGCCCCTGGCCTATGGAAGGCGGGCTTGGGGTAGTCACGGCACGGGCCCCGAGGACGGGTCGTGACAAATTGGTATCAGAGGTGGTCGGTTCTACCGCAAACTCTGATCGTCTTTTCTTTCTATATGAAGCAATAGTGTTTAGTGTATTGAGTGTGGTTATCAGTTCAGGGAGCCCAGTGTTGGTGCGGCGGCCGACGTATCCGTACACCAGGACCCTGACTCCTGATTTCCGACTTAATGCATGAAAACATTGATTGCGTGTGTGTTTCAAGTCTTCTTTGTGATTACTTGTGTCAGCTCACCGGGTATACTGATCTGCTTCATGAAAGTCTCAAGTTTTCCTTGTGATTATTTGTGCCAGCTCACCAGGTATACTGTTCTGACTGTGGTGCTCTTGTTCTCCTTTTCAGGATGGCCCCGCGACGACAGCCAGCTAGGGTTCCGAGTGTAGGGCGCGACGGCAGCCCACCGAGCGACGAGGCCTCGGTGCAGGGCCCTTTGCCAGCAGTGGCACCGGCGGTAGCTTTACCCGCCGAGCCACCGATGCTACCAGTACCAGATGCAGACGATGCACGTCGCCTCAGGGCACTGCATGAGTTTCAGAGCCAGCGACCGCCCAGGTTTCGTGGTGAGGCGGACCCCCAGGCCGCCGAGGACTGGCTAGAGGCGGTGGTACAGATCTTTAGGCTAGTGAGGACACCAGCGGATCTCATGGTGATCCTCGCGGCGAGCCTCCTGCAGGCGGCGGCAGGACGATGGTGGAGCTTGATGCTCCAGGTTCACGATGAGGCATCCTTGCTCTGGGCGGACTTCGAGAGCCTCTTCCGCTCTGAGTTCGTCCCGGCCACCCTCCGAGCGGTGCGCATCCAGGAGCTTCTCCAGCTGCGCCAGGGCAGCATGACGGTCGCTCAGTACGCGGCGAGGTTCACGGACCTATCTCGCTACTCGACCGACATGGTACGGGACCCCTTCTTCCGGGCCCGGACCTTCGAGCAGGGCTTGCGGCAGGAGATTCGGGCGTCGCTGATCTCCCTCAGCATTCCGACCCAGGCGGGAGTGCTGGAGCGAGCCCTCCTGATCGAGAGCTTCCTGGCAGAGCCTTCTTCAGCGGAGAGACCTAGCGCAGGGCGGCAGGTAGCTGAGTCTTCGGCAGCAGGTAGCCGACGGATGACTCTCGGGTCCAGGCAGACCAGACCCCCACGCAGACGGCCTCAGGACACCGGCTCAGCGGTGCGGGGCACACAGCGGAGTGCCAGCCTTCCGAGAGGCAGGCTGTGCTACTCCTGCGGCGGGAAGGGTCACATGGCTCGTGACTGCCCGACTCGCCGATCAGAGGAGCATCAGACGGTGGAGGGGCCACCCAGGCAGAGGCAGAGGGTCGACCGTGGCGGTCCGCAGGGAGGAGGAGGACGAGGCAGAGGAGCTGGCCGAGCAGCGGGTGGTGGGCGACGCTTCCAGGCTCTACCCCCACCACCACTAGGAGGGCCACCTCGACCACATGGAGCTGGCGGGCAGGGACAGGCCCAGCTCCAGGCAGTGGAGGCCTACGACCCCGACTTGCCAGAGATGATTCGAGGTACGATCTGTGTCTATTCCACCCTTGCTGCAGTACTTATAGACACAGGAGCGAGTCACTCTTTCATAGCCTCTGCCCTTTTTCGGAGCTCGGAGATTCCGACTGAGCCGTTGGCTCGATCCTTACGGCTAGAGACTCCTACGGGAGCAGACTCGACGATTACGCACTGGTGCCGGCAGTGTGAGCTTACTCTAGGAGGTGAGAGCTTCGGCTGGGATCTCCTTGTAGCGACGTCGAGGCCTTACGACGTCATCTTGGGCATGGATTGGCTATCCACGGTTCATGCCCAGATCGACTGTTTTAGGCGCAAGGTGCGATGTGTTCGCACCGACGGGAGCAGGTTTACCTTCACCGGCGAGAAGGGAACCTTTGCAGCACAGGATGGACTTCCGCGGAGGATAGTGCAACCCATCTCTCATCAGTTGGCTAGCCTCATCCTAGGAGCAGTGGACGTGCGGAGTCCAGTTTTTCCTGCAGTGGTGGACCAGTACGTGGACGTCTTTCCCGACGACGTTCCAGGGCTACCTCCTCGTAGAGAGGTAGACTTTTACATCGACTTGTACCCCGGGACAGCCCCGATATCTACTCCAGCATATCGGATGGCCCCTGCCGAGCTTCGAGAGCTGCGGGTACAGTTGGAGGACTTGCAGAGCAAGGGGTTTATCCGACCTAGTGTTTCACCCTGGGCTTCCCCGATTTTGTTCGCCAAGAAGGCGGAAGGGAGCTTGCGACTGTGTGTCGACTATCGTCGCCTGAACCAGGTGACAGTGAGGAACAAGAATCCGCTGCCACGGATTGATGACCTCTTCGATCAGCTCAAGGGAGCGCGGTGGTTCTCGAAGATAGACCTCCGGTCAGGCTATCATCAGCTCAGAGTTCGAGACGAGGACGTGCAGAAGACGGCCTTCAGGTGTCGGTATGGCCATTATGAGTTCTTGGTTATGCCGTTCGGTGTAACCAATGCTCCAGCAGTGTTCATGAGCCTCATGAACAGGATCTTCCAGCCATACCTCGACCGATTTGTCGTGGTCTTCATTGACGACATTTTGGTATACTCGACGACTGAGGAGGAGCATGCCTACCACCTGCGAGTTGTGCTAGACACACTCCGAGAGCACCATCTTTATGGAAAGCTCTCAAAGTGCCAGTTCTGGTTACATGAGGTCCATTTCTTGGGGCACGTCATCTCTGAGGCGGGAGTTGCAGTGGATCCCGCGAAGATCGAGGCAGTGCTAGCTTGGGAGCCACCCAAGAGCGTGACAGAGGTGCGGAGCTTCTTGGGCCTAGCCGGATACTATCGGAGATTTGTGCCAGACTTCTCCAGAGTTGCGGCACCACTCTCAGCCTTGACGAAGAAGGGGAAACCCTTTGTGTGGTCAGACAGATGTCAGCAGAGCTTCCAGGAGCTGAGACAGAGATTGACCAGCGCACCTATCTTGAGGTTGCCTGAGGAGGGAGTTGGATACGTAGTTTACTGCGATGCATCAGGGACTGGACTCGGGTGCGTTCTGATGCAGGAGAGGGCCGTGATCGCCTACGGATCACGTCAGTTGAGGCCGCATGAGCAGAACTACGCCACTCATGACCTGGAGTTAGCAGCAGTGGTCTTCGCTCTGAAGACTTGGCGGCACTATCTGATGGGCGAGCGGTTCACAGTCTTTTCTGACCACCAGAGTCTCAGGTATATCTTCTCTCAGAAGGACCTGAACCTGAGACAGCGGAGATGGCTTGAGTTCCTCCAGGACTATGACTTTGAGATAGTCTATACTCCTGGGAAGGGGAACGTGGTAGCCGATGCCCTCAGCAGGAGGACGGGCATTCAGCTACTTGAGGAGGCGACGGAGCAGCTAGCCTCCTTACAGATATCCTTCGTGGATAGAGACGGAGCAGCCTTTCTTCAGTCTCTCACAGTCTCTCCTCCACTTCTACAGCGGGTCAGAGAGGCTCAGCGTGAGGACGCTGACTGTGAGACCCGGCGTGCACTGATATCCTCAGGTCAGGCGCCTGATGGCTTCACCCTTGGAGCAGAGCACGACATCCTTTTCAGAGGACGTACCTTCGTACCAGTCTCTTTACGAGAGGAGGTGCTGAGAGAGTTTCACACTTCTCCCTTGGCGGTGCATCCCGGAGTGGCGAAGATGTACCAGGATCTCAGGCGACAACACTGGTGGCCGGGCATGAAGAAAGCTGTGGCAGAGTTCGTTTCACGATGCCTCACCTGCCAGCAGGTGAAGGCAGAGCATCAGGTACCAGCAGGCTTGGTACAGCCCTTGGAGGTCCCGGAGTGGAAGTGGGACGACATATCTATGGACTTCGTGACTGGACTTCCACGCACTTCTAGAGGTCACGACTCCATTTGGGTGATTGTCGACCGACTCACCATGTCGGCACACTTCTTACCCATCAGAGAGCAGGGATCAGTGGAGAGATTGGGACGTCTTTACGTCCAGGAGATCGTACGGCTTCACGGTGTGCCATCGTCTATCGTCTCCGATCGAGATGCTCGTTTCACTTCCCGGCTTTGGAAGGGGTTGCAGGAGGCGTTCGGGACGCGGCTCCATCTGAGCACAGCCTTCCACCCTCAGACGGATGGTCAGACTGAGAGGACCATACAGACACTCGAGGACATGCTCCGTGCATGTGTTCTCGACTTTGGTCGCAGCTGGGAGGACCACCTACCCTTGGTGGAGTTCGCGTACAACAACAGCTACCACTCCACCATCGGGATGGCACCATACGAGGCGTTGTACGGCAGACCCTGCAGATCACCGTTGTGCTGGACAGACCCTGGGGAGTCAGCACTCGTGGGACCAGAGATGGTCCGAGCCACGACAGAGAAGGTCCAGATCATCCAGGAGAGGATGAGGACAGCTCAGAGCCGGCAAAAGTCATATGCTGACAGGAGGCGGAGGCCACTGGGGTTCGAGGATGGCGACCACGTCTTTTTGTGTGTCTCACCTCGACGTGGTTTACGGAGATTTGGCCGAGGCGGAAAGTTGTCTCCACGCTTCATCGGGCCTTTCCAGGTCCTCAGCAGGATAGGAGAGGTGGCTTATCGCCTGGCTCTACCACCTCAGTTGCACCGGGTGCACGACGTCTTCCACGTGTCTCAGCTGAGGAGATACGTGCACGACCCGACGCACATCATCGACTTTGGGGAGCTGGACGTGGACGATGGGGCGACTTTTGCGGAGGTCCCAGTGGAGATTGAGGATCGATAGGAGCGGGTCCTACGTGGGCGGTCGATTTCTCTTGTGCGCGTCAGATGGCAGCACGGGAACCTCCAGGAGAGCACTTGGGAGCGGGAGGCTCAGATGCGTGCTCAGTACCCCCATTTGTTCCCCTAGTTTTTGATGTATCTTTACGGGGACGTAAAGCCCTGAGGTGGGAGTAATGTAAAGACCCGCAAATTTCAAGGAAATTTTTTTTCTTAATTTTCTTTGGAATTTTA
The DNA here is from genome assembly GCA_963277665.1 of Viscum album. Taxonomy (NCBI): domain Eukaryota; kingdom Viridiplantae; phylum Streptophyta; class Magnoliopsida; order Santalales; family Viscaceae; genus Viscum; species Viscum album. Next base: position 1,418,302,221 of record OY728120.1, read on the forward strand.
CAAGAGCGCAGCTTCAGACGGCACCTGATTCCGAGGCCCGGTGTGCCCGGAATCAATTTCTGAAGTTTGGCTCGGGTACGTTCAGTGAACGGACGAGCGGGTTTTTCTATCTTTTGAACCGGTGCCCGGAATCGAATTCTGAGGGCACCGATGAAATCGCAGCGCCGGTATTTGCTTAGAAACGCCTCTTCCGGAGTTGCGTTTGCTCAGAAGTGGTTTTTAAATTTTGGGGCTTTAAGTCAGAAATAAAATAAAATTTGTGCGACAACTTTATTTTATTTCACTTAAGCTGCTTGGAAGCCACTTGAAGCCACTTAAAGGCGGCTTGATCTGAGCTGAACTGGATAGGATGCTATCCAGAAATATCCTACCCCCTTGGTAGGATATTTGTGAGGTGGGGCCCGCACGAGCCCCGCCGTTTCTTTCGCTAAGTAACGCACCCGCGAAAACCCGTCAAAGTAACTGAAAAGTCAACCGACGCGTTTTCATTAATTTCTTAACAGACCATTTAATTGGGCGGTTTATTTCGTGAATTAAATGGGCTGTTTCATTCGTTGAATTAATTCAACGAATTTAATGGGTCGTTACTTACGCGTTTGCGTTCGTTGGCAAAATAATAAAATAAGACCAACTCTTTCCTTTGGAGGATTACTCGTTGTGCGAGATTCTCTGGGCCTCCACCCTCCCCGCGAAGAACGCGAAGAACGCGAAGAACGCCGTCGACCGGAATTCGACGACGCACGCCGTGATCTGCGACGTCGACGAACGCTACCCGCGACGTTCTTCGGCGACGCCTCTTCTTCCGCGGCCGATCCTCGTTCGGCAATTAAGGTGAGAAACGAATCGTTTATTTCTCCCCTTTTTATAATTCGATATCAACGGATTTAAATTAATTAAATCCGTTTGATCTTGATCAGGAGATTGGCGACGCGACGCCGGATACCGCGACGACGCGACGATCTCCTTCATCCGCGACGAGCGATTCCGCGACGACCTCTCGTCCGACGACGACGACAAGGTAAGGGATGTTGGAATATTTTATCTTATTTCCCCGTGTTTATTCTTTTAAAGTGAAGAACATGATCTCCGACAATTTTAATTTATTTAAAATTGTTGTTGATTATTCCTCCCGTGGTTTATGACTAACGCAGGAGGGTGCGGGTCTAACGAACAAGACCCGGCAACCCTCCGCCGATCTCTTTTGTTGTGCGGATATGGCGGTCGACGACGAACCGCGCGGCAGGGGAGATCTGTTGATCCTGCAGTGAAGGTCGGCCCCCGGGAGGAGCAACGGCGCAGACGGGAGGCAAAACGGGCCACCGGAGCAACTCCGGCGGCCCGCGGAAGGCGGCGGCGGCGCGGGTCGCCGGCAAGGCGGCGCCGGCGACCGGAGGCGGCGGCGCACGGCGCGCCGCCGTGGAGATGATCCGCCGCGGCTGAAGCCGCGGCGGCGGCGGCCGGTTCCGCGGCCGCGCGGAACCGGGGAGGGACGCGGCGGCCCGGCCGCGTCCGCGTGACAGGCGGCCCCCCGCGGGGCCGCGTTTCCTTCAAGCCGCGGGTCAAACCCGCGACGGCGGCTCCTTCGGCCGCTCGGCCGAAGCCGAGCCGGCCGGTCCGGTCGGCCGGGCCGCGCCCAGGCCGGACCGGACCCGGCCTAACCGGGTCGGTCCGACCCGGTTCGGGCCGACCCGGTTCGGCCGACCCAGGGGGGGTTCGGGCCGGGTCGCCCCGGGCCCAGAACCCCCGTTATCGGGCCCTCTTCGGTCTTTTGCCCATATCTTGGGCCTGGGACCTACGATTGACGAACCGTCAGCGGCTACGCGATCCTTGGATCGAGACGTTCGTTTCGGTATATTATACTCAAGGTTTCGGAAGACTTTGGGTTCGGCCGGGTTGGTTCGTACACGAAACCAACCGGGCCCTCGGAGCGGAAACACTCATAACTTGAGCTACGGACGTCCGATCGACGTACCGTCAGCTGTGGTAGTTTCCTCTAAGTGAGACGGAACTTTTGGCATACTCCGCCCGAGGATCGGACACAGGCGGAGTACGGTCAGGTTGGTTTTGCCCTAAAAACCAACCGGGCCCCTGGGACGAAAATGCCAATAACTCTCAGACCGGGCGTCCGATTGACGCGCCGTCTGTTGCGTTGAGATCCTGTTGTCGATACGGAACTTTTGGATACATCAACTTCGGACTACGTGTCAGTTGATGTATCAGCCTCTCGGCTCGTGGAGCGGACCCTCCTAAACGAGCTCGCTAAGTGCGGGAACCCTAGCGCTAGCTGTGACTTCGACGACAGAGCAGAGATCCTCCGTGGACTGCGATGACGGCAGAGCAGAGATCCTCCGTGGACTGCGACGACGGCAGAGCAGAGATCCTCCGTGGACTGCGATGACGGCAGAGCAGAGATCCTCTGTGGACTGCGGCGACGACTGTGCAGAGATCCTCAGTGGACTGCATCGACTACTGCACTCAGCGATCCTACGTGGATCAGTGCTACAGGTTCTGTGTGAGCCCGATCCTATGTGGGTCCTTACTACCGGTTCTGTGTGAGCCACTGCCTACAGGTTCTGTGTGAGCCCGATCCTACGTGGGTCTTTTGCGGGGTTTAGTACCTATCGATCCTTCGTGGGTCCGACGACTTAGATGGATCAGTGATCATCTTTGACGTCATCTGAAAAAGTATACCTGGTTGAGCTGAATCTTATGTTACTCTCCTTTGTGGATTGTGTTGAACTATCCTATGTGGATTTACTGTTTACTCTCCTTGTGGATTTGAGTCTTGCTTTCCTGCGTGGATTGAGTTGTTCTTGAGCTCGTGAGCAGAGCTAGAATTGGGGACTTAGGTATATGGAGGGGCATATACCTAAGTCGAGTCAGATGTTACTTCGTGATTGCATCTTTCTTTTGTGCTATATCCTTTGTGGATTTCGGGAGACCTTCGGGGGTCTCGGGGTCCTTACTGAGTAGCTTATACTCACCCATGCACGGGCTATGCCCGCACCTTGTTGTGTTGGATGCAGACGACGGACAGCGCTGATCGCGGTTGGGGCGTGGAGCAGGACGGTACCTGGAGGTGGACCACTGGGCGGGACGTGCTCGGAGCGGACGTGGGACCCGAGGAGCCTGGAGGCTATCTGTACCCACCCTTCAGGTGGGATTGCCAGTGGACGACACGAGGCCGCCGTCTTTTCTTCAGTTGCTGTTCTTTACTTTTTCAGTTGTACTTTACAGTTGGGCTTGTATTTCCGGCCCCCTTTACTTTTCTGCACTTTGTAGTTACTTTCCGCTTGCTGACTCTGTGGTGGTTGTTACTTTTAAAGGCAATGCCTTCCCTGTTTACCGGGATTTTACGCCTTGGTGCTAGTCACCAGCCCCTGGCCTATGGAAGGCGGGCTTGGGGTAGTCACGGCATGGGCCCCGAGGACGGGTCGTGACACGTGTACCCCGTACACAGCTTTCCCGGTTGGAAACCATGTAACGTCGATACTACACAGTGTGTTTCCAATTGAACATGCCATGTACTCCAAAAATTTCCGACGTACAACTACACGCCATGTTTTCAGGCGTGTACTTCAGATGGACGGTGAACAAAAGTACATGCCATGTAGTTGGAATTACACATCATATACTCATTCAAATTACATAGATTTACTAAAACTTATTATTATATTATACAAACCCTTGAGACTTGTACCATAGTGTATGAGTAAAGAAGATGCACAACACATGATAGGTGTTTTATATATATGTGTTTAATTTAACATCTGCGTGATGAATGGGAATTCACCAGGTTGCCTCCAAGGTACAAGTTACGTACAAAGATAATTTTAAATGAATTTCTTTGTTTAAAATTATGATGGATGAGAATCTCAAAGAAATTCAGAAAAAGAGTTTAAGATAAAAGGATTGATTAATTAAAGATAATTAATTGATTCGAGCATGATTTGTCTTAAACAAGAACAATTAAAGAATTGAATGCTAGTTTTATTAATGTGTAATATCGTTGCATGCATGGATGATCATGAGCTAGACAAATACATTTGTATGTGAATGTTTTATTTTAATTAATTTATTTAAATTAAATTTGTTATCCTGCGAGACTTCTCCTCATTAATATGTAGGGCCTGCCCGCCCAAGGATTATTTTATGTAAAAACCCCTTTTACCCCTCTCCTGTGTGTGAGATAAATTCATATGTAATGGATGGAGCTCCCAAGCTAGTGGAGGTGGCTCAAGTCAAGAGCCAAGGTGAAACCAATCTAAGGAGATACAAAGGTGGACATGTGGAAAGTTGTAAACATGAACCCAAAAGGTTCAAGATGTTTCTCTCCTAGGTCTTGAGTTAGTTTATAAACCACAAGATAAACTGACCAATAGACCAATATCATGATCATACCATTTATTTTCTTTCTGTTAGTTTCATGGTTTATTTATTGTGGGTGTTTTGTCATGATCACACAATTAATGAATTAAAAAAGCATGCAAGATTTAACTAAAATAAGACTGGCTTATGTGTAAATATTATCTTAGACATGGTTAATCACTTAAGTATATCCCACTTAATATTAACAAGCATGTAATCAAAGATAATAAAATGGAAATTTACGTATAAGGATAAAATTCCTCAAAGAAATATTAAGTCGGTATAGACTTCTGTATTCTTGGTTAGAATCGAACCATAGTTCAAAGTTCATGACCAACCCTAGTTGGGGTGCTTTCAATTATCGGGGAATTCTAATTCAAGGTTTTGGGTTGACTTGACTTGGTTCTCATCAAGGGTTTACTACCATAGTAGGACTTGGTGTGACCAAGAGGCAAAGGTTGAGGAAATCCAAAATAAAAGCATTCAGGATTGGTGAGTCCACTCAGAGGATCAAAGAGCTACGAGTTAATGCAGTTGGCATTTGGAATGCCTACCTAAAACCCTTCAAGTTGTTTGACCAACCCCAGTTGGGGTAATGTGAAGAGCAATATGGTTCTTTTCCACTAGAATATTCAAAAATAATAATCTGAAATCAATGGTGAGGGATATTAGATTTCGATAAAATAGTGGGAGACTAATAAGTATTAATTTATTTATTTGTCTCAGTTTTATAATAAAGTACTAATTCTTTGCTAATATTAATTTGTAGAAATGGTATGAAAAATGAATTCAAATATATCATTTTAAACCATACTCGAGAAGGAAAATCTTCTCATCAGGACCAATTTCCAAGAGTGTCAGAGGCATTTACACATTATCCTTCGCCACGAAAGGAAATTGTATGTGCTACAAGAGCCGGTTCCAGTTGTGCCTGGAAAAGAGTCCAGTGACGAGGAAATATCTCTCTATGCGAAACATATGGATGATGCCACTGATGTGTTGTGTTTCATGTTATCGGCCATGTCTAATGAGGTCTTGAAGCAACATGAAAACATGGACGCTTATAGAATGATGTATCACCTTAAGGATATCTACCAAGAGAAGGTGAGACAAGAGAGATATGAGATCTCCAATGCTTTGTTTACAACAATGCTTAGAGAGTCTGGGCCAGTTGGGCCTCATGCAGTCAATCTTATTAGCTACATTGAACGCCTGGACATCTTTGGGATTAAATTCCCAGATGAGTGGTGTACATATCTCATACTATCATCACTACCTAAGACCTTATCCAACTTTATTGTCAATTATAGCATGAGAAATAATGAGAAGAGACTACCAGAACTTCTGACCTTAATTCACCAGGTAGATAAGGACATGAGGTGTGACAAACCCACAGTCCTTATGGTGAGTAAGAAATGGAAGGACAAGGCAAAGGGGCCAAAGACTTATAAATGGTATGAAGCCCCCGAATGTCATCCCTCCAATAAGGGGAAGATTCAGTGGCGGGGAATGGAACGAGAGGCGGTGTGTTTTTCATGTGGAAAGCAAGGCCACTGGAAGAGGAACTACACCCAAAAGCACGAGGATGCTAAAGGTGCGTTTGTTATCGAGTGTAATCTTTCTATTTCTATACATTGGGTATTAGATACAGCTTGTGGGTCTCACATATATATTTAAATGTAGGAACCAAGTAGATTTAGAAATATTTCCAAAGGAGAGGTGTATATTCGAGTTGCAAATGGTGCAAGGATGGCTGTGTTGGCTATTGGATATTACCACCTCTCACTGCCAACTGGGATGATTTTGGTTTTACATAACTGTTATTATGTGCCTAGTGTTACCAAGAACATAATTTCTGTATTTTATTTCGATATGGATGGATTTATTTTCATATTTGGAAATAAGGGTTGTCTCTTTTATAAGAACAACATATGTTATGGTATGGAACATTAAAATAATGGTTTGTATGTATTAAATTAAAAAAACCAAGTGTTGGAAATTGAAAAAGAAACAAACTCACATGACTCCTACATCACCCAGTTGTGGCATCACCTTCTCGGTTATGTAAACAAGAAGAGCTTGACAAAGCTCTGCCAAGATGGTTATTTAGACTCTACTGAGCTAAAACCACTTGATAGATGTCACTCTTGTTTACAAGGTAAAATGACCAAGCTACCTTTCAGTGGACATGGTGAAAGGGCCAAAGAGCTTCTAGGATTGGTGCACACGGATGTTTGTGGACCATTTCCAGTAGAAGATATAGGTGGATATTCTTACTTCATTACTTTTACTAATGATTTGAGCAGATATGGCTATGTATACTTAATGAGGTATAAGTCATAAGATTAACATAAATTTAAAGAATTCAAGAATGAATTAGAGAATCAGCTTGCTAAGAAGATAATGAAGCTTCGATCAGATCGAGGTGAAGAATTTCTGAACCAAGAGATCATCGATCTTCTATGGGATTCTGGGATTCTGTCTCAGCTCACTCCTCCTTATACACCACAATGGAATGGTGTTAGTGAAAAGATTAACCGCACCTTGTTGGACTTGGTGTGGTCTATGATTAGTAATGTAGATATTCCATGATCCTTTTGAGGATATGCATTATAAACTGCAACATACACATTAAACCTAGTACTAACTAAGGCGGAAAATGGAATTACGTCTGGGTTATGGAATGGAAAGAAACCCATTTTGTTGCAAACACGTGTATGGGGATGAGAGGCATTTGTTAAGGGCTTCTCAGGCAACAAACATGCACCATGGGGCACGAGGTGTATCTTTATAGGATATCCCAAGGAAACGAAAGGATATTACCTTTATTACCCTTCAGAAAAGAAAGTGACTGTCGCTAGGAAAGTCGTATTTCTTGAGAGGGAGAAAATCCTCAAAAAGAATATTGGGAGCAAGATTGACTTCAACGAAGTTGATGCTCATGATACACAAGAGTTAGTACTGGAACAAGTTCCACATGTCCCCGTGGAAGAGGTTCCAGAAAAAAAAGTACTGCGTAGGAGCTCAAGAGAGGTAAGGGAACCAGAGAGATTTGGTTTCCTAGTCACAGAGGATGGTGAATCATTATTGTTGCAAAATGATGAACCTATATCCTACAAGGAAGCATTAAAAATCTTAGAAGCTACAAGATGGCTAGAAGCTATGAATTCTGAGATGGATTCCATGTATCAGAACCAAGTCCGGGTTCTGGTCGATGAGCTAGTTGATGTAAAGCCTGTTGGATGAAAATGGGAATTCAAGAGAAAAATTTGCATGGAAGGTCAAGTTAGGACTTATAAAGAAAGGTTAGTGGCTAAAGGATTCAGAAAACATCAAGTAATTGACTATGATGAAACCTTCTTGCCAGTTTCCATGTTTAAATCCATAAGAATCATACTTTCCATAGCAGATTACAATGACTATGACATTTGGAAAATGGATGTCAAAATATAATTCCTTAATGGGAACCTTTAGGAAGATGCCTATATGACACAACTAGAAGGGTTTGTGACACCAGGTGAAGCCAAATGGGTTTTCAAGTTACAGAAGTCCATTTATGGGTTAAAGCAAGCATCCAGGTCATGGAACATTCGATTTTATAAAGCCATCAAGAAATTTGGTTTCATTAAGAACGAATGTGATCCATGTGTTTATAAGTGGTTTAATGGAAATGTGATCGTTATCCTAGTGGTATATGTTGATGCCATAATGCTTATTGGAAACGATGCACTAGTCTTACAGTCAGTTAAGGACTGGTTGAACAAGTGTTTCTCCATGAAGGACTTGGGTGAAGGAGCCTACATTATAAGGATCAAGATCATTTGTGATAGATCCAAGAGGCTGTTTGGACTAAGTCAGGGTATATACATTGACCAGATACTAAAGAGATTTAGTATGGAACAATCCAAGAGGGGATTAGTTCTAGTGTCACATGGCCTACATATTTCTAAGAAAATGTGTCCACAGACACAACAAGATAAATATAGAATGAGTAAGATCCCATACTCTTTAGCTATAGGATCCATCATGTATGCCATGTTATGTACCAGACTTGATGTTGCCTATGTAATGATCATGGTAGGAAGATATCAAGGAGATCCAGGAGAACAACATTGGACTCCTGTTAAGACAATCCCTAAGTATCTAAGAAGAACTAAGGTTTTGTTCCTAGTGTATGGAGGAGACAAAGATCTAATCATCAGAGGGTATGCTGATGCTAGTTTTCAGACAGACCAGAACGATCTGAAGTTGCAATCTGGATATGTTTTCTGTCTCAATGGAGGAGTTGTGAGCTGGAATATTTCAAAGCATCCAGTTTTCGCTGATTCTATAGTGGATTACAAATATATAGCGGCTTTTGATGCAGCCAAGTAAGCATTATGTATTCGGAACTTTTTCCAGGAGCTTTTTGTGGTGCCTAGTAGTTAAGATCTTATCACGTTGTATTGTGATAATAATGCAGTGGTGGATCTTTCCAAAGAACCAAGTTCACATCAACAGACAAAGAACATGCTCCAGAAGTATCATCTCTTGAGGGATTTTTATCAAAGGGGTGAAGTTGCAGTGAGTAGAGTGTCCAAAGAAGAGAACGTGGTGGACCCCATGACTAAAAGCCTATCTTAGAAGAAGCATGAATATCATGTAAGAGCTAGCCAGTTAAAGGATGTTAGCAGTTGGATCTAGTCCAAGTGGGAGTTTGTTGGAGTTGGTAGCCTAGAACCAACTACTTTGTAATTTATTCATTAATAAATACCTTATCACATATTGATTTCTCTTCTATGTGACAATGCATGTGATAATGTACTAAGGATAACTGTTGCATAAAAGGGTCATAACAGATCCCTGCTATGATGAGAACCCATAAGTTCCATAACACGGTTATTAAATATATGTTCTATGGCCTGAAGATGTTATTTGAGGGACACAAATAATACAGGCCATTAGGGGTGAGAGCTCATAAAACTTTGAGGCACCTTCTCATGGTGTGCTCCCTTGGTAATATCCAGGAGGATATTATGAGAACAAGACCCACCTATAGGAAATCCACATTTCATAGTGTCATTGGATGTTCCTATCTACAAACTTGTGTATTGGTCCTTAGACTTTAAGATTATTATTAATGGGTATTAAAACTTGCACACTTAGATGTATTGACGAAAACTATGATGACACAATGTTCGCAGTGAGGTATGATAAGTTGGGTGTGTCTTGAGTAATACTTCATTAATAGATAATGCGAGAAAGGATTTGTACCTTTTTTCCCATAACGGAACTTGATATCTCAGTCCCTTTGATGGAATTGATATAGCCTAAATAAATCCATGGGAATGGAAAGGTATGGGTGAGTAAAATTAATAGAAGTCAAAGAAAGAATAATCAAGCACGTGGGTAAATGGAACTAGCATGCAACCCTCTTGATTAGAGATATCGAGACAAAGGGATTATGTTACATGGTAATCATTAATAGGATGTGACACGTCATTGTGGCATTAAATTCTTTCTCTATGGGTGCCTTGGCGTGTTGCTAGATTCTAACCGTAGACTTTAGGTAGGCTCTGCCTAATGCCACTGAGAAAGAGGCCTAGAGGGTCACACACTAAGTGTGTCCATATATCTCAAGTTAAATATTATTTTAACAAGTTGAATAAATATTATTCTCAACTTTGGTTTAATAATTATTCAAGGATTCCTAATTGCATTTATTTCGACACTAGTTATTAAAGATAAAATATTGTGGGTGAAATAATATATTTATTAGCGAGTAATGCAATTACATTTATTTCAGAAATAAATATCAATTATTCAAGGTCTAATAAATGTGTTGGAGGAAATAAAAGAAATGACAAAGAAGTACACACCGTGCATTAATTATTACACACCGTGTAGTTTTTTAGTCAGGATTTTGAGGAAATAGTATTTTTTTATTAAATGATATTTATTATAATCAGTGTGGGCACATGTCAAGGAATTAATGATTCGACATGGGTGTTTAAATAAAGAGTTAATTAAGTAAATAAAACATGTAACATGTTTATTTATTTTCATAACTCTATGACCTCAAACCCGATTATAAATATCCTCACAACCCAAACACTTTTCCATAATTGTTGTGCACAACAATTCTGGAGAATTCTCTCAAGGCCGAAATAACTCCTTCCTCCAAGAACACTCTCAAGACCGAGAGAGATCCACCACCACCAGATTAAGGCGACCAAAGTCGGACATCGAAAGTGAAGGTTCTTCTATGCTAACACCCAGATATCCCTTTAGTGACGTCCAGTGATACGTGAATCATGTGTGGATCACTGCTAGAAGAATCCTATACTTGGATTCTATGACACAATGATGGATCACATCTGATCATGACCAGAGACATCAACAAATAACGGATTCTATCAAGGTAATTCTTGTAAATTAATTAAATTAATTATAACCAACATATGATGATCCTTTTAATGGTTCCGGGACCCTACTCTTTCTTATCGTTCTTCGTTTTATTCTGAAGACCTAGCGTTTTATTATCATGACAGATCTCAGATTGAATGTTGTTTAACACTAAAATTAAAGCTGGTTACACCCACCAATTCCCTTCTACTGCACCTGGAACCTAAAATAAATAGATATATAATCTATAAATATCATTAAAATTATTCCTAATTAGGATTTATTATTTCCGACACTTTAAATCTGGGGTTGTGCGATTGGATGTTGATGCGCTTTTTCTTTTTTCTCGACATTGGTTCTTTCCAAAGGTGGGTGACCTCTATCACTATGGTAGGTGATGTTGGTTGCTTTAATGAAATGGGTTAATGATATATTTTTCCACCTTCCATGGATTCATCCTTGGATCTCTTTTCCTAGTCCAGGTCTCCATCAAATATTTAGGTCATGTTCAAGAAACTCATTCCCAACGCCATTTGGAGGTGGATGACAATTCTGTATCGATAGGGAAGCAACCTACAGTTGATATTGATGGTTAAGTTTGGAATGTATGATAATTTATTGATAGTGATCATATTTTTAAATTGTAAATTCTTCCCCTTTTGATGTCGGAGGCATCTTTCATATGAGGTATCTTTGACGTGGAACCCAAGGATTCCCATGTTGGACACATAGTAGTTAATACTAGCTGCATAAGGAATATGAGGATTTCTAACCCAATAATTCCATTATTATTATATGGGGTAATTTTTATATATTATGTTGTTAGTTTTAGTTATTTTTGAGATAGTTATATCATAGGTTTAATATCTTTTGTATACAGGAAGGTCATAAGTTTAATGTCTTATGGAGGTAGATATGTCACTGGTTTAGCATCTTATAAAGATAGGTTTTTAGTGTGTTCCCATGAGGAAGATGATCACACCTTGGATTTGAAATTTTTTTGAGAAAGTGTTCCCACATGGGGTGGAGATAATGAAACTTTATTATTTTATGGTAGTGAATGAATGTGTTCCCTCATGAGGGGAAGATGATCACACTTTGGGATTTTATAATAGTATATGGGATACAGATATTGAACCTCCTGGAGGTACCCCAAATGTGTTAATATGTAAGGATTGAACCTAATTGGGGAATCCTAAAAATCCTATTGGGAAACATGGATCAAAACCCACACAGTTTCTATAATAGTTAATGTTATATGATAGGACTAGTCCATGAAGTTTAACATCATGTGGTAAGTATGTTTGTGTCATGAAAGGAGAATCAATGAGGGATAGTGTACAACTTATGCATATAATTTTATTGGGTATTTAGTGGTATCATCATAGGTTTGTAGATTCATCCCATGGTGGTTGTAAAAGGTGTGGGGTTTACACATAAAGGTTGATTGATGTTCATCCCATGATGTTCGTAACTAGAGCATCCTATGTTCATCACATAGGGTTGGAGGTGTGTGGTTTTACCATTGAATTCATACATAGGGAATCCTATTTTTAGAGCATAATGAAGGCTACAATTTTATATCTTGTTCTCTGGATATTGTTGTTTATTTTAATAGTTTATGATTAGGACATTTGGATAGGCAGTTTTATGTTATGCAGCTCAAAAATTGGTGTCAATTGCACTTAGGGAGACCATTTATTGGTGGGAGAGGAAGATCTAGAAAAACATTTCCCTACTAGGGATGGTTGGAAATTTACCTTAATGATTCCACTCTCAAGACTTATGCTTCTACTGATCATTCACCTATGGATATGGTATGGAGTAAGCAATATCATGGAGGAGTGGAAATCAAGGGACCCAATATTAGGGTTCCTTTGGTTAAGTGAAATAGGTATTAGGGTTCCAATTCATAGGAGAATAATGCAAGTTACTCGTCCATACTATGCTTGAAAAAATGGAGAGGACATAATGGTTGATGATATAAATCACACAGAAGATTAGGATGTGGATGAATTGGTTTTGGATGGGAATAGGGTCCCCTGATTTTGAAATTAAGCAAAAGGGTGTTTGATGAAAGGTGAAACCATGTAGAGGCCTAGAAGATATATTTTGTGAAGGTTAGGGGTTCTCAAAGCCTGAGCGATTTGAAAAGGTTATGTGTGTTATAAAGATATATCTTTCGTGAAATAGGATGGACCTACCTTAGAGAAAAGTCTTAGTTCCCATGGGATTTGTTTCACAAAGGATAATTATCTTGCGAAACCCCAAGATCCACAAAGGGGTTTCTTATCATGGGAAGGCTATGAACCTTTGGAAAAGGAATATCTACCACGGGTTGAGGTTCTCAAAAACCCATGGGAGTCTATTTAAAAGATGGATACCTATGGGAATATATCTTGTCTTTTTCTCACAAAGTATAAATATAAAAAAATTTAAATCCTTTGTTATAATTTCAAAGGTCACATCCCCTTAATGTTTGATAGGGGGATTTATAAGCATGGTGAAAGTGGGGATGTAACTTTCATGAAATTTAACACCTAAAAAGTATGTTTTATAAAGGTACCAATAGTTCATAGAGTTTCATGAACTCACATATGCTACGTGATGGTTTCCACCTCAACTTATATGGAAACATGGATACCTTTGTTAGGTGTTTCCCATTTGTAGAAATGTTTACCTTCATTAATTCTAGCCCTTAGGTGTATTTTTGAGTTGTTTTCACCTAAATTTACTTTTAACTAGTCATTAATTCATTTAAATATCACATGAAATGTTTATTTAGCTGTCAAAAAATACCCCCCTAAGAATGGGAATTGACAAGAGAGAGGAGGGTCAGATTCTGAGGGGAAACTGTAAAAAATTGGCTATTTGAGAGTGACGTTCATGAAACTCATTCTAACACTATGACTATAAATAGTAGTGGGGGTTCTTGGGGGGACAATGAGCTTCCACAAATTATATTACCTTTGATATATTTTTTTTGAAAAATAATACCTTCACCAGTTTTTTTTATTTTGATCATCACCGCTCATGAAACTTTTACTCCTCTATGAACAGTACTTTAATTAATAGACTTTCATGTATCTTGAGTACTTTCAAAAAAATAAAATTTTGAAAATCATCCTTCGTGAACCAATTCCATTAAACTTTCTATGTCTTGTAAAAAATTTCTACTAATGGTGTAGTTGATGCTGTGTCTCAACAATGGGATATGCATGAAAAATTATGATTGGGGAGAGCTTCTACAATGTATCAGATTATGACACACTAATTGAACTTATGAAAGATGTAAAATAGGAGTATACAATTTTTAAGATTATTCTATTATATGGATTCTAGTTGAGGGATTATGTGTTTATCCCTAGTTCCTATTGATATGAACCTACCTATTAGTTTAGGAGATCATCAGGGCTGTATTAGTGGAACATGGATGCCCTATGCCACATTATGAAGGACCAGGTGTCACTCATCACTCTCTCACTATGGAAACCATTAAATATAATTAATAGGGAGGTGTTGTATAATGAAGTTCCCCATTTTTTAAAATGATACTTTCTTAAGTCATGATTGGTGGATATTCTCAAATGTTGGAAAAAAGAATGTTATTTTTTCTATGGTGGAAAGTCTATACATGAGTGGGATTGGGAATATTGGGGATGCCATTGCTTTCACAAGATTGAGGTAGAGCTAAAGAGGGTTGGTTTATATGAAGAGACATGGAATTCACAATTTCATTTCTACCATCACCCAAATTTGATTCCTAAGCTGCTAAGGAGGTTGTCTCTAAGGACCCACACATACCACCTACATTATGGGGAGGAAGGTGACAAAATGTATGACCTCTACCAAATTGTTGGGATCCTAATTCAAAGGGCCATGTATGATGAATTTCTCCTCATAGAGAATTTTTAAGAGGACCGGGAGTATATTTCATCAATGTAAAGGGTTCCTCTATGTTTGGTGTTGGGAGAGCACATGAACAATATGGGATGATGGAAATCCATTTCGAGTAGGGGATTGATTATTTTCAAAATGATCCCAAACTCAAGATTCCAAAGAGGCCATGAAAATATAAAAAGGTGTCTATGTAAGGCAAGGATCACTCATACTCGATAATTATGGAGGCGATCCAATGTCGCCTATGAGGATACAACATCAATCCTAAGGCCCCCACAATCAAACTTATGGGATTAATTGTGACACTTATCTATGGGTGGATGATCCCAATTTGGGATTCCCACTTGGGGGTAAAACTAAGAACTCCTATATTAGTGGTGATGATAATAGTTGGGCATCTCATGACCCATCCTAGAGGGACCCATGCTGTGACTACCCTAAGCCTACATACGATAGGCCAGGGGTAGGTGACTAGACCTGAGTATTAATATTCCATATATGGGAGGAATTTTCATAAGTACCTATACACAAGAACACATATCCAAGCCTAAAATGATGAAATGTAAAAACACTTAGTTGAAAATTCATGCATTCACTAAGATAGAAACAATAGAGTATTACAAAAGGAAACTAGAAAGTAAACATGTCTAGAATACAATCCCACCAAAGAAAGCATGTGAAAAAGAAAATACACATGTTCTTGAAACTCATCCATAGAAAACTCTACTTGAAGGGTAGGTGTAGGATAACTGCCTGAAGCCGTAGGGCCACACCTCAACTGTATGAACACTCTAAGAACCACTTAGTCCTGGTCTACCTAGAACTCTATCAAAGAGTTAATCATCTACAAAATACACGACACATGTGGGAAAGATCATCTAGGGGTGAATAAAATAATACTCAACATGACACCTCGAAACCACAAAGGAATACCACTATGAAAAACATGAAGTACACAAAAAAGAAATACACTATGTATACCAAAAATAAATACAAGAAATATACCATAAAGAAACACATGGTATAACAAAAAGGAAATACACAAAGTATATTGATCTCAAATAGGTATAAGTCTATAGCACAAAAAGTAGGATTATCAGATGTAGTCTAAAAAATAACCAGTAATGGAAACACACAAAGTGTCAATAACCCACAAAGTGTCGATAACACATAGAGTGTTGATAACACATGGAATGTCGATAACCCATATAGTGTCCATAAAAAATGGAGTTTCGATAAGTCACGCATAAACCAAGTCATGTAGTCACCAAGTCATATAGTCACTAAGCCACATAGTCGCTAAGTCACAACCAGCCACATGATTTTTCTTGTAGCATACTTGTACTAGGAGAACATACTTTAAAAGCCAATAGGATGTATGAAAAATTCCACAGCAACTCATCTAGAGTATCTCAAAAGGACCTCCTTATCACAAGGGTCCCAACTCTGCAAATGACTCATCAAACAAACACAAGGTTTGAAATTTACAGTTGTTTTACTAAATAGGTTTAACCCGGGTCCATTCCCGGTCTGACCCGACCCATCAGAACTGACCCGACCTGGTCTAGTCCGGTCTAACCTTGACTAGACCACTAGGCTGTGGGGTCCATCCCACCACATACATGCTAGTTTGGAGCACCACATGTGGTCCACCCTGATCGTGTACTTGGTCATCCAACACGACACCATGCCACGTTTCACGTGGCCGGCTCACCTCCTCCGCATGCCTAGTAACCTCGCCATCGCAGGTTCCTTCAATACGGATCCGAGTTGAATCCCAGCACACCACCGCGACCTCCTAGCATGGAACCCTAGTCACTGCCTGAGGCCTCTGTTTCCGCGTACTCTCACATGGTCTCGCCTGGAAAGGACCTTAGGCTCCACTGCCCCGTGGCGACTTGTCCGCCTTGCATCCCACTTAGATACCGACCTCTCATCGGACAGTGTTCCGCCTCCACAACCGTCTACCCTTGATGGTGGATGGGTTTTCACCTTGAATTCTTCCAGAACCCATCTAGATCCACTACTATGGGTACCTCCATAACCCACTACGTCAAGATATTCTCATCGTGTCTTTGTCATTGCACCTCTGTGATATCGTTGCAGAGACGAATCCCCAGCCTCAAATCATTGCTCCATGAATCAAAGGGGAAACAATCCTGGGTTCATATTGGGAAAATAACAAGGCATGAAAAGAGATTTTATAAAAGATATAAATCCACAGAAACACCCAAAGAATGTATCTTGGAATTGTTCTTGTCGGCTTCAATCTCATCCTCTTTGAAGGATCATGAAGAAAAAATCAACACATAGATCTAATCCCCATTCAAAACCACATAAGTAGTTATCCATCCTAAAAGAATGGACGAACTACAAATAAAACTATTCGTGGGTTGGCCCATGTTCATTTGAATCTAATAGGGGAAAGAAAATCACAAAGATATCAAACACACTACATGGAGTTTGGATCGGTTGTTAAGGGTGGTTTAAGCCGTGTCTTTGTCATTGGTCGATCTGTCAAATCCATGGTTCATCGACATTGATTCGCCAATCCATTAAAATTTGTTGGAGGGATCTCCTTCTCCTTACCTCAAAATATTTCCAAGGTTATTTCATAACCCTAGATTCCTAAAAATAAGAAACATTAAATGGAAAACTAAATATGCATCAAAATAAAATACATTTGTTAAATATTTTAATGACTTTTATGTCCAAAAACTATCTTTCATGGTCGACCCACACTGATCAATGTTAGGCCTCACTTAAGGTAAATTTACTATTTTGAATGCAATGGTGCCCTCATATTTATGTTTTAGGAAACCGTTTATATGTTATTATAGTTTAAATAAAAACCTCCAACATGATTTATTATAAGCTTAAAATAATTCAACGAACAGTTTCAGGCACACCGGGCCTCAAAATCTCATACCGTATTAGGGTCTGGTCTTGAAATTTTCCTAATTGATTTATAAAAATTAAACCGGAGAAAATCATTGTCATTAAATTCTCTACATCTTATGTATTTACATACTTGAAAGACAAAACAAGGGCTACTCAACAAAAAGGCGAGGTTAATGAGAACGAATCTGAGCCTTCCACTCCCAAGTGATCTCTTGGACATTCCTGTGCTACCACCAAATGTGTACTAGAGGAATAAACCACCCAAGAAGGATACTCTCATATCAATCCTTGAGCTCTATCAAAAACTCTATAAAAGTCACATCATTATCAATGTCCTTCTCACCCCAGTCGATGACGTGCGATGAATTATGAACATACCTCCTCATCTACAGCATGTGGAAGAAATCATGAACCCAGTGAAAAATCAGGCGTAAATATAGGTGGTACAACACCTCTCCAACTCTACTCAGAATCTAAAAATGGCCAATGTAACTCATAGATAACTTGCCACCCTGGCCAAATATCCACAATCCCCATCGAGGTGAGACCCAACGGAACAGATGGTATTCCTCCAAGAACTCTAAGGGAATCCATATCCTATTAGTATACACCTTATATTGGATCTATGTAGTCCTTATCTGCTCCTAGATGATCTACACCTTCTCGGTGGTAGCCCACACCAAATCTGTACCCATGATTGCTAAATCTCTAGGGCCAGTCCAGAAAAGTGGTAACCTAGATGGTTGACCGTAAATGTCCTAAAATGACACCATAATAATGGTGGAGTGATAGCTGTTTTTGTACGCAAAATACACCAGAGGTAGGTGATACTCCAAACTGCTATAAAAGTCTATGATGAAGGTACATAGCATATCCTCAAGAACCTGAATGGTCCTCTCTTTCTGGACATCCATCTAGGGATAAAAAGATGTGCTCAAGGGTAACTAAGTCCCAAATGCCTCCTACAATCCCTTCCTCATCCAGGATGTGAGACCAATGTCACGATTTGAAAAAATCATTGGTGAAACTCCGTGAAGCTGAACTATGTTCTATATGCAGCGGCATCCCGAGCTCTCTAATGAACTCTTCTCACAGATCACTAGGAAGTGGGCCAACTTGGTGAGTCATTCAATGATGATCCAAATGTTATCATGTCCCTTGGACATGTGTAGTAAACCTTTCATGAATTCTATAGATATCCCATCCCTCTTCCACTCTGGAACCTCAAGTGGTTAGGTCAATCCCACTAGAACCTAGTTCTCAGGATTCACTTTCGGTCAAGTGAGACATCAATAAATGAAATCTTCCACTTCTTTCTTCATCCATGACCACAAAAACTAACATTAGATTTCTTGATATATCTTCATCACACCTGGATGTACCAACAAAGGGGATGTGAAGAACTCCCTCAGAACCTCCTCTCATAACACCACTAGTACAATTTTGCGCCCAATGAAAATAATTAAATGCTCCCCACCTATCGAATATCCATCAGGGGAATGCGCTTTGGAAAAATGAGCACATCGTGTCTCATAGTCGATATCCCCATGATGTGCCTCCCTGACACACTGTAAGAGTGGAGGGGTGAAAACCATCGACTGGTGGTAAGCTACTCCATCTCTATCCACAAAAGATATCTGAAACACTATCAACTGATCTGACACCTCACTCAGTAACTACAAGATGGTTCTATTACTGAGAGAGTCTGCCACTACATTCCCCTTCCTAGGAGTATAAAAGATCTCAATGTCAAAGTCATAGAGGAACTCTATACATCACCTGTATCTTAAGTTAAGATCCTTCTGAGAGAATATATACTTGAGACTCTTGTGATCATAGTAGATGGTAAACCACACGACCATTAGGCCCTGTCGCTACATCTTCAATGTGAAAACGACTGCCACTAGCTCAAGATCATGGGTCACGTAGTTTTTCTCAAACTATATCAACTATCACAAACCATATGAAACAAATTCTTTCCCCTATAGTAGGATACATCCAATATTGTTCCCTGATGAATCATATAACATTACATACCCTGATGCCCTCCTCTGGAAATATCAAGATGGGATCACTTTTCAACCTCTGTCTCAGCTCCTAAAATCACTACTATAACTTCTCTGTTAACACGGATGGCTTCCCATTCCACGTCAATGTTATCAAGGGTGATTATACTTGGGAAAATTCGGGAAAGAACCTTCTATAGTTCCCTAACAAACCCCAGAAACTTTACACCTTAGTAACACTCTTGGGTAGCTCCCAAGTAAGAACCACCTCAATCTTCTATCGATCCACTACAACTCCATTTTCTGTAATGATGTGTTCCATAAGGTAGACCTCCCGAATCTAGAATTGGAACTTAAAGATCTTCCCATGAATCTAGTTCTCTTAGAGTATGTCCAAGAACATTCTCAAGTGCATCACATGTTTCTCATTGGAAACTGAGTACACTAGGATGTCATCAATTAAGACCACCATGAATCAGTCTATGTAAGGATATAATATACTATTCACGAGTCCCATGAACATTGAATAGGATTTTTCACTCCAAACAGCATCACCAAGTACTCTTAGTGACGATACCGACATCTAAAGGTTGTCTTAATTGGAGGTGCTACCTCTGATGTAGGGAGTATCTCTGATACAATAACCTGCACCGAAGCCTCATCGCTAGGAATATCATCCTCTTGATCATGTAATAGGATCCTGGATGGCTATCTATGTAAAGGCATCCTAGAATAGATCAAGATGGTCCACGTTCAATAGAGTATACTTGGAGAGACGACTCATAAAGGACATGAGGACACACCCAAATCCTATATGTTTCATCTAACATTTTTTTCTATGAAACTAGTGTTTTCATGTATCAATT
Source organism: Viscum album (assembly GCA_963277665.1). NCBI lineage: Eukaryota > Viridiplantae > Streptophyta > Magnoliopsida > Santalales > Viscaceae > Viscum > Viscum album. The sequence goes on from OY728120.1 coordinate 1,418,322,646, forward strand.
CCAAAAGTAGAATTCAGATTCCTAGTGTATGGATACGTTGGCTGCCACACCAACACTGGATTATCAGGCTTGAAAGCCGAACTCAAAACACTCAACACTGTTTCCCCAAACCAACCTCACAGTCTCCCAGTTCTTAAGTAGAACCGACCACCTCTGATACCACTCTTTCCCAACCCCTCCAAGTGGGGACCATACTATGACTACCCCAATCCCACCTTCGATAGACCATGGGATGGAGACTAGTGATAGTAGTAATATCCCAGAAATGGGAGGCATTTTTCAAATTACATGTACACATACACACATCTCTTAGCCTAAAATGATGAAATGTAAAAACACTAAGTATATAACTCATGCATACACTATGATAATAAACATAAAGTATCATAGTTGGAAAATTGAAAGTAAACAGGGGTAGAATAAAATACCACCAAAGAAAGAGTCATAAAAAGTAAATACACAAGTTCTTAAAAGTCATCCACAGAAAACCCTACTTGAAGGGTATGTATAAGAAATCTGCCTGAATCCATATGAGCACACCATGGATGTCTGAACACTCTAAGAACCACCTGGTCTTTTTCCACCAAGAAATCCATCAATGAGTCAATAATCTGCACAAGACACGACAGGTGCGGCCAAAGCCCGTGCAGGGGTGAGTAAAACAGTACTCAGTAGGACACCCCGAAACCACAAAGGATTACCACTAAGAAATACATCAAGTAAACCAAAAATAAATACATAAAGTATAATAAAAATAAATACATGAAGTATACCATGATGAAATATATAGTATACCATAGAGGAATCACATGAAGTATAGCCAGCTCACATAGATATAAGTATATAGCACAAAAAATAGGATTATCTGATATAGTCCATAGAACACCCAATATCAGTAACAAATAGAGTGTCGATAACACACAGAGGGTCGATTACACACTAAGTTTTAATAACACATGGAGTGTCGATAACATAGTGAGTGTCGATAACACTTGGAGTTTCGACAACACATGGAGTGTCGATAACATAAAGAGTGTCGATAACACACAGAGTTTTGATAAAAAATAGAGTGTCGATAAGTCATGCAACCCACAAGTCATGAAGTCACCATGTCACATAGTCACTAAGTCACATAGTCCCTAATTCAAATCCAACCACATGATTCTTCTTATAGTGTATTTACACCGGGATAACCTACTCCACAAGCCATTAGGTCATACTCTAACTTACACAACAACTCACTTAGAGTATCTCAAAAGAACTGTCTCATATCAAGGGTACCAAAGCCATAAGTGGCTCTTCAAACAACCACACAGTTCTAAAGTTACAACTATTTTACTAAAAAGTTCTGATCTGGGTTCAATCCGACCCACCAAATCTGAACTGACCTATCGACCGACCCAACACAGCCTAACTGACCTAACCCAGACCAATATATTCCGGTCTAGCTCGACCAACTGGGCTGCTGGGTCAAGGACACATAGCCGCTAGAGTGTCCCAACTCCCTATGTTCTATCCCACCACATGTAGGATAGTCTGATGTACCACACACAGTCCGCCCTGACCATGTGCCTGGTCGGTCAACACGACATCATAACATATTTCATGTGGTCGGTCTGCCTCCTCCGCATGCCCTGTGGCCCCACCGTTGTGGGTTCCTCCGACGCGTCTCTGATCCGCATCCTATCTCATCATTGAAACCTCCTATCGTGGACCTCAGTCACTACATGCAGCCTCTACTACCACGAGATCCCATGAGGTCTCTCCTGGACCGTGGACTTAGGGTCTACCATTAGTGGCCCATCCCCCATGAGCCTTGCTTCGAACTTAGCCTCCCGCTAGGCTATGTGCCACCTCAACCATCAGATACCCTTGCCGGTGGCCCACTATCCACATCATGCTCCATTGGAACCAAACTAGACCCACTACACCAAGAAATATTGTAACTCACTACCTTGGGAAATTCGTTCCATGCCTTCACTATCAGACCTCTACAATATCATTGTGGTGTCAGATCCCCAATCACAGATCGTTGTGCTACAAATAGAAGACGCAACAATCCTCAGTTCATATTTTTTGAAGAAAAAGGAGAGTTGAATGATTTGGGGAAATAGATAAATTCATAAGAACACACAAAGAATGGAACTTTTCCTTGTTCATGTTGGCCTCAATCCGTTCATGTTAGAAGGATCATGAAGAACAAATTGACTCCTATATCTAATATACATTAAAAAACCCACAAGCAGTTATCCATCCCATGAGAACATATGAAAAAAAAATCAACCTATTAATGGGTGGTCTACATTCCTTGTTTGAATATATGAGGGGAAAGAAAATACAAAGTGATCAAACACCATACATGGAGTTTGGATCAGTTGTTCTCGAAGGGTGAAGTTGCGTCGTCATCATTCGTCGATCCGTTGAATCAATGTTCTGTCAATCTTGATTTTCCATTCCATCAAAATTTGTTGGAGGGAGATCCTTCTCGTTGCCTAAAAGGATTTCCAGGGTTATTTCATAACCTTGGATTCCTGAAAATATGCAACATTAAAAGGAAAACTAACACTTTATAAAAAAAATATTTCTATAAAATATTTTAATGACATTTACATCCAAAAATTATATTTCATGGTCAATCCACAATGGTCATTGTTAGGCCTCTCCTAATCTAAAGTTATTGTTATAAATTAAAAGGTGACCTTAGATTTATGATTCGAGAACCTGTTCAGAAGTTATTAGAGTTTGAAGGAAAATTTCCTGCACAATTTATTAAAATCTTAACGTAATTCAACGAACTGTTCCTCGAACACCGGGCCTCATAATCTCACTCCATCTCAACACATGGTTTTGGAATTTTACCAATTAATTTATAAAAATAATCCCAGAGAAAATCTGAGTCATTATAGGGTAGAGTATCAACTTAGATATGCCAGTATTGGTGGAGATGTACAAGATACTATGCTACATCAGCCAGAGGAAGACCCCCTTCATGTGGGCAGGACCATCCATTTTTTGTATGACTGGGTTTATAAACACATGTGGGGGTATGAATACCAAAATACCATATTCTTACTTGGTACAAATTTCAGGCCATCAATACTCAACTTTACTAGGATTCATCTTCTCGAGGGGGATCCAACTGGCATGCTGATGAAGATTGGGTTGGAAGGCTGCTTTATATTTCACCTGTACACTCTTCTAATGGGTATAGTGATAGATGATGGATTGGGGATGATGTATAAATAATCTTTCCTTATATCCATCCAATGTGGAGTACTGATTATGATGGTTTATTTAAAGGAAATCTAAAAACCATACAACCCATACCAGTTCACCAAGAAGTTTAGGTGTCTTCAAAGACTTACATTGAAGGTGTACCTGAGGGTATGTTCTGAATTTCACCCTTTCGTTATCTAGTATATTTAGTAAATGTTTTAATGAGAGCATAACAGAGTAATAAATGAGGTACTATAGTCAAATCCATATACATTCTCTTCCATGAATACACACTTAGTTAGGAATGTGCATATCTTGGGGAGATACTGAGGTGTCGGGTCACCAATGTGGATGAAGTAGAAGGGTACCGATAGAAATAGGGATGTGGGTATGCTGTTTTGGGTTGAAAACATTGAGGGGGTAGGTTTAGGCCAGTCAAAAGGGGTTTAGTCACCAATGGTCTTGTATCCCCAGTAGGAAGGGTTTCAATAGGATCAAAATATCTAGAATTATGGACTTGGGATTACACTCCTAAGCTATTTTTATGATGTAATCCCTAGCTCTAGGGAAGAGGTTGTGCCACCTAGATCTCCCTAGTGATGTTTTCCATAATTATTGGGAGATTTAGGGAATTTAAATAAAAATAACAGATCTTTATGGGATATGGAGGTGTCTCCATGGTTAGGGGATTAACCTTTCCAGGTTGGTCCATGAAAGGGAAGGCTTCTATACTCTCTGAGCTGAAGCTACGTAATAAATTGTAGATCTAGAATACCTTGTCCATTCATGTGGCATTATACATCCCCTGAACTTCTATGTGAAGGTGATGATAGGTATAAATTCTCCTTTGGATCATCCTATGGATCAATTGGCTACCAGTGTGTCCAATGGTGATGAATTATCATATGAAGAATCAAGGGGGAGTGATGCATACCTAGAATCCATGGGGAAATGAAACTTTTTTGTTGAACTGGTAAATTTTCTGATTTTTATGCATTTACTGTTACTGATCCTCTAATATTTTTGTATAGATCGTATTTCACTTGTGTAGGAATTTAAAAGCACATAGAGGGGGGGGGTCATGATGAACCTCAAGTGGAGGGAGATAAAACCCAAAATTCTGAAAGGGAGGGAGTGCGACCTCCCTCTATAATTCTGTTCATGGGTGTACAAATATCTGTTATTGAGGTGGAACCTGTGGGGGTGGGGGGCTTCTTATGAACCTCACTAAGTTGGTGGCCATTTTTTACCACTCCTGTAATACTTATCCCTCCATTTTCCCTCTCTTTTTATTATTCCTCCCATAAGATACACTCGGTTAAATATTTCCCTTAAATGGGAGTGAAAACCATGGTGTGGTATCAAACACTAGTGCTGAAACTTGAGTCAAAAATCCCTATAGTCTAGGTAGTGACGACAAATGTCGTGGTCCTAGAAGAGATGACTGAGGTTTTATCTTCAATGAAAGTGGTTGAGTAGGCTGTGGTAGTTGGGGAAACCAAAGATGCTCTATAAGATACTGTTTTTGGAGAAGAGGCCTCAAAAAATGGGGTTGAGATCATGCCAAAAATCAAGGCATTCCAGGAGGCTACAAGGTGTGATGCTTCCTCAAAGGTACTGCAAGAGGTGGATTGCAATGCCATTGTGGGATAAGGATCCAACGAGGATGATTTTCCCATGGACTTTGGTCATATACCTAATGAGGACATGACAGTAGATGATATTTCAACTAATGTTTTGGAAGTATTTTCTAAGTATGATCTGCTTTTACCCAATGAAATTTAGGATTATATAAATGATATTGTTGAGGAGAACCGGGTTTTACAACACTGGTCTTAGAGGAGGGTGTATAATTTCAGCACTCAAACTACACTAGATAATCTTCCAAACTGGGTGGGATCTATCTGATATTTTATAGTTATTCTAAAGGCTACAGAAGTTAAATCTAGTGTCCTATATTATCTATCTCAATACATTCTCATAAAAAAATATTATAAATGTAAACCGTTCGATATTTCTTAGTACGCGAAGAAGTCTGAGGTCACCCATGCACCTCAGGCTGCTGAGGTGGGGATCTCTTGTATAAAAGCGTAATCATGAGAGAATACTACTTTCTTAAACTCTCAAGTATATGTCATCATCTATTTGAGGTCTCTAATGGAATAAGAAGAGGATAAAGATGTAGGGGAATATTCGCTAGTGCATGAGTGCTAAACTGAGTATGACTTAGCATGAATTTATGTTGACATGGTATTCCCCATGGATGAAGAGGAAGCATAAGAACTTACCTGGTGTCATCGGAGATTAGAGGATACATAGAAAAGGATGGAAAAGTTTTAATGTTCAATTTCTGAGGTATATAACTTGGGAAATTTATCTTGTTTTAAATAAAGAAGAGGATCTGATGTGTGTATGGCCCTCCCAAATTTTTTGAAGTTGTTTGTTTTGGATTTACCATATCATTAAATGTGTTCTCTTTGATACATCTTAATCAGGACAACCAAAAATAAATCCATAATCCTACATGAGTTAGTATAGGTGTGGGAAAAAAGGAAAAAACAAGTGATTTATCATTTATATGAGAGTTCTAGATAGCGACCTAACATTTTGGACCTGAATTGTCTATTGGCCACTGGGATTATCTTGGATAAGAAAGATTTTGTTAGAGAGTGTGAATATCTACACAAAAAAATAATTTCTTAATGTGTGATATTGCGCAAATAGGGTCCAACGAGTGTGTCCTAGTTTTTAGGCCTCATAAATGAGTGTTTTAGGCTTTTTAAGTCTTTATTTATGCCCTCTTTTTTACCCAAATTTCAAGAGTTTTTTAAGAAAGTGGTGAGTCTAAATTATTTTTAGATTTACCCTACTTTCATTTAATCTGATAGATATTTTTAACTCTTGTATCAGTTAGTTTATGGGCATTCCAATAAGGACAAATAGTTGAAAATGGTTTATGGTAATATATATTGGACTAATATGTTGTGAGAAATTTATGGTCATAATGCTTGGACCAAGAGTTTCTCCAGTTTATGGGCACACAGATTTGACCCAGGGGGAATGATGTGTCCTAGAGATGTTTATGCATCATAGAAGGAAATGGAACCCAATATGAAGGGAGGGACAATAATGCCTAGTTCCACATGAAACATCCCCAGGCTAACTTATACATAGCTTAGATTCATTATTATTAGACTTGGTTTCCTAATTTAAGGTAGTATAGTTTGGACTATAAGGGACGATGCTCTATTTAAGGGAATACATAACATCTCAACCATGATTAGGAAAATTTCTCTCTAGTTCCTCAGATCATGAGAGACATGATTAGTGTGATAAACAAGCAATAGAATGAAGTGCCCATTTATCCAAGGGGGAGAACAGTAAGGGTAAAATAGTTGAACATGGGTAAGTCCCAATGATTTATACTTACTTAGTCATTATACATGAGTGTATGCGAGGATGATACATAGGGTGTTGAAATTCCCATAAGAGATAAGGTAGGTAGAAATGATTATAAATTGCGGATTACAAGATAAGGAATGTGGAAAGGGATGTCTGGAATGCAGGGAGAACTGTAGAAAATTTTCAAAACAAAAGTTCTACAACCACTCGCCGGTCAATAATGGGGTGTGAAAATGAGGGATAAACCATTGAAAATTTCAAAACATGGCTTCCATTAGAGATGTATGAATATTATTTGAGGTGTATGTCTATGAAAGTAGGCGGTAAAATGTTTCTAAGAACCATTGCTACTTGGGAGGTCATTTTAAATTGGGGGGGGGGGTAAGGAAGATCTAAATAAAAGAAAGTACAAACTTTTAAAGTTGAAGTGGGGGATGTCCTAAGGGAAAATGACCTTGGGGACCACTCTACACTATTACCAAAAGCACAAGATGATCCTAATTGAAACCAAGGGTTATACCTAGTATAGATGGGGAGGACCCTAAAATATTTTTTTGGTGGGTTTGTACCTAGGATAAGATATCTAGGAATCTATAAGTATCCCATGGGAATTGGTATAAATCCCCACATAGTTATGGAATGTGGCCTTTTAGGAGACTGTTTCTAAGGATGAAGAAGGGATTCCCCATTGGTGAGGACTCACATCATCATTTAGTTTTATATTGTATGATTAGGATATAGAATCATCACATATTTATCACATGAGGAATCCTATGTTCATCACATAGGGTAAGAATATAGATTAAAATCATGTGATGAGGATGTTTGGATTTATAGTTTAAAATTCATATAACTTGGATTAAATATGATGCCAGTTTAATGTCATGCATCTCATTTAAAGGGGGTGGATGTATTAAAGAGGCTTTTGTGTCACAAAAGAGTGATAACCTGATATGGAGGTAGGGTCAAGGAGAATCGTTTCCATAGAGGCTTCCAAGACAAATTGTACACAGGATAAAGACATGATGATGAGGAGTGAAGACCCCAAAATGAATTAGTGATGGTGTTGGGCCATAGATATGATATATGAGTGTTTTAGTGTATCCCATGAGAATTAGAATCTGTCACGAACCGAATCTGGTCGCCGCCAAAACCGGCACCAAACCCAGCCCATGACATGACCCGAAGGGCATTCCCTATCCCCACGGCCTGGAACAAGTGCCCGAGTATCATTCATTTAGGTTTGGGAACGATTTACCCGAATATGAAGGCATAAACCATTAAAAACAATCAATAAACTGAATCTGAAAAATTTATACCAAATGATGTTTAAACAAAAACCAGAACTGAATACATAGGTTTAGAGTCAATACAAAAGGTCCAAAGACACAATGGAACAGAAACAAAACAGCCCCATGGACTCCACATGACAAGGGGTCATCACCCCCAAGTCGTCTCCACTACTCTGCCCCAAGGATGAGGACTAACACCCTGAACCGCCATCACCCTTAGCCTTTCCTTTACCTGGGTCAAAAAAAGGTCTAATTACATCCAAGGGGTGTAATTAGGGTGTGATCCTAAGCCTAATAGGATACCACCCTATGATTCCAAGGTGCATGCAATACAAGGTGAAAAAGCAAGCAGTTTTAATATGCAATTAAAAGCGGTGACAAATTCCACGAAATGAAACTTTAAATTGAAAACATTTTTCAAGATAAAACTTTCATAATGTTAACACATTTAAATAGGAATATTAGATACTGCATTATAATTCCAAATACACCCAAATAAAAGGGAAAATACCACAAATCTACTGAGCAACAAAATCGGGAACACCCCTAGGCACTAGATAGTCTCAGGCCCCATGTACCTCGTACCTCAGTGTAATGTAACCATAGTAAAATCCTTTCTCGTGCACGAGCCACTAGTAGGGAACATACCCATAACCTAGTGGTCCCCAATCATCATTCACATAGTTTAGTTAGATTTGTCGTTATCCAAATGCTAAGTGAAACAGGGACAAAACTCATCTGGTCCACTAGTCGTACTAGTACAAATCCGCCCCACCTAGTTACCCGGGCTTCCCCCTTTGTGCTCAAACAATTTCAAGATTTAAAACATATCCATTTTAATGTAAAACACCACTACTGGTCACATAAAAAAAATACAGTAGCTATCTCATTTTATACCACTTAAAACACACAACAAACTCTTTGAATTTGAATAAATCAATTTCTCAAAATCTCGTGTAGTTTTTGCACACAAAACCCCTTAAGAAACCCACTTGTACACGATGTTCAAAATTGTAAGTTACCAAAACAGTAAAGGAAGCCCAATAAATATAAATTAAAACAACAAATCAATTTTTTGGCATCCCCATATTAAACAAGAAGTGTTATCTTTGTAAAACCTTCATTTTCACACAAAAGTGGAACCAAAACTTCACTTTCTTTACAAACACAATTAAAACCCATTTTTTGCAGCAATTACCCAAGGGAATAAAAATTATAAACAGTATTTTATGACTTATTACAGATCAATAAAAACAACTAAGTACTTATAGGGCATCCCCAAATAAACAAACAAAACACTTCTTTGGAAAACCCCCAATTTCACACCAAATTGGCATTTTAAATTCAATCGCAACAGAAACATCATTAGAACCAACTTTTTCAGCAATAATAAAATTATATAAATATGAAAATATGATAAATACAGCATGCTAATACACAAATATTGCATCAACATTGGAATCAGCTACCAAATCAAATGAAACCATTGAATCCTTTGTGCGAAAACACAAACGCACCACCGCCGCACCTCAAGAAGGGTAGATCAAACCTAAAAATAGAAAATTGGACCAAGAAAACCTAAGGTTAAACCTTAGGTTAGAAACCCTACCCACTGGTCATTGTTTACTTCAATAAAAAGGGAGGAAACCCTAAAAAAAATAGAATGAAACCCTAATCAATTTGAAAGGGGAAAAGAAATGGAAAAACTTACTTGAGAAATATAGAATGAATCTCCCCAAAACACAGGTATCTGAAATTGAAAACGGCCAAAACTCAGGGGAAGTTCTCACAAGAAGTATTAGGTAATTTAGGAATTGGAATGGAGGGAAAAGAGTATTAATTGAGAGAGTTATGATTGAATGAACATTCCTCATCAAATCTGACCGATTTCAGAAACCCTAAGATGTTCGTCCCTATATCGAGATCCTAAGAGCTCAAAAGAGGGGGGTAAAGAGGCTGGGGGAGCGGCTGGGTGTCATGGACGCATATGAGGCTTAGAATCACCAAACAATACTTAATATTGAATAAGTTATTAAATAAATAAAATTAATTTTTAAAACTGGATATTGGCTTCCGGGCATGCCCAATCCCTTAAATAAAAACCCAACTAAACCATGGTTATGGATTTCCAAAGGCTCCATATTTTAATTTTAGTGTTAATATATCAGGGGAGGACATTTAGGAGTTGTAATTAGTGAAAAATATTAAAAAATGAATAAGTTATAAAAGAATCAAAATTTATTTTTAAATCTGGAATTGGGCTCACGGTTTGGCCCGATTCACGAAAACTCACCTATTCTCCATAAAACCATTGGAAACCCCAAAAACAAAGAATTAATGGAAATTAAAATAAAAATAAATTTAAAATAAGTTATGTATGTGACAATTCTCCCCACCATAAAAACTTTCCGCCCCGGAAAGTCACTGCAAGACCAAATCAACAACCAAACCCAACTGAGAAACCAAGAAGTACTCCCTTGCCAGGTTTCTTCCCCAAAGGCCAAAACACCTCCAGTGATCAATGAAGGAAGGAATACTCTCACAAATCAAACTTAAAACACTTTACTAAAAACCATCAAGAACATTCAGGCTTTATCCCAAATAAAAACACCTCAAACACAATATGAACAATACTCAAGCAATTCACCCAAACAAACAACAACTTTGAACAAGGTTACACTTACCTTACTTTAACTAAACCATTGGGTGCTCTCCAGTCCCAATGTTTACTCAAGAATGATGTTGGTAGCTAGATAGATCTGAACGAGACTATCTAAACCAAGACAAGACCATGAAAAAATCTAAGTTACTGGTATGGGGGGACACAAATACGCTCCCCACCATAAGAGACAACCAATATATTTTTTAAGACATAATCAAGAGACTAATAGGGGGAGGCCTAAATGAACTCACCGGTACAAAGGATATAATTCCATAAGAAATTTACAAAAGAAATTATATAAGACTCATAGTGGGTCTCCCCACCATAAGAACCAACCATCTTAACCAACCAGCACTGGCCGGTAAAGAAAGACCCCAAAATTTAAAGAGTTGGGGCGACCACATGGTTAGTTTGCACGGTTTGGGAAGCCATACACTAATAGTTGGGATCCTTCTTTCTGCTTGGTTTTATGGGGCATGGTCACTATTATCCAAGTGAAAACTGTGTTCAAAAACAGTGCAGACAAACTTCAAACCTTTCTCTAAAGACTCAGTGGAAACCAAAAGGGGGAGGGAATAACATTGGGTGATGACATGGGCACACGACCCTCCACCTATTTCCACCGAACATGGACAACAGAAGAATGATTAGGACACCATAGGTTTAAAATCGTCCTAACTTTCATACTGAGGAAATGACTTTGTACAAGGGTTTAAATGACCCTGTGATTTCCCCTGACTATGAGCCAACTTCTCTCCGAGACCTGTGGCTGGAGCTCAAATGATTGAAGCATCTTCGGCCTCGCAGTTAGGCTTTGGAAACCCCATGAACGATAATTCATCTTTCAATGAAACCAAAAACTACAACGCAATCCCAGATAAGTTTTCCAGACATAACACATTCCAAACTCACTTTACCCGATCCCGATATTTCACTGAAATAAGGGCTAAGAAGATACACACACATCACACCTTGTTTCTTTAGGTGAGAAATAATAGAAGTAAAGAACACCAACACTCACCTTCGTCTAAAATGGAAGATTTTGAAGTTTTTACAAGGGAGACATTCTCACAACATAATAGGGACTCTCATAGGATTTCACGACATTCACCTCTATGGTCAATCGAGCACATGACATCATAAGGTATCACCGAACATGACCATTGCGACTGATATAAACAATTCATGGAGAGAGACCTTATACAACATACCCAAACAACACACAATTCTAGAAAGTGGCCACAATATCCTATTGTGACCATATTTCCCACACCGGTGGTTTAACATGAATTAATGCATCAAAGAAACTATGAAGAACCCAAAGGTCCTCTTAGACACCATCGAGACACTCATCCACACTTACAACCCTAGAACACATCCACCTTCGACGTATCAGGAAACATAAGAAACTAAGGTCTCTGTCAACCTTCCATGAGCACTCTCCCATTACAAGAGGATCTAAAAATCAAAGAAAGGAAAGGGTGTAGACTCAATCTAAAAATCTGAAGAAAAAATATTCCTTATATTGATCAACTGGAGGGTCTTCAAAAGGCAAAACAATCCGGGTTACACTTTAGTTGTGCACTAACCATTAATGGGGTGTACCTTATCCAACGATTGAACCAAAGGACCCAACCAAGATGGTCTATTGGTCACGATATACCACAATAAAGATCCAAACACATGAAGGGAAGAACCACAAAGTCATCCCAAAACATTTTTCAAAAGAGACCACTAATCGTCCCTAAAACACAGCTCACCGACCAAACACAAACCCAAAACACAGTTCAAACATGAGGGGTTCTTGGACTCAAATAATCCCACAACATCAACATTATCAAAAACCCATAATAAAAACTATACCAAACTATTCATCAATACAACATGTTTTTCTTTAAAACTATTTCTTTGAAAACAAACGGTTTTGTAGTAAGCGTATCCACCAATGGTACCCCATGGGCCTCACACATGCATGTTTTTGTGTCACACCGGGCACCCTCCTCATAACCATCCCAGCACTCATCCAGTCCTTCCATCAACCATCCATCATCCCATATAACCCCATACATGTGGTCACTCATGGAAATACCAAAGGGTAAAACAAAAATTCCTTCCACTTTTCAAAAAAAAATGCTCAACCAACCCAACCTTTTTCCCAAAACTGCTAACAATGAGATCAAAATACCAATTCACATCTTACAAAAATTTTCATAAGGACACAAACATTTAAAAAAAGAACTCACTTTCAAGTAATTCACATCAATTTCAAAACATCTCATCCCATTAAAACACACTTTAATCGTTTAGAAAACTATATTGGAAACACTTTTGAAAACCAACTTCAATATGGTTTCGGCTTTCAAAAGAGGTGTAAGCATACTATTTTCCATTTCAAAAAAATTATGAAAATTCAGTTCCACCATTTCATAAATCAAAACATTCCATATTTATTTGAAACTCATTTCACAAAAACATTACAATTCTTAAAACCAAGTCAGTTTAAAACCAAAGTTCCAAGATTTCAAAACTAAAGAACACAAGACAATGCGAGAGGAAACTAGTTTCAGTGGGTGACTTGGACATATGGTTGACGGCCATATTCCAATAACTTCACTATCACAGAGAGTGTTCTAGGGAATATCCCCAGCTCCACATGGCTTGCCAGGCCCTGCGAGCTTACGGAGACCATTAACCCAACTCTCTTTTCATTTCCCCTAACCATCATTAAAACAAGAAAACCAAAGGACTTAGATAAATCCTGACTTCCCTAGGAAACATGAATCCTGTCATGATGTGTGGTGATCAGGAACACTACCCATAACTATAATACCAAGTCCCTACAATCCTAAATCCATGATATCCTGACTCTTCCCGAAATAACATGACCCAAAGAGTTAACATGAACCTCCTCTGATACCATTTTGTCACGAACCGAATCTGGTCGCCGCCAAAACCGGCACCAAACCCAACCCGTGACATGACCCGAAGGGCGTTCCCTATCCCCACGGGCTGGCACAAGTTCCCGGGTATCCTTCATTTAGGTTTGGGAACGATTTACCCGAATATGAAGGTATAAACCATTAAAAACAATCAATAAACTGAATCTGAAAAATTTATACCAAACGATGTTTAAACAAAAACCAGAACTGAATTCATAGGTTTAGAGTCAATACAAAAGGTCCAAAGACACAATGGAATAGAAACAAAATAGCCCCATGGACTCCACATGACAAGGGGTCATCACCCCTAAGTCGTCTCCACTACTCCGCCCCAAGGATGAGGACTAACACCCTGAACCGCCATCACCCTTAGCCTTTCCTTTACTTGGGTCAAAAAAAGGTCTACTTACACCCAAGTGGTGTAAGTAGGGTGTGATCCTAAGCCCAATAGAATACCACCCTATGATTCCAAGGTTCATGCAATACAAGGTGGAAAAGCAAGCAGTTTTAATATGCAATTAAAAGCGATGACAAATTCCACGAAATGAAACTTTAAATTGAAAACATTTTTCAAGATAAAACTTTCATAATGCTAACACATTTAAATAGGAATATTAGATACTGCATTATAATTCCAAATACACCCAAATAAAATGGAAAATACCACAAATCTACTGAGCAACAAAACCGGGAACACCCCTAGGCACTAGATAGTCTCAGGCCCCATGTACCTCGTACCTCAGTGTAATGTAACCATAGTAAAATCCTTTCTCATGAACGAGCAACTAGTAGGGAACATACCCATAACCTAGTGGTCCCCAATCATCATTCACATAGTTTAGTTAGAGTTGTCGTTATCCAAATGCTAAGTGAAACAGGGACAAAACCCATCTGGTCCACTAGTCGTACTAGTACAAATCCGCCCCACCTAGGTACCCGGGCTTCCCCCTTTGTGCTCAAACAATTTCAAGATTTAACACATATCCATTTTAATGTAAAACACAACTACTGGTAACATAAAAAAAATACAGTAGCTATCTAATTTTATACCACTTAAAACACACAACAAACTCTTTGAATTTGAATAAATCAATTTCTCAAAATCTCGTGTAGTTTTTGCACACAAAACCCCTTAAGAAACCCACTTGTACATGATGTTCACAATTGTAAGTTACCAAAACAGTAAAGGAAGCCCAATAAATATAAATTAAAACAACAAATCAATTTTTTGGCATCCCCATATTAAACAAGAAGTATTATCTTTGTAAAACCTTCATTTTCACACAAAAGTGGAACCAAAACTTCACTTTTTTTACAAACACAATTAAAACCCATTTTTTGCAGCAATTACCCAAGGGGATAAACATTATAATCAGTATTTTATGCCTTATTAAAGATCAATAAAAACAACTAAGTATTTATAGGGAATCCCCAAATAAACAAACAAAACACTTCTTTGGAAAACCCCCAATTTCACACCAAATTGGCATTTTAAATTCAATTGCAACAGAAACATCATTAGAACCAACTTTTGCAGCAATAATAAAATTATATAAATATGAAAATATGATAAATACAGCATTCTAATAGACAAATATTGCATCAACATTGGAATCACCTACCAAATCAAATGAAACTATTGAATCCTTTGTGTGAAAACACAAACGCACCACCGCCGCACCTCAAGAAGGGTAGATCAAACCTAAAAATAGAAAATTGGACCAAGAAAACCCAAGGTTAAACCTTAGGTTAGAACCCCTACCCACTGGTAATTGTTTACTTCAATAAAATGGGAGGAAACCCTAAAAATAATAGAATGAAACCCTAATCAATTTGAAAGGGGAAAAGAAATGGACAAACTTACTTGAGAAATCTAGAATGAATCTCCCCAAAACACCGGTATCTGAAATTGAAAACGGCCAAAACTCAGGAGATGTTCTCACAAGAAGTATTAGGTCATTTAGGAATTGGAATGGAGGGAAAAGAGTATGAATTGAGAGAGTTATTATTGAATGAACATACCTCATCAAATATGACCGATTTCAGAAACCCTAAGATATTCGTCCCTATATCGCGATTCTAAGAGCTCAAAAGAGGGGGGTAAAGAGGCTGGGGGAGCGTCTGGGTGTCATGGCCGCATATGAGGCTTGGAATCACCAAAACATACTTAATATTGAATATGTTATTAAATAAATAAAATAAATTTTTAAAACTGGATATGGGCTTCCGGGCAGGCCCAATCCCTTAAATAAAAACCCAACTAAACCATGGTTATGGATTTCCAAAGGCTCCATATTTTAATTTTAGTGTTAATATATCAGGGGAGGACATTTAGGAGTTGGAATGAGTAAAAAATATTAAAAAATGAATAAGTTATAAAAGAATCAAAATTTATTTTTAAATCTGGAATTGGGCTCACGGTTTGGCCCAATTCACGAAAACTCACCTATTCTCCATAAAACCATTGGAAACCCCAAAAACAAAGCATTAATGGAAATTAAAATAAAAATAAATTTAAAATAAGATATGTATGTGATAGAATCAATAAAAACATAGTTTTAGAATGTGGTGTGGTGGAAGACCCACACCGAAAACATGATATCCCTTGTAGTAAGGGTGTGGAGTCACCTAATGTTTATCATGTGAGTAATATTATGTTCTTAACATAGGGTAAGGATAAAATTTAATGTTATGTAATTAGGACATTGGTTTTTATCATCTCAAATTTTTCATTTGAGCAATCATATGTTCATTACATAGGATAAGGATGCAGTTTAACATCAGGCATTGATGATGTTTCCTTTGTTCATCTCTCATTTATTGTGTGAGGCATCCTATCTTCATCACATAGGGTAGTTCTATAGTTTAACATCATGTTCTAACGAAGTTAATTTTGGTAATATCACAATTCTCAGATGAGGAATCCAATGTTCATCATATAGGGTAGGGATACAGTTTTACATAATTTGTTGAGGACATTAGGTTTCATAGTTTAAATTCCTACAAGATGGACTAAATATACATCTATTTTAAGGTCATGGAGCTCTAACTAAGGAGGAATCTTCTAGTTTATGTTCCTAGAGATCGGACTGAGGGTCCATTCATGGTATTGTTTGAGTAACCTAACATTGGTAGGAGGTGTGATGAGATCCTCGCCCATGGTGATTAATGAGCATACATCGTTGTAATATACCTTATGAATAACATAAGGTCATTCCCACTAGGTTTATATCTTCGGTGGATTTTTTTCTAGGAATCGTCTATGTTTTGAGAGCCTGTACCATGTCACCATAAAGGAATGATTAGAGGTGAACCGTCTTATTGAATAATCGTGATACCTAGTTTTGGAGCCTCTCTAAATTATGTAGCGTCTAGAGCCTATTTCCCAAAGGGCTTCCAACTACAATCTTTTTTTTTAAATTTTACTAAAAATCACTTTAAGAGTAAGTGGGAACCTATATAACCATTCTCATAGAATCTAGATACCACCGCATAAAACACTCATTACAGAGAACAATTTCAAAATAAGAAACATAACTATTCACCATGACTTGACCGTCAGATGCAACCTGTTACAAAATTAAATATTTTCCAACATGAATAAAAACCCCACATAGAATCAACTATACCGCCACCGAAACAACCATTTCAAAATTTGAAAATCAAAAAGTAGTAAACCATCATCAATTGAAGTAGTAAACCATCATCACCCCAATTCAATGTCACCTCGAGACATACAAAATGACACCGAAGCCATCATATTGTTGTACCAACACAGACCCCCGTCATTGCTGAGAACATCAACGTCATCACCGTTGAGCAACACCAGAATCTCCATTTAAAGAAACCATCAGACACCATCATTACTGAGGAGTATTCTTTATCATCACCACTTAGAAGAAACCCTTCATCGACATTAAACCAAACCCAAACCTCAAATTGTAACATGACTGAACAAGCATCAAATAGGTCGATGGCTGGGAAGAATCATAAAAACCTCTACAGATAGCTTGAGGAAGAAAACTGAAAAACCAAACCCAATGTTGAGGAGCTTGAACCCAGAACATTAAAGGTTGTCGAAACACACATCCCAAAACCCCACTGTAACCCCCACTCCAAATCCGACCAGGATAAGAGAAGAAGAATATAGGACCATATAAATGATTCAACCGACTGAGGGCTCGGAATGAAGGCATCATCAATGAGGATGAAAAACCAGGGACCATCAAAGTAGGAGCGATGAAAACCATGAGAAGATATCGTTGATACGAAGAAGACTGAAGAATATGTCATATATTTTGGGAGAATGAAGAGGATGCCATCAATTTGAGGTAGATCGAAGAAGATTTCATTGATTTGAGGAAGACCGAAGCACATTCACTGAAGAGAAAGTGGAAAATAAGACCAAAGAAGAAGAAACATAGAGAAGTTGAAGGTAATGGGAAGAGGAACCCTGGTCACTGAGAGATAGAAACTGAATCCATGAGGAGAGTAGGGGAGTAATAATGTGATAAGTGGAGGAGCACCGAATAATGACCTTCACCGTGAGGGGGGTGAGGGAGGGGGTGACAACGACAATACTGGGAAGAAACCCTAGCGTATAGGAGAGAGGAGACCCGAAGAGTGGAGGACATAAAGGGATTCAAAATCACCTAGAAAAACTTATGGTATTCTTTTTGGAATCTATTGGATATAAATAGACATTCATATTGATGGTATTTGGAACTCTATCTGTAAAATTGCCGTTATTCCATACACCAAGGAATTTAGGGTCGCCCAGGTGGAATTTTGAGTTGTTGTTCAATATGATCAGAGGAAATTTGGGAGATTATAAAACTAAATATTATTATTCTACCCTACCATATTATACCAGATTTTATATAGTGTTTTTTAATTCGTCAATCTACCCATTCACATAAACATGATATCGGGAAGTATAGTGGGACTAGATATTTTAATTGGCGTAAAACTTCTTTAGATCATTGGCTCAAAAGTTGTTTCCATCATCTGTGATAATAGTGTGAGGAACCCAAAATTTAAGGACAGTGTGGGAGATCAAAAAATCAATCATAGTCACAGTTTTTAATTCTTTAAGGGGAATAGATTCTACCTACTTTGAAAAAAATTCTGTTGTGGTCAAAATAAACCTACACTACCGCATCGTTGCCTGTGGGTAGGGACCCACAATGCTGAGTACCCAAACTAAAAAGGGATGATAATATTTTTTTTGTATGAATAATATCTGGTGGTCATTTCAAAAAATTATCATGGATTTAATACACATGAAACCTCTTGATGAATTTGATGCAGGCATAGACCATGATGGGATAAAAGTAACCCAACCTTCGTATTTTGTGGGAGAGATTAAATCTTGACTGATGAGATCCAAACTAACCTGCATGAAACTCTTTCATGATTTTAGGTATCTCTTTACCTTGGATGTAGTGGAGAAGGATTCCATAAAATCTATTCTTATAGAGAGTCTTCTCAAAATTAGGGCCACTATAGAGGGTAAACTGTGCTGCATGCTGGCATATTTGCTCATGTTTTTCTCAACCTGGACGGAGAATTATGTCTTTGAAATAATAAATAAAGGGTGTAATACAATTATGAATTTACTCAACTGTGGGATATTTTTAGGGATTTGGTTCATGTGTACTGATGGTCACCTGAAATACCTATTAGTTTCAATGATTAAAAGTGGAGGGGGGCGATAACCCTCTAATGTTCCACATAAATGATTAAGTCATCGTGGATGGGATCTTCAAGGGAATTTGCAAGTTTTCTAAATCATAAAGTTGTCTATTTTATGAACAAGGAACATGGTCCACCTTCTGATGCAATGGGAATTGGCCATTCCCGGATGAGTCTATTCCAACAGAGGCATAATTTCATTATTTTCTAAAACATAGTCACCTTTGACCAGATTGATGACCTGTTTAGATTCTCATTTCACATGTAAATTGGGGAAGTCAATATTTATGAAAAATAAAGAATGGTAATAATATAATGATATTCTATCTCATTGTTAGTGTATCCTTTTAACAACATGAATGATTATGGAATGACAACATGTGCGGGAGTGATAAAGACAATCCCCAGGCCTACATCTTTGAGGTTGGGGTCTTTGGACCTTCTACTGGTCAAACTCTGGTAGGCACTATCGAAATAAATCTTCCAACATGACACAAACTAATATACTTAGAAAATGGATTCATCTAGGAAATAATCATATAGTGGAAGTTCTCTAGGGGTCGAATGCACAACCATGAAATATGCCAGATCCTGCCCATTGATATCTTTATGTGATATGAACCAGATGTCGAACTACTAGAGTATTACCCCATATTAGGATATTCAAAATATCAGCATGGGGTGGTTGGGAATATATTTCAGTAGGTCAACATGAGAGACCAACTATATATAATGGTTCTATAGATAAGGATGAAACTTCTACACTACGAAGACAAGTTCAAGACAACTCTTCTTGATGGGGGAGTACCTGGAATCTATTTTGATAATCAAGAAACTGAGATAATATAGGCTATTTCCCTACCCTAATTATTCTTTTAAGATATAAGGGCATTGATGGTCTATTATAGGGAAGTCACATAAGGGACCAAAGTTATTCTTGTAAAGTGTAGCTTCATAACTAGAGGCTGTAAAAGATAATTCTTGATATCTCGAGGGTAGTTTGGCATTCCTCATCTCACAAGAAAGTGGTGACTTTTTTCATGAACCTTGAGAAGGTATTACACTTACTAACTAGATTTTCAATACATTGGTGAATATAGTATAAGTATACTTAGAGGATTTTTAACTCTCAAAGGTTGCACATATGAGTAATTTGATTGATAAAATTGATTTTATTAGGATTGATCTTGAAACATCAATATCTGATGATGAAGATAAGAAACTTTTCATAGGTAACCCTAAATGTACACTTCAAAGGGTTCATTTTCAAGTGGTGTGAATGGAGGAAGTCAAAAAATTTACCAAGATCAATGAGATGCTATTAAATTTGGAGATTCATCACCCCCAAATCATCTATTTGAGAATCTATCAATCTTCTAAGGAGTGGTATGAAGATACGGTGCACCACCCATTGGTAAGTGGCCCCAGTATTATTAAAACGAACATGCATCATCTAGTAGAATAAATTCCCCTAGGGTACCCCAGATGTATTTTCCTCACTATCCTCAGGGGCTATTCAGATATGTTTATACTTGAAATATCAATCCATAAAGGAGAGATCATAGAAACTAGTTGTATCATCGATCAACATCTCTATCATGAGAATGGGAATGTCATACAACAAACAATGGTGGTTGAGGTCATGAAACTTGATGTGAACTCTGATATTCCCATTATTTTTCCAAACTAGGAAAATATTTGATATCCATTTGGGGCATGTGACCTCTCTAATGATGTTGTATTTAATAAATTTATTATCTTCAACTATAACGGTGACACCATATGTAGGATTCATTTTTATGAGAGGCTGTTTGAACCTATGGTGACCCACTGGGAGGCTGAGGTGATGCATGTAAATCTAAGGATTGAGTCTTGGAATGTCATTATAGATATAGGAAAACACATCACAATTCTATTTCAGGAAATCCACATACTTTAGTAGTTCCTTTGGTGACATGGTTGTGTTGATAAATGTAGGCCTCATATTATCCTAACTTCCAAGGTCTTCTTGATCTAACTTGTCAATAATGGTATATATTCCCTCTTTAAAGGTAGGAGTGGAGTCATGTAGATCCTCTTCATCATATAATATAGGGGGATTAGTGGAAGGAGGAAAATCTTCTAGATATTTAGATCCTAGGGCAGCATTGGAATCTGATATGATGGGGGGAGAGTCTTCAATAAGGAAGACCCACTCTATGGAGACTATAAAAAAAGGATAATGATCCAATATCATGTAGTATCTGACCAAAAGTTCCACTCCTAACATTGAATTAATGATAATGGGTTTATTTTTGTTGATTCAGCCTCGCTTTGTGGAAAATATGATAATGTCATAGATCTTTGTCCATGGTGTGAACCTCTTGGTACTTAACAAGGGTTGGGTCTTCTTGTATTGGTTGAGCCTACCCAGTGTAATATTACAAGGTAATCTTTGATTACACATTATTGGGAACTCTGAAAAAACTTCCCAGTAATAGTTTATTGGGTTCCAACCAATGTCTTTAGAGGATGAATCTATCATTCAATTTTTTTGAAGGAACTTCTATAACGATCATTAGATTATTGGGGGAGACGATACACTCATCCCCATAAATATGTGGCTAATTTCACTTTTTTAGAGGACTTTAAATCTTGATAGTAGGCTTTATATGAGTTAAAGGTAGATGAATCACCCTGTAGTAACCCTACTCGACCATTTAGGGTGTATTTGAGGCATTGGTGGTACAAGGAGGGGACCATTGTATGAAAATAAAGGTAGGGCCTTCTCAATAGGGTGTTATAGGCCATATCCTACAATACCACCATAAATTTAGCGCTTTTCATTAGGATACTTAATTGGTTTTTTATTTAATATTTTCTACTTGGTTTCTTCTAGATCTTATCATACCCCTAAATTATCAGGTTTGAGGGGGATCAAATACTATTCTGTGAGCCCCAAATTATGGAGTTTTTAGGTTAGGATGAGATTAATCCCAAAGATTGTATACACTTGGAAGTGGTGGATTTCTAATCCAATGAACTTTCTAGTGATATACGATGATCGTATATTCCCTTGAATAGAAGAACCCTCATCTTATTTAGAAAATGAAATGATGACCTGACAGTCCTATTATTTTTCTTCTTCTGCATAATAGGATTTAGTGGTGGATATATCTATCTCAAAATAGAGGGAGCTCTTTAAGGATTCAATAAGGGTCTCACATATCTCTTTTGAAAAGTGGATCACCTATATAATAAAAAGTCTCACTTGTATTTTGGAAAGGTGCTTTAACACATCATATATTCTGGTGGGGAGCATGTTTTTTCCTACAGAGGATATTTCTTTAGTAGGGAATGTTAAAGGTGACATTGTCTTAGGATATGGGGAATGTATAGTGTTGTCTACAATATATTTTTGGTTAGATGGATTGATCTAAACACCTGATGGATGGGCAATAGGTAGTTGAGGTCATGCCCTGGCTAGACACTACTGATCATGGAATTGTTGCGACTGAGTTTGATGGTCAACTGATATAGTAGTCTATAAAGGAATGCATGAAAGAGTTTATTGGGAGGGATATTATTTCTAAAACCTATGTGAGGCATGATTTCTGGTATAAGTTTCAGGGACAAACTAATTCAAAGTTCTAGACTGCATAATCTTCCAGTCTGAAGCACTATCCTGAACATTCAATCTATTGGCATGTCCCTTGCCTATTCTTTGACAGTTTCATATATCGGGCCCGAGGTGTCAAAATGGTGATCCTCACCACTGAGTATCATATAAAAATATATCATTTTTAATGTAACAATAGAGGTGTACTTTTGATCATCATCTATAGAATATTATAGGGATGAATTATCTCTATGTGCATCTCCTAATTCAGGAGACATTATGTTTCCAAGGGTGCAGTATAGTTTCAGCACTAATGGGGGACTCTTATTTATCTTTTGTTGCTAACTAATTCTATTTAGAGACTTGAAAGGATAAAATGCTGGTGTAGATGAAAAAATTGGAGGAGATGAGGTAACTGTAGGAGGTACTGATTTTATCAAGGGATAATGGATATTAAAGTGGGATCGAGCAACTACCTTTTGAGTTATCCTGTCATTGAGCTTTTGTGTTACTCAGTCGGAAGCTTGTTTCCACTCATTAGAGTTTTTGTTGTCATTTTTGGGGTTAGTGAATACATGTTCTACATATGTCTATACATATCCCAATTAATCTAAATCATGGTTAACTAATTCTTGTTGCCAATATTTGAAGAAAAATCATTCTTTGGTGGAATTTATGAGTATTCAGTGGTATGGTTGGTGGTTTTCATAGTTGGTGAGTTCAGCCTCATATGGTATCTTTCATTCTGGATACTTCAGAATACCTTTTTCCAGGGCATTGATGAAGTACCCCGAGATGTATAAATCCTTGAAGGATTAGGTATTGTTCCTTATTTAAACAAAAGTAACCATGGGTTCCTAGACTTGACATAGATCTATTTAAACATTTTCTTAGTGAGGCTATGCCTGATGCAGATGCACCTAGATGATTCCCTTAACAAGGATATACTTAATGAATATCATATAGTAAAGGGGCATAAAGGTGAACTAGTTTGAAAGCCTCTACATGGATGGAAATAACTGTTTCTTCTTTCATAGGACTTTATATATGATCAACAAGGGGTAATGGGCATAATTATTGATTGGTACACTACAAGGATTCTTCTTTAAGTAGGGCTCTCTCGGTGAACGCTTGAAATATTCCTAAATAACTCAAGGAGATGAGGGTAGGGGAAAAATTATCTTTAAAATTCTCCACATATATCTTCAACATTTTTTCTTGATAAATACACAAATAAAGTGAGTGTGTGATTTATTTCCATTAGGAAATAAAGTTAGAAACTCACACATGTGACCTCTACTTTCATTTGGAGAGGTTGGTGATATTTTTCTTGCATTTAGTGGAGTTGAACTAGTAAAGGAAGTACATAAAATATCCTCCAAAATATTAATATATATTTTGGGAAATAGTTGTACCAAATGAATATAGGTCCTTCCAGAGTTTGGAAGAACATTTGAAATTTGAATATTACTGATATTTTAGAGTCCCCATCATTGGAACACACCTTGAGATAAAGTAGGCCAGATGTTGTTGAGGGTCACCCATCCCATTAAAATTATTGAAGTTTGGATTTCCATATTTTGGTGGTGGGTGCGTCTGGTCTACCCAAGTGATATAAAACTTTCTTTTAGGCATAATCGACACCTATCTCATTCCCAGACCTTCAAGGCGGATGGTGAAAGAAGCTATCATGTCATCTTGGTGAGGATTTTTGGTCACTAATTACTTGTATGGATCATCATCTCAGGGGTGGGTGAACTTGATCTTGAGGGAGATAATCATGATGGCCAGATGGAGTGGTTGCCTCATATCATGGTTTTGGGTCATAACCCCATGATTCATCCAGGATTGGATGCATGGGGGCACCTGGTTCTAATCTAGGCACCTGACCAAGAAGTTCAGGGTATAAAACTGTAGGAGATATAGGGTCCCTTTTGACATTGTTATCGCCAAAGTGATTCTTAGATATAAGAATAATATTAAACCACATGTAGTCTTCAAGATCCCGGAGTATAGAGACTATCATGGAGTATAACATAGTTTCTGCCATGAACTTAGATGTATCAATGGGCTCTACATTCCCCTTCACTTTTTTGATATTTTATAGGGAAGGAGACAATGTCTCATTGGAGGGACTCCTAGTTCCAAATTCCATTCTTGGATGAAAAGTGAGATCACCCATTAGGGGTTCATTGTGGTATTTTTCACTCTTTAGGCCAGGTTCTCCATATCATATTTGTATTGGTGACTTGATTTCTATAATCCTCAAGAGGGTTAATAGTGATGGAATCCACCATAGAGGTGGTCATATAGGAACCTTCACTATCAATTGGAATTCCAGATAGGAAATACCATTATTTTCATGGGATAGGGATGAAGTGGAGGGAAACATATTACCCCTAGCCTGTGATTTGGATGTGTTAAGGTTTCACTTCCATAACTCATAAATGAACAATGGGGCTCTTGATGAAGGTCTTTTGGAATTTTTTTGGTATACATACACATTTGGGTGTTGAGATACAAGGAGAACTATAATTTCAACACTCTCACATTGTTTTTAGATGAAATTGAGATGTTAATGGCTTCATAGATAGGTCAGTTGACAATCTAAAGGTGGTTGAGAAACCCCCAAATATTTTAGTGAAAACATGCTGCTTGGTTCTCAGTGAGGAACTATAGGATAAAAACGTTTAGGGTTTTGGGTGTCCATAATGTGATAGGTATGTTTTTGGTGTCAATTATTCCCCATAATTCTTATTTCTTAGTAATTGGAGTATTATACTACTCATGACTAGCACAAATAGCAATTAGCATTGATCGTTACACTAGTGGTGGAATCAAAGTAGACCTACTTTACTACTGATTTTCTTGAAGGTGGAGTGTCACATGGTCCAATTGTCCCATGAAAATTAGAATGTTTTTTTATAGGTTGGAAAAAACTCAATATCATGTCCACGTAGGATGTGGTGTTCACAAATTCTTCATGATCAAGAGAGAAAAAATCTATTTTGGGATATGTTGAGTTCTGACTGTTGTATAAGGGCATCAATCTAGACCCTAAAGACTCTCCCACTTCTTATATAGAGGTTTAGAGGAGGGAAGATGATGGTATAAGATACAATTATAGTGTATTTCCTCAGAAAAAGGCCAAAACATCCTCTACCTAAAGCTACCTATGGAGGGATTTGGGGACATTTTGGCCTCGACATCAAGTATTATTATCCACAGTTGATGAGATTATTCCCCCAATTCTAGCAGTGGAAGGGAAGGCTACTAAATTAATTAATACACCACATCAAAATGTAAGATATTGATGTTGAAACTGAGTTTCATGTGGTTCTTCCTCCAATGTAATGGGAGTTCTCCAGGAACTAGTTGCTGGTAGAATATTTGGTTTCTTCCACATGAATTATGACCAGTGTTATGGGAACTAATCCCACAATGGGTTATTTCCATCCAACATTAGGATAGGTATTAAAGGAAGGGTATATATTCAGCATGGGGAGGACCTCCTCACTAGTTGGAGGAAGTGTGGGGAGGACCCTTTATGTGAAATTCATTGTCATGGGATGGCTCTTGATAGTTTTTGGCAGAACTAATGATAGAGTCAACCCAACCTGGTAATTGGGAAGATAAGGTCTTGATCCCAATCAAGAAAATATGGTTCCCCACAGGGTGGTTTTGGAAGTAGTATTAGATTCTTTGGTAGTGGAAGAGACCACTGGAGATGGTGGAGAGGGTTCCTAATGTGCATGGTTCATTGCCTACCCTCATCATTGACACCAGGTGTTCCAAACATGGGAAAGGGGAGTAGGGGAAGGATGGACTTGCTCTTTAATTTACAGGTCCATCCAACATCATCAGCATTGCATGGTGGGAACCCTCTTAGGATTTTCTCGAGTTTTGGTTGAGGTGGGTGTGTCCCACACATCCCCTAATTCATCGACATAGGGGAGGAAGATGTCAGAGTATTCTTAAGAGAGGCTCCTAAAATAGTTCATAGTCAAGATTAGTAGTATTTACCCCAGTATGGGGATCATGGGAGGTGATGCTATAATGGTTTCATGGATTCAAGGTCTTTTTGAGCCATATCCCTAGTTATGGTGACCCCTTCTAACACATAATAATGAAAAAGGTCATCGATAAACCTCATATAGATGATTTTAGTATAGGAGATAGGGAGAGGGTGCTCAATAATCATAGAAGAGGAAACCATAATTGTGAGAGAATAGTGGTGTTGGATTTTTTCATTGTTAGCCCCCCTCCCCCCATGCTTGTTGGTGAATGGTTATCGTACATTTACTATATTTGGGGTCTTGTGTAAAAATATGGATCCGTCCATTTGTAAAAACACCATAAAAGTAATTCCCAACCTTCCCAATGAAATTATTCTTCCTCTAAGGTGGAGAGAAGGTCCACGTTGATAATTACTAAGATTGAGGATGACCAATATCACTCCTTTCCCCCAGTTATAGTAGTGATATTTTTGTACTAGGCCCACAATATAGTTAGTGTGGGCCTGGTGATGGATATCTAAATTTGATCAAGATAAAATATGATAATTAATAGAAATATTAATCTAATCATTTTTAAGGATAATAATCTTAAATAAGGTTCAATTTTTTTGTTTCTAATGCTTTCAATCCAAGTTTGTGTCATAGAATGATGATGTAGTATTACTTCTTTCCTAATATTCCCTATTTCCAAAGGTGGTTGGACTTCACCATAATGGTTTTTGATGTTGGATCATTGATTTCAATGAAATGATGATATATATGTTCCTCCTTCCATGGATTCCTCCTTAGATCTTGTTTCCTAGTATGGGTCTCCCTCAAATATGTAAGTCATGTTTTTAAAACTCATTCCAGATGCTATCTCGAGGTGGATTCCAGTTAATTACCATGCTTCTATATTGATAGGGAAACAAAATTCAGTCAAAATAGATTGTAATGTTGGTAATGTTTGAGAATTTATAGTTGTTTAACATGTTGTGCATCTGTAAAGTCTTCTCATTTTGAGGTCAAAGGAATATCTTATATGAGGAATCTCTAGTGCAGAATCCAAGGCATCACATGTCGTCCATGGGGTAGTTAACTACAGGGGTATATGGAAACTGAGGATTTTTACCCCATGCATCCCATGATTATTGTATGGGGATAATGGTTCTGGATTTGGTCACATGTTTTAGTTACTTTGGATATAGGTATGTCATAGGTTTAAAATATTGTGGATACATGTTGGTCACAAGTTTAATGTCTTGTAGAGATAGGTAGGTCATAGGTTTAACATCTTGTGGAGATTGGTTTTCAATGTGTTCCCATCAGGAATATGATAAAACATTTGTTTTTATGGTAGTGAGAGGATGTGTCCCCCCCATGAGAGGAATATGATCACACTTTAGGATCTGGTGGTATTGAAAGAATGTGTTCCCCACATGGGGGGAAGATGGTCACACTTTGGGATTTTCTAATAGTGTATGGGATGTCAGGATTGGGCCTACTATAGGAACTCTAGTTATGTTAGGATATCAGTATTGAACCTCATGGAGGAATCCTAATGACCAAGTTAGGAAAAATGGATCAAACCCTACATAGTTTTATGGAACAATTTAAATTAGTATGACATAAAATATCTATGAAATTTAAAATCATGTGGTAAGTATTATCTTTTCATGAAAGGATTATTAATGAGGGATGGAATGGTTCTTACACATATAGGCTACTTGGGTGTTTGGGGGTCTCATCTGAGGTGTCACATTTCACCCCTAGCATGGATTTTCATCCATGGTGGTGGGAAATGGTGAGGGTATTATGCATAAAAGAAAACCTAGTGTAGTTGTTTTATCCCATGGGGGGGGGGAGGTGGAAACCCATGATGATCATATATGGTGCATCCTGTGTTCATCACAGAGGATATGAGGTGGATGCTCATCCCATTCTAGTCATATACAATGAATCCTATGTTCATTATATTGGGTAAGGGAACAATTTTATATCATGTTTTGAGGTCATTACATTCAAGTTTAACATAATATGATTAGGATGTTGTGATAGGATATTTTATATCATGTATCTGAGATGTTGGTGAAACCTACACACAAGGAGACCATTTACTTGTAGGAGAGGAAGATCCGGCATAAGGCCTCATTTCCAAGAAAGGTGGGATTTTTCCAATGATGATGCCACTTTTTGGACTTATGCATATGCTTATCATGCATTGATGGGTGGGGCAAGGCATAAAAAAACCATGGAGAAGTGGAAATTCAGCGTCACATTGTTAGTGTTCCTATTCTTAGGATCAAGAGGCATTAATGTTCCAATGCTTAGGAGAAAAAAGAATGGTAGTGTTCCAATAAAAGCTTAAAGAAGATGAGGAAGATGTAATGACTGATAATTATTGTCACAAAAAATATTAAGATGCATAAGAACTAGTTTTTCATGGGAATAGGGACCCTAGGCACTCAACATTTGTGAAAGGTTGTTTTATGAAAGGAGGCACCATGGAGAGGCCTGGTGGATGGTTTTCATGATGTTTAGGTGTTTATGAAGGTTAAGGTATTTATGAAGGTCAGGTGTCTCATGAAGGTGTAAATTTCTCAAAATAGGGTGGACCTACCTCAGAGTAATGTCTTGGCTCCCATGGGGTTGGTTTCATGAAGGATAGTTATCTTGTGAAACCCAAAGATCCACAATGGGATTTCTTCAAACGTGAAGGCTATGGAACTTTATGAAAGGAAGATCTACCCATGGTCCAAGGTTCTGAAGAACCCATGGGAGACTGTTTCAAGAAATATGGATACCTTTATAAATCTATATTCTTTTTCTTTTCTCATGATGTTAAGAGTTTCATGAATTTAGATCCTTTGTTGGATGTTTAAAGGTCATGTCCCCTTAAATGTTGGAAGGAGAAGGATTGATAGGTGTGGTGAAAGTGGGGGTGTAAATTTAATGAAAGTTAACACATTATATGTATGTTTTATGAAGGTCCCCATGGGTCATATTTTTTCACTAAATCACATATTCTATTTTAAGGTTATCACCTCAACTTATGTGGTCTCCTGACAGCCTTTGTGAGGCGCCACTCGTTCACAATGGTTTTGACCTTTGCGAACTCAAACCCTTAGGTTGATTTTTGAGTTATTTTAACCTATATTCCATTAAAAATAGATATTACTTCATCTAAATATCATGTGACATGTTTGTTTCATCATCAAAAATTATTTTAAATAATTAAAATAGAGAACCATTTCTGACATAAAAATAATTTTCAGAAAAATGTGTTTTTAAGCCTAAAAATAAACATACATTAAAAATATTTATAAATAAGATTAAAATTTAATTAATTATATTAAATATTAATAAATAATACTTATGAAAATTTTAAATTAAATTCAAATCACAATGGTACTTTTAAATTACTCCATTTAATAAAATGAAATAAAAATATTTGAAAAATTTGTATTTTTTACTATTTACTTAAAAATCTACCGTTTCAGAAAAATCATAAAATTTCACCATAAGATAAATTTTAAATTATGATTTTAAAAATTATATAAATTTTATCAAATAAAATTTCTAAATGTTTTATAAATTAATTGTAATATTTTCTCACAAAAATAAATAACTTTTTTTGTAGAAAATGCATTTTTGATGAATAACATGACTTTACTAATAGTTTGAGTGATTATTTAATAATAATTTATCGATAAATTTCTATTGATTAGATCGTTTATATATATATATATATTTGTATCATAATCCATTTAATTCTATACAAAGTCACATATTCAATGGCTAGGTTATAACAGTCATTTTTAAATAATAAATTTACTAGGTCGTTTAAGCTCTGTGTTACATGTCATGTATGCTATCGAATGTAATATTATTATTTTAAAATATTGAGGTGTTACAAAATTTATTTGGATCATGAAATCCTAAATTATATATTCACATAAAAAGATCTCAATATGCACTAATGAAGGTGGTCAGAGCTGATCAAGGATTATTATTGTTCCATCCATTACCATTCTGGGAAGGTGAACAAAGTTGTAGATTCTCTGAGTATAATGGATCCCACTATCGTATCCTTGATGAAAATTGCATGAATTAAAATATTCATGGAAATAAATTAGATTCACATAGAAATAATATAATTATATTTAACCTAACTTACTAAAATGTTCACTCAACAATATATTCTTGTGATCATATATAGTTCTTTGACTTTTGATTGTGCTGTGGGTGGGATATCTTGGACTGAGTAGTACCCAGTCAGAGTTGTTTTGGGTTCACACTTTTCCTTTAAAAGTTTGCATTGAAAATAAAAATATGGATTGTGGTGGATAACATGAATATGTATATTGAATAATTTGTTTCACGATGGTTGGTATTCCAACAAGTCAAGGATGGATGACATAAGACTAAGGGAATAATTCGAACATTTCCCATAATAGTACAGAAATGGTAAAACATAACTATAGATTTCATTATAGGACTCACCAAGACATATAAAGGTAATAATTACATTTGGGTACAAGTCAATCAATATATAAATTTAACGTATTTCATTACATTTATGAAATATTTCTATTTTGAAAAACTATCCATGATATACAAAAGGGAAGTGGTAAGACTGTATGAAGTGACACTCTCTATTATATCTGATTGAGTTCTGAGGTTTAACTAGGGGGTTTAGAGAAGCCTTCAGCAAGCATTGGATATAAGTATGAGTTACAGTGCTTCTTATCACCCTCAGATAGATGGTTAGTTTTAGATAACCCTTAAAACAATAGAGGATATATTGAGATCATGTTCAATTTATTTCCAAGGATGCTGGGATCAACACCTCCTCCCTAGTTGAGTTCCTATATGACAAAAGTTTTAATTCGAGCATTCAAATGTAATCTTATGAGGATTTTATAGGAAGAGGTGTAAAACTCCAACACATTGGGATGAAGTTGGAGAGAAGAATATGATAAGAACTGATATTATCTAAGATATGACAGAGAAGGTTCAAACCATTCAACATCATATGAAATATGATAAATTTAACAAAAAAATATTTGCATAAAATCATTGATGAGGCCAAGAATTTGTGGTCAAATATAAAGTGTTCATTTTTATATAATTTTGGAAGATATTCATGAGGATTGGGAAGAAGGAAAATATTAGTCTAAGAAACATCAACCATTTAAAGACACTTGATCACATCAGATAAATATCTAATCAACTAAAATTAACAACTAACCTATCAAAAGTACATGACGTGTTCCAATTAATCCTCTTGAGGAAGTAAAAACTAGACCCCTAACATGTACCAAATCCAGAGGTGGAACCATTAGAGAAGGGTATTTCATATGAGGATAAACTTGTGAAGATCTTAGAATATAGAGACATAGTTCTACAAAAAAATACAAATCACCCTGCAAAAGTACTGTGGTGAAAATACAAGTGTTAGGAAAAAACATAGGAACTAGAAGATGTGATGAAAAAAAATTACCCTAATTTGTTTAAGTGTATAAATGAAATTACATGGGGGAGATTTCCAAAGGGAGGAATAATTTAATGACCCAAACTTTAATAAATTAAATTCCCCATTTAAATGAGTAAATTTCCTTATTAAGATATGTAATTATAGAAAACACATGACCTAATTTGGATTTTGGACAATTATAAGTTACATCCATTTGGATTTAAAATACAATTAACCATCATGAACATTGATAGTATAACTTTTATTCAAAGATTTTTTAATTAATATATATTGGGTTATGATAAATCCAATTGACACAAACAAAGGAAATGATTTCCTCAACTAGTGGGATCATACCCTATGAATCCAATTTATCAGATATTGTAAGGGAGATAGTATTATTATAATTCCCTTAACCAATCCCAATAAAATATTCAATAACTAAAGAATGAGTAAAAGATTCAATGGGAGAACTTAGATCTTACCAAGATTACAACCCAAACCATGTTTTTTGAACCACTCTAAGAAAGTGTAACCATCACACACATTTCCATTAGGGAGTGCACTAGTGTAATAAGGGGTTATATAACTAGACTATAATAGTATTAATTTTTATATCTTTATTTTTTAAAATAATTATAATATTTATCCCTTTTTATTAATACTTTTTAAAGTATTAAATAATGATTTTGATAAAAAGTAGATTTTGATATGATGAAACTCAAATTGTATTTTTGGGAAATATATGGTTTCAATCAAGACAATATTTCTTGATGAATTTAAGAATTTTTAAAATAAATATTAATTTAATAAAATAATAATATTAAATAATATTTAATTAAATATAAATGATAATATATTTTTTTGAGTCAAATATATTTTTCATAAGGGTAAAAAAATATTATCATCTAAAAACCCATATTTTTCAATAAATGGATAATTTTGATTTAAAACTTTAAATTTTCATATTAAAATAATTATGTTGATAAAATAAATAAATTTTTTGTAATCATCACTTTGAATTATCCAATCGAAGGTTTTTCATAATTTTTTTGATAGCTAAATTTTTCGGTAAAAATTAAATACGATATAAATATACGGTGTGTATTATGACATCATAAAATTAATAAATCGATATAATAAAAAATATAAATAGTATCAAAGGACAAAATTATTTTTTCTATTTAAAATAATTATTTTTATGTTATTTTATTAATTTTATAAACCTTTAAGGAATCCACAAAAACATGTATTATATTTTAAGGTTTTAAAATAAATTTTTGAAACATGAGTTACTTACACATAAAAAGTGCTATTATTTTAAGGTATTAGGTTATCAGACTTATAAAATAATTAATTCCACTATTATTTGAGAAAAACCATTGGAAAAAACCATGGTATGTTTTTCGGTTTAGATTAATTTATCATATAGATTTGAAAACACAAGTTTAGAAATTAATAAAGAATTATGCCCTATTTTGATATAAAAACCCACCCAACCTCCCATTAATCTACAATAAAACCATTGGAGAAATAATTTTCTCTTTATTTATCTCTCTATATCCCCCACAATTTCACCATTATCTTATGAGGATCCTCCCAAGCTTTTAGAAGTTTCCTCTCAAGGTGAGGGTCCTCTCTTTATCCTTTTTATGCAAGAACTTTCTTAATATTACACCATTTTATTTCTAATTGATCATGTTGGAATATATTTTTACATTTTCCTATTAAAATATTTATGATTTAAATTTGATGAAATCCTTATTTCACTCTCATTAATTAGTTCCATGAATCTTTATATACCCCCATTATGCTGCCAGAATTAATTAGTAATTTTCCTAGAAAAGAATTTGTATAGTGAATACTCATCCCCATTTCTACTCAAGGGTATTCACCTGGATATAAATACCCATACTTTATTGGGGAATTAAAAATATGTAACCTAAAATCCTTTATTATGGAATTAAATGTGATGAAATGCATCCTAATGTTGTATGATCTATGTGGAAGAGTTATGCATGTACATGATATGAAATTAACAGGTGAGATCAGGATTATATATCCCTCCAATTAATTAAGTAATGTTTTTTTATATCAGGATATATCATGTTTGGTTTATGGTAGATTATGGTAATCACATTATGTTGTGATGTATTAGTTGTTATCCTAGAATTAGGTTTATGATTTCATGATTTATGTTGTTTCTATATTCCTATATTGTTTTAATGTTATCATGTTATATAATGGCTCATTATTAAGGATTGTGATTATCACCCATGTTATGTTATCTTGATATACCTATTAACTCATATGTATTACTTTCACCACGTTATGCTTTTATTTTTCCTTTTTTGGGATTTATTTATCACCCATTTATTATACACTTCCCGAGGTTATCTTATGTAGTTTCTGGAGATTAAAGAAATTTAAGGGAATGTTATGATGTTTTAGTTTATCTATTTATATTTCTTATTCATGTTGTTATGATGTGTACAAAATTACCCAAATTCATTAGGAATCAAAATATTCTTGGGTTGTATTGCGTGTATCTTTATTAAATAAATCATAAAAAAATTGTATGAAAGATATGGGTTTTCATAGTGTCTACTTAACCTTAGACTCAATGTTTTTGATGAGTGTATATTTATTAATTATGTTATGATTCCTACATATTCATGTGATAATTATTTTATTTTTTATTTTCTAGTGGAT
This sequence comes from Viscum album, assembly GCA_963277665.1. NCBI lineage: Eukaryota > Viridiplantae > Streptophyta > Magnoliopsida > Santalales > Viscaceae > Viscum > Viscum album. The sequence goes on from OY728120.1 coordinate 1,418,357,632, forward strand.
TCCTTTAATTTATGTTTTTTTAATATGATGTAGTTTTTGTACCATTTATCTAGTTGTATGTTTAAGGGTGAAATACTTTCCAAAAATGATTTTATGAGACCCTGGTACTAGTAACCAATCTAGGGAAACTAGGAAGGAGCCTTAGGTATTTAACATGATAGTTTAGGTTTTTATGGATGGATGAATCGATTTTTTGATTAAAAAAAGGGTATAAGAGGTTCCCACTTGTTATTTAGGGTGATTTTAGGTAGTTGGGAGACATGGATTATCACTAGGACTTGAGTGGGGTGTGTGGGTAAGGGCATGGCCAGAAATTCATCACATTAGACCTTGATCTTTTATTGGTGAATTATTATTAAGTCATGATATTGAGTTATAATGTTATTTTTTATGGATTTCAAAGATGTTGTGATGATATATTGATCCTCGTTGAGTGTATAAGTTATTTTAGGGTTCATTATGATTTTTATAGGTTAAATTAGTGAATAGAGTAGGGTTTTATAGTTATAATACAAAGTCTGGAAAATCACGAGTTTCTTGTGTGTAATGGCTTTGTAACCAAGGTAGTTTCCTTTTCATGGTTATCACACAATTTACTAGCCAGTTCAGTGAAACTGTGAACTGTGAAATTTATCATATGGAATTGTTTTTTGGACTCTTATAATTCCCATATTGACTCCAATGGAGTATGATATTTGAATATTATTCTATAGGGGAGTTTTTTTTGTCGATTTTATAGAAATAAATGGAATTTAATGTTGTTTTATTTGGTATGTGTACTGTTGTTCTTGGTTTTCCCTTTGGGACATAACTTTGTGAAAGGAAAAATTATTTTCAAAATGGATGAGAGGAATTACATGGGGTTTTTTTGTTTCTTAAAACCTTTTTTACCAGCTTGTGAAAATGTTGTTCAATTTTTTTTATAAAAAATAAGTTGTTTTTTGTTTTGAAAATTCAAATAAATATATAAATTTAGAGTAAAATAGTGTTTTTGTTCAAAAATTGAATTTTGTGAAGTATTTTAAGATCGTAAAGAGGATATTTTAAGAATTTGTTTGTGGAAGTGTTTTTTATGAGGTGGTTTAATTAAAAAATGAGTCTTGAAACTATTTTTAGAAGTTATAAATGTTATTGATACCTAATTAATTTTTTTAGCCAATATTAATGTCCATTTAATGTTTTAAAAATTTATGATTTTGAGATAAATTGTAAATTTCTTTTGAAAAGAGAATGAGATTTCATTTTTTTAAATTTTATGTGATGTTTCTAAAAAGATGGGGGAGAAAAATTATTTAATTTTTTTGAGGTTGGGGGGTCATGGTTTTTGGTTAGTGGAAAACAGTTGAGTTTCCAAATGATATTTTTAAATTTGTTATTTTTTTTCAAATGATGTTTTAAAACGGGATCTTGATCGGATCCCTTGGTTATGTGGCTATTTGTTTGTTTGAGGATTGTGGGAAGTTAAGTTAACGTCTCTTGTTGATTGCTAAATTCCTCCCTGAAAAGTCTTGATAGAAGAGACAATATTATTCTGAGGAGTTATCCATTGTTGGTTTCATTTACTTTTGGGTTTTAACCCTCTATATTCTTAACATCAGCTAAATTTCAAATGGATTTAGTGGATACCTTGAGCATTATTAGGATGATCATTATTGTTAGGTGATAAAATCCAACATAGGATTATTTTGAACTAAGGGTAGGTGTTTTGGTACCCTTTTATTATGTTGTCATAGTTATGTGTCATCATTAGTTTTCCTCTTAAATTCCCTAAGTGTTAAGTTTATTCCATATATGATGGGTTATTTTGTTTTTAAATGTGTTCAAGGTGAATTTATTTACTTGATAAAATGGGTTTCACTAGGAATTTCATGTGGGACATTAAATGATTGGTAGTGATAAGTTTTAAAAGTTTAATTAAAAATTGAATATGGAATTTTAAGAGGGATTTGACCACATTTAGGTCATGAAATGAAATTTCATGTCTGGGTTTCAACTTAAACAAAGGTTTTTATTGGTGATTAAAGTGATGATTTATAATGAATATTTATTTGGAAATTATGGGTAAATTTTTTTTAAAAAGAGAATGTTGTTTTAAATTATTTGAATCTGGTTGGGTTAGGTAGTAAATTTTAAAAGGGGACACTTTTAAGCCTATTGGGAGTTTTAAATGGAAATGTGTTGGTTATTGAACTTGTTCATCAAATTGTTTAGTATAGAATTTATTTTTAATATGTTTTATAAATCGATAATAGGATCCTAAATCTTAATGAATGGTTTGGAGAGGGATTTCAACTATTGAGATGAGACTTGTTTTTCCAAGTATTTTGTTAAAGAATCGCTTGAAACTTGGGTGATTTCATTAAATGAATGGGTGAGTGTGATACCCTCTTGAATTTTGGAGTGTTCCTATAATAATTTTTTATCCTTTATAATATGTTTCAGGGGATCTTGGTGGTTAAACTTTGTTTTTATCCCCTTCCATTTTATGTTTATAGAACCTTTGTTTTTATTGGAACTTTTGGAACAATTGATTTATTTTATGTGTCGTGTTTCTTGATCTTCTGTGAGTTGTGTATTATTAAATTTATAATGAGTTTTTAATAATTATTTAGAATTTTTTTTGGAAAAAAAGTTTATATTTGACTTGTTTTTGGAAAAATACTTTGAAAGAGGAAAAATGAGTCTATATTTGTTAAGACACTTTTAATAAAAAGGGACATCTTATGGCGTTTATATGTTTTAAAAAAAGGCTTTTAACTAAAACCTAATTTATTTATGAGTAATAGGATATGTTTTATAAAAGGTTATGAGGCCTAGAAAAATGGTTTTAGATACATTTGTTTTCAATTAATCCAAGCAGAAGCAGTTTTTTATAACATGTGTGTTTATGATTTGTCTTTTTATTACTTTTGGTTTCTGTTATTACCATATTTATTGAGTTATTCCATTGAGTTTTTGAGTGTTGATATATTTATATTTGTCTCAGTTATCTTATTTTAGAGATTTTGATGTTTTCTTGTGTTCTGAATAATTTTAGTTCATTTTTTTATTGATATGGGCATGAATGACCTTTGAGTTTTTTCTTGGGAAATTATGATAGATGTTTCCTATAGGTAATTGAAAACTCAGTTATAACGAATTTTTGGGGTTCAATTTGAGATGGTGTTTCAAGTTAGGGTCCTAGTTTAACTATAGAGTATGATGACTTCGACAGGAAGGACATTCTATTTCTCATTGTGCAATGATCATAGTTGATCCCTTATGGATGTGTTGATTCATAAGATCATACATGGATTGAATATGTGGGTGTTGAGTTTACTAACGTTTATTTTCCATTATTGAAGTAATAATTATCTCCTTATTTATTCCTAAATGTTATTTGGAACTTTTTAGATATGATTTACTATAGTGTAGGTCTTAGTTTGTGGTGTTCTTATTTTGGTACACCTTTTATGATATTTATAAGTTGAGGGGAGACCTGTGATTAGTGTCTTTTCTATTTTTGGGTCTTGTACCAATGATAAATGTTTCATTTTTCTTAGATACATCTGGTGGTTTAGTAAACTTGATATTTTAGTATAAAATAATATTTTTTGTTCAAAATTTTCTTCCCATGTCCCACTATTATAGTTTGTAATCCAACTCACCTCTTTCCATGGAGTTTGAGTTGTGAATCATTATTTTTTTATTTCATATTCACTAGGGAATTTATTGGGGAAGTGACATGGTGGGAAGGTTTATGACAACTATTGGGAAACTAGTTTTCCTTTTTTGGGATATTATTTACTCATGGGTTTGTTCTTGGATTTACTCATTAATGGGGGTTAAATATATTCTTTTTTAGGAAGACAAACATTGGAGCATGGTTGGTGAAAATTTCATATAACCATGAGACAAACTATGTGAGGGTGTTGGTTTGGGGGTAGTGTGTTTTTTCATTGTTTGAGAATAGTATTTTAGACCATACAATCTTTAATAGAAACCATGATACCTTGAGTTTTTTATTTAGTGTCTCCTTCATAGTTAGCACACAATTTGTCTAACCGTGTGGCCAAACCATGTGAGTTGTCTAGGTTATTAAAAAGGTAATTTTTTACCAAAATTCCCATGACATATTTATGTTATTTCTCCCAAATTTATCCTCCTATGTTTTTTCATCCCTCTCTCATTGTATTGGCATCCTCCTCTTTTGATTCATGGTGGATCTCTTGCATCTATTGGTTATTTTTTTCAAGGTCATATTGATTTCTTCATAGTTTATTTTCCTCATACCCTATTCAATTATTACCCTTCTATTTCTATAGAAGGGAGAAATCATATATTTCTTTTTGGAAAAAATAGGGTTTATTATAACAATACAGAGTTTTTAAATGATATTTTCTTCTATAATAATTGTGTTTTATATTATATTATAAAATTATTATACAAATAGTGAACATAGAGAAACCAACAAAACTTTAATTCAATAATAATGATCATGAAAGTAGTCAGGTAAGAACCAATGAAAATTTAAAAAATTATAATTAGAAAAACATAAAAAATAGAAAATAGAAAATGGGAAAATATTGATCACCCTAATCTCCTAGAATAACAACATTCATATCCAAAACTATAGTAAAGAAATAAAATATTATTTAATCAATAAAAATTATAGAAAATGAAAATGTTGAACCATAATAGAAATTGAGGAGAATAATGAATGAAGGAATGAAGTAGAATTTATATTAGGTAATGTAACCATTTGAATAGTAATGTGACCGTTATAATAGTAACCTCACTATTGAGAATTGTAACAGAACCATTGGGAATAGTAACATGAACGTTGGAATAGTAATTTGGCCTCAAAATAATAAAATGTAATGTAAATAATTTTTATCATTAATAATTTAAGTAAATATAAATATTATAATTCCATAAAATCAGTACCATTATTAAAAACTCAATGAAAATATAATCACATTTTTAATAAAATACATTTTAAATTATTTTGTATAAATCATTATTTTTAAATTAAAAATTAAAATTGACTATTTTATAAAATTATTTTTGATAAAATAAATTTTCTTTCTGATATCATAATTTCGAAATTATCCAAGTGTGATTTTTTAGTAATTTCTTGAAAACATCATTCTTCATGTGAATATTAAAAATATAGTTTTGTCATAACTAGTGTATCATAAATTACTTCATTAATGATGTAATAATGACCTAATAATTTATATAACTTTATTGTAGGAGAAAAAATATTTAATTTCATAAATTATTCATTAAAATATAATAAAATTAATTTCTAAACCTAAAAATAACTTTACAAATCCTAAAGTAAAAATGATCTTTTAAAATAACATTTTTTCTTTTTTTCCACTTTACTTATTAATAAAGTAAGTGAATTTGAATTATAAAGTGGTTTGAAGTCTTAAAACCATTCTATTATTTTGATATATGATTTATATTTTAAAAAACAATTATTACTATTTTTAACTTTGATATAGTATTTTATTTAATATTTTATTATAAAAATACCATTTTCCTTAAGTATAAATAACTTCTCACCCTTCCCTTGAAAAACCAATTTTATGACGATTTGAAAAGGAATTTTTTTTCCAAAAAACTCCATATCAATCCCATATAGTACCTAGGTATTTTTTAGAGTAAATAAACTCCAAAATTTGAGGGAGTTTTTGTTTCATACAATATAAGCTACACCAAAGAAAGAGTAGGTTTCTATAAACTTTTCTCTATTTTTCTTATTCACTTTTATTTTTACCGATTACCTTCAAAAAAATATTATAAAATCAATTAGGCTGTATTTTAAATTTATATTAATTTTTATAACCTGTTGAAAGTATTATATTTATGAAAAATATAAATTTCAGACATCCATTTCCCTGTCTTTTGATAATATCATATCAATGGTGAGTTAACCACAAATGTGGAAATTTACAATCATTTTTTTATCACAAAACCTATGTATGGTTAAAAAAAATTATTTATGATATACTAATGTATAAATATATGTGTTTTAAACTTCTTGAGTTAATTTCACTGATATATAAATGACCTTGAACAATAATAGCGCCATAGAAACAAAACTGGGAAATTTAATGAAAACATGATATGAAAACAATTCATGTTTAAAAAAGAGTGTTATAAAATTTAATCCAATAATAATGGATAAATATTGTAATAAATTAAAATAATTCACTTTTTAAAACATGTTTTAATAATTAGACATTTATTATTTAGGAGATGAAAAAGTGACGAAATAAACCAGGATTCAGGTATGGGGATTCTCAAACCCAACTCCTTTTCTTTGGGTTATCCCTCTTTCATGTCATTTTTGGTATGTATATTCTTATAATGTTCCGTAAATACCCTTCCAATATTATTATATTTTTTTCTATGATATAAATGTTTAGCCCTTGATTTATAATCTAAATACAAACATTTTCCAAAAATGATTTTCTAAAAAAACATCATTTTATCCACTTGTGTTGTTTATTATTCACTCAAGATTGATGATATTTATTAAAAATGTGTTTTACATTATTCAGTTGGGAAACCCAAAGTTATCCATGAAAGTATTATTTTTTAAATACTTTTGAAGCCCATTCCTTTCTATGGGTTATTTCATGAGTACTATTATTATACATTCTATGTGGCATGTACGATTATGTGAATATTATAATGTGATGGGTGCACCCAAAATTAAGCAGCGATCTAATTCATTGGGTATTGTGATGTATCCCATGATAGAATGTGTGTTCTAGACAAACCTGATGCTATATTTTTTTCCCAATGATGATGTTATGATTATGAACATAGGTTATGCGTGAAAATAATCCTAGATTTGTTCACAACTATGGGTGTTATTTGACTACTATGACATGATTTTTAATTTTTACCCATCACCAAATTCTATTCCCTTATCAAAAATTTACAACATGATTTTTATTATTATATTATTCTTTTGATATAATGATGTTTATTATTCTCACCCATTTACTATTGGTTGATGTCTCTTATTTCTGTTATGTTATCATTCCCCTTACTGGGATTTTAGATCACCCCTTTATTTGATATATATCCTCAGGTGACTATATGTATTAAGAATAACTTTAGAGATTTATAAGGATAAATAAAAATAATTTAAATGTCAATGTTTTATTATGTTCAAGTGATGTATGATCTTAATTTTTTCAATTCACTAGACCTTCCAATCCATGAATGTATAACTATTATGTTTTATATCTTAAAAATTATGTAGTAGTCATGTATTAATAATTATGGATGCTATAGTTGGTATGAAAGGTAAGGTTTATTTAATTTGGAAATTTGGATTAGAGGATGTTAGTTACAACCCTTAATTATAATTCTATGAATAGATAAAACATCATAGAAGAATAATTTTAGAAAAATAATAAACAAAGGGATCCTATAAGATATGACTTTAGAGTTAATTGTGCAAAAGAATAAATTATTTATTCATGATTTTTTTAATTACATTTTTTTCAAACATTTTCTATTTTATAAATAGTGGGAACCTGGAGAAACCAGGCTAATAACCCATATGAGGGACAAGGTAATGATTGTCTAAACAACATACCTAAATCCATGGTAGGAGGAGGTTCAAAATTTATGGAAATTCTTACCCAGCTGTCTCAGGCGACGAATAATAACCTAAACTATGTGTAACTCCAACCTTCACCCAATAAGGAACAACTATCTATTTATTCCTTTATGTGGAAACAACCATTGGCGTTTAGTGGAAATTTTAATCCACTTATCATAGAATAGTGGGTTAAAATAATAGATAAGATGTTGTATTCTCTCCATTGTTCTAAGAATTAGAAGGTAACTTTGTTCGTCTATCATTTCTGTGGATAAGCTTACAAATTTTTGGAGTTTATAAATAACAACATGAAAACAGATGAAATATAAGAGATGGAGTGGTAATACTTTAAGAAAATATTTATTAAAAAGTATTTCCCTTGAACACTTAAAATAATTATGGAGATATAATTCTTATAGATAAAGAAAATATAAGGTGAATATTACCCTATATATGAGAAAAAATTCACAAGGATTGAAAGATACATCCATGGTTTTGTTATCAAGAATAATAGAAAAATACCTATATTCTTTAGTGGTTTAAAAAAAATCCTTTGAAATAATATAGATATATGAGAATTTGGGTGTTATAAATAAGTTGTTTGATGTGATCTCAAAGTAGATTTGGAATTTAGAGATTGGATATTTGGATATGGGGATAAAAATAGAAGAATAGAGTATCAAGATGGTAGATCAAATGAAAAAGGATTAAAGAGGATACAAAAACCCATGTGTCCAAAAATGTGGGAAAAAACATTTTGGGAATTTCCTCAAAGGGATGAAGAAATGATTCAAGCGAAAGAGATAAAGACACTAAGATCATGAATTCCAAAGAGACACGATGAATCTATCCAATGTGATGGAAGAAAGGAAGAAACATCATAATGAACCAAACATAGTTCAATGCTTCAACTGTAAGGTCAATGGTTAATATGAAATATAGTTCACTAAAAAAAGGGTCTTTGAGGGTAATAAACTTCATTAACCACCAAATCCAATGGAGAAATAAAAATATTATTCCATCACTGTTGTTAAAGTGGAGCATGAAAATGAAGTCATATAAGGTACAATTCCTATTCACTCAATAATGGAAAAAGTTTTATTTGATTATAGTTAAATGAATTCCTATATATCCTGAATGTTTTCTAGAACTATTGAATCAAAGCCCTGATACCTTGAAGTTGAAAAACATGTAAAAATGCATATTGGTGTGATCATTACAACCCAAGTGTTGGACTCTTCTCCTGTTAGTATATGTGGGAAGTTTCTTCCATTGAATAGCATAATCCTTCAATTAGTGGAATTATATGCTATAGTATACATGGATTGGCTCCCATTATATAGAGCACATACCAACTTTTGGGAAATGGAAATCTATTTTTATATTCCAGACCATCCCATGCTCTTATAAAAATTCATGGAAGATCATGATTATCCTTTTTAGAATCTTTCAACAGTGTGGGTTTTGAAACATTATAATGAAGAATTCCTTTCCCAAATGGTTCAATCAAAGGAAAGTATAAACCTCTAGTAAATTACCATTTTTAGGTAATACATTGATGTATTTACTAAAACTTTTTCCAAACATCCCCCCAGACCAGGACGTAGAGTTCTCAAAAGATATCTTACCTAGTTCCACTTCTATCTCAAAATTCCCCTATAAGATGGCCATTATTGAACCAAATGAGTTAGAGAAACAACTACAAGAGAATTTGGACAAAGGGTTCATACACCCTAGTGAACCTCCTTTTAGTTTGATGGTTCTCTTTGTTAAGAATAAGAATGGATAAAAGAAATTGTGTATCAATTATATAGATCATAACAAGATCACCAAAAATAAAAAGTATCCCTTACTAAGGATTAAAGAATTATTTGATCAACTATGAGGAGATCATTACTTCTCAATCATGGATTATCATTTTGGATATCATTGGCTAATGGTGAAGAAGTAAGATATTCAACTAAAATCCATCCATACAAGGTATGGGCACTATGAGATCATATTGATGCCCTTAAGAATTACTAATTCACATGTAATCTTTAAGGATTTTATGGAGAGAGTATTTAAATACTACCTCAACAAATTTGTGTTAGTCTTTATTGATTATATTCTCACATTATCTAAGATAAAAGAGTAACATGAAGAGTATCTAAGGATTTTTCTAGAAATGTTATGTAAAGAGAAAATGTATTCTATGTTCAAAAAGTGTGACTTTTGGATGCAACAAGTCACATTCTTAGTGCATGTGATTACGAGTGAGGGAATTTTTTAGGACACTTCAAATGGAAAAGTAATTGAATAATGGTCTAGAATTAATAGTGTCATGGAAATCCATAGTTTTATTAAATTACCATGGTACTTTTGATATTTTGTGAGAAATTTATCAAGAGTTTCCTTCCTGAAAACTACGTTAAAATGGAAAGGGATAAAGTATTTCAAGATAAAATAATGTGTGGAAATATTTATAGTTATCAAGGAGAGGCTAATCAATGCACATGTACTCACAATACTAATAATTGGAGAAGGATTTATGATATAAAATGATTCTTAAAAGAAATTATTGGATTGTGTACTCATGAATAATGATAGAGTGGTAGCCTATGTATTACTATAGTGTAACATCCATGAATAGATCTACCGGAAAAATTATCTAGAGTTAAACAATATTATCTTCGACTTGAATATTTGGCCAAACTACCTCTATAGAGAGACGTGTGACATATATTCCAATCATAAGAATCTAAATTATATATTCATATATAAGGAGATCAACATGAATCAAAGAAGATGGTCATATCTAATTAAGTAATATGATTGATTTATCCACTACCATCCAATAAAGGGGAACAAGGTATAAGATTATCATAGTAGAAAAGAACCTTGTACTCAATTTATGATGTAAACTGAGAATCAAACTATCTTCATCGATATGAAAAGGATATAATTGGAAATTATAATAGTAGGAAATATATCCTACCTTTCCCAAATTATTTCCCAACCATCTATCTAAAAGATGACCAAGGATGCACAAAGGGATGATCCATGATTCATAAGAAGGTGAATGTAGTAAAGGAATGTAATATTCATGAATTCCATATCAATGATGATGGTGTGATTTGGTATAAAAATATGATTTGTATGCCTTCATAAAATGGGATAAAGAAGGAGACATTAGAGAATGACCATAATTGAACTTTCTCCATCCATCCTGGAAGTACCAATATGTATCAAGATCTTAAGGAGAACTTATAGAGGAAAAAAAGTGAAGAAGGATATTGTAGGATATATCTCAAGGTGTAGGGTATGTTTTAAGTAAAATTATAGTGATATAATTCAAAGGGTATAATGAAAACATTTCATATACAATATTGAAAATGGGATAACATCACTATGGACTTTTTTACAGTTCTCCGAAAGACATCCAAAAGAAATAATGTGACATGGTCTGTGGTGGATCGACTCACCAAGACTTCCCACTTCATCCCCATTCAAGAATATTTTTCACTGGAATAACTTTACAAGATATATATCAAGGAAGTGGTGAGATTTCATCTGATTCCTCTTTTGATCATCTTAGATCATGATCTATGATTCACATATTAATTCTAGAGAAGTATTCAACATTCTCTGAATAGTAAATTGATTTTCACCATGACCAATCACCCCCAAACTGATAGCCAAGTTGAAAGGACTATTCATATGCTCAATTATATTCTGACATCCTTATCAATGGAATTATAAGGTGTTTGGTATCAACATATCCCATTAGTGGAGTTCTCATACAAAAATAGATTCCACTCAAGTATTCAAATGGATCCTTATGAATATTTGTATGGGAAGTGATATAGAACTCCTATATATTGGGATGAATTTAGATAAAAAAATATACATATACATGATATTGTTAAAGAGATAATGTAGAAGGTTAAACCTATCCAATAAAATATAAAATCATCTTAGATTCATCAGAAGAGATATGCTAACAACTAATGAAAGGACTTTGGGATTGAAGTTTGAGGAAAAGTTTTTGTTTAGATATCATCGTGGAAGTGAGTCATGTAGTTCATAAAGAAAATGGATATTATCCCTATGTACATTATCCCGTTTGATATCCTTTATCACATAGGAGTAGTGGCCTGTTATATTTCTCTTCTAAAAAATATGGCTTATGTTCATGATGTGTTCCACGTATCTCCCCAGAGAATGTACATACCCGACCACTCACATGAATTGAATCTGGAGGTGGTGTAACTAGACAATAACCTCTAATATGAGGAGAATAATATAAATATCATTGACTATATAAAAAATTTTATATTCAATAAAAAGACTCACTTTGAGAAAGTGTTATGGCGGAACCATAAGTATGAAGAGGTGACATGGGAACCATAGGATACAATAAAACAAAAGTACCCTCACCTATTCTCTAATGAGAATATGAGTTGAAATTTCAGGTATGAAAAGTCAAAATTGGGGAAACATTTAACAACCTAGACTCTTTAAATGATAATTTTTTTAATAAATGAATGTGTTTTATATTATATTACATATGTATTATATGTATAGAGTACATAGAGAAACCAAAAAAATTTAATTCATTAATAATTATCATTACATTTTTTACATAAAAAACCAATGAAAATTATAAACATTATAATTGAAAAAAATATAAAAGAGAAAAGCTAAAATAAGAATGTATGGATCACCTCAATCAACAATAATCATCATCCCCACATCTAAAAATATAGAAAATGAATAAAATATTAGTAAAAAATTCAACATTATAGAAAATTAAAATGTAGATCATTGATAGAACCTGAGGTGAATAATGAATTAAGGAATTAAGTAGTATTAATAGGTGGTAATGTTTCCATTTTAATAGTAATGTGGCTATTAGAATAGTAACCTGAGTATTGGAAATAGTAACATGGCAGTTTGGAATAATAAATTGATCATAGGAATAGTAATTTGACCCCAAAATAATGAAATGTAATGTAAATGATATTTATCATGAATAATTTAATTAAATACAAATTTTGTAATTCCATAAAGTAAATATCATGATAAAAAACTCAGAGAAAATATAATCACAATTCTAATAAAATGTATTTTAAAGTATTTTGTAAAAATAATATTTTTATATTAAAAATTAAAATTACCTTTTTTATATTTTTTTTTTGATAAATGAATTTTGTTTTTAAAATAATCACATATAAATTATATAATGTTTATTTTTTATTAATTTTTTGAAATACTTTTATTTTCATATGAATAGTAAAAAATCAGTTTTGTTTTAACCAGTGTATCTTAAATTTAATCATTCATGATGTAATAACGACCTAATAATTTCTAGAACTTGAGTCTATAAAAAACATATTTAATTTAATAATTTATTTATTAAATTATAATAAACTTAATTTCCATTCCTATTTTTTTCGAAATCCTAAAGTCAATGGTTTTCCTTAAAATAAATTTTTCCCTAATTTCCACATTACTTTTTAATAAACTAACTGAATTAGAATTATAATGTTTTTTAAAATCCTAAAACCATTATATTAGATTGATATATGATTTATATCACAAAAAAATAACTATTACATGGCTTCCATTTGATATAGTATTTCATTTAATATTTACTCTCAAATACCCCTCTCATAAAGTATAAATAACCCCCCACTCTTCCCTCGGAAAACCACTCCTTTAAAAATTTTCAAATACAAATGTCCACCCAAATACTCCCTATCACGACCCTTATAATACCTAGGGACATTATCAAGTTAAAAACTCTAAAAAACAAAGGGGTTTTAGTTTCATATAAGAGAAGTTACACCAAGAATAGAGTATGTTTCTATGAACTCATGTCCATTCTGTTTCTCTTTATTTTTCCCAATTTCAAAGAAAAATTATAAAATTAGTTGGGAAGTATTTTAAAATTATATTAATTATTTTTACCTATTTAAGTATCATATTTATGACATATATAAATTTGAAACCTCTCTTTCTTTATCTTACAACAATGTCCCATCAACGATCAATTAATTTAAAATGATGACATTATCGATCATTTTATTATCACCAAACCTATGCATAGTTATAAAAAATTACTTACGATCTACTAATATATATATATATATATATGTATTTAGAAGTTCTGGAGTTAATTTTACTGATGCATTAATGACCTTGAACAAAAATGGAGACATTGAAATGAAATGGGAAAATTTAATGAAAACATGATATCAAACCAATTAACATTTCAGAAAGAGTGTAATAAAATAGAATCCAATTATAATAATGGTTAAATAGTGGAGAAATTAACATAATTAACTTACATAACTATTTTTTAATAATCCTAATGTTATTATTCATTCATTGGAAAATGATGAAATGAAGCATGATTTTAGGTAAGGGGATTATCAAACCCAACTCCTTTTCTTTAGGTTATCCATATTTCATGTCATTTTTGGTATCTATATTAATCTAATGTTACCTAAATATATTTTAAATATTATTACCTTTTACTTATAGGATATTCACTTTTCCACCTTGATTTATAATCCAAATAGAATGATTTTCCAAAAAAGACATTTCATTTCAAAAAACATAATTTTCTCCTCCGAAGTTGTTTCTTATTCACTCAAGAATGATGATATTAGTGGAAATTTTTTACCTTATTAATTTGGGAACCCTAAATTTATCCATGGAATTATTATTTATGAAATCCTTATGAAACCATTCCTCGCCATGGGTTATTTTATGACTATGATTATTATACGTTTTATGTGGCATGCATGATTATATGAATATATTGATGTGATGGGTGGGATCAAAATTATATATCCTTGCAATTCATTGGTTAATGTGATCTATCTCATGATATAATTTGTATTATGTAAGAAAAATACTCTATATTTGTTCACAATTATGATGTTATGATTATGTGAATATGTTATTCCTAAATATGATGCTAGGTTTATTCAAAACTATGTGTGATATTTGACCATTATAACATGATGTTTCATGTTTATGCATTGAAACATTCTATAAAATTATCAAATTTTTCCCTTGTGATTTTTATGATGATCTTATGCTTATGATATAGTGATGTTTATTATTATCACCCATGTATTATTGGATAATGTCTCTTATTTTTCCTACATTATCATTCCCCTTACTATAATTTTATCTCACCCCTTTCTTTGATATATATATTCAGGTGACTACAAGTACTTAGAACAATTTTAGATATTTATAAGGATAAATAATAACAATTTATTTATTTTTTGTTTTATTGTGTTTATGTGATTTATGATCCCAATTTTCCCATCTTGCTAAAACTTTTGATCCTTGAATGAATAAATACTATGTTGTTTATCTTAAAAATGATGTAATAAAAATAAAAGAAAAAGTAGGGATTATATATTAGTAATGAGGGTTTAGGTTTTCTTCTTTTTGGATTAGGTGTGTGAGGTTCCCTCTTTATTGATTAAAGTATTTGTATTCTAAGGATATAAGTTTTGATTAAGTTCTTTGGTTTTTGTCTCTATTTTAGCTATTTTTGTATATCTAACCTTTTAATATTAGTTAACTTTGTTTTTTGAATTATTTAATTTCATTTAAATTTATTTACGAATTATTATTTATCCATTTTTATGTAATTATTGATTTATGGTGGAAATTTGACATTTTAAAATTATTTTCCAAAGAGAGATGGCTTTTGTGACTCCATATATTTTTTAAAATGAATAGAAGGAAATTAGTTCATTAAAATGGGTTCTTAAAGCTGTTTTAAAGAGTTATTTCAGGGTGTTGAATTCTTATCATGTATTCATAATAATGTTTTTATAAATTTATTTTTAAACAGATCATACATGGATCATTTTTTATGTCTTTAAATATATTTTAAAGTGGTGGTTTTAAATCATTATGAGACCCTCATACTAGTTTCCCGAATGGGGTGATCGAGAATGATCTTAAAGTATTTACCAAGACACTTCGAGTGTCAAATGGATAAATAAACCATGTTAGTTCATTACAATGGGTCTGTTATATAAATCTTACAAATCCATATATTGAAGAAATCATGCACTTGAGATAGATTTTGTGGCATGGACAAATGATACATCTGAGATTTGATTCGGTATAATATTTCAAATGGACTAATGTAACAAGGTATTAGATTCCCTTTACTTAAAAATATCATAAACCCTTTCCATGGATATATCATTAGGAATACATGACCCCCTATAATGAATTCAAGATCCCTCCTTTGATTATCAGTATAAAATTTCTATCTAATTTGAGTTTCGTTAATATACTTCTGCATATATCTTACCTTCACTTGTGTTTGTTCAATAAATTCTTGGACCTAATTACTCCATTTTACCAACTTTATCCCAACTTGTTAGATTCGAATATCTATTTACATATGAGTATTTATATGTTTCTATTTTAATACTAGAGGTACAATTGTTGTTGTATAGAATCTCTACCCGAGGTAAATACTGATCCAAACATCCTTGGAAGTCAAGAGAGAACGACCTTAACATTCCCTTTAATATTTATATATCCCCTTCAGATTTTCCATCCATTTTAGGGTGACATTTTGTGCTAACATTAATATTAGTATTTAAATACTTTTTGAGATGCCTATAAAATTTCTAAGAAAACCTTGGGTCTGAGACTATAAATAGGTGTGTGTTATAAAGTTTCAGAACTTCATTTATATATAACCTTTTTAGAAGATAGAGTGTAAAATATTTTCATATTTTAAGAAATGAGTTTATTTTGGATGTATTAGGATACCCAATAATGAAAAACATAGTAATATTGTAACATCCAAAACCTCAACCATTGTCTTAAGAAGAGGCAGTGGTGATATTAACCTGAGGTGACATCACCCAAACATTAAATCCTCTAATTCTTTTTTGAATTTCTAAAATATCAACTTTATGGAGAAGTGGAAACCCTTACAGGAAAAAACCCATCAAAAGAATATCATCAAAATACACCAAACATCCCAAAATACATAATTCAAAATACAAATTTCGAATTTCAGAAACAATACTCAAGCCTTATGCCTTATGTGAATCAAGGCATCACAACTCCCATGTAATCATCATCATTACTACTCGTTAATGTTGACCCCATCATCACTAGAACTATCACACCACACAAACCCCATACACTAAAGGATATCAAAAAATGAAAATGGATTAATAAATCACTGTGGTTATGATTTACCCTTTAAACATACCCAACCTATTAATAAAAAAACAAAAAAAACCAAACCAATAAAATAATACGTATAAAAAGTAAACTATACAACTCAAAATAAAATAACCCACAATATCAGAGTAAAAACAGAAATAAAATGAAATAAAAAAACTAAGACTCTAAATAAATAAAGACATCAAAACCAAGGATGAACTGCTATTGACTCCCTGAACACAACCAACTCTCTTTCACTATCATTAACATCCATGATAGCTATATAAATAATCACCACAATATGAATAAAAAGTATTTTCCTTTCATGTATCATAGAAAAAAGTGTCTACATATAAACTAAAGTTCACATGTAGGTGGTGAGTAATCATACCTAGTAGAAAATACCCAAGAAAAGTTTCCCACATTCCAGTAAAATAATAATATGGTTAGTTCAACATTTTTATAAAATAGTTCTACGAAATGACAAATCAGTTAAAAAAATTCATAGTTAATATATAAAATAGATAGGAATAAAGTTATGATTAGTTCAATAAAAATATTATTATCAAAGAAAGCAGAAACCATTATTTCAAAATAAATTGTAAAATCCATTCAATGTTCTCACACTCACCCACACACCCACACATGCTTAATGAAAGTCCATATAATCATGAGTGATGATCCTTAATTTACCAAGACATCACTTAGATATATGCATTTCCATGACTGAAGTTTGTAAATGAGATCCATGTTTGCACCTATAATGCCTCATTCAATTCAAATATGAACACACACCACATCCATGATTTTCCATGTTTTCTCACCCAAAACCCTTTTTTCATGGGAAAACATTAAATATTTTTATTAAACTTGCTATGGGAATCATGTATAACCCAATATGTCAATATCAACCAACAAGACTAATTTTCATGTATGTTTTAGAATGATTATTTCATTTAAA
This sequence comes from Viscum album, assembly GCA_963277665.1. NCBI lineage: Eukaryota > Viridiplantae > Streptophyta > Magnoliopsida > Santalales > Viscaceae > Viscum > Viscum album. Next base: position 1,418,375,415 of record OY728120.1, read on the forward strand.
ATGAAATAGAAATACATTTATAAATCAATGACCATTCACATTACAAATAAAGTTGGAAGAGTAAAATACAACATGACACCTTTTTTGTCACTACAAAACCTAGAGGAAAACTCTATCTTGTAGCACCAAAAAAATAGAAAATATGAAGGAAAATATTCACCAAGATATTTCTATTGAAGATATATGATTTTAAATCGATAGATAATAGATTAATATGAGTTTTTATGGGAAAAATAGAGTCTAAATCACAATAACAGCCATCCCAAGAAGATCTCACATAACCTATTCAAATCCATAACTACTCCCCAAGGTGAAACTCAAGAATTAGTCATTTAAAAAATCAATAACACCACGGTGTGGGGTTTCCAATCATGTTCATGGTGCTCTTTGATCCAATATCACCATAGATACTTCACTATATCATGTTTCATAAAACAAAGTGATTTTGGACCCAACACACCTTGGAATATAGAATGATGCTATTTCCTCTAGTCATATTTCATAGCTACAACCCTAGTATTACATACCCAAATCCACCTAGTGGCCACATGCACCATTGGGTATTTTAGTGTGCCCGTGATTCATAAGAGCTATCCAAATGAACCACACCCTCCAGCATGGAATGTTTCTATCATTGGTCTACAACAAAACACCCAAAAAACACCCAACTCTATAGGAAACCCACCAACACATCCTAAACAAAAAAACCATTAAAAGGATTAAAAAACATAATAGAAACAAAAAACTGAAACTAGGGGTGTTAGATTATCCCCCCCAATAATCTTTTCATCCTCATATAGCTTGAGGTTAGCAGTGATGAAACATAAGGCCGAACCGATAGTCCATCATAATGGGATTCCTTCTATAGTGTTTTATAGGGATTCATTTAACCTAGTGCTAGATACGTAACAATGGTATATGTAAATATAACATGATCTTATCATGTCCATACTAAGATATGAAATACAATAAGTAATTATTGTAATAATCAACTCAAGAGTTACATGATCATAAGCGATAAGTAATCAGAATCCAAATTTCACTCTAACCACAAGGGAAAAAGAGAATGAAATACACTATTCTAAAATAGTAATGAAATTAAACTCAATAAAATACCTCTCTATAAAATTAATTTTCATCACTCAAATAGGTGACCACCCTTTAATCGCATGAAAATATAAAGAACACATCATTATTCACTAATGATAATAGTTTACAAAGACCAACCCATTAAAATAAATTGAAGATGACACAATTCAAAGTAAATATAGGGCGTATTTAGAATCCATAGATAAACAGAAACCTATGAAATCTATATGAAAGGCATGTTCCTACCTTGAACTACCAATGTTCATCCCACACTTCCTGTTAGACTAAATATTTTCCTTATTCCCCCTTTGATAAAAGGTGGTATCTTATACTCATAACTAACCCAATTTACAAAGGTTAACACATTAACCAATAACCCCAAAATGAAACTATGTATTAATGAAATATAGGGATAATCAATACATTAATCTAGGTTAATACTTCTCAAAAATACCACATTACTAGATCCTCACAGAAAAATACTTCAAATAGGAATGAAAAACATCGAATCAATGATTAGATGAAACAAAATTTCAACAAAAAATTTTTTTTGAATAAAATTGGTGCCAAATGTTTTGATAATTTACTCTATAACACCCTGATATTTTAGGATTTTTTTTAATAAATTTAATTTCTTTAATAGCATGTGTTACATGTAACTCTAAGTTTAAAGAAACCACATTATACTATTAAAATATTATAATTTTCGGCGGTAATTATAACCTAGATATAAAAATGGTAGGTATGAATATAAATAACTAAATTATTAAAATTATATGGTTTACACATCTATGAAATGAATTAATTATTTAAAAATTTATTATATATGAGAACAAAAATCATTCAAAAGAAAAAGAAATGTGTTTTTGAAAAACTATTTTTATGTGCATTTTTTTTCTTTATCTTAATAATTTAAAATTTTCACTATTGGTGAATTATTTTAATAAAATTTATATATTATATATTGAATAAAATGGTTTATCATTAGTATAATATTTTTTTCTAGACATGGGACAAGAGTAAATATAGTTTTATGCTTAACAATGTATTTTTTATATCGATTTCGCTGCGTTTTGTGCAATTATTTAAAAATTAAATTTCAACACTTTTAGAATATAAAAGTTTAAAATGATATTAATTTTTAAAAAATAAAAATTAACTTAGAGTGAGTTTTTTATAATTTTCAAAAAAAAGTTTAATTCTTTTATAAATAGTGAAAAAATACATAGTTTTATTAGAAACTACACTTTTGTTTAAATAATTTACAAAGTTACATATTATTTAAAATGATTAAAAAATAAAAGTTGTTCAATTATGTTTTTATTAATACAATTTAGGACATTTTAAATAATTTAATGTTGAAATTTTATATAAAAACATTTTATTTTTATGAAAACTTTTTCTTTGGAAAATAACTTTTTCATCATATATATGGGCTTAATTTTATGTTAAATTTTTCCTATTCTACAAATTGAATTTTGTAAAATAGATTCCATATTTTTAATAGGAATAATTAATATTAATTCATAAGGTAAATTTAATTTTTTTCATAATGGATAGCGAAAGAGTAAAAATTAATTACCACGGTTATGGTTGAAACGTGTTTACTAGGGGTAAAACAGAAAAGATTAGGGTTAAAATAGAATAAAAAAATTTCTAATTACTATTTTATGACAATATTTCTACAAAATATCATATAAAGTTCTACACTGATAGATTTTTTATCCTTTTATAATAGAAAGTGAAATGTAATTATTGTAAATCATTGAAAAATTAACAGTGGGCCACTCACCTCAATTATAAATGGGCACCCCTCCTCTCTTATTAACACTTCAAAAGACTTTGGTTTTAGAAAATATATATAAATCACCAAACCCATAATCCCAGATTTGGTGCATTACTTTATTAAATTGGAATATAAATAAAGAGAATCCATCCCGAAGGACCAATTAGTTAAGCACTCTTAGAATACCAGATTATATTAATGATACCCATAATACATTGGGAAAAGAAAATAAACATGATACATAATAAAATGAAATTAATTGCATCCTTGAAATATTATTCAATGTTTTCTTATTCAAAACATGGGTAAATGGAACGTAATAAATAGGTGACCTCTGATGCATGGTAAGGATATGTAATACAGTTAAATCATAAATAATAAGGCATGATGAATAAATAAAAGTACACATGCCATTAAAATTAAACTTCAAAATACTATGGAAGGGATACAATATGAATAAATAATACATTAATAAAACATAAAAATGGATATTCTAATTATTGAAAAATTACATGGACTATATATTACTAGTTAATAATGAGGGAATGCATATTTTAGGACATCATAACCATACTATCAAGGCCTCATACCAAGACTATACATAAATGGGTAAAAACCCAAAGTAGTTTGTCTCATGAGGCAAAATGATGCATTAAGGGGATATAGAGGGCCATTAATTTCACATACTAAGTCTAATACATTCCTAATATGAAAGCGTAAAACATAAACATCATAAACATTAATATTAAAAAGCCATCATAAAAAATATGAATACCTTAATCATAAACCATGAATGGTATCAAATAGAAGATCCATAGTCAAAATGATCATAAAACCTAAAAAACATATGGAATATGGTATCATAACAGTTAAACCTCTATTAAGTAAAATATTAAACAAATGAAGTTTACATAGATGGAGATACCAATGAATCATTATCAAGAAAATTAATCTTTAAACATTCCAAAGTGTCTCGTGCGACTTGAAACATTAAAATCATAATACCTTATAATATAATGAGAATAAATAGACTCTTGATATGATATATCAATGGGAATTACATACAAAAAACACATAACAAATAACTGGTGAATAAGGAATATATATCACATAAGTAAAAGTGAGATGAAAAAAATGATTTTTACTTTGAAAAGAAGAGTTCTTTTGGAAAATAATTTTTATTTTTCATAAAATCCGATTTTAAACATTTATATCCAAGAAAATAAAAGTTAAGGAAACTTGAATTATGTAGAAAGAATAAATTATGTCCCACTAAAGTTAAATCATATAAAAATAGTTTTTAAGAAACTTTAGAAATAAAACAATTGAGTGCGTTTTAAGGAAAATATTAAATAGATTTTAATGTGGAAAGGCATGATTGTTTTAATAAAACCAAAAATGAACCAAGATATTTTTTCATGATAAATTTTTTTATTTTAGAAAATATATTATGGATTCAAATATAAAACATCGTTCACTTGAAAATGTGTAAAAATTCAAGAAGTTCCCTTGAATCAGACTTGTTTATTATGAAGAATTGAGAAGGGAACCATTTAAAACATAAATATCCCCATAAAAGAATGATAATAGGATATGTATATATGATTTTTTAAACATATAAATATAATTTATAATATATATTAAAAAATAAATAATCATTACAATTTATTAAAGGTAGAAAAAGAGTTACTCAAAGTAAAAATGGGGATTCAGGTAGAATCTCTTTTCAGTTTGTAATCAATCAAATCATATGCCTGAAATTTAATAATCATAAAATGATACATTGAGTAACATGAAAATAATTAGATTCATTATATGATAAATCAATGTTAATTACATATAAACCATACACATGAGATAGTGGTGAATAATGGAAATCTCCAGAAAATAAAAGTGAGATGAGAAACCACTTACCTTATATCTGAATGTATTCTGTAATTGACCTTAATGTACTAGATAATAAAATTAATCAATTAATTAAATAATTAATAACCTTTTATACATTTTTTTAATTTAATTAGTGTTTTATTAAGATCATTTATTACCTTATTGATGAGTTATAGAGTTTAATTTCATCATTCTAGAGCATTCATTTTCTTGGTTTGCATGATCGATTCAATTTATTATAAGTAATAGAGTTCATGTGGAATGGATATAATTCTCCATAACTAATTTATATGATAATAAGGAACCTAAATAATATTATATGGTTATATAATTAATTTTCTTATATGTTATGAGGATGAGTTGTTATAAAAAACATTAATGATAATTTTTTAGATTATTACGACTGTATTTTGATCATCATAAACGAGTTTCTTTACATTAATTAGTATTAGGTGTATTTAGAGGTTCCAGAATATTAAATAAGTCATAATAAATATTTTTTTAATCTTTTTGACCCAAAAAATGGTTTCTTGACTAGGATTTAACTATAAATTGAATAACTAAGGCTCTTCATCCGCAAAGGTTGTAAATCCACACCTCCTATATGATGATTTCATTTTTAAAAGAGATAGATAGATAGTTTTTTAAGGAAGTAAATTACATTAACATGATATCATTCCAGTATATAGAAGATACTGGTTTTATCATGATAATTTGGATAGAGGAGGTGAGGATATGATAAGAAAAGAAAAATAAATATAAATGAAATGAAAAGAAAAAGGAAGTGGGTTTACCTGTTGAAATATCCTACATGAGAACCGTCTTAAGGGAAGGGATTTTGTCTTTTGAAAAGACCAAGATCTCTAAGATTTTGTGAGAGACTGGGGAATAGGATTTTTTCAGAACAATGACAAGATTAAAGGATTATAAAATTTAGGATATGATGGACCTACTTTTGGTTTTTATAGTAGATAAGAGGGGTGATTTTTGAATATCTTATTCATTATTTTATTATTTTTCTCAAGACAAGTAATAGTGTCTATTCTTGTAAAAAATAGTAATAAGTTCATTTGAGTTCAAAAAAGTGTGTTTACATCATCGATACGTCACCTATGACTCAATAAATCATTTGTTTAGAATTTATCATTAATTATCACATTTTACTATTCACAAAAATTCAAGTATTTTCATAAAAATACTAAAAGTTCACCCAAAATTAGTATTGACAATCAAAATTCAAAAATTATGGTCATTTTACCAACTATTATACATCTTGATATATATATGTTTAATTTATATGAAACCATTATAAATAAAATTACATAGTAGTTATTAATTGTTCAAAATACTATGTTTAACATCTAGGTTATAACTATATTGTTTAAATAATTATAATATCAAAGTGTTGTTTTTCCAGGACTTAGTGTTGTTTCCATTAAATTATATATTAAATTTATTTGTAAATCATTTGGTTGTTACAATATTCCCCCATCAATAAATTGTATCCTCTCAATTTGAAATCACAATTTGAATGTTGAAGGTTGATACTTAAAAATTACCTTATGGGAACCCCACACAAAAAATATGGTAAATAAAATACCTTCTAAATAATATAAAAAGATAAATTCAAAGGTTACCAAATAAATATGAATTCAAGTAGGATAACATTAGTGTGAAGTGAAAATATGTATTTAAAGAATAATCTAACCATTATATTTTGATGGGGAGTGATATAGGGCATGATCATTAGAATGTTAACCACCATAAATCTATAAATCATGCGATCAGTTAAAAGGACATTGATTTCTCCAAAATAATACAACATAGATATTGTTTTTGTTACAAAATAATTTTCCTAGAATTGAGGTATTTTTTACTATTTAGATATGCACTTGATAAATTATACTTGTTTAATTTACATGTCATAAGAATAATATCATACTTTGGCTGTGTTTTGATCTATTTTCCCTTCAGTACTTATACCTAGAATCGAATGTTCAAGATGAATTTTTCATGACTGAGGAATTATAATTAACTTCTATGGATCACAAACCCTAAAAATGTATAATTATCTATTCCTCTTTTCTTTAAACATTAATAAAATCCAAAATTGTTAGAGTAAGATAAGAAAATTCTCAAAAAATATTAAACCATTATATGATTAAAAAAACTTTAATCGCCAAAATTCAAATGTAAAACTCAAAGTTCAACATAGATCAATTTGAAAATTACTATCATTATTAAAAACAATTCTAGACTATGAACCCAAAATTAGAAATATTTGATCATATAGTCTTGAAGATGAAATAGATAACTCTTAATCTGTTATACCGAATATTTAATTTCCCTTATCACATTATCAAAAATATATTATAACCATTCCCATAAATAACCTGGTTCACTATATTTCCCCAATAAAATCATATTTGAATCCAAAATACAAGTATAAATTTATTCCTCAAAATATTATATTTACCAAAATCTTATAGGATTCCAAAAATTGGGAATGTCTTCTGAAATAACATTAATTACATAATCACTAAATAATTTTCCAATCCCAATGTTATATATTTGATAAAAGAAGTCCCTAAAATAAAAATAAAATTTATCCATTAGATTTTTTAACAAAAACAATCTTGATAACCAGGACTTCATGTTGGCTAGTGGTAGGCACCAAAACCTTTTCTCCCTTATGTTTTGGGTTCAAACTCTATGACCTTACTGAATGGGGTGATTCTTAACTAGAAATAGGGGTTGTAATTTTTCTAAAAATATATAAATTAGAAAATAAATATCATGGACATCATTAAAATAATTCCCATCACTAAACATCATTTAAACTATAATTTTTAAAACAACCTCAATATAAAAATACATTGTACATTTATTTCCACATAGGGCCTTCTTTGGTATAAGGGATATTTTATAGAATAGGTTATTAAGTGGGGTAATTCCTAGGTAACTTAAATTTAATGAAAATAACTACAAACGGATTCTTAGGATCAGTTTTGTTTCCTTCCATTTTACTCTTCATTTTTCCTCAGAAACTATTTTATTTATGTAATTATTTCACACACATAAAGAATTTATCTGTTATTTTGAGGCACTTTCCTAAGTGTCTCCTTCCACATTTCTAGCATGATGGAAATCAAGATTTATTTTCCCCATGTTTTCTACTACAAGAGCTCTTAGAAAACTATTTTCTTCTATTATTTTGTGGGTTCGGGTGTTGATTAAGGTATATGTTGGTAATAATAATTCATGGAAAATGATTAGGAATGAACAAAATATCTTTCAATCATATCAAAAACACATTTGGTTTCTCATCACCACCACCTTTTCCATAATTTTGAATGTTAACATGACTCCTTTGGGTTCCATACATTAACTAAAATTAGAATTCATAGTGTGTGTAACAATACTCATAGTGTGGAAAACATATAATAATTTATATAATATCAAGAAAACATGTTTTCAACCTAAAACACCTTAGGTTTATCCAAGGTTATTCATTTTCATTATATAATCAAATACATAATAATGTATGGTAATGAAAATGTGAATTATCATGATCATATCCCCCCAGGAGTGTCAAACTAGGTAAACAATAAGGCCCATTTTCCTATTCCAGGTTACCCCGAGTCAGGCTCAAAACACCTTAATGAAGTTGTTACTCCTAGATATATATTTTCTAGAACCATGTCCACTTATAGTATGCATACAAGTATGTATTTTCTATGAAGTTCCAAATAATCTATACCTTACCAAAATTCTAGGATATTCTTATATGACTATCCCCAAAGTCTATCTTAGGGTTATGTTCCCTAATCTATGTTTTCTAAATCCAGTTTATAAGGTCTTTTCTAAAAATCATCTGATACCAATTATAATTCCTCGAAACTAGAATCCCAAGGATAGTTCATTACTTTATTACATTGGCATATAAACAAGGAACATGCATCTCGAAGGACCGATTAGTTTAGTAGCCTTGGAAGACAAGATTACATTGATGATACCCATGAGACATTGGGAAAAGAAAATAAACATGATACATAATAAAATGAAATATACATCTTCCTTGGAAGATTATTCAATGTTTTCTTCTACATAACCTGGCTAATGTAAACATAAGAAAGGGGTGAGCTATGATGCTCAGTAAGGATAAGTAATACAATGAAATCATAAATAATAAAACATATTGAATAAATAAAAGTACACATACCATTAAAATTAAACATGAGAATAATATGGGAAGAATAAAATATGAATAAATAACTCTATAATAAAATATAACCATATATATTCTAAAATATTACTAATCAAATGGACTATCAATTACAAGTTTCATAATGAGGGAATGCATAATGTAGGACATCATAACCATACTATCAAGGCCTCATGCCATGATCATAAATAAACAAGTAAAAACCCCAACTACTTTATCTCATGATATATATTGATGAATAAAGGGGCTATAATGGGCCCTATCCATTACTTAATAATTCTAATACATTCCTCATATGAAATTATGAACCATAAAGAACATAAACATTCATATTCAAAAACTAACATAAAAAATGTGAATATTTTAACCATAAAACCTAAATGGTATCAAATAACAAAACCATAGTCAAACTGCTCATAAAACCTTAAACATCATATGGTAGATTTTATCATATGAGATAAACCTCAACGAAGTAAAATATTCAACAAAGGAAGTTGACATAGATGAAGATACTATTGAAAAATTTTCAAGTAAATTAATCTTTAAACATTCAAAATGTCACATACCACTTGGAACATTAAAATCATAATACTATAGATTATCATGATAATAAAGATACTATTGATATGATATATCAAATGGTCGTACATATACCACACAAAAAATGAATACATGGTAAAAAATCCATATATTTTATATAAGTAAAAGTGATATGAGAAAAACCATTTTTACTTTGAAAAAAAGAGTTCTTTTGGAAAATAATTTTAATTTTTCATAAATTTAGATTGTAAACATGTATATACAAGAAAAATAAATGGTATGGAAATTAAAAATATAATTTAGGAATAAATTATTTCCTACTAAAGTTAAATCATGTAAAAATAGTTTTTAAGAAATTTTAGAAATAAAACATTTTAGTGTGTTTTAAGGAAAATATCAAAGATATTTTAAAGTGGAAAGGCATGATTGTATTAATAAAACAAAAAATGAATGATTATATTTTTTTCATGGCAAATTTTTTGATTTTATAAAAAAATTTATGGCTTAAAATAGATAATATACCGCACTTGAAAATGGTTAAGAATTATGGAAGTTCCCTTGAATTAGACTTTTTTATCAAGAAGAATTGATAATGGATCCATTTTAAGACATGAATATTCCCATAAAATAAGGATGATCAGATATAGATATATATATTTTTAACCTATAAACAAAAACTTAGAATAAATATACAAAAATAAATAATCATTACATTTGAGTAAAGGTAGAGAAAGAGTAACTTGAAGGAAAAATAAGGGTTCGAGTAAAATCACTTACCAGTTTATAATCAATCGAATCATATAAACCAAATTTAATAATAATCAAATGATAAATTTAATACCATGAAAATAATTAGGTTCATGATATGATACATTAATTATAACTATACATAATACATACACATGAGATAGTGTCGAATAATGGGAACCTCATGAAAATAAAAGTGAGATGAGAAAACCCTTACCTGATGTCCAAATGTGTTATGCAGTTGAACTTAATGTCTTGGATAATCAAATTAAAACCCTTAATTAATTAATTAGGAAAATTTTCTATATTTATTAGTTTAATTATAGTTTTATTAAGTTCATTTATGACCTTATTTATGAGTGAAATAGTTTAATTTCATTATTCTGGAGCATTAATTTTTTTTGGTTTTCATGATTGGGTTTCTTGATTATAAGTAATGGATAACAATAGAAATGGAAGTAATTATCTAGAATTGATTTTATATGATACAAATTAACATCAAAATTATTAAATGGTAATACAATTCATTTGTTTTTATGGTATCTGGATGTGTTATTAGATGAAATATTGGTTATAATCATTTAGATTATTACAGTGGTATTTCGATCATCACAAACTATTTTTGTCGTATGAATTATTTTTAGGTATATATACTAGTTCTAGAAAATTACATAAGTCATAATACACATTTTATAATAATTTTCAACCATAAAAATTGTTTCATGAATATCCTTGAGGGATAAATTGAATAATGAAGGTTCGTCTTCCATGAAGGTTGTAAATCAACACCTCATATATGATGATTTTTTCTTTAAAAGAGGGAGAGAGATAGTAGTTTAAGGAAGGATATTCCATTAAAATGATATAATTATATTATATAGGTGATAATGCAGTTATAATGATCATTCAGAAAGATAATTTTAGAATATTTTATGAAAATAAAAATAAATTAAAATGAAATCAAAAGAAAAAAGAAGATGGTTTACCTCTTGAAATATCCTCCTTGAGAACCTCTTTAAAGGAAGGGGTTTTGGTCTTTTGGGAAGGCCAAGAGATCATGGACATGGGGAGAGACTATAGAAGAGGATTTGGGAAGAAAAGTTACAATATTAAATTCTTATAAAAGTGAGGAGAAGAGGTAGTAGGGGTGATTTTTATAGTGGAGGAGAGGGGTGATTTTTGAATATCTTATTCATTATTTTATTATTTTTCTCAAGTCAAGTAATAGTATTGATTGTTACGACCAAAAACAATAAAAATTTCATTTGAGTTCGAACCAAATGTGATTACATAATACATAAATCACCTATGAGTCAATAAATCATGTATTTATCATTTATCGTAAATTATCTATTTTATATTCACAAAAAATTCAAGTATTTAAAAAAAATACTGAAAAATCACCCTAAATTATTTTTGACATTCCAGATTCAAAAATGATGTTTATTTTACAAAAATTATACAATTAACTATAGATATTTTTCATTTATATGAAAACATTATAAATAAAATAAAATAGTGGTTATTACTATTCAAATTACTATGTTTAACATCTATGTTATAACTATCTTGTTTAAATAATTATAATAACAAAGTCTTATTTTGAGAAGACTCAGTGTTGCATAAATTAAATTATATATTAAATTTATTTATAAATCATTAGGTTGTTATAATACCTACCCAAATTCATTACTTATATACCTTAATATGACATATAAGAGTTCTTTTATCATAAAACCATTATATGAAGGCTTTATATATAAAACTAAAGAGGTTATCCAAAGAAGAGGTATAGTTCTTAACCATGAATTTTTATTTTATTTCATTATCCACATCTTTAAAATATTATCGAAATATGATAAAATATTATAAAATTTATCTTAAATACACTAATAAGTTATTATGTTAATGTTATAACCTATATCCATCTCATACTCCATCATATGGGAAACAAAACTATCGATTGTGTGTACGAAAAACTACTGCCTCATCCAATCTAATTCGTGTTCCACCAATGAATTTCATGAATGGAAATAATTATGGATTGAAATTATATATATTACATTTATTTTTTAATTATACTTTTTTAATTATATTATATCATCTACCTTCTTACCTTCCAATCCATTGGAAACCAATAATGTCGCTCGTGCATTGTTGTGGACTACCACCTCAATAAAGCGATGTGAAAAATATTTCATTTTATTTTGAAATAGATGGTAAAAAATGATAGATTTAATGGATATATATTTTATATATATTATATAAATAGGATTATAGAATATGTAATTAATATTTAACTTTTTTTCCTTTAGTCAATAAAATGGAAACATCGTTAATGCGTAAGTACGACCAACAATATCCATGAATGGTATAATTAATTTTCCAATATCTAAAATTTATGTGTGAATATAAATATATATATATAATGAATATATATGATATTTATATCATTATTAACATTATATATATTATTTATCTATAATATAAGTACAAGGAAAAAAACTACCGTAACAAAACATACCTGAAAAACGAAGAATCTATCACCCAGAATAGTGATTTTAATAAATAATTATTAATAAAAAGGTGATAAAAAGTTATAAGTAAATAATATTAATTATGATATACATGATCATTTATTTGTAATATATTTATAATAAACCTATATTTATTATTTAGGAGGCTCTTATGTGAATGAATGAAGTCAATACCTATAGTAAGGGATTTTCGCCTCACATTTATTTCTGTGAGGCATATATTTTATTGACCAATTTTTTGTTTTATGTGGTGTATATAATTTTGATTAATTTCTCATATTATAATTATAATAAAAATCATTGGATATACATGTCCATATAGGTTTCTTACCTTCATGGGGAAAATGATTCAAAAGTTACCAAAGTTTTATGGGTTTTATGTTACAATCTAATTGTTTATCAATATCATTTATGATTATGATTTCGATGATGAAATATTATGATCTATCTATTATGAAACTCATAACATTTTATATTCTTCAAATATTTCTTTAGGTTTCATTTTTCTCTTTCATTTTCCTCCTCTTAATCATTCTAGATACCGAGAATGTGTTTCAAGGAAAACTGACTTTATCTATATCTTCTGTTGAAAATGATTTGTATTCAATGTCCATATTTTATAAAAATAAATCATGAATGTTTTTAATATTCTCCAAGTATTTTTTAATTTAATATTTACCCATATTTTACTTTTTAAAAAATGGTTTAAAACAATATTTTTTCATTTTTCAAAAGATTTACTATTTTATTTTTTTATAATACAGTGAGAGGAATATTTTCTTTTAACTTATATGACATGTATAGAATTTTACACCATCATGAATTATCAATAATTTTAATATTTATTTATAATTTTTGAATGTTACTTTGAAATAAAACATTTTATTTAAGTATTTTGGAAATTTTTATATTTTAAATAATTTATTTCAAAATGGAAATTATATTTTCCTTAAGATCGTTTTAATGATATTTTTATGGTATTTATATTCATTAATGACAAAAAACCTGGATGTTGCTTACGATTTACATAGGATATAATCTTTTGATAGCATCCTTATCCATTCACATGATTATTTATTATTATTTTGATTTTTTTTCATGAAACTCTTTTCTTTCCCATGGGTCATGCAATGATGAGATGTTTATAAAACCCATTTCATTTACCCCAGGTCCTGATATGATTAATAATTTTTTTGAACATATTTGTATGGTTTTCATTGTGTGACATGTAGTCCTATAATTATATATCCTTCAAATTAATTGGGTAAAGATAAATGTTCAATGAGCTCAAAGAGGGTACCTGATAGGTTTTTCCAAGAACAAAATAGGGTATACATGAGGTTATCCCAATCCCAAAGCAGGTACATGGGCTGTTATCACAAGTATAAAATGTTATGAATATCCTGGTGGGTATCCTTGATATAATATTTTCTATGATTATGTGTATTCCACAAATCTAGGTCATATTACATGTTATTCTCTCATAGATTATGCTATTTGATTAATTTATGATTCAGGTCTTATAAAATTACAAAATTTATTACATTTCTCAATTTTATTATCTATGATAACCAGGGTGTGGTTTCCAAATGTTATTCTCATGTTCTCATAAAATTATACTAATATTATGTTGATATATCCCTTGTTTAACCTTACTTATAATATAACCACACCACTTATTATGATTCATTTTCACTAGTTATGAATAAATTTATTATATATGATCTATGTATGAAGGGTTATAATTGTGAATAAATTAGTTACAAATTATGTAGTTCACATACGAAGCATTTTTTATGTATCCAAGATTCTAAAGAAACTATAACATTATGATTCTATAATTTAGCATTATTTTATACAATGAATACTCATCTATTAAGAGGTGATATCTTTGTATGGAAAGTATGGGTTTGTATAGTTAGTATCAGATCATGGTTTAATTAACCTTTAGAAACTAGGATGAGGAAAAACTAGTGAAAAACCCTTTTTATAAGTAAATTTATATGAAAATATCTTTGAATGTTGGTGAAGGATAGATCGAGTAGCTTATATGAAATTAAATCCCTCTATATATACTACAAGTGGATGTGGTTATGTCACAATTCTACCTAGGGGCAATAACTATGTAAAGGGAACATTGATATTGAAATCAATATTCACTTGGTACATGAAAATGGGCCTTGTTTCACATCTGGTTTGACAATGCCAAGGGATATGTTTTCCAAATTCACAAACTATTTACAAACCATACTGAAGGATTTTAATAGATAATTTCCATGAATTCCCTAAGTTAAACCTAATGTGTAATAGATATAGAATAAGGTGTCAGGATTTAGAAATATTATAAATTATCTTTTAGGATTATGTAGTTCCCCATTAATATTATTGATTACCACACTATAATTTTTGGTTTTAGTCATTGAATGGAACCCAAATGAACCTTTTTATTGCTGAATGTGACAGAAAATTAAATGGCTTTCATCCTGAGAAACCAAATTTTATGGGAGATGGAATAAAAAAAATATTATTTCTATTCGCACACTCCTTTATGAAGATATTAATTATTTTTAGATTCTTAACGTGTAATGGAGAGAAAAATTTCATAATGAGTCCTTTATAAGGAAACATACACCTTATTTTTGTGGTTTTTATGATCCACTAGTTACTGAGGAATTGAGAAGTATCATTGAAAATATTTTTTCTATCCTCCAGTGTTCAAAAGATGAACAATTCCTTTTGTTTTTATATTTTTTGAAGGAAAAATAGATCAATGGTGGACTCCAATCAATAATACAAGTAAATATGAAGAAATACACTCCATAGAGCATGATGAGTTTAGAAGATTATTTTTTAGTAATTAATTTCCTCATATTCTTCATAAAAAATTGGAGAAGGAATTACTTGAGATAAAGTATAAGGATGATATATATATTTTACCTATGAGATAAATTTTATAGGACTTATGAGGTACCAATAAGGTAGTATCATACAACCTAAAATCAAGGTTGAAAGGATCTTATGTGGACTAAAACCGTATGTACAAAGGATGTTATCCATAAGGGAATTCAGTATCTATAAATAAATTGTCCAATGTGCTATCAAGGTGGAAATTAAAATGGAGTTTCCATCCTTTTAATGGTTTTTACAATAAAATAAAGATGTAATTTAAAAGAAAATATAAAAACCATAGAAGGAAGAAGCTGATATTTCCTTCATGCATTAAGTCTCGAAGTAAACATGGAAAAAATGTCATAAGGGGGCCAATAAATATTTTATGTGTAGAAAGGAAGGTCATTGAATAACTATATACCAAAGTGATGGAAAGATGTTTGTTAATGAGTAGAATAGAGAGAAAGATATAAAGAATGATCCCACAAAACTCCAGTGTTTCAAAAGAAGGATTATGAGAATTATGATAATCAATGCTAAAATACGAAGGTTAATAATGATTATTGACATCAATAACCTCTTAATTCCATAGACAAAGGGAAATATTATGTGATCACAATTTTTGAGGTGGGGTATGATAATGATGTGGTGATAGGTACAATTACCATCCACTCCATAACTTATAATGTATTATATGAATATATATATATATATCCACTCTTTTATATATGAATAATTTTCTAAGGGTATCAAAATACCACCTTATTGATTATATTATAGATTAGTAGTGGAAACCCCTAATGGAAATTCTATCACATATCAAGTCTTTTATTATTCTCAAGTTGAAATTTATGAGAACATGATTCCAGTAAATCTTGTTATCATCCATCAAGATAAATTTGATGTTATCTTAGGAATTGGTTGAATTTATCTACATAAATCACACATCAATTGTCATGTAATGGAATTCATGTTATATATTTGAAACCAACCTATGATATTATATCAGTAAAACTATAAATATAAAATTTTACTGGGAATCATATCTATTTTATGGGTCTTAATTACTATTCAAAAGTGGTGTCTATCTTAGATGGTTTTGGAGAGACTAAACATCGATGATATTCCCATTTTGCAGGAGTTTTTAATGTATTTCCAAAAGGATTAACTTTTATTCCTCTAAATCATGAATTTTATTTCTCAGTAGATCACATACATGACTCTACACCAATTTCAAATACTTCTTATAGAATGGCCCCAATTATATTCCAAGAATTGAAGTAGAAAAATATAAGAATCTTCAAAAGGTATTTATTCATCCAAGTGTGTTACCTTGTGGTGAACCAGTTAGTTTTTTTAAGAATAAAGATGGTTTGATGTGACTTTTCATTGATTATTAGGAACTGAATAATATCACAATAAAGGAAAAGTATCCTCTTGCCTGTATTGAATATTTTTTTGACAAACTATGTGGAGATCAATATTTTTTCAATATTGACATTTATTTTGGATATCATCAATTGTCATTTAATAATGAGGATATACCAAAGAATATATTTAATATAAGCAATAGAGATTATGAATATATAGTGATTTTATTCGGTCATAATAATAGCCATGAAATCTTCATGGATTTAATTAAAATATCCTTTGTAGATAACCTTGATTTATTTGTGGTAGTATTTATAAATGATATTCTTATATATTGAAATATAAAGGAAGATCATGAAGATAACTTAAGAATTCTACCAAAGAACATGAGGAAGGAGAAGGTATAATTTTTTTTACCACGTGTGGATTTTAGCTAAAAAAGGTATCATTTTTGGGTTATACAATATAAAGATAGTGTATATCTATGGATCCATAAAAGATAGAAATCATTGAACATTGGTCCAAACCAACCATAGTGAATGAGATTCATATTTTTCATAGTTTGGATGTATATTATCATTGATTTGTGTAAAATTTCTCTAGGAGTTCCAATCCAATAACCAGGTTCATTTGAAAAAATGATTGTGAAGAAAATTTCAAGGAACTGAATAGAAGTTTGGTTAGTAAACCTATTCTTAAATTAACCAATATTGGATAAGGGTTTTTAATCTATAGTGATTCATTGATGTAGGGATTGAGATGAATTTTCATGAAGAATGATCTTGTGAAAACTTATACATTATGAAAATTTAAGCTTCATGAGAAAAACTAAACAACTCACGATTTAGAGTTAGATGTGTTAATTTTTTCATTAAGGATATAGGGGTATTATATTTATAGAAAAATGGGTGATATATATACTAATTAGAAAATTTTAAAGTATATATTCACTTAAAAAGAATAGAATATTCTCTAAAGAATATTTTTGTAGCTGATTAAAAATTATTACTGGTTATTACATTACCACCATGGGAAATCAAATAAGGTGACTAATGATTTTAATAAAAGGGATAATTTAAGATTATCTATGTTGAGGATAAATAATGATACAATATTTTGGGATTTGAAAAGGATGGATTGAAAAATATTTAACTATGGGGATAAATATTTTCCTTCCCAAATAAGTGTTTAACTATCTATCAATGTGACGATTAAAGAGGTTCAAAAGAAAGTTGTAGAGCTATAAAAGAAGGTCAAAAATCTTCCAGAGTTTATACTTGATTATGATGAAATCATAAGGTAGAGTAACTATGTTACCGTTCCTTCCATACCAGATTTAAATAAGGATCTATTGGATGAGGTTCATAGTAATTATTTTCTGTTAATCGTAGATGTATAAAGATTTATAGAGATCTAATGTATTATTTATGGAGCGACAGTATGAAGAGAAATATTTTTGGGTATGAGTCTCAGTTCTTGGTACATCAGATAGTAATGTACAATTGGAAAAATTATAAGGGGATGTTACAACTATTACCCATACCAAAATGAAAATGGGAAAATCACTATGGATTTTTTCATTAGACACCCCATGATGTCTAAAGGCCACAATGTTATTTTGTTTATAGTCGATCACATTAAGAAGTAATCACACTTCGTATCCATTATAGAAGACTTTTCTTTGGGTGGAATTTCAATGAAATACATTTAGGAAGTGGTAAGATTGCATGGAGTATCACATTCAATTGTATCTGATCGGGGCCAGAGGTTTTCCTTGATGTTATGGTGAAGTCCTCAATAAGATCTTGATATAATGTTAAGTTTTATCACATATTATCATCCTTAGAAAAATGTTCATTCTAAAAGAATAATTAAAAATTTAGAGTATATGATAAGATATTTTTCTATGTATTACAAAACTTATTTGGATCAAAACATTCTTCTTGTATGGTTTTCTTATAACAATATATTTTGATCAAGAATTGAAATGGATCATTAAAAATTACTCTATGGAAATATGTGTAGAACTCCAACATGACGGGATGAAGTTGGAGAAAGAAAACTATAAGGACCTAAAATAACTGAAGAAATGGAAGAGATAGTAATATGTATTTTTCAACACACAAGGGTTAAATAAGTGACAGAAATGATATGATAACAAGTTAGTGAGAAGGAACTTATATGAATTTTCCCATGGAAGATGTTTATCATATTTATGATGAAAGAAAATCCAATACCTAGTTATATTAACCCTTTCAAAATTCTTGATTGAGTAGGGATAGTAGATTATTACTTGATGCTTCCGTCAAAACTCTTTCAAGTCGATGATGGGGTCACTATATCAATACTAAATAAGTACATACGTGACCCTATAAATTTACTAAACTTAGAGTTTATGTAATTTAATGAATTTTCAATAGATAAAATTATCACTACTAGAAAAATAGTCTATATCCATGGTTTATAACCATGGATCTAGACACTAAAACCATGTATATAGGTTATAATCATGGTTACAAAAACATTGTATCCTAGTGGTGTGTCTATAGGGTAAAACCTATAGCCATGGTTTGTAACTACGATAATATCCCTATAACCATAGTTCAAAGTAAGGAAATATACTTATTTGTATGGTTTAAAGTGTGGATATATGGCTATTTCCATGGTTATAAACCATGAAATTATCCTCTACCATGTGGATTTATTTCTACAGTTTTAATTGTGTAATTAGGCCAATATCCATGCTTAAAACCTTGGAAATAAGTATACTTCCATAGTATTAAATCCTGGCTGCATCCTCCCATTTTTAGAAAAAATTCTAGCTCTATATCCATTGTTTTAATGCATGGATACATCGTTTAATTTATAGAAAAAATAGTAGGCCCCTCTTTCCCTTTGAGCCCCTCTAACCCTATACACCCCACACCCTCTCACCCCTACTACATCCTATACCCTACTACACCCCTCACCCCCTACACCCCTATGAACCCCCGCACTCCAACACCCCAACACCCTTGAAATATCCTCTTCCCCTATAAACATTACACTCAAGTATAAACCTCTGCCTTTTTGTACCCCTGTGTGCCCCATCGTACCCCCTACACCCCTGTACACCCTAACACCCCAACAACCCTACATCCCTGCTACATCCTCTACCCCACTACACCCATGTACCCCACTACACCCTCTACCCTGTTTCACCCCTATTCCCCATTTCAACCATGAACCCCTTTTCCCATATGCACCCCTATGCCCCCGTACTCTAGCACGCAAACCCTCCCCCCTCACATCCCTTGGAACCCCCTACACCCCCAAAATTCCCCTACACCCCCACTAAAACTCATTAAAACATCAAAAAATAAATAATAGGCCTACTACACCATGCACCCATTAACCCATTCTAAAACTCATATAGAATATCTAAAAACAAAAAATTCACCCAGATATCACCAAAAAACATAAATATTTATCACCCAAGTGAAAAATTGAGATTAAAAAATATTCAAATAGCCAGATATTAGAAGTTGAATACTCTCCATCAATTATAAAAAATCCAAATAACATGTTCTATATGAACATTTAATGTGAAGTTTTGCAGAAGATACCTCTAATTTCAATCTTATATCAATATTAAACTTTATAAAAATCTTTGAAAATATTCCAAAAAAGTGATTTTTTTTGTAAAACAATAAATCTATACAAAAGTGGTGATATTATTTAAAGGCATTGTATATATTGATGTAAAAATGTTGTGAATTTTTTTTAAAATAAATATATCAACTATAAATACCAGGTGCAATCTAAATGGGTTCTATCTAGTATAGAAAACTAAACTCATGGATTCTACATGTCCACTATTGTAACAAGATATTCCAATAATGACATTAACCTGGTAAGAATTAAAAGATTCCATTAAAATAATTTGGTTGGATATATCTATGAAAAATATATATTAAAATATGATGATAAATAAATTCTATATGCATTATTATAAAATTATGGGTGGTGGTTTAATATACTGTAATATAAAACTTAAATTGACAATAAATTTGTTTTTGTCTTCCAAATATACAGTTCATGAATGAATTTGAACTTTCAAGTCTTATTCATGATATTAAACTGAAATTTAAGAATGAGTGGTATATATGTCAGTATAATT
The DNA here is from genome assembly GCA_963277665.1 of Viscum album. Taxonomy (NCBI): domain Eukaryota; kingdom Viridiplantae; phylum Streptophyta; class Magnoliopsida; order Santalales; family Viscaceae; genus Viscum; species Viscum album. The sequence continues at coordinate 1,418,396,645 of OY728120.1, forward strand.
CATATAAAATAGAAGATTTATTAATAAATATGGAAATTAAATTTTACCTAGAGTAACTAATACATATGGAATGTTTTATATACATACACTAAAATAGTTGTATTAATTTATTCATATACATATTCAATGTTATATTAATACATATAAAAATTAAATATCACTAGGAGTAATTAATGAATTAAATTTATTAAGAATATTTTAAGGGATTTGGTTCCTAAAAATAAATAAATTGTTGAGAAGTGGGGTGTATGATAGTAATATAGGGTTATATGGGAGGCATGTACATGGAGGGAAAATTGGTAATAGGGAGAGTGACACATGGATTTGGAGCGAAAAAGTTTAGTATGAATAATAGATGTAATGTAGATAATTCATTATGTCTCACTCCATCAATTTGATATGTCATATAAATCAATAATAAGGGGGTTATAAATGAAGTCATTTTTTTATTAACATTGTTAATCTATATGAAATTTGAAATGGGATTAGGGAAATCAACTTCATATATGTCAGAAATTTATGGTTGATGTCCAGGGATAAGGTTAGTGTTAACTTAAATGATATGCACAATCATTTTACTAATATTAATTAAAAAAATTTCATCCATATTGTGAATGTGAATGTGGTTTTACTGAACCCAAATAAGAAAAATCAATGATTCATTTCCTAGATTAAAATCCATGTATCATTTTAGCCACTTCTTTTAATGGCCTTTAAAGGTACATGTTTTTTTATAGTGCTAATAAGTTTTACCTACAATAAAAAATTAATAACAAAATGTTAAGGGTTGAACTATTTAATAGGAAAACATAAATAATCCAATAAATAAAATTCTTTTCTTGATTAATATAAATTTATGGTTCCCGATAATAAACTAACCCACCACCACAAATCTAAATTTAGTCTTAAGTAACTATTTCACGTAATATTCAAAAGAAATCATGTTTAAACACATGAAGAATAAATTTTACTTCAAAACTATGTGGGATATATTGTTCTTATATGATACTTTTTTATTCTAAAATGAATATTTAGGAAATTCCATAAAGTGATAAAAAATGTTGATCTGCAATAGGAAAGGATTACCCATCATCAAAAAAGAGGTATTTATGATGAGAATAGTATGATATTTAATCCACATATTTGGTGGTTATTTTTATCTGGATCCTACACAATCAAGTGATAATTTGGTGAACCCTATCAATATTTAGGACTTCCATTCCATGTTCGTGTGTCTGAATGTGTTGGATGTGTTTGGATATGAGAAATCAATGTAGCTGAACCAATAAAAATCCATCGTGTCTAAAATATTATGACATTGATGGAGTATTATGTTACGATATCAATAAAAATTTTATAACATGCATAGTTTTTTAATGGATAAATGATTTATTGAACCGTATAACTATTTTTAAATTAATGTGAAATTTCATAATTGATTTAATTATTTAATTTTCTTTTATTTCATATTAATGAATTATTTCATTGTGTAAATTAAATGGATATATTTTGTAGAAATTATTTACTAAATTATATTCTAACGTTGAAATTTTTATGCTATTTTTTGTATTGCATGACTATATTGTATACATATTTTCTATGATTAAATATGGTGATTAAATATGATAAAAAATTATAGATTTGATAAAAAATAAGACTTTCATAGGTATATTTTTGGCTGATATTTAGGAAATTTCTTTTGATATGTTATTTATATGGTTATGATCTCATTAATTGAATGTTTAATAGAATTAGATAATTATAAAAGATTGAATGAGGATCTAGATTTGAAAACTATGAATGTGTAATAAATAGTGGAAACATGGTAAATTGAACAATGATGATTCAAAAGTGACTGGAAGTAGTTCAAAAACTTATGATCATCCATTCTCATACTCATTTATCCCTTTAAAGTAAAATCACCTTCTTTTATGTGATTTCAACATTCTATGGTTAAGTTATTTCTACATGTATGAATACTCAAAAATCTTCCCCGATGTGTGGAATTCATTCACCATCATCTATGATCTCTTACATCCCTTGTTCGTTGGATGAATGTTGTGTGGATGTTCATTTCTGATTTCTAGATTTGGGTAAACTAGAATAATCTTGATTCTAGGTTGACCTCTAATGTGTTTATATTAATGTAGTTTAATATCGTGTAAGCATCCTACCACTTGAATTTTATATCATGAAGAAGATGAAGCTCAGTCGCACAAGGTGAATTGGCATGCAACATCGCTTGGATTTAATATTACATGAGCACATTCATGCATAAGAAAATGGGTATGCTAGTTCATCTCACATAGAAGAAGATTTAATATGACATGGTCTCCTATTTAGTTTAATCCTATGTGATAACAATTTAAAAAGTTTATTCATACATGATCTTCCTACCTCTAATTTAATCTTATAAAGTTTATATTATTGAATGAAATTTTATACATTACTGTCAATATGTTATGAATAGATTTGAAGTAAATGAATGAACTATAAAAGATAAGTTCATACCATAGAATTCCATCCAGTATAGATCACTAAACTCATGAATTCGATAACTCCACTATTATAACTTGATGTTCCAATAATCACATGAAGTTGGTATGAATTAAAATATATCATAAAAATAATTAGTATGGCTAGATATATGAAGAATGTATAAGCAAATATGATTTTAAATAATAGTACTACATAACCATAGTAAAAATATTTCCAAAAAAATTATGAAAAGATCTTTAATTTCATAAATGAAAAAAATCACATAAGTCTTCTTATCAAAGTATTGGTGGTGGTCTAATATATTATAATTAGAAATTTACATTGACATTAAATTAGTTTTTTTCATTAAAATATATAGTTCATGCCAGAATCTGAACTTATAAGTATTTTACATGATATATAACTAAAATTGAAGAATGAGTTGTATATAAGTCATTATAATGCATATACATAAGAAATTTTTAATAATAAATATGAAAATTTAACGGTTTCTAGAGTAATTAATACACATAGAGTGTTTTATAAACATACATAGAAAGAATTTTATTAATTTATGTATAATAATGAAAAAAATTGTATTAATAAATAGGAGAATTAAATTTCACCAAGTGTAATTAATTAATTACATTTATTAAGAATATTGGAAGGAATTTGTTTCTGAAAATAAAAAATTGATGAGAATAGGGGAGACTGATATAATGTAAAGACCCAGAAATTCCATGTAATGTTTTTTTTAAAAATAAATGGAAATTTTACGAGTCCGTAAAAATTAACAGTGCGTGACTCTGAGGCCCGAAGTGCTCAGAATGAATTTCTGAACTTTTTTTCGGGTACATTCAGTAAACGAGTGAGTGAGTTTTTCTAACTTTTGAACCTGTGCTTGGAATTGAAATCCTAGGGCACCGTTGAACTCGTAGCGTCAGTATTCTCTTAATAAGACTTTTAACTTGATGGTAGTTGGTCGATGGTGAAAGATAAATTTTGGGTTTTTCATGGAAATAATAAAATCAAATAAACACATGTTTTATTTTATTTTGTTATAACCACCCTCCATGTGGAAGTTGAGAAGTGGGGACCACCATACCTTAACCTCCCATGAGAGGTTATGGTGGTGGGGGCCACCTGAGGTCTAAACCTCTTCAACTCCCTCATTAATGTGGAGGAGCCTCTTGAGCTACCTCCACATTAATTGTGCCAACCCTCCTTAATTAATTGTGCCAACCCTTGGTATCATCCAATTTGAATTTTATGCCAACGCAACCCTTTTATTATTTCACATTAATTATGATAACTTTCATTGACAAAAAATTAAATAGATAAACATATTTTATTTGGTTGGCTATTCATTTGTTCGGAAAGTATTAGCAAAAGAGGATTTGGAGAACTTGGTAGAAAGATCTCCAACGAAGAACGCACCGCCAACAAAGAACTCTGACCCACTTCAACCTTCTTCCTTGGGACTTCTGCTGACATGGGACGTCCCCATCTAAGGTGAATCGACGACCACACTACCTTCTTACGCCAACATCATCAGGAAAACAAGGTAGGGGGTTTATTTGCATGATAATACTTTTTCCCTTTTTCATACCTTGGTTTCTTTTAAGGTTTGGGAACGAAACGTTGCGGGAAGTTGTAATCTTGGAGTTCTTCTTTCATGTTGAGAAATATTCTACCACCCTAACATGAAGAGTACGAGCCAAACCAACATGGTCTGACCATTATGCAAATCTTGTGGTGTTCTTCGCGAAGGAGGAGTACGACAGCCATCCAAGGATGGGGCATGAGAATGGCGACCGACACTTCTGTCAGCTGCGAAGAAGGTGATGGCACAATAGTGCCGCCTGGAGGTCAACGCTGCCACCCTGTGGTCTCTGAGTCTACCATGAAAACCGCCTCCATCTGCGGCTTTGTGCCGTCCCGTGGACGGCTGAACCGCCAGCCTGCAGATGAGGAGCCGCCCCACGGCCAGTCCACCGACTCGCGGCAGGACCGCCGACCCATGACCGGTCCACCGACACGTGTCCGGACTGACAGCTCGTGGCCGGTCTTCCACCCTCACGGCTGGTCCGTGCCCACATGGCCAGTCCTCCGCCCATATGGCCAGTCTGCGCCCTCACAGCTAGTCCGCTGCCCCCGCAGCTGGTCTGTGTCCTCACAGCCAGTCCGTCGCCCCCACGGCTAGTCTGCGCCCTCGCGGCCAGTCTACACCCTCACGGTACCCACGACCGATCTAAACCCTAGCGGTACCCTATGGGCTGGGTCAGTCTGACCGGACCCATGCCCACTATGACCCATTTACTTCTTTTGGCCATAACTTTGGCACCGGACGTCCATTTGATGAACCGTCAGTGACCCTAGAAATGTTGGAGTGTGAACGTCCATTTGAGAATACCCCACTTGAGTTTTGGATTAATATGGGAAAATTCAAGTTGGATCAAGCATGAATCCAACCGGACCCCGTGACTAAAAGGCTAATAACTTACAGACCTGGTGTCCGACTGACGCGCCTTCTATTGCATTGATACCCCAATTACGTGGCATATATTTAAGATACTTCTTAATGGGACTTTGTGGCAGTTAGATTATCAAACAGTATCTTGTGGATCAGATCCTCTCGGAGACGAGAGAGCATAGTTTGGGAACCTAGTGGCTGGATGAGACTTTACGACTGCGGACCGTTTCAACTCTGAGTGACTCGACAAGCCCAGTGGGGATTGCCTTGGTGGAACAGCAGACCCACGGTGGGGAGTGTCTTGGTGACGCAGCAAACCCACGATACTCGACAGGAGGAGTACCTCAGTAGGCCATTGGGGAGTGCCTTGGTGACACGGAAGACCCACGGTGGGGAGCGCCTTGGTGACGTGGAAGACCCACGTTACTCGATAGGAGGAGTACCTCAGCAGTACAAGGTTAGTGGGAATAACCTCTGTGTGACGCGGAAGGCCCACTGTACTCAATAGAGGAGGAGTTATCCTGCAGCTGAGGTGTTTGATGTTGTGATTGGGAATTTTACTTGATACTACCCCTAGAATAAATCCTAGTGTGAGCTCAGTCTGTACTTCGGTGTTTTTCTAATGATTGAGATGGATTACTTGATAAATTAGGCATATTTTTGGGCATATAACTAAGTAGGGTTGTCTATTGATTTAATTCTTTGTGGTTTATCCTTGGTGGATTTTGTGAGACCTTGAGGGTCTCGGGGTCCCTACTGAGTATCGTAATACTCACCTCTGCACAGGCTATGCCCGCACTTCATTGTGTTTGGTTCAGACGATGGACAACGCTGAATGAGGAAGAGATTACCAGGACTGGACGATACCTAGTGGTGGACCTTTCAACGAGTTAGTACACAGAGGAGACAGAAGTATGATGAGTGCTGAGGAGGAAATCTGTACCCACCATTCTGGTAGGAAACTCAGAGGATGGCCCAACAGCTAATTTTCCCTTTTCATCAGTTGTATTCTATCACAATTGTACTTGTTCTTTCTAGTTGGGATTGTATTCTGGCCCCTTTTACTTTCAGCACTCTTTTGTTATAAAATTTACTTGGTGTTCTATATCCAGCTGTGTTCTTTCTTGTGTGTGTGCATACAGTTTATAAAGTAAATTCCTTCCCAGTTTTTGGGAATACACCTTTGGTGCTAGTCACCAGCCCCTAGCCTATGGAAGGCGGGCTTGAGGTAGTCACATCACGGGCCCCAGGGGATGGGTCATGACAAATTGGTATCAGAGGAGTCAGTTTTACTGCATAACATAGGAATATGAACTTTATTTTCTATGAAGAAATAGTTTTAAGGGTAATGAGTGCAGTTTTCAGTTCAAGGAGTCCAGTGTAGGTGCGGCGGCCGATGTATCCATACACCCGAACCCTGACTTCTGATTTCTAACTCGGTGCATGAAAACACTGATTGTGTGTGTGTTTCCAAGAGTTTTCTTTGTTATCTATTGAGTTATCTCACCAGGTATAACTTATTAACTATGGAACACCTATTTATTTTTAGTATGCCTCCACGAAGATATCCATCTAGAGAACTAACTGTTGTATGCACTGATAGTCCACTGAGTGATGAGGCCTCAGTGCATGACCCTTTTCTAGTAGAGGAACCAACGAAGGAACCATTGGTACCACTCCCCATTGGGCCACCGATGCCACCAGCCCCAGTAGCAGATGGTGCACGCCGCTTGAACGCGTTGCACGAGTTCCAGCGCCAGAGGCCACCTAGGTTCAGGGGAGAGATGGACCCACAGCTGGCTGGGGATTGGATGGTTGCTATAGTGAGAGTCTTCTGACTGGTAGGGATACCAGCTGATTTCATGGTGATCCTTTCCGCCAGCCTTCTAAAGGAAGTAGCAGACAGATGGTGGAACCTAATTCTCCAGGTTCATGAGAAGATGACGCTTCTCTGGGCAGACTTTGAGAGCCATTTCCGGGAAGAGTTTTTTCCAATGACTCTTTACGCAGTATGCATACATGAGCTTCTTCATATGTCACCGGGGAGCATGACTGTAGCTCATTACTTAGCGAGGTTCCCTGACCTCTCATGTTACTCCACTGATATGGTGCAGAACCCATTATTCATGTCTTGGAACTTCGAACTGGGACTCTGGCGAGAGATCAGGGCTTCGATGATCTCACTCATCATCCCGATGTAGGGTGGGGTGTTAGAGAGAGCCCTCTTGGTGGAGAGTTTCCTTTCTGAGCAGTCACCAATAGTGATACCCACTACCAGTCATCACGTAGCAGATTCTTCTATAGCTTGAAGTAGATATTCATCACAGAGGATCAATCGAGGTGGTTGTAGAGACCCAAGGATTGACGTACATGGACAATACATTACTTTTATGGAATACTTAATACATAACAAAAACAGACACCCAAGGACTGTAGTATTTTAGTGTCTTTGGAAACTCAGAACATAATATTGTAATCATGGTGAAAGACCTTCAACATCTCCCATAATGATCTTCTCCTTTTGTTTTCTTACCTAAAACCATTATTTATATCCTGGGGAAAAGAAAACATATAAAGGGTGTTCTCAAATGCTCATTAAGGTTAAACATGGAGAACATAAAACAATCAATAAATATTTTAACGTAAATACAAGAACATAAAATTTAAACATCAAAATCATGAGAAATGACATAAAACATTGCAGTACATAAGGAATAGATCATAAAGTAACATCAATCATGATAAAATTTCATCAGAATAAAACATGTAATTGTGAAAAACCATTAAGCACCTGATATGATTTCCATAGTAGCCAAGGCATTGTTGTCGAGACCATTGTAGTGGAAAAATTCCATTACTAAACTGGGTTTACTTGTCATTCTAGCTCTGTATTACTCAACCAGATTTTCTTTCGATTCTATCCATATCTATGTCATGAGATATAAATATTTACCCAATGCATTGGAGGGAGATATAGGTCTCACCCATCTCATAATGAAATCATTCTTAAGTGTGACACAAAATAAACATAAATTATTCATCATAACCCAACAAATAAAATGGGTTTCATAAACATCATCCCATCATAACATAATCCATATAAAACAATGGATATTAATTAATCATAAACAAAATCAAACCATGTAAATAATAGGAACATTATACTTGAAACATAACCATAATATTTTTGAATAAACACTAGAAATGAATTCTGGAGGAAAATATCCTTTCTTCTTCAAAATCATTTTCATTTTCTCAAATGCCATGAAATTTTAAAATATTTTTTTTAAAATAATCATGAAATATTTTAGAATGAGATTCATGTAAATAAGTTGTTATGAAACCGTAAAAATCCATTCACTCCATATAAGTTTAAAAAAGCATTCTTCTCGTACTTTTTTCGGAAAAGTCAAAAAGTACCTCGTATGGTAAAAAAAGATTCCTTCCATACCAAGTGGTAAAAATCAAAAAGGGGTAAAAATGACTTTAAACATATATGTAAGAATAGTAAAAATTTTATGAGAATTTTTTTAGAAAACATATACATGGATAATAAACATAACCCCATTAAATACTTAAAAATAAAAAATCCTGGATAAAAACGAGATTTGAATAATTATCCCTTACATTATGTCCAATTTCTTTTGTATGTGTACGAGACTTCTGTATAGTGGATTTAGACATATTATTAACTTATAACAGAACCATAATAATATTTATGATATCATATATGATTCACTTACGAATTTATATTACCCTTTCATTTGTCAATTCCATGTTAAAGCAGCGTTTTGGGTAAAATCGTTTGATTTATCGTACGTGTTTTGACTTATAATTATTTATATGATTACATGGATCATGATTACTTACATCCAGAATGTAAAACATGATTTATATATAATATATATTCAGAATATATATATAATATATTGATAAATTGAATTAAATACACCATTCCGGGAGATGGTAGGTCGTACGTTTTCATGAACGCTGTTTTCATTCCCTTATTATATTGAATGATAGTAAATGACACACATATATATATACATAAATAAAGTATCATTATTATGTAATATATTTTATGATTAGTTTTTATATATACTTTATAATCATTTTTTAATGGTTAACATGGAGAATGAATCTAATTGCGTCGTGGAGACGGTAATCTGTACGTACACACGAGCGATGATATCGTTCCAATGATTATTGAATGGAATTTGAGTGGATGATATGATATCTCAGAATTATTATTATGTTATATTAATCATATATAGTTATTATTTCCACCATGATACCCATCCAAGTAAGGTGGTGGTGGAAAAAACTGATTACACCATGGCGTGGAGACGGTATTCTGTACGTACGCACACACAGTGATTTCATTTTTTGTAGGATGGGTAGAAGGTAAAATAGGGTTGTTTAATATTTATAATAACATATAAGTTTATTATATATACTGATTTTATTACATTATAATTAAAAAACAAAAGAAGAGGAAGTATAAGAATAAAGAAACTTGAAATAATCGATAGAAGAGATTGCCTCTTCTTCGACGCGCCTCTTCTAAACCTCCTCTTAGGGAACTAAATTTGGTCTTTGGAGAAGACCAGGACCTCTAGTATTTTTCTATGGAAGTGGATAAGAGAAATAGGTAGGGGTTTTCTGAGCTTGAAGGCTAAAAACATTGTGAGGAGGAGAGGGAGGAGGTTCCATTTTATAAGAGAGGAGAGAGGCGCTTTTGGAAACCTCTAAAATATTAATTTATAATAAACTCAAACCCCACTTAAAAACAACCAAAAATGACTCAAATTCAGATATTATATGCAATAGGGTTGTAATATAATAAAAAAAAATAAGATTTACACATGTTGGGAATTTTTTTAAGCCATATCAACTTGATTTATCCTTATTTAATCAACTTAATTTTATTTGTTGTGATAATATTATAAAATTTAAATTGTTATAAATAATTACTTATGTGTTGTGAATTTTTCATAATTGGATACTTTATAAAATTTTAGACCATATAAATTTCAATTTATAATTTTTAAATATTTTTGTTATTTTTAAACAATTTTATCATATTTAATTTTTACAAAATAACAAGTGTCAATTTGGACACAATTCATTTATTTGAATTTAAATAAAATCCACACAGAGGATATATTTTAACCAAAATTTTTTATAGATTCCTTAAATTTCATATTAATCTATAAAATTTGTGGATAACATTAATTAGTTCATATAATATTTATTTTAATATTTCTAAAACCATTTATTTGATATTTCAATCAACAAAATAATTTCTACATCACTATTGTGTCACCATTAATGATAATTATATAATACCTAAAAATTATAAATAAATTTAAATGATATAAATAATTTTATTAGATTTCTGGTGACTATTTAGTTGTTAAGTTTTATGAATTTTATAACTAGATTAAAATTATTACACTTATAAGATATAAGAGAGTGACATGTGGTCACTTTCTTTGGTTTTAATAATAATTATATCATTTTCATGGTCAGAAATCCATGAAATGAATCTATTATGACCCTTAAGTGATATGGGTAGATTTTTATTCATCCAATATAATTTTGGCAGGTCTTAGGGTAATTTTATAATCTTATTTTTACCCTTAATTTCTAAATTTACCTTTAACTATAGTAAATAAAAATTACCGTATTTACTATTTATAATATCAAAAAAATAAAAGTAACCTATTAACATAATTTGGACTTACTGAATCCAAAAATGGAATCCATTTTTAAAAATTAAAAACATAGAAGTTGTAGTATTTAATTTAAAATTAATCCCATTGTTAAGAAAATGGGTTTTAAAAGTTAAAACACTGCAAAAGATTGAAATGTTTTTACCTATGAATTCAGTGTCAAATTAATGATAATGGATTAAATTATATTAAATTTTAAAATTATATTTTATTTATACTTTAAAACCATTCAATGTTAAAATTTAACCATATATTTTATCTCAATGAAAAATGTTGTTTTTAATTAAAATTTACCATATTTTTACTATTCATCAAAATATGAAGGTTATCTGAATAATGTAAAAAATTTATCCAAAGTAAATTTTTACATCCTGATTGAAATGAATCAGTTTATCTATCCTAATTGAACTTATAAACATGTCAAAAACTAGATTTAAGGTGGGTGCGCCATCAAAAGGTGACAAAATAGTATTTTTTGAAAAATACTTATTTTACCTGAAAAATTTATTTTGTTCTCATACCATGTTCTAGGAATTGTGTAAGATGAATTATTATGTAATAAAATTAAAAATGTAGTTAATACTATTAATAACGACTAGTTCATAACAATATATCATTTTTTAGTGAAACTCGGTATTGCGTACAACACACGCTATCGAAGAAGGTCACTCTTGCATGTAACATAAGCCAATAATAGTGTTTTGTCATACTAAAAGATAATACGGTATAGAATAAGCTAATATTGGTTTAGGATACAACACAAGACATAAACGAAATTAAAAATAATATTTATCATCAAATCTTGGGGTGTTACATTCTACCCCCCTTAGAATGAATTTCGCCCTCAAAATTCGTCGGGGGTTATAAATGGTTTACTACTTGAAAACCCCACATCGTAAAAAGGAACACTAAAACTTAATTTTAAAAACTAAAGTATGAAATTTAACGGTTACCCAAATTAACTCATTACTAGGTTTCCACATAAGAGAACATAGGGTAAAATATGGATATGGAAGAGAAATCTAACAATCAAGTTCTGATGGTGAGTGGTAGAGAAAATGACTATAAAAAACCCAATAATCACAAAGCCATAAATTCATAATGATCTATGGTACCATCTAATTCATTGGATATGATGGTACTAGGAAAAAGTTTTTGGTTTTCATGATCATTTCCCTAAAGTTGATGAATTTTTTTCATAAGGATAAATACTTACTTGATTTCAGTGTAATATCATCATTTTTCATTCCATGAACAATTTCCACTTCATCTCTTATTTTAAAAAATAAAGTTAAATTTTTCATTCTTGAAATGTTAGCAGATCATGAAATAGAATGATAGGTTATTCCATCAGTCTCAAACAAAAATATAGAAAAAGTTATTAAATATATATAAGTCCTTTTATGGTGAGATTAACCGTATATGATTCAAAAAATGGACTTATACTTCAACTATAATACCACTTAATAAAATAAAACTAATTTATACTAACCAGGGACTTCTTGTAGGGTAGTGTTAGGCGATACAGGCCTTTATCACTTCGGTTGTGGGTTAGATTCCCACAACCTTATCCGATGTGATGGGTTGTCTCTTGTCCTATAGGTTGTCCTTTATCTTACACTACACCATTATAACCTTTTAGAAATAATATTGAAAAAAATATCTAGCCTTAAACAGTATTATCTAATGTCTAACTTAATCCATTTCGATCTTTAGGCTTATCGAAAATACTTCTATCCAAACTCACTGTATAAAGAAAACGATTACTAGAATGGTCATCTACCAAGCTGGAAAATACAATCATTTATACTCCATATATAATAAGATATATCTTGTAGGTCACATTCCAAATATGTGAATACCTTAATCAGGTATTCTCTTTAAACATGATTTACCATAGAACCTTAGTGAAAACATGAATTCTGTCAAAAGTTAACTCTTTCCACATACCAAAATCCCAAAAATTCTATATACTCAAACCATGATATGACTATGTCCTTATATCAGTCATGAGCTCATTAATACTATCAAACATATTATTTTCTCTTTATCCCTTCATTATGTTCATATCATCTACTTTCCAAAAATATTACAATTACTTTTCATGGTGATCGGTACCATATAATTATTGAAAACCACAATGGACCATAGATATTCCAATATTCCATAATACCATAAAAGAACCTCTAAAAAGTTATTCTTGAATAACAGTACATAAACACTTCGATCCAACCTCTTTAATGATTGGAATAGAATAGGTCCTTCCTCGATTTAAAAGTAACCTCTTAGGTAGGGGCACTGAGTTGGGTAATGTTCGTGTTCTTCACATATAAGTCATTGAACTCCATGATAGTCTGTCACTCTATGACCCTTTTCCCACACAGATAACATCTTCCCCTCCATTTGAGGTATTCTTAAAGGTTCTCTATTCCTTCTTATTGATGTGTAGAATGCTTCATCTTCCTTCCTCTATGTTCCTCTCCATGATAATACACATAAAATTCCATCTTCCTCTTATTTGATGACATAGGAATACCACTAATGTTCACATTGTTAATCATATATCGTGATGAATGATTTGGAATAATCACAATATCTTTCTCTCTAGGTATTACACAATTTCACTGCTCATAGTCACCAATTTTTCCATCAGATTCAATGTTAACCAAATTCCTTCTTGTTCCCTCCATTGACTAAAACCAGAAACCATATTGTAAGAAACAATTAAAATAACGAGGAACCACATAATCATAAAAAGTCACTTATGGGATGTCTAACTTATCATACATTCTTTAATCCATGACACCTTATGTTCACTCTAGTTTATTCATGATCATCAATATAATTCTAGGATTGTAACCTATAGTTATACTAAACCTTAGAGACATCCCTAGACATACCATAAAAACATCTCTACTGATCTCACTAAAGTTTTCACATCCTATTTTACAAAGGTTAACTAACAATTTCCTCTAATACCGACTCTTGAAACCAAATTATTGATGTATGTGGTCATTACATTTCTTTTTCAGAATAATTAATACATAACAAAAAGAGACACCCAAGGATCGTAGTAGTTTAGTGTCTTTGGAAACACGGAACATAATCTTCTAATCATGGTGAAAGATCTTCAACATCTCCCATAAAGATATTCCCCTTTTGTTTTATTACCTAAAACCTTTCTTTATATCATGGGGAAAACAAAACATATAAAGGGTGAGATCAAATGCTTAGTAAGGGTAAACATGGAGAACATAAAACAATCCATAAACATTTGAACCTGAAAATAGGAACATAAAATTTAAAAATCAAAATCATGAGAAATGACATAAAAAATTGCAGTACATAAGGCATAGATCATAAAGGAACATAAATAATGATAAAATGTCATGGGAATAAAACATGTAATTATGGAAAACCATTAATCACATGATATGATTTCCATAGTAGCCATGGCATTGCTTCCAAGACCATCATAGTGGATAAAATCCATTACTGAACCGGGTTTACTTGCCGTTCCAGCCCTATATTACTGAACCAAATTTAATTTCTGTTCTATTCATGTCTATATAGTGAGATATAAATCTTTACCCAACGAATTAGAGGGAGATATAGGTCTCACACATCTCATAATGAAATCATTCTTAAGCGTGCCACAAAATAAACATAAATCATTCATCATAACACAACAAATAAAATGGGTTTCATAAACATCATCCCGTCATAACATAATCTATATAAAAATGGATATTATTTCATTGTAAACCAAATCAAACCATGTAAATAATAGGAACATTATACTTGAAACATAACCATAATAGTTTTGAATAAACACTTGAAATTAATTCTTGAGGAAAATATTCTTTCTTGTTCAAAATCATTTTCTTTTCCTCAAATGCCGTGAAATTTTAAAATAAAAGATTTTTTTTTGAGAATAATCATGAAATATTTTAGAATAATATTCATGGAAATAAGGTGTTATGAAACCGTAAAAACTCGTTCACTCCATATAAGTTTTAAAAAACATTCTTCCTGTACTTTTGTCGGAAAAGTCAAAAAGTACCTCGTATGGTAAAAAAAGATTCCTTCCTTACCATGTGGTAAAAGTAAAAAAGGGGTAAAAATGAGTTTAAAAATACATGTAAGAATAGTAAATATTTTATGAAAACATTTTGAGAAAACATAGACATGGATAATAAACATAACCCCAGTAAATACTTACGAATAAACAATCCCGGATAAAAACGAGATTGGAATAATTATCCCTTACCTTATGTCCAATTTCTTCCATATATGTTCGAGACTCTTGTATAGTGGGTTTAAACATATTATTAACTTATAAGAGAACCATTATAATATTTATGATATCATATATGATTCACTTACAACTTTATATTACCCTTTCATTTGTTAATTCCATGTTAAAGCAACGTTTTTGGTAAAATTGTTTCATTTATCGTATGTGTTTTTATATGTAATTATTAATATGATTACTTAGATCATTATTACTTCCAAAATGTAAAACGTGATTTATATATAATATATATATAATAGATCGATAAATGGAATGAAATACACCGTTCATGGAGACGGTAGGCCGTACGTACGCATGAACGCTGTTTTCGTTTACTTATTAAATTGAATGGAAGTAATTGAAATAGATATATACATAAATACAGTATCATTATTATGTCATATATTTCATGATTACTTATTATATATAATTTATAATCATTTTTAATGGTTAACAAGGAGAATGAATCTCATCGCGTCGTGGAGATGGTAATCCGTACGTATGCACGAGCGATGATATCGTTCCCATAATTATTGAATGGAATTTTAGTGGATGATATAATATCTCAGAATTAGTATTATGTTATAATAATAATATATAGTTATTATTTTCACCATTATACTCATCCAAGTAAGGTGGTGGTGGAAAAAATATTACACCACAGCGTGGAGACGGTATTCTGTACGTACGCACACACAATGATTTTGTTTTTTGTAGGATTGGTAAAAGGTGAAATAGGGTTGTTTCATATTTATAATAACGTATCAGTTTATGAGTGATATTTATGTTATTACTTTATAATGAAACAACTAAATAATAAGAAGTATACGAATAAAGAAACTTGAATGAATCAGTAGAATAGATTACCTCTTCTTCGATGCGCCTCTTCTAAACCTCCCCTTAGGGAACTAAAGTAATCCTTTGAAGAGAAATAGGACCTCTAGTATGTTTCTAGGGAAGTAGAGAAGAGAAATTGGCAGGGGTTGGCCGAGCTTGAAGGCTCAAAATGTTGTGAGGAGGAGAGGGAGGAGGTTCCCTTTTATAAGAGAGTAGAGGGGCACTTTTGGAAACCTCTAAAATATTAATTTATAATAAACTAAATCCCCACTTAAAAACCTCCAAAAATGACTAAAATAAAAATATTAGATGATATAGGTTTGTAATATCACCAAAAAATAAGATTTATACATGTTGGGAATTTATTTTAAACCTTATCAACATGATTTATCCTTATTTAATCTATTTAATTTTTTTGTTGTAATAATACTCTAAATTTTAAATTATTATAAATAATTACATAGGTGTTGTGAATTGTCCATAATTGGATACTCTATAACATTTTAGACCATGTAAATTTAAATTTATAATTTTTAAATATTTTTGTGATATTTAAACAATTTTATAATATGTTATTTTTATAAAATATCAATAGTGTCAATTTGGACACAATTCATTTATTTGAATTTAAATAAAATCCACACAGAGGATATATTCTAAAAAAATTTTAATAGATTCCTAAAATTTCATATTCATCTAGAAAAGATTTGGAGAACATTAATTAGTTCATATAATATTTATTTTAAAAATTTTAATACCATTTATTTGATATTTCAATCAATAAAATACTTTCTACATCACTATTGTGTCACCATTAATGATAATTATATAATACCTAAAAATTATAAATAAATTCACATGATGTATATCATTTTATTATCTTTTTGGTGACTATTTATTTTTGAAGTTTTATGATGTTTATCACTAAAATAAAATTATTAAACTTATAAGATATAAGAGAGTGACATGTTGTCACTTTCTTTGGTTTTAATAATAATTATATCATTTTCTTGGAGAAAAGTCCATTAAATGAATATATTCCGACCATTATGTGATATGGGTCTACTTTTATTGATCCTATATAATTTTTTCTGGTCTTAGGGTAATTTTATAATCTTATTTTTACCCTTAATTACCGGATTTACCTTTAACTCTAGTAAATAAAAATTACTGTAGTTACTATTCATAATATCAAAAAAAAGTACCCTATTAACATAATTTTTACCCACTGAATCAAAATATGGAAACCATTTTTAAAAATTCAAAACATAGAAGTTGCAGTAATTAATTTAAAATTAATCATGTTGTTAAGAAAACAGGTTTTAAATGTTAAAACGTGCAAAAGATTGAAATGTTTTTACCTATGAATTTAGTGTAAATTTAATGATAATGACTTATATTATATTAAATGGTAAAAATATATTCTATTTATACTTTAAAACCATTCAATATTATAATTTACCATATAATTGTTCTCGATGAAAAAATTTGTTTTTAATTAAAATTTAGCGTATTTTTACTATTCATCAAAATATGAAGGTTATCATAATAATGTCAAAAATTTATCCAATGTAAATTTTTATACCTTGATTGTAATAAATAAGTGTATTTTGTCTAATTGAACTTATAAACTTGTCAAAAACTAAATTTAAAGTGGGTGCTCCATCAATCGGTGGCAAAACTATATTTTTTGAAAAATACTTATTTTACCCAAAAAATTTATTTTGTTCTCATACCATGTTCTAGAATTTTTGAAAGATGAATTATTATGTAATAAAATTCAAAATATAGTTAATACTATTCATAACAGCTAGTTCATAATAATAAATCGTTGTTTATTGAAACTCGGTATTGCGTACAACACACGCTATCGTGGAAGGTCACTCTTGCGTGCAACACAAGCCAAGAATAGTGTTTGGGTATACTAAAAGCTAATATGGAATAGCATAAGTTAATCTTGGTGTATAATTCAATAAAAGACCTCAATGAAATTAAAAATAATATTTCTCATAAAATCTTGGGGTGTTACAGTGGTTCGGAGGGAGCAGGTGGACGTGGCAGAGGAGCTGGTCATGTAGACGGTGATGGGTGGAGATTCGAGATATTACCGCCACCACCACTAGGAGGTCCACCCCGACTATAGGGAGTAGGTGGACAGGGGAGAGCTCAGCTCCAGGTAGCCGAGGCTTACGAACATGACGCTCTGGAGATGATTCGAGGTACGATCTGTGTCTACTCCACCACAGCTACTGTAATTATAGACACAGGTGCCAATCATTCTTTCATTGCCACTAGTCTTATTTGGAGCTCAGAGATTCCAATGGAACTGTTTGTTCAATCCTTATGGCTAGAGACTCTTACGGGAGCAGATTCTATGATTACACACTGGTGTCGGTAGTGCGAGATTACTCTAGGAGGCGAGAGCTTCGACATGGATATCCTAGTAGCAGCATCGTTGCCTTATGATATCATCTTGGGTATGAAATAGTTATCTATAGTCCATGCTCAGATTGACTGTATTAGGTGCAAAGTGCGGTGTGTCCGCATGGGTGGGACTAGGTTTACCTTCACTGGTGAGAAGGGAACCTATGCAGCACTAGATGGACTTACCTGGAGGAGGGTTCTACCAATTACACATTAGTTGGATAGCCTTACCCTCAAAGCTGTTGATGTGGAGAGTCTAATCTAACCTATAGTGGTGGACCAGTATACTGATTTCTTCCATGATGATGTTCTGGGTCTAGCTCCTCATAGAGAGGTGGAATTTACATTGACTTGTACCCTAGGATGACACTGATATCTACACCAGCGTATCGGATGGCTCCAACAGAGCTTCGTGAGCTGCGGGTATAGATAAAGGACCTGCAGGGGAAGGGATTCATCTAGCCCAGTGTTTCTCCTTGGAAAGCCCCAGTTATGTTCTCCAAGAAGGTGGATGGGATCTTGAGGCTTTGTGTTGACAATCGACACCCGAAACAGGTGACCATGAAGAAAAAGTACCCACTTTTGAGGATTGATGACCTCTTTGATCAGATGAAGGGAGAAAGGTGGTTCTCGAAGATAGACCTTAGATCAAGCTATCACCAGCTTAGAGTACGAGATGAGGATGTATAGAAGAATTCATTCAGATGTCGGTATGGCCATTAAGAGTTCTTGGTTATGCCATTCTGTGTAACCAACACTCCAGCAGTGTTCATGGGACTCATGAACAAGATCCTTTATCTATACCTTGATCACTTTGTAGTGGTCTTCACCGACGACATTCTGATCTACTCGACTGCTGAGGAGGAGAATGGATATCATTTTCCGGTCGTACTAGACACACTCTGAGAGCACCAGCTTTATGGTAAGCTCTTGAAGTTCCAGTTTTGGATATGAGAGGTTCACTTTCTGGGACATGTTATATCAGAATCTAGAGTTACAGTAGATACAATGTAGATTGAAAAAGTACTTTCTTAGGATCCACCAAGGAGTGTGACGGAAGGAAAAAGTTTCGTCGGTTTGTCTATATATTACCGGGGGTTTGTTCCAGACTTCTCCAGAGTTGCAGCACCACTATCAGCCTTGACGAAGAAGGGGAAACCCTTCAGGTGGTCGGAGAGATGACAACAGAGTTTTCAGAAGCATTATAAGAGGTTGACTAGTGCCCCCATCTTGAGGCATCCAAAGGAGGGAGTATGGTACGTAGTTTACTGCGACACATCAGGGACCAGGCTCAGATGTGTCCTGATGCAGAAGTGAGCAGTGATCGCATATGGTTCTCGGTATCTAAGATAGCACGGGCAGAACTACGCTACCCATGACCTGGAGTAAGCAGTAGTGGTCTTCACCTTGAAGATGTGGCAGCACTATCTGATGGGAGAACGTTTTATAGTGTAATCTGATCATAAGAGTCTCATGTATATCTTCTCTCAGAAGGACCTTAACCTAAGACATCGATGTTGGATTGAGTTCCTCCATGAATATGACTTCGAGATAGTCTATACTACTAGGAAGGGGAATGTTGTAGTAGATGCACTCAGCAGGAGGTCTGGTATATAGCTGCTAGGTGAGGCGACAAAGCAGCTGGTCACTTTACATATATCCTTTTGTGGAAAGAGATGGTGTTGCCTTTCTATAATTTCTTATAGTCACTCCCCCACTTCTTCAGTGATTCAAAGAGGCACAACATGGGGACATTGACTATGAGGCACGACGTGCTTAGATATCCACAAGATAGGCACCTGATGGATTTTTTGAAGGTGGGGAGCACGTCATCCTCTTTAGAGGACGTACCATTGTTCTAGTGTCACTTTAAGAGGAAGTGTTGAGGGAGTTCCACACAGCCCCTCTAGCAGTACATCTAGGAGTGGCGAAGATGTACCAGTATCTCTGATGAAAGCATTGGTGGCTGGGAATGGAGAAATCAGTTGCCGAGTATGTTTCTTAGTGCCTCACTTGCCAGCAAGTGAAGGTGGAACATCAGGCACCAACAAGCTTGGTTCAACCTTTAGAGGTCCCAGAGTGAAAATGGGATGATATTTCCAAAGAATTCATGACTGTACATACATGTACATCCAGGGGATATGACTCGATTTGGGTGATAATCGACCGACTCACTATGTCGGCCCCTTCCAACCGATCAGAGAGTAGGGTTCAGTAGAGAGGTTGGAATGCCTCTATGTGCACGAGATTGTGTGGCTACATGGAGTACCTTCGACCATTGTCTCCGATCGTGACACATGATTTACTTCTTGGCTACGGAAGGGGTTGTAGGAGGCTCTCGGGACACAACTTCATTTGAGCACTGCCTTCCATCCACAGATGGATGGTCAGACTGAGCAGAATATTCAGACCCTCGAGGGCATGCTCCGTGCTTGTGTCCTTGACTTCAGTCACAGCTGGGAGGATCACTTAACTTTGTTGGAGTTTTCATAAACCAAAAGATATCACTCCACCATTGGGATGTCACCTTTCGAGGTGTGGTGCGGGCGACCTTAAAGATCACCTTTGTGTTGGGATGACCTGGGGGAGTCAGCACTAGTTGGACCAGAGATGGTATGGGATACCACATAATAGGTAAAATTCATCCAGGAGTGGATGAAGATTTCACAGAGCAGGCAGAAGCCGTATGCCGATAGGAGACAAAGACCTCTAGAGTTCGAGGATGGCAACCACGTCTTTCTACGGTTTTCACCTCAATAAGGTTTGTAGAGATTTGTCAGAGGCGACAAGTTATCTCCGAGGTTTATTGGACCCTTTCAGGTCCTCACCAGAGTTGGAAAGGTGGATTACCACTTAGCTCTTCCACCTTAGTTTTACAGGGTGCACAACGTCTTCCTCGTATCCCAGCTGAGGAGATACATGCATGACCCTTCTCACATCATCGACCATGGCGTGCTGGACGTCGGCGATGGGGTGAATTTTATGGAGGTTCCAGTAGAGATTGAGGATCAACAAGAGCGGGTCCTTTGTGGATAGTTGATACCTCTTGTGTGCGTTCGATGGCAGCACGGAAACCACTAGGAGAGCACATGGGAGCGGGAGGCTCAGATTTGTGCTCAGTACGCCCACTTGTTTACCCAGTTTGAGTTGTGTCTTACAGGGATGTAGAGCCTTGAGGTGGGGAGAATGTAAAGACCTGGAAATTCCATGTAATTTAGTTTTAAAGAAATAGGAATTTTACGAGTCTGGGAAATTTGACGGCATGTGTTGTCGAGGCCTGGAGTGCCCAGAATGAATTTCTGAATGTTTTTTCAGGTATGTTCAGTAAACAAGCAATCTGGTTTTTCAAAATTTTAAACCGGTGCTCAAAATTGATATCTGTGGGCATCGTTGAACTTGAAGTGCCAGTATTCTCTTAAGAATACTTTCACCTCAACGGAAGTTGGTTGAGGGTGAAAGATACATCTTGGGTTTTTTGTAGAAAGAATAAAATAAAATAAACACACATTTTATTTTATTTTGTTGTAACCACCATCCATGTGGAAGTTGAGAAGTGGAAACCACTAGACCTTAACCACCAATGAGATGTTATGGTGGTGGGGGACACCCAAGGTCTAGACCTCTTCAACTCCCTCATTAATGTAGAGGAGCCTCTTGAGCTAACTCCACATTAATTATGACAACCCTCCTTAATTAATTGTGCCAACCCTTGGTATTCTCTAATTTGAATTTTATGCCAAAGCAACCTTATTATTCTTTCCAATTAATTAAGCCAACTTTTATTTCCAACAAATTAAATAGATAAACATATTTTTTTGGTTGGATATTCATTTGTTTGCAAATTATTGGAAAAGGAGGATTGGGAGAACTTAGGAGAAATCTCTCCAATGAAGAATGCTCCGCCAACAAAGAACGCCGACCTCCTTCGAAATTCTTCCTCAGGACTTCTCTCGATGTGGGACATCCTCATCTACGGTGAATCAATGACCGAACTACCTTCTTGCACCAACGTCATCATGAAAATGAGGTAGGGGGTTTATTTGGTTGATAATACCTTTTCCCTTTTTCTTACCTTGGTTTATTTTATGGGTTGGGAATGAAACGTTATGGGAAGTTGTAAGCTTGGCGTTCTTCTTTCTTGTTGAGACATATGATACTACTCTAATGCAGAGGGTATGGGCAAAGACAACATGGACCAACCCTTCCACAAATCTTGTGGTGTTCTTCGCAAAGGAGGAGGATGAAAACCTTGGATGGTTGCCGGCCACGCAGTCAGCCGTGAGGGCATGGATCGGCCACCACCACCATCGTCCATAGCTTCGTGATGCCCCACGACCAAGGCGTCGCCCCGTAGCCGACCAAGGAGCCAACCCACGACCGAGGCGCCGCACCACGGCCAGTCCGCCGACCCACGGCTGGATCGCCGACCGTGGCCAGTCCGCACACTCATGGCCGGTCCACCACACCCGCGGCCGGTCCACGCCCTCATAGTCGGTCTGCCACCCTCACTGCTGGTCTACACCCTCGCGGTGCTCGTGACCGGTCCTCGCCCTCGTGGTACCCTGCTGGTAGGGTCGACCTGAACTGGTTCGGCCCAGGTCGGGTCAGGTCGGGTCGGGCCGGGTCTGTCCGACCGGGTTGGACCAGACCCAAGCCCACTATAACCCATTTAATTCTTTTGGCCATAACTTTGGCCCCAGACATCCGTTTGACGAACCATCAACGACAGTAAAAATTTTGGATCATGACAGTGCCTTTGAGTATAACCCACTAGAGTTTTGAATTAAGATGTGGAAAGGTTAGGTTGGATCAAGCACAAATCCAACTGGGCCCCCCCGGGACTAAAAGGCTAATAACTCCCAGACCGTGTGTCTGATTGACGCGCCGTTTGTTGTATTAAGACCCCTATGATGTGGAAGACCTTTGATATACTTCTTCGTGGGACTTCGTGGCAGTTGGATTATTGACCAGTAGCTTGTGGAGCGGATCCTCCCAGAGATGAGTGAGCATAGTGTGGGAACCCAGTGTCTGGATGAGACTTGAAGACTGCTAACTGCTTCGACTCGGAGTGACTCGACAGGCCTAGTGGGGAGTGCCTCGGTAATGCAGCAGACCCACGGTGGGGAGCACCTTGGTGATGCGACAAACCCACAGTACTCGACAGGAGGAGTACCTTAGCTGGCCTAGTGGGGAGCATGTTGGTGACGTGGTGGACCCATGATGGGGAGCACCTTGGTGACGTGGAAGACCCATGATACTCGACAGGAGGAGTACCTCAGTAGTCCAAGGTTAGTGGGAAGTGCCTCTTTGTGACGCGACATTCCTACTGTACTCAAAAGAGGAGGAGTTCTCCAGCAGCCAAGGTGTTCAACGTTGTGACTGTGAATGTTACCCGATACTACCCCTAAAATAAATCCTGGTGTGAGCTGAGTCTGTTCTTCTGTGTTTTCCTCATGATTGAGATTGATTACTTGATAACTTAGGTATATGTATGGGCATATACCTATGTAGGGTTATCTGATGATTTCATTATTTTTGGTTTATCCTTGGAAGATTTTGTGAGACCTTGAGGGTCTCGAAGTCCCTACTGAGTATCATAATACTCACCCCTGTATGGGATATGCCCACACTTTGTTGTGTTTGGTGCAGATGACGAACAACGCTGATTGAGGACTAGGGTACACGGACTGGACGGTACCCGGAGGTAGATCTTACGACGTGTCAGTACATGGAGGAGATCGACAGATGAAGAGTGATGAGGAGGGGATCTGTACCTACACTTCAGGTAGTAACCTCGGAGGACGACCCATAAACTGACATTCCCTTTTATTCAGTTGTGTTGTATCATAGTTGTACTTGTACTTTCCAATTAGTCTTGTATTCTGGACACTTTTACTTTCAGCACTCTTTTGTTATATAGTTTACTTGGTGTTTCATATCTAGCTGTGTGCTTTCCTGTGTGTTTGTTTACAGGTTATAAAGGCAATGCCTTCCAAGTTTTAGGGAATATGCCTTTGGTTCTAGTCACCCGCCCCTAGCCTATGGAATGCGGGATTGGGGTTGTCACATAACGAGCCCCAGGGGATGAGTCATGACATTGGAAAAGTGGGTTATAAGGGAAATAGAAAAAATATAGGGAAAATTAATAATTGGGAGAGTAACACCTAGTTTAGTGGCCATGCATTTCATTATGAATAATAGATGTTGTGTTAAAAAATTATTTTGTCACCATACAACTATTTGATATAGAATATCAAATAGTATGAAGGGGACCATCAAAGAAGTCATTATGATAAATTCCTTCCTAACATTGTTAATCTATATGAAATTTGAACTGGGATTAGTGAAATAAACTTTATATATGTGGGAAGTTGTTGGATATATCCAATGATAGTGTTAGTGTCCAATTAAATGAGATGACCAATAATATTACTAATATTCATTTAAAAATTTCCATACATACTTTGAATATAAATGTGGTTTAACTGAACCCAAATAAGAATAATTAATGATTCATATCTTGGATAAAAATACCTGGATCATTTTAGCTACTTCATTGAATAGCCTTTAAAGGTCCATGTTTTTTTTATTAATGATATGTTTAATATGTAAAAAAAATTTAAAAAATGTTATGGGATGATTAATTTAATTGAAAACATGACGAATCTAACAAATTTAACTATTTTCCTGTTGACTATAAATTTATGGAGACCAATAACTAACAAAAACACCACCAAAAATCTAAATATAGAATAAAGTAATTATTTCTCATAATATTCAAAATAAATAATGTTAAAACCCTTAAAGAGAATGTTTTACTTAAAATTGATGTGGAACCCTTTTTTATGCTAAGATACAAACGAATGTTTAAGACTTTTTCTAAATAGATCATAAATTTTGATCCGTGAAAGGAAGATAATCCCCATCATCAAAAAACAAAGGTGTTTGTTATAATGTGATTTTGATATTTAATCCACTTATCTAGTGATTTTTTTATTTAGATCCTATGCAATCAAGTGACAAGTAGGAAAAACCTATCAATCTTATTCGATTTCCATTCCATGTTAGTGTGTGTGCATGTATATATGTGTTTGGAAATGTGAAATTAGTGTAGGTAAACCAACGAAGAATCCATGTTGTGGAAAATATTATAACATTGAAGGAGTTTTTCTAACATTAAAAATTTTATATAATGTGTGTTGTTTTAATGGATTAATAATTTATTGAAGTATATACATATTCTTAAAATGAAAGGGAAGTTTTATAAATGATTTAATTGTTTAATTTTAATTTATTACATCAAAATGAATCATTTCATTATTTAAATTTAATCGATATCCTTTTTTTGAGATTATTTAATGAATTATATTCCAAAGTGTATTTTGATGATTTTTTATTTATTCGATGACTATTGTATAAATATTTTTGATGAATGAATATGGTGGTGAAATATGGAAAAAAATTATAGAATTGATAAATAACAATGACTTTCTTGGGCATAATTTGGGCTGAGATTTAGGAAATTTCTTATGATATGTAATTTCTATAGTTAGGCTCTCGTTGATTGAAATTTTTTAAAACTTATAAAATTGTGAAAGATTGAATGAGGATGTATATTTGAAAACTATGAATGAATAAGAAACAATTTAAAAAAGTTAAATTAAACAAAGATGATTGAAACATAGTTGGAACTAGTTCATTTCACAGTTCAATTCCCAATAAAATAGATTCTTTATTAGATACTTGGGTTTTTCTCAATATATTTCACTCGTTGTATAGACTAAAACCATATGATTCCCCACTTATACTATTTTATAAGTTGTGTAATAACACTACACTATAGAAAAAGAACTCTATTTCCTACTGAGATATTATGAAATATTTTATCTACTGCTGAATACAAAGATAAAACCAAGAGTAACTATACTCAAACTCTCAACTATGTAAATGAAACTTAAATATAAAATTAAGGTTGATTTAACAGTAAATTAAGAATAGTAAATATAGAACACATAATCAATAGATCAAAGTATATCCTCACATATGATTTGAATATCTATAGAAATACAAAATCAATATTGTTTTTGTAAAATTCCTTATTATTTTCTAAAAAACAATATTAGTTTTATTAATTAAAGGTAAATAATAAGATATAACATATAACATTTCCCTATGGTGTATATTATCATTGGAACCAATTCATCACTCAACAGATTTAATAAAGGTCACTTCATTTTCATTATTGAGAATGTTAAAGTAACTCTAATAAAGATGAACCGCCAAAGATTAATCTGATTTTAAAGCATCAATTATATGTCTATGAGAAAGGTACCCAGATTCCATGAGACACCTTTGTATGAGGATGATTTTGGAACACATATATTTTCATATATCAAACCAACATCTAATCATGAAACATCTGGGTCTTGTTTTCTTATACCTGAAGCTAAGAAAAATTAAAACTGTATTGATATATAAACTTATAAATTGTATTAACTTATGATTTTTAGAAACATATAAATAGTATTAACATATTAAAATATAATAATATAAACTATATTAACATATAAATAAATATATAAACCGTTTCTAAATCATAAACTATTTATATTAATAAAAGTAAAATCTAAAATGTATTTATATGTTTATTTGGATGTTGATTTGTTTAGTAAAATTAAAATATAAACTATATGAAATTAATTGTTTTAATTTTTTAAAAATATTACCATATAAGTTAAAAAAATTCTGTAAAAATAACATATAAACTCCTATTTTTAGGAAAAAAATTAAAATAGAATCACAAAAACAACAATAAATAAACAAAAAATACAAAGGGAATGGCATCTCTTTCAAATAGTTTTTAATATTGGTGTAAATGATAGATGAAATAAATTATTACATACTATTATGTACAATGATGACATTGATATCGTACTTGAGTTATATTTTTTAGGATCTTTTATCAAAAATAGAACACTATAAGGAAATAAATAGTAATGTCAGATTGGATGTCTACTCATATTTTGGATACAAAATGTTCTGAATTAGTTACAAATCCTTACTCTTGTAAGAAAATCCCTATTATTGTTCTTGTTAATGGAAGAAATTAATCCTCAATATTTGAATGAATTCAAGAAAATATGAATTTACCATAAAATAGTAGGACTATTTTATATGAATAAACCCTAAATAATTTGAAAACCATTAAAATACATTTTAAATGCTCAACTACTAAAACATAAAACCCCCATTGTAATAAAAAATGAAGAAAATAAAAATAAAATTAAATTACACAAATAAAATGGTTCAAATTATAAAGATAACATTACAATATGAAAAAATTGTTTTGAAATTACTCTCGACAAGTAAAAAGACCAATGGAAACAAAAATTATCATATTAGTAAAAACCATAAATATGACAACTAAATAGAAAGAATCATTTGATTTTTATTTTTTCATAATAATAATTTTTTCATCCAATGAGGCACACAATAAAAAACTATATAACATTGATTTAATTATATTTGGAAAATAAATAGTAGTTAAGTTAAATTTATATCCTATTTCAAACAATCAAATTGGTCATTTCAATTTGATAATTTCTTCATCCAATGAATAAAAATATTGAATAAAGCTGAGTCACAAATGTTTTTTTATATGATGAAACAATTTTAAAATGATGTATAACACTCATATTATAGTTTATAAAAACTTCTTATATCAAAATATTCAATGATTTATAGATATTAAAAAAGAAATAAACAAAATGAAAATTCTAGAAGGGTCATAAAAATATATTTTTGTTGAAAAAATTAATCGTCAATAATTATTCATGAATAAAATAATACCTCATTTACTTAAAAAATATTTCTCCATATTTTTAATTACATGTCACACTATTATGTATCCTAATAAATGAAAAAACATTGTAAGAATTAATAAATTGTGAAATCTAAAAAAGAAAAAATTCATATAATAGAAAATAAAACAATAATATAGCATAGTTAAAAATATATCTATTAAAAATTCATAGAAAAAAATTAAAAATGTATGAAAAATATCATAATATACCAAAACATAATTAATTTATGCAAAATATTTAAAATATTTTATGACATGGGAATATTTATTAAACTTATTGAAAACAATTTAAGAACTTACCAAAAAAATACTAAGTGCCTTATTAATTATACTTGTCGAAAAATATTTACACACTTATCACATATGATAATCAATTTAAAAAATAATAAGAGTTTATTCTATTATTAAAAATATGCATAAATAATTTTTGGAAAAAATTTCATCAATGGGAAACAATTATAAAAAACACTTATAATAAGTGGGATGCACTATAATATGTTTTCAATAAGAGTTATCAAATAAAATTTGACCAAATAAAAATCATGAAATAGTTCCTAAAACATTATTATACCTTTAATATTCATGTAATATTGTTACTACTGCAAGTTTGATATAATCAAATTAGAAAAGGTAATGTAGAACAATATTTTCAGTCACCACTATAAAATTACACAAATATAAACATGTAAGAATACGAAATATAACCCAGTCATACATTTGATAGAGTCTAAGCATGTATAAATAGTGGAAAAAACAAATTATTCACAATAAATACAATGTGATCAAAATAAGTCATTAATGTGGTAAAAAAGTCCTAAAAGTTTATGTTCATGGGAAAAATATGGTAAACTATATAACTAAAAACATGTTATAGAAGAATAAAAATCAGTTTATAGGGGAAATTGGGGGAACTCTAACTAGCTATGATGATTGAGTTCAATAGAAGCATACAGGGCAGGATTTTCTCATGAGAAATTTTCGATGGGAGGATTTTTCTATGGTCGGTCAAATGAGGTTAGTGATAAATCATGGGAGGAGGAAGATCATAAGGTTAAGGCTTGGTTAGAGTGATAAATTTGGAAGGTGGGGTCTCCAAATCATAGGATAATAATTGGGGGTGGCCATGTAAAAGGAGGAGGATATTGGGAGGTTGGGTAGCCATGTCTGAGCCATGTCAGATCTACGTTGAAGCCAATTTGGAGATTCCTTAGAGAGGGAGGATCATGAAGAAGTTGGGTGATCAAGTATGAGGTTCATCAAAGGAGGAGGTGTAGAGGTCATGTCAGAGAAACATCGAAATCGATGTGGGGTGTCCATGATAGAGGAGTAAAATAGTTGGAAGGTCGGATGGATATAGAAGAAGAGGATCACAATATTGTCAGGGACAGAGGGCTGTGAAGAGGAGGGTTATGAGGATAAGGAGAGTTACAGGGATGAGAAATTGGGTAGAGGGATTATACCAAGGTAAATATTAAAACCATGGGAATAAATTACCTAGATCCATAATCCTTATTTACCATGGTTGTAGGTCCATGGATTTATCCTCAAATTCTTGTAGTGTATGTTCAATACCAGATGCGATACACAACACCAATCCAAAATAAACAATGATTATTCCACTATAACCATTAGAATCTGGACCTCAAATATATTTTAATTAATAAGATTAACCACTTTATAATATATATATATATATTACTCAACATAATATTATTGAAAAATTATTAGTAAATAATCACTCAATTTTTGGTAATGTCTTTTAGTTCATCAAAATACATTTTCATCCAAAATGAATTTTATTTATTTTTATGGAAAAATATTATAATTAATTTTTAGTGTATTTAGAAAATTTATTTTATAAAATTAACAAAATTTTTAATATAAATATATAAAAATTAATTAATGGTGAAATTTTTGGCTTTTTTGATATTTTTGGATTTTTCAATAAATAGTAAAAACAACCAAATTTTTAAACTGAAATATATTTTGATAAATAAATTAATTTAAATGTCCCAATATTATTTTAATTTGATTTAATAGAAATATAATTTTTATTTTGTTCTATTTAATCCAATTTATTACATTTAAAACATCATTATATAATATTTTAGAATTAGTTTTTATGACATAAGATGCATTTATCTGAAAAATATTTTAAAATGTATAATGTCTATCCATTATAATTTTTTAAAATAAACCCTAATTAGGAATTATTTATATTATTTTTTTATATTATATATATTTCTATATGAATAGAAGTTCATATAATGAATATTTCTAGTTATATAATTAAAATTAAATATTCTTTTTCTTAAGAAATGGATTTTTCAGAAAACTAATTTCCCTCGCCCTTGCGGGTTTCATTTTAAATTAAATTATTCCACAAATATGAATTTATTTTGATAAAATAGATTACATATTTGGAATAATCATCATTATTATAAGGTAATAAGTTCAACTTAATTTTTAGACAATATGAATAGTAATTATAGTAAATATTTATTACCGTGGTAAAAGGAAAATAGGATTATTGGAGTAAAAATAATTTAACAAGGACTAGAAAATAAGTAAACCTAATAGTGTTAATATTTATATTTTCGTTTCAATATATTAATAATTATAGTTTTTTTCTTCTTTATAAATAATTAAGAAATTATTTTGAGAAAAAATAGATTTTGATATGATAAAACATAACTTGAATTTTTGTGTAATAAGAAATTTCAATATAGAAATTACTTTTTTTATGAATTATTGGATATTTTAAACAAATGAAATTTTAATAAAATAATATAATTAAATAATATTTTCTAAATTTAAATGATAATATTATTTTGATGAAGTCAAATGTCATTATTAAAAGGGTGCAAAAAAAATTTATTGACAAAAAACCAATATTTATCAATAAATGTCGATTTTGGTTTTAAAAGTGAAAATTAAAATATTTAGAGAATTATTTTGATAAAATAAATATTATCTTTTGAATAATCATTTCAAATTTATGTAATAGTTAATTATTCATAATTTTCCAAGACAAACAATTTTTTTGGGTAAAAATTAAATACGGTATAATTATACGGTGTGTATTATGACATCATAATGACCCAAAAATGATGTAATATAATCCATAAATGGTATAAAATAAAAATATATGTTTAACATTTAAAATAATGTCTTTAAGGTTAATTGATTAAAATTTTAAATCTTTTATGGATTCTAAAAAAACTATAATATATTTTAAGGTTTTAAAATCAATTATTTATAAACATGACACACTTACACATCACCAAATGTAATATTATAATAATTTATGACCATGGAAATATAAAATAATTAAAATAACTCCACATTGGTAGAAATAATAGGAGGAAGAAACTATGTTAAGGTTTGTGGTTTTTATTATTTTATTGTATAAAATCCAAAATGTAAGGTTGAGAAATAATAAAGAACACCACTCACTTTTCCTATATAAACCCATTTAAGGTCCTAATTATCTTCACTAAAAATCCATGGAGAATTTATATATTCTTACCTAATATCTATATAGTCCACCCAAGTTTCCCCAATCTCTCAATAATCTCCTCCTAAGATTTTGGATTCACCCTCTCAATGTAAGGGACCCTTTTCTCTTCATTTGAATTCAAACAGTTTCTTTTTAATTATCCTTTTCAATTTTAATTGATTATATGGTAATTAATTTATAAAAAACCCTTTAATTTTTATTTTTTTAATCTTAAAGATATTTCATTTATCCCATCTCATTATAGAATTTACCTAAGACGTTACTATGTTGAAATTTACTAAGGATTTACCCTCTCTTCTTTTCCATTCTAGAACCTACTTTATAAATAGCCCTTTGAATCTCAATTGGTTTTGTTTTCATGAATTTATAAAGATAAATATACTGCAAAATTTATTTCATAAAAATTAGATATCATATTTTCCCTCACACTATAGCATTTATGTAATCCATTATTGTGTCGAAGTTTCATCTCTCTCCCTACTTCTCAATTAAAACACATTCTTTGTATTTATCCTTTTAAATCTAAATTTGTAATGTTTTAATGAGTTTGTGAATATACATATACTCTCCAATTGATTTCCTAATAACTATAGATAATTTATCACCTCTCATTATACAATTTACTAAATCCATTACTATGTCGAAATTTATTAAGGGTTCATCTCCTTCTCCTCTTTATTCAAGAATCTTCTCTATTTAATGCCTTTTGATTTCCAATTAAAAATTCTAGTATATATTTTCCCACATACCAATCTTTTTTCATTTGATATAAATATTATGAGAGACGCCCTTTAATCTAAGTAAAAAATTTTATTAATATTTATGTACCACCATTATACTACCAAAATTTCACTGCTATTTTTCATGCCAATCTATTGTTTTGTGAATATCCACCCCCATTTACACAGAAACATATTCACCGAGACATAACTATAATCATTTTATTTGGGAATTCCAAATATTTATTCTAAAATACTTGATCATGTTATTAAATATTATTTATTATTATCTAATATTGAATGATCTATATGAAACACTTATGCATGTACATGATATAAAAGCGACGAGTGCGTTCAGAATTACATAGAGCTCCAATACATTGGGTAATGTTTTAGTCTCTTGAGGCATCATAAAATGGATTATGAAGTGAACCTAATATTTAATGGAATTTTTTCCATCATGTTATGATGTAATAGTGGTTATGCTTGGATTTTGATTATTACTTCATGTTTAAAGTTGTTTCCACAATCCCATGTTGTCTTTATGTTACTATCCTATATCATGCCTTATTGTTCATGTTTATGATCCTCACCCATTTTATGTTACATTTAAACGCCTATTGTATAAAATGTAATACTTTATTCATGTTATGATTATTTTTTATTCCCTTACTATGATTTATATCCCACCCCATTCTTATGTACGTCCCCAGGATATCCCATTCAGTTTTAGAGGAGAGATCATTTATAATAGAATGTTAAGGAATTTTTCAATAATGATGGTGTACCCTTTATTTTAAGTGGTTACGTAATGCACCTAATTACCCAAATACACTAGGAATATATATATTATTGGTCGTATTAAGTGTATCCTTGTGTAATAAATCATGAATTAATGTGTAAAAAAGACAAGGGTTGTCATAGTTGGTATCAAAATAATATCTAGTTATTTTTGGGATTATGATTATAAAACACTAGTGATCTCCATAGGAATAAAAATAAGTATAGTAAAACATTATTATGTTTTTGTAAAGTATAGAGTAATTGGTTTCCAATAAAATATGTCCCTTTCTAGATACTACAGATAGATTGGTTATGACAGATACATAACTAGAAATGATAACCTCTAAATCACAGTAAATATCTATAATTAACAAGTAATTGGAACACAAAAATGGGTCTTGATGAAATCATGGTTTGAAACAATTGGAGGGATATTATTTTTTAAATTCACAAGTTTATTACGAAACAATACTAGGGGCATAAAAATGTACATAAGGGTCTATGTTAGGAAATATATTATGGATAGCTTTGATTGAAACCTAGAAACTAATAAGTAAAGGATATACATGTTATTTATAACTTATAAATTTAATGTTATTTTCTTCCTAGTTATGTGTTTAATAGTTTAAAATTAACCATACATAATTTTTCCATTATTTTAGTAAATGGATAGAAATAGGAAATCTGATTTAATAACCAATATGATGGGAAATGTGGTGAATACACACATGAGATGCCTAATATGATGGGTTCTGATGTAAGACATCTTATGATTATGAAAAAATAGCTATCAAAAATCACAATTAAAAAATGGTACATAGTTTAATTTCCAAAGACATCAGATTAGAGGAGGATGAAATATCAATAAATTTTACCCAATAATGGTGATAATGGAAATAATATTCAATATCCTGTGTGTCAAAAATGTGGAAAATAACACCAATGGGATACCATAAAGGAACTTAAATGTGTTTTAAGTGTGGAAAAGTAGGGCATAAAATAACTAGTTTTCATAAAAAAATTAATAGTATGATGTAAGGAAATAAATTACATCTTATGAAACCCTTTATTGTTAAATTTATTATGTTTGGAGAATTTTGGAAATATCAAAGTCAATTCCCTAATCCAAGGGTTGAATACTAGACTAAGGAATAACCTATTCTATATAAATCATTGAAGTTTAAGGATTATAGTGTTTATGAGAATTATGTTATAGAATCATTATATCAACAAAATTATAGATATAAGAATCATGAAACATATAAGGATTATTGAAGAATAGTTCCTCCTTAAGGAATTGCAACATATGATGAATGGTATCGATAACCTATAAAAGTTATTTAGTGATAAGATGATATTTTAAAAAACAGGTGATTAAGGGACTGATAACCATTAATATGTGTTTGAAGTTAGGATAAAACTAAAGAGTCTTGGGACATATGTCTAAGTCTAATATTATGTTTAAGATCATTAATACCACTTTTGGAGATTTATGTAATAGAACTTAAGCATGATTAAGGATATGTTGGGAAATATATTACAAGATATATTTTTTTATTTTGAGTACATTAATGAGATTTAATTAGATGTTCCCTTAGTTTGAGGAAAATAAACCCATTAGGATTAATATAAAAGATGATTTGAGAATAATGATATTATGTTTTTGAAGATTTTATATGAAGGGTATGAGATATCCTTTGAGGTTAAAATATTCATTAATTTCAAGGTTATTTGGGATATATTGGCATTTATTTTTGGAATGATCTATGTTAATACTTTGTTTTTTTTAATTTTGGATATTAATATATTAAGGTTTATTCATTTTCAATATTATCTTACTTTATGGTAACTATTTTGGATTTATTAAATAAATGAGTAATAACTTTTTATTATATAGTGTATTATGTGATCTCTTGGAAGCTTATTCAATTTTATCAGACATAAAAATAAATTCATCTTAAGTACTCATCATTTTGAGGAAAAATGAGGTTACAATGTAAATTGATTAAAGGATGAAATTATACTTTTCAAGAAATTATATTTTCTTATGTTCCTAGTCTACATGGTAAAGTAATTTCTTAA
Organism: Viscum album; assembly: GCA_963277665.1. Classification (NCBI taxonomy): domain Eukaryota; kingdom Viridiplantae; phylum Streptophyta; class Magnoliopsida; order Santalales; family Viscaceae; genus Viscum; species Viscum album. The sequence goes on from OY728120.1 coordinate 1,418,431,852, forward strand.
ATCTAGGAATATAATCATGAAACTAATATTTAGTCATATTATTATAATTTTTTACGAATTGATGGTGTTTTCACCCATCAAAGATTTATAGTTTTATAGTCATTGAATTTCTCCTAACCATGTTCTCTATCACTCAATATTAGTTCTTGAGCATTATTTGTTTTATTCATTTTCAATATTTTCAATTCCCACTATTGTTCTAATACCTAGAAACCTAGTTATGTGATGACCTTCATACTTCCATTTCTCTCCTTTCAAGCATATTTTTTATTAACCATTTTTACAATATTGGTTTGAAATAAATATTTTTTCAAGTGTTAAAACATTTCTTACTAATATAATGTTAATATTGAGAGGAAAAAATTCTTAAATTGGTGGTGGGGGGGGGGGGAGAATGTAGCACCCTAGTTTTATAATAGATAAAATTATGTTCGATAGCATATAAAATACTTAACACTGAACCGAAACAAAAGATGATTATTCAAATATAACAATTATAACCTAGATATTAAATTTGAATGAATGAATTTGATTAACTAATTTGTGAAATATATATACATATTTACTACTTGATATAAAGGTATTGATAAATTCTAAGTAAATAATTAGTTAATTTTTTTAATATCTTTTTTTTATTTAAAATACATTTTCTTCAAAAATGAATTTTATTTATTTCTGTGAAAAAATATTAAAATTATTTTATAGAAAATTTATAATTTTTTTTATAAAATTTAAATAATTTTTTATTTCATTATATCAAAATTAACATAGTATAATTTTTTTGGAACTTTCATAAAATACTATTTTTTTAGTGAGTACTGAGAAATAGACATTTTTAAAAAATAGAAATTTATTTTTATAAATTAATTAATTTAAATGTCCCATTATTATTTTAATTTTATTTAAAATCAACTTAATTAGTATTCTATTTTACTTAATCTAATTAATTAAATTTAAACTATCTTTATGTAAAATTTTATAATAAGATTATTTTTTGGCTTAAAACTCATTTTTCTATAAACTATTTAAAATCATATTGTTTCTAAATTATAATTTATTAAAATAACCTACAATGAGAAATTATTTAAATTAAATTTTTAGATTTTATATCTATATTTTTAACTGAAATTCATATGATTAAGATTACTATTTATAGAGTTAATGTAAAATAATATTTTCCTTGAAAAATACTTTTTTGGAAAACATATTTGTATCACACTTGTAGGTTTTATTTTATATTAAATTCTTCAACCACTATGAATTTATTTTGATAAAATTTCTTCCATATTTTTAATAATATTAATTAATATTAGGAAATAAGATCAGGTTAAATGTTAGACAATATGAATAGTAGCTGTAGTAAATATTTATTACCAAAGTAAAAGGAAAATTGGTTAATTAAGGGTAAAAATAATTTAACAAGTACAAAAAAAGTAATCCTAATTTCATGAATATTTATATTTTCATTTAAATACAATAATGATTATGTTTTTATTTTTTATTTATAAATAATAATGAAATTATTTTGAGAAAAAGTATATTTCGATACGATAAAATACAACTTTTTTTGTAATAATAAATTTAAAATAAGTCATTATTTTTTGATGTATTAAGGGAATTTTAAAATAATTTTTTTTAAAATATTTATTATTATTTACTAAATAGGTATGATAATAATTTTTTGAAGTCAAATGTCATAGTTATATGGGTTCAAAAACTGTTATTCACAAAAAACAAACATTTCTCAATAAATGTCAATAATTTTTTTAAAAGTGAAAATTCACATGTTCTGAAAATTATTTTGATAAAATAAATATTATTTTTGGAATCAAAATGTTGAAATTATAGAATAATTAATTTTTCATAATTTTATGTGACAACTAATTTTTCCGGTAAAAAGTAAATATGTTATAAATGTACATTGTGTATGATGACATCATAATAACCCAAATGTGATGAAATAAATTATATAAATTGTATCCATGACAAAATATTTGTTTCCCCATAAAAAATGAGTTTTTTGGGTTATTTTATAAAATTTATAAATCCTTTATGAATCCTCTAAAACTAATCATATACTTTATGATTTTAAAAATAATTATTTATAAACATGACTCACTTACACATCACTAAAGGTTGTATTTTAAAAAGTTAGGACATTGGACATTAAAAAAATGAAAACTAATAAACTTTTTAAGAAACCTTGGTAAAAAAATTTGAGAAGGTTTGTGTTTTTTATTATTTTATTATTTAAAGTCCAACACCTAAGATTGAGAAATAATAAATAACTCCCCTCTCTTTTCCTATATAAACCCACCAAGTTTCTCATTAATCTTTACTATAGAACCATAGATAATTTACTTAATCTGAACTAACCTATCCATATTCCTCCCAAGGTTCCCCCAAGATCTCAAGAAGCCCCTCCCAAGATTTTGGAATCACCCTCTCAAGGTTATGGTCCTTTCTCTCTTCTTTTCAATTCAAGATCCTTCTTTTTAATTAGCCTTTTGAATCTCAATTTTATATATTTTAATGACTTTATATTGATTAATTTAAGATGAAATTAATTTTATTTTAATGATATATATTTTATCCCCTCTCATCATAGAATTTACCTAAGCTGTTACTATGCTGGAATTTAGTAAGGGATTTCCCTCTCTTCTTTTCCATTCAAACATCTACCTTGTAAATAGACTTTTGAATCTAAATTGGTTATATTTTTAGGACTCTATTAAGATCCCTATACTATACAATTTATGTCCTAATAATTATATATCATTTATCCCCTATCAATATAGCATTTACCTAAGCCGTTACTATATCAAAATTTAGTAAAGTATCTCTCTCTCTCTTCTTTTCAATTCAAACACCTTCTTTATATTTTCAATTTTGAATATGAATTGATTATGTTGTCATGAAATTAGAAAAATAAATATAATATTAAATTTATTTCCTAATAATGAGAGATCATCTATCCACTCTCATTATAGAATTTACCCAAGCCATTACTATGCCGAAATTTAGTAAGGGATCCTCTCATTATCCTCTTTATTCATGAATCTTCTCTATTTTATGCCTTTTGATTTCCAATTCACAAAGTTGGGATATGTTTTTACACGCCCATATTACTTTATATTTTATTTACACATGATAATATACCTATTTTTCTTTCATTAAACAATTTTATGAATCTTTTTGTACCACCGTTATGCTGCCTAAATTTTATTATGTTTTTTCATGCCAAATGTTTGTGTTGTGAATATCCACCTCTATTAACACTTAAGGGAATTAAATAATAAAAACCTATAATTATATTATTATGGAATTAAATGTATTTATTCCACACTCTTTGATCATGGGATTAAATATGGTGAAATGTGATCCTATTTTTAATGATATGTTTGGCACACTTATGCATGTACATGATATGAAAGTTATGAGTGCACCCAAAATTATATAGCACTCCAATAAATTGGCTAATATTTTATTCTCATGATATATCATAAAATGGATTAGGGAGAGAATCTAATACATCACATCACCTTTTCCACCATGTTTTAATTTCTTGGAAGTTATCCTTAACCTATGTTTATGATTTCATGTTTAATGTTGTTGCCACATTACCATGCTTACTTTATGTTACCATGAAATATCATGCATTATTGTTCATTTTTATGATCCTCACCCCTTTTATATTCTATTTAAATTAATATTTTATAACATGAAATAATTTATTCATTCTATTCATATTTTATATTCCCTTACTACGATTAATAATATCACCCATTTCTTATGTACATCCCCATGATATCCCTTGCAGTTTTAGAGGACTGTTGGTTTATAAGAGAATGTTATGGATTTTTTTCAGTAAGGATTTTGTACCCTATTTTTTATGTCGTTATGTAATGTACCTAATTACCCAAAGAGACTCGTATTCTCCATCGTCTGGTTTGTATTTTGTGTATTCTTATATAATAAATCATGCATTAATGTGTGATAAAGACAAGGGATGATATAGTTTATACCACTATAGTAAGATCTTTATTATGAGGAATAATGAGTGGATATTCTAGATTGTACATATAAAGTGTTGGGAAACAAGAGTGCTCACCTAATCAACATTTTGTGGTGAAGCTACAAATTTGAGGAAGCTGTATGATAACTAAAGATTATGGCGAGGTGGAAGTATCCTAAAAAAATTATATCAGAGTAATAAAATTTCAAGGAAGAAATTTATTTTAATTGAGATATAATGTAACACCATATTATTTAATGAAATATTTGTTTCCTATAATTTTTTCTTAATATTTTGTGTTGTACACGACACCAAGTTTAAAAAAATTATGAAAAATTATTAAAATTTTATTATTTAATGTGATAGTTATAACATAAATGTTAAATTTGAGGGTATAAATAAGAAAAAATAAATTATAAAAGTTATATGGTTCAAACGTGTATGAAATGAATTCATTAGTCATAAAGTTATTAGAAATGAAAATACAAATCATTAAATGTAACAGAAATATTATTCTGTAAAACTATTTTTATGCACTCATTGTGTTTTTATGTTAATTAATTAAATTAACCAATATTGGTGAAATATTTTAATGAAATTAATATATCATATATCCAATAAAAGATTTTATCATTCATCTAAAATATTTTTTTCTAGCCATGGGATATGAAAAAATCTAGTTTTATACATAAAAACTATATTTTTCTAAATGTGGTTTCATCATGTTTTGTGCACTTATTTTGAAAATTAAAATTTCCAAATTTTAGAATTTTTATTTAAAACACTGAATTACTTTTTGAATAAAACATGCCAAAATTATAAAAGTGTGATTTTTTATATTTTTATAATAAGATTAATTTTTAGATGAATAGTGAAAACATATTGGTTTTTTTATACTTCCTTTTCATTTGAAAACATTATTTAGGGACATATTGTTTTAAACTATTTTCAAAACAAAATAATTTCAAATATATTATTGTTAATAAAATTTTGGTCATTCGAATAAATTTTATGTTGAATTTTCATATAATTTTTTTATACTTATGAAAACTATTTCTTTGAAAAATTGCGTTTTCATCACATATGTGGGTTTAATTTTAAATTAAATTATTATATTTATATGAATTGAATTTATTAAAATAGATTCCATATTTATAATAATAATAATTATTAGGTAATGAGGCTAACTTAATTTTTTATCATAATTAATAGTAATAACAGTAAAAATTAATTACACTGGTTAATGATTAAACAAGTTTACCATAGGGTTAAACTAAAATGATATAGGGTAAGAATGGAATAAAAACATTAAATATGGCGTTTTAAAATGAAACCATAATAGGAACTATTTATTTATAAACCTAAATATATTCTCTAAAGATGAGGTACAGATCTTAACTATGGGTTTTCATTTTATTTCTTCTTTCATCTCATGAAAATTTTCTCAAAATATACTAAAATAGTAAAAAATTATATACTATATAATAATATGTTAATAGGATAGCAGAATAACCTATATCCATCTCCAAATCCATCAAATGGGAAAATAAAATGTTGATTGTGTGTACGGCGGACTACCACCTCACGAACTAATGTCATTTATTTTGCAACATCACCCCTCACGGAAAGATATAATGATAGATTTAAATTATAAATATATGTGATATTTTTTAAATAGCTATAATTTTTAATTTCTAATATCATTTCTACCTTTTTAACTTCCAATTTGTTGGAAAATGATAACTTCTCTCGTGCATACGTGTGGACTTCAACCTCCAAGAAGCAATGTGATATGTTTTTCATTTTATTTTTTCATGGATATTAATAAGGATATATTTAATGGATAATATATATATATATATATATTATTAAAATTATCCTCGAATTTTGAATTAATATTTACAGTTATTTCATTCCATTCCTCAAGTAAATGGGAATAATGTTCATGCGTACAAACATCCTTCCTTCTCCATGAACAATGTAATTAATTTCACTATATATAGATTTTATAGATGAATATAAATATGTATATAATGAATATATATGATATTAATATCATTATTAAAATTATGTATATGATGATAATATAATAAAAGTATAAGGTCCAAAACTACTAAACCAAGGTATAAATGAAAAAAAAAACAGTTATCACACATGAGTATGATTTTAATTATGAATTGTTTATAAAAGAGTAATAAAAGGTTATAGGTAAATAATATATAGTATAATACATATTATTATGGTTCTATAATATATGAATAATAAATTTATATTTATTATAAAAGAGGTTTGAACATGTATGAAGGTAGTCGATACTTGAGGTAAAATATTTTCTTATCACTTTTATTTCTATGAGACACATGCCATATTCACCACTTATTTGGTTATGTGGCATATATACATAATATGAATATATTTTATGATTATTATAATAGAAATTATAATATATATCTATATATATCCATATAATGTTCTTTCTTTCATATGGATTACAATTTAGAAGTTATAAAAGTGGTATGGGTTTTATGTTACAATCTCATTATTTATCGGGATCCTTTATGATTATGCTTATGATGATGAAATAATATTATCTATATATCAATAAAACCATGAATTTTATTCTACTATGGTTATTTATTTAGGATTCATGTTTTTATTTAATTTTACCCCTTTAATTACTCAATAGTCTAAAAATATTTTTTTAAGGAAACCAAACTCTATTTCTCTCTTTGGTCGAAAATAATTTCTCTTCCATGTCAATGTTTTCTAAAAATGCTTTCAAAAATGTTTTTAATATTATTTAAATTTTTTTAAAGTAGTTTTTACCCATGTTTTATTTTCTAAAAAATGGTTTAAAAGGGATTTTCTTTTCATTTTTCGTAAGAGGAACATTTTGACAATTTTTACAAAAGAGTGAAAGGAATGTTTTATTTTAAGTTATACAACTTGTATGGAATTTTCTTCCTTCATGGACGCTTAAAGATTTTAAGTTTCCAAAACAAGTCTCAAATATTATTTTCAAAAATATTTAAATATTTGGGAAGTTTTTATATTTGAAATAAGTAATTTCAAAATGGAAAGGATATAATCCTTAAAAATGGTTTAATGATCCTTTTATGGTACTTATATTTACTAAAAAAACAAACCTAGATGTTTATTATGATTTAATGAGGATATGATATATTGATACAATCCTTATAATTTTAATGGATTTTTTTTGATTATATTGAATTTTTTTTATGAATCCAGTTTCTCTTCAATGGATTATACTATGATGAAATGTTTATGAGACGTGTTTCCATTTCCTGGGTTATGATATGATGCATTTTGTGTGTGTCATATATATGAATAATTATTTTTATGTGATGGATAAGCCCATAATTATATATATATCCAATGAATTAGGTAATTGTTAGGGTTCTATGAGCTCAAGGAGGATACAAAAAAGGTTATCCCAATCTGAAAAGAGGGCACATATGAGGTTATTCCAAGGAAGAAGTTGGTACAAAGGTGGTTATCCCATGTCTAACAAGTTATAAATGTCTTTGTGGGTAGCCTTTACATAATATGTTTTATGTATATGTGTATTCAAAAAATATATATTTTTTATTCCAATTTTATGCTCTCATTGATTATGTTCATTGACTCCTTTATGGTTCATTTCTTATAAAGTACTAATATTTATTCCATGATTCAAGTTTGTGATCAATGATATGTTGGGTGTGGTTTTCACATGTTATTATCATGTTATCATACCCTTATAATCATGTTATATTGATATCTCCATTGTTTACCCATTTTTAGCATCTGAGATCATGCTTTCTCATGCTACCTTTCCCAAGGTTATGAATAAAGGTATTATGTATGACATGTCTAAGAAGGGTAGTAGTTATAAATAACTTAATATCATATGATGTAGTTCACTTATTAACTAGTTGTTCTTGTATCCATGTTTCCAAATATACAAGACCTATATGATTCTGGTGTGGATCATTATATTATGTAATGAATATTCATCTATTATGATTTGATTTATATGTATGGAATTTATAGGTCACTATACACACACCATACTAAATAGGTATAGATAAATGTTGTCACATGTCCACTAGTCAGTGTTCAATTTTCTATCAATTGTGTACATTAACTACATATTTATAGAAAATCTACTTAAGAACATCCTAAAACAAGGAGGAACTTGAATTGAATTTGAAACACTCAATATAATTTTCATCCTCTATTAATCCCTAAACGACCCCCTACATCACGGTCTAACCTATTGGTACGGTTATGGGGATTCTACCCGTAAAATTTCTTGGAATTTATCACCCAAGTTAGTAATGAATGATATATGGAAGAAAACCATGAAATAATCCTATACCATACAACTCAACCTCATTTTAGTGTGTTCAACTATGAATCATCTACAATATCATGTTTTATAACATAACTCTTTGAGGATAAAGAGATGATACAACAACTACCCAATCAATCGAGAACTATGATACATGGTCAAAGAATTGTTTTGTGATACCAATCATGAGAATGAAAAATAAGGAATATGAGACAAACCAGTATGCATAGAGGGTTATAACCCTCGAGGTATCTAAGAAAACATTTTTTTCATTGCTAAAATAGGAGGGGAAAACCATGTACAATCTATTACCTATGAAAATATCAAAATAGGTTACATATCTTGAACGTATTCTCAACGAACCATATAAAACTGAGAATTTCAAGCCAGGTTAGTTCTTTATTTCCCTGATTGGACCCACAATTCACACAGTATAACTAGTGACTGATAAGATATAGTTTCCAACTCTATTATTGAGACTGTGCTCCTTCTAGAGTCACATTACATTTCTATTGGAGAATGATGAACGAATCCATTATAATATATGATAATGAGATCTCAAGAATAAAAATAATTATGAAATTGAAATATAAGACCTATTAAAAATGGTCTAGATATGGTCGAATTCATAGTTGTAAAAGTGTCTTGTTGTTATCTAAGTAATTTAATAGGTATTAGATTTCAATTTCATAATTATTTCTATTCTTGTGATCTCATTATCATATATGATAATGAGATGCATTGTTGTTAACCAAGTTAATAATTTTAACAATTTATATATAAAAAGAGAAAGAAGAAATTTAAGATAAGTTAACCAAAAACATAATTCTCAAAGTTAGAAAAAATATTTATTTCAAAATCAACTGGAAAATCTATTCAATGTTCCTATAAACAAACCCATGTATGATGAATGAGAGTATATATACTTGTGAGAGATGACCAATCTTTCACTAATACATCAATTGGTGATATACATTCCTGTTCATCCTGTCTAGCACCAAGCACCAAGTCCGTACCAATAAGGCCTCATCAATTAAAATATGAACAGACTCTAAATACATTATTTTTCTAATTATTCAAACAAAAACCCATTTTTATTCAATTTAAACCATTAAATAATTTTATTAAATATATTATGGGCATTACCCAAAACCCAATATTTCAAGATCAACCAGAAAGAGTAATTTTCAATTGAGTTTCTACCTGATTATTTATTTTCAAAGAAGGGAGAAATTATTTTAAAAATAAAATAGAGTGTAAATTACATATAAGGTGGAAAGAGGGAAAACCCACTTATCCCATATGATTACACTAAAAAAATACTAGATATCAGTCCCACAACACTTAGCACAAAGATAATATGACAAAGAAGACTCACCCAGATCTATCTCTCAAAGATGAATAATTTGAAATCCCTATCCAAGTGATGAATAAAAATAGTTTTGAGGTGTGGGATAAAGTATAAATAATTTTTAAACCCCTAAAAATAAGATCCCACATGGCCTCTTTAAAATACATAACTCCTCCATAGGACTTGATACATGAATGAGGCATTAAAAAATTGTCTTGGCCTATACCACAACATGGTGTGTCCACCACAACTATGGTGATCTCTGATCCAAGATCTCTACGAAGACCACACTATGGAATCTGTCAGAAGCCCAATACAATTTGGAACCACCATTCCATATCCCATGGTGTTTTAAGGAAACCTATAGTTGTGTTTTATAGCTAAACCCCCAATGCGCCAATAATTATGTGGTGACATTGTTTACATGTTTCTACTTCCATTTTAAGCAATTTTATTGTACTTTTAAATCCAAATGTTCTTTTATTGGATAAATATTTATTATTATATTTTTTGGATTAAAATGGAACGTGTTGATTTTTTTTAAATTGATGATTTTGGATGGCCAAATGTTGAAGTGTAATTGGTTTTAACTTTATTATATCTTTAGAACCAATTTTAGATGATTTAATGGGTGATTTTAATCTCCTAAGCCTACGGGCCATGTAATCTCTGAGCCTATGGGCCTTGTAAGGGTTCACCATCATCCCTTGAAAGGGGGGTTATCAAAAATAAATAAAAATGAAGGCATTTGGGCCATTCGGGCAAAATGGGTGATTTTAATGAAATATAATCCGTAATTCGTTTTTTGGTTTTTTTAATTGATTAATCTTTTTTTATTTTTATTTTATATTTTATGTTTTTGAATAGCTTCATTGTAGAATTATGCTCCATGAAGTTGAAATTTCACATAACAAAATAACTATGTTTCTTGATTTCTATGTAACTAGATACCCATGTAGATGAAATAAAGGCGTAGAAATATAGTAAAGAACCAAGTATGGGAATGTATTGCAATAGAATATACCTAATAGAAACACTACATGGCTGAATTCACATAACTAAATGTATACCTAGCCAATTAATGGAACCAAGGTGGTCGTGTATCTAAATACACTATGATAAATATCCACATATCTGAGTTGGTGATGTATCCAATTATGGATGATGGTGAAATAGATGATTTTCTATGTATCCAAATTCCACATACAAGGTTATATTTCCAGAACCAGTTTCCTAAGTAGTGGAAATGCTGGTTCCCCAATTCAAAAATAGAGAAATCCAAGGCATGAGATAAGCTGATTTCTAGATATAGGGTAATATTATATAGATTTATATATTGTTTGAAAAGATGAATAGTTTATTTCCACCTAATCCAAGAACATGTGGGGTTCAAAATTTAGTTATAGGAGAAAGGTTTTGGTAACTAGAATCAAACTGTGAGAAGTTAAAGGTCACTTAGGATCATTCCATGTTGAGGATACATCCTATTATCTATATTGTTACAATTTTTATTTTTTGTCTTAAAACATGAGAAGGATAGTGGATTTTAGAGATAATATTAGATAGAGGAGATCATAGAGTATAAAATTGAGAATAATATGGATGCATGAACCAAAAATTAGAGTAATAGGAGAAAGCTATCCTCAATAGAGAATATTTTTATCACTTTCTATTTATAATATTTCGTTCTGTTTCAAGATGAAGCAATGATTAATTTTTTTATTCCTCTAGTAAATATTTCTAGATAAATAAATTATGGGGTTTCAGATAGTAATGTATTAAAATATATAAATCTATTTTTCTCTAGTTATTTTTTTTCTGGGAACATTTAGTTTTGTGTTATCATTTGGTTCATGATGAGATTAAATTTTACACAATTCTAGGCACTAATAAGTGGTGATAGTGGAATATTTTTATCTAATTTGTTAATTTAAGTGCCAAAAATTAGAAAATTTTAATATTATTATCTCTATTATTAAACAAATCTACTCCAGATATTTGATCAAATTATTAAAGCCTACGAAAATTAATTGAAGTGTGTTATACATTGATCAAGAGTTTAGGGGATCACCACCTATACATTTAGGCACTATTATAGTTGTGAATATAATGAGTGGAAATAGAAAACAAATTTAAATAATAAAAATTAGTTCAATGACCCTAATTTTACCAATTTCTCAAAGAATTTATCTTTTTTGATGTTCCTCTTGATTTTATTCCACACATTTTCACTAAATCACCTTCATTTTCACCATTCCATCATTCAATTCTTAAAATTTTTAGTGTTTTTTTTCATTTTTGTTATTGTTGAATGCACACACTTTTACTTGCATTACCTTGGGTTCAACCCTATTCGCTACGACATATGTTGTAATAGTTTTATAAATAAATAAATTTTGACATCTTCAATGAAACACTTATCATATATTTGGTACTATTTTTTGGAAATTCATGTATATCCAATCAAAAAAATATAAAAATTATAAAAATATAAAAAGTATAAAAAGTATAAAAAATCAAAATTGTCTAAAAAAATACAAAAAAAATATTATTTCATTCACTATAGTGTGTTGTTTTTTAATTGTTTTTTATTTCATTTATAATTCATACAATTGGGAGTATAAATCTGAACTTAAACCACTAATTCCTAAGATAAACATAAATTGTTATTCCCATAATAAGAATAAAAAATATTAAATAGAAAATAAAAAAATATAAATTCATAGAGTTGTATGGGGAAAATGAAAACATGGTTTTACATAAACCTATAAATTAGAATAATAATAGGCATGTGATTAGGTATTTACAGTTTCCCACGATTTAAAATAATTCAACATTAATATAGTTATCCCATAGGTCTATAAATTTTGAGATGAAGAAATAGTACCTATCTATTTTACCCTCTTTTTAATAGGTAACCATGTAAAGATTCATTAGAGTTTGTTAGACAATTTTATAGTACCATTAAACAACTACCTATATATACGTTGAATAAGGAACATCTAAAGTTTAGTGTCTTTACATTTTTTTCATAATGATTTAAGCTAGGATTTGGTTCCAAAGCATGTATTATGAGATATTTGATATTTTGGACTATCTTTTTAATTTTTTGTTGTGAAATATTATCCTAGAAACATCACTAATGAAGTGAGGAATAAATTTATAGGATTTATCCAAGATAAGTGAGATATTTTCACAAATATTCAGAAATACAAAAAGGGTTTCTAAGGAAATTTCTCAGCCATCATATTACTCTGTATCACCTAATGGAAATCTTTTATAATGTCCTTACACCATACCATCAAAACATTATTGGAAAATCATCAGGTGATTATTTTTCTAAAAATATAAGTATGAACATAAAAATATTTTTAGTAATCATTAATACAATTTCCAACACAAAATAACAATAAATAGATTTATTCATTTGTCTATAACAAGTACCCTGGTTGCTGCTGTTAATGAGAATTCACTTAAGGAGAAATGTTATTATTGTGGGATGTTTGCTCATACTCAAAACTATTATCCCAACTTTGATACCTTTATTTATCATGAATGGAGTGGAAATTTTTTTGACTATAGGAATATATAACAATATATCAATGACAATTTCTTAAATAAGCACAATTATAGAAACAAAAATCAACCAAGTCTGTCTTAGAGAGAAAAATATGAGTTGAAAACTACTTTTGGTTCTAGTTACTCCTTTCATCCTAGGAATAAATTCAAAATACCATTGGAACGTAAAATTATAATTATATATTAGAGAGGTTGGTTTTTTAGTTGATCTCCAAATTATATTCTTAAGAATATAGTTTCAAAAACTTTCTAGTTAGAAAGGGTCAAATGGATAGGGACTTAGTTGAAAAAGATATGGGTAAAATAACTAGAAATGTTGAACATAATCTTAAAGAGAATGTGATAATTTTCACCACTAGATTATATTTAAAACTCATGAACCAATTAAATAATAACCCAACAAAGATAAAATTGGTGAACAAGTATAATCTAAGGATGAAAATTTGGAAATTCCAAAACATGGAAATCTAAATAGATTAAATTAAAATAAGAAAAGTGATGATTAATTACCTAAAAAAATTAAATGTAAAAAATTGAAGTTGTGACTCATAAAATAAGGAAATAAGAAGGTGAGGTATGAGAATGATGAGATTTATAAACCTGATCTAAATAATTATTCACCTTGTATTACTTTTCTTTAAAGTATTAAAAAAACAATGAACCAAATTACATAAAATTCTTTCAAATTTTTAGATGTTTCAAAATTAATATTACAATTTGAGATTATTTGATTAAAGTTCCACATTGACTAAAATTTATTAAAAGACTCTTGGATAATAAAAGGGATTATGGTGTGACTTTAACCATTAGTATTAATGAGGTGTGTATTTCGATTATTAAAAAGGATATTCCTCAAAAATTAAAAGATCCAGGTTAATTTTTAATCCCTTGTATAATATAATGATGTAAGAATATTAGGTTTTTATTTGATTTAGTTTCTAGAATAAACCATATTCCCTACTTCATGTTAAATTTTTTTATATTTAAGGATCTTAAACAAATTCTATTTATTTTCTACTAGATTATAGGTCACTTGATTATCCTTATAGGAGAGTAGATGAATTTCTATTTTATATAGAGAAAGATTATTTTCCCATGGTATTCCTCATTCTTAAGATAGAGTTTGAAAAAAATTGATATTATTTTATAAAGACCCATATTGTTAAATTTTGGGGATTTTATAGAAGTCTCTAAGGATATAGTGACCCTTTAGGCTTGTGAGGATTAATAAGAGTTACATGTTTTCAATGATTTCCCAATTGTGGTGAGTTTTAAGTTGTCAGATGTTACTAAGTAAGTGTCTATAGATGAATTTAAGAGGTAAAATCACCATATTTTGATGATTTGATCAGTGACTTGGTTAATGAACATTTTGAAGAAATTGTTTTTGCATTTGAGTTTACACATGATATAGAAAGGCTAGGAACATTTGGGAGTCAGATTAAGAGATTCATTATTATTGGAAAAAATCCATTTACTATGTTGTGAGGACTGAGTTTTCTGAAAAATGAATAATAATTCCCCATATATTCTTGGAAATGGTGGAACATATTTTGGAAGAGTTAGATGTGCAAAATATAACCCACACCATATACTCTTCTCCAAACTGTAGAATGTGTTGTCTTTGAGGGGATTATGCCACAACACTAATAGATATGTTGTATAGGATATTATGCAAGGTAACATAAAATCATGACTGCACTATAGTATCTATGGTTACAATAAAATAATGATCAAATGTATTAAAAAACATATCCAATCCCACTCACGGCCATCACATGGGCAACCCACAGACAAGTTGGTGGATGAGATCATGAAAAATTTAGTTGAGTGAGATGACATGGGTGTGAATGTGAGGGAAGGACGGAATATAGGAAAATATATGAGAGGTTGTTATTATCCTCTCATGTGTGGGGTGGTACGAGAGGATATATGTGAACACCATTTCCAAATAGACTCAGTTGAGTTACTAAGAGGGATCTAGGTTTATATATCACTTCATTTCTAGAAGGAAGTCTAATGTGAGGAATAGACTTGTTTAACCAAGACATTGTTTTTTTGAACCATGGAATATGAACCTTTTAATGGATTTTTAGGAGTATTGATGGTACTAGAAGTATTAATTTAACCACAACATTGATAGATTATTAAAAACTAATCCTTTTTAGAAGATATGATTTCCACATCCTACTTATGCCTTGCATAATGAAGGTTGCTGAATTTATCTAACAAATGACTTTTAGGATATACAATTCTTTAAAAGGACATCATATAGTAATGTGACTATGTCATAGTTATTTTTGGGAGCCAATCAGTTTGAGTAGATCATGTAGTAGTACGTGAGAGAGTAATGGTGGAGTTACCACATGATAAGTTTGGATCTATTCAACTACAAGGGTCCATGTGATAGTGTTATTGACCATGTTTTATTAATAGATGAGTAAATAAAAGGGTTACCTATGGTGAAGATATCCAAGATGTAGTATATGAAAAACGAGGATGCAACACCGTAGAATATAAGATCATGCTACAACCTAGTAGTTTTGGCAGTGTTGGCTAAAAACTAAAAACGGAAGTTATTTAGTATATCTCCATGTTTTTAATTCAAATATAACATAACTTTATAATACCATTAATTTTATGGGGATACTTGGTACCATTCTAGAAGATGCTGATCCAATAATAACCATTTCATTATAATTAAAAGGGGAGAGAGGCTTCTAAAAGAGTATAGATATATTTACAAGAATATAAGTAGATTTTGTTTTTATAATAATCACAATAAGGGAGAAAATAAATTTCTAGGAGTATCATCTCATTGGAATAATATTTAAAAGGGTGAGTAATATAAAAACCGAGTTAGTTGTATTATCCATATATAATATTATGATGAAGACATAAGATATGAAAATGGTAATATTAAATTCATCATATTGTTAATAGGTAGTGATCTTTCTAATCTTGTTATAATAGTGAGTTTGAATGGGAAGTGAGACTGATCCATTAAGTAAACTAAATTAAGTAGTGTACTCTATTTTTTTTGGTATATTGAAACATCATAAATTTCATGATCCTTAGACTATCATAGTTATGGTAAACCATGTAAAAAAATTATATCTTGTTTACTATTTAAAATGATTTTATAGAGGAATAAAGGGAGAAATAATGGAGTATTCCTCAAATCAATAGATAAATATTGTGATACAAGTATTCAAGGGTTCAAAAATTTATTACCCTGGTTCACCCATCCCATTTAAATTAATTTACCTTGATTAAAAATCAATAATTGGTTTCAAAGGGTATAATTATAATGTGAACTTTTCTCTCATAGAATCATGGAATCAATAATAGTGGTCAATCACAAAGGTATACCAATCGTTGAAGGTTACCATTTCCATTTATGTAAGAATATGATGAAACACTTTTAAGGAACCAACCTTATTCACTACATATTTTATTTACTTCATAATAGAATTATTTTTTTAAATACTAAGGTTATTTTTGGTTTATAGTTTTAGAGAATTAGTAAATACTCTTACATAGAAAACATATTCATTTAAAGAAGACACTTCTACTCATTATCCATTTTCCACCATGAAAAACTATTTAAAAAATGTCATTTATTTTCCTAAAAAAATATTCTAAATTTTCATCTTGACACCATCCTTTTCCCCAATCTTACTTAAATGTTTCGAAAAACATTTTAAAATATGTCATTAGAACAAAAAAGCTTAGTACGGTAAATAAAAGAAATGAATCTAGTAGTCTAATGAAAGACATGAAAGATTATGTAATGTTTACACTTAGATTCAATGTTCCATGAGAGAATGAAATTATAAATTTACACATAAAAATAGAGAAACTGTTTTCTCATATAAAACCTTAAAAACACATAATAAGAAAATAAAACCCCCGTTTTGGAAACATATAGAGTTATATTTATAAAAAAATTTCTAAACCCATATAATTGGGATAGTCATACATATAACTTCCAATAAAATTCTTTGAAAAAATAACAATTACACAATTCATTATATTTCTATGATATGTGTCACTTTTTTATAATAAATATATGTCTCACACATTTTTCAGGAGCTTTAATGTGGCTCGTCCCTTTGTATAGGCTACATCAGGCTCACTCATGAGCAATAATGGGGCTAAAACGTTCATATGATTTGTATCAAACTCAACCAATTTCCATATATTTATTAAGTACTGTATTATGAGTAAAATATTTTAGGATTGAACCTATTCATTATAAAACCATTAAAAAATCTTTTAAACCCAAATAAATACACATTTGGATATCAAAATGCCTTTTTCTTTTAAAAATGACTTTTTTGAAATCTAAAATAATGAAATTCATAAAGAAACCATTTTATTTGAAAATAAACATGGAAATTTTTTAAGGAAATGTAAAATTATGAAGGATTCATGATGGTGGGAAAATCCAATCATGCTGTATAATTTTAAAAAACATTTATTTCATATATATTTTTTTTCAAAAAAGTTACAATGTACCTCATTTGAAAAATGTTAAAAATATTCTTCTCAAACCATTTTTTTAAAGTAAAACACGTGTAAAAACGATACTAATCATTTATAGTTCAATATTAAAAAACCCTTTCAAAATTTGTTTTATAAAATATGGATATATAAGAAAAATAGAGTGTTATGGGAAACTTTTAAATAATATTTTTAAAAGCGAGTCCCTAATTTTGAATTTGATTTATCACATGAATTCTTTATCCTCCTAAAAAATAAAAATAAGTTAATTATTAAATTTTTTAAAACCCTTTTCATATTTATTTTTACTCTTATATGACTTATGTCCTTGTTATATACAGTTACATAATCACATAAGTTTATGTCAGACTTTTTTTATGATATTTGGTACTTATGTAAAAAATGTATTCGGCATGATGACTATGGTAAAATTGATCATTATTAAATCATATAAAAAATAATAATTATGACATAATTATAATTTTTATACATAAATTATACTTTCAAATCCAACCTTTAATGAAAAATCAACTACATTACAATCATGAAGATGGTAGGTTGTACATACACTTGAGTAATGATTCTATTTTTCAACAATAATTATGGAAATAAAGTAATTATTATTTCATATTTCTAAAATGGTAATAATATTATAAATTTCATATTATGTCTTAAAATATACTTATATATATCTTCCATGGGATGTGGTGATAAAAAAACAAATCACATCTCTTTATGGTAGTGGTAGTCCACATGTACGCACGAATGATGTTATCCTTTTTCTGTGCATAAAAAGGTGAGGATTTAAATGATATATTATATTTCATTAATTAATAAAATTTCTTGAAAATCTTATATAATCAATAATTCCATAATTATAATCCATTTGTGAGAGACAATAATGGAAAATTAATTACATCAGTTCAAGAGGAAAAAGTATACTATTCACATGATTGATGATTCCATTTCCCATTTGATGGAAGAGGAGATGTATAAAGAAAATTACAATAAATAATAAAATATAAGTATATTTAGTTCAATTAATTTATTACTTTATAATTTTTAAAAATTATTGAGGGATATGGAATAAGAAACACAATGAAAACAATCAGACAAAAACTATAACACATCTTTCGAAGACCTCCTTTTCTTAACAACTTAAGACCTATACATAATGGTATTATACCTAAAAAACTCTAAAATGTGGGGAGGTATTCTAAAAAGTTATTTAGATAGGTATTTTATGAATAAAAATGTGTTTTAATTATGAAGAAATGGGAATAAGAGGTGTCCTTTTATAAGAGAGGAGAGGGGAACTCTTAGAGGTTTTAAAAATATTAAATTAATATAAATTAATATTAAATTAAAAATGGATATAAATGAGTTATTTAGAATATAATATTAGTATTCGTTTATTTACTCTCATAAAATAAAAATTATACATGTTTTTATTATATTTATACCCTTATCTTTTGGTTTTAACCACATAAACTATAACCGCGACGTGTATTTTTACTATTTTAGGGTCACTATTATTACTATTAATTGTTAAACGACCCATAAATGGAAAATGGTTTATATTTTAAACATTATTATATTAACATGGAATAATTTAATACTTTTTTAAATTTTATATCATTTAATGAAATATTATTTACTATAAAATATTCATAATGTCAATTTTTTGAACTATTCATTACTTTGACATTATTAATATCCTAAAAAACATAAAAACAGAAACAAATAATTTATTATATAAATAAAATTTCATGTTAATATATAATTATATTTAATCAAATTTTTATCCCAAATTATATATATGTATATATATAATATTTTTAATACATTTTTTTAAAATTTTGTACCATTAATTAAATAATTATTGCGTTAGCATCGTGAAAGCTTTTAATATAATTATTTATTAAATAAAAAATTAATTTAACATGACTAATATAAATAATTTATATTTCATAATACTATTTATATTTAAACATATCATTTTTATAATAGTATATTAAAAATAGTACTCTTATTAAAAAATGAGTGTGATAGGTGTGACATTTCATTAAATAAAATACTATAAAATTCATAATCTCATCAATGTGGCCCAAAAAGGTCATAAGTTATACCCTTAGATGAGTATGGTTGATATATACTCATAAGATAATATTTAGGTATGTTTTTGGTTAATTTAATAGTTCTTATTACATTATTTTTAATCTAAATTACCTAATTTACCCTCTACTGTAGTAATAAAGATTACTAAGATTACAATTAATCTTGTAAAAAAATAAAAAGGAATTTAATTAATAAATTTTTAAAAAATAACACCAAATATTTAATCCATTAATCTAAATTAAACAAATAGAACTTTCATAATTTAATTTAAAATTAAATAGGAAAACACAATGAAAAACATTTTTTCAGAAAAATGCCCTTTTTAATATAAAATGTTTTATACAAAACTCAAGAATAAAATAAATTTTAAAAACCATAATTGGATTATTTTAAAACAAAATTATCTACATAAAAACTAAAACCATTCCCAAACATAACTTTACCATGTAAATAATTTGAAATAAAATATTGTTTTCAATAAAAATATTTATTTTTCACTATTTTTGTAAAAATTAATATTTTCAGAAAATTGTCAAAAAATAATTCTAAGATAATTTTGAAATGATTAATTTAAAAATGTTTTTTTGAAAATTTAAATTCATTAATTTTTTAATTAAACTTTTTAATAAAATCTTATAACGAAGGAGTTCAGTAAAACCTTTTCCTTTTTGATTTTAAAAATTAACTAATATATTAATAATTAAGATAAATACATAATTTAGGAATAAAAAATAAATAAATGATTTAGTCTATCATTAATTTTGTTTTTATGTTCACCCTATTTTTAAAATTTTTTCCCTTAAATTTGAACTATGGCTCGGTAAACAGGGTTTGAATTTTCAAAGTACCATTTTTGAAATACCACACTGTAAATAGGATTAATAAAAGTTCCTATTGATAATTGAGTAAGGGAAGTATTAAGGTCATCTATAATATCCCATATTGGGTTTCTAATTTGGATAAAATATATGGTAATTTAGAACATGAATATAGAAGAGAAAAATGACTCCAAAGGACTCATAGAGAGTGATAGAGAATATGGTCATAGTTAAGTTAATCAATAAAAAATATTAAATATATAATGGGTTAAATGGCCATTGATTTCTTGGTAATAAGCATAAAGGGATAATGTTTTTCTTTCAAAATACTTTTTCTATAGTTATTGAATTTATTTATAGTTTAGTCTAACAATATAGAGAAATATACTTACATGAAAATAATAGTTTCATTATTTAATAAATTTCCACAAAAAAACACATCAATTTATCCAAATTATGTGTATTCAAGAATATTTTTTCTTACTTGAAGCATTCGAATCAACTTCTATAGATCACAAAAAGGAAAAAAGATAACAATATATTCCTACTATCTTTATAAACTACCAAAAATAAAATGGTTAGTACAAGATAAGATAATCTCCCCAATAGAAGATATATTCCAAAGAAGATATAATACTTTTAAAATCCAAAACATAACATAAATTATTAAATTTCGACATAGATCATTCAAAAAATAAACATCCTTAAAATTCCACCAAAATATTCTATACTAATATTGAAACAAAGAAATTATAAGTGTTTGATTACATTATCTTCAAAGATAAATTTAATATTTATCTATATATAATTTAAATCACCCTTAATGTCTCATACCAAAATGTAATTGCCCTAATAAAATAATATTCAACAAATGATAATCATTTCCCCAAATACCTAGAATCTCCATAAATCCACATTGTGAAAATATTTTTTTAAAGTCAATTTAACATTTATTTCTCAAATCAAATCACATAGTATTATTTTTACCTTAATATTATAATGTTCTCAAAAAATTATAGTGAACTTCTTCCAAAATTACATTAATAACTTAATAACTAAATAAAATTCCAATATATGGTTATCTATATGTTAAAACATATATTCCCTCAAAATGAATTTATTATTTATCTATCAGATCATTGGAATAAATAAAAATAGTTTCATACTAAATAGGAAATAAAATTTTCCAGTGGTATGAGATGCATTGTTTGAACCCTTCTATTGTGGGTTCAAACCTTATGACCTTGGTGGATACAATGGTATGTAACCTGGCCTATATGTTTTAAATTATTTTAAAATTATAATCCTTATAAAATTCCTATAAATGTGAGAAACATAGTAAAAAATAACCATAATATTTTCAACATTAAATAAATGTTTTAACCTTATAGGTTATCTTATTTCTTTCATTTTTCAGCCCAAAAATATAATGACCCTTAATTACCTCAAAAATAATTGTCCCCAAAATTATCAGTAGTCACCTTAAAATTTCATGACTTGAAACCTCAAAAGGGGTTTCTAAGAAATTCAAATTATGATGAAAATTAAAATTATAAACCCATGATGGTATTAATAACTAATAAGATAATATCTCTTGAAAACATCATAATATCCAAAGTTATCCAAACCCTCCTCAGACACAAACTGCAATGACCAGAAATTAATCATTAAATATTCTAGGGACTTTAAAATAGAATTATTTTTCATAAATCATGATGATATTTTTTGATTTATAGTTTTATAAAATCAGTAAAATGATTACATAGTAAACACATTCATTACAAGTGGAAACTTCTACTCATTATCCATTTTTTCCACCAAAATGTACTATTTAAAGGACATGTGATTTATTTTCCAAAACAATAGTCACAATTTTCAACATGACCTCATACTTTTACCTAATATTCCTTTATCCCAATGGTTTTTTTAAAATTTAGGATAATAAAAAAATATCATTTAGGGATATAATAGAAAGAAATCTATTTTTCCAGTGAAAAATATGAAAACCCCAGAAATGTTTAAATCTATATTCAATGTTCTTTGAGTGTATGGAATAAAAAATTTCACCATAAAAAACACACAACATTTTTCCTCAAATAAAACCCTTAAATCCCATATCATTCAAATAAAAATACATTTTTAGAAACTTATAGCTTCATATTCAAAAAATCCTTTCTAAACCCCAGCCATTAAAACAAAATACACCCTAATTCCAAAAAAATTATTCAAAGAAATTAGTTTTATCCAATGAATTGGATAACTATAAGGGGGTTCACCCATCATAAAAGATATATCAGGATCATCTGTTTTTCATGAGCTAAATCAGGGCTCAGCCTTCCATAGAAACCATATTTGGATCACTTGTGAGCTATAATGGGGCTCAACCCTTCATATAACCTGTATCAGGCTCACAAATATTTTATATAATTCTCATGTACTGTATCATGATTGTTTTTGATTGTGACTTTTCATTATAAAACAATTTTAAAAACTTTTTTAAACCCAAATAAAAACACATTTTGATATCAAAATTCCGTAATATTTTAAAATAAATTATTTAAATTCTAAAAACTAGTCAAATAAAAAAGAAATAATTTAATTTTATAATAATCTTGGAAAATTAGAAAATAAATAGAGAAAATTTAAGGATTTATGATGGATTGAAAATACTCTCATGCCATATATGTAAAAAAATCATTCATTTCATATTTATTTCAGAAACATTACAAATTACCTTGTTTGGAAAACAAAAATTTGTTTAAATCCATTTTTAAAAAAATAAAAAATCAGTAAAATGAAAATTAAAAATTTATTAGTTAATAGTAAAAAATATTTTATTAAACATGTTTAGAAAATATTGATATGGAAGAAAGGTGAGTTTTAAGGGAAACATTAAAAATATAATTTTTAATATAAGGCCTCTTAACTTGAGTTCGATTCATGTTATTTATTTTATATCACTTATTTCCAAGTTATATAAAATTACATAATCACTTATGTTCGTGTTATATGTTTTGATGATATTCGCTACTTAAGCCCAAAATTACCTTGGTATGTTTATGGTGGAAAAAGAGGTTATAATTATATTATATCCAAAATAATAATATGTAAATAATTATCATTTTTATTCATAAATTAAAAATTTAAATCCAACCATTAAATATAGTTACGAAAAATGAAATATGTTACAATCATCAAGATGGTAGGTTTCACGTACGAATGATTAATGCTTCCACTTTTCAAAAATTATTAAATAAAGAAGGTATGTATTATTTTATCTTTCAAAAATTATCATAATATCATAAAACAAATATTACTTCTTAAAATATAATTATAGAAATCATTGATATGTTGTGGTGATGAAAAACAAATCACATCACTTTATGGAGGTGGTAGTCCACACATACACAAAAATAATGTTATTTTTTTTAATATAAAGGTAAGAATTTAAATAATATATTTACTTTTAAAATCCTCATTGGATATATTAATGGGATGTTTGATAAAGTGCAATGTAATATTTTTTATGTGGCGCTAATCTCCCTTGGCTGTCTTATGCTACTAAAATTATTATGGTTTTCAAAGTTAAAGACCCTTCATATTTGAACCAATACCGACCTTTTAACTTTTGACACATTCCCTACAATGTGTGGGCAGGTGTGCTCAACAGTAGACTTGCTCCCCTTAAAACATGTTGGGTAGATGAGGAGAAACATGGTTTTTTGAAAGGTCGATCTATCCAAGGGGCCATTGTCTAAGTCCATGAAGTGATTAGTGACATCAATCTAAAGGGATCTGGTAGCAATGTGGTTGTTAACCTAGACTTGGGAGAAGCATATGATAGTGTTTAAAAGAGCTTCCACATCTAGGTTCTTCAATGAAAGTGATTTTTTATGTGGGTTATCAATATCCTTCTTCATTTTTTCAGTTCTCCATGGGTGTCAACCTCATTTCTGGGTAAATAGTTTTGATTCTTCAATGACAACTATGTTATAAGGTAGGGAGACCGTATTTCCCCTTACCTATTTATTATTGCACAGGATTACCCCAGTAGGTAATTTATCCATTACATTGAGATTGGAAAGGTTATCCCATTTCATAATAATCATAGAAATGTTGGTATTTATCGTCTCATGTTTGTAGATGAAAAACTTATTTTTTTAATGGTATTATATGTTCTATTCAAGGGGTTAATGAAGTGAAAGAGGAATATTTATTGTGGAGTGGTCAAGCTGTCAACAATTAGCAAAGAAACTTCTTCGTTCCAAATAGATTTTCAAAGATGAGGTTACGGGTGGTGGAATCCTATATGGGTATGAATAAAGGTTTATATTATATGATCTACTTGGGTGCCCCTGTGTATTTTAGTTCTATTATTATTAAGAAATATGATGTGGTTATTGAGAAATTTATGGGGAATATATTCAATTTGAAAAAATAAGATCCTCTTTTAGTGGGAGAATCACTTTGATCAATTCAAAATATTCTTCAATTCCAATGCATATCCTGTCCACCATTAAAGTTCCAAAGAAGGTGATTTACAACATAGAGAAAACATTAAACTTCTTATTGTATGGACACCTAGAAGGTAAGTACCATTGGGAATCTTGGACCATGATTGCTAAACCTATTACTGAAAGAGGTATTTACCTCAGGAGAATTTCAAGTATCATGACAAACCTTCATGAAATACTGGCTTGGGAGATTATTTAGGGGAAATATTCTTGGGGTAAATATTTGAAAAGTACTTTAGGTCATGAAATTAGTCACTAAAGATACAAGCCCTATAGTGTTTAGAAGATGATCCAGCCTTATATACTTGCCCTTCAGTATCATTCTTGGTGGATTATCGGAAATGGAGAAGTGTGTTTTTGGCACCATAATAGATGTAGGTCTATTCTGGGATTCCTTCTCTATACTTATAGCAATATCAGATTCAGATAATCATGTTTTCACCCTGTCCTCATCAATTCTAGCTTGAATATTAATAAGAGGAGCGTTTTTAATTGCATAATGTTGACTACTAGACAGGACCACTTTGTATTCACATGATTATTTGTAGGTACATTTGATATTAAGGACATTATCAACACTCAATCTATGCCTTCTCTTCAAGTCCTTGGGATGAATTTTTATAGTTCATGTAGATTCCTTTGATGTTCTTCTTTATATTGTGTCATTTCCTGAACAACAGTTTTCCAACTGAGGAGAACAAACAATGTCGAGGGATTAGTTTGTCGTATAAGTGTTTCTATTGAAGTAAACCGAATTGTGAGTCCATGTCTCACTTATTTTTTGATAGGGAGTGGAAAAAAGAGGTTTGGGGGAAACTAATCTAATTTTCTGGGTGACCAGTTAACATGATTTCCACTAAGTCATTTCTTCATAGCTCATTTCAAGGAGCTGACAGATTAGTTCATGAATGGAAATCTAGGGCACTTATATATACTATAGGGTGTTGGGTCCTCTGGTCATTTAAAAACTCTATGAGGCATCAGTCCCTTCTACTGTCTAGTATGGGCATCCTCTATAATAAAATATTATTAGTATTGGAATTCATGAGGACGTGAAAGAACCTGGAAAATGGTCCTTCCCTCTTGGCCCTTAAGCCCTTAGTTATTTCTCCCAACAGTAACATTTATGATCAGGGAAATGGGAAATGTGGAAGCCTCCCCACATGGGGTTCAATCTTAACATGGAAAGGTTGTGTTTCATAGGGTTAATGAATTGAGGGGGAGTTGTTAGAGATCCATTCATCATAGTTGCGGTTGATTTCTCATCTTTCTTTGGTAATGGGGATTATCATCAAGTGGAACACCATGCCATTATTACAGATTTAATCCCATTCCATAAGAGGAATATTCATATCCATGAGTTTGAGGTTGAATCACTTATAATTTTCAATGATCTTTCCTACAAGGATTCTATTCTTCGGATCATTTAATATTCTATCAGATGGTGCAAGTGGCTTTTAGATAGTCACACATCCGTCATTCATACCTGGTGTAATGTTAATGTGGTTGCTGATTTCTATGATTCTAAATTTTCTCTAGATGATCATCTTTTAGTTTTTTCTATTCTTGGGTCCTTTACTAGTGAGGGTTCTAACTTTTTCTGGCCTAATGCACTTAGACTTCACTATTTTAAACCCCCTAATTACCCCTTTGTAGGCTCTTCCACCTATTTTTATTTAGTAAATTATATTGTAATTTCTGTGATATGGATATAGGTTATGAAACAAAAATAAAAACATATCAGTGTATAGAGGATACTATAGTTATTATTTTATCATCATTTAGTAAGGTTTGAGGGATGTGGAATAAGAACCAAAATAGAAACATGCAGATAAAAACTATACATCTTATTTGTAAAAAATATTTTTCCCAACACCTTAAGACCTAAAATATTTTCATTAAACCTAAAAAATACCTATATAATATTGGGAGGTATTCTAGTAAAGTATTTGGGTAGGGATTGGATGAACCAAAATGTAACATCCCCTGATCTGAAACTCTCTCATGCGGAAAAAACAGGTTGGTTACAAGACCTCAAGCTCAATTTCTAATATTATAGAGGCTACCTACTAGAGGTGGGTGTGTGATAGGTAATGTTGGGAGACTGTATCCCATAATATAGAGTTAAATACAATGTAAAATATATAATAATAATCATTAGTGTAATAGAGTAACAAAATATGCTATATATAATACAACTGGGAGATAAAAGGAGAAACCAATAAAAAATAAAAATGAATCATGTAATGAAAAGATGAAATGTATCTAAATTTAAAACTAAAAATAAAACAAAAAAATAAGCATATGACACAAAATAAACTCAAAATACACTAATTTTGAACCCCTTGTTAGACCTATATCCAAACTTCATCTCGTCCAAAAAGTAAAAAATCAGCAATAATGTCTCTTTTCCTTTTCCAAACCCACATCCATGTAATTTGATTGGGTAACAAAAGTCATCTCAAATAGTGTGTGAGTAACAATCAGTAGGTTAATGCCATCATTTCTAAAACAAAATCTTCTAATAATAAGTGTAAGAAATAATGTGATAAATAAGTTAATTAATTAATATAATAAATCAATTAACCTACATCAACACTATGTTAGAATGTCTATGAGAATGGAAAACAACCATTCCAATTGTATCCATATACCCTGGAATAATCCAATAATTGGGTAAAGCCCTCTGAATAACCATTTCATCCTTTAGTCATAGCCATATATATAAGAATTTTAGCATTAACCGGGCCAAGCCCGATATATAAGTATTTTAACAAATAACACTAGTCATAGCCCACTATATAATCATTTCAGCATTTATCACTGGGCATAGCCCGCTATATAAGAATTTCATCAAGTACCCATAGACATATCCCACTATATAAGAATTTTAGCATGTATCACTTGGAAGAACCCACTATATAATAATTTTAGCCTCCATGAAAAGCCCAATATATAATAATTTTATCATCAACACAGTAATTCATAAATGCAAGGATATCAAAATATCACATCATAAGCCTTATTGGTTAATTATGAAAATTATAATTTGTCTATCAAATAGAAATTCATTAAAATATTAATTTATCCACAACCATATCAATATCCCATAAGGTGTTACCAATGAGATTCGATACCCAGTGGTCACCTCCAACTCATGTCATGCTAAAAAACATTAAACCATTATCCAAGTTATTATCAATCAAAGGGTTCACTCACCCAATGGGAAGCCATAATATTTTCCACATAAACAATTAAATCTAAGGGATAAAACCAATATTTCAAACCATGATTTACCCATAATGAATGATTAAATTAATTATAGAACATGTTATGTCGGCACAATCATAATATTGCATATACTTCACAATTAAATAAACCACAGGGTTAGGTTTAGACTCTCAACCTTTCATATAGAGATCAAAAAAATGCTTCCAATGAAAAACTCCAATAAGGATAAAGGAACATAATATTTAAGGAAGACTATAGATCAACCTAGGTCAAGATCAAAACCACAAAACAAACCCACAGTCAAAATATTCCACCTCCATAATAAAATGATGCAAGAGAAGGGAAACTGAGGAAAAACACTCACTAGAGATCATATGTGTAATTAGAACGTCCAAAATAGAAGAGGAGATTCTAAAATCACATTTAGATAATACTAGGATTGGGAGGAGATGAATCCATGTGATGGAATGAAATAATTATACACACTGCTTGTGTAAAACCAATGGGTTCGAGGAATAAATGGCATGTAATCATTTCAGGTTGTGTAAATAGGTATGTCAAAAAACCCATCTACTCAAGTTAATATTTATCTCAAATAACATTTACACAATGTAAATTAGTTTTAAATCATGTAAAAACTTCATGCCACGAACTAGTTCATGACATGTGTTTGGCGGTAGTTACACATTGTGTAACATATACACGATATATAATTGTCCAATGAAAAGTTTTCATCCTAGATTCTATGAAAGTACTCGAACCATCTGTAAAGCCTTCCAAAACCATGAAAAAACATCATTATCCCATTTGACATGTTTATACCCTGACTCCAATTATTTAAATAAACATAAATCACAAAAATTTAGTCATTTTCCCCAAAAAAAGGCTCCCCATATCTAGAAAGGACTCATCCGCCATGTTCTAATGAAAAACTAAGAGGAAAAAACATAGAAAAAGACGGGATTTTACATCCTCCCTACTATATAATATCTCATCCCCAAGATTCTACAAGCATCACCATGGGATCTCATTGAACAATTCTGACCACAGTTCTCGTATATCAGCCTCCCTTTTCCAAGTATCCCTCTTGAACACTCCCATGCTGCCACTATACTCGAATCAGTGGTATAACCCGAACCGAGAGATACATAAAACTATGACATACAATCCGTATCAGATTCTCCATAAAGTATGAATCCACAAAAATATCAATGTACTCAATATCTACCACATGAGAAATGTTTTGATAATATACTTGAAACAATGACACATAAAACAAATTGTTCATTGTGCATGGCACTATCGAAGTTAGGTCCACTAGGTCAAATACCCAGGGGGAGGGGGTGGATCTCGGTATGAAAGATTAAAACAACATCCCATTTTGATATTGTTTCTATATTATACAAAACCATCTTCTCTCTCTATCCCATAATACAGGATGGTCATGAATTAAAATATTCACGGGACATATAAATTTTACTTGGTTCACCCTAACTATTCAATGTCCAAGGAAAATACACCAACAGTGTGCCGACGAACCAAATCCCATATAAGTGTACTATTTTTACAATGTTTGGATTAGACTCACTTTCTCTCCTAGTTTACAACCAATAATAATATGAAATCTCAGTACTCTCTCAACTGAAGTGTGCTCACAATTTTTTTATAAGATCCACTCACAGTTTATAGACCTGTGTGTCTCTTAATTATAACTAATGAATAGATCCTCCATTGTATATAGATACTCTATTGATTTCCCACATTCACATACTAATGCATGTAACTTTACCACATAACACTGGGCAATCCCTTTTGAACAAATTTTGTAAATATAACTGCTTTACAAACCTTCATCTTTCATGAAGCTCAAACCAACCTTCACAAAGTACACCTCCTTTCATAAGGCTCACTATTTCATAGAGCTCAGACTAGGCTTCATGAAGCTCTTACCTATTCTCAAAGGTCACTTAGCCTTTGCGAAGCACACCTCTTTCTCAAAGCTCAACTTTCCTTCACGATGTTTCTTTCTTTTTTAAATCTGACAACCTTCAAGAACATCCTTCACGATTCGAGAGCCTTAAGATTTTAATTAAGACTATCTATTTTTCTAAAGTGGTAGATGCCTATTTATATGCATTTCCCACCATCTCCATAACCTTTCGGCCATACCAGCACCACATCAGCACCATTTCATAGAGCTTTGATTTTTCTATTGCAATTTTCCCTTTTTAATGAAGCTATGTGGACATTTTTTGTTTGACAATGCTCATCATAATCAAAGAGCCTTCCATCAAAACCACTACAGTACCGCAATGCTCTACTCACAATGGCATTCAACTCTTCCATTCATGAAGCTCTTCGAAATTCACAGAGTTCATCGTCATTATCATTTTGATCCTTTTAAAAATAATATTCATGGAGTGCATATTTTTGAAACTCATTTCTTTTCCATATTTCCAAGATATCTTCAAGTAAATCCATATTTCTCAATGCTATCCAAACTCAAAATTTTGGACCCCAAAAATTTGGCAAACAATAGAAAACAGTGCCACCATGTATCTATTCTTTTTTTACCACCTTGAAATCATCCATTCATTTGATATGGTTCTTTGTCAAAATTTATTTTCCACAATATCTCTGGAACATTACAATTGACCTATGAAACCCTGTTTTTCAATAAGCATAGTCAACCAAAAAATATTTCAATGTTACATTGAGGTGTTTTTTCCAAATGGTATCACTATAGAAGGGATAACTGGTACCGTAATGGAATTATCCTATCATATATCTCAAATATACTAAAAAACATGGGTGCTAGCTT
Organism: Viscum album; assembly: GCA_963277665.1. Taxonomy (NCBI): domain Eukaryota; kingdom Viridiplantae; phylum Streptophyta; class Magnoliopsida; order Santalales; family Viscaceae; genus Viscum; species Viscum album. The sequence goes on from OY728120.1 coordinate 1,418,463,159, forward strand.
CCCCTATTTCCTTATAGAAAATTATCCCAACCTAGGAGACACCCGATGGAAAATGAGACGACAAACTCAAACTTCGTAGGCCATATCAGATGTTCAGAATACATTTTCTACCTACATTATGTGATCACCAACCACCTCCTAATCAGTTGAACCTGATTAGAAGTCTCCAACACAAGACTAGGGCCAACAATCACTTAATCACAAACCTCCAACTAATAAAGAGGTGAACAATAAGACCTACCATATGAATACTTGAAAAGAACCATATTTATTTATTACTATAAAATATTATTATATAAAAGATAAATTTTTGATATATTATTCTCCCATGAACCACCAAAATGAAACAACAGGATGATAACATATCCTGCAAAACCTGAATAGTCCACTCAGATTGACCATCAGTCTGACGATGATAGGTTGTGGTCAAAAGAACCAATGATCTCAGAGCCTTATGAAGACCCTTCTAGAACCATGATGTAAAATGAGTATATCTATCTAAAATGGTACTTCTTATAAGACCATGAAACTGAACTATCTCACACACAAATAGACTTCCCAAATCATTTACTATGAAGGTCTTCCTAAAGGGTTATAAGTGAGATACCTTTGATAGTGGATCCATGATCATCGATAATTAATCATTCTTATGGGTTATACAAGGATGTACTTTCAAAAAATCCATAGTGAAATCATACCATTTCCAACCAATATTGGCTAGAGGATGCAACAACCCAGTTGGCCTCTAATGCACAACTGTCACCTACTAACAGGTGAAACATCTCACCACAAATCCTTCTACCACTTTCTTCATTCTTAACCACTTGTATTTTCTATAGAGATCATGATACATCATTTCCAAACTAGGATGTACCAACCATATAGAATCATGAAAATATCTCATGATCTCCTCACCCATGCCCATATAAACCCATACTCGGTCACCAAAAATTAGAGAATTATTGATGTCAAGATACCATCCTGATGGTGTCTCCCCACTATATAAGCTGTCTCTTAGAACTAATCCCACTATATTAGATAACTAATATGTATTGATATGATCCAAAAGCATGTGTATGATATATTTTGATGTCAGAGATACACATCCTTGAGACTCCCTTGTGTCTAGATACATTTTCTCAAATATTTTTATCATCCTCCAATCCGCACAAGACTCCCACACTACTGTTATCTATGTCATCCAGATCAAGGAATCGATAATTATATTTCCATTTAATTATGTATAATCCAAATTGAAGTTCAAAAACTATAGATACTTGACATACCTCCTCTACTGAAGGTTTAGGTCCTACGAAGAAAAAATGTACCTATGGATCTTGTGGTCCATGTAAGACAAAAAAATTTCTCCAATAAGATATTTTATCTATTATCATAGGGAATATACCACCACTGATAACTCCAGATAACGAGTAGGGTAATTCTTCTCATTTAGTCTCATCTGTTTGGATCTATAAGCCACCACTTGACCCCCCTTCATCATAACTTATCTATGTCTACCTCTAGGTGAATCACAACACACGGTATATGACTTAACCATAATAGGTAAAGTGAGGAGATGTTTTTATGTCATCCTACATTTAATATCCTAAAAATATCCCCCACAAGCATCCGAACAAACAAACTTCACCACCTTTATGGATATCCTTGACACTGGTTCATCTAGATGTGAGAAGTTGTGGATAACATGTTGATAATAGACTGCTAAACCGAAAAATATATGAATCTCAAAGAAATTATTGGGATTATTCCAAGATATCATGACCGAAATGTTCTCTAGGTCCACTAACACTCTATCTTATTACATGAAATGACAAAAGAAGTATAATTTATCAATCAAGAAATTATATTTGGTTGGATTGGCCTAAAGCTAGTTCTCATTCAATATAATCAAGATGATGTTAACATATATGGAATGATGGTATACTTACTGAGAGTAAATAGATATTTCAATGAAAACAATCACCACAAACCAATCCATTAAATGATGAATGATCTGATTCATGAAGACCATGAATACCACAAGTGTGTTTGTCAACCCAAATGGAATCACTATGAACTCATACATTCTATACATGATCTTAAAATAAGTATGAGTTATGTAAAAAGTTATTAATCTCAAATGGTAATATCATGATCTCAATTCAATCTTAGATAAGATCTTAGAACCTATCATCTAGTCTAAGAGATCATCAATACAAGGAAGGGGATACAGTTTCTGGACTATCATCAGGTTCAATCTCTGATAATCCACACATAAGTAAAAATGTACCATAACCATTAATGGAGAAAATAATTGAAGATACCCATGGAGATGTACTATTACATATGAAACATTTAGCTTCCAGATCTTCCAACAAGACTTTAAACTCACAAATATCTATTGGTTCCACCCTATACAGAGGGATAGAAATTGTCTCTACTCCTTACACAAACTCGATCATGAAAAAATCTCTTAATCAGGTGGTAAGTCATAGAACTCACCCGGAAATACATCTTGAAACTAGTCTACCATTTTAAGAAAATAACATTTTTAAACTCCTCCATGATCCAAAATAAGACATTATATCTATGTAATGAGACAATCTACTCTACATCAAATTTTTCCTCCATGACCATCTTGAAGATCCCAATCACCCTAGTGAGAATAACGGCCTCCTTATAGAGATAGAAAGCCAAATCTCCTCTAGTAATAGTGAATATGATCCTGATATAGGAATAAAAAATCCATACTAAGAATAATATTTAAACCTATCATTTACAACATAAAAAATTCACACAAAATTTAGTAACCACCAGTCTCTAGATAATTTTTCTAACAACATATGATATTTTCTTTACACAGTCCCAAAGGTGTGTTGATTGTCAAAGTACCATCCATGATTTAAAAAACCAATACCAAACCATTTTTGAAAAGAGTATACAAAAATTAATTTGATTATCTTGTATGAGACAAAACAAAATCATGGGTGGATTATATAAGAATCATACCGCTGATGGTACATGGTCCTGTATACACAATATCCCAAGTAGTGTGCATAGTATACAACTATCTAGACCCTCTTCCCTTGTACCCAGTATGACTCCCCTAATAAATTCAATCTTCATGGTATTTTTGTTCCTTCACTAGGGTACCATGCCATTATCCCAACCTAAACTTATTATGGAAATATAACTACCTATCAACATATGATTATCTTATTCCTTCCCATAATATAATACTTATCTTTATCCCCTTCCACTTATATTATATGGGATGTTCTGAAAAAATATAGAAAATAGACTATCCTTCCACAATAATGACCCTCCAAATAAGGGTATGGAAACTAAGGCCACTTGTGGACCAACATTCCACACTGATAGTACTATAATGGAACACATTACTGTGATGGTTTCTAAATACCCTAACTACTCTTTTGGTTGTTTACTTGGAAGAAACTATCATAGAAGTGCATCTTTACACCAGAAGAAAATATCCGACTTCTCCCTTTAAAAATATTTTGGTCACTCCTTAGGGCCTCTCTCATATTTCATTCTGTGATGAGTGCCTGATTCATCATGTCTGAAAATCTACTCAAATGAAAAAACTTCATATGGGACCTGATCGTATAGTGAAGTCCATCACGAATATGACACACCCCAGAAAATCTCATCAATAGATAAATATATATCAAAGCACTGCAGGTCAGTGAAACATTCAACATAGTCCATCACTCACATGCCCTCTGATGTAATATGCATGAAATCACAAGTGTTATCATCTTTAAAAGTATCTAGATAGAATTATTTTAATAAGTTTACCTATAATACTTTCCAAGATAACTACAACTACTACCCATAATTCTCTATAATATCCCACCAATTCTTGGTAGGTCCAGGAAGTATATATAAAGTAAGCTTCACTCTCTTATCTATGGGTGTCTAAAGATTATTTGAGATCATCAATACTAACTCAATCTGGATCAAGGCGTCTTAGAGGCCTCCATACCTAGTTAACATGGGTTGATACTATAGTTGAAAACCCCAAATCATCTCACACATAAATTTAATAATGAAAACAATCTCCTTTTCTGTTAATCACAAGACCCTTAGGAAGCTATCACGATACTGAACATCCATCTAATCCTTAAGAACTATAGGAAGCTCTAGATCATCTGTGTTTGGAGCATGCATATTGTCACTCTCCCAAGGATAAAATTGAAGATGATGAGGTGTAATTATCTCTATAACATAAACACACTCCTTATAAAAATAGATATAATGGCAAGGTTAACCTATGCAGGTGAAAATAATAGAGAAAAATAACTCACAATCTCTATTAACATGGATTAAATGTTATTTATAATTACATATAAATTCTTTCATTTCATTTATTATATATAACATGTATCTCATTTAATAGTTCATATAAAAAATTATATAACATATGAAAAAAATATATCCCTATAAAAAAATAATTCATGTAAATATATATCCCAATGTTCGAATCATGATGCATGCATACTCATCAAACTCCATACCAAGCCATGAGTAGAAATTTCAACAAAAAATATCATCATGAAATAATAACATCACAAAACATGGGAATCACCCAATGTTAAATAACATCAATTGTAACTAGAAAAAAATATAAAAAACATTCTTATCCCTGATAACATATATTTTCCTTCATACATGGGTTATATACTCCTGTACACAATCTACTTACCACGTCCCAACACATTATAGTTATGACAACCCTGCTCTTTTATTACACAATTAAACATAACTTATTAAATAAAATTCACCTGATACAACCTAGAAGATTAAGGTTTATAGTGTATTTGGTTCCTAGGATCATTACATAACCACTTGAAACCTGAAAAACAACATCTTTATTGAAAACTTCCTTTACATGATCACTACATTCCCTCGTACTTAGCATTGCATGGGATAACCTGAGGACATGCATAAAAAAGGGAGAGCTATAAAGCCCAGTAAGGGAATCATCATGGAATAACATGAGGAATACAATAAATTTTAGAAAATAGGAATATTAGTATAACACAATAGAATCATAAACCTAAAGGCACGATAAACCATGATAATCATAACATGGAAATGTGACAACAACACTTAACATGGAATTAGCATAAGCCAAGGCTCATTGCACATGGAGCATGAGTAAATCTTCATTGAACATTAATCATGAGTAAAACCCCATTTCACTTGAATTAGAATGAGTCAACACCCATTTCACATTATGTATCATGATACTATACTTTACCTAATGCATTGGAGCGCTATAAGGGAACACACTTCTTAAACCGTTCATTTCATGCATAAGTGTGCCCCATGGATCATATAACATGGATTCATAAAACATCAACATTTATTACATGATAAAGGAATGTGGAATTAATACATGAAACTTTATAATCAATAAGTAAATGTGCATAAATTTTAAAACCCTTGATAGAGAAATGGGCATGGTATTCACTACATAATTAAATTGGCTTGGAAAATCGGTGTAATTTCACCAGCGTAACGACATGACGTAAGAATTCATAAAAATGGTATATGAGAGAGAAAGGGGGGTCTCATAATATTTACATGACATGGAAATTAAGGGGGTCATATATGTACATGTCCCAAAAAATTAAATGTAAATTATATTCATGATATAAAATAATTTCATGAATGTAAACGAGGAGAGAAAAATTCCTTTTGGAATTTTGGTATAGTAATGGGTGTACATGGGAGGAATTTAATGAGAGAGAAAGGGGTATCCCATCATTAAAACATAAAAAGGGAAGTATTTTGGACTTGAAAAACCATACCCCAACATTGATAATTGAAATTAAAAGGCATAAGAACATTAAGAAAATTGGACAAAATGAGAAAATAAGAAAAAACCTTACTTGGATGTATGTTTCCAAAGGCTTGAGAGAGGTTTGAGAGAGGCTTATTGGGAGATTTGGGCACCTTGGGAGGATTATATAGAGAGGAAGGCAGAAGATGGTTGAACTCCAAAGGCTTTGAGTGAGGAGGAAGTGGGAGCATGGGTGGGTTTATATAGGAAAGTTGAGGGAATTATTTATTATTTAGGTTTGGGACCCTCACATTAAGCTAATCCAAACCACAAAGAAGCCCATGGTTTTTGGAAAAGGGAAGTGGAAAAAATATTTTATTATTCCAAAGTCTGAACTTCTTAAAATAATGGGGTTTCTTATGTGGAGGTGAGTCACACTCCCAAGGAAAACAATATGAAAAGACAAAATGTTTAATAAGTCTTGAAGGGTCCACAAAAGCTTTAAAATAAGTCAAAAAACCCTAATCACATTAATTTAATGTTAAAACTTATATTTGCCAAAAATAAGGCTTATAGTATTTTATTAAATTACTAATGGGTCATTATGATGTCATAAAACACGTTATATATTTAAATGGTATTTAATTTTTACCTAAAAATTTAACTGTCTCAGAAAATTATGAAAAATTAACCATTGGATAATTTCAATGTCTTAATTCCAGAAATAATATTTATTTTATCTAAATAATTTTATTAATATTATAATTTTCACTTTTAAAATAAAAACCGACATTTATAAAAAATTCATGGGTTTTGAAAATAATGGCTTTCAAACCAAACTAAAAATTACTATTTCATTAATAAAATTATATGATCATTTATATTTAATAAAAATTAATTTAATAATAATAATAATATGTTATTAAAATATTATTTAATTCAAAAATCCATGAATTCATCAAAATTTATTTCTTAGTTGAACATTAACTAAAAATATTATTTGTTCTTTAAAAACTATTTACAAGGTAACAATAATAAAATGAAAGTATATTCATTATTATGTACAAAAATAATGTATATAACCATAGTACTAGGGTCTTGTTACATAACCCCTTATAACACCCACATAAGACCGAAGAGTAAGGTGTGCGATGGTGAAAGAATCTTGGGCTGGCTCCGATAACATTTCTTGGGTTGTAATCTCTATCAACTTCCATTTCTCTCATTGGTGGTCCCGCTCGAGCTTAACATATTCAAACTCATCTTGGGCTTGGTCAAGAGAGAATACCAATGACCCCACCTCCTTTCCGAACTCTAACAAATGGGATTGTTTTGGGGCATGTCTACTAGATGAGGCCATTGCTTCCTTTGTCTGAGTAAATTGGATTTGTTGAGGCCCTATATTTATACTAATCAGGTGATCACTATTAAAATTATATATTAGAAATGCTCACAATTATTAACATAAAACCAAAGAGGTTGACATTTTATATAAACATTTTACATAAAGAGGAATTTAATTAGATCAATAGGGATTTCCATTAATAAAATTTTGGGTCGTTACAATCTTCCCCCCTTAAAAAATTGCGTCCTCACAATTTGATTACATACAAAAAGAACTCTGAAATTTATACATGACTTCGTGGTAGCTTACCCACCACCATTAAACATTCTTCAACCCTCATTATCACATCGATCATGAATAGAGAGGGTCCACTTAGTGCAACAATACCTCAATGCACATTCAAAGTCATCCACTTCCTTAGTCCAAACGCAGTCCGTGCAACTTGGATCATACCGATGAAAAATATGATGCAATTTTTGAAAATATTTGTTCCTAATGTATAGTTTCAAAGAATCACCATGTACCAGGTTTTTGTAAAATACTCTAACATAGTCAGATTTCAAAATTTTGAAATGTGGTTCTTGTAACATATTGCCTATGTTTCCAAAAAATACTGGAAGACATGACTATATATATATATAGGCTGCTTGAAGGTCTCCCTCTTCTGAAGCTATTCTAAAATCAAATAGTGCATCTTACTATCTGGATAGGGTGAAATATTTGGAAATAAACTGATGGTATCTATTTCTTCTTGAAAGGTGGTAGATTTGGGAAAATAATATTTGATCATAGGTGTGCCATGATCCCAGATAATTCTGTTGTATGGAGGAGGTGTTTGATATGTAGTAGAGCATATTTCAAGAAATATGGACATTGGAAAAGGTTTCGATGCTATGCGAGCTTGAGTTCATAATTATTATTTCTAGTAAGTCCTTGGAAAGGGACCTGAGTGTCCTATGAGGTTCTTCCCCTTCCATCTTGAAACTATCCTTTATCCTACTGACAAAACATATCAAATTTTGAGTTACTCTCTAGAGATGATCAAATTGTGATATTAAACTACTTGAAGTCAAATGATTTGTTATTCCATAATGAAAGGAAAGTTAGGGGTAACACATAAAGGCTAATCCCAGGAAAAACTAATGACCTATAAATAAATTTTATTTCCATAACTTATGAATCTTACTGCTTCAATCTATGTTATCCATGATATGCTTTCTAACATGTATTCTTAGAGGAATTTTTTTATTCCCTTAATAATGGTTCAAAATAAACTTGTGAATTTACCAAAGAATATCCCCCGAGAGTGTCGTAACTAAGAGTGTATAAAGGACTGCTGTCATGCACTAGTTCCCATTTGAGTCAAGCTCAAAGCGGTGTTTTCGAGTTTTACCCCTAGGATACATCTGTGCCAGAGCCACCTCTACCTGATCATATCTAGACAGAGATGTATTTTCTTGATAAACCACTTAATCAATACTCACCAAAACTTAGGGATGTTTTTATTATACTTATCCTTATCTCTACGTTTTTACTAGGGTTTTCTAATCCTAATCTGAAAAATAATTAAACCTATCCTCTGATACCAACAACGACAACCCTACCCTTTTATTACATCATTAAACATAATTTATTACTTAAACATCACTTGATAAAACATATAAGATCGATTGGTATAGTGTATTTGGGGCTTAGGATCATTACATAACAACTTAAAACATGAAAAACAACATCTTTATTAAAAACATCCTTTACATGATCACTACATTCACACATACTTAGAATTATATGGGATAACCTAAGGACATGCATAAAAAAGGGTGAGATATAAAGCCCAATAAGGGAATAATCATAGAATAACATGAGGAATAAAATAAATGTTAGAAAATAGGCATATCAATAGAACAAAAGATAAGAATAAACATAAATTCATAATAAATCATGATAATCATAACATGGAAATGTGGCAACAACACTTAACATGGAATTAGCAAGAGCCAAGTCTCATTGCACATGGAGTATGATTAAATACTAATTTCACAAGAATCACGAGTAAAACCTCATTTCACTTGAATTAGAATGAGTCAACACCCATTTCTTGTGATGTATCTTGATACTATAGTTTACCCAATGCATTGGAGTGCTATAAGGGCACACCCTTCTTAAACCTTTCATTTCATGCATAAGTGTTCCACATGGATTACATAACAAGGATTCATAAAACATCATCATTTATTCCACAATAAAGGAATTTGGAATTCATACATGAAACTTTATAATCAATAAGTAATTCATAAAATTGAATACCATTGATAGAGAAATGGGCATGGTATTCACTACACAATCACATTGGTTTGGAAAATCGATGTAATTTTGTCAGCGTAACGGCGTGACGTAAGAATTCATAAAAATAGTAGATGAGAGATAAAGGGGTGTATCATCATATTTACATGACATGGACATTAATGGGGTAATGTATATATATGTCCCTACAAATTTAATGGAAATTAGATTCATGATACAAAAGAATTTCTTAAATGTAAATGAGGAGAGAGAAATTCCTTTCATAATTTTGGTATAGTAACAGGTGTACATGAGAGGAATTTAATGAGAGAAAAAGGGTATCCCATAATTCGAAAATAAAGATGGAAGTATGGGGGATGTGGAAAACCATGCCCCAATATTTATAATTGAAATTAAAAGGGCATAACAACATTAGGAAAATTGGACAAAAATGAGAAATGATGAAAAACCCTTACTTGGATGTATGTTTCCAAAGGCATGAGAGAGGCTTCTTGGGAGCTTGAGGAACCTTGGGAGGATTATTGAGAGAGGAGGGAAGAGGTTTGAATAACTATGAAGGATTTGAGTGAGGAGGAAGTGGAAGCTTTGGTGGGTTTATATAAGAAATGTGAGGGAATTCTTTATTACTTAGGTTTGGGATACTCACATTAAACTAATCCAAACCACAAACCAACACATGGTTTTTGCCCATGGTTTTTGAAAAAGGTAAGTAAAAAAATATATTTTATAAGTAAATAGTCAGAAATTATTAAAATAATGGGATTTCTTATGTGTAGGCGAGTCACACTCCCAAGGAAAACAATTTAAAGAGACAAAATGTTTAATACGTCTTGAAGGGTCCACTAAAGCATTGTAAAATAAGTCAAACAAACCCAAAATCACATTATTTTAATGGTAAAACATATATTGGCCGAACATAAGGATTATAGTATTTTATTACATCACTATTGGTTCATTATGATGTCATAAATCACATTATATATTTAAATGGTATTTAATTTTTACTCAAAAATTTGACTGTCTCAGAAAATTATGAAAAATTCACCATTGGATAATTTAGATGTCATGATTCCAGAAATAATATTTATTTTATCTAAATAATTTTCTAAATATGTTAATTTTCACTTTTAAAATTAAAACCCACATTTATCGAAAATTCATGGGCTTTGACAATAATAGCTTTCAAACATTAATAAAAATTACAATTGCATTCATAAAATTATATGATAATTTACATTTAATAAGAATTTATTTAAATATAATAATAATATTTTATTAAAATATTATTGAATTCAAAAGTCCATTAATTCATCAAAATAGATTTTGTTAGTCAAACATTAAATAAAAATACAATTTGTTCTTTAAAAACTATTTACAAGGTAACTATAATAAAATGAAAGTATGTTCATTATTATATAAAAAAAATAATGTACATAACCATAATACTTGGGTATTGTTACATAACCCCTTATAACACCCGCATAAGACCCAATATTAAGGTGTGTGATGGTGACATACTCTTGGGGTGGCTCGGATAACCTTACTCGGGTGGTAATCTCTATCAAATTCCATTTCTATCGTAGGCATCCCCGCTCGAGCGTAACATATTAAAGGTAGGCTTGGGCTTGGTCAAGAGTGAAGCCCAATGACGCCACCACCTTTTCGAGCTCTGACAAATAGGCTTCGTATGGGGCTCGTCTACTGGATGATGCCATCACTTCCTTTGTCTATGTAAATTGGAATAGTTAAATCCCTATATTTATACTAATCAGGTGATCACTATTCAATAACTATATTAGAAATGGTCAAAATTCATAGAAAAAAACCAAAGAGGTTGAAATTTTATATAAACATTTTACATAAAGAGGCATTTAATTAGATCAAGAGGGATTTCCATTAATGAAAGTTTCGGTCATTATAATTGTCTCTTTTATACCTTTCCCAAAAAAATTTGAAATAGTAAAAACAACATGCTCCTCTGATACAACTTTTTAACATCTCTTGATCTTTTACTCTCTCATGTGGCCAAAATGGGTTGGTTACAAGATATCGAGCAATCCTCCCAATACAACAGAGGATTTTGACTAGTAGTGTGGGTGTGATATGAAAATTGGGGAGAATATATACCCAGGTATAGATTACAATACAAGAATAAAAGTAATATAATAATAGTAGAAACAATATATAATACAACTGGGAAATAAAAGGAGGAACCAATAACAAAAAATAATTAATCATTTAATAGAAATATGAAATATATCTAACTGTCAAACTGAAAACAATAAAATAAAATAATCATATTACTTAAAATAAAATTAAAAGATCCTGGACTTGAAAAACATATCATACACGTATCTAAACTCCATCCCATCCAATAAGCAACAAATCAACAACAAGGTCCATTTTCCTTGTCCAAACCTACATCTATGTAATCTGATCACGTACCAAAAAGTTCCCCAATGAGGGTGTAAGTAAAACTCATAGGTTTAAACCACCATGTCTATTTTTTTTTGATAATAATTGTATGTAATAAAGGGATAAACAATTTTATTAATTAATGTAATATATCAATAATCCCTATTAGCAACCTTGCATGATTGCCTCTGAGCATGTAACACAACCATGCTAACTAAATCCATATACCAAGGCATAATCAAATGACTGGGAAGATCCCAATTTATAAGAATTTTATTTTACGATAATATACCTATATATAATCATTTTTTATCAACTGGGAAAATCCCTCTATATAATAATTTCACCATGTAACACTAAAAATAACCCACTATATAAGCATTTCGTCACGAATAACTAGGAATAACCTACTCTATAATTTTTTTATCATGTATCACTAGTCATAGCCTACTATATAATAATTTCATTATGTATCACTAGCCATGACATTCTATATAAGCTTTTCATCCTTTAGGAAAATACCTATATATAATCATTTTAACATCAACTCAAGAAGTCATAACTATAAGGATATCACAATATAACATCATAATCCTCAATCATAAATTATGAAAATTACTTTTTTTCATTCAATAATTATTTCATTCATATTTCAATTTTTCAACAACTATATCAGAAACCCATATTATATTACTAAAGTGATTCTATATCCAGCAATCACCTACAACTCATGTCATGATAAATAAACATTAAACCATTATCAATGTTCTTATTAATAAAAGGGTTCACTCACCTAATGACTATCTATAAGCCAAGTCACATAAAAAATTAAATTTAAGGGATGAAAACAATATTACAGACAATGATTTAGCATTAATCTATTAATAAATTACTTTTAGTGAATGCCACATCAATTTAATCAAAATATTTCATATAATTCACAATTAAACAAAACATGAGGTTAGTTTTAGACCCCCAAAATTTTATTTGGAGATAAATTCTATTATTCAAATATAAAATTATAACAACGAATATGACAAATAATATCTCACTAAGATCATAGATAAACTCAGGTAAAGATCAAAACCCAAAAAAACATGCGGTCAAAAGTTTCCACCATAACAATAAGGAACGAAATAAGAGAAGGGAAACCTAAGTAAAAACACTCACTAGGAATTATATGTGGAATCAGGATGTCCAAAATGGAAATGGAGACTCCAAAATCACCTAAAAATATTCCTAGGGTTGAGAGGAGAGGGTTAGACATGATGGAATAAAACAATAATAGACACAGGTTACTTAAAACCATTTGTTCTGAAAAATACACATCATGTAATATCTTTTGGTCATGTATTTCTCAATAAAACGGATACATAAAAAACACATCACCTTAGGTTAATAGTTATCCTGATCAAAATTTACATGAAATGAATTAAGTTTACAATATAGAACCTCTTCACATCATGAACCAGTTCATGACATGTTTCTAGGAGTAGTTACATGTCATGTAACATATATACGACGTTAAATTGTACAAAAAACTATTTTCAACCCAACTTCTGTTCATGAAAACCCTCTAAATTCCATTTAACATGTTTATACCATGACTCCATTAATTAAAATAAAAAAACCTTGAATATTAGGTCATTTTACCTAATAAAGGCTCTCCTTATTTGAACAAGACTTGGTCACAAAGGCCCATTGAAAAAATCAACGAGGGATGTGCCTAAAAAAGATGGAATCTTGTAGAAAATGTTTTTTATGTGTTAATAAATGATAAGAAGAGGTTCCCTTATATAAGAGAAGGGATGGGCACGCTTGTATTTTTTTAGAATATTAAACTAATATAAATTACTTTTTAATTCCAAATAGATCCAATGTTAGTTATTTAGATTATAAGATTGGTATTGGTAGAAATAACCTCATACAATAAAAATTATACATGTTTTGACTATATTTCTACCCTTATCTTTTGTTTTTATCCCCTTTAACTATTACCATGAAAACAAGGAATTTTACTCTTTGAGTGTTAATATAGTAAATATAAAATGAAAAAGTACCCATAAATGGACAGCGGTTGATATTTTTTACCTTATCCTAATCAAATAGAAGAATTTATGTTTTTTGTTTAATTTTATAAAATTTAATAAAATATTATTTACTATAAAATATTCATAATGCCAATTTTTACGACTATTCATTACATTGAATTTAATAATATCAATAAAACATCTAAAAATATAAAAAATATATTTTATTATATCCCTAAAATTTCATTTAAATATATAAAATTCATTATCACAATATTTATCTCAAATTATATTTATTATATTATTTTTAATATCATTTATTTTATTTTTTTGTTAATGAAATATTTACTACATCAGTGTTGTGTATAATTTAAAGCTAATTATTTCTTCACAAAAAAATTACAATGATGAAGATAAATATTTTATATTTAATAATACTATTTATAGTCTAACATAACATTTGGATAATACTACATTAAAAATATTACACTTATTAAAAAAAGAGTGTGACTTGTTTGACATTTCATTATATAAAATACTATAATGTTTATAATCTCATCCAAGTGTCCCGAAAAGGTAATAAATTTGAGAATATTATTTTTATGATTATGATATACTAATTAACTAATATTTAGGTAATTATTTGGGCCATTTAATAGTCCTTGTCATTTTATTTTTATCATAAATTACCTAAATTATTTTTTATTGGGGTAGTAAAAATTATTGTGGTTACTATTAATATTGACCAAAAATAAATGAAACATGTTTACTAAATTCTTACCCACTGATTCCAAATATGGATTAATTTTTTCAAAATTAAAAATATGGAAGCTTCATAACTTAATGTAAAATTAAATAGGTTAAATTCAATGAGGAACCATTATTAGGAAAATGTCATTTCATATATAAATTTCTTTTATAATAAATTAAAGTATAAAATGAATATAAAAAACCAAAATTGGATTATTTAAAATTAAAATAAACTAATGAAAAATTGAAAATATTCCAAAACGTAATTTTACCTTGCATATATATTAAAGTAAAATATATTTTTCAATAAAAATCTGTATTTTTTATTATTCCTTAAAAAAAATATTTTACAAAAAATCTCAAAAATTGATCCTAAGAAATTTTTTATATGATGAAATTAAAAATTAAATTCATTTTTATTTCCAATTAAAATTATTTATTTTGAAAATCAAACTTTTAAATTATATCTTATAAGATGTTTGTTTAATAAAACCATCTCCTTTTTTAAGAATTAATTAATATATTTATAATCAATATAACAAAATAATTTAGGAATAATAATAAATATTAAAATGATTTATTCTATCATTAGATGTTCTGTTACAACACTACTTTAGATCATTGGGAATGGAAGTGCACACAATAACTATTCACAGAATTACACCAAATAAGAAAAGTAGAGCCTTATCAAAAAAGAGACAAAAAAGAACTGGATACAGAAGAAGAGGCGATATATTCCTTTTAGGGGAGCCTTTAAAACACTATATACCCCAAGGTAATATCTTGAAGAAATTTTCATTCCATGTGGGAAAACCACTAGAACATTTATGTGGGACTTGGACTTGTTTGACCAAGCCACAACTCATTGAACCATGGAATACAAATATTTAAATGGAGTTTTGTGAATTCTTAGTGATAGTAGAAGATTTTAGGGTTCCATGATGTGTATAGATGGATATTACTTAGTACTTTTTGGAATATATGATGCTAATTTCACATCTACGCCTTACATCATAGAGGGTGGAAATTTAAAAAAATCAAATTTTTATTGGATATAAAATTATTCAAATGGAAATTATATACTAATTTTCAAATGAAATAGAGATTTTGATGGGTTAATTGGTTAGTGGAGATCATTCAAGAGATTATGGGGGAGTAATGGTGGAGTTAATATTCAAGAAGTATGAATCTGGTCAACTATAGGTTTCCACATCATAGTGTTGTTGACCACAACATAGTTAGAGCAAAGGGAATGGAAGGTTGAACAATGGTGGGGCTAACAACATCATAGTATTTTAGAAAAGGCAATAATATTTTATATAATCTAGAATCACACTACATCCAGGTGATTTTGGTAGTTTTAGACAAAAAATTACAAGGGGAGTTATTACTTGTATCTCCAGGTGTCTAATTGAAATATAAAGGAACATTATGTTACAATTAATTATTTTGGGATGATCATAACCATCCCAAAATAAGGATATTCAATCTTAACCATTTAATTAAAAAGATAAATGAAGATGGGTTTCGAAAAGAGTACATAAATATTCATTAGAATATATAGATATTTTTTTGGGGAATATTTACAATAAGGGAGAGGAATAAATTTCAAGGAATATAATCGCTCTAGAACAACATAAAAAAGGGTGAAGAATAGAAACACTATGTCTAGATTATTATCTATATATAATATTTTAAATAATATAAAGGAGGTGAAATGGGAATAGTGATTTCATCACATTTTTGAGAGGTAGTGAGATTTATCATTTTGTTAGAATAATGAGTTAATAGGGTCAGTGATACCACTCTATTTTGTAAAATAAATTTGTTTGTGCACTATATTATTTTTATTCATTGATGCATCAATTTAATCCTCCATGGACTATACCAACTTGGGTTAACCAAAAAAACTTCTATGTGTGTATTTTATTGATTTCATTTATTTTTTAGAGAAATTATTAGAGAGAAAAATAGTGTTACTGACAGTGAGAGAACAAAATTGTGATCAAGGGATTAGAGGGTTCAAATATGTGTTACCTTGATCCATCCCCTTTTTGGTAATTCCCTTGATTAGATATTAAAAACAACTTAGGACCATGATGGGGTCCATCTACACCCAAAAATTTAGGTAGAAAGAGTTTATCATGCTTATGTTCAATGTTCACATCTCTCTCATGTTTCTAACATGGAAAAAATTGCTTGTTCACATCAACTTGAGATGGTAAAACCCATTTCAGATGCCCATATAGTTGAAAGGGAGTTTTGAAAGGCTGATTAAAAGTCTTTGGTGAGATTTTTCCTTTGGAAACTATAAATGAGTTTATTTTTCTAGTTTAGAGTGTGGAAAATAAGAATATAGGCTATTTTATAGTTATGGACATCAAAGCTACTCATTCCAATCTAACAATATCATAGGATGATTTTTATATCCGTGAACTGAAATAATTTTTGAGTGAGCTTGGTTATTTTTCATCCACTTCCCATAAGGGAGTGGAATCTAGGAAAATTTATGGTAGAGTGAAATTTTCTCAAAATATTGCTCTATTTTATGAATCTTTTACTCTCTTAAGTGCGGGGAACATGTGAGGAGTGAAGGTGGTCATTATAGTGTAATTACTTAGATTTTTTTTCAATTCATTATTTAATAAGTCAAATTATAGGATTTAATGCCACTGAGGTTAAAGAAAATAGTATTACATGTTTGGGATATTTAAATATCGGTTTTTTGATGATATTGTAGATTTTGAGATCTTGATTGAAGATACTGTACTATTTGAATAAAATATTCAAACCTAGATTAATGATAAATAATACCCACTTAATTATCTTAGTTTTAATTTTATGAGGTTATGTATTCATGAAAATATTAAATTAAGTACTTCATAGGAGGAATCCCATAGTTTTTTAGTTTTATCTCTAGATTCCTTTTATAATAAATTCTCTATCCTCAATTTTTATTTCACCATTTTTTTTTCAAATTGATCGGGTTTCATTATCACAAACTCCTAGTTTTTTATTGGAATCATTTGGATGAGTTATAAGAATTGATTTAATTATTTAATTTTGGTTTCTTCATGGTATTTCACTAGAAGAGTTCAGGTGTGAATCAGTAATAAATGTAATTATTATTAGATTAAACTGTAATATACATACCTTAACTCTAACTATGGATATTTTCTTCACTTAAATTTAAATATTCTAAAATAATTATTATCTCTTCATTTTGAATGAACATAATGTTCTGATCATATTTCTTAATTAATGACTATAAGGGTTGTTTTTTATATTGAGAAAAGTATTGTTTTCAACAATACATAATAATGTTATTTAAAGGGGGAGATTATTAAAAATAATACTCTGTATCTTTATGATAATTTTAATGTTCACAAATACCCTTAATTATTTTTTAATGATTTTATTAAGTATTTTGCAGAAAATAATTAATTTATTTTTACTTTCGAAATTACGAGAATTTATTGTTAAAGTATTCATATTTATTGTGTTCTGGAAACACTGTTCATACCTTACTTATTCGGGATCTGCTTTAGCGTGTCCTGGAATCACTGTTCATACCCTACGTGGATAAACATATCATAAGGATGAAAAGGGTGTATACTTTTTTGAGATAAGAGAAAAGTATAGTTAATCAACCATACGTTATCAGAAAAGTATGGAAGAAGAACCTTACGTTAGGAAGGAACCTTACGTTTGAGTTATCAGTATTGTATAGAAGGAGAACCGTATGTAAGTACTAAACGTTACATTTGTTTCTCAAAAGTATGGATCATAAACCTTACTTTTGTGAACAACCATACGTTCTTTGAATAGATCTTTTATCTTTCATGTGAGAGTTGAAGAAAAAGTATGGATGATCAACCCTACATTTATGATCAACCTTAAGTTTGAAGAATGTAACATGAACCCTACCTTTATGTTCAACCATACGTTGTCAACCCTAAATTTGGAGGCCACGTCATCAACCTTACGTTTGGCATCAGAAAGTTTAAAAGAAGATATTTTTATGCAACGGTCAGCAAGCTGACTGTTAGGCAGATTTCAAGCTGGATTTAAAGTCGGTTTTAAAATACGACTTTGACTGATTCAAAGCCATTTTATCAATGGATTAAAGATCGAATTAAAAGGATCTTTTTATGACAAGTCTTCATGGAAGTTATGACTACTCTTTAAATTAAATATTTTGAATGTCGTGAATCAAAAGGTGAATTTTATGGATCTAAATGTGCAAGGAATATGCTCTGCTATATTAAAAAGGTTTTCTCTGAAATACCAGGCATAGTAGTATGGTGATAAATCTATTATTCAAAAAGGTGGAAAACAGCAACTGCAAGAAGCACTCAGTTCTGTTGATTCAAAAGGTGCGTCAAAGCTCTGTTTATTTAAGAAGAATGAACTCGATAGAAGATTTACTTGTTCTACATAAAATATCTACTATGGATCTACTACTTCTGAAGTTGTGAATTATATCTATATATCTACTACAATCTTATCGACTCAGAATTGCTTCTACTTGAAAATCAATATTTCTAGAGACGACGATCCATCTGCTGTCAATTGCATTCTGTTGCAATTGTGAAGATCAACTGAAAAAGTTCTTTCTAAAATTATTTTTATCTTGAGTAACTAGCTTCTCGTACTAAGATGAGTAGGTTCATGTTTGAACTAGAAGGCTTTGTTTTTCCTTGGATTGTAAAGGTGTCAACTACCTGTACTCAGTTGTGAACCAGTCTGTTGAAATGAGGAATAGATAGTGAAAATCACTAAGCTCATGGAGTAGAGCGTTGGTGGAGTTGACTAGGGGTCTTTTGTTCCCTGAATCACTGTACATATTATATTTCTACTATTTAAATTTCCTATATATCATTTTATCTGATTAAAGTTAAAAAGGCAGAACACAATCACGCAATGATTTTTGAAAAGACACAATTCACCCCCCCCCTCTTGTGTATATTTGGTGTAATTCGATCCAACAATTGGTATCAGAGGTTGAGCTTTCTGATAAAGCTTTAAAAAGCTGAAAGTGATTATACACATAGCAATATGACTGATACAAGATATGGAATGTCTATGGCCAGAGCACCGTACTTCAATAGAGAAAACTATGGATGCAGGAAGTCTCGAATGAACATCTATCTGAAAAATCTTGGATACAAAGTCTATTCTATGATTCTATCTACATATGAAATACCAGAAAAACCTAAAACATGGAGTGCAGCTACTGAAGCAGAATATGATATAAATTCAAAGGAAATGAATGCATTTATATGTGGTCTAGGAACTGATGAGTTTAATAGAGTATCTCAATGCCCAACAACATATGAAATGTGGAAAACTATTGCTGTTTCTTACAAAGGAACTAACAATATCAGGGAAATGAGATATGAAACTGCTAAGCTTAAATTTGATACATTCAGAATGGTTGAAGGTGAAAGTATTACTCAAATGAATGGAATATTGATAGAGATTTTCAATAACATAACTTTCTTGGGATATCCCATTAAGCAAGTTGGTCAAGCTTTAAAAGTGTTGAGAGTACTACCTAAAAAATGGAATGGAATCTCTGTAGCAATCAGACAGTCGACACCTGTCAAAGACTTAACCATGGGAGAACTGATTAGAAAATTAATGATGTATGAAGTTGAGATGGAAGATGAAGCTAATGAACATAAAGTTCTTATCAAAAGAGAATATACTACCTTGAATGAAACTTCACAACAAAAGAATAGAAAGATGAAAAATAGAGAAGTCAGAGCTAAATCAGAGAGCTCTGACTCATTAAACTCAAATTAAGAACTGGCTCAGCTAGCCAGAAAATTTAAAAAATTCTATAGAAAGAAAAGAGGCTTTAAAAAATCATTTAAGAGACATGATAAAGAAGTAATATTTTATTAATGAAAGAAGATGGGGAATATCAGACCAGATTTCCCACAATTGAAAGATGCAAAGAAAATGAAATTCTTCAAAAGAAATAACTATGACTAAAAAGACAAGAAAGATTTAAAAGCCACTAGGAGTCTATATGAAGACTCTAGTGGCTCTCCTGAATCAAGCTCAGAGAAAGAATAAGTCAATCTAAAAGAAAACATGTGTTTTATGGCAGAAACTGACGAGGTACACTCATATTACTCCTCTGACTCAAATAATGAATCAAATTCTGAATCAAGCTACACAAATGAAAAATTTGTAGCCTACTACAATATGCTTTAAGAAAGATATGAATCACTATTTAAGAACCATAAGTCACTAAAGAACATACATAAAGCTGTTTCAGATGAAAGAGATACAATGCTGAAACAACATAATGAATTAACTGATAAATACAATTCTATTGACACTAACTATATTAATTTTGAATCATGAATAAAAACACTGCAGGATGAAGTAGAATATTACAAATAGGCTGTATTGGTTTTTACAAATGGAGAGAATTCATTAAATGAAAATTTTGGAAAAACTGTCATTAAAAAGGAGAGATTTGGAATTGGCAGTAAAGGAGAAAAACCTAAGCTATATAAAAATAATTTTGTTCCTAGCTCTAAAAGGGTTCATTGTAACTTTTGTGGGACAAAGGGATATATAGCTAAAAACTATTTCTTAAGACAACCACAAATTTGTGCTATTAAGAAATCCTATGTTTCAAAAGACATATATGATTCAGCTGATTTTAAAAGAACAAAGAAAATCTGGATACCCATATCATTGCTAGCTAACACCCCTGGACCCAATAGAATATGAGTTTTAAAGAAATCTGTGTAAATGTCTTTGCAGGAAGCAGGTCACAAGAGAAAAAAGGACATATGGTATATGGACAATGGATTCTCCAGACATATGAGTGGAAACTCATTGAATATCTCTTCACTCAATCAAAAAGATAGTGGACTTGTCACATTTGGTGACAATGTCAAAGGAAAAATCATTATCATTGGAACTATTGGAGATCCAAAAACAGTCTCAATCAACAAAGTACTTTATGTAAAAATATTAAAACACAGCCTGATAGGTATCTCTCAACTTTGTGATGATGGATATACTGTTGATTTTACTAATAATTGCTGTAATGTTTCTAAAGATAAACTTCTTAAATTTAAGACACCAAGAACTGATGATGTCTATACTTTGGATTTAAATTCCTTGTGTAAACAACAAGTAAATTTCTTAACTGCTAAAGTAAGTGAATCTTGGATCTGGCATAGGAGACTTGGACATTGCAATGTATATGTTTTACATAAATTATCTAAGAAACATCTAGTTTCTGATTTGGCTAGTCTCAAATTTGAATGTGACATATTATGTGATGCATGCCAACTTGGCAAGAAACACAAATCATCATTCAAATTTGTTAATAAAGTTGGTACAACTAAACCTCTAGAACTTATCCATAGGGATTTGTTTGGACCTTCCAGAGTAGCAAGTTTAGCTGGTAAATTATATGTTTATGTATTAGTTGATGATTATTCTAGATTTACTTGGATTTTCTTTTTGAAATATAAAAATAAAGCTTTGACATTATTTAATAGTTTCTGCAAATATATTCAAAATGAAAAATGTTTTAATATAATCTAATTGAGAAGTGATCATGGTGGAGAATTTGAGAATCAGGAATTTAATTCCTTTTTCTCAAACATGGGTATTAATCATAACTACTCTGCACCAAGAACACCTCAACAAAATGGGATTGTAGAAAGAATAAATAGAACAATTTTAGAAATGGATAGAACTATGTTAAATGAATACAACCTTCTTACCTACTTTTGGGCAGAAGCTGTAAGCACAACCTCCTATATAATGAATAGCGTTTTAATTATACCTATTTTGAAAAAGACACCCTATGAACTATGGAATAAAAGAAAACCTAAAGTAAATTATTTTAATGTTTTTGGATGAAAGATCTACATCTTGAACACCAAATATAATCTTGGTAATTTCGATCCAAAATCTGATGAAGGTATTTTCTTAGGACATTCTGCTACCTCCAAATCTTATAGAGTCTATAATAAAAATTCAAGGATTATTGAAGAATAAGTTCATTTGAAATTTAATGAATATGATCCCTTTGAGAAAAGGACATATCAAATGGATGAACCTGACTCTAATGATAACATGTGACTTGAGAACTTAAAGAATGAATTTGAAAATGATACAAAATAAATTCAGTTGAGTTCAGAGGAACATGATACTAAAGAACCTATAAGTGTGTTTCCTAGACAGAATAGAATCCTAAAGAACCACCCTTTAGAAACTATAATAGGTGAGTTAGATACATGAATATAAACTATAAAAAACTTAGGAAACCTAGTGGAATTCTCTGCCTTCCTATCCCAATAAGAACTCTAGACTATAGAAGATGTTTTAGATTATGAAAGATGGGTAATAGCAATGCAAGATGAATTAAACCAATTTAAAAGAAATAAAGTTTGGGAATTAGTGGAATGACCTAATAATTGTCCAGTAATAGGAACCAAATGGGTCTTTAGAAATAAACCGGATGACCAAGGCACAATAACTAGAAATAAACCAAGATTATTAGCTAAAGGATATAATTAGGAAGAAGGAATAGATTATGATGAGACCTTTTCACATGTATCTAGACTAGAAGCCATTTAAAACCTTTTAGCCTATGCATCTTATATGAATTTTAAATTATTTCAGATGGATGTTAAATATTCTTTTTTAAATGGTTATTTAATGGAGGAAGTTTATGTTGAGCAACCTCCTGGTTTTGAAAATTCTCAAAAACCAGATTCTGTTTTTAAACTTACTAAAGCTCTCTATAGCCTTAAACAAGCACCTAGAGCTTGGTATGAAATATTATGCTCTTTTATTTTGAAAAATTATTTTACTGTTGGAATGGCAGACCCAACACTATTTAAGAAAACTGTGAATTCTAATATTTTATTGGTTCTTATTTATGTTGATGATGTAATTTTGGGATCAACTAATAAATCCCTTTTTCATGAGTTTTCAATGTTAATGAAAAAATAATTTTAAATGAGTATGATGGGAGAACTAAATTTCTTTTTAGGACTTCAAATTTATCAAAAATATTTTGGAAATGTTTTGAATCAAAGAAAATACATTACTGATTTGTAGAGGAAATTTGGACTTGAAAACAGCAAGACATATACAACTCTAATGTGTACTAATATAAAACTTGATTTGGATAAAACTAGAAAATCAGTTGACAAAAAGTTATATAGAGTTATGATTGGTAGTTTGTTATAACTTACTGCTAGAAGGCCAGATTTAATATATTTAGTATGTCTTTGTGAAAGATTTCAATCAAATCATAAAGAATCTCATTTAATTTCTGTCAAAAGAATTTTTATATATTTAAAAGGAACTATTTTTCAATCTTTACTTTATCCTAAAACTTATGATTTAAATTTTAGTTCAGATTCAGATTATTACTTTGGAAGTTGTAGATTAGATAGAAAAAAAACATCAGGAACATGTCACTTTTTAAGAAAGTCTTTAGTGTTATGGTCTAGTAATAAACAACATTCAGTTTCCCTATCAATAGCTAAGGTATAATATGTTTTTGCTGGCAGTTTCTGTGCACATGTGTTGTGGATGAAAAACTCACTTATGGACTTTAGACTAAATTTTAATAATACACCTATTTTATGTGATAATACTAGTGCTATAAATATTTCAAAAAAATCCTATTAATCATTCTAGAACTAAGCATATTGATATCAAACATCATTTTCTAAGAGATCATGTTCTTAAAAAGGATATATCTTTGGAATTTTTAAGTACTGAAATTAAATTAGCTGATATTTTTACTAAACCACTTCCCACTGCAAGGTTTGATTTTATTAAGGGGGAGTTAAGTTTATTTTATTTTAAATAAAATTTTATTTTACAATGCTAGTTCATTATTTAAATTCTGCTTAAAATAATTTTTCTATTTTGTTTTTCAAATAGAATAAGTTTCTTTTATCTATGTAATATATTTTATTTATTTTTAAATATATGTAATGATTATTAAAAACATGGGAATCAAGGTTGTCAGAAACCCTTTCGACTTCTAAACTGTTTCATTTCTATTGAAACATTTTCGAATCTGCAAACCACACCTCTTCTCGTGAAACCTAATCTTCGAACCTCTAAAACCCTAACCTTCAAACCTTTAGAGATTCTCACAGAGATGGTAAGGACTAAAAGAGTCAGTGAAGCCAAGCCTAGAAATGCCAAGAAAAAACGCTCCGAAGGAAGAAAAATATTACAGGGAATGGTAATCAATATCGACTGGTTATTTCAGACAAATCTACTATTGAAATAAGCACTGTCATTTTAGAACCATGAACAGATGTTAAACAGTGAAAATAAGGAATTTCTGTATGAGGTAGAACATAGATACTTATTCAAATCTGTATAGTTTAGTTTGGGAGATACTTAGGACACTATGATGGCTAAGATAGAGGATTGGGATTTCTCGATCTCGTCAGTAGAAATTGGTCAGATTCTCAACAGCCCTCATGAGGGAGTTTTTCATTTCGATTTGACAAATATTGTAGATTCTATGCATAAATACGAGGATATAATGTCGTTTCTTTTTGGTACTAAGACTATAAAGAAATTTTTTATCAAGATTTTGGAGCTTGATCAGAAACTTTTGGTCAAATTTGTTCAGACTGGAATAGCTCCCAGAATGGAAGAAATGGAAAAGATTTTATACCCAGATATGTACATAATGTATCTTCTATTAAGTGATATCAAATTAAAATTCCCAAGGTACATGGTAAGGTACCTCAATTACTGTTTTCAAAGTGATTCCCAGATGAACTTTTACCCTTTCGGTCGATTTATTTCCAAGCTGTTGCTTAAAAAGGACATGGTGAGATTAGTGTATGCCCACGTATACTGTAATCACAGTAATTTGTTTAATGGAGGAACTTTAAGGAAGATTGGATATTTCTGGAGCACCATTAAAGGAAATTTTTTTCGAGTATGAGCTTAGGATGACTCAGAGAGTGCTCAGGCTCAACCTGCTAAGTCCAAGGAGGGACAAGCTGAATAAAGAGTCAGCAATGTAGCAAGAAGGATCTGATTTGAAGTGGAATATACTGATGAAGAAAGAAGTCAGGAGGGATTTCAATCTCAAAGAACTAGACCTGTTAATAAGGAAATTACTTCCCCTGCATTAGCAACAACAGAAGCCTTATTTTCTTATAATTTTGTAATAGAATCTGCTATTGATAAGACCATGGAAGCTGTTAGTGAAAGGAAAACACTAGTAGAGGTATCAAGAGTTCAAAAATAAGCTCAAAGGGAGACTCAGGAACATATTGTAGCTTATGTTGAAGTTACACTTCAACAGGAACAAGATTAGGAGGCACAGCCTAGTGAGGAAGTGGCCAGACCTCAGGAAACTCCTGAAAATATTATTCTCAAAATTCCAGTGGATGATAAAGATGCCGATGTTTGTGATGAACATCTCCCTGATGATCCAAAAGAGGTACTTCTGGAGGACTTTTCTATGGAAGAGTTTGGAAAGGACTCTGTTGAAAAATCTATGGACAAACCCACTCAGGACAAAGAGAAAGAAAAATATTATGCTGAATCATTACCTTAGGTATTGCTGCATCATCCAGAGCCTGAGAATGAAAATCAAGCATAGGGTGCCTCTGATTCAAGGAAGAAAGAAGTTGAAGAACTGTACAAAAAGGTGTCTCAGTTAGAATCTGAGAATATCACTCTGAGAAATGCCTTAGACTTAGAACAATTGAGATTTAAAAAGGTGAAGGAGAGTACAGTCTCAAGGCAATAAGTTGAAATGTTTAAAGAGGATATGCTAAATGAAATTGTAGAATTAAAATCTGAAATGGTTATGAAGACAGATTTGTCAAATCTAAAATTGTTTGTGGAGAACAAATTTGCAGTAGTTTCAAATAGTGCTGTCAGTGGCCCAGGTACTTCACCTGATTTAATCAGAAAATTTCAAGCTATCACATCCGGGATGAGCAACATGAACGATAGGTTGCTAGATCTTTAATGTAATAATTCTACATTATCAGTATTTCTGGACAATTAGAAATTTTTAGTGGATCAACTGACATCTATTGAGCCACCAGTCAGAACACAGTTAAATCAGATGTCAGAGAAGCTATCAATGTTTATAGAAAAATAGGAAAGGATGCATGATTTTTTCTGGGTCAATTTAATCGAGTATATTCATATGACACAAGAGAACAGAGAGCTCATTATCAAACATAGAGATGGGATGATGAAGAGACTTAGGGAAAAATTTATAGAAATCAAGTCTGCAATCCAGAGGACATAGAACCTATTGCCTACCTTACCCAAACCTTGATTCCTGTGTTTATCATACTTGTATATATTTTTTATTTTTAAGGAAAATATATTTCTTTCTTTCTATTTGTTTTACTATCATTATTTTGATGTGCCAGTACTCTAGATTTAATTATTGATAAATAGTTAATAATAGCATTTACCTACAGTTCAGTGCAAAATTAAATATGTTAAAATCCATGATTTATCATTCTTTTTGATATCACAAAAAGGGGGAGAAATTGGATAAACACAAAATTTTATTCTAAAAACCTTATTTAAATGATTTTTTATATATTTAATGTTTTGGATTTATACTTACAATGAAAACTATTTTATGTTATTAACAGTCATTTATTATAAAGGGAATTTTCTTTAACTTTTTATTCAGAGGGAGAAATTTGAATAAAACTAGAATGTTTTATTTTATTTTTTAATTTTGTTTTTAATGAAAAATTATTTTATTTTCATGAAGGGGGAGAAATTTTTATTTATTGAAATGATTTTTCTAAAATTAAATATTGTTTTGTCCTCTCAAAATTCTAAAACTTTATGTAATTAATTTTGAAAGGTAATTTCATTTAATTAGTTTTTTTATTTTATAGGATTTGTGATCATCAAAAAGTGAGAGATTGTTGAGGAAAGTATGTTTTTCAACAATACATATTAATGTTATTTAAAGGGGGAGATTATTGAAAATAATACTCTATCTCTTTATGATAATTTCGATGCTCACAAGTACCCTTAATTATTTTCTAATGATTTTATTTAGTATTTGCATAAATTTATTAATTTATTTTTACTTTTGAAATTACAGGAATTTATTGTTAAAGTATTCGTATTTAACATGTTCTAGAAACACTATTCATACCTTAGTTATTCGGGATCTTCTTTAGCGTGTCCTGGAATCACTCTTCATACCCTACGTGGATAAACGTAGCATAAGGATAAAAAGAGTGTATAATTTTTTGAGATATGAGAAAATTATGGTTAATCAACCATACGTTATCAGAAAAGTATGGAAGAAGAACCTTACGTTAGGATAGAACCTTACATTTGAGTTATCAGCAAAGTATAAAAGGAGAACCCTATGTAAGTACTAAACATTATGTTTGTTTCTCAAAAATATAGTTCCTCAACCTTACTTTTGTGAACAACCATACGTTCATTGAATGGTTCTTTTACCTTTCGTCTGAGAGTTGAAGAAAATGTATTGATGAAAAAACCTACGTTTATGATCAACCTTACGTTTGAAGAAAGTAACATGAACCGTACATTTATGTTCAACCTTACATTGTCAACCCTATGTTTGGAGGCCACGTCATCAACCTTACGTTTGGCGTTGGAAAGTTTGAAAGACGATATTTTTATTCAATTGTCAGAAAGATGATTGTTAGGAAGATTTCAAGCCAGATTTAATGTCGATTTTAAAATATGACTTTGACCGATTCAAATCCATTTTATCAATGGATTAAAGATCGAATTAAAATGAGCTTTTTATGGTGAGTCTTCAGGGAAGTTACGACTACTCTGTAAATTCAAATTTTCGAATATCACGAATCAAAAGGAGAATTTAATGGATCTAAATGTACAAGGAATATTCTGTGCTTTATTATATATGTTTTCACTGAAACACCAGGAACATTAGTATGGTGATCAATCTATTATTCAAAAAGGTGGAAAACAGAGACTGCAAGAAGAACTCAGTTCTGTTGATTCAAAAGGAGCGTCAAAGCTCTGTTTATTTAAGAAGAATGAACTTGATAGAAGATTCACTTGTTCTACATCCAAAATATATTGTGGATCTACTACTTCTGATGTTGTGAATTATATCTCGATATCTACTGCAACCGGATCGACTCATAAATGCTTTGAATCGGAAATCAATATTTTGAGAGAAGATAATCCATCTGTTTTCAATTTCATTCTGTTGCAATTGTGAAGATGAAATGAAAAAGTTCTTTCTAAAATTGTTTTTATATTGAGTAACCAGCTTCTCGTACTAAGCTGCTTAGGTTCGTGTTTAAGCCAGAAGGCTTTGTTTTTCCTTGGATTGTAAAGGTGTCAACTGCCTGTACTCAGTTGTGAACCGGTCTGTTGAAACAAGGACCAGATAGTGAAAATCACCAAGCTCATGTAGTAGAGTGTTGGTGGAGTGGACTAGGGGCCTTCTGTTCCCCGAACCACTATACATCTTGTGTTTCTGCTATTTAAATTTCCGCTGCAGCATTTTATATTATTAAAGATAAAAAGGCAGAACACAATCACACAATGATTTTTGAAAAGAAACAATTCACCCCCCTCTTGTGTATATTTGGTGTAATCTAATCCAACATTTTATTCTGTACTTCAATTTTAAAATATTCTTCATTACTGGGGATTATTATTTTTTAACTTTTTTGGTTTTTTTCTTCCATGTATTCTAAAATTATTTATTGAAACCTACTAATCGCATATGTTTTTGGATTTCCTTATGTATTGTCAAACATGTATTCTATATTTGTTTCTATTTATGTTTGAAAATGTTTCTAAAACTAATATTTATCATGAATCCTTTTAGAAAATATTTATATGTTCTTGATTGATTTAGTGGAAGCTGGTAGGAATATTATCCATGTTTTGGAAACAAATTATGTTATTCTTTTATGGAAAATTATTTTTGAACTTTAATATCCCCCCTAAAAATTTTATTTTACTATTATTGATTTCTAAATATCATTGAACCAACATGTTACTTGTATATCTCACTTTTAGATTCGTCATTGGGGAAAATGTTTGGTTTTAAGTGTGTTAGACACGTCTAAATTGAGCTAAACTATAAATCATTATAAACCCAAAAAACCGTAATTTTTTATTCAAATTTTATGTTTTTTAGCATCAATGAATCATGTTTAGTGGTTGGTATTTCTTTTTATAAAATTTGATGTTTGTGATGAATCTTAGAGGATGTTAATGTATATTAACTTATGTATTTAATTGTATAAATCACCTTTTCTTTACCTTTTGAAAAAATGGATTTTGATAAAATTTTAGGAGAATGTTACATAATCTCCACTCACTTTGAACTTTTTTTTATTAGAATTTAACTAATAAGATATACATCCAAATAGACTTTTATGGGAAAATATTAATCTAGATTTATCTTTTTATTCTTTATTATTTTAATGGATTGATGGGTTAATAATTCATTATTTTTATTTTCTATTCTTACCCATCCATTCAGTTGGTTCAAATTGTAATGAAATTTTTTATTATTGTATGTTTATTCTCCTGAAGGTAAAGAGATGTTTGAAATTACAATAAGATGAAAATTTAATAGTGTTAAATTCTCTCCACAGTGCTCAATTTAATTTTTCTATAAAACAATAACAAATTTTTAACCAATAACATTTGATTTTATTAGGTAATAAAAGTTTATACTTAAGAGAATACATAATGGAAAATAATTTTGAAAATAAATTCATTGTGGAATTTCAGTTCTTCTAGTTTGAGAATTATTTTCCACTACTAAATTTGAAAACAGGGATTTCTTGAGGGTAAGAAATGTTATAAATGTTGGAAAATTTGATGTGGGTTTATTTCAATACATTTTTTCACATCCATTTAGGAGAATTTTATTAAATTTTTATTCCAAATATTCTTTTAGTAGACAAATATTGAATCATGTTTTTTTGGGATGAAAATTAAAATCATTGAGTAGTTTTTCTAAAATAATTATTTTTGAATCCTAAATATTTAAATATTCCTGGTTTTAACATTATTATATTTTTACAACTAATATTTGGATGTTTTAATGGTTTATATTAAGTAAATTTATTCCTATAAGTGATTTCTTGAATTTTGTTTTAATTTTTGGAACTGATTAATAATTTTTTATTTTTATTCTATATTTTAGGTTTTTGAATGGTTTGGTATCCAAATTGATCTTTCATGTAGAAAAATGGATATGTATATAGATTTTTTCATAACTAAATAACGACATAGTCGAATTATAGGTGTACTGTTATGGGAATTAACCGTGTATGTGAATGTCCCAAAATAGAATATGTATATATCCAAATATTGATGTGGATGAATTCACATAACTAAATGGATATATAGACAATTCATAAGTCCAAAGTTTCCACATATCTGAATCCACTACACTGAGGATCCATGTATGGAAATTTTATTGTAGAATGACAGAGGATTAAGAATTATTTTATTTTCCACATAACCAAATTACCTGTCTGAGGTTTTGGTTGCATAACTAGTCTCCTATATAGGGGAAATTCAGGTACCCTAATTCATAAATTGAGAAATAAAAGGAAATAGATGAGCTTAGACTGAGATGTGGTGGAATATTATAGATATTTCAAGTGATAAAGAGTATGAATAGTTGCTTTCTATGTCATCCATGCACATTTGGGGTTTTACATTCAGTTATATGGAAAAGGTTATGGTCATTGGAGCTAGTTTCTGAGAAGATGAAGGTTAATTGTGAGTGTTCCATGTGAAGGATGTGGTCTGTCAGGTGAATAGTCAATGTTTTTATTTTTTGAATTTGAATAAGAGGAGGATAGAGAATTTTTCATAGAATATTATAAAAGAGAGATAAGGGAGTATAAAAAAGATAACACTCTATAGGTATTAACCGTAAGTTGTAGATTGAGGAAGAAGATATCTTTGATAGAGAAGTTTTTTTATTTCTTTATATTTATACAATTTTATTCTTTTTTAGATGAATAAATTTATGAAATTTGAAATTTCTCTTTTATATTCATAGCTAAATAAAATCTAGGTTTTCACACTATAATGGATTGAAATATCTAAATCTATTCTTCCCCAGTATAAAAAATAATATTTGTGAAATTTTAGTTCACTGATCCCATTTCCTCCATAATTAAATTCAATTTTAAACTATTCCAATTACTGAGATGCGTTGAGAGTGGAATATTTTACCATTAATTATAAAAAATGAATCCAAAATTAGAAAATATTAGTACTCTCTTATCCATTAATGACCAAATATATTCCAAATATTTAATCATGAGATTGAAAATAAGGAAATATCATTGAACTATGTTGTACATTGACCGAGATCTCATTGAATCACCACCTCTAAAATTAGACACTTTTATAATTCTGAATTGATTCTAAGAAAATATTAAACATCTTTAAACAATTCAAAGTAGTATAATAACCCTAATTTCAACAATTGTTTAAAAACATTTCTATCTTTCCCCCCCTTTATTTGCTTTCACACACTCCCTCACTACATAACCTTCATTTTCACCTTTCCATCTTTAACTTATTCATTTTTTTTATTTTTTTGTTTATTTTTTTTTGACTAGACACACATTTAATTTTCTTCCCTTTGGTTTGACCATATTCACCATCGTATAAGTTCCAATACATTTATTAATAAATAAACTGTCATGGGTTCGACGACACATGTGTCAATGCCCAAATCCACCCCATAATCATGACATCCCTTTGGAATTTTGTGTGCTCATGTTACAAAAATGATCTCTCATTGAACTAATCCCTCAAACGTAGTGTGTTTCTACCCGTGGAGTACCTAAACACACACAAACCCCACCCAAATCTCTGGGAAACACACCAAAACATTCCAAACCCAAATAAAACCACTAAAAGGATTAAAAAATTTATATAATAGGGAATGTACCTTAAAAAAGTATTGTTAAAAAATTTATCCAACTTACACTATGTTATAAGTAAATGATTCATAACCCTATTTAGTAGTTTTATTTAAGCATTTACTTATTATAATACATAGAATCCTACAACATAATCCCCAATATATCACTTTATATTCTCCCATTATAAATAGTCCATGATATCTTTATACATCTTGGTGTATCCATGATATATATAGAATCTTGATCTTTGAGCCTCATCTAGTAGATTTCTATAAAAATATAGTATTGATGGACCAAAAAAACTATTACCATACCCTATAACTCTATCATCACCACTGTTAAGATTTAGTCATTTCCTATTACTCACATATTCTATCTTATTTTATAGGGAGTAATAATCATGTCGATATTTCTTAATCCACTCTAATAAATAATTTTAGGTAATTACATGAAATAATATTTTTGTTTCATCTTTTGCTATAATACCCAAGTCCCTCCTTACTAAATGCATGAGGATTTAATAATTCTCTAACAATATCATGGATATTATACAATTGTATTTTCTAATAAATTCAACTACCACCATGTCTAATTTAATAAAATTATAATTTATAGCACAATAAAAATACTTAAGTATTTCAGACCACATAATTTTTCTCATAATAATATAATTTTGCGAAAATATATATTTTATACTCTTTTGGGCGGTGTATATATCACACATATATCCATAGAGATAATGTCCCTAGATCTTATGTGAAAATATCATTTATTATAACTCTAAATAATTAGTTGGAATATTAATCTCATGGGGTTTCAATTTCTGATATTAACTAGAAAAAACCCTCTCATCTTGAATTATAAAACTTCTAAGAGCTTTCCTTAATGAATCACTATAAATAATAAACCATTATTTTCTATATAGAAGATTAAATATAGGTTTATTTACCAACCTTTTATTCAACTCATCAAAGCTATATGAACATTCCTTTTTCCTTGTGAATTTTAACCACTTATATGTCAACTTTATAAATGGATAATCTAATTGAGTGATGGTTTGAGAAAACCTATGAAAGTATCCTGTTAACCTAAGGAAACAATGTATTTTAGTTATATTGGAGGGTCATGGATATTCCTTAAACAAATTAAAAGGGTTAATATACATACCATAATTGGAAATAATATGACCAATAAATGAAACTTGGCAAAGAAAAAATTCATATTTGCTGAATTTCCCATATAACAATTTTTCCCTCAAAACCCCAAGAAGGATTCAAAAATGCTTTTCAGGCTCCTAATAACTCTTTGCATATATAATTATTTCATTAATAAATACCAAAAAAATATATCAATGTAATCCTTGAATACTCTATTTATTAAATATATAAACCAATATGGCAATTTAGTCAACCCAATTGGCATTACTATGAGCTCGTAATGACCATACCTCACATGAAAGGTCATATATAGGATATCCATTTTCTTAACTTTTAATTCATGATAAATATAATAAAGATCAATATTTGAGAAGTATTGATCCTTTAAAATAAAATCAATGGGTTCATCAATAGGGAT
Source organism: Viscum album (assembly GCA_963277665.1). Classification (NCBI taxonomy): domain Eukaryota; kingdom Viridiplantae; phylum Streptophyta; class Magnoliopsida; order Santalales; family Viscaceae; genus Viscum; species Viscum album. The sequence goes on from OY728120.1 coordinate 1,418,497,341, forward strand.
ATTCATACCTTTTATTTATATTATCCCCATTGATTTCACTTTAATCAATGTATAACCACATTGAACCATCATTATTATTTAAAACTAAAACATAAGATCCACATGGATAAACACTTGTAAAAATAAAACCTTTATCACAAAATTCATGTAATTTATTCTTCATCTTAACTAACACCACTAGATTCATTCTATACAGTGTCCTAGATATTAGGTTTGGATCAAGGATTGGATCAATAAATAATTCAACTACTCAATGAGGGGGAAATCTAGGAAATTAATTAGGAAATTCATCAAAATATTCTTATAAAATGGGTACAAATTATATTTTATAAACCCCCTTACCCATTATATATTTGATTTAATCAATTTATTCCCCATGGTTTTAATCAATATGAGCTATTAGTGGTGGTTCATAACAAGATTTGAGTAATGAAATCTCTACTGGTAGCACAAGTAATTCCATATTTTCCTCACCAAGTAGAAATTATTTCTCTCTATAATAAATTATTTCTTAATAATTCAAGATCCAATCCATCCCCAACATTACATTGAAATTTACATATGTGTTATGGTTATATTTTCAACTAGACCACACACATGCATTCTAATTTAGACTACATAGTATATTTTCATTGTAATAAAAATGACACTTAGATACATAACTCATAAATTATTACTTAATTAACCAAGGAGTGATTGAATATTTTTTGTAAACATGAAAGATATAAAAGAGTGCATATATCCGGAATCGCATAATGTATTAAATAACTTTGGGAGTATATTTAATGTACCTAATATAACATAATTTTGAGATTCAAAATTATATATTGTTATTAAAAAACCATACTTGTTGTATCAGCCTATTTTAGGGTATATTCCTTTAGATTTTGGGGAATTCACTAGAGTAATTTCCAGTCTCCTTTCAATTGAATCATTTAACATTTATTTCTTATCTCTTTTGTCGTGAACCATTCCATTTCACCCCTGAACTAAGCACATAAGACAATTCGTATCAAGGACCAAAGGTAATTATCGATCCCCATGGGTTGAAAACTAGTTATAAGGTATAAATGGAGTAATAAATGGTAATGATTTCACCCCCAAATATAAATAACCAAATAGAATTAGATAAAAAAATTAAAGAATACAATAAACTCATATAATCTAGTCATAACATAAAATGAAAATGAACAACAAAAAAAATCTCACATACAAAGTAAACCAAATATAAATCCAAACCAAGGTATCAATATAAGAGCTTCCCTAAAAAACCTAAATTTAAAAACTAACATCTACATGTGACCATTGACCACATTCTACATCTCATACCTCCCATCACCCCAAAAAACGCAATTGGAAGAATACTATTTCTAGAAATCAAAAAATAAACCATAGGAGATGCATACAATGAATGTTTTATACAGGGTGTGAGAGAAATTATGTCCAATAGGATCTCACCAAGGAGTTTGTGTTTTTAATTAAAAAATAAATTTCATTCATATTTGTCTAAAATATAGTTATAAAATTGATTTTTCTATTTAAATGAATAAAAACCAATATCACATTCATAACCATTTCATAAACTCTGTATTTAATTTATTTAAATGAAAGCAATCACTTTAAAAACATTTATATGGACCAATAATTATTTATTAAAATTACCATTTAAAATGAAAATTATAAATATTATCTTACAATTTTAATTAAAATATTTCTATAAAATAATATAGTAATAATGATTGATAAACAAAACACTAAGGTGCTGCAAATCACAAGGTGAAAAAGCAAGCTCTGTCAAAAGGTCATGGTGCTGTAAAAGTGAATCAAGATATTAGAAACAATAAAATAAAGTCCCATATAATGTTTAATATATTATAATGGGAAAAGAATTGGGTTCTAAGGTATAATAGTCTTAATTTTCACCAAAACCATTTAATTAAGTATTGATGTGTTTCATCCTAACAACACAAGTTGCCTGACTTTCCCGCACCAACAACATTGGTGGGCACTCCCCACTAGACCTATGTCACACTAGAGGGGACCCTAGTGAAATTTTTTCTATGTATAATTTCAAAACACGAAACACGCCTCAAACTATCTTTCAAGAAACATCCCCACATAAATTATTTATATCATAATACAAACAAAGTCCCCATTTTTTCCACAAACTATTACAAGAACAATAAGATAAGGGGCTCAAGAGGTATATACACACTCAAAAAGAATGAAAATAAATTTAAAAGTTCAATATGTGATTTATGAAAATAGATTCGGGTTACCATTCCATTTAAATTACCCTTTTTAAATCCCATTTCAAGATCAAAATTTAAAAATAACCATTAAAAATATTATTATAGGCTATTTCAAATACCAACCCTTTTATATTTAAAATTATTCAAGAAAACAAAACCATACCTTTATTAAATTAATTAACTAAACGAGTTTAAACCTTTTAAACACAAGTATATTTAAAACAAGCCTTTAAAACCATATAACAAATAATTGCATTTGAACAATCCATTTAGACACCAAAATACAAGGAAATGTTCAATTTTCCCAGTGATAAATCAATTCAACACTATTTTTAGACCTAATAATACCATCAAATATTGAAGTAATTTAATAAATAAAACATTTAAAATTATCAAGAACAAAAGTAAATTCCATTTAAATAAATCACACAAAACACCTTCCTCGATCAAATGAAAACGAAGCGAGAAGTCATTGACTTCGATGATGAACACCCTAAAAAGTAAAAAGGGATATTCCTCATGTTGTGGATATAAAAAACCCTAAGAAGAAGGCACCCAGAACACAAAATATAACCTCATTATCCCCTATGATTTTGGGTAGGAGAATAAATCAAAAATGAAAGGAAAATGGGTAATAAAGAAAAGGAAATAAAGAGAAAGGAGGAATTTTCCTTAATAGAACCAATTAAATGAAGGTAGAGGAGATAAAAAATAATTGAGGGGGAAGAGAGGGACTCACTCACATGAATTATATCCAAGTAAAATTAATACGAGTTTAAAATAAATGTAAAGTCTTTAATATTAAAAAAGGGAATATATGGAAATTCTTATTTTTAAAAGACTGGGAAAATTTAATGTTTACCACATGATTTGAAAAACCATTCAACAACCATGAAAAATGGATCTGGTAAAATAGTAGAAAAAATTGAATTATTTTCAAGTGGTTATTGATAACCACATGAAACCCATTCTCTTGATATTCTTTATGTATGGGAACCCCCCATAGTCTCTCTTAAGACCAATATGGTTTTCCCCAAAGCATGTTATAACCATGAACACTAACCAAGAACATATAAAAGAAACTAGAAACCCCCCTACGTAAGGGTACCTTCAGGGATTTGATTAGACCATCCATAATAAAATGTTAACTTTGGTAACCCATATAAGGTTTATCCTCATGGTTTACTCTAAACATGTGAAGACTATATAGAAACCATAAATAGAGAAAAATTCTTAAATATTCAAAATTCAAAATCAAAACTCCTAAAATTTAAAAATATACAAAAAACTAAGTTATTAAATAAGATAAATAGTAACACAGGGTGTTATAATCTCCAAAATATAGAAATGTTTTATAAAAAAATACCTAGATAAGAATTTCAGATGATGGATTTAGGAAAGAGAACCAAACTTAAAAGTTTGAGGTGGGAAAGAGGGGGATTACTGTTGGAACCATGGCTGTTCTATGCAAGAATTGGAGTTTGGTTTGTGCTTGTTGTCAATCCTCAGGGGAAGTTCCAAACGTGTGCCAGAAAAGTGATCATACAGTTCAAGCAAACAATAGTATTGAAGGTGGCGCTATTTCCGAGTGTTTTCCAAATTTTTGGGCCTCAAAATTGGAAAATGAAGGCATGGATTGTCTGCAAAAGGAGGTGTGCACAAAGAGGAAGTGGTGCGCGAAAAATAAGGGTTGTGCGTTAAATACTTGAGATGGGTGTGAAAAACTGCATGGTGCGAGAAATAGCGGAGCAAAGTTTTTCGCACAAATAGTGTTTCGGAATCAAAACGTCAAAAAATGGCAAAGGCATGGGCTGCGTGAAATATCTGGAGAGGTGCGTGGAAAACGATACCTGCATGAAATATTATGCTCCAGATGAGAGGTTTTCACGCCGATGGGGATTTTGCGCGTGGGGGACTCACAAGCCTATAAATATGAGGTGACCCCTTCATTCCGTATAGTTGAAGACTTAGAGAAGATATAAGGTCTGATGCGCAAAAAAGGATTGCGTAAAGGGGCATGCGCAAAATATTCTTAGTTGCACGGAAAATTCCAGGATGCGTGAAAAATGAAGAGTTGCGCGTAAAAATTGGGTTCGCACATAAAAGATCCAGTTGCGGGAAAAAGAGGTTTTTTGCGCGAAAATTAAAATTTGCGCACAATAGGAAGGTTTTGCGCGTAAAGGGTTTGTGTTGCGCGCAATTGTCATTGAAGTTTGTCTGCACGTTCTAGTTATCTGGTTAAGTGGTTCTGTGCATTCTAATGCATCTATTCCGGACATCGATGCAAGAAGAGTCTCATGCTGAGCAGAGGAAAAGAATTCAATGCAAATCTATTGAAGAGTCCTTCACGTCTATAAACTAAGTGTGACTTCACCAAGGGCAGTGAGCCAGGGGGAGTCAACGGGATTGACCCGAGGCAAACAATGAGCTATCCCTAAACCATTGTAAAGGCAGTGAGCCTGGGACAGAGTGACTGTGCCCGAACCTTTGTAATCCACAGCTAGTGAAGATTAGTAGAATTTGGTACGACCAACAACTTGTCGGCGTATGCTCCTTGGACGTAGCCCTTAGTGGTGAACCAAGTAAAAAGTGATGTGTCATCTCTATGCGTGTGAATGTTTTCTTTCTGATCATATTCATCATACAGGTTCAACAAGTTCCTACCAACGTGGGAACAAGATCCATCACATTAAAAGAAAATTTTCCACCCTGATTCACCTCTCCCCTCTTAGGGTGTCCCTGGGTCCTTCAATTATAGATAGAAAATCTTAGATAAGAAACTACTAAATTTATCCCAACCCATGAAGATAATGAAGAAAAACAAAAAAAAACTACCATATATCTCGAAGAAAAAATCACCTGTGATATAAATCATAACTATTAAACACACAATGAAGGGGAAAATATATTCCTATAATATTACTACCCACCATTTAGAATTCATCTAGAATTATGGAATGGAGGGGGAACACACCACTAGACCATGCCACTATACAACTGAAACATTGAACATGATAACGAATCTCTAATAATTAAACAATGCCAATAATAATGATTAAAAATTAAGTAATTGGATTTGACTTTCAAAGAAAACATCACCCACGAAAACTCAACATCCATAAAATGAAAACCATAACCAACCTAAAAAATGAATATCATCCACAAAAACCACAAAAAAAACGAATAAAAAATGGTAAATATGAACAAACATTGGATCTAGACCTTAGGTTGGTGTACTCAATGGGTAAACTAGGAACTCCATCTTGGAATACCATCCCATGGTAATCATAATTAAAGAATGTAGCGTCAAAAATTCTCAAATACATGATGTAAACACTTATCCTAGTAACTTGATAACTGAATGGAAGGTCTCCCACGATCAAACCAATAAGAAACCAACCTAAAAAATCTCCAAAACAATATAAATCCCAAGGAATACCGTCCACATAACATGGAACACAAAAAAAATCCAATATCTTCTATAAAATCTAGATCATGAAGATAAACCTAAACTAGATAATTATTCAAAAATAGACTACAGTATCCCAAAACCCAATTAGACATGAGATTTACCATTAAAATAAATCAATTTAAAAAACCTTTAAAGATAAACAAAGAAGACCCAATGATTAAAATTCCACATATGTTTCTTTTATAATGGCGTAGAATGCCCAGGATATCCCTACTGAAATTAGACTAGATGCATTTTCTTCTTCTTCTCCTTATTATTATGAAAAGACTAACCGTATTGAACCATTCCTTCCATCCTAGGCTAAACTAAATCATAATTTTATTCTAATTTAGCATCCCCACATTATTTAACTAAAACACTATGACTAACCTATATTGATGGGATCCATTATTTACATCCTCTTAAGATGATATACCATCATTATCCGTAATAGCTCTAAGAGTAGGATAAAGAACTCTCTAATCCAAATAGTCATGGATAAATTCCATGGGATATAATGAATTCATATACACCAGTTAGTCTCGAGTATAGGTAGAGTTTATGAGAGAATGAAGCACTCCTAAAATAAGAGATGTTCCAACCTAAAGATCATCCCAATGAATAGACATCACACTTCTCATCAAAAAATATCTGGGAGGTATATTATAAATATTGAATACATGAACATCAATCATTCCATAGTTCATAAATAAAAATATAGAACAACATATCAAATAAAAAAAAATCTAATACACTAATAAATTAAAAAATAAATTTAAAACCTTTTCTTAAAAATCCTTACACTAAATAATAATTTACAAGGCCCCTTTCAAAACACCTCATATAAATTGAATTTTACAAGGAATACTCATTTAAAAAAAATATTTCCACTTTCACTATAAAATCATTTAGATTAAAACATTTTAAAAACATAGTTGATCTTATATTCCACCAATTAAAACAACAAAATTCATTGAAATTAATCCACTAGATCTAGTCCTAAAATTGAAATACCATTTTATCCAAATATAATTTCAAATTTTAATTTTGGAATAGATCAATTTTGAAAATTCTATAGAAAAATGTAAAACAATCATGGAAGTTGAAAATTTTCCAAAAAAAAATATAAATTCCCTAGTTTCATCGGGAAAATTATTTCTTCCAAAACAAAAAATGGGACTTCATGGTTTAAACCAAGAAACAAATCATAAATTCAATTAAAATCCCTTAAATTCCTAAATGATACTCTCCTATTAACCCTCACAATAATGTTAAGAACCATTGGGATCATTTTGTTAAGTGAGGGAGGAAAAAAAATACTCTATTAGGATAAATACCAAAGTGAATTGTTTGGATAAAAAGTTTGTGAAACATGAAACAATAAGGAAAACGGATATGTAATGGTTACAAACCCATTATATAGTGTCTTGGTATGGTTTACCATATCGTCTGGGATAACCATGAAACACTGATTCGTTGAAAAATTTCACATCCAAAACTCATAAATAACCCCTAAAATCATCTATACACTCATTGGTTACAAAAAAATATCATCATAACCGAATCCATCAAATTTAATAAAAAAGAACTCAAATTCAAGGATCAAGTCCCAAACACCCATGGAAACATCAGGTTCAATGAGAATAAGTGTTGTCCAAGAATTCCCCCACACCCTCCACCCAAGTCCATACACAATAATAATCTTATTTTTATCTTAATTCACTTAAATAGTAAGAGGTGGATTTTATACCATTTTTTCATGAACCAACCTGGGTCACCCTAAACTAGGTACCTGAACAATTCTACAAAAATTCTTCATGGGTGGTTACAATCTAATGGTATGACAACTAGTTCCAAGTTATCAACAGATAAATCAATGGGAATGATTTCACACTAGAATTAAAATAACTAAATAGAATAAAATATAACCCAATATGAAATAATAAAGTAAATTCATAAGAATATTTCAAAACATAAACTGAACAAGAAGTAAGAGTAAAATTTCATATAAAAATCCTACCAGATATAAATCCAAACCACTGGATTAATACATGACCATCCCAAAAATATAAATAAGTTCTAACCCAAAAACCCACTATCTCCACCTGACCCGTGTCCAAACTCCACGTATTATACCTCCCATCACCCTAAACAACACAACAAGAAGAATACAGGTTTCAAACAATTGAAAATAAACCATAATAGCTGAAAAATTGAATGATGTTTATAAAGTGTGAGAAAAAACTGAGTCCAATAAGATATCACTAAGGATTTTATCTTCTTCTTTAAAAAAATACATTTCAATAATGCTAGTTTTAAATATAGTTAGAAAGTTTATTTGTACTTTGAAAATTAAGAAAACATAATACCACATTCATGATCATTTCATAATCTTTCTTTTTCATTTCTTTAAAATAAAATAATCACTTTGAAAAAATTTCTTTAACATAATCCGTATATATTGAAGAATTGATTTAATATACACATTTACAATTTATTTTTAAGTACACCCTTTTAATTATATTTAAAAAAAATTATGAAAAATAAAATGAAAAAATTATAGAAAAAACAAAAAGACACTATATCACATTGAAAAAAAAAGAAATCCACATCAACAGATCATAGTTACCTAAACGTTCATAGATATAAGGGATAAAAGAAAACTAATTACCTTATAGAGTTTCATATAGAATAATAAGAAACTATCTAGGTTATAAGGTAAGATAGTCTAAGACATTAACAAAACCTCTAGACCATCTATAGATATTAATATCCTAACCACATAAGCTACCCGGGTTTCCCTCACTAACATAATTAGGGATAACATTCCATTATTCCTATATCATGCTAGGTGGTACACTAGTAACATGCATGTTATCTAGTGTATAATATATATAGAACTATTTATTAGAGTTGAGCTCTCATGAAAACATGAAATTAGAGTCCATAAATCAAACAAGTTAAACAATAAATATAATAAGAAAAACATAACTCTAACCTCACCTCCAATACCCTCATAAGAAACAAACCCTTTCATATTATTTATATCAAAATACAATCAGAATCACCCTTGACTCACAAAATATAACAATAATAACAAGGTAAGGGGATCAAGAGGTTTATACACACCCACATACTTTGAAAAACCATTTAAATGTGCCAAACATTGCATATAAAAAAGACATGGGTTCCCAGGTCATTTCATTCCCCATTTGAGATCCCATTTCAAGATTATCCTTTAAAAAGATACTTTTGAAACCTTATTGAAGGTCTTGTCAAACATCAAACCATTAATATTCAAAACCTTTCATGAAAACAATACCTTATCTTTATTAAATCCATGACCCAAATAAGGTCGAATACCCTTTAAACTCTAATTTTTATTATAAATTTTTTTTCAATTTTTTTTAAAGAAACATGGAAATAAAATATAATTTTAGAAACCAAAATACATTTAAAAATTTAATATTCCATGTTAGAAATAACTTCAAACCCATTTTTGAACCTAGAAAAACTATCACATATCAATATAATTTCATGAAGAAAACATTTAAAATGATCATGAATGAAATGAAATTCCATTTAATGAAATTTTACAAAAACAATACCTTGGTTAAATGAAAATCTGGACATAAGACATTGAATTTGATATTGAACTCCCAAAAAAGCAGTAAGAGGTCCACCTAAAGCCCTATGAAGAAAAAAACCATATAATAAAGAACCCAGACCCTAAATATGATCCCATCATCAACTATAATGAACCAAATAAAAAGGGTTAATGAGAAAGATTTAATGGGAAACAAGAAATAAGGAAGAATTTACCTAACTAAAAATACTTAAAATAAAGGTGTAAGAGCTTATAAATAACAAAGGGGGAAGGGATGTACTCCATTTCTCACTACCTATCCTGTTAAAATGAAGAGGTAGAGAAGAAATGTGGAAAAATTTAAAATAAAAGAGTTAAATATTTAGAAATTCACAATTTTGAAATTCTGGGAAACATTCATTGCTACCACATGGTTTAAAAAACAATGCATAAAACATGAAAAACAACTATGATAAAATTGAAGAACACATCACATGGTTTCTTCATGATTACCATAACCATGATAAACTCATGTTCCATATAGTCCTTGTGTAACACTACTCTGTATGGTCTCCCTTTATACTTGCATAGTATTCCCCAAATTGTGCAATGTATACTAACCATGCACGTATAAAATGAACTTGAAAACCACCTACATAAGAATACCAATATGGTATGCATTAAACTGTAACACTAAAACATGTACTGAAGGTAACCCACATAAGGTCCATCCATATAGTTTACTATAACTATATTGTGACCCCAAAAAGTAATGAAACCATAAAAAATTCTTAAAAAATCATAATTCAAAACTAAAAGAGCAAAAATATTAAAATAAAATAGAATAAAATAATTAAATATAATAAATAGTAACATAGGGTGTTACATATTTCTTTTACACTCATGATATTGATGACATTTCAATTCATATTTAAGGCATACTTCCAAACCTTTGAATCCATATTTTGGTTGTTTTCACCACATTTATTGTTTATAGGGAACTTTCATCTTCCATACATTCCTTTTCTAGCATTTCTTTCTACATAGAGATCATCCATTTTATTCTTTTTATGTTTCCCTTCTTAAATGAATTATTTAGAAAACTTCTTCTTAGTCTTGATAGAACTTGTCAGTAAGTTTTCATATTTTGAAAATGTTTGATAGGCTAGTGATATTCAAATACATGCTTTTAAAACATCAAAGAAACAGTCAATCATTATTTCTAGGTTTTGTAGTTACTTTGTGAAACGACATGCTAACCACATGTAATTAGCCTCATAATTATCTACTGTATTTTATTAAATTTTTATTAAATTTAAGAATATCCTTTCTATCCAAGAATATTATCCTAAGAAAAATATTTTTATACAAAAAAACTACCATTTATGAATTCTACTATATATTTTCTATCTCTACTATCTTAATAGTATTTTGAAAGAGGGATCATAATTGGTTAGTATCCCCCCTTAAATTATACACATCCATGGAAACGTTTTTCTTCTTAGTACACCCGAAAACCATTAATATTGTCCCTCTATACTTTATCCATTATTATAACACCATTTGATTAGTAGAGCCACTAAATGATAGCGTTTTTTTCCTTACAAAATGATCTAAATAGTTGAATCCTTTTTTAGGGGAATTGGTTAATCCATGTGGGTAAGGTTATTTTTCATAATCCTAGTCAATTACCCAAGGATTGTGGTAATTTATTCAACTCCAAAATTAACTCCATTATCTAAAAAATCTCCATATTATCCTCAATTGTTGTCTTGTTTTCTGTTTCTTCTAGAAGATACCATTATCTAATAAAGGTAATAGATTAATTAGTAAAATTATAACTACTAATGTATAAAACATGACTTATATATAATGTTTATCAATAATACGTTCATATTCATAGGGTTCATATTGGTCCAATTATAGAAAAATCTCTTGAATTTTCAAGTGATAAAATCTATGTTTTCTACCAACGTTATTTTAAATTTAGTTTCTAAGGCTTATACTAAAGTCATATCTGATACCAAATACAACATACCAAAACCTTGTCACCCAATGTTGGTGGGTTATATATTATATAATAATCATATTATATGAGATTAAGTTCCCATGATCATGGTTTAGTAGCCCTATGATCAAAGTTAAATATTAAAATACAACATGACATTTTACAACATTTGAGTATAAGTATATAATACTTAATTTTATGCTTAGTAATTATCAAAAAATCATTCCACTTGATTTTTAGGGAAAAGGGAAAAAATTAAAGGATGAGATATAAAAATTAAGTGAAATAATATAGTGGATTATATCATGGAATAATAATGACATAGAGGGCGTAGATAATAAAATAATGAATACAAAAGAATATCATAACCTGTAGATGTAAAAATAAATATATAATGATATAGTTATAAGTAAATAATCACATAATGATTAAAATTATATGAATTCATAATGAAATACATTGTAAAAATATCATCGAGTCATTTTCCAAATACATCATAAATAAAATGGTAAGGACACTTCCATTACCCTATCTAAGTTCTCTCATGGGAAATAACAGTTCACTGAGGGTATATAAAATTTTGGGACCCACCCGTCACATAAAATCCAATTTATTCTCTAATATACTAAAATTTCATAATAAATACATGGAATAATGTCCCATAATTATAATCATAGAAATAATTAGCATAATTTCTCAATGAAAATTTACTTATAAGATTCAAGTTTATGGAAAAATGAAATATAAAATAATTTCAAAAGATTTCCCCAGTTGATGACTTAATATAGATGCACAAGTGAATTCCCTTGAGTCTTATTTAAAATGAATAGAGTTTTAAACTGTTCAAATAAGTACCCTTAAAAAGTGAAGAAAACAAAGGTATATTTATTTGGTACTTGAAAATACCTATTTGATCACGGAGCTTAGGAAATCAAATTCATGTATTTACAATGGTCAAAGACTAATAAAATGATAGAGAAATTTAATATATACCCATACATTGGATATATATATTGAAAAATTATAAAAAAAACATAACAATACATTAAAATCATTCATTATGGTTCGTAAGAGCATTTGAATAATTCTAAGAATATCCCCAAGGAGTGTCAAGGTAGGTATACAGTTAGGTCCATTTTTTGTAATCCAAGTAAAGATCGTGTTAATACTTGGTGAATATTTTTTAGGGTTTCTACCGTTATAATGAGTTTTTTCTTTTTATCCTTTTACTTTGGTGGGTTGTAAGTTTTAGGTGTTCTAAGATGGTTTGAGTAGAGTTCAGTGGAGTTGGGGAAACACCTTTTCTACAATATTTGCTTTATGGAATGAGTGGGTATTCACATCATGCGAGGTTGATTCATGGATAAGATTATAGATATTTTAATGATATGTTTAGACTCAGACTTCTATGCTAAATTAACTGATGATATGAAAGTATTATTCATTATTTAAATTAAATCAAGGATGTGTTGACATGAAAATCATGTGATATTAGTCATGTTTGAGGTTTGAGGAATTCAAGGCCTTAATTTGTTTCATAGCCTGAATTGGAGGGCCTCACAAAGACTCAAAACATGAATATGTTCTTTAGAATTTGAATTTATTGAGGTTTATAATGTCTATAAAGATTATGTCTCACCCAAATTCATTTATACTACCCACAAATGGGTATTTGTTTATTTTTCCTTGTAAATAAGCATGAATATTACAAGTGTTTTTAGCATAGGAGAGTCTAAATATCCATCTTGATAGATCTTTTTCAAATGATTATTTTTTAATTAAAAAATATGGTGATTCCATATCTGGTTGTTATATGAGTCATGTGAACATGATTCATTATCTATTCTTGATATCTTGTTTTTAAATTTAACACATAAAGAATGTTAATTGAATGTTTCATACCAAAAAATATTTTGTCTTTATAAAAGAGACAAATTTTATTCCCAAAATTGAAAATAAAAGCATATGATTGTTGACATGATACATAAATTATTTGTTTGGTAACAATTGGAACATAATAAAAATCCCTTAAAACCAATATCATTCATGATGGAAATGGAAGGCAATAACAACCAATGGCTAGAGAAGCCATCCTTGCACCATTGGTAGATAAAAATTCCACCTATAATATAGTAATATTTAATAATATACTTGGTTCCTTCATCTGGATATTTATGTGTGCACCAAAAATTGTATCTAATACCTAATGTCTATATATTTAAATGTTACAATCAATAAAAAAAATCAAATTTATCTTCCACTTACTTCTAAGTGTTATTCTTCTTCTAGTGGAATTTCTTTCCACATGAAAAACATAATTCCTCTTTTTCCTTACCATGTCTTTGGATCTTCATCTTCTTGGAAGGACAGTGCTCAAGATATTTAGACTTTTTATGAGTCTTCATTACATTTTCCATGTTCTTAATTTTATTATTCACCATAAGTAACATGTGTTTTTCATGTCTCGTGTCCTTATCCACTTGTCTAGTCAAAGTATGATGCTCTTAAAGACTATTCTCAGTATTACTCATTTTATAATTAACAATGAAAATACAGAATGTATTGGGTAGTGAGGAAAGTATGATATTTTTGCAGAACTCATCCGAGAATTTAATACCTAAGATGTCTAAGAATTCAATTTATCCAATATACTTAACAAATTCAATCCTAGATAGAACATAATCTCCAATATTAGTTCTAAATAAATAATTTTAGATCTCATATATATATATATATTATTGCCTTGTCTTGACAGAGGTTCTGAAGGTGAGACATCTTGCTATATATATCCATGTCCTCATGTATCTTAAAAATATATTTGTTCAAGGATGATAGCATGAAAAACTGAACATATATAGTAATGTTAAAATATATTTCATGGAGAGAAAACTCTTCCTCAGTAGAATCATTAGTTGGATCATCAGGAATAGGTTCTTCCTGCACATATAATTTCATTTCATGGAATATGATAAAATGCAAGTGGCTTTTCTACTATTAGAAATTTGTGCTGGTGAGAAGATTTTAATTCTCAAGTATAGATCACATTTATGTGTTTGATGTTATTTTTTTATTGTTTCTAAAAATTAGATAAGTTGAGTATTATAACTTTACCTAATAAAATTTAAATAAATAAATAAAAATCATATTTATTAATCTCCAACTATTTCATCAAAACCTAATAGCCCACACCATTGGATTCATAATATCATGTTTCTTGTACATTCTAGTGGAATGAATCCATATTCCCCTTTTATCTACCCAAATTTTGTTTGGTCAATAAATTTTAAGGAATTTAGGTAGGAATTACAAAAGAAAATTTCAATAACTCAATGTTACTTGATCTATTGAGTGGACTCCCTAATCCTGAAATCCTTAAATTAGATTTCCTCAATCTTTAATTCTCAGTTACACCAAGTCCTACTTTAGTAGTCAACCCTTGTTGTAAACTATGTTAATTCTACCCAAAATTAATATTAAAACATCTTGTGTGTTGAAAGCACCCCAACATTTGTTTTTCAATCACATTGACCTATGGTTCGATTTTAACTAAAGTATTAGAGGGCTATATCGACTTAATATATATAATTGAGGTATTTTTTCTATTCTGAATAAATTTTAAATTATTATCTTTATTACATTCTCGTTAATGTTATGATTATTCACTTAAGTTATTAGAAATTTATTTTTTATTATTTATACATGAGACTATTTATTTCAGTTCTATATTGTATGATTATTTATTCATTAATTCATGGGATAAGGAAAAAAATTCATAATGAAATAACCATGAAACTTGACAGAAATAAAATAATAAAGTTGTATGATATGATCTTTTACTAAGGTTTAGTTTAATAGTGAATGATAAAATAGCTGTTGACCAAGGTGAAAAAACACCTTGAAGTAATTTAGGTTCGTGTTACAGCTTTCCTCCTTTCCACCTATTTATATCTCTTCATTTTGTTTCACCTCAGCTCCAAACATGAACCACCTACACTAGAATGGGAGATCCATCCATTACATATGCTTTTAGTCACACATTGGTGAGTGGAAATGGTTTATATTAAATAAACCATGGGCACGTATGCCAATACATAATAAGTGGATAAATGTAAAGCATTCAAAAAAATTAATTAAATATTAAATTAAATGAAACCAATCACATGAAAAAGTATAGTCTAGGCTCGTGATCATCCGTATGCATGATATGAATTAAAAATTTAATAAAACTAATATTAAATTCTTAATCATTCTTATTTAAGATGAATCGCGCTCGAATCAACTAATTATCTTCTTTAATCAATCAATTATTTTATATTTAATCATCTAAATTTCCTTGAGATTATCATCCATCATAATTTTAAACAAAATAAATAAATTTATTTAAAATATACTATGTACTATATTCAAATGTACCTTATAAGAAACATAGCGAGAAACCATCTAAGTCACTCAACATGTATTATACTTTTATAATGTTTACTCTTGCGACATGGGGCATATACTAATTATCACATACTTTCATGATGTGTACTATCAACATAAAGATAATGTGAATTATATGCGTTTTCTATCATGTGTTATGATTCAATTCATGTAGATTAATTACTATAATACAGATCATTCAAGATATGAAGATTTGGAGATTACAAAGAAATTCACTACACATTTATATATAAATTTAAACCCATAACATGGTGTGTCATATCTACTCAATGACCACACACAAGTACATGTTTATATGGTTTTCAAAATATTATAAATTAATTTTAATTATTTATAATTTTGTAAAATTACTTGGAGTGTACATTGGAGCTAAATGACATGTTGGTTTTCTCACAATTTATCTATGGAACAGGCCACGGGATTCAGCGTGTCACTATGCCAGGGAAAAGGTTAGAGTACAAAGTGTCTACATGGGCTACATGTCATGTGGTCCCCAAGTTACATGGTCTCCAGTCCGAAAGATTTTTTAAGAATACACAAGGCATGTTTGGGACCAAAGGACAACATGTCCTGTATAGATGTCGCATGGTATATACTCTACCTGATCGTATTCCAGGATAGCCCAAACAAAACACAATATATAATTAAATTCACTGATTTTAACAAAATCACACACCTTGAATTAATTCTAAAATATTTCATGGCGTGTTAAACACTAGTACCTGGTGTGTACCTCAAGGTTACAAGTTGTGTAATATTATTTTATTTGTCCGGATTCCTAGGAACCTCCAAATGAGATCTCAAAATTTATTTCATTAATAAAATTAATTGATTCAATTGAATTTCTGTGAAATAAAGAGGAATAATATGTTTTAATAATTCATATTAAATAACTATTAAACTATAATTGAAAACCAATTACTTATGTATAATTAAGTAAATGATGTTTAATTAATTATAAATTATTATGTGACACACTCTGATATCACTTGAAGGTTTTAGGAATAGCAGAATAATGTGATGGATAATTCCCAATATTGATTTTTGTCAAGATCAATTATAAATCCAAGATTTACATGATGATAGATAGAATGATCACTAGAAATGGACCAAAGAATAAAGACAATGGATAAAATTCTAGAAATAAAATATAGTATTTTAACATATTATTTATAATTAACATGATAAAATGAAGAATTACCTTGTGAGAAATTATTTTTTCATTGATGCATCTAACAATGAATTTGTGTTTACGGTCATTTCATTGTAGGAATCAAGGGAAAATTCCCTCTAGCGGTGATCCACATGTCTTCCATGAATCTCCGAACGTCACTGTAGGAATCATCATGTTCTAGTATGGTAGATCCTAACGCTTTCATAATTTGTCTTTTATAACCTCTATAATCGCTTCTAAATGATTCTAGACATGAGAGTGGAAGGTGAAGGAAGATTGGTCTCTGTTCTTGAGATCATTTTAGAGAAGGGATAACTTTAGTGATTCCATAGGATTATTTGGATTTGTTCATAACAAAGAAATTGAATTGAATCTCTTCAAAAATAATATAATTGGGTTTATATGCTGCTAGGGTTAAAAATAAATAATTTTAAAAGGTCCCTTTTGTATTTATTTAATCCCTATAAAACCACATGTTAATAATAATAATAATAATAACAATAATATACCATGACATGCACTAAAATAAAAAATTAAACTAATTGTTTTTAATCAAATGATATTTAATATATATTATTTCTCGATGGACCGTAAAATTCATACCACCAATCCCCCAAATATATATCGAGTCTTGAATAATGATTATTTATTTAATAAATAATTATCACTACATTATTTTCCAATAAATAAATAAATATTTTATTGACTAAATAGAATATAAATATTTATTAAATATTCTAGCAACATAATATTCTCTCAAATAACTAGTGATATAATATATGAAACCAAGAAAATATGAATAATTTTTAAACCATGTGTGAGAATAATATATATTCAAGTTGTAAAATAATAAATAAATAATATATTATTTAACTGAGATTTAGGATACACTTACTGTGTGAACCTCTATGCCTCTTTATCAGTGGCATTAGGAGAAGTGACATAAAGTCCAAGGATAAGATCTAACAACATGCCAAGGAGTCCATAAAGAAATTATGTAATGCTGTAATGAAATAATACCTCATACAGGTGCTCACTATGTAATATAATCTATTTATCATGATATCACTAATTATGTAGCTTTCATGCTGGTGCTATCAACCTACATGCTAAATGTCACTTTCATTGAAATTCTAGAAATCGATCTTATATAGAACACCATATCATATCCATCAAAGGGATTGAGATATCAACTTCCATTGATGAATATAAGGGACAAATCATTTCTCACATTATTCATTAATGCAATCTTACGCATGACACACCCATCGTACCCTACCTTATCAATAACATATTTCATCATGATTTTAATCAATACACTAAAGTAGAAAACATATAATTCATTAACAATAATTTCAATGTCTTTGAATCAATATAGTCATCTAAAAATAGGAACATACAATGACACATATAAATATGGATTTTCTTCTAGCAGGTCTCATTCTCATAATATCCTACATTTTTTATTACTAAAGGAATACATCATGAGAAAATGTCTAAAATTCCTATGCGTCTCGATCCATGATATCCTGAATAATTGGTCTCCCTAAAATGATTTCATCTAGCTATAGAACATATATTTAAGAATACTATTGTGAGACTTCTTGGTTCTCATCATAGTGGGTAACTGTTATAACTTTTTTTTCTAATAGCTACTATTAGGACATTATCACATACTATATTACATGTAAAAAATAATAATTATGTGTTACATAGTTTATTAATATTCAAAACTATGAACATGTGTTATCATAAAGTACACAAAAGTTTTTTCTTGGGTACCCACTCCAACAAATATCAGGTTGGATAACAGTTAAGTATAATAAACTTCTAATCATACGTATGTAAGTGGTTTGATTTACTAGCTTTTTAGTTTCATAAATATATATCTAAAAACCTATACTCATGGAGGTATCACTATTTCTGGTACCATCATTGCCAAAAAAATTTAAAATATTATTTGTATATTTTCATTGAGTTAAAAAAATACTTATTTATTTTCAAAAAAATTGAAATATATGAAAGTATTTAAACTCACCCATTAAACTCATTTCCAATTAATTTTTAATCATTTTTGAAAATTAAGTACAGAAATAGTTTTTGGATAATCCAAAAATTATGTCATCAACATATATTTTTACTATTAAAACATCCTTCAAAATTATTTTTATAAAAAAATTATGTTCAACAACACCTTCTGTAAAACCGTTTCGAACAAGAAAAGTGTCAATCCTATAATACCATGATATTTGAGCTTGTTTCAAATCATAAAAATATTTAGTTAATTTAAAAAAATGATTTGGAAAATGAGGGTTTTGATCTAAGAGGTTATTTATAAAATACATCATCAATAATATATCCATTTAGGAATTCACTCTAGATATCTATTTTATATAGATTGAAATTAATATTTGTAACATATGAAAAAAATACTGTAATGAACTCAAATCTTGCTAGTATTTCAAAGGTTACTTTATATTTAAAACCATATTATTTTCAATATCCTTATGGAACCATTATAGTTTTATTTATAATGATTACTACACAATCATTATACTTGATTCTATATAACATCTAAGTTCCAATAGTTAGGTAGTCACTAGGTTTATCTACTAATTTAAAAAATTTGTTCCTTTAAAAATATTTCAATTTATTTTCAGTTGATATTTCCAAATATTCATCGTTGATTACATTATTCAGGTTCTTAGGTTCAAGTTTTGATATGAAAGATTGATGTTCAACCTGGTTTCTTAGTATGTCTCTAGTTTGAGTTCCTCTATCTAAATTTCCAACTATAGAATCTAAGGGGTGGTATTTAAGGGTTATAATGAATCTAAGTATACAAGTAACTAGTAATTCATATTTTCTTTAGGTTTTATAAGAAATTGATGATATCTTCCTAGTGATTTATTTTGTAATCAATAGAAAGGTCAAAAGATTTAGTGGTATTATTGATATTTATATTTGACATATCATCATTAGGATTTTCTAAATAAGGGTTGGATTCATGTGGATCTATCTCATTAAAATTGACATAAATAGTTTCTTCTATAACATTTGAAATATTTTTAATGATTCTATAGGAATTAATAATTATTTAATAACCAATTAAAATTCTTTGATATATATTTTGTGCATATTTATACATATTCTCTTTTGTGTTAAATATTTAATCTTTACAACCAAAAACTCTAATGTAATTTACTTTGGCTTTTCTAATATTTTATAATTCATATAGATTAGTTTTAAAGAAATTTCTTATAAGAACTCTATTTATTACATTTAACGTTTTTTTAATAGATTCAACACATAAATATATAATATTTTAATATTTACTAATCATTGTTCAAGATATTTATTGAAGAATACAAGTTTTCCTTACAATAACTCCATTTTTTTGAGGTGTTAAATGTGTATAAAGTTTTTAGTATAACCATGTTGTGACCAAAGAGATTCAAATTCTTGATTGTAAATTTTGCATCAATGATAAATTATCACGATATTAATGGAAATTCCACAATGGTTTTCTATGAATTTAGAAAGTTTTAAAAATAGGAAAAAACTTCACTTTTATTAGAATAAAAAAATATAAATGTATATCTTGAATAAACATCAAATAAAACACAATCATAATGTTTTAATGCTAAACATGAAATTACAGATGGTCTGAATAAGTACATATGAACCAATTATAGTGGTTGAATGGTAGAGACATCTTTCATTAGTTTGATGGATATTTTCTATTGCTTTCCCTTTTGATAAGTATTACACAATTTGTCTTTATAAAACACAAGTGTAGGTGAATCTTTCAATAATACATTCTTAGTTATCTTTTTTTATGAGAGTTTATATTATAACAGAATAGTATCCTATGGAAAATATAGTATTTTCTATAAAAATCACATAATAAAGAAATATTTTCATAAAATACATAATCTAAATTAATCGCATAAACATTATGATTTATCAAAGTAGTAAACATCAAATAATGGCTTGAATCATAAATTCTATAGTACTTATTTTCAAATTTTTCATGACACTGATCATAATTTTTTTTGGAAATCGTAGGTAGATTATATTCTAAATCATCAATAAATAATGGTTTAGAGATAGGGACTAATTTAGAGTTACCATCTTTTCTAAGTCTAATGATATTTCCTTTTGAATTTTCACAAAAATTGGTATGCCCACTATCCACTATTATAAGGATTTTAAATATTGAATAATATCTATTCATATTTCTAGAACATTCACTTTTCAAATACTACATAATATTACTATATCCCTTTAACCATTTTATTTCAATTAATTAAATATAAATTTATTTGGGTACCTATATTGTTTTCGTCCTGATAGGTTAGCAATCAAAGATTTTAGAATCGAATGTTTTCTAAAGACTTTTCCATAAATAGGATTTAGAATTTTAGAAATGAAAACATTGTTAGTTTAATAAGATTTATATTTTATTATATATTTGGAAGAAGTTGAACTAGGATAAAACTGTTTCTTATAAATATTCCTCTGTCCAAGGTGGTAACTAATCCCAGTGGTATGCTTTGGTATGTTTTTTTACCAATAATTATGGTAAGGATTTCTCTACCAGATTTAATTATTTGTAGGTCCTTCATTAGTTTCTCATAGAAAATTTTGCATTCATTGTTCTCCCTTAATAATATATCATTCTTGTAATTTTTTACAACATAGTCAGATTTAAAATGAGGAGAAAATGAATGATAATTATTTAGACTATTATATTTATATTTTAGTTCATATAGTGTCTTTTCCAGCATATTAAATTGCACAAATAAATCCTAACTGTTGATATTTTAATCATTGTTTTTTGTCCAAAAAATATATTTGAAAAATTAATATGATATGCATGAATAGAATTTAGTACAATGGTTGTGTTTTTCATGAAAAAATGTTATCTCTATCATTTATTGTATTCTCTACTTGAGTCAGATTCACTTGAAATACCTTCACATGCACTCTATTTTTAATTCATAGCCTTCTTCATCCTTTTTCTATTATCCTCATATTTTTATTATATTTAAATTTAGTACATTAATCCTTGATGTTTTCTTTATCTTTTGTACTCTAAACAGATTACTTCACCAAATTAGTTATCTTTCCTCCAGTTTCCTTTACAGTCATACTTTCCTCTAGAGTTTTTATGTTTGAATAATTTATTCTTCCTATAGAATTTTACAAATCTCCTGGATAGGTGATCAATTTCATCGTCATTATATGAAGGTGATTCCTCATCACTCAAACTATCATATTTTATCTTTAATGTCATTTTCATCCTAATCCTTGAAGGATATTTATTTTATCATTTTTTTCATATTTTTATTCTTTATTCACTTTTAGTTCCCCATTATAGATTATAATATTTCCAATAATTTTATTTACTGTTATTGTGTTCATGATGCATGATTCTCAGATAGAAACAATAGTACATCTTCATTGATCAAGTTAAAATTTCAGGATTCTCATTACTTGAGCTCTATCCATCATTTTTTAGGAGTTATCATAGTACTATTATCTCATTGAACCTAAGATCCATGTTAGGAATAGATTCATTAGGTTTTATTTTTAATATATCATAATTAATTTTACATGTATCTAGGAACATTTATTTCACATTATAAGTGCATTCATGAGATACAAATAGTGTATTCTAAATCTCTTAACTTGTTTCACATAAATATATTCTATTAAATTATTCTGTACCTCATGCCTAGAATAATGTGTTCATAGATTTACAGTTTGAATCATAGATATAATTAATAGTACCATCTCATTCCTTTCTATTAGTTTTTTGTTTCTCATATTTTTCTAATATAGACCCCCCAAATTCAAAACCCTTATGCTAACACATATCATTAATATAAATTATTTCATGAATTTTTATAAAAAAAATATTTGAATCCATTTTTTTCAAAAAAAAGAATCTTTTTGGGGGTGGAGTACACTCATTACCTGTATTGTATCCCCATTGAGAATTAAATTCCATTATATGTACCATAGGAAAATATTTTTTTCCCAAATACCCCTTCGGTAAATAGTACTACTACAATACATGGGATACTACAGTATCATCACTGTTATAGTTCCTACTATAATACCTACCACCACTACAATATCACTGGTCCTATAGTCCTTACACTGCTATAATACCACCGTTGTATTTGTCTAGAACATGCACATAATGTGGTTTGAACTCCTAACATTAATATAGTATTACAGGGCGATTTTCACTAATCAAAATTGAAACAACATTTTATTTCATGATTTATTACATAAAGGCTTATATAAAATAATCCTTGAAGATCATGTATATATGTTTCTATAAAAAATTAGGTATATATATCATAAAATTGAAACATGGATAAAACAAAATTATTAGAAACTTCCTTAACATACTCATAAAAAGACATCGTTCTTTTAAAACTACGATGGATAACATGGGGATGTACATAATAAATGGGAGTGATATAAAGCCCAATAAGGGATTAAAGAAAACTTGAATAAGGTATCGTAATACATGTGATCAAAGGGGAATATAAATGTAAAATATAAGGGGTGGGAATCATAATATTGAATAATAAAGCATGATATAACACGTCAGAATAAAGGCAACATGAGAATGTCGAAAAAACATATATCATGTCATAAACATAAGTCAAGGATAACTAGAAAGAAAACATCACATGGTGAACAGATTCCTATAATGTATTAGTTCTACTACATAATCCCATACATTATGTCTCATGATACTAAAACATTACACAATTCATTGGTGTGCTATTTGAGCGCAACCATCATAATATGTTCATGTTCATGTATTCCACGTAGATCATTCAACATAATGATATATTTTATAAAATTTAATAAAATGATTAAGGAGTGTGGATAGAATACATATATTCATACAATAAATTAATTATAGGTATATCTAGGTGAATAACCTTGAGTGGAAATTTGTATTCTCAATAAAAATGTTTTGTCAAGGAAAATTTTAGGATAATTTCAACAACATAACAAGGGTGTGTAAAGGTTCATGGGAATGATTAATGAGAGTAAAAGTTTTATATAATCACTTGGACATATTAAGGGAAGTAATTGGTATGTGTGAGAAACTATCTAATCATTAGAAAATTTCAAAAAGAAAGGCATAACATAAGAGAGGTACTTGAATAAAGAGGAGAAGGAGGGGATCCCTTACCTTGAGTGGGTGACACTAAAATCTTGGGAGGATGTTCTTGAGAGCTTAGGGGCGCTTTGGTATGGATCTATAGAGGTAAGGGAAGATTATTTTTTGTATCTAAGGGTTTTTAGTGAAGATAAATGGGAGGTTATATAGGTTTATATTGAAAAATAGAGTATAATTGTTTATTAATTTCCAAAATAGGTTTTGGACTATATATGATAAATTAATCAAAACCGTAAACCATCACATGGGTTTTCAAATAGTTTCTACCAAAATGGAGGGGTATTAATTATTTTAAATATCTATGAACCAATATCATTAAAATAATACCATTGGCGATGTATAAGTGAGTCATGTTTATAATGAATTGATTATAAAACCATCAAATATAATATAAATGTTTGAGAATTCATTAAGGATTTATAAAATTAATCAAATAAACTCAAAACAAATTACATTAAAGGTGAAATATTTATTGGGAATTGGATACATTTTATGGAATATATTAAATTACTTATTGGTCATTATGAAGTCGTAATACATACTATATATTTATACTATATTGAAATTTTACCTAAAAATTTGAATATCTGAAAATTAGGAAAAATTAACTGTTGGATAATTTTATTTTCTAATTTAAAAAATAATACTTATTTTATAAAATAATTCCCTATGTATGGGAATTTATGCTTGTAAATAAAAAACACATTTATTGAAAAATACTTGTTATTTATAATAACAATTTACCGAAACTTAAAAAATTTATTTCTGACTACGTAAAATTATATTATAATTTATATTTAATAACTATATTAATGTTTTATTAAAATTTAATTTATCTTAATAATTATTGAGTTAATTAAAAAGAGTTTCTTGATTAAAAATATATATTTTTTAATAAATAAATTATGTGTTTCATCACATTGAAATCAAATTAAAAAAATATACTATTTATACATTTTAATGTAATAATAATAGGATAAATATAATAGTTATTTAATTAT
Organism: Viscum album; assembly: GCA_963277665.1. NCBI lineage: Eukaryota > Viridiplantae > Streptophyta > Magnoliopsida > Santalales > Viscaceae > Viscum > Viscum album. Next base: position 1,418,522,472 of record OY728120.1, read on the forward strand.
AAAAAATAATCATATAAAAATTAATATTATTATATCCTAGATACATAACCCTTTATTACACCATAAAATTTACTATGGGTATGGTGTGTGATGGTGATATTTTCTTAGGGTGGTTCGAGGTACATGGTTTGGGTCGTGATCTCAATGAGCTTGAACTTATCTCATAAATAGTTTCATTCATGATTTAGTTGTTAAATCCTGGATTGGGATTGATCAATGAAAAACCCCATTGATTTTATCTCCCTTGGGATCTCTGATAAATTGGCTTCATTGGGTATTATCATATTGTTCGTGGTCAACTATTATTATATCTATGTCAATTAGACTTTATCAAAACCCTTAATATATTCTAGTCATATAATTGCTATTCTAAAACTATATTATCAATGATTATGATTCTTAATGGAATTTTAAATATTAAAAACCATATAAAAAAATAAAAAATAACTAATGTACGGCATGTGTTTTATATAACTTCATTTCTTAATAAGGAATTTACTCATTTAAGAATAGAATTTCTTTTATCAAAGTTTGGGTTGTTATAACCCATGCTCGCAAGATAGATATTGATTTTAATTTCACATTGAATATAGTGTTGTTAATTAAAATAATAAGGTATGTTGGTTTCAAAACCTAGAAAATTAGCATCCATAATTTCATATTAGAAAATAAAAATTAGATATATCTTGTTAAAAATATTTGATCAAATACACTGAAAGAAAGGATAAATTAAAAATCATTTGATACCAAATTTTGGTTAGAGTTGAACACTCAAGAGGGGGGGGGGGTGAATTGAATTTTCAATAGAATTTTTTTAAAACAAAATTAAAAATTTAAATCCCCAAATTTATATAATATATCAAACTAAATAAAACTATATAGTCGTATAATTTAACTTTTGAGAAAAATTCTCAAATGATCACTCATAAATCAATTGAAACTGGTATAAAAATCTTTTAAATTTTGAAATATTTTTACTAAAATAAATCATTGTATATAAAAAGCAAATTAAATTTATCTATCAAAGTAATGTTTTTTATCTTGTTTAAAAAATTAATTTTTCTTAATAAAATAGAGTAACATAAAATAAATAAGAACACTTAGAGAAATAAATAAGAGGTTTGGTCTCAATTCGATACTAGTACTCTCCACATGGATATCAACCACTACCAAATAGTTTATTATAAATAAACTGATTGACAAACCAGATCTAGTTTTAGACAATATTAGACTAGGATTTCTAGGATTTACAAAGCCTCTAACACACCTCTTCATGATATAAATAAATAAATAAAAATTTCACATATACAGTTCAAGCTATGAAGCCTCTTCAACTATTATTCGTGGGAGAAAAAATAAATAAATGTGAAATAGAGAGTGTCATAAACTTTCAAATTTATTACAAGATCCAGTTCTTTGAATTTATACAAAATAAATAACAGACCTAACACAAACTAAATAAAACATAGCATAAGATAAGAGAATGAATTTGGTTCAGGATAGTATGTTGTCCTTTTTTTTCTAGAGAAAATTTCTTTCTTTTTATTATCATATATTGATTTAGAATTTAAGCTTAAAGATGTTAAAACATTCATGGGAGTTTCCTTGATGATGAAGTAAGAAAAGACTCACATATGTTTAAAGAACACAGTTCTAGTTTATCATTTTCATTTATGAATAATTATGATCTATGTTGTTTTTTGTTTATATATATTTTTATATGTGTTATTCAATTTTTTGATTATTCAGTCATTTCTTAAAGAGAATATTTATTTGGAAAAATCCTTTGAAAAATAATAAATGATGATCTTCATACATTGGCAGGAAACCAGGGCATAATAAATGATTCTTACCAATATTTAGTTCTAAAAAAGAAATTAGTTTTATTAATATATTTAATAATATAATAATATAATAATTACATTTATACATGTTTTTTTAAAGTTTCTATGTTATTAAATATGGTTTCATATGTAATTTTGTTTCTTTTATAGGTTGTATGATCAATAACTTATACCTACAGTCAATCATGTTATCTTATGATCAATCCCTTTACACTTTTAATCGATCAACTTGTACTTACAATAAATCACCTTGTACTTGTGTTCAATAACCTTGTACTTATATTTGATCAAATTTTACTTGTGTTTGAAAACTTGATACTTGTGGTTGATCACCTTGTACTTTCAATCGGTCCAGTACTTCATCAATTTTTGGACTACTAAGAATGGACTCTTAATTTGATCATGGATTTGATTATTTACTTTGTTGAATGTCCATATTTAACAAATAGTTACATTTATTTGTCCTTGAGGTCACATGGTTGATCACGTGGTCTATCCAACTGGCCTTGTAGTTTATCAAATAGTTAATCATGTGGTCAATTGGTTTTTATTATAGTTAATCAAGTCATATTGTAGTTTCTTGGTTCTATCTTATGGTCACTTGATTCATTTTCCTTAAATTCCCCATGGTCTATCAAATGGTCATGATGTTGATTTCATATGTTCTTCGATCGATTCCATAATTACAAAAATTCACATTCTTTTATAGATTAGAAATAACATAATAAATAATTTTTATTATTAGAAAAGAAATTTCTAGAATAAGACAATAGAGAATATTGTGTGAACATGGAATAGTTGTGAGTGTCATCCCGGAGGATGTGACCTATGTCAAGTTAAATGTGTGGAATAGGTGGGATAGTCTAATAAAATTCCTTATTGTGACTACATATAGCTATTTGGTACCTTATGATCTTTAGGCTGACCTGTTAGAGGAATATTTGATTTTTTGAGTGCCTTTAGGTGTGTAAAACATAGATGGATGCTTCGACTTCTAACATTGATATATAAAGGGTTTCAATATATATGTGGTTTAGGTATGTTATTTTCCTACATAATTTTGGTAGAAGAACTTATATATGGGTACTTTTAGTATGATGGATAGTTTCTTAAGGGTAAAAATAATTTATACACCTTGTCTCGTTTACTCCCTATTGTATGTTCCAATGAGATGATTGATGAGAATCATGAATGGTATACCTTGAACCAATTAGTTGTGGATAAATTCTTTATTAGAGATTAAATCAAAATAGGTTCATAGAGATGTTTGGTAAAGGATAGTGAGAAATGTTGAGAATGATTGGGGACATGTTACCCTATATTTATGGATACCCTTGAATGGGTTTGAGTAAGAATACATGTATTCCTTGAGGTGTTTTTACTATCAAGACCAGTTTTTAAAGGTGGAATAATTTGGATATTTAGTCATGACATTTTCATATGAGATTATGAGTATTTGGTTGATAGTAACCCTATGTGGTCTAACCTAGGTTGATTAGAGCATAATTAAATTATTCAGGTCTTGGAATAGTAATCAGGTTTGGAGTGGTCATGTGTTTGGTTTATCATTGTGAGATTACATTGTTTCTGAAAAGCACTAGTGGTGATCTTTTCTAGTATAGGATGGCATGAGTGGGAAGCATGGATACTCACATGGACATGTCAGCTAGGTTTTTTTGAAATATGGATCATTGGTGTTTGATTCGGTTCCTCATGACTAGATTACATAAGACTATAAAATTGATGAGTTTTATTTAAATCATGGAGGCATGAACATGTTCGGGATTCATTATGTCATTATACATATGGTTTGGGTAGTATATAAGTGTTTGATCATAATTCTTACATAAAAATAAATTGTGAGTGTAGGTTGGGAATTGATGTGGGTGTGATAAAAGGCTTAAGGATAGGGTGGCATTAAGATTTTGGGTGTGGTTCCTAGTGTCTTTATAGTAAGGGGTGATATCATCAATGGTTTGGGTGAAATAAAATGGTTAATCATGATTTAATATCAATGAGGGAGACAGAGTTTGTTGTATTGGATGTGAGATCATGACTCATGAGGAGAGACGTGTGTGGTTTATATGAGAAGAATTTTGTTTGGAAGTTTGGTAGCAGTAAAGATAAGATGAATGGTAAAGAATCCATCATCATTTGTTTAACTGTGTTTCCCTTTTTTTGAATAAAGATCTGAATATGTCATGGGTTATTTACCTTCTAATATGTGAGTAGCTGTGGTTAGTGTTTATGTTGTGTCTCATGTACAATTGGATGGTCACATATGGTCATTGCATGAGGTGATGCATGTAGAATTGATTTTAGATCTTGGAGTTTTGGTTTAATAGGATATGATGAAGGTACTCCCATGTTGGTAGAATTGATTTGATAATAGGCATGAAGCTCAGTGTGGTTAAGACCTTGGAGGCTGTAAGACTAGTTGATAGACAGTCGGTGGATGATCAAGGTGACCCAGGAATGTCAGTGTGTAGATGGATCTGGTTTTTCTTGGATTTTTTTTGGGAATGTTGGAACTGGGATCCTTAAGTGGTTTTGGATGATGTCTGATCATTAGTGTTAGACTCGATGAGGAATTTAGTGATCCTAGGGGGAGTCAGATCAAGGGTGCATTGGTTCTCACAGTAGAGCATGATGATAGTTTTAGTCGACTAAGGTTCTAATCATTGAATGAATCTTGATGTCTAGTTAATAATATCTTGTGAATTCCATGATAAAATCATGATGCATTTGGGATTTAAGACCTCATGATCAGGTGGTTCAATAGATGTTGTGGATATCGAGGTCAATCTGTTTTGAGATAGTTCACCTATATGAGATCTGATTATTTCTCTTGTGTATAGATGGATTTTTCTAGAGGAAATTCATGTCAGAGACATATTATGAGTTATGAACATTTTGTTTGAGAATTAGATGCTAATTTCTAGGTAAATATGTCATTTATGGGTTTTTTAATTGATGGTGGGAACATGTCCATTTTGTTCCAGAATCATAAATAAAGAGTCGTGCCGGCCACTAGTATGTGTTTTTTGAATGATCTGAGGTGGTGGTTTGAAAACCCCACCTAGGTAATTATTAGAAAACTAGGATCTTGTTATGATATAAAATTTTAATGGTGTAGGGAATAATGAATTGTAATTTTCTTATTTTATAAATCTTTATTGCAGGGAGCACCAGAAAATTGGTAATATTTTGGTTGAAGTCACCATAGATTCTTGGGGTAGATTTTTACAGGAGAGTGCTTTCTCGGTGTTTCAATAATTATTTTAAGTGGTGGATTATGTTATATTGGCTTATGAACTTTAGGTTTAATATATTCTCTAGAAATTAAATTATTTTTTAGAGTTCAAATGTGTTTGTTAAGTGGGACGTGTCAACCAATGTAAGTCGGATGATCCAATTAGATAACCAACAATAATTCTTATGGATGAGAAGTATTATGGTAGGGAGTTTGAAATACCATTGGCATAAGGAAAATTTTAAATTTGTAGGAGAAGAATGAATTTTTAAACAACTGAGTGTGAATTTTTATGAATCACGGTTCATAGGTGTGTTTTGATGGTTTATACTTTTAAAAAGGGTATTTTTTGGACTTAGAGAAATTGTTGAGTGGTGGTCAGAAGTAGCATGGAGCACCAGAGAACATACCAATGGTCAGTGGTATATCTTAGGTCCATCTTCCATATAGTGGCTTAGATTATATGATTTATCACTTATAGGTTTCAACCAAAAATCTCATGGCCTTGTACTATATAAGAAGTGGAGTCTGGAAGTGTCATGATCTACTGCCAAAAGTCACTGGCTAATCGGTGGCATCCACCAAACGGCATGGGGGGTTTAATAGGGAATAATTAAAATTATTATATATTTAGTTTTTATAAATCCATTCCCTCTTTTACAACTTGTTTTGGATCACAAAGACCAGGGTTATGCCCTCCATTTACTTTGATCCACTTCGTGTGGGGTGGTCTTGGGTGATATTTCTTGGTGAAAATTGATATGTTTCTACTCACTACGATCTCCATTTCTATCCCATGCATCTACCTTTAATTTTTAGATATCCTGGTTATTTATTTTTAATGGAAATTAAGCTTTATCATGGTGTAATAATCACAAAATAAAGTGTCTTAAATGCTACCTCACAAGAGGAAATCCTGACACAACGTCTTCACCCTTCATTTTATGGGAAGTATGCTATGGTATGAGTTTTCAAGGATGTTGGATTAATTTAATTATATTGGATCATATTTATAGTTCCAATTGATAGTGATTTTTCCAAAGTTAGTACTTGGAGAATGAAATGATACATCAAAGGATTGTTGGTCTTAGTTTAGGTGTGGTGGGAGTACCAAGTGAGTAAATTTACTTTTATTCCTATGTGAGTAGAGTTAGTCAAGTATTTGTGTGTTTTTAATTATTTATATTTTTTGTTATAATTAATAATTTGGGGTTGTTTTTATGTGAATAAGGTCCATGGGTAGTTTATAATTATTAGATAGTCTTGGATGAGCTTGGGTAGTGTGTTATCTGGTTGCGAATAAAAAAAGACTACAAACATAGTAGGTGGATGCTTTAAATTAACCCATAGTCGTGCCTTAATTTATATTGGTTCATTGTATGGTCCATCTAGCATGATCATGAAATGATCATGTTTAAACTAATGGTTTTTAGAATATATTAACCATATTGAAATTCACCTTCAATATAAATTTATCCTAAATATAAGGTGACCCCAAGGGGGGTTCCATGATAAAAAAATATGTGTTCTGAAATCAAAATTGTGAAATGGTAATTTAATATGGTTTTTATGAAAATAGATATAATAATGCTTTTTGGGAAATGGTATTTTTAAAAAGTGGAATTGGAAATGGGTAATTGAGATTAGTCTTTGAAATGGTGAAATGAAATTGGAAAATGGATTTGGCACATTTTTTGGGATTCATTTTTTTAATAGTTTGCGATTTTTTTTGAATTATAAATTGCATGACCCATATCCTTTTTTATTATGTTATATTTGATTAATTGAATGGTATATGTGGTGTGTCTAGTTTTAGTTTTAATGTTATGGAAATCACCCTTTAAGGTTTCTTTTACTTAAAGAATGGAAAATTAAACTTTGATTATGCTCATTAAACCTGGGGTGAACTTGACCCCAAAATGGACTTTATAGTGATGGATAGACCCAAGATGAACATTGTCCTTGGGAAGACTAGTTGTTGATTGATGGTTAAAACTGAGGTGAATTCCCCCAGGGGATGATGGGTACCTGGGGATATTTATATTACATTTAGAAGGATGTGGTTTGGTACAGTCATAAAAATGTGCTCAGAGACACCCCATCACCAGACAAAGTAGGTATATTCCATTCCTGGGTGTCATCATAGGATCCTAGGTTTGATGTTTTTTTAAGAATTTAGTTTTTAATGATTAAAATTTTTGTATTTGTAATTTTTTTTTCTTGATCACTTATGAATGCATAGTTTATGAACTGGTTACTTTTGGAATGCCATTGGTGGTGTCTTAGTAAGATGTACATGCACCATTCATGGGCCACCAAAGCACTTGGGTAACCTAATAAGTCACTACTTGGTTGAAGTTATAGGTTTGAGATGCTAGGATAGAGCATGGGATTTGGGATCAAGAAAGGACTCAGGACCCTTTTCACAATTCTACTAGAATGGTATTTTGGTTTTTATTGGGTTTTTCTATATGACTACCTGACATGTATAGTATAAATTCCATTTATGACAGTATATTTCATTTTTATTATCATTGAAAATTTATTGAATTTAATTAAATTGTGTTATTTACCTGGATTTATATTATTGCATTTATTTTGTTTTGTTGATTTACTTTGATAAGTATGTATAGTGTCCCCACCATACTGCCTTGGACACACACTTCTAGTCAGTAGCCTCTGGTGTATAGGAAGACAAACCTGAGGTATTAAAAAGTTCCATTGGTCCAGGCACTGATCAATTGTCTAGGGTGGTGGGATTTTACAATAGTATCTAATTTTCAGTTTATTGTAAAATTGCATACTATTAAATTCTCTGGAACTTAAACTTCTTTTATAGTAATTACATAAACCTTAAATTTATCCCTTGGACTCTTCTGAGGTAGATTCCATTGGAACTTGGGGCATTTTTTTGAATGGTGTGTCATCTCTTTATAATAAAATAATTATTAATTAGTTGATTTTATCTTGTCTTTTAAATACTTATATTGATGGAATTTTTCTCTACACTTGAATCAAACACCTAAGAGTTTCAAGTAATCTCATGGTGCTAATTACAATAATTATTTCAAGTCTGAAATTCCACCGTTCCCCTATTTTCCATTGGAACATTTCATTCTATATAGTTGTCAATCATCCTCTTCTTGTATTATTTTCCTTTGAAAATAAAAGATTTTATGAAATATTTTTATATCTTGATATACCTTTTATCTAGTCTTATTATGATGAAAATGTTTTGAGATACCAATTCCCACTAAACTATTGGATTTATTCAATTAAATAGGTGATCATGCTTGCTTTCAATATTGTGTATATAATCGGAAACATTACCCATTTATCTCCCACCAATGGATTAGTAATTACAATGGGAAACTTTACCCATTTATCTCCCACCAATGGATTAGTAATTACAATGGGAAATGGAGGATACTCCCTTATGAAATGATCCAATTTTGTTATAACTTTTTGAGAGGGAATATATTGTTCAATATAGGAAAATTTATTTTTCAAAACATGAGTGAACCACCCCAATATATAGAAGATTTGTTCAGATCCATCTCAAGATTCTTTTGTTTTTTTTGGATCATGATATCTACACTGATTATGGATACTGATATAGTTTCTTTCCTTATAGTAGGTACCATTTCTAAATAATGGAATATACATAATTAGTTTAGGAATAACCCTATATTATGAATTATAGTATATAACTATTATTATTTAATTTTAAGTGAATTTATTGTATTGTATCTTTTCTAGATAAATTTCATAGGTATTGTTCAAATGGTTTTTTCTCTATCATTATTTTCCCATGTCTAGTTCATATGGTTTAAAATAAAATTTCTTCGATAATAACTATAACAACCCTGATTCTAGTAACCCAAATCCAGTGGTTATTTATTATAATGATAAACAAACATATAAGATCCCAATACACAAGATCCTTTAGTTTAGTATTATTAGGATGCTAGATAAATACATAAAAATTTCATTACATTGTAAACATAATGTATAACATAATAACATTTGAAACTTTATTATTTCTCTATAATTTATACATATGTCACATGTAGTAATAATCATGGTTTCATATGGAAATAGGAAAATTATATAAATTATTATTCTTCAACACTCTGTAAGGGGTAACATATAATAAAATCTAACACAAAATATATATGAAATACATAATAAAGAAGTAAATAATCAAATAATGTTATATAAAAAGTAATAATTATCCATGAATGACATAACAATAGAAATATATAACCAGATTAATATTTATAAATAATCTCATAGTTATGGGATACATAATTCCAGACATCATAAACATATCATCATGGCCTCTTGAAATGACATCATACATAAATGGGTCGATATACACTAAATACCAAAGAATGTTTGTCTCTTGAGACCTACTGATACATGAAGGGGTTATATAATTTTGTGTACCACTCATTCATAATAAGTAATATGTATCCATCATATGGATATACTGGATAATTAATACAATAAATAATGTTCCTTAAGGAACCTCAAACATAAATATTGATAAGTAATCGATAATTATGTATATTTAAATAATGGTTATGAGGATAGTAAATATGTCCCCAGTCAATGGAATAATAAGGCTATCTAAGTGAATATATATCAATAAAATTATAAACAATAAGATATTCACAATGAAATGAAAATTATCCTTATCAATGAAAAGATAATGGAGTAATAGGTAACGATACTTTAATTGTACTTGGATATAAATAAGAAATACTCATTGAATATTGTTGTTTGTAATAGTATGAGACCAAAGAAATGATAAAATATCTCACTAATAAAATAGGATAATGTACACTCATATTTGACTAACATTAGAGATATAATGTTTTTTAATGATAAAATTCTAGGTTAACATGCATTGAAGGCAATGGTGAACTTTTGAAAAAATAAAGTTTGATTAACTACAGTCCTAATAGAGGAACTACCATCAACATTGATTTCATACTTACTTTATAAAATTCCCCCTATTAGAAATAATATATCTATAAAACCATAAGTACGTAGAGTATAAATGTATTTATTTAATGTATTTTATAGATATATAAACAATTTATAATCATAATCACTTATGAAGGTGGTATAATGAGGATAAATAGTAATATATCAATAATATTTCAATAAGGTATGTATAATATTAGTTCATAGAATTTTTTTTATAAATAACTGTAATGAATTAACATGTATTAGAAAATGGAAATGAAATGTGGAGATAAAGAGCCATTAGCTTTCTAAATAGATTCCTAGAACTTGAGGGGAAACTCATTAGAAATTTAAGAGCTCGTTGGGAGGACTCTTGAGAGGTAAAATCAGAGACAAAAAATACTCATTTATTTTTGGGGTGGAGAGAAATGGGAGGATGAGTGGGTATTTACTGAAAATTATGGAGAATGAATTATAAATTTTGGGACACAGGATATGGAAATCTAGGTTATGGAAAATAAAATACCACGGGCCTAACCATGGTTTAAAGAATGATATTTTACATTTAGGTAAGGGTTTTTTACATTTTTATGTTTAAGAACCAAACATTATATTTCAATATTACATTTACCATGTAATTTTTTGAAACCTTAATTTCCATTTTAGACTTTGGATGATTTTTGGAAATATATTTTAATACTTTAAAAATAAATTATTTTAATAAATTATAATATTTTAGGTTATGGAATAATTGATTTAATTTATTATATAATATTTACATCAAAGAGAAGTCATAATACAAATCATATATTTATTCCATATTTTACTATTCCCTAGAAAAAACAATCATTTTAGAAAATTATCATAGATTCACCATTGGATAATTTAAATGTGATAACTATATATTGGAAGTGATTTTTTTGGAAATATTTTTTTATATATGAGAAATTTAATTATTAAATAAGTCTCATGGTTTATTTCCAAAGTATGCATTCGATGCTATGAATTTTAAAACCATTTTTTAATAAATTTTATTTTTATTCGAATAGATATGTATGTAATTACAATATTTTTCATTGATTTATATATATAATTTTTTAATTAATTTTATATATAATGGTCACATTACTATATAATTTTCATATGGCCAAGTTACTATTCCAATAGTCACGATACACTTCTAATGATCATTTTTCCCCTTATAAATAAACTTCATTATAACTTCTAAATTAAATCTTGTCATTATATTAGATTCAAAATCATTTCCATTCCACTACTTATTTTTTTCTTTATAATATTAATGTATCTTTTATTTTTTTATTATTTACATAAAATGATCCTTTAGAGTTAAAGAATATGGTGCTTCTCTATATTAGTATGTGTTATATAGTTCTAGCTACGATGATTATAGTGAATTTAATTTTCTATTTTTATTTAATAATACTATGATAAAATAAAAGAACATTTATTGTAAAATAAAAATTATAATGTAATGTTTATTTATTACAGTAGAATATAGGGTCTTACAATACAAAAAATACATATATACATATATTTATATATTCTCACTTATTTTGATTTATATTTTTGCATAAATTTATATTTATATGTGAATTTATATTATATATATATATATATGTTTTAATTTTTTTTGAATGAAATATGATGAATATTAATTGAAATGGATGGATGATAACAATATAAATGAATTATGAGTATGGTGTCAAAGGTTTCATCAAATTTCCAACTATCTATGTGGACAACCCTTTTCTAAAACATGTGTCATTGTTTATGTTGTTTTTATTTAAATCCAATTTGTCTAGTTAAAGAGAAAGAACACTTTATTTATTACCTAATTAACTAGTCTTAAAAAATGTGAATGAAATAAAAATGAATAACTAAATACATCTAATAATGGGATTGATAATACATTTAATGAATCATATTATATTGGTATAAGTGTTTGTGATGATATTGAATATATTGAGGAGATGATTGTGATGGTTCGAGATGATCTTAGATATTATCCAAAAAAGTATGAGATATTGAGGAAATGTGAAGAGATGATATTATATAATGGTTGAATTAAATATATAATGTTATTAGTGATAAAAAAACTATATCACCTAAAAGTGGGAAACTGATGGAGTGACACCTATTTCACAATGTTGCCTTATCTATTGACTGATACACTCCTAGGTAAAAATGGGATTCCTTGTCGAACATATGGTAAAAATGAATTTTAAATTCTATAGTCAAGATCTATTAATAAATACATTATTTCTCTAACAATTTCGTATTATTTTAAAAATACTCCAAATCACTACAGAAATTACCCAAGTGAAGTCTATGTAATTATAAGAAAAAAATTAAGATCATTGAAATTTATGTGGTAATTTATAGTTATTATTATATTTTGATGAATTTATGGAATTTTAGAGACAACAAATCCAATGAAGTTACATGTAGATAGAACAAATAAGGGATGTAATATTTGACACTTAAACAATTCTACTTGGTGGAAGAAAATTAACAATGAGTATTTTAGATTTAGAAAGAGGCCCTAAAAATTTCATCATGAATTATCCATGAATGATATTAATATGTATGGTGTACATGGAATTACTCATACCACTGGTCCAATTATTATATATAATTATAATTTACAACTATATTTATGAATGAAGCGCAAGTGAATTAGGTTTTCAATGCTTATTTTATGACCCAAATAACCTTGTAAAGATATTGATGTTTATTTGGATCCATTTATTGATGTTTCAAAATTATTATGTGATATAATTTTTATAGTGTATGATTATCAATATAAATAATATTTCAATTTAAGAAATATGTTGTTCACTATGATAAATTTTTTCATGATTATAGAAAAAATTTATAGTATAACATAAATGTAAGTTTAGTGTCCTATGTTCAAAGAAGGTATGCACTCGGTAATGTTAATACATAGTATAAAAATTATGTTCCATGTACTTAAAATATTTTTTCCTTGATGAAATTGACACCAGTAATGGATGAAAACATTGAATGAGAACATAGAAGAAGGTTTGTCACCTTCTCTATTAAGATGTGAAAAATTACTTGATAATGTAAAGGATATATTCAATATTTTTGGTAAAAAGTCATCTAAAAACATTCTAATAGTTTTTTAAAAAAAGTGATCAATTTTATTCAGACTTCCATACTGAAATAGTTTGTATATTAAACAATTTATAAAAATAATTTATATTGATAAAAATTCACATGATAGTTTAATTTACACTATACTAAATACAAAAGGGATAATCAAACATGACATCAAGTCACTATTAGATAAGTTTGAAATGATTATTAGGTAAGGGTTAGTGCTACTGAATAAGGGTTAGGACTATGGTTACTATATTTATAAATTTATAAAGGCTTACATAGCCTATATTAGAACTCAAATACCTTTAATGGTATTTATTATATGTTTATAATTTTTAAAATATACACCTTTAGTTGAAATATTCATTATCCAATTTTTAATTATATGTTTCCATTACTATTTGAATATGGATGATCAATAATTTTTTAATGACGAAATGGATGTATTTCAGGATGAATGGGATAGTTATTTTTTTCATAATATTCTAAAAAAAGTGAAATATATTTCTCCATAGTTTATTTATTAAATTTTCATATCATATTTGCGACCTATATGAGTGAACTGCATGATCAAATCTGATCCAAGGGTCTCAAATTGTTGTGATACTATAGGAAAATGATAATTTATTTATTTTTAACCTTCATTATAAAAACAAGATTCATTTAAACATATGGTGTATTCAAAATTTCCTAAATTTAATTATTCTATTTTAAATGTAAAAATAATTTCAAAACATGTGTCACATGGTCAGAACTAAGAAATGTATTTTTAACTATTCTGAAAATGTTGATAAAATATATTAGTTAATTTAAGAAATATAATACTAAAATAAATATCAATCCAATGTTTGGTGAGGTTTTTATGATTCAAAGTGGTTGTTTTCAATTTAAAAGTATTATTTTTAGTTCATAACACACAACACATGCTAAAAATGAAGAAAAAATACTATATTTCTATAAAATAAAGTAAAAGTGCTTTTTAATTTATTTTAACATATATGATTCAACAAAACATCATTCTAATTCAAGATGTTTTTAGAATGTGTCACACCTAGTTTTTTATTTTCATCATTTGTTCTAGCTTATCTTTTGAATCTTGGTTTTTTCCTTTCAGTTTCATGTGTTCTGGATTTAAATTTTGTGTTATGGATATTTTGGGATGCTTTTGGCCTTATTCATGGTTAGTGTGAATGGTGCTCCAAGGAGATGGCATGGTGGAGATTTTGGGGAACCGCTAGTGTCACTTCTCTATGGGGTTTGTTTGATGGATGGTTTATCCCCTTGAGTTAAAATGTTTTTTGGGTGAAAGCAATGATGTTTTGGTTCCTTTCACAAAGTCACATGGTTAAGGTGCATATTAAGATTAACCATACAGACTATGTTCACACAGGTTGTACAGTTAAGGTGCATGTTTAAACTAACTATACAATCCAAGTGTTTATTCCGTGAAACTCTAGAAAGTGTGAAATTCTACAGTTTATCCATTGTTTTTTAAACCGTGTGAGCTAACCATAAAACCCACTCATGAAAGGGTATTTTGGTATTTTATATTTCTTTTTAAGTGGTATTTCCCCCTTATCCTCCCCCATTAAAACCCTATGACTAGGATGCCTCCCATAGGGGTTTTTGGATCCTCTAATCCTCTCCAAGTGGGATTCAATGTGGTTTATTGGTGATTATTAACTGATATTGAAAAATTATGGATCCTATGTCTTTATCCATTGGTTTTCTTCCATTTTCCCTTTCTTCTCTAACCGTAATGGCCATTTTTTGATGATTTGTGTAACTATGGTGGTTTAAAATTAGGGGGTTTTCGTTCTTAGGGATCCTTGTGGATGTCATTTCTTCTTGGAACCTTTGAGGAGTTATTTTGGGTTTTTGTTTTTGATTCCCAAGGGATTTGAGCTAGGTTTCCCTTGTATGTAACACCCCGAGCTTCCATGATACGCTTCTCATTCAATAATGCAATAGCTTGCATTGTACGCAACTTCGAGTTCTAAAACACCGCGACTAATCAAAGTAGCCTTTATGAATAGTAATAACCACTTTTTAAAATTATATAAATTGTATATTTCAAAATGGAAATCATTTTTGGATTCGTAATATCAATTATAGCTTAGGGTGAAATTTTGGCATTGTTCTGAAAAACTTAAATTTTTGATGAATAGTGAAACCACTAAGTGGTAGTTAAATAACTGATTTTTCGTTTAAATGAAATATTACCACATCTGTGATTTGATTTTCAAAAATCCAATATACATGGTTGTCATTAAGAAGTAAAATGTGGTTCAATGAGATTAAAATAATTTTTGGTGAATAGTAACTTTTAAGTTCTTAATCGCGATTAGAGGTAATTAGTGTAGTTTAAGGTAAAAATAATGTTTTAATAATATGAGATGAGTTTGAACCATGTACTACACTTATTGGATACTCCATGGCCGACCACGAAAATCCATGGGTCAACTTGGGGATCCCATGGAGCCACTTTAGTTGGAAAATGACATAAATACCTTTTATTTAATGTTAAAGTAAAAAATGACACAAACATGAAATGTTTTACTAAAACAATTTTTTCATGGGGTTATACAAGTCATATTTTTGACTATAAATATTAATTGGAAAGCTAAAACGATTTCCTAAATCATAGTATTTTTTTTATAATTTTTAGACATTAAATAAATTAAATTATTTATGACATCATGATGATGCAGCGATGACCTCATTATTTAACGATTTAAATAAAATAAGAAGATAATGTAAATTACAAGGCTTAAACTTGTCAAAAACCTATTGGATGAGTATATGTCGAACCCTTATCACCTTATACTAGAATTATATAAGTTTGGGACCTTTGGAATCCGAAAAGCATTGTATAATAATGTAACATTTCCATACATTCCAAGAGTGCCCCTCCTCTCCACTTATAAAAGGCCCCCACCTCTACCACCTCATTCACACTTTCAAGCCATTTGGCTCGGCCAAAATCTGCCCAAATACTCTCCCAACTTCCCTCCCTTACCCCAAGAAGCCTCACTTTGGGCAGAATTCTTTCCAAGGAAGCCTTTGGCTCAAATCAAAAAGAGTTACCCGATTTTTATGTAATGTCTTCTCTAATGTTGTTTTGTTTTATTTAGCTTCTCCAACCCCCTAAACTCTTTTTATTCATTTCTTTTGTAACAACACCAGTATCCTCAGTATACTAGGATGTTGTTATAAGAAGTATTCAAGCTACACTTACACACACCTACATCTAATGGTTAAAGAATATACTGTTTCTGGGGATGGCGAATTTCTGCCTCACGAAACGAGGATTGTTCAACACTCATATAACACCTTCAAAGGTGGACATTAAGATGTAACTATATTTATATATGATATATAATATGTTTATGTTTTACTTATGATTCTGTATTTCTCATTTATGGCATACTTTATGATTTCCATTATGGGTAAACGCGATAATTTCATTTTAGGAAGTGCGGACTACCGCCCTCTCAAAGTGATTTGAATCGTTAATGCCATATGTGGGATGTATAAAGGATGGATTAAATGGTATTATACACTATATTATACTGGAATTATATTATACATTTATATAATTATGATTTCATTCCATTAAATACGAAATAGAAATGAAAGTAGCGTTCATGCATACGTACGACTTACCGTCTCCATGAACGGTGCATTTCATTTTTTACCTCTAAATGTTTCGTAATATTATGAATGAATGTATATACTGGATATATATGATATATATGATATCTAAATCATGAATATAATTCTGGATATAATGGATATTTTACCACATGAACAACATGTAATTATAAGAAGTTTATTGTTGACTCGAGTATCAAAGATCGACAAAACGTCCGTTATTAACTTAAATAATTACATAATGTTCATATCATTGTAATAAGTGATATAAAAAGGATAATGGAATTGAAAATGGTTCTTAATAAGGTATATATTAACTCTAGTTTATTATTCAGGGTGTTAAAGAATGGTTGAGTCAAGTCAGACACGAGGAAAGGGTTTACTTCAAAACCTCTTCATTAACTAAGGTTGTTTATACAAAATTATCTACTGGGACCTCGTTATCATCCACATCCATGTTTCTTAAAAATGTATTTAAAATTTTTTTTTACTATTAAATGGAAAATGGGTTAAAGTTATTTATACCCTTATACGTTTTTGAAAGGAATCTTACCGTCGTTTTCCAAACAATGTACTTTTTGACCTTTTTGACAAATTTAAGGTAAGAATGTTTTTTTAACTTATACGGTGGGTGCGGCTATTTTCCGCCATTATAACTTTGTCGAAGCTTCCATTACAAGCTTATAAGAATATTTTCAAAGTAAATGTATTATTTTATAATTATGGTACTTTTAAATGATTTCAAAAAAGAGAGATATTTCTCTCAAATAGCTTTGATTTCATCCATGTCAACATCCTTTGATGGGTTTTAAGTTTAATTGAAATTGATTTATGATACAAAACTTCCATTCAACATTTTGTGAAATATTTGACTGTGGATGTGTTATTTTTATACCATCCATAGTTTATGGAGAAATTGTTGACATTTCGTATACTAGTTCTAATACGAATATTTATGTTATGTTTAAACCTATTCATATGAGGAATGTATTGGACTTAATAAGTGACGGGTGGAGCCCTCTATAGCTCCTCGATGCATCGGTAGGTCTCATGAGACAACTAGACGTGGAATTGGCCGAGGCCCTTTCCCAATTTGATTTATGGTTTTGGCCGAGGCCTTAATCATTCTAGACGTCTTGGCCGAGGCCTTGACAAAATGTTTCAGAATGTATGGCATTATACATTCCCGCATTATGAAAGTGGTTATTGATATTTCATGTGCTTATTAGACCAGTAGAATATCCATGTGAAGAAGTTAATGGAATTATCTCATTTTACTTTTGCCATATTATGTTGATGTTCAAGTTTAAAAGGCTTTTGTTTTAGTTATACATTGCCTTATATTTTTATGTTTATTTATGAAAGCTTCCGCAATATTGTTATCCTTACTGAGCATCTGAGCTCACCCCTTTCAATGTTTTAATATTTTCCAGGATGTGAAGAAGTATTTTATGAATGACCTGCAGGGATAGTCAGAAGAGGATATGAGTGTGGACTATGAAGACTTTGTTATTAGTTTTTCACTTTATGATGTAATGTAACATTTATGAATGTATCTAGTGTTTCCAAGGCTACTAAACTAATCGGTCTTTCGAGACTTGATCTTTTGTGATCATGCCAATGTTACGAAGTAATGCACCGACTCTGGGTAGCTGGGGTCGGGGCGTTACAGTTGGTATCAGAGGCAGTTTAGTACTAACCTTAGAAGCTAGATTTAGATAAACTCCATTTAGAGCACATAGCCCGAAGATAGACTTTGAGGATTAGTATAGAAGAACTTCCTAGAATTTTGGTATTATAGAGATTTTGTGAGTTTTCCGAACAATACATCCCTGTCTAGATACGAGCAGGTAGAGGCTGCTTTGGCACAGATGTACCTAGGGGTAAAACCCGAAAACACCGCTTTGAGCTAGACTCGAACGGGAACTGGTGCACGACAACGGGCCTCGCTGCACTCTTGGTTACGACACTCCCGGGGGATATGCTTTGGATAATTCTCATTTCTTTACAAACCACTATGAAGGGTTATGAGTATATACTTCCTCAAAGAAAACTTTTTTTTATGATTATGGATTATATACATAAAATAGTTCAATTAGTGTTAAGTGTTTTACAAGTACGGAATTATGTATTTTGATTCATAAACTAATCTAGTTTATGCCATTGTTTAGAAATGGCACCTAGTGGAAGGAATGGAAACCGTATCAATGCACACACTCCATGTAGGGATTGCCCTCCTATTCAAGATAATTATTGTGGAGCTGGAGATACAACTGGTGCTGATCAACTTATTACCATACTAGGACAACTCACTCATGTTATGAATAATAACCTTACTCGTATGGAGCACCCTGATCCGCAATGTGGAGGATCAATGTTAGACCGCTTCATGAGGCAACAACCGACAACTTTTAATGGGGGTACAAATCCATTAGTACCTGAGCAATGGATAATCTCCTTAGAGAAAATATTCCATGCCTTGGGGAGTAGCGAAAGGGAGAAGGTTGTCATGGCAGTTTACCGCCTCACTGGAGATGCCGATCAGTGGTGGTCGCTGATTCAAAACACAAAGGAAGATGATGACGTATCGAATATGGAATGGAGGGTGTTCAAAGAGCTTTTCTTAGAAAAATACTTTCCTCATGACCATCGAGCAGATATGGAAAGGCAATTTCCGAGTCTGAGGCAGAAGGAGGATGAGAATGTCACAACGTATGAGGCCAACTTTACAAGGTTAGCAAGACATGCTGCAGATTATATACGTAACCCAATAAGTAAGATTGATCGTTTCTTTTATGGGTTAAAACAGTTTCTCCGTCGAGCTTTAGTATCACAATCTTTCTCAACATACGAAGATATTGTCTCATGTGCTATCAAGACAGAAAAGGAATTCTCTAAGTCTTATGACAACAAAGTAAAGCAAGAGAAGAAGATAACGGTGGAACAAGAGACAGATAAAAGGAAAAAGGGAAAGAAGAATTTTCTATTATGTGATAATTGTGGGAAGAATCACCCAGGTACTTGCCTAAGAGGAATGGGAGTTTGTTACAAATGTGGAGAAAAAGATCACCAGGCTCGTGATTGTAAGGGAAAGAAAGATTCTCTCAATGTAGAATGATACAATTGTAGAGAAATGGGGCATTATGAAAATGAATGTCCTAAGCGTCATGGAAACTTACCTCAGAAAAGGCCAAGGGATCAAGGACAATCTTATGCTGTGACTACAGTTGAAGCGGAATGATGAATGTATTGGTTCTTTTGGACTCATGGAGTATATTCTGGTTATTAGAATAAGGTGATATATATATATAAGGATTGTACTGAAGTATATGTTGATTTCATTACGGTTTTAATATGATGAAGGTAATCATATTTTAGTATGTGACAATAAGAGAAACTTTACTTTGTTTGGGGAATCTGATAAATTGATTTTGGAATTAAGAGACCTTTTAGAGAAAGTCTGGACAGAGGTATTTTGGATAACTACAAAGGTTGGAGTGGATTAAGTTGATATTTGGATAGTATTGTTTAAGGTTAAAAAATTTATGAAGATTATTTTTGGAATATTATAATACTATAGTTTTAGGAAAAGGACAACCTGCAGGGTGGGGCATAACCCGTCGCGTCGGACAAAGCTGCAGGAATCAAACCCACAACCATAGTGCGCCATGCCTTTATTTCCTACCACTAGCCTACAGGAAGTCCCTAGTAATTACAAAATAGTTTTACTAATCTAAATGGTATGTGTTAATATTTGGAACCTTATACAATTAGGATAAATAGAATATTTTTGAGTTGTATTACATTTTAGAGTGAAAGATGGGTTTGTGGTAAAAATTTATTAGAGAATGAAAGTCTACATGAAAATTATGTATATTCCCTTACGTTCTTAGTAAATCACCTAATTAAATTCCTAAACTTTATAAAAGGTAGCTCAAAACAAAAATGTTGTCGGTTAACTTTTCCTACTGGGGAATCAATGAACGTTTAACCAATCACAAGTTTGTGATTTTCTTGTAGTTAAACTTTCTCCTAATCTTGTTTTCTATAACTCTCCACCAGAACTTGATGGTTTTTTTCTCCTCCATATCCATATTTTAATAGAATCCTAGAATAGGCTATCTCGGGTGACCTTTGTACTTATCTTTTGTTCTTTTAATGTTATATTTTTATTAACCATATTTCCAATGTGGGTTTTCCACAAAGGTATTTTCTATTTTCAACCTTTTATTTTCAACGAAAAATTTCAAATTGCGAGGACGCAATTTATTTAAGGAGGGGAGAATGTAACACCCCGAGCTTCCACGATACGCTTCTCATTCAATAATGCAATAGCTTGCATTGTACGCAACTTCGAGTTCTAAAACACCGTGACTAATCAAAGTAGCCATTATGAATAGTAATAACCACTTTTTAAAATTATAGAAATTTTATATTTCAAAATGGTCATCATTTTTGGATTCGAAATATCAATTATAGCTTAGGGTGAAATTTTGGCATTGTTCTGAAAAACTTCAATTTTTGATGAATAGTGAAACCACTAAGTGGTAGTTAAATAACTGATTTTTCGTTTAAATGAAATATTACCACTTCTGTGATTTGATTTTCAAAAATCCGACATACATGGTTGTCATTAAGAAGTAAAATGTGGTTCAATGAGATTAAAATAATTTTTGGTGAATAGTAACGTTTAAGTTCTTAATCGCGATTAGAGGTAATTAGTGTAGTTTAAGGTAAAAATAATGTTTTAATAAATGAGATGAGCTTGAAACATGTCCTACCCTCATTGGATGTGCCATTTCCGACCAAGACAATCCATGGGTCAACTTGGGGACCCCATGGAGCCACTTTAGTTGGAAAATGACATAAATACCTTTTATTTAATGTTAAAGTAAAAAATGACACAAACATGAAATGTTTTACTAAAACAATTTTTACATGGGGTTATACAAGTCATATTTTTTACTATAACTATTCATTGGAATTCTAAAAGGATTTCCTAAATCATAGTATTTTTTTATAATTTTTAGACATTAAATAAATTAATTTATTTATGACATCATGATGATGCAGCGATGAGCTCATTATTTGACGATTTAAATAAAATAAAAAGATAATGTAAATTCCAAGGCCTACACTTGTAAAAAACCTATTGGATGAGTATATTTAGAACCCTTATCACCTTATCCTCAAATTATATAAGTGTGGGTCCTTTGGAATCCGAAAAGCACTGTATAATAATGTAACATTTCCTTACTTTCCAAGAGTGCCCCTCCTCTCCACTTATAAAAGGCCCCCACCTCTACCACATCATTCACACTTTCAAGCCATTTTGCTCGGCCAAACTCTGCCCAAATACTCTACCAACTTCCCTCCCTTACCCCTAGATGCCTCAATTTGGGCAGAATTCTTTCCAAGGAAGCCTTTGGATCAAATCAAAAAGAGTTACCCGATTTTTAGGTAATGTCTTCTCTAATGTTGTTTGGTTTTATTTAGCTTCTCCAACCCCCTAAAATCTTTTTATTAATTTATTTTGTAACAAAACCAGTATACACAATATACTAGTATGTTTTTATAATAAGGATTATAGCTACACTTACACACACATACATCTAATGGTTAAAGAACATACTGTTTCTGTGGATGGCGAATTTCTGCCTCACAAAACGATGATTGTTCAACACACATATAACACCTTCAAAGGTGGCCATTAAGATGTCACTATATTTATATATTATATATAATATGTTTATGTTTTACTTATGCTTCTGTATTTCGCATTTATGGCATACTTTATGATTTCCATTATGGGTAAACGCGATAATTTCATTTTAGGAAGTGCGGACTACCGCGCCCTCAAAGTGATTTGAATCGTTAATGAAATATGTGGGATGTATAAAGGATGGAGTAAATGGTATTATACACTATATTATACTGGAATTATATTATATATTTATATCATTATGATTTCATTCCATTAAATACGAAATAGAAATGAAAGTAGCGTTCATGCGTACGTACAACTTACCGTCTCCATGAACGGTGCATTTCATTTCTTACCTCTAAATGTTTCGTAATATTATGAATGAATGTATATACTAGATATATATGATATATATGATATCTATATCATGAATATAATTTTGGATATAATGGATATTTCACCACATGAACAACTTGTAATTATAAGAAGTTTATTGTTGACTCGAGTACCAAAGATTGACAAAACAACTGTTATTAACTTAAATAATTACATAAAGTTCATATCATTGTAATAAGTGAAATAAAAAGGATAATGAAATTGAAAATGATTCTTAATAAGGTGTATATTAACTATAGTTTATTATTCAGGAGGTTAAAGAACGGTTGAGTCAAGTCAGACATGAGGTAAGGGTTTACTTCACAACCTCTTCATTATCCAAGGTTGTTTATACATAATTATCTACTGGGACCTCGTTATCATCCACATCCATGTTTCTTAAAAATGTCTTTAAAATTTTTTTTACTATTAAATGGAAAATGGGTTAAAGTCATTTATACCCTTATATGTTTTTGAAAGGAATCTTACCGTCGTTTTCCAAACAATGTACTTTTTGAGCTTTTTGACAAATTTAAGGTAAGAATGTTTTTTTAACTTATACGGCGGGTGCGGCTATTTTCCGCCATTATAACTTCGTCAAAGCTTCCGTTACAATCTTATAAGAATATTTTCAAAGTAAATGTATTATTTTATAATTATGGGACTTTTAAATGATTTCAAAAAAGAGAGATATTTCTCTCAAATAGCTTTGATTTCATCCATGTCAACATCCTTTGATGGGTTTTAAGTTTAATTGAAATTGATTTATGATACAATACTTCCATTGAACATTTTGTGAAATATTTGACTGTGGATGTGTTATTTTTATTCCATCCATAGTGTATGGAGAAATTGTTGACATTTCGTATGCTAGTTCTAATACGAATATTTATGTTATGTTTAAACCTATTCATATGAGGAATGTATTGGACCTAATAAGTGACGCGTGGAGCCCGCTATAGCTCCTCGATGCATCGGTAGGTCTCATAAGAAAACTAGACGTGGAATTGGACGAGGCCCTTTCCCAATTTGATTTATGGTTTTGGCCGAGGCCTTAATCATTTAGACGTATTGGCCGAGGCCTTGACAAAATGTTTCAGAATGTCTGGCATTATACATTCCCTCATTATGAAAGTGGTTATTGATATTGCATGTGATTATTCAACCAGTAGAATATCCATGTGAAGAAGTGAATGGTATTATCTCATTTTACTTTTGCCATATTATGTTGATTTTCAAGTTTAAAAGGATTTTTTTAGTTATACATTGCCTTAAATTTTTATGTTTATTTATGAAAGCTTTCGCAATATTGTTATCCTTACTGAGAATCTGAGCTCACCCCTTTCAATGTTTTAATATTTTCCAGGATGTGAAGAAGTATTTTATTAATGACCTGCAGGGATAGTCAGAAGAGGATATGAGTGTGGACTATGAGGACTTTGTTATTAGTTTTTTACTTTATGATGTAATGTAGCATTTATGAATGTATCTAGTGTTTCCAAGGCTACTAAACTAATCGGTCTTTCGAGACTTGATCTTTTGTGATCATGCCAATGTTACAAAGTAATGCACCGACTCTGGGTAGCTGGGGTCGGGGTGTTACAGTTGGTATCAGAGGCAGTTTAGTACTAACCTTGGATGCTAGATTTAGATAAACTCCGATTAGAGCACATAGCCCGAAGATAGACTTTCAGGATTAGTATAGAAGAACCTTCTAGAATTTTGGTATTATAGAGATTTTTTGAGTTTTCCGAGCAATACATCCCTGTCTAGATACGAGCAGGTAGAGGCGGCTTTGGCACAGATGTACCTAGGGGTAAAACATGAAAACACCGCTTTGAGCTAGACTCAAACGGGAACTGGTGCACGACAACGGGCCTTGCTGCACTCTTGGTTACGACACTCCCCGGGGATATGCTTTGGATAATTCTCATTTATTTACAAACCACTATGAAGGGTTATGAGTATATACTTCCTCAAAGAAAACTTTTTTTTATGATTATGGATTATATCCATAAAATAGTTCAATTAGTGTTAAGTGTTTTACAAGTACGGAATTATGTATTTTGATTCATAAACTAATCTAGTTTATGCCATTGTTTAGAAATGGCACCTAGTGGAAGGAATGGAAACCGTATCAATGCACGCACTCCGTGTAGGGATTTTCATCCGGCTCAAGATAATTATTGTGGAGTTGGAGATACAACTGGTGCTGATCAACTTATTACCATACTAGGACAACTCACTCAGGTTATGAATAATAACCTTACTCGTATGGAGCACCCTGATCCGCAACGTGGAGGATCAATGTTAGACCGCTTCATGAGGCAACAACCTCCAACTTTTAATGGGGGTACAAATACATTAGTAGCTGAGCAATGGATAATCTCCTTAGAGAAAATATTCCATGCCTTGGGGAGTAGCGAAAGGGAGAAGGTTGTCATGGCAGTTTACCGCCTCACTCGAGATGCCGATCAGTGGTGGTCGCTGATTCAAAACACAAAGGAATATGATGACGTATCGAATATGGAATGGATGGAGTTCAAAGATCTTTTCTTAGAAAAATACTTTCCTCATGACCATCGAGCAGATATGGAAAGGCAATTTCTGAGTCTGAGGCAGAAGGAGGATGAGAATGTCGAAAAGTATGAGGCCAACTTTACAAGGTTAACAAGACATGCTGCAGATTATATATGTAACCCAAGAAGTAAGATTGATCATTTCTTTGATGGGTTAAAACCGTTTCTCCGTCGAGCTTTAGTATAACAATCTTTCTCAACATACAAAGATATTGTCTCATGTGCTATCAAGACGGAAAAGGAATTCTCTAAGTCTTATGACAACAAAGTAAAGCAAGAGAAGAAGATAACGGTGGAACAAGAGACAGATAAAGGGAAAAAGCGAAAGAAGGATTTTCCATTATGTGATAATTGTGGGAAGAATCACCCTGGTACTTGCCTAAAAGGAATGGGAGTTTGTTACAAATGTGGAGAAAAAAGTCAACAGGCTCGTGATTGTAAGGGAAAGAAAGATGCTCTCAATGTATAATGCTACAATTGTAGAGAAATGGGGAATTGTGCAAATGAATGTCCTAAGCGTCAAGGAAAATTACCTCAGAAAAGGACAAGGGATCAAGGCCAATCTTATGCTGTGACTATAGTTGAAGCGGAATGATTAATGTATTGGTGCTTTTGGACTCATGGATTATATTCTGGTTATTAGAATAAGGTGATATATATATATATATAAGGATTGTACTGCAGTACATGTTTATTTCATTAAGGTTTTAATATGATGAAGGTAATAATATTTTAGTATGTGACAATAAGAGAAACTTTACTTTGTTTGGGGAATATGATAAATTGATTTTGGAATTAAGAGACCTTTTAGAGAAAGTCTGGACAGAGGTATTTTGGATAACTATAAAGGTTGGAGTGGATTAAGTTGATCATTGGATAGTATTGTTTAAGGTTAAAAAATTTATGGAGATTATTTTTGGAATATTATAATACTATAGTTTTAGGAAAAGGACAACCTGCAGGGTGGGGCATAACCCGTCGCGTCGGACAAAGCTGTAGGAATCGAACCCACAATCATAGTGCGACAGGCCTTTATTTCCTACCACTAGCCTACAGGAAGTCCCTGGTTATTACAAAATAGTTTTACTAATCTAAATGGTATGTGTTAATATTTGGAACCATATACAATTAGGATAAATAGAATATTTTTGAGTTGTATTACATTTTAGAGTGAAAGATGGGTTTGTGGTAAAAATTTACTAAAGAATGAAAGTCTACATGACAAGTATGTATATTCCCTTACGTTCTTATTAAATCACCTAAATAAATTCCTAAACTTTATAAAAGGTAACTCAAAACAAAAATGTTGTCGGTTAACTTTTCCTACTGGGGAATCAATGATCGTTTAACGAATCACAAGTTTGTGATTTTCTTGTAGTTAAACTTTCTCCTAATCCTGTTTTCTATAACTCTCTACCAGAGCTTGATGGTTTGTTTCTCCTCCATATCCATATTTTCATATAATCCTTGAATGGGCTATCTCGGGTGACCTTTGTACTTATCTTTTGTTCTTTTAATGTTATATTTTAATTAACCTTATTTCCAATGTGGGTTTTCCACAAAGGTATTTTCTATTTTCAACCTTTTATTTTCAAAGAAAAATTTCAAATTGCGAGGACGCAATTTATTGAAGGAGGGTAAAATATAACACCCTGAGCTTCCATGATACACTTCTCATTCAATAATGCAATAGCTTGCATTGTACGCAACTTCGAGTTCTAAAACACCACGACTAATCA
This sequence comes from Viscum album, assembly GCA_963277665.1. Taxonomy (NCBI): domain Eukaryota; kingdom Viridiplantae; phylum Streptophyta; class Magnoliopsida; order Santalales; family Viscaceae; genus Viscum; species Viscum album. The sequence continues at coordinate 1,418,549,738 of OY728120.1, forward strand.
AAGTAGCCGTTATAAATAGTAATAACCACTTTTTAAAATTATAGAAATATTATATTTCAAAATGGACATCATTTTTGGATTCGGAATATCAATTATAGCTTAGAGTGAAATTTTGGCATTGTTATGAAAAACTTCAATTTTTGATGAATAGTGAAACCACTAAGTGGTAGTTAAATAACTGATTTTTCGTTTAAATGAAATATTACCACTTCTGTGATTTGATTTTCAAAAATCCGACATACATGGTTTTCATTAAGAATTAAAATGTGGTTCAATGAGATTAAAATAATTTTTGGTGAATAGTAAGTTTTAAGTTCTTAATCGCGATTAGAGGTAATTAGTGTAGTTTAAGGTAAAAATAATGTTTTAATAATATGAGATGAGCTTGACACATGTCATACCCTCATTGGATGTTCCATGGCCGACCAAGACAATCCATGGGTCAACTTGGGGACCCCATGGAGCCACTTTAGTTGGAAAATGACATAAATACCTTTTATTTAATGTTAAAGTAAAAAATGACAAAAACATGAAATGTTTTACTAAAAAAAATTTTACATGGGGTTATACAAGTCATATTTTTGACTATAAATAGTCATTGGAAATATAAAAAGATTTCCTACATCATAATATTTTTTTTATAATTGTTAGACATTAAATATATGAAATTATTTATGACATCATGATGATGCAGTGATGACCTTATTATTTAACGATTTAAATAAAATATAAAGAAAATGTAAATTCCAAGGCCTACACTTGTCAAAACCCTTTTGGATGAGTAGTTTCTAACCCTTGTCACCTTATCCTCTAATTATATAAGTGTGGGACCTTTGGAATCCGAAAATCATTGTATAATAATGTAACATTTCCTTACTTTCCAAGAGTGCCCCTCCACTCCACTTATAAAAGGCCCCCACCTATACCACCCCATTCACACTTTCAATCCATTTGGCTCGGACAACCTCTGCCCAAATACTCTCCCAACTTCCCTCCCTTACTCCTAGAAGCCTCACTTTGGGCAGAATTCTTTCCAAGGAAGCCTTTGGCTCAAATCAAAAAGAGTTACCCGATTTTTAGGTAATGTCTTCTCTAATGTTGTTTTGTTTTATTTAGCTTCTCCAACCCACTAAAATCTTTTTATTCATTTCTTTTGTAACAACACCATTATCCTAAATATACTAGTATGTTGTTATAAGAAGGATTAGAGCTACACTTACACACACCTACATCTAATGGTTAAAGAACATACTGTTTCTGTGGATGGAGAATTTCTGCCTCACGAAACGATGATTGTTCAACACTCATATAACACCTTCAAAGGTGGAAATTAAGATGTAACTATATTTATATATGATATATAATATGTTTATGTTTTACTTATGCTTCTGTATTTCTCATTTATGGCATACTTTATGATTTCCATTATGGGTAAACGCGATAATTTCATTTTAGGAAGTGCGGACTACCGCCCCCTCAAAGTGATTTGAATCGTTAATGCCATATGTGGGATGTATAAAGGATGGAGTAAATGGTATTATACACTATATTATACTGGAATTATATTATACAATTATATCATTATGATTTCATTCCATTAAATATGAAATAGAAATGAAAGTAGCGTTCATGCGTACGTACGACTTACCGTCTCCATGAACGGTGCATTTCATTTCATACCTCTAAATGTTTCGTAATATTATGAATGAATATATATACTGGATATATATGACATATATGATATCTACATCATGAATATAATTATGTATATAATGTATATTTCACCACATGAACAACTTGTAATTATAAGAAGTTTATTGTTGACTCGAGTACCAAAGATCGACAAAACGACCGTTATTAACTTAAATAATTACATAATGTTCATATCATTGTAATAAGTGATATAAAAAGGATAATGAAATTGAAAATGGTTCTTAATAAGGTATATATTAACTCTAGTTTATTATTTAGGAGGTTAAAGAACGGTTGAGTCAAGTCAGACACGAGGCAAGTGTTTACTTCACAACCTCTTCAGTATCCAAGGTTGTTTATACATAATTATCTACTGGGACCTCGTTATCATTCACATCCATGTTTCTTAAAAATGTCTTTCAAAAAAAATTTTACTATTAAATCGAAAATGTGTTAAAGTCATTTATACCCTTATAGGTTTTTGAAAGGAATCTTACCATCGTTTTCCAAACAATGTACTTTTTGACCTTTTTGACAAATTTAAGGTAAGAATGTTTTTTCTAACTTATACGGCGGGTGCGGCTATTTTCTGCCATTATAACTTCGTCGAAGCTTCCCTTACAAGCTTATAAGAATATTTTCAAAGTAAATGTATTATTTTATAATTATGGGACTTTTAAATGATTTCAAAAAAGAGAGATATTTCTCTCAAATAGGTTTGATTTCATCCATGTCAACATCCTTTGATGGGATTTATGTTTAATTGAAATTGATTTATGATAAAAAACTTCCATTGAACATTTTGTGAAATATTTGACTGTGGATGTGTTATTTTTATACCATCCATAGTTTATGGAGAAATTGTTGACATTTCGTATGCTAGTTCTAATACGAATATTTATGTTATGTTTAAACCTATTCATATGAGAAATGTATTGGACTTAATAAGTGACGGGTGGAGCCTGCTATAGCTCCTCGATGCATCGGTAGGTCTCATGAGACAACTAGACATGGAATTGGCCGAGGCCCTTTCCCAATTTTATTTATGGTTTTGGCCGAGGCCTTAATCATTTTAGACGTCTTGGCCGAGGCCTTGCCAAAATGTTTCAGAATGTCTGGCATTATACATTCCCTCATTATGAAAGTGGTTATTGATATTGCATGTGATTATTCGACTAGTAGAATATCCATGTGAAGAAGTGAATGGAATTATCTCATTTTAATTTTGCCATATTATGTTGATGTTCAAGTTTAAAAGGCTTTTGTTTTAGTTATACATTGCCTTAAATTTTTATGTTTATTTATGAAAGCTTCCACAATATTGTTATCCTTACTGAGCATCTGAGCTCACCCATTTCAATGTTTTAATATTTTCCAGGATGTGAAGAAGTATTTTATGAATGACCTGCAGGGATAGTCAGAAGAGGATATGAGTGTGGACTATGAAGACTTTGTTATTAGTTTTTCACTTTATGATGTAATGTAACATTTATAAATGTATCTAGTGTTTCCAAGGCTACTAAACTAATCGGTCTTTCGAGACTTGATCTTTTGTGATCATGCCAATGTTACGAAGTAATTCACCGACTCTGGGTAGCTGGGGTCGGGGCGTTACATTGTACATTACCTTTAAATTTAAGAATAATTGGTTTCATTATTTATGAACCTTCTTTATATAATGAATAATTATTTTTATCCTTGTAAAACAAATTTGATGTTAAATCTGATAGTTTCATTTTTTTCAAGTATATGACCTTGATTTGTTGTGTGATGAACACTAAGTGTTTAATAAAATTCCGGGTTAGGTTTTGTGAGTAGTTTTTTTAAAGATTATCTTGGATTTGTAAAAATATTTGAGGCATCTAAAAATAGTTGTTTAGAGTTATCCAATGGATTGAAAATGGTTTTTACTTGAAATTAGTTCATGTTTGGTTGTTTGAAAATGGTTTGACATGTGGTGATGACATGTGGCCTATTTTTCATTTTAATGAAAGTTTATTTGGCTTGGAAATGTAGTGTGAGGGATAAAATCGAATTTATAAAATTATTGTGAAATGTAAAATGTTGTTCTTATCCCTTTTTGTAATGTTGTATTTGGTTCTTTGGAAATGATGGATTTCTCAAAGGGTGTTTGGGGATAATTTTGAATTTTTTTAAAATTGGTGAAAATGATGATCTTGAAAAATACACTTGGATAATCCCCTTGCATTTTTTATACTTAATGTATGGGAAGTACTCACTATGGAGTCCTCAGGATATATTAATGTGAATTAACTAGACATCCTTATTGTGGAATCTTCACGATCAATTTACTTTGAGCGGAATGGGAGATACATAGTGTGGACACCCTTGAGATCTATTGGTTTTGAGGAAAGTGGTTAAACCTTGGAGTGAATTAGGGTGATGTGTGTGTGTGATGCTCATGTGTGTAATATATGTATACATATTTATTTCTTTTATAGCTAGATTGGATTACCAAAACATGAATATTGGCAGGATAACCTGATATAGCAAGTGAATTTTCTGAGAACGGTTGATGCACTAGTAAGGATTACTCTCTGGATAGTGGCCCATAATAGAGGATTTGTATTTTTTATTGTTTCTATGGAATATTTACCATTTTTCATATCATGTTGGGTGTAATTGATTGTGTGGGAGGAATTTTATGTTATCGGGTAAGGCATGCCTTCAGAATGAGTCAAGATGTATAGTATGTTATGGATTATTTCATAAGATCATATGTTATCCAATGTTCTATGACACATAGTTTTCTACAGAGGATGATTTAGATGCATTATTGGTTGGTTTCTTATGAAATATATTTTTTTCTATTTCTCTAGGTGTGTGATAATTTCTTCATCTCTCATGTATTGTGTACTTATTGGAAGAATGATTTGTATTGGTTTTCAATTTTTTTTGAAATTTTTGTGAAAAATATTTTATTCTTCCTTTCACTATTTTTAAATAAAAACATAATTTTATTTCAAAAACTTCGAAAAAATACTCTCAGAAAATAACATGGATTTAAATGGGAAATGGGCAATGGATTGTGTTTGGTTTTATGGAGAAAGTGTGTGTGTGTGAAAAGCCTAATTTTATATATTATATTTCGAACATGAAATTGATACTATTTTTATTTAAAAAAATTCTATTGGGAATATACTTTTCCAGGAATACCTACTATGTTTTAAATCTCACGCCAATATTTCATTCTTTTTTTAGCTCGTGGTGTAGGTTTCATCTTGGTCTCAACATGATTTTGATTGTTGTGGGTGATGGATAGTTTTGGTTTTAGAGATTGACCATAAATATCACAATGATGCATTGTGGTTGTTCATTTTAGTTTGGGTTTTGTTGTTCAATTTTTTGTATTTCCATGTTTTTAATAAAAACTATTCAGTTTGGTCAAAATATTTATCTTTAGTTGCATTATTTATTTCCACTTTTTATTTTATTTATTTATATTTTGATAAATCATTAATTTGGTTAATTAGTTGATTCTTGACACTAATTTCTAGCCCGGGAGGATAAATAATTCCTCTCGGGCCTTGTGACGGATTGATTCGGGTGATAAGTTTTGTGTTGAATTTGTATGGTTTGTGACAGTACGATTGAAAGTGAGTTTCTTCAATTATAAAGTGATGTTTTAGTTTTAAAAACTAATTTCATTGAATTGAGAAAACATGCTTAGATGGTCTTGAAACTCTAGAAAAGTTATTTCTTTTTCATTTAAGACATGTAATACTGAAATGGACATCATATATAAGCACAACATGGTTGATATGGTTAAAATTTTTTATTTCCAATTTAAAAGTGATCTTTTAGATTGAAACATATTTCACATGCTCAAAACAGAGCAACAAGATCATATTGTGGTGAAAATATTGGAAAATGGTGTTTGATTCAATTTATGACCTGTATAAATTAACTTTCCATCATTTATAAACACAGAGTATCAATTAAGACTATATGTGCATGATTTTAATTTAAAAGTTATATTTTAGTTAAAAACTATATCATATGGTCAAAACAATGAAATTGAAATCTCATATTATTGTGAAACTTTAGTAAAATGATTAATGATTCATTTTTTAAATATAATAAAAAACTTTATATCATTTCAATGCATGGTGTGGTTGGTGTGGTTGAAATTATATGTTTTAAATTTATAAGTGATATTTTTAACTCAAACTGTGAACCATATTCTAAAAACCGATCAAATGATCTCAAAATATTTTGAAACTCTAAAAAAGTATTTTGATTAATTTTTTATATGTAAAAAATTAATTTATAATTATTATGATCTAAAATGTGTTTTTATGACTATAAATTAATTTTTCTGAATTTAAAAGTAATATTTTTGTTCAAAACATGTCCCATATGATCAAAATCAAGAAAATGGGATTGAATTTTCATGAAAATCAAGGAAATTATTTTTCTTTAGTTTTTTAATGTATTAATAAAATTTTTATCACTATAATTCATGGGGAAATCAGTATGAAAAAATGTGCATGTTTTCAATTTAAAATAGATATTTTAGTTCAAAACATGCATCACATGCTCAAAACCAAGAAACAGAGCTCATATTGACACATATAATTCCCATATGCTTGATGAAACCTTTAATTTCAAAAGGAATTTGGATATTTGGTTATTGGGGGATCCCATTTTGGACAAGGATTTAAAATATAATCCTAAAGGTTTAATCCTATAAAAATAGGTTTTTTTGGGAATGTAATGGAGAACATAAGCTTAATTGGGGGGGGGGGGGGTAAAAGCATCGGGAGAGATATGAGGTGGTGGTTAAAAATTGTGGTTGCAACTTGCAGCCACTAGCTAGTTGGTGGCCCAGTATTGACTAAATGGTGGCTATTAAAAGATTAAAAATCCCCATTTCCCCCTTGGGGTTTTACAATGGGAATCCCATCTTCCCCCATTGTTTATTCTCACAAAGACTTTGGGTGTCTCTCCCTTGTCCCCCATTCAAACCCCCTTTGAATGGGGTTTTGTTTATAGTTTCCTATAGTGATCTAAGGTGGGTATCTCATTATGATGGCCTACTTCCTTACCCCCTCATTTTATTAGTTCACATTTCTCTCATTCTAAGGTTTATGGTTGATTACACAAGATCATGGTGGAATCATACTGAGAATATGGGTTTTCTTCTATGCCCTTGTAGAGGATTTCCTAAGATGATTACCACCTATTTCCAATGGTATATTTAATGAAGTTATTCCATGATATGTGTTTTATATGGTTTTTTCATTGAAATTTAATCATTTTTTTATTTTTGGGAGATGAAAAGGGGGATTTAGCTTAGCCTAGCATCGGGAGTGAAGCATGAACCTCATGTGGGTGTTTGGGTGTGGTTTTCTTGAGGTGGGGCCTTTTATGAGGTATCCTACATTTATTACTTGATTTTTTATGTCTTTCAATTAATTTTAATTTCATAAAATTAATTATTTTTTGTGTTGGTCATAATTCTGTGTCTCTTGGGTGTTTATAAAGATTATTTTGACATATATGGCCTTGTTCGGGACAGGGTTCACTTGAGAGGTAGCTATTATGAAGGATATTATTTTAAAAGAATCAATTTAGCATAAGAGGTCCTTGATACTCACACTATAAATAATTTTGATTGGTTTTTGATATATGTGATGTATGGTCACACCACTGAGGTCGTTGAACTATTTAGTTAAATGAAAGGTTTAATTTATATGGTTTGAATAATTTAAATTAAATTGTAATTTAATTTAAATTGATTAGCCTATGTAAAATGTATAGAATGAATGAGTAAATTTTCAAGTCTATCGAGGGCCTTTTTTATTGTCTTGATGCATCAACCACTGATAGACAATTTCATAGACTAAGAAGATACCCAGACACCTTGACACCATAATAGGGAGTGTGGTGAACTTGAGATAGAAAACCCTTTTCAGTCAGGTGAGGACCATTGAAATATGTTAGTCCTAGGTGGGTAGAACATACAAAGATTAGATACAAGTTTTTTGAGCCTACCAACTTGGATTAACCCTAGAAATAGATATGGTCCCCGATCAATCTCCTGAGACGATCTCCGGTGGGGGAAAACCCCTGAGGATTATGAAGATGGATGATGACATTCATGATGTTGATGGATAGGATGCCCTCCGAGCATCGAGCCTTGATAGAAAGACCAGTTGTGATCGAGTATCCTGAGTGGATGCTTCTTTAGTAGTGATAATCTAGGAGACTCATGTAGCATCTCGTTTTAGAGATGACCATGAGTGGGCATATGTGGCTATGGTTAGATATAATTACAGGTGGAACCTAGAACTTGAACCAATTTATAAGCATGTAGGGTTCGTGAATATAAGGTTGGGATTGAGGGGTTTTCTATCCCCTTATATTTTTTATTTTATTTATGATATTTTATGTGACTGACAAGGAAATCAAGGAATCAATAATTAGCCTACCACTGATGTGTTTTCTTAAGATGCTCAAGAATCACTAGTTTATATGTATGAGACATTGGGATTTCCAGAATTTGTGGGATTCGGTCTCATGATATATTTGGATCATATTTTTAGCTTGAAAAGAATCCAATGATGTGGTTGGTTTGGGATTAGGTGCCTAGAGGTATTTTCTAGGACCTGACATTATAAGGTAGATAGCACACATATAGGAATACCTGTGATTCTTGATATTCATTTGATATAACGATACCATTAAGAATTCCAAAGAGTTTGGATTCGAATAGGGATATTAATAAACAACTATAAATTCCCATTATGTATAAGATTCAAATAATGGTATGAGGTTTCGGGTGGTAATATATCCCCAAGAATAGATGTTGTACATCTTGAGGGTGTTTATTTAATCCTCTTAATCGACTCGTAGGATACCTCCTTAGCTTTGGTTGGACACACTAGATGTGTACCAGATGAGGAGTTATGAGATATTAGATTCATATGATATTGATCATTGAATCTAGGGAGGGTATTACCCTTGATATCCAAGGATGTCTAGGAATCAATCACACCAATAAGTATATGATTTCCTAGGGTGTCCCCATCATAGGAATCAGACAACATACTGATAGATAAAAATTACCACGAACTACCATGCAGTTTTGTATAAGGTATTGAGGATGAGGAATTTCAAGTTATTCCCTGGGTTTTGCTACTCATCATGATAGAGGTGTGAGCATAGGATCCCTAGTGTGTTAATAGATGTTCCCTTGAGGTTATTCCCATTCTTATAGATACTCCAACACTAGAAAAAGTAGGTATGGTCAATCAGGGACATGAACCAATGGATCGATGATGGTGATTGGGCATGACCTGATTTCTATGTGTAAAACCATAGGGTGGTGGTGGTAAATTGGAGGTTCAATCATTGTGATATTATTAGAGACACTATATCATCATGTTGAAGCTAGTATTGAGGTTTTTTTATTTATTTATTATCCTAAAGTTTTTTTTCAGCCATGCATGTCACAAGATCATATCAATGCATTGATACTCTAGTTTAGGACCAAATTGGTGGTTTAATAATGGCTTATGCACTCAGACCTTGCTTAGGATGCCATTTCACTAGGGCATCTTATCAGTATCTCACATGGTTGTAGGTACTGGTTGGGAAAAGTCTAGTTTTTCATGATTGACCTAGAGCAGCTCAACTTTGACAGTAGCTTGGGATATAGTATTTCTTAGTGATTCTATAGAGCATCTATTTTATTTTATTTCATTTGTATTTGTATATGTGATTATCTAAAGGGTGATTGGTTCTATATTCCTTTATGTATTCATTTTATTTATTATGAGATGATAAGTTAATTGTTATATTTATTGTACTCTGATGTGTATGATGCTTGGTTATTTGTATTGTTCTTAAAAAATCTAATATTGGGGGTATAGTCTTCTATGGTATTCTTATAGACCTCTATTGCTAATCATATGCCTATAAAAAAGGTGGAAGCATGATAGAGGTCATTTGGAAGTCCAGTCTGGCTATTCTATAGACTGATTTAGGGTGGGGGTTAAAAAGTGGTGTCAAATGTTTTTTATTTTTCCTACTATTTTAGATATGGTGTCCATGAGATATAAGAATGTGTCAAAGTCTATGATAGATATCATATTGGTGCATCGTGAAAACCATTTCTGGTATGAAGTTCATATTACATGGAAATGGACTATTGTTCATGATATGTTTCGTTTCTGGTTTATATATGAGTTCACCTCATGTGATGCACAAGGTGTTTTGGGTTTATGATATATTATGGATTTTGGCTCTTGGAATATTATCCAGAGACCAATACTATATTTTAATCTTATCTTGTAGAGGAAAGGATAATCTCTTGCATCATGAGTTGGAACACAGGATTTACAAGACATGTAGTAGCCTTCTAGTACGATTTCCACCCTAATGAGAGGTTAATATGCTTAATGTTTCAATAACTACTCATATTATTTATAACATATTAATACTTTTGGCATTATACTTAACTATAATAACATGTATAAGTATTTTATTTTGATGATAGGTCATTTGGACCTATGGTGAGATTCATTTTGATGATGCTGACTAATTACCTTAGTGTATAGGACATAAGGTGAACCTAGTAGGCCAATTAGGCACATGGTTCCATACTAGGAAACCCCTAATGGGTTTCAATTTATAAGGTTTAGCTATTTAAATTTCTAGTGACAACCTTTCTAGAGTTTTCCCGTATATCTTGTAATGGAACTCTACTTAACCAAATCAAATGATGGTTGTTTGTTAGATAAATATTTCCATAGGTAGATTTTGGATGACTGTACAATGTAAGTTTAGTTATTTAAAATAATAGTGACAACCTATATGGTGTTTTTTCATATACATTGAAATATAATTCTATAAAACCCAACCTTTTGTTTTTGGTTCTTTGATATAGATCATCTTAAGGTGATACTGGTAATAGTTGTGTGTCAATGTGGTGTGACCAGATGTATGGTTATCTAAAATTTTAGTAAAAATCATTATAGTGTTTACCCATATTGCTTGGAATATAATTATAATTAACTGATATAGAGACAAAATTTTCCTTAGATACAAATTATTTAGTATGATATCGTGATATGTATATATGTGAACCTGGACCGGTTGGGATTCTCATGGGAGTAGTATCGTAGGTGTATGATCAATGATTATAGGTGACTAGTAAGTTTATGTTTTACATGTGATGTTGGATTTTATAGTGACACCCTTGAGTGGGAGTTTGAAACATTAGATTTCATGTCATAGCTATGATGGAAGCAAATTTATCATCCCATGAAATTTGACCTTCTATGAGACTTGACCTAGGGGAAAGGTGGGAGATCCTAATGACCATGGGGTACAACCCATGATAGGGGAAAGTCATTGGTTTGTGGAAAGAGAGGGTAGATTTAGTGGAGGGTTATCTTAGGTTTTAGTTCCCATATAGATTGGAATCTAGGTTAGGTGTTTTCGTTTAATATTGGTGCATTCTAGGTGATACAAAATATGTGGTTTTGGAATGTAGATTCCTTGTAATTTTGAGATAAATCACATCTACTTATAGATATTGGGGTGTGAGGCACATATAGTTCCATGGTATCGAGACTATATTTGAAGGGATAGAAAGTGTATACACCTAACCCTATAGATCCTGGATGTGTTTTAGTATGTGTTAAAAGTGTCGATACCTTCTCATGTTTTGGAACAACATCATGTGGTGTCCAATTATGTGTTTTTATTTACAATGGAAATTTTGTGGCTCCTAGTTAGCCTCGTTCTGATGGCATGTGACACATGGAAGTGTGAGTCAGGTTCCTTATTTTTTTGTGGTATAAGATTGTAAACCCATTCCTTTCTAGATAAGATCAAGGTGAGACACATTATCACATTTAGAACTTTTTAAAATTGGAATTCACGTTGTTTGGGTGTGATATGAGGGCTGATGGGATCAGATGGGATATGTTTAGTATGGATCATAGGGATTAGAATGTGTATAATTGTATATTAATTTACTGGTGTTACTTATGAGTAGTGGTATAAGTAAGTACATATGGTAAAGAGTGAAATATAATTCATTTTAGGGAAGGACCATCGCCATGAATTTTTTTTGGTGATTATCATGGATGATGTTTCTTGAGGATGGGAAAATGATTAATTTAATGTTTCTTTTTAGCACTTATGTATGAGTCAGTTTGAATATGTTAGACCACTGTGATCCATGATATACATGATGTGGACGGTGGATATCAGGTTTTAATCTAATTACATGACAACGTGAAAAATTTTATCATATGAATCATGATAATTGTCATATGTGTTGAACCTCATGTTAAAAGGGTTGTGGATGCATGGAATTTGTTATTATAAGGTCACATAATAATTGTGATATTAGTGAGATGATCGGCCCTAATCCATCTGAATTCCATATTGAATACCAATTGTAAATTTGAATTTTTTGTTGGATAGATTCTGAGAACTATCTTTGGACTCAGGTTACATTAATATAATCTAGATGTGTTGGATCAATGCTGAATTGGTGATCTTGTATGGAAGGGCATGATGGGTACCTCTAAGAGTAGAGGAATATGATTGGGTAGTTTGGGAACATGTCATTAAGTATAGCCAATCATTTTGAGATAGGTCAGTCAGAGGAGGTTTTTCTAGTAATTATATTTGTAATTATATGTAGTGGTTCAGAAACCATGTCGAGTATATCATTTTGGACAAGATGAGTGTTTTTTTTGGTTTTGGATGGGCTTTTTGAGGAAAATTCTAGGTATCTAGGATTAATGTATGGAAAATGGGTACACATTCATTTTGATTCAGATTGGGAAAGGAGAATAAGTACAAATGTTTAAATAGTGTTCTAATGTATGTTTGGGTGTATTAAGTTAGGGATCAATCCAAGTGGATCTATGGACCATTATGAGTGTCTTTCAATTGAAAATTCTAGCATGGAAATCACTAAGGTATAAAAATTTTCGATTATAAGATGAATTCTATGTTGTTTAGAATCATAGGTTATATGATTGGTTATATGAATACACAAGGGTTTCACAATATATAGAGGTGTGGGAGAGCTATGTCTTGGGTTTCTAGTAATAGTTTAGAGTGGTGTCTCATGTACTAATAGTTGAGAACCATGTGTTTGAAGCTACACATTGGAAACTCTTCGTTCATTTAATGATGAAACACATCTATTTAGATTGATTTTGACTACAGAGGTTGTATTGGATGGACAATTATATGACTAACAAGACTTTATGGGGATGCGAATTATTATGTTGGGGAGTTTTTAATGCCTGTGTGTATAAAAAACTTTATTTCTCATATGAATTTGAATTTTCATTAATGGGGGAATTAAATTTTATATCAGGATTTAGAATTTAATTATAAATGTTTTAACAAATCTAAAGATGTGTTTTAGACATGGAAGAGAGCTCAAAATCTAGGTTCGGGGGCATGAGTAGTCTGGAAAGGGGGCCAGGGTGGTTGGGCTACATGGATTATGCAAATTGCAACAACTAGACAACCGATGGTTTGGCCAATAGGTTGACTAACTACCTGATATCACTTGATAACTGATATCCATTAAAAGGGAAAAACTCCCTTTCTAACCCTGGTGATTTTAGATGTCCCTACCCTCATTCCCTATTATTATTATTTGAATGTACCAAGGTGACTACCCATTGTTCACTCTTCAAACCCCCTTAGAATATAGGTGTTTTTTAGGATTCCTCTGGTGATCTAAGGTGATTCTCTCCTTATAGTGGCCTTCTTCCTTCTCCACATCCAATTATTCTAATTTCCATTCCACTAAGCCTAGGGTTTCTATACAATTGCATCATATCATGGTGGAATCATCCTGAGATGTTGGGACCTCCACAAATACCTCATAGAGGATGTCATCAGATGTCATCCACCTATATTTTCTCATTAATTTGATGATGGTATGTCACATTGTGAGTGTTTATATGGTTTTCAATGAAATTTTAATTATTTTTTTGTGATGATTATCGGTGATTAGTCCCAGGTTGTGATCAGGATAGAGGCATGAACCTCTGGAGGGTGCTTGGTTGTGGTTCCAGCATGGTGAGGTCATTTGTGAGTTATCAAAAAAAATAATTGAATTTTTTTATGTTTTCAGAATAATTTTAATTCCATAAAATAAATTACTTTTTGTGTTTGATGTGATTTGGGGTCCCTCGAGTGTTGGAGATGAATAGTTTTCCATGGATGGTTTTGGTAATTCCATGGATCACTTATATAGTAGTTGTCGAGATGGATATTATTTAGAAATCATTAGTTTCTGGTATATGGTCCGAGATACTATCCCTATGGATTATTATTGTTCTTTTATGATACATGTGATGTGAAATCATGATATTTAGGGAGGTGAACTACATAATAAAATTAATTATTTAATTTTTATATTTAGGCTAATTTAAATTGGTTTTCCTATGTAAAATTCCTATGATGACCGACTAAAGTTATTGGTATATAGATTACATTGGACAGTTGCTTGAATAATCATTCATTTACATTCAATTCCAAGACTAAGATGATAACTGGAAATTTGGGAACACCATGAGGGGGTGTGATGGGAATTGATATGGACAAACCGAGTCATCAGGGCAGGGAACTTTAAATGTGTTAGGCCTTAGTGGGTAGATCATAGGTAGATTAATTATGGGATGGGTGAGTTGACTAACTTTGAGTGACCTTGGACATAAATATGTGACCTAATACACATCTTGATACTATATTTAGTGATTCAAAACATTGACTCATGTGAGAACGAATGATTGTAGGTTCCGGGCATAGAAGAAGTGCACTAGTGGGTGTTCCCAAATTTAATTTTGTTCTTAAAAAATGATAAATTAGTGATCTGTCACAATAATAAAATGTCAGATCTTCAGAATTTAACAAAGAAGGAAAGAAAGGTAGGGAGTCCTAGAACCATAGAGAGGATCATCATATGTTATTTATAATTAATTTAATTAAAATACAATAATTACCTTGATGTAATTATCTCTCCATTTATGTTTTATGTCACGATCCGATGTCATCCATTGTTGCGTCATAGAATCCAAGTGTAGAATTCCCCTCGTAGCAATCCACACAGGCTCCATATATATCTAGATGTCGCTGAAGGGATCTCAGAGTGCTATCATGGAAGATCCTTCTCTTATGATGTCTGCCTTTAAATGCCTTGAGAGCCACTAGCAAAGTGCTCTCCTTATTTCGGTGGAGGAGGATCTCTCTCGTATCTTGAGAGAGTTTTTTTAAAAATAGAATTATCTCTTAGATAAAGATATTTATCTATATCCTTTGTGCACAACCACAAAAATGGATAGGCTAATGAAAATTATATAGCTGATATTTTAATTACTTAGTATAATAAAATTAATTAATTACCTATTAGAATTTATTCATTTTATTCCTCGTAATACCCCATGTCTAATAATAAAATATTACTATTATTATTACTTTACATGCACCCGGTGATTTACAACTAATATTATTTAATTAAATAAATAATATTATTTCTCACAAGTTTCCGAAAAAAATTCATGGCGTGTATATTAATATACACGATGTTTACTTTTGTTTTTACTTTTTCTTTATTTCCTCCAGTATATTTATTAGACCTTGAATAATGGCTATTTATTTCTCCAAAAAAATTCACTACATTACTCACTAATAGATATATTATTTCACCCCAAATATATTTTCTTGAATAAATAGTGTCAAAATAAATGCGATATGATATCCTTTAATAATTATAAAACCACAATCTGGAATATTCTATATTCAACATGTTAACTAAATATTTAACTAAGATACTTGGACACACTTTTTGTGTGAACCTATAGGACTCTTTCTCAGTGGAATTATGTGAATCCTGCCTAAAGTCCAAGGTTAGAGTCTAACAACATACCAAGACATCCACAAAGAAAGAAGTTAACACTGAAATGAAGTGTCACCTCCTACGAACACTTATTGTGTAATGTAATCCCTTTGTATCGATATATCAAATCAAGCGGGTAGCATGCCAGTTCCATCATCCCATGTGCTCGATTATTCTTTCTTTGAATTCATGGAATTGAACTTTCCCATTCCTCACCATGTCCATGGATTTATTTAGGCTATATCAATTCCATCAGAGAGCCTGAGATATCTACTTCCGTTATGGAATAGAAGGGAAAAATATTTTATTTCATTGTCTATTAGTGTAGTATTACTCATGACGCACCCAAAAAATCCTACCTCACTACGAACAGTGTGTCGTCATAGTTTTCTTCAATACATCTCTGTGAGAGAGTTGTAATACCCATTTATAATAATCTTAAAGTATAATTACCAATACACACATACGTAGATAGGAACATCCAATGAAACTATGAAATGTGGATTTTATACTGGAAGGTCCCGTTCTTATAATATTCTCCTGGATGTTACCAAGGGCTCACACTATGGTAAGGTGCCTCAAATATTTATAAGTCCTCACCACTAATGGCCTGTATTATTTGTGTCCCTCAAATATCATCATCCGAACATAGAACATATATTCATGAAAAGTGTAATGGCACTTCCAGGTTCTCATCATAGTAGAGATCTCCTACGACATTTTAGTGAAACAACTATCCTTTTGACATTATCACATGCATTGTCATGTAGAACAACAATCAAGATGTAATAAGGTATATATTAATGAATAATGTACAAAGTAGTTGGTTCTAGGCCACAAACTACAACAATGATGACTTCAAAAGATGTTGAGGGATGATATTTCCTCTGAGTGTCGAGACATTCCCTTAGAGACTAGTAGTGATCAAGGATCTTGTGTGTGATAACTATGTAGTAGCGATGATCTAGGGGACCCCTGTGGGTGACTCTTTTAGATTTAACCATGAGTGGGTTCATGTGGTTATAGGTATAGATGATTATGTGTGGAACCTATAACTCTAACCATATTGTTATCTTGAATGAGATATTATGATGAGGATGGGAATGGGCATCCAGTCAGCCACTACTATGTTTTTATTTTATTTTTGATATGGTATTTGATTACCCAATATTTTTTAAAATTGGCTGTTGGTCCTAGTACTGATTTGATTTCCAAATATTCCCATGAATAAAATTTTAAGATGAATGAGACCCTAGGATACCTGGTATGGGTGGGATATTATCTCATGATATATTTAGGGAATACGCCTAGATCAGATAACATATATTGATGTGGTTGATATAGAATTGGATGCATAAAGTAATTTCCAAGTATTGATTTTAGGAAGATATGATATATCACATGTATTAATACACATGATTATAGGTATTTTTGATACAATGATACTATTGAGAATTTCTGGGTGTCTGCATTTGAATGGAGATACCAGTAGACCATTGGGAACACCTATGATGCATAATATTTCAATGAAAGTATGAGGTTTTGGTTTTATATATACCCCCAAGAATAAATATTAGATATCTTGAGGGTGACTCTTAGATCCCCTAAATCGATGCCCTGGATACCCCCTAGAAATAGATGGATGGACCATAGATTGAAGGACAGAGAAACCATGAGATATTGGATGCCCAATAGATTAGTCATGGGATATAAGGAGGCTATTCACCATGATTATTTGGGATGATCAGGAATTAGTCACACCTAGATGTATAGGATTTTCTAGGTCCTCCCCCTCATCAGAATCAGATGCTAGACTAAGAGTGATGATTGCACATGTACAACTATGGAGTTCATCTTGAGGTATTGAGGATGAGGGATTTTAGGTGATTCCCTAGGTTTTACTAAAAATTATGATGGAGGATTAAGAATTGGATCACTAGTGAGTGAAAAAAGGTTCCCATAAGTTGATACTGAGGCACATAGATACTATAGAATGGGCTGTAACATGAATGGATGATTGTTGTTCTGGACTTGAGGATCAATGAAAGTGATTGGGAATGGCCTGGGTTATATGTGCACATCCTTGGGGATGTGTTGATTGTAACATCCCAGGTAAATAAAGAATAAAGAATTTTCATATTTATTAATATTTACGAATTAAATATTAATTTTATTTTAAAGGGGTTGCTATGTTCGATAGCGTACCCGATACGCAACGATGAGTTTCTTTGAAACTTACGTAGCACACTAGTAATAAAATAATATTATTTTAAATGTTAGTTAAAAAGTAGCCGTTGTACTGGAGGGAATGGATAGAAATAGCTAAAATGTGATTATATATGTTTTTAAATGTTTTTACATTTATCCAATAAAAGATAAAGGCTTAAAATACGGAAAGAGTTCAATTTTAGAGCATATATACTCTAATTTTCACTAAAGGTTCACTTATCACCTTTTAATGGTGAACCGTCATTAAATATAGTTTTTATCACTCTTATACTTTATTTTGGACCAAATATAACTCTTCTTTAGAATCGGGACATCAAAATTTACTTTGTTTAAATTTTTGGTATCTTTCTAATAAAGTTCAATTTTTTATGAATAGTGTAAAATGTTGTATTTTAATTCAAAACCTCTTTTTAATCTAAATTATTTATATGATTAGATTTTTATTTTAATTGGTTTTAAAGTGAAATTAGAAAATATTTTTACCATTTAATCCAATGGTGCTCATTGGAATCAATTTCACTTTGAAATTGGACTTAAACTGGTGTCAATCCTTTGATACTTATTATTTCACAAAAACACGCTATTTGTCATGACAGCGGGAATTAATTATTAAATTAATTAATTTGACTTATATGTTTTGAATTTTGTAAAATGGACTTCATTTTTGAATTCGGAATATCAAATATAGCTTAGGGTGAATTTTTGGTAATTTTCCGAAAAACTTCAATTTTTGATGAATAGTGAAACCACTAAGTGGTAATCAAGCAAACTGATTTTTTAGTTAAATGAATGTTTACCACTAATGTGTATTGAATTTTGAAAATCCTAAATACATGGTTGTCATTAAGAAGTAAAATGTGGTTCAATGAGATTAAAATAATTTTTTGGTGAATAGTAACTTTTTTTCATTAATCGCGATTAGAGGTAATTAGTGTAATTTAATGTAAAAATGATATTATAAAAATGTGAAAACACCATGACACTTGTCCTACACCTATTGGGTGAGTCATGGAAGACCAAGAAAAGCCATGGGCCAACTTGGGGACCCCATGGAGCCACGTTAGTTGGAAAATGACATTAATATATTTTTATTTAATGTTAAAGTGAAAATGACACTAACATAAATTGTTTTACTAAATTAATTTTTGAGTGGGGTTATACAAGTCGAAATTTTGATTATAAATAGTCATTGGAAATATAAAAAGATTTCCTACATCATAGTATTTTTTTTATAATTTTTAGACATTAAATAAATTAAATTATATATGACATAATAATGATGCAGCGATGACATCATTATTTATCGATTTAAATAAAATGGAAAGATAATGAAAAATCTAAAACCTACACATGTCCAAAACCGATTGGATAAGTGGATTTCGAACCCTTATCACCTTATCCACGAATTATATCAATGTGGGACCTTTTGAAACCGAAACACATTTTCAAATAAAGTAATATTTCTTTACTTTCCAAAAGTGCCCCTCCTCTCCTCTTATAAAAGGCCCCCACCTCTACCTCATTTCACACACTTCTCAAGCCATTGGCTCGGCCAACCCCTGCCCAATTACTCTCTCCACATCCCTCTCCTCATCCTAGAGGATTCCCTTTGGGCATAATCCTTTCAAAGGAATCCTTTAGGCTCAAATCAAAAGGGAGTTACACTTTTAAAGGTAATTCATTCTCTCTTGTTCATTTGTTTTATTTTGCTTCTCCAACCCTCTAAACTCTTTTTATTTACTTCTTTTGTAACAACACAAGTATCTTCAATATACTAGGATGTTGTTATAATATTTATTTGAGCTACACTCTCACACAACTACATCAAATGGTTAAAGAACATACGGTTTCCGTGGATGGCGAAATTCTGCCTCCCGAAACGATGATTGTTCAATACTCATTTAACACCTTCAAGGGTGGCCATTATGATGTCAATATTTTTATATATGATATATAATATGTTTATTTTTTCTTTAAGATTCTGTATTTTTCATTTTTGGCATAACTTTATGGTTTCCATTATGGGTAAACACGATATCTTCATTTAAGGAAGTGCGGACTACCGCCCCCTAAAAGTGATGTGATTCATTAATGCCATATGTGGGACGTGTAAAGGATGGATTTAAAGTTATTATATATGATATTATACTGGAATTATAATATACCTCTATATCATTATTATTTCTTTCCATTATAGTATGAGATAGAAATGAAAGTAGCGTTCATGCGTACGTACGGCTTACCGTCTCCATGAACGGTGCATTTCATTTCTTATCCCCAAATGTAATGTACTATTAAAATTACATGTATATAATGTATATATATAATTAATGATATATCTAAATGATGAATATAATTCGGGAATTAAAATATACATACCTCTCATTTATTTTTAATTCCACTAATATGACATTGAAATGAAAGTAGCGTTCATGCGTACGTACGTCTTACCGTCTCCATGAACGGTGCATTTCATTTCTTACCTCTAAATGATTATGTAATATTATAAATACATGTATATGCTGGATATATATGATGCATATTATATCCAAATCGGGAATTTCATTCTGGATATAATGAACTTTTGACCACATGAACAACATGTAATTGTAAGAAGTCAACTTTCGACTTAAGAACCAAATATTGACAAAACAAACATTATTAACTGAAATGGTTACATAATGTTTATAACATGGAAATAAGTGATATAAAAAGAATAATGAACTTTAAAAAGGTTCTTAATCAAGTATAAATTAACTCAAGTTTATTATTCCGGACATTAAAGAACGATAGAGTCAAGTCGGACCCAAGGTAAGGGACTTCGTCTCAATCTCCTTTCATTGAGGCATATTTCGTTTTATACACAACTTTCTTTTATACGGTGTATAAACTCCTTTGACTTTTACTTTTATACAAAAGGAATCTTTTTCTACGAAGCGTTTTACTAAACGACAAAAAGGAATGTTTTTTTACGTACGTGGTGACAATGACCTTTTTCCACCGCCGCGAGTATTATTTGATCTTTGGCTTCCTCAACAAGCCGTAATGTTTTTAAAATAAAATAAATATCATATACTCTTTTATGTATTTTGGTATTGAAAATGGTTTTGATAAATGATTCTATTATGTCAATATATTTATGATATATTGTGATTGAATTGTGGAAATGTTATCATTCCTTTATATTGGTTTTATGTTTTATGATTTTATATTGGTACTTGGACATTTTAACGGGTGGTTACGTTATAAACCATATGACGGGTGGTGCCGTGAATACCAGGACGGGTGGTTACGTTATAACCTCCAATGCATTGGGTACGGAAGTCGGCCGTATGGCTATTCCATTAAGTATGTATGGAAATTGGCCGTATGGCTATTCCATTAAGTGATATGTGTGGAAGTCGACCGTATGGTTATTCCACTTAAGTATGTTTATGTCCCAAGTTACCTTTATATATTCTATGTGTTCTTTATATGGGTTTTATGGTAATCCTTTGGTTACAAAAAGGTAAGTAATGATACTTTATTCAGTGAAGATTTTTTTTACTACTTCATAAAGGTGAAGGTATTACTTTGATATAGTATACATGGTTTACTTGATGTTTGAAAAACTAACAGTTTTCATTATTTTTGTATCCCTTACTGAGCTTTTTATGCTCACCCCAAGTTTTTCGAAATGTTTTCCACAGGACTTAAAGTGGAATAAGGTCAAGGATGGGATCAAGGGAATTTCATGCTATCTAAAACATGGAATCTAGACATCTTTCTTTTTAAGAGTTTTTATTTTATGGAGACTTAGTAGAAGAGTCTACTTTGTAATCTTTTAAGATGTAATAGTTATGTTCTAATTCTCTAAAACTCTAAACCTGAAAAGATCCTCAATGTGAATTATTCATTTAATTCAATATTAAGTAAGGTTTAAGGCTGGGGCCTTATATTGATAATATAGAGTCATGATCATCATGACATGATCAGTGAAACTCTAGAATCAGAACAAAGTAAGTTTTTAGGTGTTTTATTTATTTATTTATTTTCTTTTAGTTTATTTGTTTATTTTAGTTAATCATGTTAGATGCACATGTCACTACATTTCAAGTTTAGTACAGGACTGTGTTGGTGGTTCCCATAGTGTTATTTACTCACACCCTACTCATACCATTGTTTCACCAGGGCACAAAAATTGACAGTCACTTGGTTATAAGTATAGGTATTGAAGAAGCCCTAGTTTTCATGTTCTATCTAGAGAATATTGAGTATGAGAAAATGTTAGGATATAATACGGATCAGTGACTTTATAAATCCTTTATATAATTTTACCTCATTTGTTTATGTATATATTATTGGCCTAGTGGGCGATTAGTCTTGTATTCCTTTAAGTTAGATTTTTTTATGTCATGATCAGTTATTTATTCAAGGTTTTGTAGCCTGATGTGTATGATTATTGGTTATTTATATTATTATTTTGTAGTTTTATGTATGGGGTATAGTAACATAATAATTTTCTAATAAACCCATACTGATAGTCATCATCTTCTAGAATATGGGGAGCAGTACCTAAGGTCATATGGAGGTACATTTTGGTTAATATACAAAGTGATCCAGGGTATTTCATTACATCAAATAATTATTATAAAATGGTATTTTATTTATTTTTGACGTATTAAAAAAATAGTATATCATTTCGATTCATCATGCCACTGATATGACTAAAAGTGTATGTTTTCTATTTAAAAGTGATATTTTACTTCAAAACACATATCATGTACTCAAAATAGATAAAACATGCTTATATTATTATGAAACTCCATGAAAAAGATATTTTATTTATTTTTGGAATTTAATAATGAAATAAAAATCACTATGATGTGAAGCATGTTCAATATTATTTGAATGACGTGTTTTCACTTTAAAAGTGTTTTTCTAGTTCAAAATGTGGGTAACTTTATTAAAATAAAGAAAATTACCTTGGATTATGATGAAAATTTAATAAAATTGTCATTAATTTTTTAACACGTAATAATGAAACACACATCAATCTATTCTATGTTGTGGCTTGTATGACTAAAAGTTTATATTCTGAATTTAAAAGTGTTATTTTAGTTTAAATTATTTATCACATGCACAAAACCAAGAAAATGATATTAGATTTTCCTGAAAATATATGAAAACTATATTTGATTCAATTATGTCCTTTATGAATGAAGATAAAATCTTTCTAATATGTGTTGTGTTTGGTATGACTGAAGGTGTATTTTTTAAATTTAGTAGTGACATTTTTGTTCAAAACACGTGTCACATGCTCAAAATTGAGAAAATAATATTAGATTGTAACGAAAATCCACAAAAACAATCTTTGATTCAATTTTGACTTTTATAAATGAGCTAAATATAATCATGACACAAGGTACGTTTAAAATGACATAAAGTGTAATTTTCAATTTTTATTATTAAATAAGTTCCAAATGCGTGTCATATGGTTAATACAATGAAAACAATCATAGACTACCATGAAAATTTAGAAAAAATATTTCACAATTTTTTTAAAATTTATAAATAAACCGACCATATATATGATGAAATATGTGTTTGACAAGACTTAATGTACATTCTTTTAATTTAAAATTTATATTTTAGTTCAAAAACTTGCATCACATGATCAAAAATAAGTAAATGATCATGAAATTTCACAAAAATCATAGAGAATGATCATTGAATAATTTTTACCAACATAAATAAAACTCACCAAATTTTTATATGTGATGTGGTAAGAATGATTTAAAATATAATTTCCTATTTTAAGTATTAAATAAATTTAAAATTCAAGTCACATGCTCAAAACTGAAAAAATAGGGTTAGTTTTTCATGAAACACAAGTAAAATGAACATAGATTTATGTTTTCATATAGAAATGAAAAAAATTATTATGATGTGTGATGTGATTGGGATGATCGATAATTTATAGTAACTATTTAAAAGTGATAAATAAGTTCAAAATGCATGTTACATTTTTGAATTTAAGAAATAGATATCATATTTTCCTGATAATTTTGGAAGATGACAATTGATTCAATTATAAACTATAATAATTCTACATATTTCATTATAAAATTTGTTTTAGTTAGAATGAATTATACATTTATTTAATATTATAAGTGTTGAAGAAGTTTAAAACATACATTACAAGCTCAAATTGAGAAAATAGGATTCAATTGTTATAAAACACTAGTAAAATGATTGATGATTCATTTATGACAAGTGAAAATGAAAAACGAAAATTCTGATATATGGGGTGGTTGGTATGAATGAAAGTTCATGTTTTCAATTTAGAAGTGAAATTCTACTTCAAAATGTGCATTACCCGCTCAATACCAATAAAATGAGGCCATGTTATTGTGAAAATATAGAAAAAACAATTAATTCATTTTTAACATGTTGTAATGAAGTGAACATCATCTCAACATTTGGTTCATTCTTGTTGACCTACAATTAATGTTTCCATATGTAATTAGTCTTAAATTTATTATCTTTTTTTTAATAAAACCCATTTTGTTTTTTACTACTTATATATAAAACTCATTTCAATTATAGATATATTTATTTGGTAGGTTAAAGGTAATAAGAATTTGGATTCACTAACACACTCTTTTTCACATTCTCCATTATTTATATATTATATTTTAAAATCTTGTATCAATAAGGGATAGTTTTAATGAAAAAATATGTTATTAAATACTAAAATATGTTAATCATTTTCATTTTCACTATTAATGAAACTTGTATAGTCAGTGCTCAAAATGGGATTCATTGGTGATGACAATCTAAGCACCTGAAAGTCTTATTTCCTTTCTCAGGGCTAAAAATTTACGGATAAAGGACCCCATAATAAGTACATTTGTTTGCACTGATAAAATTCAGAAAATATTTTTTAAAACTCATCAGTTTATCCAGGGGGCTCAAAATCCCCTCTTACCCGCACTCCCACACCACCTTTATTGGTGCCATGTTCCCACTTATACACACCCACCACCATCTTTATAAGTACCCACCAAGTTCCCTCCACCCTTTATCAATGCTTTCCCCGCCATATATCAGAAGCTTCACACTATCTTCATTCATTCTCATTCCTAGATTAGAATTCAAGACCTTTGTCTTTGTTTCCAAATGTCTTTACCACCACTCAATCCAGGTTTCTTAAATATTTTATGATAAATCTATTTGATTATATATATAGTTATTTTTTGTTCATATATTTATTCATAAAATTTATAAATTTATATAATTTTTTAAATATATTTTAATAAATGATTATATATATTTTCATATAATTATATATTTAGATATAAAGCTTTCATAATTTATTTATATATATTTATTGTAAATATGTTCATATAATATATTTCTATAATATTTTTTAATACATTTTATCTTATGCACAATTATATTATATATTTAATGATAATGATATATATATAAAAATACATTTATATGATTTATTTACACAATATTCACACACAGATACGCATGTATACATGAACATAATTATATATGTACTCATTTATATTTCCCACATACATGAACACATATTTATATTTATATTTATATTCCCCCCCCCCACACATATATATTTATATTTATATTTAAAGACTGCATACAAGGAAATATATATTTATATATTTACCTATACATTTATATCACTATATTTTATAATATATAGATGTAATTAGAGTTATATATATAATTATATATGACTATAAAACAATATTAAAAATTAATATATATTCTATTTACATAAATATATATTTATTTTATATAAATCATATTTAAGAATATATAATTATGTATATATAGAATATATTTTCAAGGTTCCCTTTATGTGTTTGTAATTGTTTACATATATTATAATATACACATAAATATATATTTGTTTATTAAAGCACATATTTATATATAAATTTAATAATATATATACACTTACATAGGTGTGTATATATATATATCAATGCATTCTTATAAGGTAAATAAATTTGATATTTTTTTAAATGAAATGAATTATAAATACTATTTATATATGGTTTATGCATTTAAAAATTGATTTTTAGGTCAATTTGTTCACATATTTGTTTATACAATTAATTTATTATATGTACATATATGAAAATATGTATATATTTAGTCATAAATAACACTACAATATAAAAAAATGATAAAAATTGGATTCCATATTATCTTTAAGAATGTACGACTTGGTAATTAATTTAGTATCCACCCAAAAAAAAGATAAGAAAACCCCATTAAATGTGGTCAGAATTCCATCGAATGTTAAAAACTCAACGTAACCGAAAAAATGTAGTTTTAGAGCCCTTTAGGGATTTTTTTACAATGAAAAAATACAGACCAAGGTTTATTATGTTGAGTATATTTTCACAAGATTTGATTTGATATGTGGTAGAGTCTATACGGACAACTAGAACAAAAGTTTAATGAACCTAGTAAGGGTGACATCCAACCCGACACCCCGACCCAATTGATGGCATGGACTGAAGGTCATTCCAAACTACCAGGGGTGGGAAACTAGTTTCGGTGTATCAATAATACACTTTGGTAATGATTTGATCCATTTATATAATCATAAAAAATAGTAATAAGAATCATAATAAATTGTAACCACAACCATACAATGTAGAATAATGTTCAGATTATAGGTTTTCAAATTTAACCAAATCCAAAAGTACTAAAATAAAATGGGAATAAAAAAACCATCCCAAAAAAATCCATGAAACAATAGGGAAATTACCCTCAATCCACCACCATCAACACCTGCAAGAAGTGGAACACCACCTTTCAGATCCACCATCACCACCATGATACATCATGCCTTTACCTGGTTAATACATAATAAAGTTTACATACACCCAAGGGTGTGTGTAGGGTGTGATCTAAAACCAAATAGGATTCCTACAAAAAAATATAACATGATATATCATTAGAATACAAATCAATATTCAAATTTCTATAATAATATTTGAAAGATTTCTAAGAAATATTTTTGGTAAAAATTTCTCAAAAATTAATTTTAAAGGAAAACCCATTTTCAGGAATAAGGTTTCAGGAAATAAAAATGTGTAGAAGGTCTATCATATTCCAATGGCTAGTACCACATCACATGAGCATCATATAATAAGAGAGAACCATGGGAAACCCATATAGGTAACTAACACAAGTGAGACCCTATAAACTCCATACCTCAGTGATCTAAATCCTCAAACTAAACTACCAATAGCAAGCTCGTGCATGAGCCACTAGAGGGAAAACAATCCCAAGGTCTATTGGTCTTTATATCATAAGAAACACCTAATAGTGTTTCCATTCAGACGACACTAGATGGGAACATATTCCATGGTATAGTGGTCTCTAATCACATCACATGTTTTTTAGTGTTGTATCATCAATCCTAGTAGAATAATCTGGGCCCCATCCACTTCTAAATCAACTAGCATACTAGTTCTAATTTCCCTTCCCAGATACCTAAGATTCCCATTATGCTCAAATTTTATTTCAAAAATATCATAAATCACCACTTTCACATAAAATTTCAGGAATCGTAAGTACAAAAGGAAATCAACACTTTCACACTTTTACATTGATATAATGGTCGAAATCCACATTAAAACAACCATTTTCCATAAAAAAGAAACTTTACATTTCACACGTACACCAAAACAATTTTGAAATACATTTATCAGCACTTGAATAATTTATAAAACCCATCTGGAAACACAAAAAGAGTAACATAGATGGAATCTAACCATTCTCTATGGGAAAATCCCCATTCAAAGTCATAATCACATCAAATCCATTTTATAACATGATTTACACCACCTTCATAATTGAAAGACACATTTCAAGGGAACAGTGAATACACCAACATGAAAATAAACCATTTCCCTTGGAAAATACGCTTTCCACATACTATAACCTTTAAATTAATTTGAAAAAACATTTTACACCTTTAACATAAGACATAAAAAATATTCATGAAACACCACAATGAAGAACACATGAAACCTAACCACCTTTCTTTAGAAAATTCATTTTCATCGCATGTGAGTCTCAAAATAATCCAAAAAAATATTTCTAAATATAAAAATAATCCATATTGAACATTTAAAAAATAAATAAAGCAATCCAAACTCATATAATAATGTAAAATCATGGAACCACCTACCTCACACTTGCAAACATCTGAAAACTAGTCGAAAACCACAACTGCAACACCAGAAGACCCTATAAATACAATATTAAAAAATAAACATAATAATTTCACCTAAAATCTCAATATCAAACCAATACTATCTCAAATAAACTATTAAAAAATAATGACCCAATAAGAAGGCAAGAGAAGCCATAAAAGAATGGATAAATCATGAGAAAAGAGACTTACATGATGATTCCTTAAAGTTTCAAGGATAAAACCACTGAAATATTGATTGTAAAAGGATCTAAGAAGGCTTGGAGTAATCTCCCATGGAGGAAAATACCATATGTGGTGGATAGAAGGTGATTTAGGGTTAAAATAAAAGAGGGAACACAGGTAACTTCAAACTTTTTAATGACTTAGAAAGGTCAAATAGTTAGACCGCATGGTTTTTCAAACTATGTAGTGACCATACATCCCTTAATGTCTAAGAGGAACATGAAACATGGTTAACCCTTATGGTTATCCAAACCATATGACTTCCAATTTCCAAAATGAATATTTTATTCATGGTTTCCTATGATAGGGTGTACGGTTTCCCCAAACCATGTGCCACCTACTGTAAATTTCAAAATCTTCATTTTTCACCAAAAACACAAGGGGAAACACAATGATAAATGCAAGACAAAAGATAAATAAAATTATTACTCAAAAAATAAACTATTTGACAGTTATCCCTACTATGAATCCTTTTCACCCTCAGAAACTCAACTTGAAGCTTGATCAGAGAAAAAATTGATACTCCCCCTCAACCCAAGACTTCTACTCCCACGTCTCATGCTCATCACTACCATGATAAAAAAGAACTCAGAACAGTGTAATAGACTTCTCATGAAGAACTTTCTCTTCAGAATCCACAATCTATACTAGTCATTCAAACATATACAAATTATGCTCCAATTCTAACTCTTCTCAATTAAACACTTGAGACAAATCTAGGTTATAAATTTTGAGCTGAGAGATATGGAATACCTCACGAATTTATGCCAAATGAGAGGGTAAAGCTATCATGTATGCCACATTACCAACTCTTTCGGTAATAGAAATGGTCTGACATGCCTCGATGTTATCTTCCCTTACTTACATAGTCGGCGATGACCCAAGTGAGATAACACTTTTAAGAACACCCATTCACCAATAGAAAACTCTAAAGATAAATGAATTTTATCAGCATAAAACCTATAGAGACTATGCATGTCAACAACCACTGCACGAAGAACTTGACATTATCACACTTATCCTTCACAAGGCTCAGTCCCGATAATGAGGTCTCACCCACCTCAGCCCAAAAAAATGAGACCAACATGACCGACTATAAAGTGCCTCAATGGAGGGATCCTAATCAAGGATTGATAACTATTGTTATATAAAAAATAAACAAACCCCAAATGGCTAACCCACAAACCTTTGAAATACAACACACGTTCCTAATGCATGTCTTCTGAAACCTCATTTTCCTACTCAGTTTGACCATTCGTTTGAGGATGGAATTCCATACTCAAGTTGAACTACAACCTGATTTATTTCTTATGGCCTTCTAAAAACCATGAAGTAAAGTTAGGTCCCCTTTCCGAAACAATTGTCAATGGAACACCGTGAATCCTCATAACCTCATGAATATACAAATGACCTATCTCAACCACCTTAGGTGAATACTTGATTGGAATTAAATGGGATCGTTTGGTTATATGTTTAATGACTAACCAAATGTAATTCTTCCAATAGGGTGTATGAGGTAGGCAAATAATAAAATCCATAATGATATCATCCCACATCCAGGTGGGAATAGGTAGTGGTTGAAGAAAAATGGAGGGCCTATGGTGCTCTACTTTAACCTTCTAACATGTATAACACTGTAATAAAATTTCAGAAATGTCTCACCTAAAACTTGGACACCAAAACTATCAACAAGAATCATAAAACATCTCCATGGAACCATGTTGAATAGACCATTTGGATTTGTTAATATCCTGCATCACCACCTTCTTCAATGACAATAGAGCCAAAAAGTTACCCTTGAAGCACAAGACTCCATTCTAAGACAATGAAAAATCACTATGTGTGTCCCCACTATTTAGAATCTGTATAGAACACTGGAACAACTCATCACTCAGTTTTTTTAATAAACTCCAAAAGGGAATGTGCTAGCTCAACACTAGCTAAGAACACAACCCCACTTTTTTCTCGGTATCTAGGTGCGTCTGAGATAAAATCCACATCAAAGCCATCTCATCAGTGGAAAATATCAATGCCTGTAATATTACTTTCTAGTTAAAAGCATTTATCACAATAGTACCCTAAACTAGGGTATAAAATATATCAAAATTGAATCCATGAAGGTACTAAAAAAACAAAAATACCCCAAATTCAGTTCCTTTTGGGAGGAAATATAGGCCAAGATCTTACCATCTAAATAAACTATAAACGTATCCACAAAAAGAAAATGGTTCTACTTCATTAAGACATGCATCAATACTTCTAACTCTAGGTTAGTATTTCGATAATTCCTTTCATGTGATTAGTGTTGGAGTGATCCATAAGGCACCACATGGTCATCCTACGTCAGCACACACCCAAGACCCATACTAGATGCATAATAAAAGACCACATTACCTGATATAGGTTCTGAAAATTTTAGAATAGGGGGTCTTTATCAAACTCTTATTTATATCCTCAATGGAATCCTAGAATTCTGGGCTCCATTAAAACATTAACCCTTTCTAGGAAAGAACTGTCATGGATGAAGAAATTTGAGAGAAATCTCGAATAAACCACCTATAATACCTTGCCAGGCCCAAAAATATGCTGATCTAAAAAAATTCTTTAGCTGTTCCAATGAAATAGTTGTACTTGTATTCTACGGGTCCAACGAAACCCCAAGCTCCAAGATTACATGCCCCATAAACTTCACCTCCCCAATTTAAAAGGTGTACTTAGAGAAAATCGTATAGATATGATTATTCCAAAGGGTGCCTAGCATAATCCTCAAATGAACATCATGCTCCTCCTTGATCCTAGAATAAACCAGTATGTCATCCATAATTACCACAAAAAATTAATTGAGAAAAAGATGGGGCACCCAGTTCATAAGTGCCATGAAGACCACTTCCACATTTGACAACCTGAAAGGAGTTACCAAGTACTTGAAATGGACATACCTACTTCAGAAGGATATTTCTGGAACATCTTCCTCCCTAACCTAGACTTGATTATAACCATAATTAAAATCAATCTTAGAGAACCACATTTCCTCATTATTTTGATCGAAAATTTCACCAATACGTGAAAAGGGTAGTTGTTCTTGGTAGTTACCATCTTCAATTTCCAGTAATCGATACACAAATGGAGACATCCATTGAAATTTTTCACAAATAGAAAAGAGATGGCCCAAGGAGAGGTGATCAGGTGAATTAATAATTTATATTACAAATCAACAAATTGTACCTTTAATTCCCTCAACTCGGTGGGGGAGTGGGGTAATATGGTACAAGGGAAGAGATATTAGCTATGTTCCCAACGCCAAATCAGTGGATAACTCTACATTCAACTTCAGGGGAAAACCCGAGAAATCCTCTGAGAAAAAATCGGGGAACTCATCCACTATAAGAGGTAATCTTACCCTAGGAGAACCATTATCATCATCGGACCTGACCAATAAGATTTGATAAACAATGTTTCCCAATTTTGGAAGTGGAGGCCCTTCACACCCAGAACAGGGATTCCATTCACCTTTAAAAATGTGGTTATTTCCATTTGGTTCCCCAAAACTCACTCAACAACTATAATAATTGATTAACACTTGGAAATGCACCATATAATCCGTACCAAGGATCATGTCAAAGAGTTCCATTTCCAAAACCATAAAATCCCATTCCATATTGATCCCCGACACGATGATTGCACAAGACCGACACCTGAAACCCTACTCTCACTTCTTTCCAAGTATAGTTTCCAACTCCATCACGTAATACACAAGCTTAGTTGGAAACATTAACACCTTCACAAGATGATAATAAATAAAATTAACTTAATAATCAATATAAAATAGAACTAAATCTAATTTTGATGTAATAAGAATGATACCTTGAACTATTACAGTCCCGACATCTGATTCCAGTGTCTCTAATTCCAAAAAACAATGTTTTGTCCTCTCAGAATAACCCTGAGAGCGACCATCGATCTATGGATCTTCCCCAAACTGACTATGCCTGGATGAATATACATCCCTATCACAAAACCTCTGAACCAAGAACCCACTATCTTGGATGGTTCTAAGATATTTATTATACCTTTTAAATATATATATCCCACACCACTCTAATATGGGCACACCACCTTACAGAATCACTGTATGTGCCTCATAGCCTTGCACTAGTTACATGGTCTTGGTGGACATTGATACACAGATGGCTGGTGCCTTGCCTTCCCATACTGATAGAACATGATAGACCAAACATGAAAAACCAATAAGAAAGAAAACCGGGAAGTATGTCCTACACTCACACCTTCCATATTCCTATACTCACCCCTCTTTCTCTTCTTGTTAGATGAAATACCACTGAACACTACTAAAACTGCACCAGAGAAACGAAACTAGTAATTATGATCAATTTATACCAACCACCTCAGCATATGTTTTCATCTTGAAAATTAATACAAGACATCTGATCTCTGTCTGCAACCGAATTTCATCCTTTTGAGCCATTATCAACTCATTGAAAATGATCTCGGGTGCATATCAAACTAAATCTTAAAATTGGTTACCATACTCCATCACATTCTAGTCTCCCTTGATAAGCTCCAAAAAACCCCGAAACCTAGGGAATGATAAAATATTAGACCAATACTACTAGTTGAATATGGCATTGAAGTCCTTACAACTCATATACTCATGCTTCCAAACTTACACCACTAAGTCCCACCACTTCTAACTGAGACCTTCCAACAAGAACTAAGTACACTTCCCTCTGACCACCTCTGGTGTATCAAGAAAATATAACCTCCTTTATGTCTTCTTAATCCAATCCTCTGATTCCTAGGGTTCATTGCTGTCTTGTAAAGAAGGAGGATTATTCTTGAGTAACTCCTAAGTTTTTCCCTTTTCCAGGGCCTGGTTAGACTTCTCAAACCTAAGCAGGACTAGAGCCTGCACCTTAAACTAAAACATAGATAGCATGAAACACTGCTTCCACTAATCTCTAATAAATTGGTGATGGAGAACTCCCTATGGGATCTTCTCATGCTTTCATAGGAATTTTTTGAGCATGAATTTTACTAATTCAAGAAACAGCCACTGGGGAAAAACATCAATGCATATTCTAAATATTTTTATCAAAAATAACATATAAAAACACTTATGTAAATAAAAAAATAACCAAATAAAATAAAATAACAAGAAAACTAAACCACTTAACCCCCACCCGATGTCCATATATAGTCCACATGCTATATATATTACATGGAGGAGAAGTCAAACCAAATTCCCAACATCTCATGGAGACTCGATCCCTATCATGTGTTGTGTTGGCTAGACACTCCATTTTCAAATATAACCTCAAGCCTCTGAAATATTATCTTAAATCTATCTAGAATCATTCCTTATATTACTTGAATGAAAAATATTGAAACCATATCTAATAACATTTTTTCATGAACCAATATATCATTCTATCTGACCAAACAACCAACCCGGTTCATAGAATGGCCTAACGGGAATTCCTGATCCCCATAGCCTAGCATGTAATTCCTAGGTATCAACAATAAAATTTTAGAAATATTTAACCCACTTATGTAATCATAAAAATACAATAGTAATAAGAATCACAATAACTAATAACCATATCCAAATGAGGTACAAATTTTTTCAAATTCAATGTTTACAAATTTAACCAAAATCAAAAGTTCTAAAAATATATGGGAACAACAAAACTACCCCAAAAACCTCCATTAAAGAAGAGGGATTTCAACCTGAATCCACCACCATCAAAAACTGTATGATGTGGAACACTAGCTACCAAATCCACCAACATAACCACAATACATATTTCCTTTACTTGGGTCATACATAACAATGCCTACACACACCCGAAATATTTATGTAGGATACGATCAAAAGATCGGTAGGATTCCACCAAAAATAATTATTCCATTCTATGATTTTAGAAGAAAATTGTACATGAACATTTCCATAAGAATATTTTAAACATTTCTAAGAGAACATTTTTAGGAAAACATTCTCAAGAAACACTTTTAAATAAAAAACCATTCTCATGAATAAGCTTGCTTGAAAAAAAATGTTCAAAGGTTTTCAATATTACAATACCTATCACCACAACACATGAGCATCATGTCATTATATATAACCATGGGAAACCCCTTTAGGTAAATAGCATAAGTGAGACCCTATGAACCACGTACCTCAGTGATTAAAATCCTCCAACTAAACTACCAGCTGCACCCTTATACATGAGAAAATAGATGGGAATGCATAATAAGGTCTATTTGTTTCTATATCATAGTCTAAAAATAACCATGTTCCCATGAATGAGCCACTAAATGGGATCATGTCCCTAGGCATAGTGGTCTCTAATCACAACACATGTTTTTTATGTCATATCATCAATCATGTGAGACGAATTTGGGCCTCATCCACTTCAAAATAAACTAGAGTTGTAGTTTTATTTCTCCCACCTAGATACTTGGGATTCCCTTTATGATCAAATTCCATTTCAGACATCACATAAATCAACACTCTCACATAGAAATTCCAATAATCCTAATAACCAAATTAAATCACCACTTTCAAATTTTTACATTGATCTAATGATCAAAATCCATATGGAAACCACCATTTTTCAAAAAAAAACCACTTTCCATTTCACATGCACACCAAAACCATTTGTAAATACATTTCTCACCACCTTCACAATTTATCAAACCCATTTGGAAACACAAAAGGAAAAAAACATATGAAATCCAACCATTTCCATGGGAAAATCTCCATTCAAATTCATACTGACATCAAATCCTATTTATGAAATGCTTCGCACTAGTTTCACAATTCAAAGACACATTTATGGTGAAAAATGAAGAATACAACATGCAATAAAACCCCATTTCTCTTGGAAAATCTAATTTTAAAATTTAAGAACCTATAAATATCATTAATAAAATTCACCTTTAAGTCAAGTCATAATTTTTTTTAAAGAAACACCACATTGAAGAACACATGAGACATAACAAATTTCCATTAGAAAACTCATTTTCATCACATGTGAAGCTAAAAATATTTCCAAAACATATTTTCTACCACATAAATAATACATTGATCATATTTTAATAATAAATAATGTAAGCGAAACTCATATAATAATGTAATAACATGGAACCAATTTCCTTACACAAGGAAACTTCAATAAACTGATGGAAAACTACAACTTTACCACTACAAGACCCTATAAAGGAATTATTAAACAACAATCATCACGATTTCACCTAACATATAATGATTCGACCCTCACTTGGTCAAATAACCCAATAGGAAATAAGAACCTAAGAAGGAGGTAAGGTAAGCCCTATAATAAGGGAAAAATCATGAGAAAAGAGAAATGCTTAATGATTCATTGAATTTTATATGATAAAACTACCCAAATATGGATGATCAAAGGCTCCAATAATACTTGGAGAAGGCTCTTATGAATGAAAGTATTTTATGGGGTGGATGAGAGGTGATTTAGGGTTAAAATAAATGATGCCATAGTTGCAATTTACATCTTTTTAATGACTTGTACAGGTCATACATTTACCCCACATGGTTTTCCAAACTATTCTACAACTATACACCCCTCACTATCTAAGAGTGAAAAGATTCTTGGTTATCCCACATGGTTAGTCTATTCATGTCCCAATGATGTGGTCACCACAATCCAAAATGAACATTTGTCGTATGGTTTCCTAGGTGAGGGTAAACAGTTTCCCCAAACTATGCCCGAACCATGAATCACCTCCTTTCAAGACACAAATCTCCATTTTTATCCAAAAAATAAGGTAAAACCCAAGGAAAATGTCAAGGAAAAAAAATAAAAGAATACATAAAAAATCATGGATGTGATTAAATGTTATGGTTGTTTTATGTTAATTTCATGTTTTTCACTTATCTTAGATCATTCATTAATTTATTCAATTTCTATGTCATTTAATTATTATTAAATGAATATTAATCAATAATAATTAGCATGTTATTAATTAATATTAATTTTTATTTAATTTAAATTTTATTTTCACTAAGTATATTATATATGATGTTTAAATTTATATTTATTCATATATAAATCATATTTAATAAAATATATTATATTTATATAAATATAAATATATTAATATGTTAATGTATGTTTTTTCAATTATAGATATGTTTTTTATGAAATATACCTTTCATCAGCACTAAAAAAGTATCCATAAGGTGAAACTTTTATCAGTGCCTTTTTTCATTGATAAAGGAAATATTTATCAGTGCTTTTAGATAGAACTGATAAAGGAAACCCATTTATCTAGGCTTCTTTAGTAGTGATAAATGGTAGTGTTTAATATCACTCTTTAATTAGTAGTGTTTTTATCTGGTTCACCAACCCATAATGACTTGATTCTATATAGGGGGACTAAATTCTAGATGGTTGGAAGTACCTGAAGGAGGTGTATGAACCCCATGACATATAAAAAGAGATACATAGGTGGATAACCCCTAGATAAGATCTTTAAAGAGGGAATTCTCGTGCTCAGTCATTTCTCTCTAATCATCTTATGTTGAATTTGATGGTTTTTATTTTTCATTTTTTTCATATACAGTGTAAATTGATTTTAATGTCTAGATAATTTACTCTAAAGATAAATTGGTTAAAATGGGTTGTTTAACTTTTAACAAGTCATGAATTGTAATTCATGGTCTACTAATTCTACTTTCCCTATTTGTTTCTTTAATATTTTCAGCTCTTGTTCACAACCAGATCATTGAAAGGTGTTAGATATGTTCAAAATATTTCTTATTATTTAAAAATTTTCAACTTAAGAAACCACTTCTACAGATCATGAGATATTCAATGATAAGCATTATCAGCACTAAATGAAAAGAGATGAGAAAGTTAAAATTCAATATTTTAATTTACATATACATATTTATATATTTTTAAAAAATATTTATACTACAATAAGTATATATATATATGTGTATATATGATAAATAAAATATTATTTATGTTACCTAAAATAAAAAATTATCATCAATCATATTTTTATAGTTTTACCATAAAAATTATCAAAAATGTATTAATCAATCAAAATGCTTAATAGTATATTTATTTAAATTAATTAAAAAATGTATATATAATTAATATAAATATTATATGTTATTTTTTAGTTAAACAGTTATATAAATATATATATATGAATATATTTATTTAAATATGTAATTCATATTTCAATTTATATAATTATATTCATATTAAATAATTTAAAATATACGTATATTTATTTTTATGTTTGTGTATGCATGTGTATGTATGGGGAAATATATGTACATCTAAATGTGTGTGTGTTTGTGATTGGTATTTGTATATATATGTAGTGTGTGTGTGTTTGTTTATGTGTATTTGTATGTATGTGTGTTTGAATATCTATGAGAATATGTATATGCATATGTATGTGTGTGTATGTATGTGGATGTGGATGTGGATGTACATTCATGTGTATACATGTGTATGAGTATGTGTATGTACATGTATATATGTATAGGAAATGTGTATATATGTATGTATGTGTATGTATTTTTATGTGGAATGTGTATGTTTATATAATATGTGTATGGATTCTTATGTATGTGTGAGTATATGAATGCATGTGTAAGTAATTGTGTGTATGTGTATGTGTGTACATGTGTGTACATGTATGTGTATGTAGATTCACATATATATATGTGTATGTTTACAAGTACGCGTATACGTATGTGTATGTGTATGTGTATGTATGTGTATGTGTATGTATATATGTGTACATGTATGTGCATATATGTTTAAATGTATATCTATGCACATGTATGTGTCTATGTGTTTGTCTATGTGTATGTGTATGTGTATGTATGTGTACATGTTTGTCTATGTGTGTGTATGTGTGTACGTATATGTGTATGTGATGTATGTTTATGTAGTACATGTATGTATTCATATGTAAGTGTATGTAGGTGTATGTATGCTCATACATGTGTATGTAGTTATATGCATATGCATGTGCATGTGGATGCGTATGTGTATGTCTATGTGTATACGTATGTGTGTGTGTGTGTGCATATCTGTATGTGTATGTGTATGTGTATGTGTATGGGTATGTGTATGTGTATGTGTATGTGTATGTGTATGTGTATGTGTATGTGTATGTGTATGTGTATGTGTATGTGTATGTGTATGTGTATGTGTATGTGTATGTGTATGTGTATGTGTATGTGTATGTGTATGTGTATGTGTATGTGTATGTGTATGTGTATGTGTATGTGTATGTGTATGTGTATGTGTATGTGTATGTGTATGTGTATGTGTATGTGTATGTGTATGTGTATGTGTATGTGTATGTGTATTTGCATGTGTATGTGTATGTGTATGTGTATGTGTATGTGTATGTGTATGTGTATGTGTATGTGTTTGTGTATCTGTGTATTTATATGTGTATGTTTGTGTACAAGTATGTCAATGTGTATGTATGTGTGTATGTGTATGTCTATTTGTTCATTAAACCTTATTTATTCATCTTTAATATATCTCAAATTTTATTATTTTTTGTAATTTATTCTTTTTTAATATTTATTCAATTTTAATATATATTAAGTTAATATATTTGTAATATATTCAACTTTGATAACAATTCATAAATTTTAAAATATTTATACATTTAATTAAATAATGATATTTTCATTTATTATTCACAATTCTAAAGTTTAATAATTAATTATTTTTTATAAAATCAATACAATACATACATCAATAATTAGTATCAATATTATTATTTTCTTAATCATTTTTATCCATTTTTTATGTCACGTAATTAATGTCATGAAATCAACTTTTAATTTTTTTTGTAATTTATTAAATTTTATTTATCATTTTAAATATTATTTCATTTAATATTGTTTTTTTCATTATTTATTTATTTTTTATATATTTTTGGAATTTATTAACTTTTAAAATTTATATATATTTATATACTATGTTTTAATATTTTCAATATGTTTGTAATTTATATGATTAATATTTATTAATATTTATTTATTATTTTTTTAATATTTTTAATATGTTTAAAATTTATATATATGATTTTTATAAATTCATATTTTTAATAATTTTATTATTAAAATAATTAATATTATTTATATATTCATTTTTATATGTTTGTAATTCAAGTAATTGACGTTATGAGTCCACTTCTGTAATTTTTTATAGGTTATCCATTTTTATCATACATCCATTTATATATTTTTTTCATTTTAAATATTTATTAATTTATAAAATTTTTGGATTTTATTCCTTTTTTGATATTTATTTATACATATTTATATACTATGTTTTAATATTTTCAACATGTTTGTAATTTATATGACTAATATTTATTGAATTTTTTTTATTAAGTTTTAGTAATTTTAAAATGTCTGAAATTAATATAATAATGTTATATAAATACATTTTTTAGTTTTTTAATCTAAATAGTTAATGTAATTCATTTTTGATTATTTTTTTATTTATTTAATTCATATAATTTATTCATTTGTTCATATCTTTTATTTTTATATGTATTTATTGTAACACCCTAAGGCTTTAAAATATATTCATTTTTTAAATAAATTTAATTTTGTTTCTATCTTTCTTTATACACAACAATGAGTTGGATTATATTACACGCGAGATCGAGTTTTACTAAACAATGAAATATTATTAAAATATTATTATTTAATATAATTATATATAACCTAGTTGTGAAGTTATCTATAATGAATAGTATTAACTAACTTATGAAAATATACGGTTGAATTAGTTTTTTACACATTAATTGGAAATGAATATAGGAACTAACTGAATATATATGAAACATTTTTTTAAAGAACCATGTTTATGCTCACAAAGTAATTTTATAATATTAAATTAAATTAATTACAATTATTTAATGATATTAATGTAATATATATTCAATCAAATATATTTTTTCATTCATAAAAAATATTTAACAAGTATAAGATAAGAACAAACCCAATTTTAAGCAAAAAACCAATATTTTTATAAATGTAGTTTTACCACCTTTTAATGGAGAACCATTTTTAAATCCAATTTTGAAACATATATATTTTATTTTAGAAAATTTACTTCTTCATTCATATTCAAATATAAAAATCATTTTTCTTGAATTTTTGGTATTTTTCTAATAAGTTACATGTTTTGATGAATAGTGATAAAATATTGTATTTTAATTGAAAATGACCTTTTCATCTTAAGAATTTATATTAATAAATTATATTTTTAATTTGGTTTAAAATATTATTAGATCAATATTTTTCATTTAATCTAATTTAAGTCATTGGAATCAATTTCTAATTGAATTTGGATATAAAAAAATTTCAATCTTTTGAAAATTTTGACTTTAAAACCTTGTGTTCCCGTTCCGTCAACAGGATTAATTTTATATTAATTACTGCAAGTTCTTTATTTTGAATTTTGAAAATTGGATTCTAAAATTTTAATTGGTTGGTCTAAATTATGTAAATAGGTTCTGTTTGGCTTTGGGAAATATGAATAGTAACTTTAGTATTTTTTTAATTACCACAGTTAATGGTAAATTATATAATTAAGGGGAATAATAATATTATATGTATTATAAAATTACCATAACACTTTTACTAATTTTATTGCATGAGTTAGTGTCGACCAAAATCCTCATTGGGATAGTTTTATGGCCTCTTCGAGCTACTTGGATGACTTTAAGTCTTTTATGGTATTTTATTCTGGGGAATGCCAAATATGTCATACTAATGTTTTTAATAAGTGCTAAAATTTTTATATATGTTTATTTAGAAGATAAATTCATCTATATATTGTTATTTTAAATATAAAATATTTATCTTCACCATGATAATTTATTTTTAAATTTTTGGGATGAAATAATTGAATTAAAGGTATTTATAATGATGATGTAATAATTGTTTAATTAATGGAAATATAAAATAAATGATATTAAAAATAATAAAATAACTTTAATTTCATATAATTAATGTCATCCAAAAAATTTATATATTACCTATACATATTAGGGATGTTTTAATGGTTTTTTTGAAGTTATCTGGTGTATTGATATCTTTAAAAGTCAAACTAATGAATAGTGTCAACATTTGCATTAATGATATTTTAAAATAAATTATATTTTATTAATAATACAAAATTAATATAAATCAACAAAATTTTACTAACAATTTGGATAAATTTTAAAATGTCATCCATGACCCATTTTTGTTTATTTTGGCATTTAATAGTAACTATATAAACCCTTAAAGAGTAAAAAGCCAAGCTGTCACGGTAAGAGTTAAAGGGTTTAACTAATGGTTAAAGCCAAATGATAAGAGCAAGAATGTGTCCTAAACTTCTCTACATTTTTTTGAGATTATATAGAACCATAATAATCTTATATTATAAATAAGTCACTTTGGAGTCATTTGTAATTGAAAAATAATTTATATTAATTTAATTTTTTTAGAGTTCCAAAAGTCCCCCTCACCTAAATTATAAAATGGAGCATCATCCATCACACCCTCAGACCACTTTAAGATAACTATCTAATCTAAAAACTATCAATATAATCTTATAAATTCCCTACCCTAATCCTATAATCATAACATTGGGTAGGAATCAAACCAAAGAAGAATGTTTTTATAAATGAAAAGGAGTTATCCAAATTAGAGGTAATAATATTCAATGATCACTTTTGTTTTATTTTTTATCAACCCCTTAATTTATTATTATTCCCTTATTATATAATAAAACTAGTATCCTAAATATAATAATAGTTTTTTTTGCATTACGGTTTCTACCACCACCTATACACACTTTCATAAAATGGGTAACAAATTTACTGATTGTGTACGGCGAACAACCACCTCATGAAAAGATGTCCTTCATTTTTATTTTACCATATCTAAATGTTGTTAACTATGTTAGACACAGTATTTTTATATTATATTTTTGTTTTCTTCATTCTTCTTGAATTTTTATATAACACATAATTTTGTGCTTTCCATTTTGGGTAAATATGGTAACATCGTTTGAGGAAGTGTGGACTACTGCCTCCTCAATGTGATGTGATTCATTCAAACTATACATGGAACTTTTAAATGATGGTTTTAGTACAAATATTTTATTTATATGAATTATATATGATAATATAATTATAAAATACATATATATCATTTACTTTTCATTCTTTTAATATGGAATCAAAATTGAAGTAGCATTCACGCATACGTATGACCTACCGTATCCATGAACAGTTCCTTTAATTTACTAT
Organism: Viscum album; assembly: GCA_963277665.1. NCBI lineage: Eukaryota > Viridiplantae > Streptophyta > Magnoliopsida > Santalales > Viscaceae > Viscum > Viscum album. The sequence continues at coordinate 1,418,592,406 of OY728120.1, forward strand.
CTCCAAATATTATGGATTATTATAAATATATATAATGAATATATAAGATATTTAAATCATGTATTACTTTCTAGATATGATGAAATCATGATCTAAGTAATTGAAAATACAAAAAACATGTCAAAACATACTCGAGAAACTGGGGAATTAACAAATCAAATAGTGAAAATGAAGAAATATTATTAAAAACAAATGATAAATAATATAATAAGATCATATATGATATAATAAATATTAATAAGGTTCTGATATAAATTAATAACATGACTTAAACCATTATATAGGAGGTTAAATAATATACAACTAAAAAGGAAGTGTGGTGTAATGAATTTTCATCTCACTTTTTACATCTGTGAGATAAATTTAATATTCACCACTTACTTATATAGTGTGATGTATATACTAACCCATTTGATATGTAATATCATATATCTATTTATCTTCATCTTATTCACTGTTTCATTTGATAATTTTTTACCTTTATGGGGCTTATGATCCAAATATTTCAATGAAGAATGGGACACATCGACTTAAAAATATATTTTTGAATGTATTATTCAATATATGAGGAATGATTTAGACTTGTAATAAATGATTTGGAGAAAATTTAATTAAATACCATTGATTCATTGACAATATCATGATGCAAAATTAGTTGGTGAAAACCCCTTTGGGTTATTTTTCAAGAAAAATATACGATTTTCTACCCATAGACTTAAACCATCTTGTGAAAGGTCTCAGTGGTCATGGTTCATGTGTTAGATACATTTCATCCAATAATTAATAATTTCATTCATTTAAGGTGTAATTTATCCATGATATTTTTCATCGACATATCTGTGGATGCATTTCATTCTCAGTTCATTGATTAATTGCAATGCATTATCATTTATTTAACTTTTTTTGTTTATTTATTCTTTTTAATTCATGTTTTCTCACTATTTAAATACCCTTATTTATCATTTGATCTCACTATTATTTTGTTTCATTGCCCTGAGATATGAAAATAAATCCATTTAATTAGTTTCAAGGATGTAGTTTATTTTTTTTATGTATTATGTTATCATCCCTATGTAAAATGGGTATCATTTATGTAATCTGGTTTTCAAAAACTACTAATTTGTGTGTTTCTTTGAGATTTCATTCCTTATAATCATAGAAATGTAATGAAGTAATGCATCAGCTCTAGGATTCTAGGGTCGGGCATTATAGTTTGTATCAAAGGATGTTTAGTAGCATCCTTGGAATCTAGATTTAAAAAACATAGATTAGGGAATAGAACCCTACGATTGACTTTGAGTATAAGTATAACTATATGATGCCATCATATTGATTCTGTAATTAAATTGGATAAACTAAGATAATACTAAGGATTAAAAAATTAAGAATATTTCATGATTTAGACATCCTATAAATTATTATCCCTCCCTATATTACTATAATTAGTATTTCTCAAATTATGGTTTGAGTTTTGGTCAATAGTTAAAATCAGTAAGGTTATAATAGTAATGGTTATGCTGTTGATGATGAAGAGACCAAAAAAGAAAAATGGATGTAATTGGTTATTATAGAGTAAGATTATGAATCATAGTTATTTTTTTTAGAATGAAGTAGAATGATTAAGGTTATTGTATATTGGAATTAAATAATTATTTCATTTTTTAAGAAGGTGGTGCCTTGGAAAAAGACCAAAGAACAATTATTATAAAAATAAGAGAAGTTACATGAATCTAAAAGAAATAATCACATTACAACTCTTATCATGAAGAGGAAGTAAATCAGTAGGGAGATCAACCATCCATGTAATGTTTTGATTTACTCCATTATTTGCAAGGCCATTCACAACTATGGTTGCTTCACAAAAAATATGTGTGATGATGTAGTTGATGTCGAGAAGCAAGTAGATGCAATACATCTAATGGGTAGTAATCGACCATGCAAGATGAGTCACAACACAAATTTATTACACAATAGTAGTTGAATCTATTTCAATCTAGAGATTATTCCAACCATAGTGTTTATAAAAAGAAATAGCATGAATCATTCTCATCATTTAGGCCTCCAGAGAAGAGGTGATGCCATAGATTCCAAAAAAGAATATGAGGATCTGACCAATATGATTCCAAAAGATAGATCCATAAACCATGAAACCCAAATTACAATTGTAGGAACCATCAACATTTAATTTAATCCAACTAGAAAACGGAACCCGCAAAAAAACTCTAGAAGTGCGTCGAGGTTGGAAAAAAATCCCATCAATCTAAAGACGCCACAGAATCCCAAAGTCATTCATAGTGTTGCAATAATAGTCATTTTTCAAAGAATCAACTTCAAAAATTATTTCAATAATAGTGATATGTTTATAAGAATCACAATATATATAAGGATTGAACTATATTATTTACTCTTTAAGGATTTGGCATGTTGAACGTTTTCCTTATGTTTTTTAAGATGATAAATTTTTGGTTTGTGACAATATGAGATACATTATGTTGTTTGAGGAATCTGATATTAAGATTTATTTTTGAAAATTTATAGACATTTTTGGATTTTTAATTGGGAAAGAAGTATTTTTGATGAGTTTTAATGTTGGAATGGATTAAGTTGAACATTGGACATTATTTTTTTGAGGTTAAAGTATGATTTATTGAATATGATTTGATAAAAAAATTTCTTTCAATAAACATTTACAGGATTAAGTAATTAGTTTTGGACCTTATGATTTGTTAAAAGGGAATTAGTAATTATAATTCACCTTGAATATCCATATTCAGGTGTAAGAAATAAAATAAAAATTGATTGAAGAACAAAAAATGCATGATATTATTCTTATGACATAGAAAGTAATTGAGTAATTTTATTTTTTCAAGTTATTATATATATTATAAAGTAATACCTCAACTTAAGGAAAAGAATTTTGGAATAAAAACGTTATCCATTTAGTTTTTTATTGAAAAATTATTATCCACTTTAACCCGTCATTGATTTATGGTTTTATGATGGTAGACTTTTTTATGACCATGTTCTCTATCACTCTCCATCAAAACTTGATAGTTTGATTTCTCTTCCTTATCTAGGTTTTCAGTTCCCTCCAATGTCATCCAATTAAGAGTTCCAATTTTGTGGTGACCTTTTCATTTAGAGTTCTATATTATTAAGAGGATATTTTATTAACTCTATTTCTAATTTGGGATTCCCACAAAATAATTTTCAAGTATCAACCTTTGATTTTCTAAAGTGTAATTTCAAATTACGGGGACATAGTTTATTAAAGGGGGAGAGAAGTAATACCGAATAAAGTTACAATATTTTTCCTTTTTTGAATAAATTTAATTTTTTTACTAGCTTTACTTATAAATAAAATACCATGATAAGATTATTCTATACACAATAATGAATTGGCTCATGTTACATGCAATACCGTGTTTTATCAAACAATAGAATATTATTAAAATAAAATAATGTAATATATTAAGATATAACCTAGCCACTAAGTTGGAGGCTATGAATAGTGTTAGATAATATATTAGAATATATGGTTGAATTAATTGGTTAAAAATTAATTATAAATTAATTTAGGAACCAACTGAATATATAAGAAATTCGTTTATAAAGAACTATTTTTATTCTCAAAAAGTCATTTTATCCTATTAAATTAAATTAATTAAATTAGTGAATAGTATAAATGTAATATATGTTTAATAAAATATTTTTTTACATTAATACAATAGATTTAATAGGCATAAGATAAGAACAAACCTAGTTATATGCATAAAAACCAATATTTTTCTAAAGGTAGTTTTATGGCCTTTTAATAGTGAACCTATTTTAAATAAATTTTTTTGAAACTTTTATATATTTTATACAATAAAATGAAATTATTATTTTAAATTAGAATATAAAAATTTACTTTGGAAGAATTTTTTATTTTTTTGAAAAGTTGTATGTTTTGATGCATAGTTATACTTCATTGCAATTTAATTGAACATAACCTTTTATTTAAATAATTTATAGTGTTAAATTATATTTTTAATTGGTTTTAATGTATAATTAGTAAAAATAATTATTAATTAATATAATTTTTTTATTTGAATCAATTTCACATTGAATTTGGATATAAAAATATCTTAATCTTTTAATGGTTTTCACTTTCAAACCTCGTTTTCTCGTTCCGTCAACGAGATTAATTCTAAATTAAATATTAAAACTTTTGTGTTTTGAATTTAGAAAAATAAATTCCAAATTTGGAATCAGTGGGTACAAATTATTTTAATACATTTCTTTTATTTTTGAGAAATATGAATAGTAACTTTAGTATCTCTTTTAATTATCATGGTTAAGGGTAAATTTGATAATTAATGGTAAAAATAATATTATAATTATTATAAATTTCCCCTAAAGATTTTCCTATTTTTTTGGATGAGTTATTTTCGAAAAAAATAAACCTTGGGACGATTTTATGGCCTCTTGGATCCACTTAAATGACTTTAAGGATTTTATAGTATTTTATTCTAAGGAAAGTCAACAATATCACACTCATGTTTCTAATAAGTGTTAAAGTTTTTATAAATGAAAATTCAGAAGATAGAATCATTTATAAATATTAATTAAAAATATAAAATTTTAATATTGGTAATGATAATTGTTTTTATTTTTAGGGAAGAAATAATTAAATTAAAGGCTTTCACAATGATGATGGAGTAATTATTTAATTAATGGACATATAAAATAAATGTTATTAGAAATAATAAAATAAATATAATTTGATACAATTAATGAAATAATTTTTTTATAGAATACCTATACGTATTAGGGATGCATTAATGGTTTTGGTTTGATGTTATATTGTGTATTGATATTTTTTAGAAGTAAACTAATGAATATTTTCAATATTGATATTAATGATATTTTAAAATAAATAATATTGTATAAAACCCAATTACTATAAATTTTTTTAAAATATCATCCATGACTCATTTATGTCTATTTTATAATTTTATAGTATCTATATTAACCATTAAAGATTTAAAACAGAAGTTTTCATGGTAAGAGTTAAAGGGTTTAAGTAAGGGCTAAATCCAAAAGATAGAAGTAATAATGTGACCTAAACATATCTAAAAATTTTTGTTTGAGAGGATTTAGACCCATAATAATCTTATCTTATATATAAATCACTTTTTATCTATTTTATTTGAAAAATAATTTATTGTAATTTAATTATTTTTGAGTATTCAAAAGTTCCCTCACCTTAATTATAAAATGTCACCTCTTACCTCACTTCATAACAAAATTTTGAGCCTCCTATCTCATCCAAGACAAGACCAATTAAGATCCAAAATTCTATACCCTAATCTTAGAAACCTAAATTTGGGTATAATGAAAAACAATGAAATATTTTGGTATAAACCAAAAGTAGTCACCCAAATAAGAGGTAATGTTCTTCAACAATCACTTTAGTTTTACTTCTTTGAACAAACCTTAATTTATTATTATTCCATGATTATACAATGAAAATGATATCCTATATATAATGATATTTTTATATTTTAATGGTTAAACCTACATGTATATATACTTCCATCAAATGGGTAATGAATGTACCATTCATGTATGATAAACTAACACCTTGAGAAACTTTGTCATTTGTTTTTACATTACCATCTCTCAGGGTTTGTAATTATGATTAACACACTATTTTTATATGATATATATGATATTAATTTTATTTAAAAATACATATTTAATTTTTATACAAAACATATCTTCATGATTTCCATTTTTGAAAATGCAATAACATTATTTGAGGAAGTGTGGACTACCGCCTCCTTAAAGCGATATGATTCATTCACACTATACATGGAACATATAAAGAACGGTTTTAATAAAAATATTTTATTTATATATAAAATATATATGATAAATGAAGTATAATATATATATATATAAATATCATTTACTTTTAATTATTTTAATATTAAAAATAAATGGATGTAGCGTTCATGTGTACGTTCGACCTACCTTCTCCATAAATCATTCATTTCATTTCAAATCTCTTAATTTTATGGATTATTGTAAAATATATATAATGAATATATTGTATATTTGTATCATATTTGACATCCCTGAGATGATTAAATCATGTTCTAAGTAATTTAAAGAATAAGTAACAAGTCAAAACATACTCAAGAAACTAGACAGTTAACAACTAAATGTGTGAAAATGTAGAATGATTATTAACAAGCGAGTGATAAATAATAATAGAAAATCATATATGATGTCATAAATAGGTATAATATTATTATATAAATTGAAAACATTATTTAAACCATTATAAATGTGGTTAAATCACTTATAATTAAAAAAGAAGTCTAAGGTAAGAGATTTTTTTCTGAACATAATTTCCGTGGGACACATGCCTTATACACTACAAGATTATTTTGTGTGGTGTATATAATGCCCAAAAGTGCCTTTTATGAGTATTATTATGATGGTTATAGAATTTTAATATCAAAATATTTTTATTTTATTTTATGGAGTATATGATTATACTGATTATAAATTAGTAAGGTGTTATTTCACAATCTCATAATTATTCATGATAGTTTTTTAAGTATCCATTGAGGAATGTTTCTATTCTATGTTAGTGTTTTATAAAAAAAATTTCAAATATTTTTTTAAAATTATGAAATTATTTTTTATGTCAGTTTTAAGCATTTTTTACCTTTTAAAAAATTCTTCAAAAGAAATATTCATGTCATTTTCCAAACTAAGGAACTTTATGAAATTTGTTACGAAAGTTAAAAGGACCGTTGTTTTAACTTATATGAAATGAAAGGAATTTCCCAAATTACCGATGCCATAATGTTTTCAAATTTCCTCTATAAGTATATAAGGTTATTTTCAAATAAAATATTTTCATTAATAAATGAACAATCTTTTAATAAACGATTACAAAGTGGTAATTATTTTCTCTTGTCACATTTAATTCTTTGAGATTTAAGTATTTTTCACCACATATTTCTTATGTAAAGTATATATATAATGTACTTTTATATTTATTATCATAAATCTAATTGTATTAATTTATTCAAATTTTACAATGTGGTATGGGAGACTTTGATTTACAATTGTTTTTTAAATTGATTATTCGATATATGAATAATTATTTGGACTGGAAAAAAATGGGTTGAGGACCATTTAATATATTCCCCTAGATGCATGGATAGGTATCATGAGAAAAATTTTATTATGATTTAGACAATCCCTTACCCATTTATTTTTACATGTAAATTTTAATGTGGCCTTAACCATTTATATATAGATGTCTTGGTGATGGAATCAACAGTATGTTTTAGAGGTGAAGAATTATACATTCCATCATTATGAGATTAGTTATTGATATTCCATATAATTATTCTGTTATTACAATATCCAAGTTTATGTTTCCTAGATCATGTGATTATTTAAATGGAATGTTTCTCAGTTATCTACATTGCCATATTGTTTATTCCATATTTACTCATTACTTTCTTTGTATGCTAAACCATACTAGAAATTTGAGATCATCCTTTTTATGTTTCCTTTCCTCATGAATCTAATAAATTTACAAAAAAATATACGAAAGGATATGATAATTTGGAAAAAAAATATAATAAAAAATTATATTTTAATTAGTTTATTAATTTTTAGTACAAGACTCATGTATGTAATCTGGTCTTCCAAAAATGATAAATTGTTTGGACCATTGTGATTTGATTCCTTATAATCATCCCAATGTAATACAATAATTCACCAGATTTGGGCTTCTCGGGTTGGGGTGTTACATTTACAATTCATGTAATTAATCATGAAAATCCATTTTTTTAAATGGGTTTGTTTTCTATTAAAATTTATTTATTAATTTTAAATATTCATTCATTTACATTATTTATTGATTTTGTATATTTATTAATGTTTATATTTTTTTTAATTGAATCATCATATTAAATTTATTTATACATATTTATTTACTATGCTATAAAATTTTCAACGTGTTTTTTATTTATAAGAATAATATTTATTGTTTTTTTTATTATGTCATAATATTTTTAATAATTCAGAGATTTATAAAATAAATTTATTTAAATGTATTTATAATATTTTTTAAATTTCAATATTTAATATAATTAATTTTTAATAAATTATTTTATTTATATAATTAATATTATTTATTTATTCATTTTTAATCATTTTTATGTGTGTAATATATGTAATTAATTTTCTCAATTCACTTTTTTTTATATTTTAGTAATTTATTCAAATTTAATTATTCAATTTTAATATTCATTTATTAAATATTATTTATTAAAATTTAATATTTAGTATTTTAGGAATTTATTCATTTTTAATATATATTAATATATATTTCTTTATTATTTTTAGATATTTTCCATAGGCTTGTAATTTATTTAATTTATACATTTAAATAATTTTTTTAATATTTTATTTCTAATTTAAATAGTTAGTAAATTTCATTTTTAATAATTTTTTATTTATTGAACAAATACTGTTTATTTTCTATTTTTAGTCTTTTTTACATATTTTTTGGAGCTAGGTAAACACTGATAAAAGTTTATTTAGTCAATGCTAAAACATAAGTGCTATGAAATATAACTTTTATCAACACTTTTTCATGTTGATAAAAGTGGTGATTTATCTTGGCTAATAAAGCACTGACAAAATTGGAATTTTTCAATGATTATGTTTTTATCATGGTGAAAATACACTTTTATTAGTGCTATTTGGAAAGTACTGATAAAACCCTTCACCCTGTTTAAAAAAGGAACTAAAAAAGATTGCATATTCCTCATACCGCACTCAATATCTAATGAAAATGAAGGTCTGTTGTAGCTAATTTTGATTGTTTTTAACAAATTGAACTTCAAAAATGATGTTATGTAATTCAAAACTTCTTTTCAAGGAATCTCAGTCAACCATTAATGAGTTTTTCATGATTTATTTTTGTTTATCTTCCTTATAATCTAGTGTGATCCTTGGAAATTTGATTAATTGTGACATAATTGATGTGAGTGTGTTTAATATTATGTGAGTCATCCACAATTCACTTTATTCACACTCATTTATAGATTCCCCATTTTATTGATCCAAAATTCATTAAGTTCTAGGTAAATCAAATTTAGCTGCACTTTACACATGAAAATCAATGAAAATATCATTTTAAAGTGTATATATATACTAAAAGTAATTATCTAATTAATAAAACAATATTAAGAATGAAATTAAGTCATTGAACAATTTAACTCAAAAATATTATAAAACAAACAAATGAAATAAAATAATGAAAATATCGGGGAATATTAATATTTGAAATAAATTAAATGTCCATAAATTTCCCATTTTATCACTCCCTCAAACTTTTAAGAAATATCTACACATAATCCAAACTCAACCCAATAAAATAAAAATTGGAAATGATTACTCATATTCCATAATATTATCATATGGCTAATTTTATGATTTTAATTCCCTTTTCATTATGCTTAAGAAATTTTATTTATGTCAACTTTTCAATTCATTCACACATTTTCCTACCTAGAATAAAAATTCATATCCCTTACTCAAGAATATATTTTTAAATTTTTCCCCTTCTTGAGAACATGAATAATATTCTAATTTACAAAAACATCCGCTAAAAGAGGAAAGCTTTGTTCAATCATATAGAATTTTTCTGTGATTATTTAGGAGATTTAGGTTGGAATTTTGATGTTTAAAAATAACAAATTCAAATAGGGTTTTATCTCACAATATCTAATGCATTAAATTATACTACAAGACAATAAAAATTCACTTCTTTTCCTCCATTAAATGAATCATGAAATAAAATACTTTCCCCCCTTCCATCGTAAGACGCATAACAAGATCTGGAAATTACCAAATTAAATTATTACCATTTTTTCCAATTATTATTAATATAATTCACCCAATATCATTTAACTTAATTTTAAAAGTTTATATTATTTTCATTGACAAATGAATCAAAATTTTAAAATTACCATTTTTTTAGAATTTAATAATTTTAATAAGATTGTTTTTAAAATTTTATTAAATTTTTTTTTATTGTGTGAATAAAATTTATTATTAAAATTATTTGTTTCTCATTAAATACATCATCTTCATGATTTTTAAATTTAAAAATTTTGGTTATTTTTATTGAATCATTCATTTTTCCCATTCTACCTTCAATATTAATTATTTTCAAAATCCAATGGCACGTTAAAATTATTTCTAAATGAGTAATTAGAATAAGATATATTTTATAAATTTACAAATTTAATAACCATAATCGATATGACTACTTTATTTCAAACACTGTGGAAAGATTGTGAAAAAATAAGTATTTTTTTGATATATCATTTGAGAGTGAAATATTTTTATATATACCCTAATACATACCCATTTTTATAAATCCATAGGATTATTATGAACATTTGCAGTGATAGGTAGTAAATAATCTCTCTTGATGAATCTATTTTAAAAAAAAGAGTGATTTATGACATATAAATTCTTTTAATAAACAATATTTTTTATAATACTTTAAATTCATTAATTATTCATCTTTATATGTTCTAACATGTGTTTTATGAAAAAAAATTATATAAAATATGGTTACTATATGTCTATATATAAATAGAATATCCTTTTTGTGTTATAAGATCATACCATCTATGTATATATTTATTTTACTAAATTTGAATAATATGGAATCAAATAGGATTAATACGAATTGAAAATTGATGGATGCCTATCAGATGACAACATAGTATGAGGATGGAGGGAAACATTCATTATGTTTTAAAATTAAATTATATACGACACTTCTCAAATCATGTGTTCATGTTTACATGGTTTTTATTTGAGACTTATTAGTCCAGAGGATTTGGAAGAACACTTGATTTATCATAGAACAGATTTATGTTATAAATGTTGGAAAAACATGGGGGATAACTAAATGTATATAGTGTATGGGATTACAATTCATTTTAGTGGTCATCCCATATGATTACAGGTGAGAATAATGATGAATAATATATCAAGTATATGATTACTTGCACAAACAATGATTAGGATCATATTTAAGAAATGACATTGGTAGTTGAAGATAATGTTTCCGATTGTCTAAAACTATTTTAGAAGTTAAAGAGTTGTGAAAAGAAACTATTTTATGCTGTTTGTACTAAATATAAAACATTGTCTGCAATACTGAAGCAATATAATGTATAAGATGAAAAACTATACTCCCAATGTATAAGAACAACAATTTTCTCCACATACTGATGACACCAATCCTTATGAATAATATATTGATGATATTGAAATAGAGGAAATGGTATAAGGTGAACAACCTATGTCACAGAAAAAATAAGAGCATCATAGCATGGAAATGTTAACAAATTTTATTAAAGTGACAAGAAGAGGCATAAAATTAGATGTTGGATGGAATGCATGTGGTCATCCTGTTAACCCCAACAAGTCAATTTTTATTAGTTACATTGGGTTCACCAGACTAATGAACATGTTAATTGAAGTAGATATGTAAAAAAATATTGTGTATGTGATTAAGACACTAATTTGATATGAGATTAGGGTATCATTAATATATACTTTCTCTATTTTACTAAAATATAAAATAATGATACATTTATTTACTCTTTATTATCCGTTGTAGTGTGAATTTATACTATATGGCTATCAATTTTTTATTAATGATTATTGGAAAGGGTCATAGAGACTTTTAGACAATTATTAAAAAAAATCTTATGGATGTTGAAAGGAATGTAAATACATACCGACCAAATATATATGCACACATAATAAAATAAGAAACATGGAATTATGTTTTTGGTAAACCTGTGGAGGTATCTCTTTAGGTATATTGTGACCGGTAAAACCTTACTTGGAAGTACATGTTTTAGTCACTTCGATTGAGAAATTTTAATTAATGAAACAACAATTTAGTTTTGGAAATAAGTAGAGTGCATAAAAACCAATGTACCCCTATCATAAAACAAGGATGGGGTACACTTCACATGAAAAAATATTATGTATTTTAAATCTATATTTATACATTTATGTGTAATGAAACAACAACTTAATTATTTTCTATTATTTATATGTAGATTAATGAATCCAAATCCAAAGCCACTTCCATCACATGTTAGGTAATATGGAAGGAGGATCATGTAAATAGAAATTGAATACTTGTATATGAAATAACACAAAAGTAATGGGAATCATGTGTTAGTATGACATAATAAAAATTAGTTATAAGTAAAATTGATATTACATGACAATGAAAACTTATTTTCTATATTTTTTATCTAACTTAGACAAAAAATCATTATTGGGTATAACCAATGAATGACTACTTTCAGTGACCTTAATGAATCATCATTGGGTCGTATCAGAGGTGTGATTATTAAAGTTTCTCCTCAAATATATTTCAAAAAAATAAATTCACAAGTGGATAAATATAAGAAAATTGAGTAGATTTATAAATGAATAATTTATCTAAAAGAAAAACTTAATTTTTAGTATTAGTTGTTAAATAATATTATAGGAATAAATCAAATAGAAGAAACTAGAAAATAATATCCACTACATGAAGACCCCATTTCTTTGAGGTAATCTATTCCCCTTAATGATCTGTCTTACCAAAGGTAATCGATTTTTTCATAACTATTTCTATGAAATGTGAATTACAATGACATTAATACCATTACCATATTGATATTCTAAAGGGTGAAATTGATTGTGATTTATATCTATCAGTACCCACCCATCCCCTAGTTGTTATGGGTTCAATGCACAATCTCCAATTAGATAATATAAACAACAAACAACTTCCAAAAGTTTATGTGAGAGTGGGGATTTTTGTATCTCTTGATCTCAGTACAGAGTTACCTATTCCCATTGATTATCTAGATGTTCACATGGTCGAACATAGTATTATATATTTTTTATCATGGTCATTTTATCCTTTAAATGTATAAATGATATGCATTTTCATAATTTGGTTATCTAATAGCTAATCTATTATATTAATTATATTGAAATATAACTCATATTTTTGCAGGAATATATATCATTAACATTTGAAGGGAAACCCCTATGAAAAAATATATACTCATTAGTCCTCACATCACTTCTGCACAAAAAATCTCATCATAAGAAGGGTAAAATCCATAAATAGCATAAAAACTGGCAATAATGTTAGAAATGAAACATAAATACAATAGACTTTTTAAAATACCCAATATTTATTGATAATACTCTAAAATTTAATCAGATCAAATACATTTTCTTTACATTCATTACATATACATTTTTAAGGGGTTTTGGTTTCTAATTTTATACAATTTGGATACTCTAAAGATTTAATTTTTTGGATTTGATGCATGGATTCTCAATTAATCGACCATACATGAGGATTTTTTTACAATTTTTAATTCACTAATTTCAATATTTTACCAATATTCATCAATTAATACATTTTATATGATGTTTTATTAAATTTTAGTTATGATTGAGTGGTGTTTAAATATCATCAATATCATGGTATGAGAATAGTTCATGATCACAAGAATCCTATCAAAATCTAAAACTGGATAAGTATTATGGAATGTTTGATAATATTTCTATATCAAAACAAATATAATTTTTATCAATGTTTCTACAATTTTTGAAACAAAATAATGAAACATATTTTTGTTATTAAATTTGAAAATTTATGAATGATATCACATTAAAACTAAAAACTAGCACCGAAAAAAAGCTTTTTCCAATGAAATTTTCAATTTCAATTAAAATATTTATTAATTATTTTTTATTTATATTTTTTAGGAATATTAAGACTATTGACTATTTATGTATTCCAAATAAGAAATATATTTTTTTATAAATGTATGTGAAAATTACATGGTTTCAAAATGTTTACAAACATCATGAAGAAGTGACTTCATACTACTTTTTTTTATTAATTTTCTCATTAATTTGTCTATTTTTTAGTTTCTTTATTAATAACTGTTTTTAACTAATTGTTTGGTTAGTTTTCACAGATATCATGAATAGGTAACTTGAACAATAATTGATTTTTATCCAACCATTTTATTCTTTAGAAAGAGAAAGAAGTTCTTGGAGAAAACTAAAATCCTAAAAAAGTCTTCAATAAGGATGATGCACTCTTGTACTATTTATTCTCTTAATATATCTATTTTTCATTATTTGATCTATTTATGTTCAATAATGAGCCTTTTTATTTTTTATTGAAGTTTGGGGATGAAGCCTAGTTTTATTGTTAAAGTAAATTCTTCTTTTTTGTTTCGGTAGAGGGAAACACATTACCTCGCCCAAAGGCCAAAGGCCAAGTGGCCTAAATACAAGTCTCAAAAGCCCTTTTTTGGCCCAAATAACCCTTCAGTGAATAGTACGTCTATAATACATGGGATGCTAAAGTAATTTCTATAGTACCAGCACTTCTACATTCCCTACTACAGTGCCTCCACCACTACAATGTCTCCGCTGCTACAGTTATACAGCTACTATAGTACTTCTACAGTTCCCTGCTACAATACTGCTATAGTGCCCCAGAAACTTGTCCCTACCTGGATTCGGTCATGGGTATTTTTGATGAAAAGAAGGAACCGTTACCATTTAGATATAGGATTATTGGCAATAACGAGTATTTTTAGATTACCAATGACTCAAAGATCATACTCACAGTTTAAATTGAATTTTTTTTATGAACAAGTATCACTCACAGAAAAACCAAAAAATATTATCATATAATTTTCCTAATTTATTAATTAAAATTCATTTATGATGCGTAAGAATCACACACACATTAACATGACACAAAACTTGGCTGTTATGACTCAAAGTGCATGTTTTTTTAAATGACATTCTTGTTCAAAACCCATGTTTCATAATCAAAATCAATAAAACTTATTCAAAATTTTAGGATACATTAGGAAAATAATATGGTTTTAATAATTTGGAAAAAATGATCCATAATTTATTTTTTACATGTAATAATCCTGTTTACCTCAATTAGATAAACCATGTGACCGATAAGATTCAATATATTTGTTTTTAGTTTAAAAATGACATTTTAGTTCAAAAGAAGAGTTAAAAACTAAAAAAAAGATCAAATAGAATCATAATGTATTGATACTTTATTAAAAGGATCCATAATTCACTTGTTATTTGTAGGAATTAGTCATTCCTCGATTTGATACAGAATGTGACCAGTATGAGTCAAAAATGGATGTTTTTAGTTTAAAATATACATTTTAGGGGAAAATGTGTGTCACTGACTGAACACTAAGAAAATACACACATATTTTCTTGATACATTAGTAAATTATCCATATTTCATATTTGACATTTAAGAATAATCCCCACAAAAATCTAATACAAGTTGTGATCTGTATGACTCAAAGTTTTTGTTTTTAGTTTAGAATTTCATTTTAGTTAAAAACGTATGTCACTCATTGAAAAACCTAACAAGAACACTAATATTATCTTGATACCTCAATAAAATGGTCCTTATGTCATTTTTGGTGCAGAGTAATCAACCACACATCAATCATCCACATAGTGTAACTAGTATGACTCAATGTGCATGTTCACTATTTAAAAATGACATTTTAGTTTAACACCTCTAGCACTCACTAAAAACCTATAAAACCAACTCTTTTTTTGATACATTAGGAAAATGATCCTTAAGTAATTTTTTATGTGTAGGAATTATCCTCACATTAATCTGATAGATGGTGTCAATAGTATATTTATCAAAATTTTCTTCAAAAGGGAAATCTGAGACTATCATTAAATCTCAAATGCAGGTTTAACCATAGGCATAACAAAATCATTGTTCATGTCATATGTTTTGTTTAAGCTCATGTCTATGCATAAGGGTAACATTTTTTTTACCCTTTTTTTTATTTTAATTTTTTTAATGTTTTTCTCCCTCATTCTCCATGCATGCCAGTGAAACTCTTTATTCACATAGATTTCATTTCAAATACCCAAATTCACTGGTTTTTATGTTTAAGTTTACAACACATTAAAGAGACGTAATTAAATAGTCCACATTCAACATTTGACTGACATAAAAAATTAATTGGTAATTTAATTTGTGGTTTTAAAATGTTGAATGGGTGTGAAATTTGTGTTTCTAAAATAGATGGAACATACAATCTTCATTATTGGTTTATTCCTTAGAGTCCCAAAGACCATGTAACTCATTTTCTCACGATCGGTGAAGCTCCATTGCACTGATTCTGGTTCCTGTTTCTAGTTCCCTATGTGGCTCTTATTCTCAGTGTGATATGACTAAGAGTAATGGGGTTTTTAATTAATTAATTATTTTCTCCTTTTTTCCTTATTATCAACTTTTGACAAAATAGTTTAATTATTTTGTGATAAGAAGAATAATTATCAATGGATAATTCCACAAAATTATCAATTGATAATTTATAAAAAATTTCAAAAGATAATTATAAAAAATTATCAAAAGATAATAATATATTATTATTGAAAGATAATTACATCAAATTATAAAGGGATAATTTATAAAGAAACTTTTCAAAATATAATTATTTGATATTATCAAAGAGTAATTATCAAGAATTATCAACAGATAATTACATTGAATTACAAAAATATAATTATCAATAATTATATAAATATAATTTCATCAAACTATCTAATTATAACTTAGAAGTAAAATTATCAAAATATAATTATGTGAAATTATCAAGTTATAATTAAAATAAATTATCAAGAGATGAAGATAAAAAATTATTAAAGGACAATTTAGATCGAAGGAGAATTATTTAAATTATCAAGGATAATTATATAGTTATATCATATAACAATTATAAATAACTACCAAATAAGTTCCCAGTTTAATCTAGAAGAAAATTATATTATCAAATGTGTTTTTATAAATATTTTTGAGGAGAAGACCACTAGAACATTAATTGAACAAAATTAAAATTTAAACATTATATATGAGAGAGAAATTATAATCGTATGTGGTATTTATTTATTTCTAAAATAAAATAGTTGGATTTGGTTATTGAAACATTTGATAATACTCGAGAATTAACATGTCGACAACTATGATAATAAGGACCCAAATGATGTTTTCTTGGATGTAGAGGTTTCCATTCCAATTTTTGAACCACATAGGGTGGTTTATCCATTTTTTTGACATAGATGAAATTGGGTTATGATGTTCCTTACAATTTTTTGGTTCATACATATGATGTTGAGATGATATCTTATTAATGCTTGATTAACCCATTCTTGTTATATTTGTTTCCTATAACACCCAAAGGTTTTGAAAATAAATTTAATATTTAATTCATATAACATTGAGTCTCTAAAAAACCACATGGTAATATCCTTTCTAGTAAACATGATTTTTCTACCTTTGTGTTTTGAATATTGAATAACTGATATACACAGTTGCATTCAGTAATAAATTTAGAGTATGATAAGACAAACATCTTTTTTTGGTGAATAGTAACATACCCGTATGAATAGAAATTTTAATAGTAATAAGAATCATATTAATAGTAAATTATATTACTATTTTACTATCTTAAGGTAATAAGATAATGAGATATTGATTAACTTTTTAGGTGATATAAAATGAATTATAGTTTTAAAATTGTTATTTTTTAAATAAATTATAATTTTATTTAAAAATAAATTTAATAATATTTATAAAATTATTTTTCAAAAATGGAGTTCATTTTTAAATTCTACACATTGAGAAATAGTTAGGGTGAATTTTTGGGATTTTTCTGAAATAGTCGAATTTTTGGTGAATACTGAAATTCGAAAATTTACGAAAAATGTTAATTAAGAGAATTTATGGATCATGCTTGAGTATTGGACGATGTAAATGGCCATTTTTCAATCTCAAATGAACATATTAATATTCTTGTTCACAATAATAAATACTATTTGTTGTATTTGGCTAAATGATAAAATAATTATTACAATAATGTGAAACCCCTCCTCTCCTCCACGATAAAACCCCCATCACTCCCTCTTATCTTCAATATTATCAATTCTTATAGCTTGTCTAAATTATACTAAAATATTCTCCCAAGATCCTCAACTAATTACACCATCCCTTGGTCTCATAAAAAGACCAAAACCTCTCCCTTAAAGAGGCTCTCAAGGAAGATTACTCCAAGAGGTAAATTCTTCTTTTCATTTCATTTATTTCAAGTTCATTTCGTTTAATTTTATTTTCACATTCCATTTCATCCAAATGTTGTGATGACTCCATTAACATACATGTACTAGAATTTTGGTATGATAAAGTAATAATTCTTCAGCATATCCCCTTTCCCCTTATTTTATGCAAGAAATGAAAACACCATTCGAGAAGTGTTAATTTATCACATTCAAGGACGATGGGTTTTCAGTTTCATTTACCGTATTCATTTCTAGTTACAAAAAAATTTTCATGGTTAAAATAGACCATAATTTATCTATTATAACTTATTTAAGGTTCTTAAATCTTTTTTTACACATGATATTTATTTATAAATCAAAATGAGTTCGTTGTGATAAAAAACCACTAATTAAACCAAACAATTATCATTAAATTTTTATATAATGATTCGTCTTAAATCCAAATTAACAAATGAATTTTATATCCATTTAATTTTATGTTTTTTTAATTATAACATATAACTTAAATTTGGGACAACCATTCTCATTCTATATGATTATCTGTATATGAATATAAGTAATCCAATCGTGAAAACCAAGGGAAAAAATGCTCCCAAACAATGGAATTAAATCTATTAACCCATCAAAAGTCCATGAATAAACCTAATAAGGTAATAATAAATCAATTAAACGTAGATGAGGATATTGAATCATTAATTTATTAAGCTAAATTTGATTATTCATTTCATTAATATCAAGTGAGGAACACCTTTGGACTTAAGGTAAGGGTTTTCCACCCGAACAACCATTTTCATTCGGGTTACTTTTATTACCTACTTACATAAATTAAATTACTATTAATTCATATGTACTCCTCATAATTTATTTTTGAATGTTCTATATATGTGTACCAACTAGAATCATATCTTCTTTTATGGGGATTTATATGTTCTAAAAGGATCTTTCAAAATTCTTCCTAAAATACAAGCTTGTTTCAAACGATTTTTTCAAATTCTTACCTATTTTAAAGGACATTGTAGAATCAGTTTTTAGAAAAAATTGTTTTTATAAAATCAATAATTTTATTATGAAAATAATATCTTACTTCAATTTCTGGTTCTATACTATGATTTTTCCCAAGTAACTCTTCTTTTTAAAATAAATGAGTTTTTATCTGAAGAATCACTCGATGATTTTTTAAGAGTATTTTATTATATTTCAACACTCTTGTTTATTTTTTTTATTATTGGGACTAATATTGTATGATATAATATAAAATATTATATTTAATGTTTTATGATAAGTCTTACTGTGGATGTGCTATCTTAAAACCATTCACCAATTAAAACTGAATAGTTAGAGTTTATGCTTAATGTTCGTGGAATGTTATTTACATTTCATATGTGATTTTAAATATTAATGTATATGTTGTTTATGTTTATCCACATTCATATGAAGAATTCATTAGACTAATTCTGTGATAGGTGGGGCCAAATATATCCCCTTGATGCATCGATAGGTCTCGTGAGATGAATAGATATGGACTTGGTTGAGGCCTTCCCCATTTTTTATATTGTTTTGGCCGAGGCCTTAATCATTTTTAGATGTATTGACTGAGGATTTAACGATACATTTCATAATGTCTTGAATATTCATTTACCTCATTATGAACATATCAATTCATTGTTCATGTGGTTATTCGTCTAGTAGAATACCAATGTTTTTGTTTTATTTTGGAAATTTTTACTCAACTCATATTCCTCCCATAGAGTCTTCAAGTTTATTATTTTGGAAGGCATGTGGTTTTAATTATTAACCATGACTAATTGTTACATTTATGATATCATCCACTTTATTTTTTACCCTTATTGATAATATGAGCTTGCCCTTTCTTATGTTTCATTTTTCCCAGGACAAGAAGAGGTATGTTATTATTGACTTGAAGGGATAATCATGGAGTAGTGGATGTTCCCAATAGAACATATATGTTTATTTTCATTTCATATTATAATGTTGAACTTATGTATGTATCTTTCTTTCAAATCTAAAAAACAATCCATTCATTTAGGATAAAAAATTCTGGAAATAATTCCAATTTATTTTAATAAGGCATCGAATTTGAGATACTAGGGTCATGTCTTTACAACTGGTATCTGAGTCAGTTTAGTAGAAAACATGGAAACAAGATTTAGAAAATGTAGATTAGCGAACAAACCCTTAAGATAGTATTTGAGGATAAACATACAATGACATCCTAGAATTTTGGAAAGTAATAGATTATATGTATATTTCTAGAAAATATATCTTTGTCTGGATACTACGAGTGGACGTAGTTTGGACACAGATATAACTAGGAGTGAAAACTCTGACAATGAGTTTTGGGCCTGACCCGGGGTATCTTGGTACACAAAAATGGGCATTACTGCACACCTAGTTTAAAACTCATGGGGGATATGCTTTGGATAATTCATATTTTTTTATAATATATTATAAAGGATTTAAATGTATTTTTTCCTTAATGAAACAATTTTTATGATAATGGTATTACCCATGCATAGGATTTCAATTTATGTTAAGTATTTTTTTCTAAGTTGAGGTAGTACATTATGGTTCATAAATTAATCTATAATATTCTATTATTTAGAAATGGCACCTAGTGGTAGAAATGGAAACTGTATGCATGCATATATCCCAAATAGGGATTTACCTCCTGTGTAAGATAATGATGTTATCTCTAGAGTTGCGAATGGTGTAGAGAAACTTATTAATATTCTGAGACAAATTACTTAGGTTATGAACAATAACATTAACTTTATTGAGCATCCAGATCCTCAACATGGAGAATCTATGTTATACCTCTTTATGTGAAAACAACATCTATCATTTAATGGGACTACAAACCCATTCACAATGGATAAGTCAATATGTTCCTTTGGGAATATATTTATCACCGTGGGAAGTAACGAATGAGGGAAGGTTATCATGGAGGATTATCATTTTTTGGGAGATGCTACT
The DNA here is from genome assembly GCA_963277665.1 of Viscum album. NCBI lineage: Eukaryota > Viridiplantae > Streptophyta > Magnoliopsida > Santalales > Viscaceae > Viscum > Viscum album. The sequence continues at coordinate 1,418,613,676 of OY728120.1, forward strand.
CAATGGTGGTCACTAATTCAAAACAAAAATGAGGATGATAAGATAGAAAAAATGGAATGGAGTGAGTTTAAAGAACTTTTATTAGAGAAATATTTTCCTTGTGAACAATGAGCAGATATGGAAGGAAAATTTCTGAATTAGGGGCCAAAGGAATATGTGAATGTTAAAATGTATGAAGATAACTTCACAAGGATAGAATAGAATTCTATGGACTGTATACGTAATCTAAGGAGCAAGATTTATTGATTATTTGATGGCCTAAATCCATTCCTCTAGTGGGCGTTGGTATGCCAAACTTTCCCATCATATGAAGATATAGTCTCATGTGCTATCAAGATAGATAATGAGTTATCTAAGTATTATGTCTTTAAAGGAAATCAATAGAATAAATGGGATGCAAAAAAATCTGGAAAAGGAACTAAGGAAATGGAGAAGAAGGTAATAGACGACGTTCCACCATATGATAATTGTGGAAGGAATCACCTTAGTGATTGTTTATAAAGAAAAGGAGTGTGCTACAAGTGTGTACAGAAAGGCCATCATGCTGGTGTTTTCATGGGGGATAAAGAAGATATTAATGTTCAATTTGATAACTGTATGTAGATAGGAAACTATACTAATGATTTTCCTAATCGTTAAGGAAACATGACTTAAAAAATTCCAATGGAGAAGGGACAGACTTATGTGATCACAACTGCTGATATTGGAGTTCTTAATGTTGTGGTGTCATGTATTTTAATCATTTTCTCAAAATTATCCAATGCTTTATTTGATTTTAGATCATCACATTATTTCTTATCTTCCCAGTTTTCCAAAGAAATAGATATTTATAATTTGATTTAATAAGGGTGTTTTAATTGAAAACACATATGGGAAGTATCATTGCAATAATGTTGTGTTAGGAAGTACCCATTATTGAATATAAATGTGCTTTATATTCTAGTTTTATTATCATACCCATGATTGAATATGATATAATCCTTGGCATGGATTGTTTTTCGAATCATGATGTGAATATTTATTACAAGAAGAAGTAGGTTAAAATTTTTTTAGGATGATGTGGAATCCACTATATTTAGGGAAGAAACATCACAATCTAATTCTCATCTATATCCACCCCCAGTACCTCTACTGAATTCAATTATTGGGGGATAAGTTAATGAAATAAATATGGGTGAGGAAATTAATGTTAAAATAGAGGACGCGCCTATTGAGAAAAAATATGTTTTTGTGCTTCCAGGGGATTTAGCCATAAATCCTCCAGAGTGGGAAATTGAGTTTTAAATTGACTTAATTCCCGATTCAAGGGATATATCAAAGACCCCTTATTGAATATCCACTACGAAATTAGTGGAAATAAAGAAACAACTAGAGGAATTGAGTAATAATGTATTTATTCACCTTAGTGTTTCTCCATGGGGATCCCATATTCCTTCTGTTAAGAAGAATGATGGATCTATGAGGTTGTGCATTGACTTCAAGGATATCAATGCTATAAAAATAAAGAAAAAGTATCCACTACCTCATATTGATGATTTATTTGATCAACTTAATGGAGTGAAATATTTTTCAAAGATTTATATTGGATCTGTAAATCCTTATTTGCATTTGAGGATAAAAGATATTCCAAAGATAGAATTTCAAACTAGTTATGGGCATTATGAGTTTACAGTAATGTATTTTTCACATACTAATGCACCGTATTTTTTCATGGACTTGATGAATAAAGTTTTCAAGGAATATCTTGACAACATTGTGGTGATTTTTATTGATGATAAGTTGGTATACTCCAAAAGCTGTCAAGATCATGAAAATTATTTGTGCACTATTCTGAAGACTCTTAGAAGAAATGAATTATATGGTAAGTTTAGAAAGGGTGAATTTTGGCTTAAATCAGTTTCATTTATTGGCCACATAGTCTCTAAGGATGGAATATCTATTGATCATATGAAGACAAAGGCTGTACATGAATGGCCTACTCCAACGAACATAACCAAGGTATGTAGTTTTATTGGTTTAGCATGTTATTATCGGTGTTTCATTCAGAACTTCTCCCATTTAGCCAACTCAATGGCCAAGAATACATGTGAACAGGTTAAGTTCATATAAACAAAAGAATGTGCAGAATGTTTTTAGGAATTGAATAGGATATTAGGGAATTCTCTGATCCTAACTCTACCATCGAGGAATGATGGGTCTATGAACGATAGTGATGAATAAAAGAAATGAATTGGTTGTTTCCTTATGAAGAATGATAGAGTTATTGTTTATGCATCAAGACAGTTAAAAATTCATGAAAAAAAACTATCCTACTCATTATCTTGAGTTAGATGTTCTGATCTTTGCTGGAAAAATATGGAGACACTATCTCTATGGAGAAATATGTGAGATATATAGGGATCACAAGAGTCTAATGTATATCTTCTCCCTGAAAGAACAAAACATAAGGAAAAGGAGATGACTTGAACTACTCAAGGATTATGACTGTTTTATACACTACCAACTAGGAAAATAAAATAAAGTAGCTGATGCATTGAGCATGAAGTATTGTGGAGTTCTCAATAAAATGAGGATTGACAAGGATCCTTTGTACATGTATCCAGTGAGGATGGATATGAGAATTATCAAAGAAGGTGAAACATCACTAATATTTCAAATAGTTTCCCAACCATCTTTACTAGAAAGAAATAAATCTTCCCTGTCTGATAATGATAATATTAAAATGAAAATTAATGATACAAAATATGGTAAGTTGTCTCACTTCATGTGTGAAGATGGAATTTGGAAATTTGTAAGAAGCTTTGTGTTCCAGCAATACCCTGGGTAAAAAGGGTGTTACTAGATGATTCCCATAGTTTGAATTTCTCTATATATTATAGTAGAAAAAAGATGTATAGGGATTTGAAGGAACATTTCTTGTGGGACAAAATGAAGCATGAAATTGCGGATTATGTATCAAGATATTTAGTATATCAACAAGTGAAGGCCGAATGACAACACCCTAGAGGAGTAATAAAACCTATACTTATTACAACATGGAAATGGGATGAAATCACTCTATAATTTTTCAATGGATTACCCAAAACTCCAAGAAAAAATGATGAAATATGGGAAATTGTTGATCAAATTATGAAATCTACACATTTCCTCCCTATAAGGGAGGGTTTTCCACTAGAGTTCCTAGCACAAATCTATATAAATGAAGTTGTGATACTTCATGGAGAAACTCTATCAATTTTTTCTGATCATTATCCACCCTTTAAATTAAAATTTTGGAATAGTATTCTGAAATAATTGGTTACTGAGCTTCGATTAAGTAATTATTATCACCCAAAAACTGATGGTCAATCAGAAAGGACGATCCAAACCTTAGAGTACATGTTTTGATCATGTTCACTTGACATTGAAGGTATGTGGGATCAATATTTAACTATAGTGGAGTTTTCCTACAATATTAGTTTCCATTAAAGTATTCCAGTGGAATAATTTGAAGCATTTTATGGAAAGAGATTTTGTACACCAACTTGTTAAGATGAAGCTGGGGAAAGGAAGCTTGTGGGTCCAGATCTTGTGGAGGAAACAACATGGAAGATAATAAATATTCAAGGACATATCAAAGCAGCTCAAAGTAGACAAAAATATATAATCATAATCGAAGGAAGGATTTTCATTTTCTAGTAAGAGATCATGTTTCATAAAAGTTTATCTATGGATGGGTGTTATAAGATTTGGGAAGAAAGGGAAACTGAGCCCTAGGTTTATAGGACCTCTTGAAATTCTAGTGAGAATTAAAGCTATTGAGTATCCTTTAGCTGTGCCAACTAGACTATAAAAATTACACAATGTGTTCCATGTTTCATTGTTGATAAAGTACATGCCAGACTCGATGCATCTCCTCACTTCTAAAGGTATATAATTAGAACCTTGCCTATCTTAATATGAAGATCCAATACGGATTACGAACACTAAAGAACGAGTGTTCAAGAATCATATATATTTATTGATAAATATAATTTTTAAAAATCATAAAATCAAAGAGGAAACATGATATCATGATGAGCTTAGGATGACGAACTACCCAATTGTGTTTGGTAGGTAACATTCGGGTAATTTTTAGGATGAAACATTTGTGAGTAAATAATGTAACACCCCAAGATTTTGAAAATAAATTTAATATTGAATGCATGAAAAATTATGTCTCTACAAAACACCACTTTGTTATAACCCATCCAGTAAACATAATTTTTCAAACTTTGTGTTTTGAATTTTGAAAAACTGACATACACAATTGTGTTCCGTATGATATTTAGACTATGATAAGACAAAATTAATTTTTAGTGAATAGAGAAACACCCTTATGAATAGTAATATTAATAGTAATATGAACCTTATAAATAGTAAATAATATTATTATTTTGTTGTCTTAAGGTTATAAGATAACTAGATCTTGATAGATTTATCAAGGTGATATAAAACAAGTTGTAGTTTTAAAACTGTTATTTTTTTGAATAAATTATAATTTTATTTAAATATTTAATTATTAATATTTATTTTTTTTAAAAAGGAGTAAATTTTTTGAATTCTATAGATTGAAACATATTTAGGGTGAATTTTTGGGATATTTCTGATATACTCAAATTTTTGGTGAATAGTGAAATTTGATAATTTATGAAAAATGCTAATTAAGATAATTTTTTCATCATGATTGAGTCATGGATGATGTAAATGGAAATTTTTCTAAATAAAATTCACATACTAATATTCTTGGTCACAAGAATCAAAACTATTGGTTATCTTTGGCTAAATAATAAAATAATGATTAAAATAATGGGAAAACCCTCCTCCCCTCCAATATAACCCCCCTCACTCCCTCTTCTCTTCACTCCTATTAAGCCTTTTTTCCTTGTCAAAATTATTCTCAAATATCATCCAGATATTCTCCCCCAAATCTATAATCCCTTGGTGTCATAAAAATACCAAAATATCTCTCCTAAAGAGGTTTTAAAGGAAGATTACTTCAAGAGGTAAATTCCTCTTGTCATTTCTTTTATTTCTTGTTGATTTCTTTTATTTTTAATTCCTTGAACCCTTTCATTCAAATGTGGGGATTTATATAGTACCTTACATGTAATTTAATTATTTAATGATAAAATAATAATTATTTATCATCTATACATTCCACATATTTTCTGATAGAAATAAAAACACCATCTAAGATGTGTTAATTTATCACATTCAAAGACGACAGGTTTTCAATTTCTATTACCATATTAATTTCTAGTCATGAAACAATTTTTATTGTTGGAATAGAAAATAATATATGTATTATAAATTATTTAATGTTCTAAAATCCTTTTTTACAGATGATATTATTTTATAAATCAAAATGACTTTGTTGTGATCAAAAACCGCCAACTAACCCAAACAATTGTCATTAAAGTTTTATATAATGATTTATCTTACCTCACAATAAACAAACGAATTTTATAACCATTTAATATTATTTTTTTAACTAATAAAATATAACTTCAATTCTGGAAAACCATAATCATTCTACATGTTTATCTATACATGAATATAAGTAATCCTATTATGAAAACCAAGGAAGAAAATGCTCCCAACCAATGAAATTGAATATATTAACCCATAAAAATGACTTGAATGAACCTAATAAGGTTATAATAAAACAATAATATTTATATAATGTTATGTAATAATTAATTTATTATGATAAGTTTGATTATTCCGGTCATTAAGATCATGTGAGGAACACCTTCAGACATAATGTGGGGTTTTCCACCCGAACCTCCATTTTCATTTTTGTTACTTTTATTATCTACTTACCTAAATTAAACTTTTATTAATTAATATTTCTCCTAATAATTTATGTGATAATTTTAAATATATAAATATATGTTCCAATCATAATAATATCTTCATTTATGAAAATTTATATGTTCTAAAAGGATCTTTTAAAAATTCTTCCTAAAATACATGCCTGTTTCAAATGAATTTTTCAAATTCCTAACTATTTTCAAGGGCACTCTATAATATCTTTTTATCAACCATTATATTTCTAAGATCATTAATTTTATTATTAAAATACTATCTTACTTTACTTATGGTTTTATATAAATAGGTTTCCAAAATAACTCTTCTTTTTAAAGTAAATGAGTATTTCTCTCGTGAATTACTTGATTATTATATAAGAGTATTTTCATCTATTTCAACTCTATTGTTGATTATTTTGTATTATTGGGAAAAATATTTTATGATGTCATATAACATATTATATTTAATGGTTTATGATTAGTTGACTGTGGATGTGCTATCTTAAAACCATTCACCAATTTTCTCCGAATGATTAGGGGTTATGCTTAATGTTTGAGGAAAGTTATTTTCATTTCATATGTTAGTTTAAAAATGATTGTATATGTTGTTTATGTTTATCCTAATTAATTTGGGGATTGAATTGGACTTATTATGTGATTTTTGGGGCCTGTTATAGACCCTCAATGCATTGGTAGGTCTCATTAGATGAATAGATATGGACTTTGTTGAGGCCTTGTCCATTTTTAGATATTGTTTTGGCTGAGGCCTTAATCATTTTTAGATGTCTTGGTTGAGGCCTTGAAGGTATGTTTCAGAATTTTTGGAATATGAATTTCCATCATTGTGAAACTATACATTCATTATTCATGTGGTTATTTTACTAGTAGAATGCCAATGTTTATGTTTTATTATGGGAATGTTTACTCAGCTCATATTCCTTCCATAATGTGTTAAAGTTTATTATTTTTAAAGGAATCTAGTTTCAATTATTCACCATTATTAATGACTATCTTTATGATATCTTCCACCATATTTTTTACCCTTACTGAGCATCTGATATCATCCCTTCTTAAGTTTCATTTTTTTCCAGGATAATAAGAGGTAGATTATGATAGACTTTCAGGGATAATATTGGAGAGGTGGATGTTCCCAAAGGATTATATATTTTGTTTTTCATTTCATGTTGTAATTTTGAACTTCTGTATGTATGTTGTTTCAAAAAATACTAAACTATTTGTTCCTTTGGGATATGACTTTCTTGTAATCATGCCAATTTAATTTAATAAGGCATTGACTCCAGGTAACAGGGGTCGGGTCATTACATTTCATATGGGTGTGTTAGTGGCCATGATGTTTTCATGATTATGACCATATGATTATTTGTAGTTCCTATAATTTGTTCTCATTATGCCTTGTGGTTCCTTTCTATGAAATTTATTGCTTGTTGTGTTTCATAGCCTATGGAATTTCACTTTACGTATCAAGATGATCTGGTGGAGCATTAAGGTTGGTTTAGTACGATCTAAATTTACATAAAGGATGAAATTAATATCACTATAGATGGATGTACATGGATAGTCAGTTAAGCAACCTGACACAGTCCAAACATCCTTAAAAGTGAGCATGGTTGTACCTGTAAAGGGATGTGCATATGCGGTTGGAGGGCCGACTGACAGTTGACATTGTCCAAAAGTATTTAAAGATAGGCATGACTATTTCTACAGAGATATGTGGGTAAGTGACTAGATGGATGATTATTAGTTGGAATGATGTGTTACTGATGACGACCACCATCATGGAAGGTTGTTTAATGTTAACTTAAATAGAGTACATGGTTTGAATTATAGGATATCCTTACTGGTAAAGAGTCAAAGCAGGTAGGGTTGGGGTTTGTGTAAGCTTGGTCAATGCATAATAACTCGACATATGTATGATTTTATTATTATTTAACCAATTACATGTTTCATGATGTACACTATTATATATTAAGTTCACTTATGTCAAGGATGCAATGGTGGTGACCTATTGTGCCTTATAATCATATCCTACTTGGGAATTTCGATGTGTATTTAGATTTCATGACTACAGGTATTACAAACGGTAAATTCTATTTGGTGGACAGTTGAGAAAATGTATATGGATATGGTAGCTGAAAAGGTTGGAATATGGAGGACCCCTCTATTTATTTATATATTTATCCACTTCTACCTTTACATGGTTTGACCTGTAGCTCCACGATCCTGTTTATTATTCTTTTATGACACGTATATCATATATTGGATCCACATTATTACTCTGATTATTTATTACCTTATTTATTGTTATTATTATCTTCTTAATGAAATGTTACTCATGATATAGTTTTCCCATTGATAGACTTATACCATCGCTAATTATTGGATGCATCTTATGTATGGGGATGTGTGAATGAGGTCATGTGGAATTTTTCCTAGATCTGGTGGTTTGGGTTGGGATGTTACATAGAGGACGTACACTTTTATTAGTGATATTTTTAGTAATGATAAAACTAATTATATTTTAAAGGCACTTGCAACATCAATGATTTTTAGAACTGCTGAATTCTATTTTTCACATTGTTAAAGTTCATATCTGTATCAATGATCTTAATGACAGATTGAGATAAGGTAAACTTAGAAGTCATATGTTACTGAATTTATATTACAATTTAATTTTATTTTTGAGTATTTTATCACAATATTTTCATTGTTTTATTGATTTTTCTACTCAATAATGGACATGATTAAACTAGTAATATGTTAGTTAAATATAACAAGTGTTGTTAATAACTTCTGTGATAGCTTGGATAACTCATAAACTAAATAACTAGTAAGAATATTTTAAATGTCCTAAAAATAACTAAAGTTACTTTCGAATCATTATACTAAATTTTTACATGATTACTTTCTCTATTTGGTTTGTCAAATATTTTGTGCTCTTGTTTACTAACTTATAGTTTATTATGTTGGAAGAATTTTGGAGAGAGAAAATAATAATATTGGTCACCATATTCAATTCATTCAAATATGGTGGAATTTTACCTTAATTAACCCATTTAATTTGGTTAATGGAATATATTTTAGGGGATACTAGAGGAGGTTCAAGGTAAGCTATATATGTGGATACCACCCAATAGATTTCATCCTTGTATTCTCAAGAAATACATCATCGACATTGAGTGTAGTATTTTTTAGGTGTTACTCCCTATATTCAAGAGAGAATATTTAGAGTGTTTTCTACTTATAAGCGAGATATATTTTTTACCTGAAAGATCCTTTTATTTTCCTATAGTTTTGTACCACTTTCATTTAGGGGGCTCTCCGTGTTACTTCCAGAGTTCATTTTATTTATACATTTTTTTAACTTTATTTTTTATATATAAATTATAATTTTACTGAAGGGATAATTATTTAAAATCCTAAAAATTGGTATCATGTAGGGGTTCTGACCAAAGGAAATTACGGACTATCATTGCGTCAAAATTTCAGTGAAATTTGAGATCGAAAAAACCAATGGAAGTAAATTTTTATTACGGAAAATGAAGATACAATAAGTGTATGGAAATGTAATTGTATAAAATAAATCTATAAAATCTAGAGTATCTAATAGAGTTGAAATGGAATTACATGGGTGGTAATGATATTTCCAACATCCTTCGGGATTTAGAATATGGGTTCATGTCAATCATTTTGGGAAAAAAAAGTGAGATAAATTTATGATGCTCTAACAAAGATATACGATAAAAATTCACTCAATTTTTTTTCATGAAGATAAAATTACACACTCTTAAAATAGTGGACTCATTATCGATGACTGACCACATCAACACCATAAATACTGTATTTTATCATCTTATAGATTTGGGCTAAAAAATATTGGATACTGAATGTGCATAGATTCTACTCCAAAGTTTGATGGATTATTAAGATAATTTTATCATCAAACTCACCAATAATATCCTAATAGATATGTTTATATTTAATGATGTTGTAATTTCTATTCTTAAATAATAAATTCAGAAAAATAATAAGGAAGATAGAAAAATAACCTCACATCCAGTGTAATATCTTTTAAGTGAAAAAGAAAAAAATGATAGAACGTAGTCCCACTGGGAGATAGAATCCTAGTTGACAAAAATCAAGGACAAAGAAGAAAAACAATTGATATTACAATTGTGGTACGAGGGGTTATGTTAGAAAATACTATTGTAATAAGAAGGGTGGTGAGAAGAAATATCAAGGAAATTTGGTAATTATTTTTGGAAATGGAGACATATTACTCAATGAAGCGGTGGTAACTAAAGAAGGTAGAAAACTTCTCTATGACCCCTAGATTATTGAATCTGGAGAAAAATTTCAAAATAAATATGAATTATAATGGTTTTTATCAATATGAAATTATCTTCTAAGGATTATTGTACTTGTGGAATGATCATACCTTAAAAATAATTGGAGTCTGCACTATAAAAATGAATATGCATGATAACATATTTCAAACCATTCAAAGAGGACACTATTTGAAGTGTAACATCCTGTTACTATTTTCAGGTACTCTTAAACCCCTATTTTGATCTTTTTTAGGTTGGGTCTCATCTAGGGGTTATTTGGGTAATGTTTTGTAAAATTTGAAGGGCACCTGGGCTGTACACAGTTAGCGCACAGTTTTAAGAAACAATACACCTTGCTAGTGCAAACCATGCTACCCCAAGAAGTGTGAATTTACACAGTTGGTACATAGTTTGAAGAAACATGTTCCCACAAAGTAGAAAATATGAAACACTACCAATATGGGTACATGTCTAGGGAACACGGTTTGAAAAACCATATGGTCCTACCTAGTTGAACATGTGTGTGGAATTTAATTAATCTGAAAACTGTTAAAAAAAATTCCAAACCCTATTTTGGACCCTTCTCATCCCTAAATCAGGATATATTAATTTCCTAGGTAGGTAGGGCTCTCAAGGACCCATTTTGGATCCTGAAAACCCTCTAATGGTTAGATAAAAGATGTAATATCATAATTTGATCCTTCCTGGTAAGAATTCTCTCATGTTTCCCTCTCTCCCACTCTCTCCCTCTCTCTTAATTATGGCTTATTAGACCTCTATGTGGTTTTAAAATCTAATATATGTTTTTTAGATTATTAATCTAGGTTTTATTCTTTGATCTCCTTTTTTAATGTTCTTTATTAGAGTTTCATGTTATGGATGTTGTGTTATGTGATCTTGTGATCTATGATAGGCAGTTCCATTTATGTTTTCCCAAATAATTCCACCCTAAATTACCTTATTTAAATTAGTAATCATTCAATTAAATTTTGGGGAACCAAATTTTTATGGTTTGTGATTTTTATTTTATTTGAATTAAAATTTGGAAAAACCACCAATTCTAGTGAATTGGGGTGTGATTTTGGATTTAGGGGAAATAACAGAATTTGATTATGTGAACATAAATTATGATGTTGATTTGTGGAATTAATTTCAAATTTATAATTGATAAAAATGGTTTAAATTGTTTTGATGAAAACCCATTGGTTTAATATTAAAAAACTAATGAATTTATTAAAAACCTATTTTTGGTTTCAAATGGAAATTGTCATATAGAAATGGGAAATGAGTTAATTTTATTTTAAATAGTTTTGAAATAAATTACCTAATAATCATTATTGTTTGAGAACATTCTAGACTAGGTAGTTAGTGAGTTATTTTAGAAAAACATGCTAGGATGGAATTTCCCTAATAAAGTATTAGAACATTAAAACTATAACATAAACTTATAGGAAGATCTTATCCCTTGTTTTATGTTGGTTAGTCTTCTTTGTCCAATTTCAGAGGTATGTATGTTCATATTGCTATTATAATCATATGAGTGTGTGAGGATCCAATAACCAAGAACCATCGTACCTTTTAGTAAATGACCATGTCCCACCTTTGGGATTATTTTAATATATATTCCATTATTTTTAACCTCTTTTACAAATGCCTTGTGAATGAATATAATCTTTTTTTTATAAAATTTTCATTAATCCATTGCTTAGAAATTTTTCCATTAATTGAAATGAAAAGAATGATTTTTCTAAATATTATTTTGTGCTAACATGCCTATTTTATTTAAAATTGAAATATTTATTTGGTTAATTAATTATGAAATATTATTATGAAATTCTTGGTGATACCCTACTTGGATTTTATCTCCCACCCAATATGTTCATTGAGGTATTTGTAGATTATCTTCGTCCAGGTTTGAGAAAGGGTAATTTACCTCTTAGTAGTAGTTCATGTATTTTATCCAAATTTATTGGAGATGTATATATGTTGGGACTTGGGTTTTTTATCTACCTATTTTATAGTACATTGATGGTGTAATTTGGGTTTTAAACACCTATTTTACTTCTGGAACTATTCTCGATATGGAGTTTTCTTTGAGTATATTGACTTGTATATGCTTCTTCTACTATTAATGTAGAAATGTAATTCCCTATATATCATGTAAGATTCTAGGTGCTTATCTCCAGAACATGGGGCTCAGGAAATCCCCTTGATCTATGTGAGGAATAACCTAGTTATCAAGTTACCAGGGTATCCAAGATGGTTCGTCACAAAGTGGTATCATAGGTATAGGTCAAGCATATTTCCTTAATGTCAGTATATAGTTGTGTAATCTTATTGGGACTGAGTAGGTAGTTGTAACTTATGGTGTATCCATCTATCACCATAATAACTCTTAAGTCACCAGGGGTGGTTTTGAGAAGACATCTTTGGGATTAGTTGTAGTATTTTACCTTCTTTTTATTTCGATAGATTGATATCCAAATCTAATTTTTCTATCTTTTGGGATTAATTTTACATACTACTATTGTTTGAGAGTTTTCCTTTTTAACCTTTTTTATGTCTTCAATGTTGTATACATATGATTTATAGAATCATGTCTCTAAGAATATATGTGATTCAAATGTAGGAGGAAGCTACCGATGAACCAAATCAACAAAATCCTCCAATGGACTAAAATATGGTAGATGTTATTTTTATTATTGTCCATACTATAAGAAAGGAACTTGTACCCATTCCCTTTCAGGCTCCAACTATGGAACCTCAATGTGATGAACTCAGGATTCAAGTATAGGAGTTACTTCTAAAAAATCATGCAGAATTCCAGGTCTCTAATGATCCTCAAATAGATGAGGATTGGTTGATAAATATCGATCTTCTATTTGAGTTCTTGGATACACTATATGAAATAATGGTGAAATGTGCTTCCATTAAGAAATAGAGACCTAGAAAGAGATGGTGGGGCATAATGGTGTTGTAAAATAAGCATGAGGGGTTAGAGTTGAAATACATTGGAGTTATTTTCACAAACCAATTATACATAGAGTCAATGGTGTTAGAAAAGGATATTTATGTTTTCAAACATGAGAAGGCTGTTAAGATCATGATAAAAAATGAAAATCAATTTCCTGATCTTGTTCATTTTTAAACGGATGTTTTTTAAAGTGAGAATATGATTACATGAGGGTTTGAGATGATACTTCTACATTATATTATTCCTTAGGTTATCTTACTAAAGATTCGTTCTTTTTCGGATGTTCAAGACAGAGCGTTGATGATTGAAATAGACCTGGCTGGCAAGCCAGGGTTGAAAGGAGTTGAATTTTATCCCATTTTATTTTCATTATGTTCCTATAAATAGAAGAGGAATCATGATGATTCTTTTAGTGGTTATTTATAGTAGTATTTTTCTAGTCCTCCTTTAATTCCATGAATATGCCCTTTGATTTGTTATGAATGTGAAAAAATAGGGAACATGAAATGAGTCTTCACTAAGGAACCGAAGATATGTGGTTCATGTGGATGCTCAAGTCATTTGAAGTAGTGATTCCATGTATATTAATCTCCTTGTAGAGACATAAAATCATTATATCGTAACAAAAATATTTTGTAATAATATGATTCATGAACATAGGGGTTCCCACTAGAGGCATCTGGAATTACGCATCTTTAAACAGTGGAAGGGACTTTAGAGGAAGCAGATATGGGTCCAACGACAATGAGAGGTACCATCACTATAGATTCATCATTAGTTACTAAATTATTTTAAATTTATGAATCTCATTTATTTATTAATACTCATATTGTGAATATTCTTAATCATCATACAGATCATTTATCTTATGTGATGGATATTACTACACCCCTCAGATCTAAGAGATAGAAGGGCATCTGTTGTCTTCCTTGTATTGTATCATTAATGAACACCAATCTTTCTTGGAATTTTATTATTCTTGACAAGAAACAACTTGACATCATTTTTAGTATGGATTGTATCATTTATAATATATCTCAAATTGATTATTATCTTAGATGAGTCTCCTTTAAAATTCCCGATGGGGTGTGGCATATCTTTCTGGGACAATGGTACCTAAGGTCAAGTATAGTCAGAGCTTCTTATCCACAGTTGGGGAAAGTGATATCAGTTTTTATATTGATATTGATCTATAATCATTGAGTTATTATCTCCCTCCAGTTTTTATTGTGTTTTCCCTCATTTTTCCATCTGACATTTCTGGTTTTCCATCGGTAAGGGAGGTAGAGTTTTCTATCAATTTAGTGTCTAGTAATCAACCAGTATCTATTCCTTCTTACCACATGGAACTTGAAGAAGAGAAATATTTGAATACCAAGATGGATGATCTTTTATAGAATTTATTTATACACCTTAGTGTGTCACCTTAGGTAGCTCTCGTTATCTTTGCTAAGAAAGCATATGGGTCACTTTACCCTTTTGTTGATTACCAAAAACTCAATAGAGTTACAAAAAGAAAAAAATATTAATTTCCATGGATTGATTATTTTTTGACCAGTTGAAATGGGATAATTGTTTTCCAAAGATTGATATTCGATATAGTTATTATCAATTAAGAATAAAACAATATGAATTCAGAATACCACCTTTTAGAGTAAGTATGACCATTACGAGTACCTTGTAATGTCATTTATTCTAACCAATTTTCCTTCAATTTTTATAGATTTAATGAATGAGATCATCCATGAGTATCTTGATACTTTTGTGGTGGTCATTGTTAATGAAATCCTTTTTTACTCTAAGTTGATGTTTAATCACATGTGTCATCTAAGAGCAGTTCCATAATTTTCTAGAAATCACTGACCTTATGCCAAGCTTTATAAATGGAATTTATGAATTTGGAATGTGAAGTTTTTGATACATGTAGTGTTGGTTCATGGTATTTTAGTTGATCCTGAAAAGTTGAAATATGTTATGACAAGGGAGAAACTGCAAAATGTTTTCAAGACTTAAATCATATTGGGGTAAGATTTATTTTATCGTCGTATAATATAGGACTTATCAATGTTGGATTATGAAATGAATTCTATAACATATAAGGGTGTAATGTTTTCTTGGGATGAGAAATATCAGAGTTATTTTGTTGAGATGAAACATATTTTAACTATTGGGCCAGTTTTGACTCTTCCAGAGGCTTGGCAGGACTATGTGGTCTTTTTTGTTTTATTGGATTTTGGTTTGGGTTTCATTATTATATAGGGTGATCATGAAATTCACTATGTATCTCGAAAGCTTAGGCCACATGAGAAGAATTATGTGACCTATGGCCTTGAACTCAGACCTATGATGCATGAACTTATGAGTTGGTAGTATTAAATTTTCTTATAATTTTTAACCATGTATTCTAACTATAATAGATTGAGTTATATCTTCTCTAAAAAATATTAGAATAACTCCCAGAGGCATTAGGTGGAGTACCTACATTATTTGACTTTGAAATATCTTATTCCCTATGTAAAAGTAATGTTGTCATAGATTATTTGAGAATGAAACTTCTGACCTAGGTCATGAAAGAATCATCATAATAGTGGATCTTAATGGAATCTTTTTTGCACAGTTGCATATTAGAGTTCGTGAATTAAAGGTCGAGGTTTCCTTGGACAGTGTTCATTTGAAATCCTATCTTCTCGAGTTGATTCTTCAGGAATAAAAACTTTATTATGAGTTTCATAGCTATAGAGACTATCTTTATGGTGGGGATACTATTTAGTATATGTCGTTCTCTATGTAGGGAATTTTATGTTATCATAATCATTTTGTTGTATCGTTATTCGTACAGAAAGATGTGATGGGGGATTTACATAAATTCCAATAGGAAGTTCTCCCAAGAATAATGAAGATGTTCTATAACATTTGATGATGATTCTGGTGGCCAGGTATGGGACGAGGCAATTCAAATTTTTTCTCTCATTTTTATACTTGCTAGCAGGTCAAGGCCGAGCACTAGAAACTTTTGGGTTTTCTTCATCCACTTCCAGTTCCAAATTTAAAGTGGGATGAGATCTCAATTAACTTTTTGGTTTTATTTCTTCATACCCAGATAAAGAATAATATTATATTGTCTTTGATCTATAGGATGGACAAATTATAAAACATTATACCCATTTATGATAAACCATAGTTGACGAGTTGGGAAATATATATTTGAGAGTGATTGTTTATTTTCATATAGTTTCATATCCTTTAGTATTTGATAGATATAATTGGTTTAATTATTTCTTTTGGAGAGGCCTTCAGAAGGAATTTAGATCTCTGGTCTATTTGATCATGGTATATCATCTGCAGCCAGATATCCAGATAGAATGTTCTATATAGGTTATTGAGGATATGCTCCAAGCCCACATTTTAGACATTAGTTTTATGGGAAATTTTAAGGTAGTTGAAAATGTGTGTAAATTTGATTACTATATAAGAATTCCACCATAGGTTGAATTGATACATAGTATATTCTATATATCACAGCTGAAGATGTATCTTTATGATCCATCTCATGTTTTCATATGGAGTGATCTTGATGTTGAACTTGATTTATTCATGACTAAACATCCACTCGGGATTATTGATTCTAAAACCAAGGTACTTTGTGGGTGAATGATACCTTTATTTTTATTTCTATGGAAGCGTATTTCTGATTCTCATGTGATGTGAGAGAGGAAGGAACTGATGAGAGAGCAATGGCCTCTTCTTCTTTACATGGATGCTTCTTAACAGGATTTATAGGGATAAAAAATTTATATGGTGGGAGGTTGTAACATCCTGTTACTTTTTTCATTTACTCCTCAACACCTCTTTTGATCTTTCTTTGGTTGGGTCTCATCTAGGAGTTCATTTGGTAAAATTTTGTGAAATTGTAATTTCCCTTGGCCTCTGCATGGTTGGCATACAATTTCTCCAAATGCTGCAACCTGCTAGTGTAAACTGTGAAAACCTAGATTGTGAGGGTTTCTATGATTGGAATATGGTTTGAAAAACTATGATTTCCAAGGAGAAACCATGTAACCCACTAGTATGGAAACATGAAAAGGGTTTAGAGGTTGAAAAACCAAGCATTCCAACCTTGAAAAATATGTGTGTAAGATTTAATTATTCTAAAAGTTGTTAAAGAAATTCCTCGAATTTAATTTTGGACACCCACTCAACACTAACTCATGATATCTCAGTTTTCTAGGTTTTTAGGGCACTAAAGGATCCATTTTGGCTCCTACAAACACTCTCCACGGTGGCTCAAATCTAAAAATCATTGTTTGGTCATTTCCCTATAAGAATTATCTCCCATTTCCCTATCTCCCACTTTCTCTTTCTCTATTACTTAGGGATTTTTTCATCTCTTTGTTGTTGGAGGATCAAATCTATGATGTTTTAGATCTTCAATCTAGATTTTATTCTTGGATATCTTTTGGTGAAGTTCTTCATTGGAGTTCCCTATTAAGGAAGTTGTGTTACGTCATCCGTTGATATATGGTAGGTGGATCCATTTATTAGTTCCCAATTGAATTAACCTGAAACTTCTTGATTTAAATTAAATTTATTTTAACTAAATTTTGTATACCTGAATTGTTATAGATTGTAATTTGGATTGTATTTGGCATGAAAATTTGGGGAAACCCCCAATTCTGGTGAATTGGTGTGTGATTTTTGATTTGAGGAAAATTATGGAATTAGATTATGTAATATTGAATTGTGAAATTGATTTCAAATTTTTATTAATGAAAAATTGATTTTTTTATGAAACCCTATTGGTTTAATCATGTAAAAAGGAATTAATTGATTAAAAACTTTTTTTGGGGTTTTAAATGAATGTTGGCATATTGTAATAAGGAATGGGTTAATTATATTCTAAGCAGTTTTGAAATAAATTTCCCATTATTGATTGTTCTTTGAGAAAATCAATGAATTGGTAGTTAGTGAGTTATTTGTTAAGAACACCCTAGGTTGGAATTTCCCCTGAAATGGATTGAAGCTTTAAAACTCTAACATAAACATATTGGATGATATTATCCCCAGTGAAATCTTACTTACTCTTCTTTGTCCAGTTTCAGAGGGACATGTGTGTACAATTCCCTTATCATCACATGAGTGTGTGAGGATCCCATAACCATGAACTATCATACCTCTTGGAAGATTAAAATGTTTCACTTTTATTATTATTTTGATATATAATCCACTGTTTTCAAACCTTTTTACAAATTTCTTGTGAATTTATATAAACTTTTTTTATAAAAAATGTCTAATAATCCATTTTTGAAATGTTTCTGTCAATTAAAATATAAAGAATTATTTTTTTGAAATTTATTTTATGTTTAAATTAATTTTTTGTTTAAAATTGAATGCCTTATTTGATTAATTAATAAGGTTAAAAAATTATGTAATCCTTGGTGTGGCCCTATTGAGATTTTAGCTCACACCCTACATATGCCTTCGGGTGTTTGTAGACTATCTTCTTCCCAGATTGATCAAGGGTAAATCACCTCTTGGAGGTTGTTCCTTTTTTTCTCCTTAGTTATTGGAGAGCTATTTCTATTTAGACCTGAGCTATTTATAGTCTTGTTTTATGATACTTTTTTTTGAAACTTTTGGTTTTTACACCAATTTGACTTCTAGTATTATTATCCCTATAGAGTTTTCTTGGAGATTGCTGACTTGTATAGATTTCTTATGGTGTTTATGTGAAAACATAATTCCCTCTATAACTCATATGATGTCAGGTGCTTGTCTCTAACCCTTAGGGATTGGGAACATCACATGGGATATTCCAAGACTGGCTTGGTTATCTTGTTACTAGGGTATCTGGGATGGTTCATGACATGAAGAACCTTAAGAAGAACATCATTTCCTTGGGTAAATTTAATTATATTAGATTAAATATATTCACTAAGTAAGGGATGATGAGGAATGTGAATGGAATGATTATAGGGATGAAGGCGGAGAAGATCTTAGAGAACCTATACATGCTTATGGGTGAAACATATAAGGAAGCATACATAGTTGTCGTATCAACCACATCAATGAAAAAGTTTGTGATACTACTATAGTGAAAGTTTAGCTATGTGTCAAAACGAAGCCTATAGATTATTTAAAATCAGAATTTGGTATATGGTATTACGAAGTTATCCTTACCAATTTTAAGCATTGTGTTTTGAGAAAGCAATACTATTTGAAATTTGGAACATCAATGGAAATGAGTAAAGAGATATTGAATTTAATCTATTTTGATATTTGGAAAGAACCAGTTGTATCCCTAGGAGGATTAAGGTACTTTGTATCTTATCATTTATGAATATTGTAGGAGATGTTGGGTGTTACAAATAAATAGGAAATAAGATGTATTTGAAGTCTTCCAAACATTAAAATCATGGAAATAACTTGAATATGAAAAGAAGATCAAGACTTTGAGGACTAAAAATAGTTGAGAATATACAAGTGAGGAGTCTGATTATTTTTTCGACAAGAAGGAAATATGAGATAGTTCATGGATCCATACAACCCTAGGTGTAATTGAGTTTCATAGGAGATGAATAGAACCAACAATAATTATCTTTCCTTTAACTTTTCTATTAAAAGTGATTTATCAGTGCTAATGAAGCACTGATAATACGAGTGATTATAAAGGGTTGGATTTATATGAGATCATAAAAAGCGCTAATAAATCCGTTTTTAACTGTGCTAAAAAAGGGTTTATAAAGGGAGATTTTATCAGTTCTTTTTTAGCACTGATAATGGGGGGTCTTTATTAGCAGTTTTTTAGCACTGTTAAGGCCCCCCTTTATCATCACTTTTTTTAATCATGGTTAAAGGCCATCTTTATCAGCGCATTTTTATCTCTATTAAAGGAACCTCTTATTAGTGAAAAAATGCTGATAATGGACCTATATATAATTGGGTATATTTTTTTGTTCAAAACTGTCCCACCTTTTATATATGATGTCCCCTTATCAATTATTTTTACCCACATTCATGAGTGATCCCCCCCTTTATCAACACTTTAGATAATTCCATCAACCTGTGCACATACCTGCCTCCATTGAGTTTCAAACATGAGACCTCTAGCTCATACACCCACACCTTTTCCACTCCCCTATATTGTTTTTTTCCATTATATGATATATCTATATATATATCATTACATTTTTTAAATATATTTATATATACATTAATATATACGTTTATATAGGTATATATATTTAAATTCATATATAAAATATATTTGTGTGTGTATGTGTTTTTATAAATACATAAGTACATACATACATACATACATACATACATATATATATGCATCTATAAATATAATAATACACATTTAAATTTATTTACATATATTATATATTAATATTTATATACATATATTAGAATACATAGATTAATATATCTGTGTTCATCATTCCACACACAAATATGTGTGTATATATATATACAATATATATATATATATATTAATTTTTTTAGGTATATAAATCTTTATACATTTGTATTTGAAAAAAATGGATATCAGTTTTTATTTTGACAAGGATTATATATTAAGAAATATGTTATATATAAAAATATGTTTAAATATTTATTTATAAAATTAATATTTTATGTGTGAATATATAAAAAATATGTGTATATTTTTATATATTTAATTATAAATAATAATAATATATGAAAAAGAGAGTGAGCCCCCAGAACCATAATATCAATATGACTATATGTCATGGGAATAAATTCATCCTCCCCTAAATAAATACAATAATACCCCCCTTAAATGTGGCTGAAAATCCATCATATGGTAAAAAATTAGGCTACCCCAACTAAAAACTTAGTTTTAGAGGGATTAAGGGATTTTTTGCCCCGAAAGAATGTGATCGGGGATTCTCTCTACCACCAAGTCATAGAGATCATCAATAGATTTGATTTGATATGTGGTAGAGCCTAAACGGACACTTGAATCAAATGTTATGGATGTTTTAAGTGCAAGTTATGTTTTCACCTTATTTTATATCATTTAATATTTTTTATCATCTGTTTTTTATTAAATGACTATTACATAAGAATAATTGGAAAATTATTAATTTATAACATTTTTATAATTATTTTATAAGCCATTTTCACTAAATATCTTATAAATTATGTGTAAATTCTTATTTAGCATTATCTAAAACATATTAAAATAATATTTGTTACATTTATATCAATATAAATATATTTATTTACTAAAATTTTATTTTCAATGAAATATATATATATATATATATTGAAATATACCCTTTATCATTGCTAGTAAAAATGTTGTGATGGGGGTCTTTATGAGTGCTTCTTAAAAAGTGATGATAAAGACCCCCCTTTATAAAACAATTTCTACAATTGATGATAAAGCCCCCCTTTAAAAGTGATTTATTAATATCATTGACAAAGGGGGAGTTTATCGGCAGTTTTATGCAAGCACTAATAAAGGGACACCTTTAAGAGTGCTTTTTAGAACATTTAAAGGATGTCTTTAGCAATGATAAAAAAAGAGTTGTTAAATACACCCTTTAATAGTTTTTTTTCTAGAAAAGATAAAGAGGGTCATTAAAAATGCTTTTAGCTATAACAATTATATCCCTAGCACTAGATAAACCCAATTATGTTTTAGTG
This sequence comes from Viscum album, assembly GCA_963277665.1. NCBI lineage: Eukaryota > Viridiplantae > Streptophyta > Magnoliopsida > Santalales > Viscaceae > Viscum > Viscum album. Next base: position 1,418,635,503 of record OY728120.1, read on the forward strand.
AACCCTATTTTATAGAACACGGGTGATAGTGAAGACAACTAGAGTTTCCATGAAGTTATGGGAAGAATTAGTGAATACCACATGCTATGTGATCAGTTGACCCCCTTTAGTAGAAATTAATCTAAATACACTGATGAAATTATGGATTGGTAAGCCTACGGACTAATCATAGTTTCATAATTTTTGAAGTGTTTTATATGCACTGTTTAATGACCATAAAATATTGAAGTTGTAATGGATATCTAGGGAATGTTTCTTCTTGGGATATACTGATAGTGTAAAGGGGTATCATTTGTGTTATCCCACTACCCAAAAACTTATCATCAATATAGTTTTCATTTTTTAGAATACATACGGAAAATGATGATTTATATAGACATATAGAAAGAGATTAAAGAAAATACATGGTCGAGGTGGAGGAGGAAACAAATAAAGAATCAATTTCCTATGAGGCAATAATAAAGCATGATGATCAAGTAAAAGATGATCCTAGACAACAATAATCAAATATAAAGAAAATTGAACCAATATGGCACTCAAATTATGTCATTGAGATCAATGTTGTGTATTTATTCTTGACAGATGATGAAGAACCATCTTTTTTTTATGGAGGAAAACCAGAGTCTTCACATATCTTCATGGATGGTGGTGATGTAGGAGGAACTTGAAGATCTTCAGAACAACAAGAGTTGGAATATTTCTCCATTACCTCATGTAAGGAAGGCCATTGAGAACAAATGGGTCTATAAGATCAAGAATGTTGAAATAGAGTAGGTGGGGTAATATCATTTTTGACTGACGGTTAAAGGATATTATCAAAAGGAATGTATTGATTTTAATGAAATATTTTTTCTTAATGTTAGACTATGTATTATTCATGTAATTATGGTGAAGTTTGATACATACACTCTACATAAAAAATAGTTATATTTGAAAATAAATTTTATCCATAGTGATCTCGATGAAGAAATATATATTCTCTAACCAAAAGGTTTTTCCAAATAATGTAAATAGAACATGATTTCAGGTGGAAGAAATATCTATATGGTCTCAAAAAAGTGATGAGGTTTTGTTAAAAGATATTTTATTCCAATATCATGATTCATGGATACAAGAGACTTAATTAAGATCCTTGTTCATATTTTAAGGGTCTATATGGTATATATTTTATCATTTTACTATGGTATGTGGGTAACATGTCGGTTGCAGGAACAAATATTGACCAAATTCGAGAGGTAAATGCAAAGTCATATAGGGAGCTTGATATGAAGGAACTTGGACCCAAAAAAATTTCTTGGTATATATATCCACTCTGATATAAATAACAAGAATATTTGGATGTCATAGAATAATTAAATGAGGAATGTGTTCAAATGCATTGATATGAAATACAGTAAGACTATATATACCCCACTTCTAATTAATTTTAGGTTATTCTCCAAGTTGATTCTAAGAAGTTAAGTATATTAGTATGAAATGTCTCAGGTTTCATATATATCAGCACTGGGGAGTCTAATTATCTCTATGGTTTTTTACTATACACGACAATGCCCATGTAGTGGGAGAATTTAGTCGGTGCACGGAGAATCTAGGATGGGAGTATTGAAACATGGTGAAGAGGATCTTGAGATACATCAAGGAGTCCTCTGATATTGATTTATGTTAAAGAGGATTGGATTTTACCATCAATGGATATATTGATTTAGATTTTTCAGGTGATTCTAACTAGAGGAAATTCACTACTGGTTATTTTTTTAATCTTGAAGGGGGATCTGTGAGTTGGATTTCAAAATTAAAGTCTATTGTATCCTTATCAATGAATATGGAAGAGTATATGGAAGCTACATAGTATTTCAAAGTGGTTATTTGGATGAAATGGTTGTTGGAAGATCTTACACTGAAACAAGACGATTTTTCATTATTTAATGATAGTTATAAAGCCTTTCAAATTTCATGAAATACATATCTTCATTCCAAAAAAAATAACATTGGCATAAAATATCATTTTGTTTGAGATATGGTGAAGGAAGTGTGGATACAGATAAAATTAAAACTAAATAAAATCTAGTAGATTTATTAATAAAGGAGATTAGTTCTAATAAGTCCCAATAGTGTAGATACTTATGTAGCCTTGCAGAGACATGAGAAAAATGTTTGGAAGTTATAAATTTGGTGTGGGGAAGTTATTGGTACTTAATCAAATCCTTAATTGGGAGATATATTGTATTTTTTTGGAGAGAGAAAATAATGATAATGGACACCACATTCAATTCATTAAAAGAGGGTAAAACCCTACCATTATTTCCCCATTTAATTGGGTTAAATACATTTATTTTTTGGGAGACCAAAAGGGGGCGAGGAAAGACTATAAAACGGGATATCCCACAACATTTTCACCATCATCTTCTCTAGAAATACACCATCAACTTTTTATAAGAACCCTTCTTTTTTAGGCACTTAAACATGATTTTTTACGTAAAATATTCACTTGATAAAACATATAATATCTAGAGGTATAGTGTATTTGGGGATTAGGAACTTTACATAATGACTTAAAACCAGAAACACAACATCTTTATTAAAAACTTCCTTTACATGACCACTACATTCCCTCGTACTTAGCATTACATGGGATAACCCGATGACATGCATAAAAAAATGGTGAGATATAAATCCTGGTAAGGGAGTAAAAAAGTCATAAAATGAATAATATAGTCCATGTTAGGCAATAAGAATAAAAAAGGATCCTAATAGATACCTGAATGTAGAGACCCAAATCTTGACGTACATAGACATTACATTAATTTTTGCTAAATACTTAATACATTACAAAAACAGACACCAAAGGACCGTAATAGTTTAGTGTCTTTGGAAACTTGGAACAAAATCTTCTAATCTTGGTGAAAGATCTTCAACATCTCCCACAAAGATCTTCCCCTTTTGTTTTCTTACCTAAAAACTTTCTTTAAATCCTGGGGAAAAGAAAACATATAAAGGGTGAACTCAGATGCTCATTAAGGGTAAGCATGGAGAAAATAAAACAAATCATATACATTTAAACTAAAAAACATGATCATAACGTTTAAACATCAAAATCTTGAGAAATGACATAAAACATGGTAGTACGTAAGGCATAGATCATAAAGAAACATTAATCATGATAAAATAGCATGGGAATAAAACATTTAATTGTGGAAAAACATTAAGAACATGATATGATTTCCATAGTAGCCAAGGCATTGCTTCCTAGACCATCTTAGTCGACACAGTCCCTTTCTGAATCGAGCTCACTCCTCATTCCAGTCCTGTATCACTGAACGGGATTAACTTACCATTCCAACCATGTCTATCTAATGAGATATAAATCTTTAGATAATTCATTGGAGGGTGATATAGGTCCCACCCATCTCATAATGAAATCGTTCTTATGTGTGCCACAACATATAAATAAATCATTCCTCATAACCGAAAAAATAAAATGGGTTTCATAAAAATCATCCCATCATAACCTAATCCATATAAAACAAATGGATATCATTTCATCATCAGAAAAGTGTAGTCATGTAAATCATAGATAAATTATACATGAAACACAAACATATGAAATAATTCCATCTTAGATGGAAAATAGTTTTGATAAAACACTTGAAATGAAATTCTTGAGGAAAATATCCTTTCTTCTTCAAAATCAATTTTCTTTTCACAAAATTCCAAGAAATTTTAAAAGAAAAGTATTTTGTTGAAAATATTCACGAAATCTTGTAGAGTAAGCTTCATGAAAATAAGTCTTTATAAAACCGTAAAAATCAGTTCATGTCGTATAAGTTAAAAAAACATTCTCCTCGTACTTTTGTCGAAAAAGTCAAAAAGTACTTCGTATGGTAAAAAAAAGAAATATTACTTCCTTACGAGGTGGTAAAAGTAAAAAAATGGTAAAAATGACTTTAAAAATACATGGAAGAAAAGTAAACATTTTATGAAAACACTTTGAGAACATGTGGGCATGGATGATAAACATAACCCCAGTAAATACTTATGAATAATCAATCTCAGATAAGAATGAGATTGGAATAATTATCCCTTACCTGAGGTCTGATATTCTTCGTAAGTATATGAACCTCCTTTATAATGATTTAAATAATGTCACTGACTTATTATGGAATCATATTCACTGTTATGATATCATATATGTTTCACTTATGACTTTATATTACCTGTTCTTTTGTAAATTCCATGTCAAAGCATCGTTTTATTTATCGTATGTGATTAGACTTATTGTTCTTGATATTATTATTACTTATATCATGATTTACTTACTTCCAGAATGTAAATAATTATTTATATATAATTTATATTCAGTATATATATATATATATATAATGGATAGATGAATGAAATGAAATACACCGTTCATGGAGACGGTAGGCCGTACGTACGCATGAACGCTATTTTCCTTTCTTTATCGACTTGAATTGAAGTAAGTAGATGACATATATACATATATATAAATAAACACATTAGCTTAATTATGTCATATATTTCATTATTATTCATTATATATACTTTATAATTATTCTTGAATGGTTAACATGGAGAATGGATCTCATCGCGTCGTGGAGACGGTAATCCGTACGTACGCACGAGCGATGATATTGTTCCCATATTTATTGAATGGAATTGGAGTGGATGATATAATACCTTAGAATCAGTATGATGTTATAATAATAATATATAGTTATTCTCTACACCATTATACCCATCCAAGTAAGGTGGTGGTGGAAAAACAGATTACACCACGGCGTGGAGAGGGTATTCCGTACGTACGCACACATGGTGATTTCGTTTTCCGTAGGATGGATAGTAGGTGAAATAAGGTTGTATCATATTTATAATAACATATCTGTATATAATTAATACTGATGTTATTTCTTTATAATGAAACAACTAAAGAAGAAGAAGTTGAAGACGAAGGAAACTCGAAAGAATCGGTAGAGGAGATTACCTCTTCTTCGACGCACCTCCTTTAAACTTCTTCTTAGGGAACTAGATTTGGTATATTGAGATGACCAGAACCTCTATGATATCACTAGAGAGGTTGAGAAGAGTAAGTTTCAGGGTTTTTCCAAGCTTCAAGGCTCAAAATGGTGTGAAGAGAAGAGGGAAGGGGTTCCCTTTATATAAGGGAGGAGAGGGGCACTTTAGGAAAAACCTAAAATATTATTTTATAATAAAGTCATATTCGGTTTATAATAGCTAAAAATTAATTTATTTCTAAGCTAAAGTGGGTATGGGTCAAAATAAGCTCAACCAATAGGTTTTAGACAAGTTTAGGTTACTATTTTAACCTTATCATTTATATTTAACTCTAAGTTAAATAATTTAACTTTTACCGGGTCTTCTTGTTTTCTTGAAATATATGGTTAATAAACTTTCTATAACAAGCCAAATGAACCCAAAGTGGTTCATTATTAATATATATAAACTTATCTAATTCATTTTGAATAAACTTAGATTTTTAGGAATATAATAACAATTAATAATATAATAGTTGTTTTAAAAACTATTTTTTTTTCAATTTTAACTCTATTTGGTAATTGATTTTTGTGAAAATCATAAAAACACGATTAGTTATAAAAAAGTTAATTTAATCACTTATAACATGTCATATTAACCTAGAAAATTATTTTAATTCATAAAAACTCTCAAATTACTTTTATTTGGGTATTTATAACATCAATTATGTTAATATTTCATTAATAAGGTAATTAATGCATCATCATTGTGTCATAAATAAATTAAATTATTTATTGTCTAAAAATTATAAATAAAATACCATTATATATGAATTATTTTTATATTTCTAATTAATATTTATAGTCGAATTTATCTTATGTATAACCCTATATTAAAAATGTTTTAGTTAGTAAACATTGATTTTAACAATTTTAACTCTTCTTTAAATAAAATAATAATAAATGTCCTAATCTAATCAAAGTGGACCTAAAGTGTAATATTTTATTTATAAGGTTGTTTTTGGTCGAATTAAACTTATCCTATAGTATTAGGACATGTGTTAGGGTAATAGTAATATCATTTTTACCCTTAATTACCCTATTTACATTTAACTGTAGTAAATAAAAGTAAAAAGTTACTATTCACCAAAAATTATTTTTATCTTATTGAACCACATTTTACTCCTTGATATTTACTGTGCCTCTTGGATTTTTGAAATTCCACTCAAAAAAGCGGTAAAATTAAGTTTAATGTAAATTTTCAAACTCTCCTAGGAGGTGGGTAAAAGACGGTGAAAAGTTCAATAAATTTTTTATATGTATACAATTATTATAAAACGACTGCAATGAATTACATTTAACTTATATAGGTATTATGTATCAGTGTTTTCCTAAAATAAATTTAAATAAAATAAATAATTATATATATAAAAAGTCGGGTTTTAAACAGTTACTTAGTGTTTTCACTATTCATCAAAAATTGAACGTTTTCAGAAAAATACCAAAAATTCACCCTTGGCTAATTTCGATATTCCGAATCCAAAAATGAAGTCAATTTTGAAAAATAAAATTTATAAAATTTAAAAAAGTGGGTATTACTATTCATAACGTCTAGTTTATATAACATATCGTTGTTTAGTGAAACTCGGTATTGCGTACAACACACGCTATCGTGGAAGGTCATGATCGTGTGTAATGCAATCCAAGTTAGGGATGCGTATAGTGAAAGTGATTTTTGGTGTAGCGTACAACACAAGAAATCAATGAAAATAAAAAAATATATTTTTTCATAAAATCTCGGGGTGTTACACTGAACATAAAGGCATGATATATCGTGATTATCATAACATGGAAATGTGGAAACAACAATTAACATGGTATTAGCATTATCCAATGATTATTTCACATGAATAATGATTAAACACACATTTAACTTGGATTATAATTTGTAAAACTACATTTTACTTGAAGTATCATGATACTAATATTCACCCAATGCATTGGAGCGCTATCAGGGTGCACCATTCTTAAACATTTCATTTCAAGCATAAGTGTGACACATGGATCATAGAACATGGAATCATTATAGATCATAATATATTAAATGATAAAGGAATGTGTAATTCATACATGAAACTATAGAATAAATAAGATGCATAAAGGTGAATACCCTTGATAGGGAAATGGGCATGGTATTCACGACACAATGACTTTGGAAAGGAAAATCGCAGTGCAATTTCGATAGTATAACAACGTGAGATACGAATTAATAAAAATGTTTAATGAGAGAGAAATGGGTTTATCATAATATTTACTTGAAATGGACAGTAATGGGGTCATATAAATTCATGTACCAATAAATTTAAGGGAATTTAGATTCATTATAAAGAACAATTTCATGAATGTGAATGAGAAGAGAGAAATTCCTTACATAATTTTGGCATGATAATGGGTGTACATGGGAGGAATTATTGGGAGATAAAGAGGTATATAATCATTTAAAACATAGTTAGGTTAATATAATGGAGGTTTAAAATCATACCCCATCATTTTTAATTGAAGTTAAAAGGGTATTATAATATAAAGAAACCTGGATAAAAATAAGAAATGAAGGAATCCCTTACTTGGAAGTGTGATCCCAAAGGCATGATAGGGGCTTGAGAGAGGATTATTGGGAGCTTGGGGAGCCTTGGGAGGATTATTGAGAGAGGAGGGAAATTTGTTGTCAAGATCCAAAGGCTTTCAGTGAAGAGGAATTCGGATTTTGGGTGGGTTTATATAGGAAAAGAGAGAAAATTTTCTATTATTTATGTTTTGGACACCACACATTAAACTAATCAAAACCACAAACCAGACCATGGTTTTTGACCAACGTTTTTGCCAAATAGGAGTGGAAAAAAATATTTTATAAGGCCAATGGCCTAACTTTTTAAAATATTAGGCTTGTTTAGGTGGAGTTGAGTCACACTCTCAAGGAAATCAATTTAAAAAGTTAAAATGTTTTATAAGTCTTGGAGGGTCCACTAAGGCTTTTTAAAATAAATAATATAAACCTAAAATTATATTATTTTAATTTTAATTTATATATTGGCCGAAAATAATCTTTATAGTATTTTATTACATCACTATTGGGTCATTATGATGTCAGAAAACATATTATATATTTAAACGATATTTAATTTTTACCCAAAAGTTCGACTGTCTTAGAAAATTATGAAAAAGTCACCATTGGATAATTTTGACATCCTGATTCCAAAAATAATATTCATTTTATATAAATAATTTTCTAAATATGTGAATTTTTACTTTTAAAATAAAAACTGACATTTATCAAAAATTCTTGGGTTTTGATAAAAACGGCTTTCAAAACATAATTAAAATCACAATTGTATTCATGAACATTATATGATCATTTATATTTAATAATAAGTAATTTAGTAACAATATTTTATTAAAATATTATTTAATTAAAAAATCCATTAATTCATCAAAATAGATTTCTTAATGGAATATTAACTAAAAATTTTATTTTCACATAAAAACTATTTACAAAGTAACAGTAATAAAATAAATATATATTCTTTATTATATACAAAAATTATGCACATAATCCTAGTGCTAAGGTCTTGTCACATAACAACTTATAACACCTTCATAAGACCTAAGTGTAAGGTGTGCGATGGTGACAGACTCTTGGGGTGGCTCGGATAACATCGCTCGGTTGGTAATCTCTAACAACTTCCACAAATCACATAGGCGGTTCTGTTTGAGCTTAACCTATTGAATCTCATCTTGGGATTTGTCAAGAGTGAAGCCCAATGATGCCCCCTCCATTCCATCCTCCGACAAATGGCCTTCGTATGGAGGAATTCAACTGGATGAGGCCATCATGTCCTTTTTCTATGTAAATTGGATTTGTTAAAACCCTATATTTATACTAATCATGGGATAACTATTCAATGGCTATATTAGCATTGGTAACAATTCTTAACATTACTTTGAAATCCAAAATCATAAAACCAAATAAGTGAATATGTTATATAGCCATTATAATAAGACATTTAATTATATGAAGAGGAATTTCCAATAATTAAAGTTTAGTTCGTTACAATATTCCCCCATTAAGAAATTTCACTCTCAAAATTTCCTTTTCCCACACTAAAATAGATATGGGTAACTCTGCTACATCACTTCCTCTAATTCCCCTGTTGCTTCTTAAAACTTTTGGTTTCTCCACAACACCTTGACGAGGGGCATTGTCTTGTTTTGTATAACTTTTTCTGTACAATCTAAGATCTTCACTGGATTATCTTTATAGGAGAGGTCATTTTCCAATGGTACCACCTCTAGATTGAGTACATGTGATGGGTCATGTATGTACATCCTCATGAGTGATACATGGAATACATCATGTACTTGAGATGGGTTTGGTGGTAGTTCTAGTCGATAGGTTGTTTCTCTAAAGTGATCAAGGATCTAAAAAGGGCTGATGTACCTTGCACTAAGCTTTCCCTTCTTCCCAAATCTCATATCTCTCTTCCAAGGTGATATGTGGAGGAATACCATGTCTCCGACATCATACTTTAGGTCTCATCGATTATTGTCAGCATATCTCTTTTGTCGACTTGGAGCTGCCTTAATGTGTTGTTGGATGTTATTAACCTTCTCCACCATTTCTTTGATTGTTTCTAGACCTAGGAGTTTTCTCTCGCCAACTTCATCCCAACATGCTAGTGTTCTTCACCTTTTCCCATACATGGCTTCATATGTATCCATTTGGATGCACAAGGGGAAACTGTTATTGTAAGAGAACTCAACTAGAGGAATATGTCGTTCCCATCATCCTTTTAAGTCCATTGAGCACATTTTAAACATGTCCTCAAGTGTTTGGATAGTCTGTTCAGATTGGAAATCATTATGAGAATGATAAGACGTACCTAATTTCAGCTTAGTATTCGGAGCCTATTGAAGACTCTTCCAATACATAGAGGTTAATATTTGATCTCGATCAGATAAAATCGATAGTGGTACTCCATGCAGCCTTACCATGTCTCTGATGTATATCTTTTCTAGTTAATATAATGAGAAATCCATCTGAATTGCAATTAAGTGTGAAGTCTTTGTAAGACGATCAACAACAACCCAGATAGTATTATTTCCTTTGGATTTCTTCAGAAGTCCAGTGACAAAGACCAAAGTGATGTTCTCCCATTTCAATGCTGGTATGGGTAATGGTTTCATTATCCCATTAGACTTCTACCTCCCAACCTTCACTTGTTGACATACTAGGAACTTTCATGTATACATAGTGATCTCCTTCTTCATGTTATCCAAACAATAATACTCTCATATATCTTGATACAACGTTGTTTTTCCTGGGTGAATGGAGAAATTTGAACTATGTGAATCATCCAAAAGTTTCTTCTTTAACTCTGGATTCGATGTAACACATACTCTTGACCCAAATATAACAATTCCTTCTTCATAGAAATTAAACTCTGAGGATTTACCTTTTATAATAGTTTCCACCTTCTTCTGATTTTCCACAACATTCTTTTGAGCATCCTTTAAAATTTCTAAAAGAGACGGTTGAGCAATCATTTGTGAAAGGATTGATGATGTTCCCTTTTTTATGATTCCCATGTCTATCTTCATCCAATCTAAGAAGATTAAATAATTTTCAATTCTTATTAATGATATAATTGTTGGGTCCCTTATACTTAGAGTATCCTCCAACTTGTTCGCTTTCCCAGGGTTGTAATGTTTTGAGTAGTTATAGTCTTTGACCATCTCTAACTATCTTTGTTGGCGCATGTTAAAATCTCTCTATGAGAATATATACCTGTGGCTTTTGTAATCTATGTATATTTCACACTTCTCCCCAAAGAGGCAATGCCACCAAATTTTCAATGCGAAGATAACTGCATCCAACTCCAGGTCAGGCATTGGATAGTTTTTCTTTTGAAATATAAATTGCCTTGAAGCATAGTCAATGACTTTTCTATTTTTCATCAACACATAGCCCATTCCATTCTTTGAAACATCACTGAATACCAAAAAAATTCCTCCACTTATGGGTTGTGTGGTCACAGGTGTAGTGATAAGACTTTTTTTCAACTCCTTGAAGCTCTCTTCACATTCATCACTCCAAGAAAAATTTACTCCCTTCCATGTTAGTGTGGTAAGAGGGTTGGAAAATCATCGTATGTTTCACACAAATCAGTGATAATATCCATCTAACCCCACGAATCTATAGATATCCATTACCGATGTTGGCATTGTCCATCCCTGAATTGCAGATGTTTTGGATGGATCCATTGATATCCCATTACTTGTGATTATATGACCCAAGAATGAGACTTCCTTCAACCAGAACTCACACATGTTGTAATTTTCATAGAGCTTCTCCTTTTTCAATGTCTCTAGTGCTGTTATTTGATACTACTCATGCTCCACCTTAGTTTTGGAGTATATTAGAATATCTTTTATAAATAATACCACAAATTTGTCAAGGTAATCTCTAAAGAATCTATTCATCAAGAACATGAATATTTCTTGAGCATTAGTGAGTCTGAAAGTCATTACAATGAATTCATAGTGCTTGGGCCTTGTACAAAAAACAGTCTTGGAGATATCTTCCTTATTCACTCTTACTTGGTTATATCCTGAATGCAAATACACCTTGGAAAATTATTGCCCTCCACATAGTTGATTAAACAATTCATCAATTCATGGAAGATCATACTTGTTCATTATCATGAATTTTTTGATCTCAGGATAATCAATGCAAAGGAGGATTTACCCATCCTTCTTCTAGGATTGGTGCACCCCATAGTGAATCACTTAGGCGTATAAATCATTAATCGATATTCTCCTTTAATTGTTTCTTTATCTCCTAAAGCTCTACAGAAACCATTCTATATAAATTCTTGGATACTGGAAATTCCCCAAGTATAAGGTCAATTGAGAATTCAACATATCCTCTAGGAGGAAGACTAGAAAATTCCTCGGGAAAAACATCAGTGAATTCCCTCACAATAGGCATGTCTTCAGGGATGGTTGCTTATTTAGACTCAATCATATGATCCAGATATGAATGGTCATAAGGTAGTAATATCTACACATGAGATGATGGTACTCAAGAAGATTCATCATCCTCCTTTCACTTGTATAGAATTGGGGGTCAATTCTCCATATGGAGTGTGATTTCCCTCTCATGAAAATTTATGTTTTTATATATACTGAAAACCAATCAATGCTGAGAATTACATCAAATTGCACCAAAGAGTGTGTGATGAGGTTTTCCAGAAATTTAAATCCATAGATTGTGATCGGGGAGGAGTTATATTAATGGGATGCAATGATTTCCTAATTTTTCATTCTCAATGACACCATTACTTCCATGATTTTTGGTGGTGTTTGGATTGTTCTACAAAACATTAGAGATATAAAAGAATTCATAGAACCATGGAGCATAACCCTAACTTTCACTTTTTGATTATGGTTCTACTATTGAATCAATAAGGTTTCCTATTGAATTTTCCATTCCTTCATCTTTTGAAAATCAGAAACACCTTATATTAAAAAAAATATTTTCCCTAAAAATTATCTTAATAAAGAAAAAAAATTCCACAAAGAAAATTTATCCATAACTATATTTTCATTGATCATTTTATAGTTTCTATTATTCTAAATCCTTTTGTTTCTAATGTCTAGAAATTGGTTTCATGTCTAAAACTTCTGAATCTTAAAAATCCTTGGTTATCGGTTATTCTATTTTCAGACTCTGAATTATTTGAAATGCAGACTCTAAATTCTATGAATTTTAGACTCCAAATTCTATAAAATTCCAACTCTGAATTCCATATAATTCAAACTCCGAATTCCTTAGAATTATGACTCTGAATTCATTATAAATGAGACTCCGAATTCCATATAAATTCAGACTCTGAATTCCTTAGAATGTAGACTCTGGATTCCTTATAATTTAGACTCTGAATTTCTTATAAATTCAAATGTCAAATTCCTTAGAAATTCAGACTCCGAATTCCTTAGAATTCATACTTTAAAATCCTTATAATTCAGACTCTGAATTACATAGAATTCATACTTCTAATTACTTATAATTTAGACTCTGAATTCCTTAGAATTTAGACTCCAAATTCATTGGAATTTAGACTCCAAGATATATAGAATTCAGGTTCTGAATTCGTTGAAAAACAGAATCTGAATATCCATGATTTATAGTCTCCAAGTTTTTATTTAATTAGACTCCAAACATTATTTTTCCTTAGACTATGGAAAATTAGATTTTTTTAAGTAACCATATTTTCTTTTTACCCTTGTTGTAGTTTTGAAATGATGTCGTACAATCTGTTTCTAAATAGTTGTTGTTTGGGTGACATGTGTACAGGTCCCTATGAGATTCAAGGAAAAATATGACCATAGGAGGAGGGAGCCGACTATTAGAGAAGTTCCTATAAATAGGATCTCATTTGAACAAGCTCATTACTGAACCATCAATATTGGGATTACATACTCCTGAAGTAATTTCTAGAGTGAGAGACTCTCATGCCTTGTGCGTACTGAAAATCTTATTAAGCTTACTTTGTGCGACTCCGATTGTTGCTGTGTATAGTTGAGGACTTATGATGATTGAAAGACAGAGGTGCCGACTACCTTAAAGTTCAATGACTTCTTTGGATAGTATTATAGAGGTTATGACTATATTACATTTTGATGGCTTACGGTGATAGCAAGACATATTCTAATATTCCTATCAAGGGATTACCCTAGTGTGGGTAAGATAGACTTTCTTGAAAGTATAAATCAAGAGGCATTTATTCACGGTTGTTGGATACTCTTCACATTAGGTTATAAGATTTATACTTGTTACTTTTTTTGTTTCAAGTTTATTTTCCACTGCAATTTGATAAAGGAATAAAGTATAACATTATTATACTTTCTTATTCTTTTGTATACTCTGATAAGTAATATTCTATATTCTTTAATGTATAATCTTTTCCTTGTAAACTTTTATTAATTTTCATTTCCATAACCATATATTCATAACCTACCATGTTTTTATAACTTAGAGTTCTTGTGAATTAACATTGTTTAACTTTGTTAAATATAGTTTTCCTTGAGGTTAAAAATGAATGTTTTTAAACATAAAATTCACCCCCTCTTGTAATTGAGCATCTATATACATATTTTTATCCTACAATTGGTATCAAAGTAGGTCTCTAAAATATGTCTATTCACATATAATTTTTCTTGCTCATGTTTTTTAATTTTCTAAATATTTTCCTTGCTTAGGATTTTTATCCTTATTTACAAAATTTTACTATTAACAAGTTTCTATGGAAAGATATTTTCTTTTAGATGGCAGGAATGAATGTTGGTTTGATTGACAATCTAAATCATACTAGACCACCTATATTGGATGGAAATGATTATGAATATTGAATAGATCGTATAAATACTTTTTTTATTAATACTGGAGTGGATAAATTTTTTATGCTTACTGGATATAACAAGATTCATGGTAAGGAAGTAATAACATTTACTAATCATGAAAAGTTAGAATATTAAATAAACTAAAAGGTACACAATACTTAGTAGTCTTCCCGAACCTGGAAGATATATAGCTTGATTTATTCTTGTGAAGCTGAAAATTGTATATAGAAGATATTCGAGGTTAATAATTTTGGTATATCCATGGTTATCGAAAATAGAAGAGCTATTCTTAGAGAAGAATATCAGATATTTCTATTTCCTTATGGAGAACTAATGTGTAAGGTACAATAATGTTTTATGACTATTTTTAATAGTTTACAATCAATGGGAGAGAAAGGTTTGGATGATGAGGAACTTGTGCACAATATTATAGATATCTTGCCTAATGAGTGGGAATCTAAAATAAAAACTATTATGGAGAATAGGAATGAATCTCAAATTACTCCTAAGGAGATTTTGGGAACTATTCTTCGATATGAGACAAGAATGAAAAGAGAACCTGATTTGAATAAGAAGAAGAATGGAAGTGGAAGTGTGGCCTTTACTACTACTAAAGTCAATACTCCTAAAAGGGTTACAAGATCCAAGTCAAAGAAAGTCATTGTTTTATCTAAATCTAGAGAAAGTGAACATCCAGAGAATGAGCTAGATAATCTTGCTTGAATGATGAACAAGATAGTTTGAAAGAAATACTTTCATCATAGATTTATGAAGAAATAAAGAAAAGATAAGAGAGACTCTGAAGTCACATGTTATGAATGCAAAAGAGTAGGGCATATAATGCTAGATTGTCGAATGCTTAAGAAAAATGGTAGAAATGAAAATCATTCTGAGAAGAATAGAAATAAGTACTAGAAATATAAATATAAGAATGTTTTTAAAGCTAATAAAACCTGGAGTTCTAGTGGCGGAGACTCTTCTAGTGAAACCTCGGAGTATGAATCTTCTGGTCAAAATAATCTTGGTTTACTAACTAAATTACCCATTTAAAATCATTTTCTAATGGTTAAGGTACACGATGCTGAATCTATATATTATGTTTCCTCAAATGATAAATATATTGATAATAAATATTATGAATCTTAAGATGAAGAATCTTCTTCTGATAAAGATAATACATTACCTACTTATGAAGATGTTTCTAGGTTTTCTAAACTTCTTGAGATTGAATATTATAAAGTCATGAAAGAACATGATAAGGGAAATTCTAGAATTTTTTAACTAAATAAGTATCAGATTTTTTAATGGTCTTGATAAGAAAATTTATGATTTTAAATGTATTTAAAAAAACCTTGAGGAAGTTAATTCTGAGGAGGATTAACTTTCTAAGGATATTGAAAAATTAATTTCTATGAAAAATATTTAAGAGACTAACTCTAGTGCTAAAAATAATGTTTTTGATGACAAAAACATATTTATTAAACTAAAGTCGGAAATATTTTCTTTGAGGAAGTGTTTTTCAAACATTACCTTAGGTTTGGAAAACATTGATAATACGTATTCCCAAATTCGTCATCTAATGAATAATTCTAGATTTGGTTATACTCATTCCAGACTAGTTTTTAGTAATAAATATTTTGTTCCTCAAAGTGATCCATTCTTCACTAAATGTCAGTGTGGTGGACATTTGGAAAAAAAAATTGTTCTTCAAAAAAAAACTTCATCTAGGTTTTAATAAAGCCAATTCTTTTAAGAAGATGTGGATACCTAAAATTTTTCCCTTTGAAGTTCCCGGATCCAAGAAAGTTTGGGTTATGAAAGTATAACAGTCTTATTTTTAGGAAACTAAAGAAATTACCAACAGCAATACATGGTACATGGATAGTGGATGTTCCCAGCATATTACTTGTAACATTTTTTTTAAAGATTATGAAGACGAAAGGAGGAAGAGTAACTTTCAGAGATAATGAAAATGAAAAAATTATTGGTATAGGTAACATTGTTCTTATTGGAAAAACATTGATTTCAAATGTTTTATTTGTTAAAGGTATTAAGCACAACCTCATTAGCATAAGTCAATTATGTGATGAAAGCTGCCTTGTGAATTTTAGGAATGAAAAGTACTTAGTACGCAATTCCAAGGAAGATCTTCTTCTTTCTGCCAATAGGCAAGAGAATGTATACACACCAAACCTAGAAGACCTTAGGAGACAATTCATACCTAATCATTGTGAAATGGAAGATCATTCTTGGTTATGTAATAGAAGATTAGGACACTTTAACCTTAGGACCTATAAAAACTCTTTATGAAAAGAAACATTAAACATCTACCAGATCATAGATTTGATTCTTCAAAAGTTTACGATCCTTTTCAAATTTGCAAGCAACATAAATCAAGTTTTAAATCATTTAGTGAAGTATCAACTACTAATTCATTACAGTTGGTGCATATGGATCCTTTTTTTCCAACACAAACTGGAAGCATTGGTGGAAAATATTATGTATTTTTCTTAGTTGATGATTACACTAGATTTACATGGGTCTATTTTCAATCAAAGAAATATGAATCCTTTTCTTATTTCAAAATTTTTAGAGCCCAAGTTAAAAATGAGAAAAACATTCCATTGATAACTATTCATAGTCATCATGGAGGATAATTTGAAAATTCTGATTTTAAAACATTTTTTAGTGGAAAAGTATTTACTCATAACTTCTTAGCACCAAGAACCCCTGAACAAAATGGTGTTGTTGAAAGAAGAAATTGAGTTCATCAAGAGATAACTAGAACCATATTGAGTGAATATTAGAAACCTAAAAACTTTTGGGTTGAAGCTATAAGTACTGCATGATATACTATAAATTGATTTTTTATTACACCGTTTCTTAACAGAACCCCTTATGAGTTATGGAATGGTAGAAAACCTAGATTTTCGTACATCAAGGTATTTAGTTGCAAAGTATTCATTCTGAATACTAAAGATATTCTATATAAATTCTCACCCAAATATGATGAAGGAAATTTTCTAGGCTACTTCACAACTTTTAAGGATTATAGAGTTTTCAGTAAAAACACTTGTACTATTGAAGTAATAGTACATGTTAAATTTGATGAAACAAATCCATTTGTTTTTAAACAACCTCATCCTACATCATCTGATGTGTTTTCAAAAAGTGATTATAAAACCATGATAGAAGATCCTTCTGGTAAGGAAAATGTTCAATAAAATATTTCTAAATCATTTACCCCAAAATATTTCTTACCATATGTTGATGAATAGGTTTAACAAAACCCAAATCATTTATTTCTTAAGAATCATCCCAGTGATCGTATCATTGGTGAGTAAATCAACCAGTAAGGACTCGAAGTTCTTTAATAAATTAAGTATAACATCTTTCATTCCTTTATCAATTAGAAACAAAAATCACTAATTATGATTTAGGTGATGATGATTGGAGAAAATCCCTACAAGATAAACTAAATGAATTCGAAAGGAATAAAGTCTAGACCTTGATTTAAAGACATAAGGAATCTTCCGTTATTGGAGTAAAATGGGTCATCAAAAATATTAGTGAATAAAATGGAATATAGTTAGAAATAAAGGTAGATTAGTTGCTAAATTCTACAATAAAAAAGAATGAATAGACTATGAAGAAACCCATGCTCCATTTTCTAGACTTGAATCTATCTATCTTCTACATTCGTTTGCAACATTATTTAGTTTCAAACTTTTTAAAATGGATGTTAAATGTGCTTTCATGAATAGTTATGATCAAGAGGATGTTTTTGTAGAATATCCTTTTGGTTTTGAAGATACAAAACATCCTTAACATGTTTTCAAACTTAACAAAGCTTTATATAGACTTAAACAAGCCCCTAGATCCTAGTATGATAGAATTTCATGATTTTTGTTACAAAACAATTACAATAAGGGAAATGATGATCTAAATATCTTTATAAATAAAGATAAGAAAAATGTTTTTATTGTTCTAATTCATGTTTATGGAATTATTTTTTGTTGAACTCAGTAATCTTTAACTGATTCATTTGTGAATCTAATGAAATCTGAGTTTGAGATGAGTATAATGGTTGAGTTAACATTTTTCCTTGGTTTTCATATTTCTCAATAACCAGAATGAATTTATATATCCCAACATAATTATATTAAAGATATTCTTTAAAAGTATGCATATGAAAACACTAAGAGTATAAGTACTCCCATTGGTACCTCAAATTCACTTGATCTTGATGATGCTGGGAAACCAGTGGATCAAACATAATTTATAGGTTTGATAGAAATTCCACTATACTTGATAGCAAGTCATCCAGACTTAATGTTTTCAGTATTCTTATGTTCCAAATATCAATCCAATCTTATGGAATCTCATTTATAGGAATTGAAAATATTTTTTTCTCTTTTTAAAGGGAACCATGGATTTAGGACTCTTTTATGATTTTGGAAATGATTTTGTTCTAAAATGTTTTTTGGATGCTGACATTGGTGTATGTAGAATGGATAGGAAAAGTACATCTGGAAATTTTCATTTCTTATGAGATTCATTAGTTTCTTGTTCATGAAGAAAGCTACACTCAGTAGCACTTTCCACTACTGAAGCTGAATATGTAGTAGTTGGAAGTTGTCTTGCTCAAGTGTTGTGGATGCAACACACACTCACAGACTATGGTATGAGTTTAAAAAAAAATAATGTGTGATAATACTAGTTA
This sequence comes from Viscum album, assembly GCA_963277665.1. NCBI lineage: Eukaryota > Viridiplantae > Streptophyta > Magnoliopsida > Santalales > Viscaceae > Viscum > Viscum album. Next base: position 1,418,654,697 of record OY728120.1, read on the forward strand.
CATTTCCTTAAGTAAAAAATCTTACACATCACTCTTGTGAAAAATACATAAATATAATGCATCACTTTCTTGGGGATCACACACAAAAAAGAAGATATCATTCTTCAATTTATCAGAATTCAAGATCAACTTGCTGATTTTTTCACAAAATCATTACCCTCCGATAGATTTGAATTAATTAAATAGAAGTTAGGAATGATAACTATAAGGTAGTCTTCTGTGTTAACTTTTTGTTGAAACCTATCTCTTAATAGTAAGAAACTTCTTTTCATAGGGGGTAAATTTTCTTGTTAATCAACATTTTCATAGTCAAAATTTCTCGTAGTGAAATTTTTTTCGTATTAAAATTTTCTCGTATTAATTTTTTTTTCACAGTATGTTTTTTAAATAAATTTGAATCTAATGTTCTTCAAGAAGAATCTTTCTCATTATGAATAATTTTTCTAGAAATCCAGAAGGAAGGATTCCTTTCTTAAATTTTCGTAATCATCTTTCTATATGTGGTTATTTTATCTTGTTCAAGAAACCTTTTCGGATTCATTTAATTTATTTTTCTTAAATCCAAATGTTTACCTTAAAAACCTAAAAAGATCATAACCTACCAATATCCTTCCTCGGTTATCACCTCAACTATCAGATCTGATTAGAAGTATTTCAACCGTTTGATCAATTAATAAAGTTGAATTGTCACCACAAACGCCTATATAAGGACCACCTGATGTTTGTCCAACATTGATCTTCAAAGTCTTTGCATGCTTAAGTTCTACCACCTTGCTTAAGGCCATTCCAAATCTTCATGGTTTCCTCAATTCTTAATGTTTACAGAAGTCTCTCCTCAGAAAGAAATGTAAATTGTAAAGAAAATTTGTGAATGGAAGATATACTGAGAATGGTTAGTCGATCCGAAATTTTATGCTTAGTATGACTCTATCATTTCAAATAATATTAAGCTCAATGGCTGGGAAAGCCTATGTATATTGAAACCAAAGGAATATGATCTGGTTTATCCAGACATGTTGATTGAATTTTATGATTCAACAAGTTTTTTCAATGAAGGAGGGAGATATAATTTTTTCCAGAGCTATGGGAAGACATATTTCCTTTCCTAAAACAAGGCAACAAGTTTGATCAGAATTCTTTATGAGGGTGAAGTAGAATTATGTACACAAAAACAACCCAATGTATCATGATCTTTTGATAAGGAAATGTCTCTATCTTTTCTTGGATTAAAAGGTGCGAAGACTCTGAATATTGGTCATCTATCTACAAACCTTTAGATTCTTGATTTATGAGTCCATGGTTTTATCATTATGAGAAAAGGGGACAAGGACACCCTGGAGAAATGTGATATCTATATTCTGGACGTCTTGGTGTACCTCAGGAAGATAAACCCAGTCAAGTATATCTTGGTTATGATTGAGAATATCAAGAATGGAAATTTGAAGCCTCAAATTGTCATGTATCCGTCTATACTCTCAAAAATTGTGGTTCTTTTACTTGAGTCATTCAAAATTCCTTGTAGTTCTAAGCTAAGGAATTTCAAAGTAATGTAATTAAAGGGATGATACTCTAAGGAGGATGAAGGTTGGATTTAATAGTCAATCCATAGATTTATATGACTTGTCAGAAGCCGAAATTGAAACTCTTTCAATGAAACCGGATGTGGATGAGACTTCCAAGAAGGGTGAAAGGAAGAGGAAGGAAAAGAAACCGAAAGAGAAAGAAGAAACTCCTATAGCTAACGAAACCCAATCTGCACCTCTAAAGACAGTGAAGCAAAAGACTTACCCTGATGAGTTAGTGGCTATATAGAGAGAAGACAAGAACAATAGGAAATAAGGGGAGTCTATTTTTCGCTTGGATCCTACTGAAGAAAAATATCTAAAGATAAAGGATACTGAGAATCTTGAGTAGCGAGAAAAAGAAAAGAAGAAAAGGAAGAAGATGTCTAAGGCTGAGATAGTACAATATGTTCTCAAGGATTTTAAAAAAGCCTCTGAACAAATTCAGGAAGAAGAATAATTTTTGAAAGAACCACTCTTTATGAATTTGGGAAAGAAGGTGGTGATTCTGAAACAACATCAGGAAAAAGAAATAGTTAAAGAGGAAGAAGTGGGAGAAGTATAAGAAGAAGGTAGTGGTGAAATAGAAAACATGATAAGGCTAGTGGAAGATTATCATGATAAGGAGTGTCTTTCTAAGAAACATTTAATCTGAACTTCTGAAGTAGAGTCTTCAAAACATGCTACACCTGGAAAAGAAGATAAGGGATATGATGAAATAAAAAGATACTATATAAAGAAGAAAGTATCAATCATGATTTTGTTCATCCAGAAGATCAAGTGGCTAATGCTGAGAAAAAATAAGTTGATGAAGATAATATTTTTCAATTATCAGATAACAATCAATAATCACCCAAAATACAAGACATTATTCTGAGAGATGATAATGGAAAACATTTGGTAGTCGATACGCCTAGTAAATCTGTAGAGAAAAAGAAATATGTTGGTGCTTCATTAAAGAGGAAAGATGATGATATTGAGAAATAATCCTCACAAACAAACCCTCAGATTTAGAATCATCCTCTCTTAGACATGATTTTGTTTTCTAGTCTTTGAAAAAGATTGTTGGAACTGTTACCTTATTTCCCAAAAATAGATTCAAGATTCTAGATATTTTAACATTCGATAAATCATAAATCAGATCCAGTTTCCATGGTTATGGATAAATGTGTTGGACTTGAGAGGAATATTTCAAATCTTTTCTTATTTGTTATGAGGCTCATAAAAGTACCTTCAAAAAGATTATACGCTGGTCAAGGAAGATAGTCTAAGAGCTCATAGTATTTGATGAATTTAAAAACAATGTAAAGGATGCTTTTGACACTGAATATGGGAAGATCAGGGACCTTACTAATAGTTTTGTGGAAATGCTAAGTCTCAAACAGACTACTCAGAAATCGGATTTTAAGGATCAGAATGGGAAGATTAATTCTGTGGCTATGAATTGGAAGAGGTAAAGGGATCTCAGAATTGATTTTGAAGAGAATCTTGTTAAGCAAGAAAGAATTATTAAAGGATCAAGAAGAATGTCTTAAGGCTTAGGAAGAAATAATTATAACCTTGGAGAAGAAAATCAAAGATCAAGATCAGCTGCTTAATTATATGGAAGAATATAACAAAGAGATAAATAAGCTGAAAACCATTGCCAAGAAGCTGATGCTGAAGGAGTAAGAAGGATAATTTTTCCCCAATTCCTATCTTTTGGTGAATTTCCTCCTTATACAAATTCTTTCAATCATAATAAAATTTTGGTTGTTCTCTATATATTTGGTTGTTTTTTACTAATTTTATCAGGTAATATTTTTTTCCATTCCCTTTATTCCTCTTTTAAAATCAGAAAGGGGAAGATAGGAATGATAAAAAGAATACTAAGAAAGAAGATATTTCCCTATGTAAGGGGGAGTTCATCAAAGGGAAGTTCATGTAAAAGAATATTTTTGTATGCAAAGAAAATGTAAAATATTTTTCATGAAATCTAGAATATTATTCTTAGGGATTTCAAAACCTATGGGGGAGTTATTCGTATTCACTATGTTTTATATGTAAATGGAGATAAGTTTTTCTTTTATGACCATAATGAAAATTTTGAAATCCTTATATTCATTTTCGTACGGATGTTTGTGCCTTCCAAAAAGGGAGAGATTGTTGAGTCAATAAGGATTCTTTATGACTTTTACATTTCCTCATCTTTTGAAAATCACAATCACTTTATCTTAAGAAAAATATTATTTTCCCTAAATATTATCTTAATATGAAAAAATTTCCTTCCCCAAGGAAATTTTATCCTTACCTATGTTTTCATTGTTCATTTTATTGTATCTCTTATTTCAAATCCTTTTATTTATGAAATCTAAAATTTTGTTTCACATCAAAAACCCCAGAATCCTACAAATCCTTGGTTATAGGGTATTTTATTTTTTGACTCTGAATTATCTGAAATTCAGACTCCAAATTCTATGAAATTCAAGCTCTGAATTCTCTAAAATTCAGACACAAAATTCATGGAAATTAGGACTCTGAATTCATTGAAATTTAGACTCTGAATTCCTAAGAATTGAGACTCCAAATTCCTTATAATTCAGACTCCAAATTACATATAAATTTAGACTATGAATTCTTTATAATTCAAAATCCCAATTCCTTAGAATTTGGACTCTGAATTCCTTATAATTCAGACTTTGAATTCCTTATAATTCTGACTTTGAATTCCTTAGAAATTCTGACTCTTAATTCCTTATAATTCAGTCACTGAATTCCTTAGAATTAGGAATCTGAATTCCTTAGAAATGCGACTCTGAATTCATTGGAATTCAAACACCAAAATCTATAGAATTCAGGTTCCGAATTCCTTGAAAAAAAATCTGAATATCCACGATTTATGGTCTCTAAGTGTTTATTTACATATAATCCAAACAATATTTTTCCTTAGACTCTAGAAAATTATATTTGTTTATTTAAATATATTTCCTTCTTACCCTTGTTATAGTTATGAAATGATGTCATATAATCTGTTTCTAACTAACTGTTGTCTAAGGGACACATGTATAGGTACCTCTATGATTCAAGGAAAATATGACCATTGGATGAGGGATCTGACCATTGGAAAAGTTCCAATAAACAGGAGTTCATTTGAATTAACTCATTACCAAACCATAAATCTAGAGATTATATACTGTTGAAGTAATTTCTAGAGTGAGAAACTCTAATGCCTTGTGCATACTGAATATCTTTTTCAGCTTGATTCATCTAACTCTAATTGTTTCTATGTACAATCGAGGACTACTGGGGATAAGAAGACAGAGGTTTCGACTACCTTAATGTTTGAGAACTTTTTTGGAGAGGAAAACAGAGGTTCCCACTACCTTAACGTTTGAGGGCTTGTGAGGATATCAAGATAGATTCCGTTATTTCTATCAAGGGATTTCCCTATTGTGGGTAAGATGGAATTTCTTGATAGTATAAATCAAGATACTTTTATCCAAGGTTGTTGGATACCCTTCACTTTGGGTTAACTGATCTCATACTTGTTAGTTTATTTGTTTCAAGTTTATTTTCCAATGTATTTTGAGAAAGGAATAAATTATAACATTTTTATAATTTATTGTTCTTTTGTATACTCTGATAAGTAAGATTATATATGCATTAAGGTAGAATATTTTCCTTGTAAACATTTATTAATTTTCATTTCCAGATCCATATTTCTAGAACCTAGCATGTTTGTAGAACTAAGAGGTTTTGTGAATTTACATTGTTTAATTTCCTTAAGATTAAAAAACTAATGTTTTTAAACTTACAATTCACCCCCTCTTGTAATTGAGAATCTACATTCATATTTAAATCCAACATCTAATTCATCAAATGTAGTCCTAGTTATGACTAATTTTACACTACTAACCACATAAAGGGGAATCCAAAGAAAAAAATGGATTACTTATAAATTACTTTTATTTCCTTAACTTATGAACTTATTTTCATCCATCTATGTTATACATGATCTAATTCACAACATACATTCATAGGAGAATTTTTTTATTACCTTAACTATGGTTCATACTAACCTTGTGAATTTACTAAATCATATCCCCCAGGAGTGTTGTAACCAAGAGTAAAACAATACCCATTGTCATTTACCAGGATACCCCGGGTCAAGCCCAAAACTGCTTATCGGAGTTTTCACTCCTAAGTACATTTGTGCCAGAGCCGCCTCTACCAGCTCGTATCTAGATAGGGATTTATTTTCTTGATAAACCACTTACTCAATGCTCACCAAAACATAGGGATGTTTTTACTATACTTAGTCTTATCCCTAAGGCTTTCACTAGGGTTTTCCAATCCTAATCCCAAAAATAATTAAACTTACCCTTTGATACCAACTGTAACAACCCTTATTTTTATTACACAGTTAAACATGATTTATTACATAAAATATTAACTTCATACAACATAAAATATAGAGAGTTATAGTGTCTTTGGGGATTAGGAACGTTACATAACAACTTAAAACATGAAGCAGCACATCTTTAATGAAAACATCCTTTACATGACCACTACATTCCCTTGTATTTAGCATTGCATGGGATAACCTAAAGACATGCATAAGAAAAGGGTGAAATATAAATACCAATAAGTGTGTAAACTAGTCATAACATGAATAATATAAAAAATGTTAAGAAATAGTCAAATCAAAGGATCACAAGAGAAACATGAACATAAAGGCATGATATAACATGATTATCATAACACAGAAATGTGGCAACAACACTTAACATGGTATTAGAAATATCCAAGGATCATTGAACATAGATCTTGAGAAAAGCCTCAATGCACTTGAATTATTATGAGTAAAACCTCATTTCACTTTACTTATCTTGATACTAATCTTTCCCCAATGAATTGGAGCATTATCAGGGCGCGCCCTTCTTGAACATTTCATTTCATGCATAAGTGTGCCGCATGAATCGTACAACATTCAATCATTAGAAGTAATAATTTATTCCATGATAAAATAATGTGGAGTTTATACATGAAACTATATAATAAATAAGTAAATGTGCATAAAGTTGAATACCCTTGATAGAGAAATGGGAATGGTATTCACAACACAATGAATTTGGCTTGGAAAATCGCAGTGCAATTTTGGAAAAATAACGACGTAAAATATGAAATCATAAAATTGTTTTATGAGGGAGAAAGGGGTGTATCATAATATCTAAATGAAATTTAAAGTAAGGTGGTCATATAGATACTTGTCCCAAAAATGTAATGGAATTTAGATTTATAATTCAAATAAATTTCATGAATAAGAATGAGAAGAGAGAAATTCCTTACTGAATTTTGGCATGGTAACAGGTGTACATTAAAGGAATTAATGAGAGAGAAAGTGGTCTCTAATCATTTCAAACATATGGAGGGGAATATAAGGGAGGTGATAAATAATACCCCAGAATTTTTAATTGAATGTAAAAGGGTATTACAATATAAAGAAACTTGGATAAAAATAAGAAAAGAAGGAATCCCTTACTTGGTTGTGTGACCCAAAAGGATTAGAAGAGACTTGAGAGATGTTTCTTGAGAGATTGGGGCAACTTGGGAGGATTCTTGAGAGATGATGGAATAGTTTATTCAATATCAAAAGGATTTTAGTGAAGAGGAAGTGGGATCTTGGGTGAGTTTATATGGGAAACGAGGGGGAATTCTTTATAATTTACGTTTTGGATACCACACATTAAACTAATCAAAACCATAATCTAGACCATGGTTTTAGCCAATGTTTTTTGAGAAAGGGGAGTTTAAAACATTATTTTATAAGGAAAACATCCAAGGTTCTAAAAATATTAGGCTTACAAATGTGTAGTTGAGTCACACTCTCAAGGAAATCAATTTAAAAATTTAAAATGTTTTATAAGTCTTGGACAGTCCACAAGGGCTTTGTAAAATAAATCAAATAAACCTAAAATCGCATTATTTTATTGGTAAAACATATATTGGACTAAAATTAGGTTTATTTTATTTATTACATCACTGTTGGGTCATTATGATGTCATAAGACATATTATATATTTAAACGGTATTTAATTTTTACCCAAAAATTTGACTCTCAGAAAATTAGGAAAAATTCACTATTGGATAATTTCGATATCCTGATTCCAAAAATAATATTTATTTTATCTAAATAATTTTATAAATAAGTTATTTTTTACTTTAAAAATAAAAACCGACACTTATCGAAAATTAATGGGTTTTAATAAAAACTGCTTTCAAAACTAAATAAAAATTCCATTTGTATTCATAACAAAATTAACGATCATTTAAATTTAATAAAAAATAATTTCATAAAAATATTTTATTAAAATATTATTTAATTAAAAAATACATTAATTCATCAAAATATATTTCATAATTGAATATTAACTAAAAATACTATTTATAGATTAAAAACTATTTAAAAAGTTACAATAATAAAATGAATATATATTTTTATTATATACAAAAATGATGCACATAATAACAATTATAAGGTCTTGTTACATTACCCCTTATAACACCCACATAAGACCTAAGGGTAAGGTGTCCGATGGTAAAAGACACATGGGGTGGCTCGAGTAACATCGCTCGGGTGGTAATCTTAATCAATTTCCACTTCTCATGTAGGTTGTTCCATTCGAGCTTAACGTATCGAAGCATAGCTTGGTCATGGTTATCAGCTAAGAGTAATGACACCACCTCTTTTCTGATCTCTGAAAAATGGGCTTCGTATGGAGAAATTCTACTGGATGAGGCTTTCGCTTTCATTGTCTAAGTAAATTGGATTTGTTACAGCCCTATATTTATACTAATCATGTGATCACTGTTCAACAACTATATTAGCAATGATAACAATTCATGATGGTATTTTGAAATCCAAAATCATAAAAACAAATATGTTCATATTTTATATTTCTATTATAATAATACTTTTAATTAGATTAAGAGGAATTTCCATTAATGAAACTTTGGGTTGTTACACTTTGAGTGTATTATTTTGTGAGGTGTTTCGCCATATATTTAAGAGATAATATTTTGAGTGCTTTCTCCGTGTAATTGAGATAGGATTTTTTCCCTCATTTTACCACACTGAGATCCTTATGTTTGATCAGGGTTTCTACCCCTTTAATCCAGGGTTTTCAATTTTATATCTGGTTTTCATTTTATTTCATCAATTTGAAACATTATTTTTATCTCGAAAGTATCGTTGTACTGAAGAGCCAATTATTTCAGATCCTAACATATTACACCAATTATAAATTTCAATTATTATCCCTTTAATTTTCTCACAATTTTTAGTCATAAATTTAATTATTTTTTTCTTGTTTTACCATGTTAGCAATGTAGTTAAGAGCCAATTGCACCATAATTTAACCATTTTCCATGCTTAAAATTTTATCTTAGGTTTAGAATTTTTGAAAACCCACTAAAAATTTTCCTAGTGGGTTTTAACCTTGATAGTGTAGGTAAATATATATTTTAGAAACTCAGCAATCAAGAGTCTTGGTTAATCACTTATATTATAATTCATTTGGTTATTCTCCTAAAATAAGGCTTTATAACCACTTAAAAAAATAGTCCCTCGAAGTTTCTTATAACACCAAAAAAATAATTTACTGACGGTTACATCTGACATGATTGCCTAATTTTTCTACTAGGAGAGTAATGGTATATTGAATTTTTTTCAGACAATCATTTATCCATGGTTGAAACCCCTTGTAAGAATAATAAAAAAATATTTAAAAAAAATAAAAAATATAACCATTGTTAAATTTTTATTAATTTTTTTTAAAAAATAATTATTGAATAAATAATATCAATGGTTTATGAATCACATTTAAAATATTTTCTAATAGACCCTCTCAATGACCATGGTTGACACCATTTATTAGTCTAGTAATAAACCCCAGAATCATGAATAAACATAGAAACCCATGTTAGAGAGTCTCAACATGACTCATAATTCCATTCACCTAGGCCTGCCAATTGTGAAATATTTATAGATCAAACTAGGAACCCAATTCATTTGTAAGAACCGACCAGACCAACTAGTATGGGAAGTAAACTATCAATTTGTATTATATACACTCACATGTATATTTTAATTTTAAATGCATTTCATTTATGTATAATTTATTTATAGATATATTTAAATAATATATTTATAGTATATTTATGAATTAATTGATAATATATATATATATACTTAAATACATACAAAAAATCTCACAAACATATCTTGGAATGTATGTATATTAACATATACTTATATATTTTCATATAATTTTATTGTAAATACAATTATATAATTTAAGAAGATGCAGACTCCTGGATTCGATGTGGAGACAATCCTTTTGTAAGATATTATTTGTGATTCATTGATGATAAACTATGAATCTACCTCAAGCTTATTGGATTCCAATCTAGTCATGGGCTTGTTTCATCCTATCTGGGAGAAATCCTTGAAATATGTGTCTAATGTACCATCTTTGAGAAAGAAGATAGATCATAGAAACCTAAATCCTTATAGGGATTTGAATAATTCAATAATCAAAACAATTACTTTTTCAAGGCTCTCTATGCAACATATACCTCCAAATATGATTTTCTTAGATGTCCGTCTTTCAAGAAAATGGATAATGGGAGCTTCTCAGAATCTACATATCTAGAATCTCTTCAATAATGGCATGATCTGTGAAAATGTTACACTATATTTTGGATTTACTACTCTTATAGGGATAAAATATGGTCTATCCAATTTTAGAAGGATCTAATTGAACATTTCTAGGGTCATAGTGAATGGAAAATGATCCTAATTGGTAAATGATTTTTTCATTATATGGGAAGAAAAAAGCATCTGAATTTGGTGAAAAATGGGAATTTTCACTTGAAGCATGGTACTCCCATGATTTTTGAATGGGATATAAAATTAAATGTTTTAAATCAAAGTAACTATAATTCTTAGATTTGGGTAAGATTATGTGGTTTTAATTATGTTTTTTGGAACCCTAAAATTTTGAATGACCTTGTGGATTTTATTGGTATTCCATTGAAGTTAGATCCACATAATCTAAATTGTGAAATAATAATTTATACCTAGATAATCATTAATGAAAACTTTTATTAAAAGCTATTTTAGATGACCAATTTCACTTTCAATGATTGAATCACTAAGGTTAAAGTTTAATATGAATATACTTCCCCATTTTGGGAGGAATTCCAAATTTAAGTACACTATGTTTCAAATTATAGAGTCATCCATAAGCAGGTGGAGAATTCCAATCATCCTAATATCTGGAAAATATACAAAAAACAAGAATTTAAAATCCCTTATTCTAGAGAAAGGTGATCCCTAAAAGGAGAATGGCCTCATAAAATGGGTTAGGAAGCAGACCCATTCCTTTGATTATAAGACAATGAATGGAAAGACTTGGGATATTTTTGTTGATGAATGGGAAAGAGAGACTGAACTAGGAATGCCAACCATAATAAAACAACCTAACATTTAATATACTAATTGACCATGAATCATGGAAATACTAAGTTTTTAGGATGATTCCTTGTATCTTGAAATCACTCATGAAATCAAAAATCTTCTACTTTCATTGAAAAATAACCACTTTAAGGAAGAATATGACAAGATTAAGGCCCCTTCTACATCTCATATAAATTAAATAGACCATACATACTATCATTGACGTAAATATAGAATAAAAAATGAATGAATTATGCATTCAGATACCAATGGTGATGAAAGAAATTATAGTATCACAGACCTATAGATAAAATACCTTTAAACTGAAATAGTTCCTAGGGAATTCCATGCTAAATTTGAATATAAAAATCATGATATTAATGTCTCTCATCCAAATTATTATGAAAATAAAATAAATTGCACCATTAAATCTCATTACGACAACACATATGGTCAAAAACACCACTATGGGAATGTAGAAGATGATGGTGAAAGAATTAATAATCCACAAGATTAAAATCACTCACCTTAAACTACTTATAAAGGCTTGGAATTTAATAGATTCAACAATAAAAATCTTATAGAATATTTTGAAGGCTCATGAAGAACCACTAATTCACATAGAATTACTAACTAATCTGACCATCCTAATCATATGGCTATAGAGATAGATGGAATTATCAATGAATTATCATCTCACTCTGATGAACCCAATTGCTCTTCATACGCACATAATGAAAAGAATGGAAATTTCTATTTTTTCAGTCATGGTAGTGATTTCAAAAAAGACAACGAATAAGTTGATGATCTGGAGATTGGAAAAAAATGAATTAGTTGAAATAATGACTCTTTCATAGATGTTGTAGTAAAGGATTAACATCCAGCTACCCATGAATATCTAGATAAAACGAGGGTAGTAAAATACTTTATTTAATAATATTTTTGTAAAAAGAAAAATAATAGTTATGGGAATGTGAAAAAAAATTAAAAACTATAATTAAATTAACCAAAAACAAAAAATCTAGTAGGTATAAGAAAGTGATATCTTACTCCAAACATAAGTTTAAATGAAAATTCTCTTCTCAGGTTTTGCAGGCTTGCCCAACCTTGATATAAACGACTTTATTAGTATTATAAGTAAGAAGTAAATGAATTATCTTTTTGTATTTTCTATTCCAAAAATGAATGTTTTATGATAGGATTACCTCTGTTGATAAAAAGGTTTATCATCTCCTAAACATAAACCAGTCGAGAAAATATATAAAGGACTTTGGGTTTTATCACACTCAAGTTTGGATGGAATTTATTCTATCAGCTGTTTAGAATATATGATCATTATTAGATACAAACACTTGGGTAAAAAAAATTTATTCCCTTTTATTTCTGCATACAATGGTTATCTTAATAGAATGGGTATTTGGATGGAATATTCAGGTGATAAGAAGCTCAGTTAATGGATCATGGACTATTCTTGGAGATTTTGATTCCATTCTTAATTCAGATGAGAATATTGGCATATTCAACACCTCTGCCTCTATAAAATATTTTAGAGAATACATTGAGAATAATTATCTACAAGGGGTTAACCTAATTGGTTCTAAATACACATGATATAGAAATAATATAAATAATGGTGCTTAAAAATTGGATAGTGTTTTTGTTAATTATGTGGCTCTTGAATTCTTTGCTTCCATATATTTCATTACATGTGGAAAATAAATTGTAATCATCACCCTATTTTGGAAAATCATGACACGAGGTAAGATAAATGTACCCCTCATTTTAGATTCAATAATTCATATACCATAAACATTGAGTACATTAACTTGATAAAAGGTACCTGGAATTCATTGAACACCAAGGATGATGCCTTATTCTATGTCTTAAAGCATAAAATCCTTAAGAAAAATATTGAAGATTAGGGTAGGTAATTATTCAGTAAAATGGATAAAACATTGAAAAATATGAATCATTGTTACATATCAATAAAGATAATCAAAATCTTTATGATTTCTCTATGGGTATTGAGTAGGACAATTTGATTACTCATGATCTCAAATTTCATTTATGTTTTAAAGAATGTATGAAAAGGTAAGCCTTCTAAATAAAATGGCTAGAAAAAGGTTAAAAGAATACAAATTTTATCAATAATCTAAACATAGTTAGGATATTGAATAGAACTATTTAAATTTTAAATTATAATGGTGATATTCCTGATAAAAGAGAGGATTTGGATGAACTTGTTGTTTCTTACAATAAGAACCTCTCAGATGGTCCGAACTCTTTCATGGAAAAAACAAAAGTCATCATACCTAGACTGGTCAATAATGAGGGATATTTCCTTTATCTATGCTATTACTCTTGAACATGAGATAAAAGAATATTTATTTTGCCTCAACCATGGCACCTTACTCGGTTTTGATGGGTTAAAAACACTTTATTCCAAACCTATATTGGGATATTATCTAGGTTTATGTCTACAGACTGGTTAATAATTTTTATAAATGGGATAATATCTCATAAGGAATTAATTCAAAATTTCATACTCAAATTCCTAAAATGTAAAATTCTAATGGGATTCACCTCTATATACTAGTGGACCTTATCAACACTATTTACAATGTTATTGGGAAAATTCATGTGAATTGTATTTTTGGAATTTCTAATAGAATTGTCTCTTCGAATCAAGTTTCATTAATTAAACGTAGAACTGTTTAATATTTCCATATCATTTCTTATGAATGGGTCAATATGGTCATTAAATCTACCATATGAAGAAATATTTCAATAAATCATGATGTTAAAAAATATTTTGATAATTTAGATCAGGTATTCTTCTACAAGGTTTTATTAAAATTTTGATTTTTTTAAACATTCATTAAATGTGTTAAACTTATTATAATATCATACCATATATCAATAATTGTTCATTCCACTCCTAAGGGATAATTTACTTCTTCTAGTTGTGTCATATAAGTTGATCCTCTATTTTCCATTATTTTCTCCATATCTAAAGATTACTTGAGCATGCTACTTGTCAGTATGGTCAATGATCAAAAAATCAAATCCATTACAGCTAGAAGAGGTATTTATAGCCCGGGTCACTTATTATATATTAATGGAATTATTATATCCATAAAATTATATAAAATAAACATCATGAATATAAATAATTCTCTCCTTTACTATGAAAAATACCATGAAAAGAGATTAATCATAATATGTCTATCTTGTACATTAGAAAGAAAATTATTGTGTATAGAGTGGGTTTTTTCCCATTAACCAACCTTGTTGTTCCCATGTTTTGGTGAAATCCATGTCTTTTCCACTGTTATCTTATTTTGATCCAAATTGAAAATCAATTGGCTTCTTTCAAATTAAAGACACTCTCTAAAGTAGGAATTATTAGTCTTGTGAAAGCGGTGGTTGTTTCAAATTTGTTTATTATCTTATGGTTTACAAATGGATGTTTAAATTATTAAAATTATAATCAATTAATTTAAAAAAATAGAGTGTAATAATTATTTAATAAGACTTATAAGTGATTCATGGATAAAATACTATTTATAGGTTGAACATGGGGGTATTGGGATTAAAAATATAACCAAATTCAATAATGATTTGCAAGATAAATTTGTGTGGAGGCTCATTAATGAGAAATATGAGGCAATTTAGTTTATGAGAACCATATTTATAAATAGTATTGAAGATTGAAAACACAATTTCGCATAATCCTCTATTTTTAATTCACTTAAAGATTACTTATCTATGATTACTATAAACTCTAACCTGATGGGAAAAATCAACTCTTCCCTCAAATCTTGGTTAGAAAAAATATGCATGTATGCCTCTTATTAATGTTTTAAAATATTTTGCCTACTTACTTGACATAAATTTTTTGATCAAGGAATATGTGGAGATTTACATGGATACTCTTCTTGATGAAATAAAAAATATATTAGTGATTTACCTCTTTATAAACTATGAATATTATTTAATATGGGAACTTTCCCCAAATCGAAGGTTTTACTCAATGTTATCCTACAAAAAGAATATTAATGGGAACTCCAATTGCAGGGATAAATCCCAAATAAATTACTGGATGTTACCTTCTTGTTTTTTCAATTCTTGGAGAATCATTAACAACATTCTACCTATTGACGACATAAAAAAACTTGATAGAATTTAATTTTTCTTGATGTGTGTGTTGTGTACCCATCACACAGATGACATCAACCAACTCATCCTTAGTTATAAAATAGCTGCTACATTATGTTATAATGTATAAAATATGTTTGATATTGATCTATCCTATATAGATATTACATAGGACTAAATTCCTTCTTGTACAATGATTCCATTGTCCAACTAATTGTATAATATTTTATTGGATGCTATCATGGAACTCATCCATGTGTTATGGACTAGTTAGAATACGTTTCTCCATGAGAATGTTCCGTTCTATTTAAATTCATCTTTGGTTCAAATTATTGATCCTGTAAAAAATGATAATTCAATCCAAAAGAGATTTTGTGATAACTATATTCTTGAATTTACCGTGCTTAATTATTTTGGAATTATAAGAAATACCATCATCCTATAGGAACATTGGATGTCAGGTGGGTTCATCCTCTATTGAGATGGATCAAATGGAAAACTGATGGAGCCTCAAGAGGAAATCCAAGTCCTTCTGGATATGGTGCTATTTTCAGAAATCATTTTGATAATGAAATTGGATATCTTTATGGTAATTTTGGAATTATCACTTATCTTAAATATGAATTGTTAGTCATAATTAATATGATTTTAAAGGGAAATAAACAATGTTTTATTAAATTTTGGATTGAATATGACTCCACCACTATTGTGGAAGAAATTATAAATGCTAGTATTCATCTATTATGTATATTGACTTCTAGATGGAGAAACTACATGGACTCTCTATCATCCATGAATTATATTATCAAACATGATTACCATAAAAAACTATTTGTTTGGTGATGTTTATAATAAAGTGATCACTAATACCTTGTTGACCATTCTTAATGATGTTCCAGATGATCTTTTTTTCTTTTTGAATATAGATTTCTGTTAAAAAATCAACTTATTTAAATTTTGTTTCATTTTAATAAAATAGCCATATCATTTTTGAGAAAGTTATCAGTATTTCTCATTACTGTTTTATATTTATTGATGTAATATATTTTCAATAAACTCCCCACTATTGGTGGTGGGGTGGTAAGGGTTTGGGGGTGAGGGATAGGTCTTGGGGCCAAGTCCCTTGACTTTGGATTTAATGTAATTTTCTTCCTTACATTGTGTGTCACTTTTGCGGTTGTACCGAATTTTTTATATTTTAAATAATTTTATTCTTATATAATATACTTATTCTTACAAAATTATATTATGTACATTTATATTCATTTATATAGTATATTTTTATTTATTATTTTATATAATGTGTCACATTTATATAATGTATTATATTTAGATAATGTATTTAGAGTATATTTTTTTATTTAAATCACAAATAAATTTATAAAATTATATTTATATATTTAATGGTTATAGTAATTTATAATGTATTTATAATTACATTTATATAGTGTGTGTTTTATATAATGTGTTTATATTTTTTCATTAAAAGTGTTATAAGATTCATTATTAGGAGAAAAAACATGAAAAAATAATAGGGGAAGTTGTGTAAGGGTAAGAGTAGGATGCATGATTCTCAAATGATGATGGGATAGATAAAGGGCACCTAATGAAAGTAGGTAGTCCCCCCCATCCATGATAGAAATGATCTCTGATAATCTCAGTGATCCTTTACTGTTCATTTTACATAAAAAAAAATTTATCCAATTTATTTAAATTATAATAATCAATCAATATATATATACACACACCTATACAAATGTGTATATAATATTATATTGATATATAAATATGTTTTTGTTAATATATATATATATATATATATATCTGTGTGTGTGTTTTGTTTGTAGTAGAACAATAAGAGGGGAGTGAGTTTCCCTTTTTAAAATCTAAAGAAATTGCTAAAGATAAATTCAAATCTAAAAAAATTGAATTGATAAAATTATTAAGAAATATAATTGATTAAGAGATAATTCAAAAATCTAATACGTATTAAATATTTAATATCAAGACAGATTAAACACATAAATGGTCATATCAAACTTATAAAATTATTCATTTCGATGATAAAATTATGAAATTCATTAAATTAAATTATTGAACAAAAACTATTGATAAAGAGTTCAAAAATAGCTTGGTGTGAGAACCTATGTCATCTACCATCAACTCAAGAGGTCAATATTATTAAACCTTTAAACTTATAGGTGATCAAGAAATATATCTCTTACAATTTCTATTTTGGAGGACCCTACTAAGATCTTCTTGTATCCAAGGAATCCATCCATCCCTTTTGTGGAGTGAGAACCTATTGGAGAAATGTGATGAGATGAGAGAGTTTTTCTTAGGAAGACCTATTATAATGCTTCTTAAAAATATATAGGATGAATTATTACACATTTAGATGATATATTTATGATAAATTTTAATATAATTTGAGATATTAAGACAAGAGAATTAATCTTTGAGAGGATTTGAGAATTTTAGAAATTCAGCCTTGATTTGATCAGAGAAAATCGTTGGTAGTAAGTTCTATCTTCCATGGTGCCAAATGATTCTTTTTATAGGCTCCATGTGACAACCCATCCTGATTCATCCATAAACATGACACCTGAGCTTGACCAAGACATACCATATAGGAATCCCCAATCCCCAAGGGCTGATAAACAACACAAGATAGTCATTTGGGATTATTTCACCTATAGAAAAAATACATGATCAAGAAAAAGATCCCACAACACAACCAAAATATATAAAAATGACTTCCCATAAATAAAGGAAGATATAAGAAAGAAATAGATACATGGAATATTGCACATAATAAATAAAAAACAAAACCAAAATACCAAAAAGATCTTAGTGTGACTTCATGGTAACCATCCACCCACAAGGACCAACCCACACCATGAGTGAACCCAAAAAAACTAAACATGAAATAGATTTCGAGTATACTGAACATGAGTTTCACAAGTATGGTGTAAGAAAATAGTAAATCTGTAGGTAATCAACATAGAATGCATGAATTTCCTTTCCCAAAACATACCATAAACATTGGTTTGAAAATATAAATAGAAAATAGTTTTTCGTCATTATATAAATCATCAAAAACTCTTTCCCAAACCATCATTTAAAAAATTTAAAATTCTTCAAAAAACAATTATTGTTTCGAAATACATATTTGAAAACGAACCCAAAGTAAATAAACACAATCCAGGTGAATGTATAAGCAAGAGTGGTAAAAAATAAATATAAGTAGAAAGACATATCATAGTGGTGAAATACTAAAAGATAAATGACTCTATATGAAAATATAAGTGAAAAATTATAAGGAACTAAAGATCCCTAAATATAAAAGAAAATAAAAAGACTATAATCAGAAGAAAATAATAAATATCATGTAACGGGACCCTATAATTACTCATCCAAAAATAATATTTGGTCCTATTGATGAATTTAATAAGTCTATAACAAACTAGATCACCCTTAACTGGTCTCACTAATGTCACAACAACCATATGGTTTCCAACATGAATTGGGATCTTGTCTATCTCATCAATATTAGATATTAACCATCTATCGACTCCCAAAATGACTCCTAGGATCCCATGAAAATAGTAAATGGGATGTGAGGAAGTAAGTAAAAATATTGAATCCCAATCATAAATCAATACAACCCATCAGACATAATAGTCCCACCTCTTGAC
The DNA here is from genome assembly GCA_963277665.1 of Viscum album. Classification (NCBI taxonomy): domain Eukaryota; kingdom Viridiplantae; phylum Streptophyta; class Magnoliopsida; order Santalales; family Viscaceae; genus Viscum; species Viscum album. The sequence continues at coordinate 1,418,673,614 of OY728120.1, forward strand.
ACCATCTATGTGAAGATTCTCCCTAAACTAGAGGACTTACATGATAGTGTGAACTTTTTTAAAAAAGTTTTCAAAAGTAAAAATCTTGACTTAATTTATGAAAATTAGATTAATTTTCTAGGAATAACTTCTTTTTTTTTCAAAAACGAATTCTAAATCCAAGTAAATAATTAAACCAAAATTTTAAGGTTCCAAATGGACCTTTAAGTAAAGGTTTAGGAAATATCACACTAAAAATATATTTGTAAAATATTTAGGGACTAATAAACCATTTTAGAAGAACAATGTTTTCAAGTAGACCATTCTATGAAATTTTTTTTTAGACACACACACACACATCTACATGTGCACCATATGAAAATATATATATATACATATGAATCTTGTATACATATATATATATACATCCATAGGAATTTAAAGAGTATAATTAATGAAATAAAAAATAATCATTTTGAACAAACACAAGAGTTTCCTCACATAAAGGATCCAAATCAAAAAAGGGGCCCCAGCCCAACAACAACACAATTCAACTCACAACCCAATTTTTTTAAAGTTAAAAAAGGTTAAAAATATTTAAATAAAAAAAATACTTCATGATTCCACTTTAGTATTTTAGCAAAAACCCAGTACACATATACTTTAAACACATATAGGCATAAGTAATGAAATCATTAGAAAAGAGTTTTTTCAATTGAAACTACCATCACAAAATCATTGATAATTAAATCTATAAATCAAAGAATATGATGAGCACAATTATGTTGGATTTATGAAGCCCCAAGCACCCCATAAAATTTTATGGAAAGGCAATGGATAAAGACTCATTACATTAAAGTGTGAAAACAAAATGAAATCCTTGAAATTGGGGATACATTTTTTCAAGAGACTAACCACACACCCTACCATAAAAAGAAATATCCCATTTAAGCCAATCCTTTCCCTATGGTTTAACCAAGAAGAAATAAATCTAATGATGAAGTGTTAAATGAAGGGAGAAGGATGTTATGGAAGAATAAAGATTTCCTAAAAATAAATCCACCATAAAATTCAAGGATAATAAACCCAAAATCTAGGATAGGAGGAAGGAGTACGGATTGATTCTCCACCTATGAAGAACCACATAAAATAGGGTGAAAATATATAACATCGGGTTCTTCTATTAAAAGGGGGAAATTGTAAATCTCAAAATTTTAATGATCTAGGATGATAACATAATGTAACTAATCATTCACCAACCATGTTCCCTCTATTATAATAATAAAATAGTCTTTCATATTTTGGAAACTATGCACCAACTTTGAAAAATACTTCAATTAGAAATTCTAACACCCTCACATTATTGTCACCTGGTTTCCATAAACAATTGTAAGTTGTGTTCTAACTCTTAGAGACTATAATGTCTCACATAGTTTCCTATAAGACTCACATAGTTTGGACTTAACCATGCACTACCCATTTGAGAGAAACCATTCTAGATGAAACTGAAATCAAAATTCCCCTTTTTTAGGTAGTCAAATGGTTTATTCTAAAATTGTGTGCACTAACCTTGAATAAATCTAAAAAATGACCCAAATCTAAAAAACATAAAATTTTCATAGAAAATTAAACCTATAATTTAATAGAATAAACTAAACCCCAAGAACTAAATAAAATAAAAATGAAAATAACATTTGGGGTGTGATAATTCTCCCCACTATAAGAACATTATGCCCCTAGAATGTCATTGAGTTCAAGACTAGAGTCAAAACTGAAACCCCAAAACCAAATGTGAGAACATACTAAAGAAAATTTCTAAATTTAAAAAAAAACATAACCTAACTACCTAATCCAATGTGATTCTTAATTCCACAATTCACACCTAATTATACTAAGAAATAACGATAAGGATATCCATGGTGGATCTCCTACCATTTTGAAACCAACTAATATGGTGATCCTATGAGAGAAAATAACTTAAACACTACTCATAATTCAATAAGACGCATATGTCTCCAAAATGACATAGAAGATAAATTCACCCAAATTTACACATAAACCACATACAAGCATATATTGAAGAATAAAGGAAAGACGAGAAAAAGTAATAAAAAATTTACCTCAAAAGTATGAAAAGAAGAAAAATAATATTCCAGAGATGACTTGGAGATATTTTTCTTCAATGGAGGTCCCAAACCACATATAATGACTTTATATAAATCATTTAACACATTGGAATATTTTGGAGAATATTTCTGAGGTTGGGAATGGAGTAAACGTAGGATTATGGGGCACATGGAACCTCAGTGTTGATATATTAAAAATATTAAATATAATATATCATGCATGAATAGTTTATAAGAAATGTTGGAGTATATCCAATATGATTCCTTCTATGTGAAAAATGATACTTCCATTAAATCCATAGCATGGGTTTTATACTAATCATGGCATAAGTCTTTTCATTGTCAAACATTTTGGTATAGTGTAGTCATGGGTAGATAAAATGGTTTAAATTAAGTTATTAATTTAATTGAAATTTAATTATTAAACTCTAACTATAATACCCTATTTTACCAACTCTATATAAAATCCCTAATGGTTAGCTATATAAACATAGAGGATAGTAAGGATGGAGAGGGAGAACTTTGGTGGCATGCACATTGGCCGATGATCATGGGATCATGGATAGATGGTCAGAGTACCATGGAGTTTTTCATCATTTTTGGGGTTCTTAGTGTCATGTACAAACATGGATCACATTATAAATAGTAACCCAAAAAGTTTTACAATAGGACTCAACATCGCTACCCCGTATTCTATAGGCTTCCAGCTAGTAGTGAGGGCCAACGGTGTGCTAATGGGGAGACAATGCCCTCATATGAGAGTAAAACATAACAAAAATAACTAAACGTCATGGATAACTGATGATAATTAGAGTTTGGAAGAAATAAATATAAAATAGGATGTAATGATAAAATAAAATGAAATAAATTTCTAGAAAACCATGTCATACATACAACACAAATCACCCACTAGGTTAATCCTATATAAATAAAAAAAGAATGAAAAATAGTACAAGGCTCCACTACTCACTATGAGGAAAACCACATACTTGATCTCCACATACGTATCTGATCAATACTACATGATGAGTCTTGGAACTCGTCCTATATTATTCCTACAACAAAGTGAAAGGATGGTCAGTTACCCCCAATGTAATGGAAGATCGAGTAGGGTGTGGTACAAAACTCTATTGGGAACAACCAACATGATTCCGTGCATAGCCGCTAAAATGAAATGTATGTATATGTGGGATACTCATATATATAACAATAATAATAATAGTAAATTAAAAATAAACTAAATAATAAATGTCAGATGAATGCATAAAAATATAATTACAAGGTCATTAATTGTGCTCAGTCTATCCATGACATAACCGAATAAAATAAGTAATGTAAAACCACAATCGATACTTAGGTTTTTGAAACCGATCAATCATACCTACTTCAACCCATACCAAAAATGTTTCTAAGAATTTTATTTTATATAATTAACAATTTCACCATATGTGTGTAGCCATGGAATCTAGGAAAACCTATAACTAAGCATAAAATAATTCCATTTATCATGTTATCCTATCCAAGGAATTCTGAGTCGGATCCCAAATATCACTGAAGGCGTAACATAAATTGATTTTCTATATGAGCCAATCCAAGGAGTTTTGTATAAGGAATAAATGTATCACAAAATTCTTAATATAATTTAATTTACCCTATGAGTCAATCCAAGGAATCCCATATTAGTAACAAATGTATCACTCAAGGCATAACATAATTTCCTTTAACGTATAAGATCATCACTACTATAAATTTAAGCTATACCAATGGTTTTAAACCATTTGGATAAACCATAAAACCCTTGGGATCAGTTTTCTAAATGGTTTAATAAAATGTTGGTATGCTAGCCATGGGGATAGAGTTATACCAATGGTTTTGTGTGAACCATTGTCTTAGGCTGGATTATATTTTACATACCAATGGTTTAGGTGAACCGTTGACAATGAGGGATTTCATTTCATTTTAGCAATGGTTCACAGGAACCATTGGGATATGTATTTTCAAATGGTTCAAAATCATTGATATATATATACATGGAATACCTCTATTCCTACTGTACTAAAACATTAAATTAAAAATAGAAGCACCATGATTGATTAAAAACAACAGCACCGCTACTATATATATGAAGCCAACTACTGCCTATTACACCTCCAATACAAATCACACTTAATTGGTTAATTATATTAAATTAATCTAAACACAAATAATTATTTAACAAAACATACCATACAGAAAAAAAGTAGGTAAAAATTCTCATTTTCTAAGTTTCAATATCAGATAGTCTCATACATCATTAGAAAATAACCAAAAAATGTGGAGTAAAATAGAGGATGTAGATGGTGAAAATTGAATCTAAATATATTGTGTAGTTGGTCATCATTCCTGAATAAAACGCCCTCACCCATGACACCATCATATTAGGTGATAGATGATAACTACAACTCTGGGAATCTATCCCTGGACGTATTCTTTGGCCTCTCTGCCTTCCACACACATACAACAGCTCATGTTCTGAATCATTAAAATAGGATTACACAGTGTTTGGTTTGACCAAAACATTTTGATGGACCAAAAACACCCTAAAAAACAAATTAAAAGACAAGAAGCTTACATATTTCTGTCATCACAATTATTTATTATGATCATAGATATCAGGAGAATGGAATCCCATCTCTAACGGATAATACACCCACACATTGAGAACCTTCTGCACCATCTTCACCCTTTTAGCCTGATCCAAACAAGCCTAGCTATAGTCAACAGTGCTATCTTTCTGGTTAGTCAGACCCCACCAGATGGTCATTCCACCATAATCAACGTGGATTTTAGCATTTCATTCAAGTGGGAGTGTCCTTCTAGGTATTATGTCCCCCACAGAGAGTAAAAAATGAATTTTTTTAAGCGAATTTACCCAAAAATTTACAAGGAAAATTAGTTATATAATTCACAAACCCGCTACATGAAACTAGAAACCATGTCATCATGACACAACATTGGAAAAAATGAAATCTCCTTAAATATAACCTAATTGGAATGGTTTGATATCCTCTATTTTAAATCTTATCCATTCTCTACAACCCATAAACCTAACTCTGTAGATGCACTTGATTAACATATTTATGTTCTCTATGCATTCCAAACATTTGATTTGCCTATCTCTTTCATTCCTTCTCCCATGCTTTTTTCCTTTTCTATCTAAAAAACATTGTACTAAACACATAAGATAAAAAATTCTTGAATGAAAAAAATTGTAAAATTGGGAAAATTAAACTATTAAATCCATGATACAATAATCAGAAATAAATCTTTAGTATTAGGGAGAGACAAATACATGGGGTTCTAGATCTGTCATTTAAGGGAGGTACAATTCATTAAAAGGTTATTGAACTATGAATTCATTTTTATAGGGTTTTTTTAATGAAATCATCTTGGTAAATTTCATTTTTTATTTATTTGTCATTTTTTATTCTATTGGATGTTAATGAATTTCATGGGGATCATATTATTTTATATAGGCATCTATTTGAGTCTAAATTCCTCAACAGATTCAACAAATTTCTATATTTTCTTATTTATCAACATTAAATTTGTTAATAAATTGCAACACATTGTATTTCATCCCAAATATATTTAATTTCAGCATATTTCATTCCCATTTTATTATTACTGATCATATTTTATATCCACTAGGTAACTATAAAAACACTACCACAAAAAAACACATCAATATTGTAATAATCCCTAGAACATCTCATTAATATGCCATCACCAAAGTATAATCATCACACAGCAACAAGAATCTTCCATTCACCACTAAAAATCCTTCAACGTACCCCATGCCAGTCCAACCACAACCTCACTACATGAACACAATTTACATTGGAAATGGTCATAACCATCACCATAATTTTCCAAAAATATCCAGAAAACAGTATCTAAAAATAGAAGACACACTATAATGAAAATAAATTTATTTTCACCACCATAAATACCATAATTTCAATTTAAAGGGGGTTTTGAAAACATTTATTCAAATATTTCATTGCCATTTTCCCAAAATTTTCTGATTCACATAAAAATTTTCTTATTATGTTTAATATTATAAACATTTATAAATTATGAGTTCAAACAATCAATCACATAAGGGGTTCATAATTAAACATTTAAAAAAGAAAAAACAAAATATTTTTCAATTTTACAGTTATATTGAAAGATAATTGGAATGAAAAAAACAAAAAATAAATAGATGTAGAAGAAAAATATTAGCTATAAATTGCTGATTTTAAGTGCAAGATGAAACAATATTATAAAAAATGATGTATAACCACTAGGTAGGTGGTGTTTGAAGCCTATGAAAAAGATGGGTATTCAGGTTATAGGATACTAATTCCCCCCTCTTGGTGTGATGACATCATTCAACTAGTATATTAAGATGAAATTTGTTAATAATATTTGATTAATTTATAAAAACAAATAAAACAACCAAAATAAATAAATTTAGAATATATAACATAGATAAAATTAATGTTTTTAAGTGGAATACAAAAAAGGACTTATATCAAGAAGAGGATAGCTTGGAAGAACTGGAACTGCATGCATTGCAAAGAGCCACTGGGAAGAACGAGAACTGATGGGAAGAATGGAACAACTGGTGCTAGTAATGGGGATCTAGGATGAACTGTCAAGAAGAATGGGAACTTCTTGAAAAAGGGGGAACCACAACCATAGGAAAAATTGGGCAATGAAAATCTGGTTTAGGATTTTTTTGTGCTAATCATGTGTGGAGTCAGGAGGGTTGGTCAATTTTTGATGGGGGGAATCCATCCTTGTGGGTTTTAAAAACTTTCGAGAAATCCTTCACTACTGCAATATATTTTTTGTGTAAGGTATGCCAATATTTAGAAATAAATGTTGGTAATTTGTGAATTATACCAATGTTTTAACAAAATCATTGGTATATTGGAACCTATTCAAATGGTTTATATAAACCATTGGGATAATTTTATTTATTTCACTCTATACCAATGGTTTAAAAAAACCATTGGTATATGGCCACATTTTCCAAGACTTTTATTAAACTGTTGGGAAATACTTCTATACATGGCCTATTTAAATAGTTTTTCTAAATTTTTGGAATAGTGGCATTGGGATATGCGGTATTTCCAGTTAAACAACCAAATAATTCCATATAAGGAACCCAAGTATCTCCGAAGGCATATTTTAATTTCATTTATACCATGAGACCATATGGGTAATTATATACTTGGAATACAAGTATCTTCATAAGATTAATAATCTTAGTCCTCAGAAGTACCTCTAGGAATCCTGATAGTGTAACAGAAAAACAATTAGGCTTAGAATTTAGATACTTAGATGTACATATAGACATCCCCATCCTAGAATAACATCGTATCAAGACTCGTGGGTTAACTTCCAAGAAGAACATATAGAATCATATCTTCATCATCAATATGTTACTGAAAGAATAAATTCATATAGTAAGGTTGTTTAAACACCTAAACCTAGCACTTCTTCCATAACCCATTGATCTTACAAGTTTGGTATGGGATCTAAGGTGACACCCACTACCCTCTCTATGAAATATCGTGATGTACTCTCTCAGGATCCGTCAACTACTGTGGAACCCACCATGGTCCCCTACATTGATAAATGGAGAGGTGTCCCTTGCAAGATATTCATTATCAAAACCGAAGTAGTGGCATCCCACTGTGGACTCTCAGAAATAGTACATGTGAAGAGCCATCCCTATTATAATCCACTAGGATATAGTCACGATCTTAGGTCAACACCCGATGCACTGGGATATCACATCCTATATATTCGTAATATGGGTAGCATGTCCTTCCCAGCTACATGGGGTCTTGTCACTATGGAATGTTTCAAGATATGGGTCATGAACTAACTATGGTGCCAATATCTCATTAGGATGGTATACACATTTAATCTAATATAGTCCTATCTCTTATATATCAACCAAAGACTTTACAATGTAGAAATGCCTCACTGAGTGCATTCTCGCATCCATGAGGTCCGGAGGCTACTCGATCTCTCAAGGGACTATGTTAAGAAACTACCTCATAGGTGCTGTTAGTAACCTATGATGTTATCCACTAAAACTTTCTCATTTAATTAATCAAATATTTAATTAGAATAAATCAAATAAGAGTATTCTTCCTTAATGGTGGGCCATAGAATAAACATACTACCATAGACATGAATAAATACTATAATGTATGTAAAACATACCATTTACCTTTAGGAGGATTTCCATTTAATTTTACATGGGTTTAAATCAATAGGCAAGGCCTTTCCAGGATAAACTGATACATACAAAGGTATTTTCTAATCATCAAACAACATGAAATTAAATAATTATAAAAAATTACATTTTTTAAAATTCCAAAATATATTTTTTAATTATTTATGATAGAATAATTCCAAAAACCTCATTGGATAATTCTATGACACCAGAGCCATGACCTAACGCTTGCCATAAATTTTGAAACATCCTAAAACATTAATCAAGAATAATCCCTAAATAATGGAGTCAATAAACACTTAAAATAATTTAATTTAAATAAGTATATCATTAAAAATTTACATTGGCATCGAACCTCAACCAAATGGTACACAACAATATTCAGACAACATCATGGGTCATCTTCTTCCTTGGAAAAGGAAAATCCCAAAAACTGATATCTAATTCCACCACACACAATTGTAATTGGGAATAAAAACAATAATAAGAGAGGATATGATTTGATCAAATAGTAAAAACATAAAATAGAAGATAAAAAATATGAATACATACTTCTAGGCTTCTAATACATTTGAAAACACTCGATTCTAACAAAAAAACATGGGATATCTCCCACGGAGGAAGGGAGATGGAGGAAGGAATGTATGGGGGATGTTCGGGGTAAAAATATGGTAAATAAACATATGGGTTGGAGGATAAAATGCTAGTTTTCTCCTTCTTAATGGGCCACATGGTTTGGACAAACAATGTGCAAAATTGTTCCCCTTATTGGTTCAAGGAATAACCCCTCGTATAGGCATGTCACATTATTTAACAAATTGTGCACCAACCTTGGGACATGTCCATAATAAACTACAGATACCCATATAGTTTTCCTTGGCATGCCCCAAAATTTTCTCTACTCATGCACCTATTAAAATAGTGTTTCATGGTTTTGATGCATAGTTATCATTAACCATGAACAAATTGTGTTTTATATGTTGTCTGTTGAAATACTCTAACATCAGGCCCCGAATGCCCAGAACACTCATAAAATATCATAAACACCTTTTGAGCCTCAAACCATGACAAAAATAATTATAAGGGGTACCCCAAACATTAAATTTCCATTATGAACCCCCAATCAAAATTTTACTTGTTTAGTAATTTAAAATCGAAATTCCATCTGAATTTTCCCAACTCGGAAAACACATGATCTTAAAGTCACCCCACCGTAACACTACTCACCCCTGAGAAGCCTTAATGGAAATAAAAATAAACAACCTCACATACATGCATCATGAATTTCATTCAAATGAATTTGTTTCATTTCGGAACACCCAACACACATTCAACACATATTTAAACATACATTGATTAAATCACTAAAACCCAAGCCAACACATGAAACTAAAGATGAATCCTCAATATGGTGCTTACCAAAGACTATCTAACCTAAGAAACAACCATTTAATCACCTAATTCATCAATAATATTGTGGTTCTCCCCAATATAGGTTCTCACATTAAAAAACCAATCTCGAGGTATTGTACTTAAATTATTGGAATGTCCAAATGATTCATTACCTATTATTTTAAAATTTCTCCCAAAATGATTCTCAATAAAAATAATCTGTAAAAACATAAGGATGCTACTCTAAGTGCTTGATTTGATCCAAACTTCGAATTACTGATTGACCATCCTCAACCTAGTCGTGCCAACTTTTCATTGAAAATCCAGAGCCGACCGTTAGACTTCACCTCTCTCATCCCAACAACATGACTAATGCCATTCCTCATCAGCCACATCAAACTATTAAATATAAAATATAGATGAATTTCCTCTATATGACTATTATTTAAATTTATTAGCCTAATAATTTTACAAATCACCAAAAAAGTATCTTGATGCCTTTTTCCTATGGAACACCAAGATAATTCCATGAACACTAACCAAATCCATTATATAACTTCTAATTTCATTTCCTATATAAAACATCCCCTATATATAATCATGATCATGCCTCTTCATGACACTATTTCATTCTTAATTCCTCTCCCTTGGATCTTCACAAACTATCAAAGTCCCAATACCTTCACTTGACTCCACCCAAGTCCTTATTCTGAAATTTTCATATAATTTACTGAGAAAACCATCCATAAACAGTTCCATTTATCTGTCATCACTCAAAAATGAAAAACTAACATACAGTGAAAGGTCTCATCCTTTTATTACCCTTATCATGCGAGGGTAACAAGCTATCATCCTACACCTGTCTCTCTCATCTTAGGATCACCCTTGTCAAGACACACACACCCCCATCCATTTCTATACATAATGACTGGTATGGAAAGAAACTCACTCATACCAAAGTTCCAATGTAAATATCACAAAAGATTCATTTCTAAATCCTTGACAATGAAACCATAAACATTATCCATGTTTAAACTCATAACTAGGGTCACCACCCTCAAAAGGTTGGTGGTGAAATTTCCACCATATGGCTTAACTCAAACCGATCCTTGAGAAAAACTCCCAAGGAGTTACTTTTGTCAATCTTGAAATAAATAGATAGCTTGATGCACATATGATGCTCTATCAGTGTACTCATGATGATGGGAAGATATTGGGCATGATCATCTTTAAACTATGAGTACATAAAGATTCTATAAATATGAATGTATTGTTATCTTAATCCATGCTCACATCAAAAAAGGATGTGATTTCCTTTAACAAACCCCATACACCATGTATCCCAATAATGTGTATCAAGGTCCAATCATGAATCAACTATATCATAGCAACCAATTGATTTCAAAAATTAAACCTCTTCAAATGGAACTGCCTTTATTTTACCCAAATCTCTAGGTTTCCACACCCTCGATAATTATATTTGAAGGTATTAGGTCTTATAGTAGAAGTTTGTAAGATAGATATTTTTAAAATATTCATCACCAGAGGGACGTATCTTCATCGTCTCTGGCAATACAAGCAATGGTGGATGTCCAACGAACTCACGTAATTATTTCAGATCACAAAATTAAATAAATAGTTAACTTATTTGATTAAATTAATGTTCAACTACATCTCCTCCCTAAATAATATTTCATGAAGGATCCAAATAAGAACCTATCAATATCAACCAAATAAGCATCAATAATCCTCATGTAAACCATTTTTAAAATTTCAATTGCTAGCATGGAGCTCTGAATATGTTTTCAATGCCACGCTGATCACCTCGATCCTATGGATACAATCCGTGAAGGTGTTCTTGGATCTATTTCTTGGATAGATCCATTATCTCATTTGGATGGGGGAGGAAAGGATATCACAATCGGTTGGAATTAATTACACACAGAAAATTAGCTCCTCTTTTTCTTATATAGTGGATGTGATAAATATCCAGTTATGGTTACTCAACTCTCATATATTTGACATCCACTAAATAAGTAATAAATAATAAATCATGATGAACTGACTACACTATAGAAATTAATTTTATTTTATCACATTCTTGTAATATATATTATATATTTTACATGTTAATTCAATTCATTAAATCGACTCATAATTCCCACAAATATTAACTGAACATTGAATATTAATAATATTCATTCGTACGATATTATTCCTTCTATTTACATAAAAAATATTTAATAATTATAATAAATAAATTCAATTAATTTTTTTATACTCTAATAATGGTGAATTTAATTATTTATCACCGATCAATTATGCTTCAAAAACTCACAGACCCCATGTTTGGGTCCACCATGTCCTATATAACTATTTAGTGAAATAGGGAAGAATCTTGAATGTGCTATTATTTGTGAGCATATTTGAACTTATATCATAGGAGTGAATAATATTTATTGACCAAGAGCAGAGCCTATAAACCCATCAAGGCCCCAATTGATATAAGTAATAGTCATTGAAATAATGACCATCATAACGATATTTAATATGTAATATAATATCTTTGTATTGTGGTATACCAAAAATAAGGAAACACACTTGTGTCATCATCCATTCTTGAATTATTATTTTTTCATCCCATGGGATTGAATTAACTTTGACTACCATGGCCATGGATTAATGAAGGCAATTCCATCCTGACCAATCAGTCCCAAGATATCACTTCCTTTACTTATAGGCGACAAATTCTATCTTGATCATTCAACCAATGACCTACAACCATTGAAGCTTACAACACAAGTACCTAACCACAACTTCATAGTCATGTTTTTTCATTATATCCATATATTTAATCAAATTTCACACATTTATAATGATCTCAAGTTAGGATACCAATACCCATGCCCATAGAAAGGATCTACCGGTGACACTGGGTACATGTGGCTTTTCTATTGGTGCGTATTCCCTCAAAATATCACTTAATAGAGATAACCAAGTGTAAAAATCCAGAGAATATTCCCCAATGATTATGATACTCCAACACCTAATAGTCATACATATACTATGTTTAGTTATTTTGATGTATCTAAACCATAAGACATATGTTTAAGATTAATTTCAATGTATCTTGATATTCTCATTAGAGCCTGGGAATACTATAAAATATTGAGAAGACAAATAATCTATATAAAATACCATTTAAATAGTGTATTCATAAATATCAATACTATAATGTTAAGGGTACACCATGAATAACTCATTATACACATGGTATGGTAATCAAAAGTATTGATAAAGCTGGGTCTATTGAACCCACTTTTACAACACTCCCACTTTCACTACATCTAAGTTGAAAACTATCCTTGTTATCTCCAACATGATTAAGATTTTGTTTCTACTGAGTCATGGATTTAGTTTCAGAGTCTCCAATGTTACCAATGTGTGGCCATTCTACTATATGAAAATTTTCAACTTTAAGTATGACTCCTCAAGAGATGTTAACCCTGAGTATATACCATTTTTCTACTATCAAAACATGAAATCATTTTTAGTATGAGAATCATAATTTACATTATGGTAATACTTTACTTACTATTTGAGATTCCAGGAACAAAAAAATCATTGTTTATTTTTCACTACTTCTTAGTTACTATAGAAGACGCAATGCACAAGGTATTTGTAGACATGGCTATCACTATATTGAATTAGCTTGTATTGTTCAGTACCTTTTCCTAACCATGATATTTGATCATACCAATCAACAGAAGAGTAGTTTGTTTCCCCTAAAAATATTACCCCTTACAGTCCACCTACCTGGTATGTGTATTTATAATCTTTGTAATTTCTCTTGTAAAATTGGATCGTTTTGACTGCCTCCCATGCAGTTCTCTTCGATATAACTGATATTTTCTGACCATAAAGTATATGTTGGAAATAAAAATCATTATACATGGAATGAAATATGTAATTGAACCATATCAAAAGAATATATAATTCAACTCACCTCATTAATCACTTCATATGTCCATACATCTCTTCTTGGGGGTATTTACGCAATGTGACTCTAGTGAAAATTCTCTATCGAATTGTACCAATGTGTATTTTTCAATACCTCATATATATATGTAATATTTATTAATTATACTAAACCACTAGTTCTATCTAATTATATCTCATTCCAAATAAATTTGGTTTCTACATTATGTCAATCACTGGAGAGTTACTTTCATCCTACTCTTAACTTAATGAAAGACCAATAGTTTTTTTTTATTTTAGAAAACATATTTGACATGGAAAATAACGAAACTCCCAAAACCACTGGTAAGCACATGGAAAATATTCATTCCAGACGAAAGTTATATGATTTTGTTGTTTACTTCAATAATAAACTATATTTTAGTAAATTTTACCACTTATTGTTATTTTATAGTGCCACAAACCCTTTCTAACTGCATCGTATAGACACCTTCCATGATTGGTGGTCTTGAAAGCCAATACTCAATGAAATTATCATATACATTATCTAGGATAAGTAAAATTATAATGGATTTTGGAATATTGACTTGGTATAACTAATCAATCCTTATTTATACCATGTTTTACCATCCATATATTATCACTATTGAATATACATTATTTTATTCAAAATAATAACCCTCCTACACATTGATACATGAAATCCATTATTGAATTTTAATTGAACTTTTCAATTTTAGCTAATTTCTATATACATTCTACTTGTAAGAATTATTATTCTCAATGAATAATAAATCACTATCCATAGTTAATATAAAACAAATACCACATTTTTATCCTTCTTATGTAGTATGTTCCTCTTGAACACTCCCTTTCCACATTATCTTGTGGAACATGTTCCTACTTCACCTATTTAGGTATCTTTATAATTGACTAAACCGAAGATGAATTTTCTCCCACTATCTCAAGTGGATATGTTCTCACTTTTATATAAATGTAGTCTATCACTTGACTACTGATTTTCTATCTTAAAAATTTCTATAATACCCTTATAAAACATTAGGATAATTACTTTTGATTCATATTGTGTTTTTCTTGATACATGTTTGTTTATATCCTGAAAAAATATTGGTATATAAATACATTCTCTTATGAAATAATGGATTTCCATTATACTATAACTCATATGATATCTATTTTTCATTATATTAGGAATATTGTTATGAGATAACACCATTATTTATAAAGCATGTCCCAAAATAATTTTTTTCACAGTGCATATAAATCTCAACATTTATGATCCTTTACTTAAATCAAGACTCTTATGTGAATATGATGTGTATATGGAAATGTGATTTAAGGAATTACTTCATGATACATTTTTTTATCAATATTTACATAAAATAATCATCATCAATCCCCCTTATTAACATCAATACTTTTATATAGATAAGGTAATATATGTTTATAAATTACTCCATGCTGTATTTTAATGATAGATTAATTCTTGATCAAGATATTCTATGGTAAACCAACCCAAATAAACTCATATCTTATAAATATGAATTTATTTTACTTAACTATAAAATTAATTAATAAATTCTTAAAATAATATTATAAAGTAAATTTACTACTATCTTACCCTTGGAATTGTTTATGCTCCCTAGATGAACTAATTCTAATATATTTTTGGCATACCATTATTTCTAAAGGTTTCATTGTCCAATAGTAAGTACATAAGTATGTCTACAGTACCTATGATATTTAACTCTAATATTTATAATACAATACTATGAATATCTTTGAAAACTATTTATTTTTTCTTGAAAAAGTATTATCTTACCACTAAAATGTATATATTTCTTACATTTTTATATTCATTAGGTATTTACATTTATTCAACCATTACTGAACGATTTTTCGAGTGTTAAAAACCATAAAACAATCATTCCTAAACTAGAATAATGTATCATTGTATCCAAGGGACGCATGATATTAATTTTTTTTAATACTTAATAAATTATTAACTAGAATCATTTACATGGAAATTGGAAGTTTTGTGCTTCTCCCCATTGACGTAGGAACCACCCTTTCTTAGCTTCTTATAGAACATAACGTAAATCTAGTAATGTTTCTATACTTACTTGGTTACTATATTTAAATACACATATGAACAAGGAATACTATATTTAATAACAAAAAATTATAACAAAAACATTAATTGATGAATATACCTGAAGAATAAGATATTACTTTCTTATTTAATTTATTTCATTTCATTTAAAATTACATAGGTTTATTTCATGATATGAAAATAAAATAACTTCTAATTTAATACCACTTTGTTTGAAGGAAATTACAAATATGCCTTTGATGTTATTATTTCTAATTTCTTTTTGCCTTTTTTTTAAATTTTTTCACCATAAGAAATAAATATTAATCTTTATTTAATATTCTCATTGATTGGAGAACCTTACTGAGAAGGTAAAATGGAATTTTCTCCAAACTATTTATTTTTTAATCTTAAAATAAATTAGAGTATGTGGGTGGAAATGATATAAGAATGGGATATGTTGAAATATCATGATCAATATATCAATTTAAATATAACCTGTGTAATCATTATCCATTCATATCTCACTTCAGTTTGTCTATGAAGACTTCTCACAGATAAGACAACATGTAAAATCATTGATGTCATAGTGTTGTATCAACATCTCACTTTATATGTTAATGATAAAATTATATAATAACCATCATATTAATAATAAATGAGAATCCTATAATCAATTTTTACACCCTTTCTTCCTGAGGTGACAAAATATGTATTAGGGACATTGACACCTTGAATTCCCATTTTCGTAGTACTTTGTGCAAGCACCAATACAACTTTGGGAAACTTTTTTGAGTTTGGAAATTTTATTTTTCCAATATTATGAGTTTGTACATATGGTATTACATTCAATATTCTAAAAATAGAATCTATAAAATGAGTACATTTATCTTGGTTACCATTTAAACATTACCAATTTATCGAATCATTATATGTCTCCCATTTTTTTCTGAACTCTATAAACCTATATAATAGAATCAAAATACTATGACACCTAAGTATTCAAGTGAATATGATACTTGAAACCTCTCCTCATTTTCTATAAACCTTTTATATCCCACTAATCATAGAGTTTAAGGTTGGATTTTGACTGGTCAACAGTATTAACTCGCATCTCTTTGATCTGTTGAGTGAATTCCTAGCTCTTAAAATTATAAAAATTACTCAATAAATGCTTTCCTATAATGTTAAATCAAGTTATCTATGGATACATATTTTTATCCCACATTATTTAGGTTAACCCATCACTCTCATATGGAATTGTTGGTAGTAGGATGCACCCTCAAATTTGGATGACAAGAACTCCATACACCTGGTTTTGTTCAACATCAATTGGTGGAAGGGATTTTTGACATTTATTTTGGTTTTATTATTTTTTATTAATATTTTGTGACAAATGAAATCCATTTCTATTTACCTGTTCATTATATGTTATTGATCCCACAAATAAACATTAGTATAAAAACATTCAGCACGTCTCTATGCATTTTACTATTTATTATTTTATATGTTTACTACTGTCATTAAAATGAATAAAATAATAGAAATTTTATAAAGGAAACAAAAATACCTAGATAATATTAAGAATATAATAATGATGGATCCATTTTAACTTTTTGGATCAATCGTGAACTTGGGAAATCATTCCTAATTCGGGTCTTAACTCATGATGCAGCTCGTTCCCAATCTAGTGTGTTCACGTCTTGTCTGGGGTAGTGCCTCACCTCAAAGTGGTCGACATCTTACTTCATAATTGTTGAAGAAATGCAATTATATTTGGACACAGGTGATGGGATATCAAGATTGCAACATAAAATTGATATATTGTCTTCGTATTCCCTTAAACATATTGAATGAAAATAATGCGATGAAAAAACCATAATTTAATTAACTACTTTTTTCAAAAACAATTCACACTAAATAAATAACTATATTATATAGGAATACAATGTTTTGAAAAATTCATTAAGACTAGTCTCTATGAAAACTAAATGTGTGATAAAATTAAATTGTAGTAAATTTAAAGTCGAGGTATTAAATATAAATTAGAATTATTATACAATTCAAACAATTTATCTTATTATCTGTTGAGATTAATTTAAATTATATTCTAAAAATTAAATTAATCAATTATTCTAGTTTAAAAATAAACTTAATGTAATAATTTTAAATAATAAAATTATTATTATTTATCTGATAAATTAGTAAAATAATTTTGGTTGTATTAAAATTATCTCATTCCAAAAATCATCTCATGCCTTTTATACCTATTACGGGTCTATAAGGGCCTTCTTAGGGATCCAACGGATTGGGCATGCCTCTGTAGGGTGGTTTTGGGTCAGGAATACCCACACCTACCCATTTTAGGCTAGAAAGGACCTGATCGAGGCATGGATTTTTCATGGAAGTGTGGGTTCGCTGAACAGGGGAGAAAAACTCTTGAAGGGGTCATCCTCCCAGTTGATGATGCCACAAGTATACCTACATTAGAGGTGATGATGATCATATCTGCACTAGTGGGGTAAGAGTATGGAAGTTGTAGTATTTATGGTCAAGTAGAGGCTGGGTTTGGGGTGGCTCATGGAGGCACTATCAATGCGAAGGGGAATAGTGGTCAGAGAGATCAAAGGCGACGATGTTTGCAGGGTCATACAAGGAATATCACGACACCAGGTGGGGAGGTAGGGGTGGTGGCCTGCAGGCAGTAGGCTAAAGAAAAATATGAAGAACAACTATCACACTAGTGGATGTCAGCTATAGGATCCTAGAGGAGTATATAGGTGAAGTGATGTGAATGTTGTATGGTGTGTAATGATGGTGCCGACGACCAGAATGACCCTGGGTGGTAGATGACATCTTGATAGGAGAAGGCATAGGGTGGATTCAAATGGAAACCATAATTTTGATAGTTTTTTATTAAATTGTCCAATCCAGACTATTGATGGGTTATTTTTTGTCACCTAACATACAACTACCATCATAAATAGGCATTTGAGGTCCAGTTTTTATAACATGATCTTATAGCCTATGGAATTGTATTTTATCATTATTTGTTCATTTCATACATTGCTTCAATGGGAATAATTCCTTTACACACTTTTTTATTGTTCATTGTCAAATATTTCATAGGAAGCCAACATATCACTAGGGAAAAAATGTTGTCCATTGTGGTACCGACCATCCAATTTTGGGTGGAACTTCACAGGAAATTATGGTTCCATCGGTACTCACATAAAAATTATAACACGAAAAAATATATGAATATATTGTTCTATAATATTTAAACCTCAATAACTAGAATTTCAATCTATAACAAAAATTTATGATAACATTAACTTGGCCATCCAGAATCAGGTCAACGTGTGTTTTGTTCCATGGGGACTGATTTAAATACCCCTACTTAGTTTAATAAAAAATAATTTTTCATTGGATAAAGAAATTTACAAGATAAATATGATACTAGTTGAATATATCCAGTACCATAGAAGAACCTTATGGGTCAAGGATTTCTAAAATTTTCATCATCGTAGGGACATAACATCATCATCTTCGACGATTAGATCCTCAGTTATGGTCCAATGATTTTGTGTAAATATTTCACAAAACTAAATTAAATAATTGGTTACCTTATTTGATTCAACACACATTCAAATGAATCTCATCACTATTGAATGTTACTCAATGTATTTGAATTCCAACCCTTCTAAATCATCCACATAGATTTCTAGAATACACATGTATTTGGTTAATCAAATTCACTATGTTAGAATGTATCTCCAATGATCTCTTCAACATTGTGACAATCACCAGGATCCCATGAATTTGATAAGTGAAGGAATTCTTGGATCATTCACTCAGATAGAGTATTTTTCTTTATGAGATGCAAGAGTAGTGAGGAGATCTCAATTTTCTGGAATGAATTTCACACAATAAATGAGCTCCTCTTCTTCTTATATAGTGGATGGAAAAAATTTCTAGTTAGGGTTCCCCATGCCCTATATATTTAATGTCTACTAAATAAGTAATAAAAATTTATTATGATGAATTAAATCTATCATATTGATTATTTATATTTTATCACATACTTGTAATATAGATTAAATATATTATATGCTAAACTAGAGTCATTAACTCGACTTTTAATTCCCACAAATTAAAAAAACATGAATATTAAAAATATTCATTTGTAAAATATTTTATGATGTATTTTCTTAAGTAGTTGTAAATATTTATAATAAATTAATTTTACATTATTATTCTATACTCAAATACCATTGAATTTATTTATTTTTTGGTGATCAATAATACCTAGACAACTATCAGACCCCATAGTGGAGTCCACCATGTCCTATATACATATTAACCAAAATGTAGGTAGAATCTTGAATATGAAATTTTGTGTGACCCACTAGAACCTTATCTCAATATTAGTGAATAATTTTCACAGACCATGATAAGAGAGTATAATTCCATCATGTTCCTTAAAGGGACAAGGAATAGTCATAATAAGGAAAACCATCCAATGAACATGTACTATGTAATATAATCTCTTTGTTTGATGAATTCTTTTAAAGATGTATAAAAACATGTATCATCATCCATTCTGGATTTATTATTTACTGATCTAACTGGAAGAGCATACCTTCAAGTACCATGGTTATAGATTTATAAAGGTACCACTATCTTGGTCAACCAATCCTGATATATCACTTCTATATAACATAAGTTACAAATTCTATCTTAATAATTAAACAAAATCTATACCAGCAATGACACACCCAACACAAGCTACCCTACCACAACTTCATTTTCATGGTTTCTACCCTTCATCAATGTACATGATCAAATCAAACACATTGATAATAATATAATGTTAGGAGACCAATACACATGTCTATAGATAGGAACTACCAGTGATACCCGAAACATGTGGTGTTCCTCTTAGCAGGTCTGTTCTCATGTACTCCCCTTTTAGGATAACCAAGTGAAAAATCCCGAGAAGAAGACTCAATGGTAACTATCCGCCAACGCAAGATAGTCATACATATAATATGTCTACTCAATATAGTTTATCTAGAAAAAATTATGCAGGTTTAATATTAATGTCATAGTTTCTTGAGATTCTCATTATATCCTAGGAACTTCTATAAAATTTTTATATGAAAAATAATCTATGGATATTACAGTTTAAATAGTATATGTATAATTTGATAAAATATATTGGTAAGGGTAAATCATGAATATTTCATTGTACACATGGTATGGTAATCCAATGTACTGATAAAGTTAGTTATAGGGAACCCACTTTTACATCAATATTTGAAACTATTGATCTTTATCCCACACCTAACTGATCATCAATGTTCCATATTAAATGGTTACCCTGAAAAACTAATGAAAAATAAATTATCCATACTCAAAATTGGAACAATATCATACCATCTAGTTTAATACTCAACTCACGATCTTGCATGTTTTCCATCACTAAGGCCAAGCTAACCATGCTACATTGAATGCCAATTCATAAATCCAAAAGTTCACTTGGAAATCCAAATTCAAATAGAGAACATAAAATATTAAAAAATTTATTCAATGTTCTCCCACCTCAAGATTTCATTTTTGAAATTGAAGTTTCAATGAAAGAACAACTGGTCAACAGAGCCAGACACTCAAATAGTCATTCTCATCGAAGATAGTCTCTATACCCTAGAACCCATGGTTCTACCTTGAAATCCAAAGGAATCACCATGATTATATTTCAAATATCAATAACCACTCATGTATTAGTCCCAACTCAAGCATAAAAAAATATCACTACCTAAAAAGAATCTCTGAACTTGGTCTAACCTCTCTCATAGGTTTCCCTTTATCAAACCTAACCTACAAGGGTCTTAGTCACAACTAAGGGTCTCTAGGTCTCCCACCAAGAACTAAAAGTCAATAATTTCTCCAAGGTCACATCAGAATAAGAATTATCCATAAACCCATCTCAACATAGGGCATCTAACTCACTTATCAACAGTCTCTACAGATGTTTATGATAATACTGACCTACAAGGGTCAAAACCATAAACATGGGTATGATTATACTGGTTTTCACTTCCAAGTTATATACGCATAAAACCTATAAGTTTTAATTGGAAACCAATTTAATTTTAACCCATTGATAACCATTAACATAATGAATGGTCTTAATTTCTTAAACATGTAAGGAATTTCCTACCATGAATCCTCCAACAGAGCTCTGATCCTCTATCAGTATCCCCAAAAAGATTGCTCCCTGGAGGGTCACATTTCAAGTAAAAAGATAATGAACTAATCCTCATTGGTCATCTATATAAGTTAATACCCCCTTGATTTCCTCATTCATTATAACATTTATGTACCCATAAACATCACACTATAGGATCTGACTAGATTAATAAAAATAAATGTTGGTTAAGTAAAGAATAATATCAAGATAGATGGGAAAAATAAATATATATATTGTTACAAATATTTAGTTAACCGCAACTAGAAAGGATATACCCACAAGGTTCTCATAGGAATGAATAAGTCTTCTATGTGGACCAATAATGGTTAATTGTATACTCCCATAATTATATCAATGATTTGTGTCATAAAACTCTCACACAGTCTGGTTATATATGATTTCATTAAATGATATATGGGAAACACCATATATGTTGTTACTAACACATTAAAAAACTGAACTTAAGTAATGAAATCCCATGAGGGGTCCAACAGTTGGGGCACCAAGTGCCTCATTTACATTATAGGGTCAATGTGAATCTTATTCATGAGAAATGAGTCATCGGCCTCACTGTCATATGCATCAATTTAGACCCACATAATCAACCATAAAAAATATTTATATATATATATATATATATATATAATTTGACATTATTGAGTTGAATGAAACCAAAAATCATATAGGAAAACACCATTTAGGGTTTTTTTCACTTTAAATATTTGGTCTCTATTATCAGTAGTAAAATCACACACTAGTAGGCCTATATCATGTGGAACCCATGTTCCAATTATGATGCAAGAGTGAATACCTCTTTCTTCTTCCAACATAGCATCAAAATTAGTCAACGGAATCTCACCAATGGTCCAAGATTCTATATTACATTTGTACCTCTCAAAGAAAAAATCATATAAAACTATAAAATCTCATACCAAGAACAAAAGTACCATATCCCTAGAAACTATGACTTCTCACTAGAACACATTTTCTCAATGAACCAATATGATTTATAATATAGGAGCAGACACGTTCTTAATACTCATATCTACCGTATCAAAATATTAATACAATAATAAATAAATTGATTTGATACCACTTTGTCACTTATGAATCTAATCACTCAATAAGTAGTAACCATATATGTTGGTGACAATCCCTGATGCATGCCTCCCCATACTCTATAGGATACCGACTAGTATTGAGGGCCAAGGGTGTGTCCATGGGGAGACTATGCCCTTATATCAGAGTAAGAAATAAGGGAAATAGAAAAATTAGTCCTAAAATTATATAATTAGGGTGTGGAACAAATAAATATTAACCAAACTATAATAATAATATGAATGCAGTAAACAATTAAATAGACATGTTGTACATACAATACTAATTTCCCACTACTTTGGTCACATATATAGGATTAAATGAAATAAATAAAAGTACAAGGCTCTACTACTAAATCTGAGATGAACTTAATACCTGATCTCCCCACACATATCCAAGCCATCCTTCTTGATCAGTCTTAGGGAATAACCCATCTTGTGCCTCCAAACACGTGAAGGTATTATCGAGTACCCAAGTGAAATTGAAAATAAAGTAGGGTGTGAGTATAAAACTCAGAAGCAAACCAATAATGCAGTCTCATAAATAACAATCAAAATGTAGTTTATATATATGTGAGCAACTCATTAGGTTAAAAATAATAATAACACTAACTAAAAAATAAACTAAATAACATATTATGTTGAAAGAATTTCAGTCATAAGTACATTCTCTCACAATGTTTTCAGTCTATATATGACATAACCAAATAAAATAAATAATGTGATGTCCACATCGATCATTGGGTCCTCGAACCAGACCAATCATACAAGCTCTGACCAATGTCATAAATGTATCTAAGAATTTTAAATTATATAATTAAAACCAATAATTAAGATATATAACTAAGGAATATATGTATATCAATAACCACTAATAAAATAATTCTATTTATCCCATGTTCCTATCCAAGTAATTCCATGTCAGATCCCATGTATCACTCAAGGATTAACATAAATCCATTTTCCCTTTGAGACCATCCAAATAATTGAATATAAGGAATGAAATTTTTCCCAAGGAATGATATAATTTCAGTTAACCTATATACCCATCCAAGGAATTTCATATAAGGGGCCTGAGTATTTCTCAAGATGTAACATAGTTTCATTTAACCTATGCTATCATCCATGGAATTCTATATAAGGACCCCAAGTATCACCTAAGGTGTAATATAATTTCATTTAACCTATGTGTCCATCCATGACATTTTTTATAAGAAATCCAAGTATCACAAAAGGAACAATAAGATGGATCCAAGGAAGTACCTAAGGGATTCATGATAATGTAACCAATGAAAAATTAGGAACAAAATCCATATCATAGGAAGTAGCACTAGGAATCATCCTTATAGAATCACATTATATCAGGTCGTATGAGATGAGTTCTTGGAAGAACATGTAATTTTATATACATCAACAATAACTGATTGGAAGAATAAAATAATATAGTAAGGTTATATGAATTCATAAACCAATCAATACCACCACATTCTCTTGGGAAAATAAGTTTGGTATGGGTTCTAAGGTGACAACCGCTACCATCTATACCCAATCCCGTGACACACTCTCTTAGGTTTGGTCAACTCTTGGTGAACCCACTAGGGTCCGATGGATAGAGACACGAAGGGATGTCCCATTAAGGATTCATGATGTTATAATAGAAGCATATACATCCCTATTGGGACCCTTTGATATAGTATAGAAGCAGAGTAATTCCTCTTGGGATTCTCTATGATGGATTCATGGTTGTAGGTCAACACTTTACACATCAGGAGAAGATATCCCATGGAATCATAATAATTGTAGAAGGGATTTTCTTGGTATATTAGGTCATTTTCATAAAGAAATAGTTAGGAGATGGGTCATGACCCAATATCATTGCAATGATATATATGGGATGTTGTACAAAACCAAACCAAAATTGATCTGCTTAAGGTATCTACACCTAGGACTGCACAATTCTGACATGCCTTACCGAGGGTTCTCTCACATCCTAAGAGGTCTGGTGGCTACACATCCTATTAAGAGACTAATTCATGAAACCAGAACACCGGGGTTATTAGTGAACCCTGGTATTCATCAACTAAAAATTAACCATTTGATAAATTGAGTAGTTCGTTGGAATAAATTAAACAACAGGAGTCTCTCTCAAGGTAATCACCAAGAATACATATAATACCACAAACATGCATAATACCATAGGGTATGCATAAAAGACCACTTACCTTTAGGAATCTTTCCATTTAATTTTAAAAGGGGTGATAGCAATTTCCAAGTCCCATCCAATATTAACTGAGATATAAGAATATTATATCTCACAATCAAACCAACAAAAATTGATTAATTATAATTAGATTATAATTAAATAAATATACTCAACAAGATAAAAGAATTATTTAAGAAGGAATAACACCTAAAACCCCTCTAATTTATCCCATCATGAAAGAACCATGACCCAATACTCGCCACCAAATCAGAAAGAATCCTTATCCTTGAATCAAGCATAATCCCCAAGTAATGACAAAATACAGACATCCAAAATATTAATTTAAATCATTAATGATTTATAAATATACTAATGTGATGTACCACAACCAAACAGAATATGGAAAAGAGTATACATCTTCCTGGTTCACCCTCTTCCAAGGAAGATTAAAATCCCTAACTCCAATATCATATTACATCATTATCTAGTTGTATAAAGAATAAAAAAAATAATTAAATACACCAAATGTATATGAATGAGGATAAAATCACAATATAGGTTAATAAAGTAGAAGACATACCTCTAATATTGAAATTCTTCTAATGAAATATGATTCTGACAAATAACAAGTGAGATACCCCCAAAGTGGAATGGATAAGGTGGAAAGAATGTTTAGGTAACATTCTGGGTGAAAATAGAGAGGAAAATAAGGTATAATCCTTAATGGTTAGAGGGGGAAAATGGAAATTTATCAATTTTAAATGGGCCGCACAATTTAGACAATCCATTCCGAAACTATGATCGTATAATAACTGAGGCACACCCCCTCACATGGGTAAGAAAAATTGTTTAACAGACTACCCATCAACTATAACAGCCTAGGACCAGTACTCTTGAATCCTATGAGAAAATCCATAACTTTACACTTCCATCTTTGAAGCTGATAATTGTGACACATTTTTTATATAAACCTTAGAACAACAAAAGGAAAAGTTGGATCATGAATAATCCCAAGGAACTTTTAGGTTTAACGTTTTAGATAATTAGGGGAAAATCATAAATAAAAAACTCATATAAACATGGAATCATAAGTATTAAAAAGAAAATTTATCTCATTTAACCCTGATTTTATTATTTTATAATAGTTCATCAACAAAATCCTTGTGAAATACTTTATAGACATAAATCATCTAATATAATTCATTAAAACCTAGGGAAAAGGAAAAAAACATAGGGTGTCTCAACTGCTTAGTAAGAGTAGACATACGTATTAAATATTGAATTTCATCAATGGTAATAAGAGTGAATCAAGTAATTATGACATAATCAAAGGGAATTAGTGAATCATAAAATAACTCATAACCACCAAAACAAGGATCATCAAATATAAAAACCTAAAAAAGGAAAGAGTTATTAGAATCAATAATCACGAGCCATGAAACATCAATATCAATCACCTGAAAAATTATAAACCCATATAAATCATAGATAACATATAAAAATATCTTGAGACATAATTATACTTTTCAATAATATAAATGGAATAATGATGCAGTTGAATTCCATACCAGCCACTCATACCAATGGAATATCCATAAAGATGACTTCTATACCCAATGCATAAAAGAGATATCATTGAACCGCCCCTATTTAGTCTATTACAGAACCACACATCATTATATTATCATATAACCGCCCATTATAAGTTTATCACATAACCACCCATCAAATTTTCAAGTACCAAAACACATAAAAGATTTTATTTCACCAAAAATCATAGGAAGAACCGTTATCGCTTCCACAAAATGATTAACATGTGGAAAAGAAAAAGTTTATAAAAAATATGATTGAAATGTGATTAACACATATATATATATATAATTTGTTCAATAACAATCTCTTCGAAACATTATTAACTTGTAGAAAAGAAATGGGTTCAATAAAAAACTATTTGAAACATGATTAACCCAAGAAAAAGAAATGGGTTCCAAAAAATATTTTTACAACATTATTAACCCATGGAAATGAAATGGGTTCAATAAGAATCTCATTGAAATAATATTAACCAATGTAAATTAAATGTGTTCAATGATAATCTCTTTATAATATGATTAACCCATGGAAAAGAAATGAGTTTCAAAAAAATATCATTGAAACATTATTAGCATAAGGAAAATAAATAGTTTCTATAAAAATATATTTAGATTATGATTTACCCATGTAAAATAAATGGGTTTAATAAAAATTTATTTTGGACTTGATTATCCCATGTAAAATAAATGGGTTCAATAATAATCTCTTTGAAATAAGATTAACCCATAAAGAATAAATGGCTTCAATTAAAAATCTCGTTGAAACATGATTAACTCATGAAAAAGAAATAGTTTACATAACAATATATTTGAAACTTAAATAAACCATTTAAAAGAAATGGATTTTATACCAATATCTTTGAAACATGATTTACCCTTGGATAAGAAATGATTTTCATAACAATATATTTAGGATATAATCAACCCGTGGAAAATAAATAGTTTCATAAAAATCACATTGAAACATTAATAATCCATCCAAACAATGACTGAGGTTTTTATCAATAAAAAATAACCAGTATAAGATAATTAACATCAAGGTTTGTTAGTTTTTATGAATATAAAATTCCTTAAATGGTCATTAAAAACATTCATCAGGGAAATAATCTTTAAACATTCTAAAGTGTCTTATACCACATTAAAACATTTGAATCATAATTCACAAGAAATAAGACCATTAAATGAAACCCAAAATATCATGAGAATAATTATATTCATGATATATCATTTCAATGGAGCATTATATAAACCTCATAAAATAATAAAGCTGTATAACCTAACAAATATATTAATGAAGGAAAATTGAGACAAAAGTCCATTACTGATTTGGTAAATTTGAAACTGTAAATCCCACGAAAGAGAACTGAAAATGGATTTGTAAATCCTCATAAATTTAAAGATAATAGACCTAAAATAAATTCCTGGGAAATATATATACCACAAAAAATAAATGAGTGTTGAATATGTAATAAGTCTCATAAAAATCAAAGTGACACTAGAAATCCTCTTATAAATAGGGTAGCATCTAAAATAGAATCCCCAAAAGTAATAATCATCAAATATATCATTTAAATACAATTAATATATAATATTTAATGATATAATATATCAAAATAAATAGTATATACACCACATAAAATAATAATGTGGTGTATATGACATTTATCTCACCGATATAAAAAAGTGAGATGGAAATCCCTTATTACTTGAGTATATTTTGAATCATGATCCATGTGAAAAAAATAAAATGAATTATAGATCTTAATAAAATTAAATAAGTTAAATTAATCATATAACATTTTATAGGTCATTATATACACCATATAAACGAAACAAGGTGAATAACAATACAATATGCCTCAATGAAATGATGTTGAGACAAAATCCCTTACTTTGAGTTTGATTTTCCATGATTGTCTTCTATCTTAAACAATAACCCTATGAGAATTATTTAACTGATTAATAACCACTTAAAAAATTCTTAATTTTATTTCACTTATAGTCAAGATATATAAAAATTACTTAATCAATAATTTTTATGTCGGTTATTTTAAACATATATAGATTATGTGTCAAAACTAAGTTCGATAGGTACACTATAGTCAGTGTCACAATTATTTAAAAATATAAAGAAAAAAAACAAAAAATAATTGTAATTTTTTTTAATCAATTATAGTTTTAAAAACACACAATAAATACAATTATGAAAAAATTAACCAATGTTGTGATCACAGAGACGGTAGGTCATACATATGCATGAGTAAAGTACTCATTTCTTAATGATCATTATGGAAATATGGTAAATAAAACTCTATCTTTATATATTGAAATTTATATCATAAATACCATATTATTTAATTATATATAATTATAAATATAATTCTTCTGAAGTGTTGATGAAAAATGAAAAATTGCAATGCATTGAGGAGGTGGTAGTCCACACATCCATGAACGACGTTATCACTTTTTTAGTTTGTGAAATAGAAACAAGAAAATGATATGCTATATGAATAGATATATAATTATTTCATGAATATCATAAATATTTCATTTATATCATAAATTTTTACTAAACCCCTCCTTAATACATTACATGTAAAGGGTGAACCTATCACATTGATTTGAGGAGGTGCCAGCCCACACATCCAGAAATGATGTTTTCATATTACCACCAATTGAAAATCATGAAGGTATGTGTTATATAATCATTAAATAAGTTTTAATAGATTATAAATATCATATATATCATATAAAAATAGATCTTCAATCATAATTACGAACCATAAGAGGTGTTAAATGAAAAAAGAATGACATTGTTCTGTGAGTCTGTAGTTCACTATACACACAAAAAATGATTTCATTGTCCGTTTTATGGAAGTGTTTTTAGATGTAAGTAAAAAAAACATAAAAACATATTAGTATTTTCAGGAAACTAATATTATTATATAATAATGTAATAATATTAATTTAAGAGGTTTTCAAAATAAATAAAACAAAATTTATCATTGAAGAATGTAACCAAATTTTCAGGTAACTCCTTCTTTGTTTTCCCCAATTGTCTTATTTGGTTTGATTTGTTCACAAAGTGAAACATAATGTATGATAAGAGGGATTTTTGGATATTATTTTTCCAATATTTGGATGATCCATGGGACTTTAGAGGTGTGAATAATTGGGTAGGATGGGTGCCTTTTTTATAGTGGAGGGGGAGTGACATTATTGTAAATATAAAAAGTTAAACACTATTGGGATGTCTCCCTTACATAATGTTACTAAAATAATGATAAACCTTTTTTAAAAGTGGATATATGTTTGAATAATGAATAGAAAATGGTATTTGGAAATTTTATAGGTCATTTCCCCCCACCCAATATTAATGTTTAACCAATAAGAATACACATTTTTACCTTAATCACTATAATTAATTTTAATTACATTCACTAAACTTTTTGGTCAAAAAATAAGACATACATAATATAAATTATAAATTATACTGATTAAAAATATGGACTAAATTTGTCAAATTCTAAAAATACAATTGTCAGAAATTAATTTAAAACTAATATTGTAAAAAGGATGAGAGAATAGTCTTTTGAAGAGAAAAATTCAACTGTGAAAAGTTTTTATATAAAATTTCAATGTGAAATAGATTCCAATGACCTAAATTGATTTAAATACTAAAATTTTTATCTCTTTATATTTAAAAATAATTATAAAAATTAATTTAATAAGAAAAAATATTTAGTTGAAAAATAAGTTTTCAATTAAAATTCGGTGACATTCACTATTCATCAAAATATGGGTTTTCACTGAAAAATAAAAAAAATTATCCCAAAGTAAATTTTGATATTAATAATTAAAAGATGATTTTTATTTTTTCAAAAAAAAATTTTTTTTTTAAAATTTAGTTTTAAAATAATTATTCCATTAAAAGCGGTAAAACTTCCATTTAAAAATATACTGTTTTTATGCATAAAATTGGATTTATTCTTATCTGAATACTATGAAAATTTTAGACTATCTTAAAAACATTTGATTAAATATATAACATATAAATTTCATTAATATATTTCACTAATAGTGATCAATTTAATTTAGTAAGATAAAATGCCATTCTGGTCAAAGACATAGTTTTTACGAAAAACGCATACTTTATTTCAATTGGAATTTATTTTAATTTGTAATAAATTCGTAACCAATGAACGAATTTAATAAAAATGTTTAAACCTAGATTTCCTAATTTAGTGAATCATATTCATTCCCACTGTTCCAACCATTAGTTGATAACTATTATGTAAAATAAATAATATTAATAGTATATTGTTGTCCTATAAGACTTAGGCTTGTGTGTAACATAAGTCACCAAAGGGAATACATGTTTTTTATAACATAAGATAAACTTATATTTTTTTATGATGCATGATAAACTATATATTTCCAGTAAAAAATCAATTAATGAATTTAATTTAATTTGAAAGAATACATTTCAAATTTTTTTGAGATGTTGCATCCAACCACCCTTAATATGAATTTCTAATTTCAAATTCATATTGGTTATCAAATGATTAACATTTTTAGAATTAATTTGTTGAAACTCAAATAATACAAAGTGTTAATAAAACATCCTCTTAAAAATGGAAGGTGGGAAACATAAAGTTCATGGGAAGTTACACATTACTAGGATTCCACCTAGGGAAAACATTTATCCTAAATTAATAAATGTATTTTGAAAGGAAAACTAATTTTGAGGGACTAATAAAGAGTGATAGATAATATTCTCAAGAGTATGTAAATGAAGAACAAAAAAGTAATCCAAATAGGTGTGGAAAATTTCATTAATATCATCAGAAAAGTTAGTAATATGATATTTTTTTATTTCAAGATCCTTTTCCTAAATTTAATGAATTATCTTATCATCTATACCAAGTGTGAAAAAATGAAATATACCTACTTGAGGAGTAAAATTTTAGTATTTATTGAATTTCAATAAAAATATAATCTTTTTCTCCAAATAATGAGTATCCAAGATTAATTTTTAATTCTTAAGGCACTAAAATAAATCTTTTAAAGATCATATAACCAAAAAAGGGATAGTCTAGCTATTCCACATGTCTTTAGACATTAACAAAAACTAAAATACCAAGAGCATGGTAATATAATTATAAAAGTTATTAAAAGATCATATGATACATTAATATTTAAAATTGATATCCAAAGTTGAAAATAAATTATTCTGTAAATAAATATCCTCAATATTCTAAAAACCTTTATTGAATATGTTTGAAACCCACAGATTAGAAGGATTTGATCATATATTTTTCAAAGATATATTATCCATTATTCCAAAAATAAAATAACATATGTTTCATTAATAAATATAATAACTAGTTGTAGATAAATCTCATTCTAAACAGGATATCATGCTGGCCAATGGTAGGTGATACACCCTTATCGCCCTTCAGTTGTGGGTTCGAGCCCCATGACCTTTCCGGATGCGACAAGTTATCACCCAGCCTTTGGGAAGTCCTTTTTTCTTTATTTTTAAATAATAAAACCTTGTAGAAACACTTCATTTTGATCTATGGTTTTTCAAATACCTTGTCCGAATTTTTTTTTCTAAAAATATCATTGATAACCTCAAATGTTTTTTACTAAATAAAAACATCATGTGGGGTGTCTTAAGACATTGAACTGATGAGAAATGTTGTGCTTATAGTCTAATTATAGTGTCCATAAATCTTAATATAACATCCTATAAAAACATAGTAATCTCTAAATTTATCTAAACTATTGTTTTCTTCCAACTATAATATCAAAAGACCTGCACTCTTGAATCTTGTGTTGAAATCCATAACATTGCATTTCTCTCTTTGATGCTGATAATAGTGAGAAAAAATTTTCATATAAAACATACAACATCAAAATAAAATATTGTATCCCATGAATACTGAAGTACCTTTTATGTTTATAGTTTTATAGAATTAGAATAAACTCTTACATAAAAAATATATATCAACTTGGACTCATAAGTCATAAAAATAATATATCTCACATTTGACCCAACTTTTATTATCTCATAATAGATCATCAAAGTCATCCATATAAAATACATTATAGAAAGAAATCATTCGAAAAAATTATTTGAAACCATAGGAATATGAAACATAATAAGTGTTATCTCAAACATTAATTAAGGGTAAACATAAGAATTAATAATTGAATGGCATCAATCAGAATAAAAGTGCATAAGGGTATGATGACATAATAAAAGTACATGATTGAATCATAAAATAAATCATGCACATGAATACTTGGATCATCACATTTGAAAACCTGGAGATGTCAAGAGTCATTAGAATAAATAATCTGAGCCATGTGATAGCAATCTCAATCAATAGAAACATTATAAACCCATACCAAGCATAGATAACACATAATGGTATCTTGGGACATAATTATACTATTCATTATTATAAATGAAATATCCATGTGTTTAATTCCATACATTTTACTCTTATAAATGGAATATCCATACACCCTATATCCATACCCAATGCATTGGAGGGATATCAAGGACCCCCCCCCCATCATTTTTCTTTCTTGGAACCACCCTAAAATGAATTTACTTTTTCTTACATTACTATTATATCATTTTAAAGATAAAAAACATAATAGTGTCATAAATATAGTATCCAAAGGACTAGTTTCTTGATAAAATCATTACCATGGATTAAATTTATATAATAAAATATAAAAATTTATTTCATTCCTTCTTCTTTAGCTTCTTATTCGGCCTTTTCTTCTCAATACTACAAGTATTCACCTGAGGATATATATAAAAAGGGGTGATCTAAAAGCCTAGTAAGTTGAAAGATAATAACATTAATCTACATAACATGGGTTAAAATAATCATTATCATGATAACCTAATCATGAGATCATCATCATTATCATGGGAGGAAACATTAGATAAAGGCATCGAATGTAGAAATTCATCAAAATGAAACACTATGTCTTAGTTGTCAAATACCACACATAGTTTTGAATAATGATAGAATCATTCTCACGCATATTCCAATTAATATCATGAAATTAACCTCATTAACTAATTAATTTTAGAATTATATAATTCTAGTGTCACCTGTAATATCATAAAATTTACATGTACTATATAATTTTGGGTGCACCCATCACATCATAACTTTTACATTGTCATGCATGACACACAGAATGTATATCCAAATTGTACATAAAATAATTCATATAAAGAAATGAGTTTCATTTCATAAATTATAAATTCAAAAACTTTGGATCTCCAAAGGTAAAAATGGGATAAGATGATAGGTTTCAATTTTAATTTAATAAGAAATAATATCAATATAAGTTAAAGATGTGTTTTTTTAAAGAATGGTTCTTTTTGAAAAAAACATTTAATTTGTCATAAAACTGGATTTAAAAAATTTATATTATTTTAATGAAAAAGGAAATAAAAATAAAAATATATTAATAGAAAAAAAGGTACATCCTTACCAAAAATGGGTGAAATGGAGAAACCATAAAGGAAGAGAGTGGGGTTAGATATTTACCCTTACCTTATGAATGTATGCTTTATTCACTTTAATATCCCAGATAATAAAATTAATTTATTAATTTACATATATAAAACCCTTTATACATGAATTTTATTCATTATAGTTACATTAAGTTCATCTATGGGATTTTTTTTATGAGTTATAGAGTTCAATTTCATCGTTTATGAGTGTTTGTTTTCTTCGGTTCCATAATTGGTTCGCTAGTATATACGTGTGGAAATTCGTGTACAATTGGAAGAATTATCCAAAATTTAAATTATAGGTTATTATTGTTCATAAAAAAAACATAATTTTTTATATATATCATTTGGTTATATGGTATGAGGATGAATCATTGGATAATACGTTAGTGAAAACGTTTTGATTATTACGGTAGTTTATTGATCACAATAAACTCGTTTTGTTTTATAATTTAGTATTACGTAAATATTTTACATACGTAACATAATAATGGTTATGGAATAAAATTTAAATTTTTTTTGATAATTTAAACGGTTTCTTGACCAGCCTTAAAGGCGGTAAGGGAAAACGAATACATGTCATCCTTGAATGCGATAAATCAACACCTCACACACAAGGATTTCATTTTATGAATAAAAGGGAGAGGAGAAGGGGTTTGATGATGGATTTTCCATTTTCATAATAACATTATAGTATAAGTATGGTACTGGATTTATAAGTCCATTTGGATGAGTGGAGTTGAGGAGAGAATAAGAAAGGAAGACAACATGAAAAAAAATTGAAAGAAAATAAAGTGAATTTTACCTCTTGAATCCTTCTCCTTGATATCCTACTTAGGAAAAAGGGTTTTGTATTTTTATTAGACCAAGAGATTCTGGTAATGGGGGGTGGGATTGAAAATATTATTGGTCATAATTTGGGCAGGGTTTAAATCTTGGAAGGTGTGAGGATAAGAGGTGGTGAAGTTGGTATTTATAGGGGAGGAGAGTGGTGTTTTCTCATTATTTTATTCATTGGTATACTATTATTGCTCAAGACTATGGATAATTTGAAAATTATCACTAAATATATTCAAATATTTAAGGGTAGTTAGATATTATTGTATGTACATCATTTTAGACTCAAGGAATAGTTTATTTAACTTATAATGTATATATACAGTAAATTAATGTATTTTACTATTCATAAAAAATCAAGTAGTACAGAAAAATCCCAAAAATTTAGATTAACCATTTTTTGACATGTAAAATACAAAAATGAACTCCATTTTATGAAAATAATTTTCTAACTATGAGAAATTTAATTTTTAACTAAAATCAACATTTACTTGGAAAATACTGATTTTATAATTATAATTGATTTAATAACCCTTTGAAAAATTAATTAAAGTCTCATAAAACTATCTTATAATCATAAGAAAAAAAATAAATGTATAGAAAAATTTTATGAAAATAAAAGTTTCTTTTAAATCATTATATTAACTTTTAAAATTATAATTAAATATATATGACTTACAAAAATATCAACACTTAATTAATAATTTATAATAAATTTATTTAATTATACTGTCACATAATTTTATACTATTATAATTTATAAGATTATTAAATTTTATTTATACTTTCATGGGAAATGATACTATTCTATTTTCTTGTTTACTATTCACAAGGGTTATATTTCTATTCCAAAGATCATGTTACTATTCTTTTTGGATAAGTTCCTTAACTTCTAGAAATACCTCATATTTCATTCATTATTCATTTATAATGTTTCTATTGTGTTCTCAAATTGATTTGATTTGGTTAATACTATATGAATTATTTTTAGAAGGTAATTTTTGTTGATAAAATTTTTGGTTGTTACATTCTTCCCCATATATGAAATTTCTCCCTTGAAATTTTATTTTACATTATAATTTGAAGAAAGTTAGGTTACTTATCCTTTATCACTTCCTTCTATTCCTAGGTTGCCTCTTTTTAATTATGGTTTCAGCATAGTATTTTGACCAGGTGAGTTGTCTTGTTGCACAGAATTTTTTCTTTATAGTCCAAGATCTTTACTGGATTCTCCGCATAAGAGATATCACATTCAAACTATACCACCAATGAATTCAGTATATGTGAGGGATTCAGTATATACACACTCAATAGGGATACATGGAGTACATCATTTACTTGATACATGGTTTCTAGATGATCCATTTGATAGGCCACAACTCTTACATGATCAAGAATTTTTATGGGGCTGATATACTTTGGAATTATCTTTCCCTTATTCCAAAATATCATGATCCTATTTCATAGTGATATACATAAGAATACCATGTATTTAACCGTAAAATCTAGGTCTCGTTGATGATTATATGCATATCTCTTCAATAGACTTTGGGTTTCCTTGATATATTTCTGAATTATTTTAACCTTTTCCACATTTTCTTCAACTATTTCAGGTCCTAACAGCTTACCTTCACTAACTTCGACCCAACATGTTATTAATCTGAACATTTTCCCATAAAGGCTATTATATAGATCCATTTATATGAACAAGTGGAAACTATAGTTTTAAGAGAACTCAACCAAATGAATATGTTGTTCCCATCCTCCTTCGAAGTCCACATAAGATTCCCTCAACATGTCTTATAGTGATCGAATAGTTTGTTATGAATGGAAATAATTTTGATGATTATAATTCACGCTGATTTTTAACTCAGTGTTTAGATCATTTTGAATATTTTCCAAAACATTGAGGTGAATCTCAGATCTCGATTGAATACAATTGATATTGGTACTCCATGAATCCCTTCCTATTCTATGAGGCATATCTATTCGTGTTGATCTATTGATAATTCCTCTCAAATTTTTATAAAGTGAGATTTCTTTCTAAGATGATCCATGAAAACATATATAGCATTGTTACCTTTGGATATCTTTGGATGTTCAGTGAAAATTTCCATGGTGTTGTTTTCCCATTTACATGTTTGGATGGGTAATGGTTGCATCGCCCCCTTAGATTTTTTTATTTCAGCCTTCACTTAATTTATATTGAATTACTTTAATTCAATCTTCATCACCTAAGACCTCATTAAAAGTTTTAGGTTCAAATTGAGATAGAAGATAAAGATGTTCTATTTCATTTCTTAATGAATTTCTAGTCCTTATAGGTTGATTTACATCACCAATGATATTTTCACAGGGATTATTCCTAAGAAACAATTGGTTTGGGTTTTTTAAAACTTGTTCATAAACATAAGATAGAAAGTATTTTGGGGTAAATGTTTTAGAAACATTCTCTAGAGTATTTCCCTTTTCATAAGAGTTTTTAATCAAAGGATGACAATCAGTTTGTGAAAACACATCTTTTTATGTTGGTAAGGTTTTATTAAAAATAAAGGGGTCTGTTTCAAAATATTTGACACCAATTGTTTCCTCAATAGTACTAGGGTTTTCATTGAAAACTCTATAAGCCTTAGAAGTAGTGGAATAACCTATAAAGACCCCTTTATCATATTTGGGTGAGAATTTTGGAAAATTTTCTCTTTTATTCAATATTAATACTTTTCATCCAAATAATCTACATTATGAAACTATTGGTTTTTAGCCAGCCCACAATACATAAGGTTTTTTATTAAGAAAGGGTCTAGTTAAAACATGATTTATAGTATAGCATGAAATATTAATAGCTTCACCCCAGAAATGATTATCAATTGAGTATTTAACCAACATGTTTCTGGTCATTTCCTAAAGAATACAGTTTCTTTTTTTAACAACACCATTTTCCTAAGGGGTTCTTGAAGCTAAAAAGTTATTAGTAACAGCTTTATTACTAAAAAAGGTTTCAAAATATAAATTTTCAAATTATCCACCATGATTACTATGAATAGTTATTAGTGGTAGGTTTATCTCATTTTTAACATGGGCTCTAAAATATTTGAAATATAATATAGAATCAGATTTATTTCCTAGAAAATAAACCCATGTGAATATAGTGTATTCATCAACTAAAAAAGTACTTAGTGCTTCCAGTTTGTATTGGAACAAAAATATCCATGTGCACTAACTGTAATGCATTAGAATTTGTAACTTCATTTATTGATTTAAATCTACTTTTATGTTGCTTTCAATATTGACAAGGGTCACAAAATTTTAAATAATCATACCAGAGATCCTGTAGATCCTTAAAAAGACTTTTCTTTTAATGTTTACAGAGGTTCCTAAGGTTACAGTGTGCAAACCTTCTATGACATAACAAATATTGATATTCCATTTCACTTAAGAAAGTTATTTATTGGCTCATATTGTCTTCCAAGTCATGTGTGTAAACATTCTCATGCCCATGGTAAAAAAGAATGAATTCATCCATGGAATTACGAAATAAACATTTATCATTCCTAATATTCACAAGGTAGCCTTAATCACATAATTGAGTTATGAATATAAGGTTGTGATTAAGTCCTTTAACAAACAAAATATTTTAAATTAAAACACTCCTAAAAACTATATTACCTATACAAATGATCTTTCCCTGATCATTATCTTCAAATTTCACTCTACCACCATTCACATCAATGATATTTTCAAAGTAATATTTTTTTCTAGTCATGTGTTGATAACAAACACTATCCATGTACCAAGTGTTCTTATTGTTTGTACACTTCTTGTCTTCCTGAAAAAGAAACAATTATTTTTTTGGAACCCAAAATTGTTTATATCATGAAATGTTAGATAAAAGAATTTTAGGAATCCACATTTGTTTTTCAAAATGATTTTTATGAAATCCTAATTATTTATTATTATTAAGAGATAAATTTATTTCCTAACATCTACTATATTGACATTTAGTGTATAATGGAGCATTTTGGGGAAAAAATAGTTATGACTAAAAATCTGTTTTGAGTGAGTGTAACCAATTCCAGAACTATTCCTAAGAGGATGAAGTTGAGAATACATTTTGGAAAATTATTTCCTTCAAGTTGTGAAAATTGATAGAATTTTTGTTATAGAAAAGATTTAGATTTTATTCTAATGACTAAATTATCATTCTCACAAGAAATTTTTTTGAAATTTTTTTAGTTTCAAAAAAACATTCTTTAAAAAAACGTTGTTCAAATTATATATAAAGTTTAACCATCTCTAAATTTACTTCCATAATGTTTTTTTGAAATATTTTTAAAATAAAGAGTTTTATTACCATGTTTTTTTGAAATATTTGATACTTCTTTTGTAAGAATGGTTATTCTTGAATTTTCCTTATCAAGCATCTTCTTGAGTTTGGGATTTTCATTCCCAAGTTATTTGTAAAGTCAGGATACTTATTCAAAAGATTGTAAATAGTCCTCTTCTGAGGAAGATTCGTCATCTGAAGAGTAATAATGTTTCCCGTCAAAGTAATTTTCAATTAAAGATACAGTTGTATGAGATTTATCATTGTTTACCTTGGCTGTGTAACAATTATTTTTAATAGGTAGTCTGGCTATAAGTCCTAAATTATTCTGACCAGAAGACTGATATTCTAAGGATTCATCTGATTAGTCACCACCATTTACACTCTAAGTATCATTTGCTTTCAATACTTTCTTTTATTATTTCATGTAATACTTTTTCTTGTTTCTTTCAGAATGTTTACCCATCCTGTCTTTTATTTTTATTAATGAACAATCTGATCTAATATGAACTACTATTTTACATTCATAACACGTTAATTTTGAGTCTTTCTTATCCTTTATATATTTCTTTTTGAATATGTATTGAAGGGATTTATTTACAACAATCTTTTTTATCCTTTGAGAAATATTAGATAATTCATTCCATGAATGATCACTTTCAGTAAATTTTAATATAACAATAGCTTTCTTTACATTGGATCTAGTTTCCTGTCCGAGGTATTGACTTTGGATGTAATAGTAAAATCCACACTTCCATTACCGTTATTTTTCTTGTTGAAATCAGCATCTATTTTTATTCTTGTTTCATGCTATAAAAGAGTACCAAGTAATTCATCAAGAGTGATTTAAGTAACTTTCTTGTTATCATCAATAGTCATCCTTCTTTATTTCCAATCATTTATAATTATATCAATTATCATGTCCACAAGAACTTTATCATCAATATCTTTTTCACCCATGGATTGTAGACTATTGAAAATTTTAATAATTTTTTTTGAATCTTGCATACTGGTTCACCGTAATAGAAAATAAACCCATTATATTCTTCTTGAAGCATTTATTTTCTTATTTCAATAACATTGGATGTACCAAAATTTGTGACTTCTAAATTCTTCCAAATACAACTGGATGCTTCACATGATTATATTTGAATATATATATTTCTATTCGTTGAACACAAAAAAGTATTGTGTACCTTTTAATTTTGTTGATATTATAATTTCTCTAGGTTGGTAAAGCTTCTGACTTCCTTTTCTGGGATTTTTTAATCTCTAGTAAGCTTGAAAAGGTTGTATACTATGGTATTAATAAAAAAATACTTCATTTGATCTCTCCAATACTCAATCATTCCTATCAAAAATAGGTGGTCTTGTTGGATTTAGATTGTCAATTGATCCAATATTCATTCTTTTCATCTTATAAAACAATATTATTCCACTCCATACATTAGTGTAGTAAGCTTATGAAAAAAAAATATTTGTAATAGAAAAATTATTGTGCAATAAAAATAAATAAAGCAATTAATACAAAATAGTGGAAACCTACTCTGATACCAATTGATGGATCGTAATATAGAAGTATGTGTATATTAGATGGAACAATACCTGAGGGGGTGGATGAATTGTAGGTTTAAAAACATTGTATTCAAACAATTAAGAATGAACTTAGTTTAAGAGGTCTTAAACTATTACAATTCACAACCAAAACAAATGACCATATAGGTCTTGGATCCGATGGATATGATATGATGTAATACCACAAGTAATGAAAAACAATTATAGTTGAATTTAAATACAATGACGAGAGTAATACAATTGTAAAGGATTCTACCATATAACTTATAGAATTACATAAAAAATATGTAGTGAATGGATCGTAATTAAAACAATTACAGTTGAAAATAATAAAAATATAAAGAAGAAACAGAATTATTCCCCTTCTATTACAAAAATATAAGAAAAAATGTAAACGTTTTAAAATTCTTTTGTCCCAAAGAGTAGGGTATCCTTTCACCT
Source organism: Viscum album (assembly GCA_963277665.1). Taxonomy (NCBI): domain Eukaryota; kingdom Viridiplantae; phylum Streptophyta; class Magnoliopsida; order Santalales; family Viscaceae; genus Viscum; species Viscum album. The sequence continues at coordinate 1,418,715,356 of OY728120.1, forward strand.
AGGAAAAAGTTCTATATTACCACCACCTTGGTAAGTACTCAATACAATGATCGCCATGAATATCTTCTTATCCCTGAAATCCCTTGATTAAGAAGTTAATCGGAACCTCTGTCTTTCAAACACTTGAAATCCCTTGATACAATGATCTGAATCACATCGTGATATCCCTAGAAGCTATCGATCATTTTTAAAATGATCAGTCACACAATGTAAAAACAAAGAACGTATTGAAATACAATAACTTTCAACAAGTCGTTCACTTCTTGTATCTTCATGGATTTCACACAAATCAAGAGAGAAGTCCACTATCTCTCTATAGAACTTTATTGAAGCTAAAGTGGTGTATTTTGGTTTGAATGACCTCTTATTTATAGGCCCCAGGTTCCAACAGTCATATTTCCTCAAACAGTCATATTTCTATGAAAACATTAGAGGGGATTGGACATCTGGCCTTACAATGGTCAAAACAAATAGAATACATGACATCGTTTTTATTGGTAAGACACGAGTTCAATGCATTACATGAGTATGATGCATAACTTTTTAGAAATACTAACATGGATAAGATGCATATCGTGATTATGAATTATATCATTATTACGATGCAGAATTTGATTATGATGTATATCTTGGTTATGATACATGTGGTTATGATGCATGTGGTTACGATGCATTATTACGATACAATACATAAACAAGTTACAATACGTGATTATGATATAATTCATAACATGGTTACATTTACTAATTACAATACACTACTTAACCTTGTTATGATACGTGATTACAATACAATTCATAAACTGGTTACGATTCCTGATTATGATTCATATGTTTATGATGTAGAGAAAAATCATTTATTATTACGATTGAATACAAAAAAAAACTTTATTATGATTGTAAAATAATAAATATGATTATGATTGAAAAAAATATCATATAACTATGATATTGAATCAACAGAAAGTGTGGTTACGATAGAAAAAAAGTATGTGATTACGATTATAAAAAAAATATATGGTTACATTGCAAAACAACATACATGATAAACATAAACTAATTTTTGATTTCCAAATCAAAAGGATCAATGGGAAAGTAAAAACATTTTTTGACTCAAAAAATACCCATCAAGACCATGGAAACCATAGATCTCCATTATAGATGTCGCATTAGACACTCCTCAATTTTCTTTGTCATGGAAGGATCCACATATATTCCTTTCATGTTGATAACATTCCATAAAAATGATAGTTCCTCCATCCAAAACACATATTCATTTTACTTTCCATAATGTTTCTCCCTTCACAAAGACATTATCATAGTATTCAAATTCGATTCATGTTCAACCTTTCTCTTGAAGTATATCAAAATATCACCAATAAATACTACCCCAAATTTCTCTAGGTAATCTATAAAGACTATTTTGATTAATTCCATGAATATTATGGGATCAAAATTCAATACAAATAGCATCACTATGAACTCATAGTGTCCATACCTCATTCGAAATGTAGTCCTTGGAAAATCATCCTTAATCACCTTTAATTGGTGATATCTTGACTAAAGGTCCACCTTAATGGAATACTTGGCACCACAGAATTAATCAAACAATTCATCGATCCATGTAATGGGATACTTCATCTTTATTGTGATTTTTTGAGCTCATGATAATCAATGCAGAGGTGCATTGATACATCCTTCTTCTTGATGAAGAGGACCGGTGCACCAAATGGTGAAGCACTCAAGCATATAAAACCCTAGCTATATTCTCTTTTAATAACTTATTTAGTTCTTAAAACTCAATAGTGGTCATTCTATAAGGTTTATATGAATTTTAATAGATCCAAGAAACAATTTCAATTCATAACTCAAACTCTTGATCATGAGGGAGAATAAGAAATTTCTCATGGAACACCTCAGTGTAGTCACTTACAATCGGCATGTATTTGATCATGATTCTCTTCTTTTTCTCAATCAGTTGATCTAGACATTATTTCACATTAGGAAATAATATCCACACATGAGATAATGATTCTGATGTATATCTATCCACCTCTATAAACATTTAAATAATGTGAGAATGATTCACGATGTGCATAGTGATGTCCCTTTCTCGACATTTGATGTTTTTTTTAATAAATATATTCAATGAATGACCAATATAGCATCTAAATCCACTAAAAGAAGTATGAAAATATTTTTTGGGAGGTTCATTCAAAAAACATTAATTGGGGAGGAGTTTTATACCATTGAGGAAATAATTTCACCACTTTAGGTTATCATAGATAACAAAACCTCTATATTTTTAGGTGGTGTCTGAACAATTCTACTAATAATAAAAGATATAAAAGAATGTGTAGAACCATAATCAAATAGTATGTTTGATATTGTTTAATGAATAACCAGAATACCTGTCACTAAATCATTTTCGGGATCCACCTAAACATTAGTGATGGAATAAGCCTTCCCCTTCTTCTTTGGCTTTGGTGGCTGATAATACTGATTAACATAGAAGAATCAATGTTTATTGCACTAGTATTCATAGATCCCTAGCTCCCTAAAGTTGAATCATTGAAACATGGGTGGTTCTTTCCATTACTCTACCACATTTTTCTGCTTCCTAATGCCTCTTTGACCTTCCTAATCATAGAGGCCTTCTCTCTGACAGTTATATCATTTCCCCACCCTTTAGAGGAAATTCCCATGATGCTTATTAAATTTTTTTTGACATTTGGGTGTTTGAGTTGTCTTTCCAAATTTCTCATTATATCCATTAGCTTCAAACTCCATCTTTCATTTATTATCACCATAGCTAGGGGACCATTATCCAAACTCCTCCTCTACTTTGAGACCGCATCGAGAAACTTCTTCATAACTCCCAAAGTCTCAAATTTATTGAGGATTTTGAAGTTATTATATTGAAAAACTAAATAATATATCAATTATTCTATTATTTTTTATTAGAAATACTGAAATGTACATTGAAATCGTTATGAAATTTTATTCATAGGCAATGAAAGATTCACATTCCTTTTTATTCATCTCTATGAATTCTTTCTCTATTTTTTTACGAAGAGTTTTAGGGAAATACTTATTAAGATACATTATCTTAAACTCTCCCTGCTCAATATCCTCAATTTCATCCTTCAGAATGGTTTTCTTATTCAGTGAACACTATTCTTTGGCCTCTCCATATAGACAATAAATGGATAGAGTCACTTTAACTATCTTAGAAAGTTATGTGTCGAAAATAACTTCCCCATGGAGTTGACCCACTCTTTAATGACTAGTGGATTAGAAGATCCAATAAATACTAGTGGTCATTACCTCATAATTGAATTGATAACATATTGATCCCTCTTAGGTGAAGTATGATGTTCCACATTATTTGGATTATTAATAATAGTCTTAGACAGCTAGGTAAGTATCACCATTAAATTTTTAACTCCACCTCTCAAAGCATTGGGGATTTCATTCCAGCAGTCACTGCATTGTCCCTCACAAGGGTTTTTGGAAACATTTCTCCTCGTTCCCAACATTTTCTAAAATAGAAATGGTTAGATTAAAACATAAGTAAAAATTTCATGAATAAATAATTCATTCCTTTTTAAATTTAATTATAAAGGAAGATCTCATAGGACCCCTATATTTATAATTTTTCTAAAACAATGATTCATGGGTGCTTACTTATACATAGTCTCATACTATGGGTTTTCACTGTGGTTCTCTAATCCTAATTACGAAATTAACTAAACCATGAATTGATAGAATTTAAAATGACCATTATTTTCCGTACATTACTATCACATCATGTTAATGATAAAAAAATAATAGTGTTAAGAATCCAGAATCCAAAGGATTAGTGTCTAGGGAAAATTAAGACCATTTATAACTTTTACATATTAAAACATAAACATATATTTAATTCTTTATTATCTAGATTCTAATAGTCCCTTGTGTTCTCCTTAGTAAATGTATTCACCTAAGGATATACATCAAAAATGGGTGATCTAAAATCCTAGTAATTGTATAGATATGAAAATGAATCAATATAACATGGGTGAGGAAATAATTATCATCATTATATAAGAAGGAGATCATAATCATAATCATGAGAGGAAACATTAGAAAAAGGAATGGAATGTGGAAATGACTAAAAATTAAACATCCTCTCTTAGTGGTCAAATTCCACACATAGTTGTGAAGAAATATGGCATTGTATTCATTCATATTTCACTTTATCTCATTAGATTAGTTATATTACCCAATGTATTAGAGTGCTATATAATTCCGAGTGCACCCGTCACATCATAACATTTATATTATCCTGAATTCCACATAGTACGTATATCAATTTTGGAAAAAAAATAACCGATGGAAAGGATTGGGATTTATTTAATAAAGAATAAATTCATAAACTTTTGAGTTCCTAAGGTAAAAAGGGAATAATATGCCAGGTATCAATCATTAATTAAGAAGAAAAAATCTCATGATAAGTAAAAGATATGTTTTTTAAAGAAGATTTATTTTGGAAAAATATTTTTAATTTTCATAAAACCATAATGGAAACATGTATATACCAAAAAAAGGGAAGTAAAATATAAATGATATTTATAGAAACATAAAGTAAAATCCATATATAAAATGTCTGAAAGGGAGAAAACCGAAAGGAACAGAGTAGGGTTTGACAATTCCCCTTACCTTATGTCTTAATGATTTATTCACTTTAATATCCTAAATAATAAATTTAACTTCAATAATTTAAAAATACAGAACGTTTTATACCTTAATTTTTTTAATTATATTCTTATTAATTTCATTTATGGTATTTTCAATGAGTTATATATTTTAATTTCTTCATTTAGGATTATTTATTTTCTTGGATTTCATGATCGGTTTGCTTGTACAAAAGTATATAAAATCATGTACAATGGGAACAATTATCCATAATTGAAATTATAGGTTATTAATGATCATTAATAAGTTTAAATGGCTATATAATTATCATGTGGTTATATGGTATGTGTATTAATCATTATAAAACACATTATTGATAATCATTTAGATTTTTATGGTTGTTTTTTGATCAAAACAAACTCATTTTTTATTATTTATTATTTTGGAAATATGTTACATCCAGAACATAATAAAGGAAATAACATAAAATTTAAAATATTTTTTTAAACATTAAAATGGTTTCATGACCAGCCTCGAAGGCGTTAAGGGAAAATGAAAACATGTCATACTTGTTGGTGATAAATCAACACCTCAAAAACGATTCTTTCATTTTATGAATAAAAGGGGGATGATAATGTGTTTGATGATGGATTATTCGAATATAATAATAAATTTTTTGTATACATACGTTATTGTAGTTATAATTACATTTTCATTATGGGAGGTGATGAGATAAAAAAATTAAAATTAAAGAAAGATGATTTTACCTCTTGAATCTTTCTCATTGAGAACCTCTTTAGGGAAAAGGGTCTATTATTTTTATAAGACCAAGAGCTCATTGAAATGGGGTAGTATCTTGAGAATTTTATTGGTATTAATTTTGAAAATTCTCAAATCTTGGAATGTATGAGGAGAAGACGTGGTGAGGGGTAGTAATTATAGGGGAGGAGAGGGGGGTTTTCTCATTATTTTATTCTTTTGTTTATTATTTTGGATCAAAAATCTAAATAGTTTGAGAAATATCACTAAATATAGAAAAATAATTAAGGGGATTTATATATTTGGATTCTTACATCAATGATGACTGAAAGAGTAGTGTAATTAAATTATAATGCATATATACCATAAATTACAATATTTTACTATTTACCAAAATTTCATGTATTTTAGAAAAATCCCAAAAATTCGCCCATAACATTTTTTGATGTTTCGAATTAAAAAATTCACTCCATTTTTTGAAAATAATTTTCTATTTATATGAAATTTAATTTTTAATTAAAATCAACATTTACTTGAAAAATATCAATTTTATAATTATAATGGATTTTATAACACTTTGAAAAATTAAATAAGGACACCAAAAATTATCTTATAATCATAAGAAATAAAAATATTAATCAACATGTAAATTTCATGAAAATAAATTTCCTTTTTAAATAATTATATCGATTATAAAATTATAATTAAAATATTTATGACTTAAAAAATTTAAAAACTATATTAATAATTTCTAATACATTTATTTACTTATACTACGATATAATTATATAATATTACCATTTATGAAATTCTTAAATTTTATTTATAATTTCATGGGTGAGGTTACTATTCTATTGTATGGTTTACTATTCGTAGGGGTTATGTAACTATTCCAAATGTTAATTTACTATTTCATCAGGATAGGTTCTATAACTTCTAGAAATACCTCTTATTTCATTCATTATTCAATTATAAAGTTTGTATTTGTTTTCTCCAATTTATTTTATGTGGTTTATACTATATAAAATAATAATAAATATGGAATGTCAATTGATAAAATTTTGTTTTGTTACAAACCCATAATTGGTTTATCACAGAACCACCCATCAATGGGTTATCATGTAACCAAATATCAAATTCACATGTACCATAACACATAAAAGATTTTATTTTATCAAAAAACATATGAACAACCGTTATGCCATTAAAAACATTACTAACCCATGGAAGATAAATGGTTTCTATAACAAACTATTTAAAACATGGTTAACCCAAGGAAAATAAATGGGTTAAATAATAATCTCTTAGAGACATGGTTGGCCCATGGAAATGAAATGGGTTGAATAACAATATATTTGAAACAAGATTAACCAATGGAAAATAAATGGGTTCCATAATAATCTCCTTACAACATTATTCACCCATGGGAAAGAAATGGGTTCAATAAAAATATCTTTGAAACAAGATTAACCTATTGAAAATAAATGGGATCAATAAAAATATCTCTATAACAGTATTAGCCCATGGAAAGGAAATGGGTTCCAAAAAAATCTCAAAGAAACGTGATTAAGGTGTGGAAAAGAAATTGGTTCCATAAAAATCTTGTTAGAACATTATTAACCCATGGAAGATAGGATGTTTCGATTGAAATATCTTTGAGAAATGATTATCACATAGAAAGTAAATGGGTTCCAAAATAATCTCTTTGAAACATGATTAACCCTTAACGAAGAAATGCGTTCAATTAAAAATATTTTTAAAACATAATTAACACATGGAAAAGAAATGGGTCCCCCAAAAAAATAGTTGGAACATGAATAAACCATGGAAATTAAATGGGTTCTATAGAAATATATTTGAAACATGATTAACCCATATAAAGGAAGAGGGTTTTGTAACAATACCATTATTACATAATCAACTCGTGGAAAATAAATAGTTTCATAATAATCTATTTAAGGAAAAAATAATCCATAAAAATAAATAATGTGGATTGTATCAATACAAAATATCACCATTGGATTATAAGTGACAACTAGGTTTTTTGAATTTTTTTAATGAAAGTCCCTTAAAAGGTTATTAAAAACATTCACATGGAAAATAATCTGTAAACATTCCAAAGTGTAACATATGAATTTGAAACATTTGAATCATAATACCCATGAAGTTATAAAATTAAATTAAACTTAAAATATCATGATAATAAGGATATTTATGATAAAAAATATAAAAGGATAATTATATACGCCTAATGAAATAATATAGGTGTATGGCATCACAAACATCTCAATGGAGGAAAATTGTGACAAAAGTCCATTACCACATTGGTAACATTGAAACTGAAAACCCCACAAAATAGAGATCCTAAAATTTATTTTAAAAAACCCATAAATTTATGTAAAATAACCATCAAATAAATTTATGGTCCGTCTATATACCACACAAACTAAATGAGTGGTGAATATCCTATAAGTATCACTGGAATAAAAGTGAGACTAAAAATCCCCATACAACTCTGGTAACATCTAAAATGGAAGACCCAAATGTAATAATAATCCAATGAAACATTTAAATAAAATGAATATAAAATAATGAATTATATAATATATCAGAATGGTTAGTATATACACCACACTAAATAGGAAAATTGTGAATTTGAAAATTATCTCACAGATGTAAAAAGTGTGATGAGAATCTTTTAGTACTTGAGTAACATTTGAATCATGATCCCCAAGAATGATTAAATAAATAAAATAATTTCATATCATGAAATAATGGAAATTAATTATATAACATTTAATTGGACACTATATATACTATATAACATAAATTATGTACATAACAAACCAATATGCCTCAATGAAATAGAGTTGAGATGAAATCCCCTACATTATGTCTGATTTATCTTGATTTTCCTCGATCTTCCTGAATAATAAACTTTTGTTAATTATTTACATTCTTCACAACCTTTTAAAATTTTATTTTTACTTTTATTACACTTATAAACATGTTATATACAATTTCTTAAATTAATAATGTTTAAGTCGGATGCTTTGAACATATTCGACTTATATATCAAAAATGACTTTGATTGGTCAATTATGGTCAATGAGGTCATTATTTAAACAAATTCAGAATAAAATACATGAAATAATTACCAAATTTTTAGCAAAATTATAATTTCTATAATGTCCCCAACCAAGGAGGCACTAATCTGGTTCCCTGATCTGGGTCACTAACTGACCTCAAGCAGACCTCCCCGTACCCCAAAGGTTGTCGACTAGCAGCGAGTGTGTAATAGGTCACGTGGGGAGAATATACCCACAAAATCAGAGTAATTTGAATCATATAACATCTTAAATAACATAAATAAAAAATAAAAATCAATAACATGCATAACTAACCAATTCCCAAAACTTGGTACATCCATATACAATAGTTAATATGTCATGTAATGCTACAGTGTCAAGTGAAAAATACCCCAAAAGAAGAAAACAATAGGATCCCCAAAATGGTCTGAACTCCATGTCTGGAACTTCACCAAACATGTCCCATGCCCAAATCAACCCCCTAGAATAGGGACCTTCCCCTTTTCCTAATCTGAAAGTATGAAATATTCTCAAGTACCCAATGGCATCCCGAGCAGGGTGTCAGTATAACTCAGTAGGCCTCCAACAACGGGGTCTACAAAATATCTAGAAGAGGAATATAGATCATGCAATTTATAAATGATGAAGAGTAATGATAAATAGTTATTTTGTCCATTCTAGACTATGTTCTTTTCATTTATACTACTATTGAACTCTGGTACACTAATTAGACATTTCATGATTTAATATTCCATTTTCATGAGTTCAATGTATTAGGAACATTCAATATTCTCAAGCTTAAGTGAATAAAATCAAGCCCTATCTCTCTAGGAAACACATTATAACAATCTCAAAATCCTCACCTCGAAGCCTTATTCTGGGTGTAATGGATCCTTTAGGAGAATATAACTTTGTCCACATCCCAAACCTTTTTATTTAGGGGTGGAGCTAGAACCTTTTCCCAACTCCACCCGTGGGTGTAGAACCTCACACTGATACACCACCCAACCAAACCATGTGCACATACTTATTTATCATTCACCACAATTCACCATTTCATAAAAACATATCCAATATCATGTACGACATCACAAAAATATCAATCAATGGAAAATTAATATTTTTCCTCAATACATTTACACATTCATTATTCAGATTACTCATCCCCTTTAACCCCATTCCCATTTTCCATGCCTATCTCACTAAGTGTAATCAAGAATAAATATAATTCCCTAGCATTTTCAATTAAAAAATTTAACCCTTTTTCATTCCATCCAAAAAAACTCTTAGTCCATTACCCTAACTAAGTGTATTACTTAAAAACAATTACACATCCTTCAACATATTAACATATTCATCATGGGCTCTATGTTCTCACACAACGTCCTTACACTTACATATCCAAACTCTATGACTGGGGAATATCGGCACAGCCTCAGGTGGCCCTAGTATGGTCAATTCATCCTCTTTGCATCCCACTAGGATCAATAGGGGTTCAATTATGTTGTTTAGATACCTATAACATCACATAATGTCAAATCCACCAAGAACTCATCAAAATAGGGCAAGAATAACAACCTTACATGCACAAATCTACACAAAAACCCATGGATATAACAAGTAGAACACCTACCTTTAATTTGTTGGTGAACATAATCCCAATCGAATCCATAGATCTTCATTCAACCAACCCATGAATATTTACCCTAAATATCATAAAAAAAGTAGGGTTTGAGAGCTTCAGATGAAGATAAAGAAGAAATACAAACCCTAAACCAAAAAGAGAAGAAAGAGGATGATTAGCATTACTCGGATCTTCAATATGCAACCAAAGGTGCTCCAAACGGTCCTCAGATGAGGGAGATTAATCCGTTGAAGCTCTTGGAGGTTTTGGGGCGTCAATAGGGCTGGAGGAGGAAGAAAAGAGGAAAATCCAGAGTGCCCCTTATTTCCCCGTATTGACATTTTTGTAATTTTTTTAAATTTCAAGGCCACATAGTTTACCTGCACAGTTTTCCAAACCTTCCAAAAACTGTGTAGAGGCTACTGTCCACATTCCCTCTCACTCGCACCATTTTCCAGACCATGCAAAAACTATTCAGATTACCACTACCCGCACGGTCTACCCTTGAACAGTTTTCCAAACTATGCGCAAACCGTGCAGACTGCCAGAAGTCCCCTTTTCCCCATTTCTTCCTGTCATGAACCCCCAAAACACCCTTTAGAATTTTCACGGACTTGGGAGAACACTTAATTAACCAAAAATGAGAACTTAAATAGAAACATAAACATGAACATACCTTATGGATAAATGTAGAATATTACAACATCCCTACCTTATAACGACTTGTTCTTGAGCTTCTCTTCTTGAGCATCATTATGTTCCCAAGGAAAAAAAATCACGGCACTGGTCCCACATATCTAATTACCTCTCCCGCATTTCTTCTTGAACGTTTCCATGTTTCCATAGAACACGAACTAAGGAAACAACCTTTCTATGCAAAACATTTTTACTATGATCTACAAAATGAACCAGGTGCTCCTCAAAGGATGGATCAGCCTCAATCTCGTCATCCTCAAAATTTATCTCATGAGTTGGATTGAGGTGATACTATCAGAGTTGTGAAATATGAAATACATCATCCAAACCTCTATACCATTGTGGAAGAGATAATCGGTAAGCCACTGGCCTGATCCTTTCCACAATCTCAAATGGCCCCACATATCTAGGCACTAGCTTGCCCTGCTTTCAAATTCAACAGTGACCCAACCTTGGAGACACCCAATGAAACACACTATCCCCCACACTTAAATCAAGAGGTCTATGATGCCTATATTCATAATGATTCTTCCTACTATATTTCATCTCCATACTCTTTTAAATCTAATGAACATTCCCTGATTTATCATACACAATGCTTGGTCCTAACATCTCTGACTCCCCAACCTCTAACCAACACAACAGAGATCAAAACCATCTCCTATAAAGTGCCTCAAAAGTTTCCATATGAAGTGTGTCCAGAAAGCTATTGTTGTATGCAATCTCATCAAGTGACAATTGTTTTTCCCATGAACCACCAAAATCCAGAACATATTCCATCAACATGTCTTCTAATACCTGAATTATACACTCTAACTTCATGTCAATCTGTGGGTGGAAATATGTACTAAAAAATACCTAGGTACTAAGTGTCTTCTGTAGTCCCCTCCAAAAGTGTGTGGTGAAACAAGGATCACGATCTGAAAATATGGTTCCCGGGACACCATGAAACCGTACTATTTCTCAAACATACAGTTCCCCTAGTAGGTCGACTGTATAGGTCTCATAAATCTCCAAGAAATGAGACACTTTGGTCAACTGATCCACCACCACCCAAATTGCATCATTCTTCTAAGGCATCCTCAGAAGACCAACCACAATGTCCATCATGTTGTCATTTCACTACCACTCTGTAACAGGCAATGACTGCAATATCCCTCCAAGACACTGATGTTCTTCCTTTACCTGCTGACAGGTGATGCATCGTGCCACAAAACTCAAAACTTATTTCCCCATTCCTGGTCACCAAAATAGCCTATGAAGATCACAATACATCTTATTCAAGCCCAGATGCAATTCCCAATTTGATGCATGGAACCCACGCATAAACTCCTCTCATACATCTGTTGGAACCACAACAAGACCATGAACATAAGAAGCTCCATTGGAACTGAATGTCAAACTAGAAGGTGACTCCCCACATTTAAGACTTTCCTTCATAACCAAACACTCCGGGTTTACCAGATAATCTCTTTAACTCTGCTCAAAATTGTAGACTCAACTGCTATTGATGCAAGGGTAATCTTCTCGTTCCTATCATGTACCTCCAAATGCATTTCTAAAAACAAGGACATCATCACCCACTCTGAACTGGATTCCTGAAGTACTTGATTATAAGTATTCTAGCTCGGAGCATCAAGGACACTATTCCCTTTCCCTATTGTATACTCCAACTAGAAATCAAAGGACTACTGGTACTCAACCCATCATCATTGTCAAATATTCAAATTCTTCTGAGATAATATGTACTTGATACTATTATGGTCATTGAACATGATGATAGGTTCCCTAAAAAGTAATGCATCCAACACATTATAGCATGAACCACAATATGTAGGTCAAGGTCATGAGTAGGATAATTTCTTCCATGTGGCCTCATCTGTCTTAACCCATAAGCTAAAACCTGATCATCCAACCTCAACACTACCCCATGTACAACACCAGATGCATCACATAACAAAGTATACTTCTTACCTGGTTCAGGTAAGATAAAAATTTGTGCAATAGTCAACCACTTTTTTAGCTACTGAAAATCATTCTCTCAATCCTCTGACCAATCAAACATAACCCCCCTTCTTGGTTAGGCTTGTGAGTAGTGCTTCAAAATGATATAAATCTATAATAAACCTTTGGTAATTAAAATCCAATCCTATAAATCTCCTAATATCTGATATGTTCTTAGGTCACTTCCAAGACACCACAATCTACACCTTTTTCGGATCCACCAACACACCTGACTCAGAAATTATGTGTCCCATAAACTGCACCTCATCAATCCAAAACTGAAATTTTGATAGCTTTTAATAGAGCCTATGATCTCTTATTGTACTCAAGATGATGTAAATATGTTTGTCATGATATTCAAGAGTTCTTATGTACACAAAGATGTCATAAACAAAGGCAACTAAAAACTGATCCTAATACAGGTGGAATATCTGGTCCATCATGGCAATGAACACCACTACTACATTGGTCAAACCAATTGGAATCACCATAAATTCATACATCCTGTACCTACTTTGGAAATATATCTAAGGTATGTTAGAGGGTCTCAACCTTAGCATATAGTATCTAGATCTCAAATTGAACATAGAAAATACTAAGGCACCTTGCAGATGATCAAACAGGTCATTGATTCTGGGACGAGGGTATCAGTTGTTAATTTTCATCTGTTTAAGCTTCCTATAATCGACATATAGCCTCAGTGATCCATCAGCCTTCTTAGAAAATAGCACCTGAGATTCTCAAGGTGATGTAATAGTACATATAAAACCCTTATAGTCCAATTCCTTTATCCTTAACTTCAGTTATTTGATCTCCGGTGGCGCCATTCGATAAGGGGGAATAGAAACTAGCTTCGCTCCTGGAAAACATTTGATTGTAAACTTAGCATATATCTCGGGTGGTAGCCCCAAGAATTCCTTAGGAAAAACACCCTAAAACTGGCCCACAATGAAAGCGAAAAATGTTTGTACTTTCCCCCCATCATCTAACATAAGGTATGCTACATGGGTTGTGAGTTACCCCAACTACCGGCGTAGCGGTCCTTTATTGCTAGCTCAAGTATAACACTCACCATGAAAGACATAAGTTCTCCCATCAAGAGATGTGAACGTTACTGGAAATTGGTATCAGTCATTATGGGATTGATATAATTCCAAACAATCCATCCCCATGATTAGTTCAAAATCTGTCATCTCAACGACAAACCGATCCCAAAGAAAATGATACCCACCAACCACTAGAGCACAACCCTTACACTGCATGATGTCCTCAACTCATACCCCTAGCAGAGTATCAAACGACATTACCCCACATGAAGTCTCAACATTTAATCCCAACACAACTAGGAACAGATCATAAATAAAGGAATGCAAAGAAACTGTATCAAATAATGAACTAGAAATCATAGAAGCTATACGAATCACACCTCGAACAATAGATATTCCTACATCCCCACCCTCAAGTATATCCTGAACTGCATGGATATGACCTTCCCCTTTACTCTGAGATCGATCTTTAGTGTCTTACACTACACTGGTCTATTGCTAAGGATGATCTCACCCGAGTGTTCTACGTCCACCGCCTCTACTAGTATGACCATTGTAGATCCAACTACCTACCAGATATAGGGTAACCGACCCCCTACCTACACTCAACATATTCCATCATCCTCCATCATTCCTTGACTATCACAGGTTTCTACAGGACCTCTACACATGGCCTAACCTGCGGCACACTCATCACTAAACCATTGGGTGGGGACACTAGTCAAATTTGTGCACCGACCTTCTACATTTATAACTAAAGACCTGGTCACCACCAAGAGAAGTCATCCCCCTCTTCTAACTACTCTGTGAGCTTCCACCCCAATGAAAGGTTCCAAATTGGAGCTTCCTACTATCATAATCCACACCACTTGCTCGCCTAACTGGCACCATAAGTTCACTACTTTAAGCTCTATTCAGGTTCACCTCTGAGATAAGTGCATTATCCACCAATTCAGAAAACCTCTTCAGATGAAAGTTAATCACCAAAGATCTGATCTCATGTCTTAGCCTATCTTAAAATCGTTTCACCACAACTACCTCATCTCTCATCAACATCATAACGAAGTGTCTCAAATCGGTGAAATGACTAGACTAGTCCATCATCGAAATTTTCCCCAAAGTCAACCTCATGATATCCTCATTCTTCTCCTAAGTCAAGGTTTATGTATAGAAGCGATCAAGAAAATTCTCTTGGAAATCCTTCCACATCATTCCATCATCCTGCTCTGTCAGAAACATAATACCCCACCAACGTTTTTCTTGACCCCTCAGCATATAGCCTGCAAACTTGACTCGCTTATTGAGAGGATTATCTAAATGGTAAATAATATATTGTATGGAATCTATCTAGAACTCGACTACTTCTAGACTACTATCTTTGGTAATGGTTAGAGGGTGTTGTAGCTAAAACTCCCTGTTCAGCTCAATCATACTTGGTGCAACCCACCCTAGGTCTCATTCTATCATCTACATAAAATGAACAAAGTTATCATGGAAATACACTTCCTTATATCCCTAGGTCACCATATTCTCATGTTCCACTACTCGGGGTGCGTTCTCGGCAATGTCCTCATGTCTCCTAACTAGTGCATGTTCTTTAGGTGGCATTTCCCTACAATGCCAAACATGAACTTTAAAAAAAACTATAACACTTTTACAAAGGTAAAAGGACATATGGGAAGACTCATCACTTGTAAAAACTAAACCAGTTCACATACACTACACAAACAATCCCACTCAAAAACGGGCTCACTAACCTTGGACATCTTTATTAATTCCATGTCTAACATGAGTATCTAATTCACCAAGTTACGAGTCATATCTTTTAATCCCATTAAATATAGTTTCCCTATTCCAATTTACTCTTAAAATAGATTAATCCACTATTACTTTATTAGTAAATGCCATTTTCAAATCACTACACACCCTTTTGGCTTTACATTTTACCCATTCATACCATCCCATTTGGCACAATTCATTACTTTTCATAAAGCATATGCATCCTATGATTTATATCTCGCACACCCATCATGTGTGTGTGCCTATCATAATGGATGTAAAATTCTTAAATATGTTCCTAGAATGATGCATGAATAAACAACCTCATAACTTTCTAGCCATGAGAGAAATATCACCAAACCATCAAATCACACAACAAGTGCATCACCCAATGGTGAAATATCATCAAATATAACAACCCACAACAAGAACAACAATCCCCTCCTAGGGGGAATTGGTTTTCCCCCCATACATGGGTAAGATACTCCCAAGAATGACCTCATTACCAAGGCATGAATCCTTCATAGTCTCCTCTGTACCATCCACAAATAGTAATAAAGAGAAAAGAACCACCTTTGATACCACTTTGTGACGTCCTTAACCCAGGAGCCACTAATCTGGTACCCCAAGTCAGGTCTCCACATGACCTCAAGCTCACCTCCCCATACACCAGAGGTTCCCAACTAGAAGTGAGGGTCTAAAAGGTCATGTGGGAAGACTATACCCTCAATATCAGACTAATCTATAGTAGATAATAACATAAATAATTGAAACAAAAGAGAAAAATCAATAAAATGCATAATTAACTAATTCCCAAATACAATAGTAAATATGTCATGCAATGATACAGTGTCAAGTGAACAAAAACCAAAAATAAGAAAATGGAAGGATCCCCAAAATGGTTCAAACTCCAAGTCTAGAACCACACCCAACATGTCCCATGTACAACTCATCTACCTAGCATAGGGCCCTTTCCCTTGCAATGACCTACAAACATGAAATATGCTCAGGTGCTCAATAGAAACTAGAGCAGGGTGTGAGTATAACTTAATATCCCACCACCAACGGTGTCTAAAAAATATCCTGCAAAGGAAGATAGTGCATACATGTGATAAATTATGACAATTAAGGATAAATAGTTCATTGGGCCATTCTATACTATGTTCGTTTAATTTATACAGCCATTGAATCTGGGTTTACTACATAGACATTTCATGATTTAATATACATTTTTCAGGTGTTCAGTGGATTAGGAACATTCAATATTCTCAATAATATAGTAATAAAATAAATCCCTATCTCACTAGGAAACATATTATAACAATCTCCTAATCCCCACCTTGATGCCTCAGTTCGGGTGGAATGCAACAGATTGGGGAATATAACTCCATCCCCTTAGCTAACCCATCCTTTAGGGGTTTATCTAGAACCTCAGTCCAACTCAACCCATGGGAATATAACCTCATTTTGATACCCCGCTCAACCAAGACATGTGCACATGCTTATTTATCATTCACCACAATTCACCATATCACAACAACATAGCCAATATCATTTAAAATGTCACGAACATATCAATAAATGGGGAATTAACATTTTTCCTCAATCCATTAACACATTAATTATTTGTATTACTTATCCCCTTTAACCCCATTCCCATTTTCCATGCATATCTCACTAAGCATAATCAAGTATAAAGATAATCGCCTAGCATTTTCCATTAATCCATTTAACTCTTTTTCATGCCAACCAAACAACCTCGTCGAACATTACCCAACCTATGTGTATTACTAAACAAAAATTACACATAATTAAAGAATATTAATATATTTATCATGGGATCTATGTTCTCACACAATGGCCTTACACTTACTTACCCAAACTCTATGTTCAGGGAATATCAGCACACCCCCGGGTGGCCGTAGTTTGGTCGAGTCATACTCCTGGCTTCCCATGGGGATCAAGAAGGGTTCAATTAGGTTGTTTAGATACCCAAAACATCACATCATGGAAAAGGAACCATGAACTCATCAAAAGAGGGAAATAATAACTACCCTACATGCACACATCCTCACAAAAACCAAGGGATATAACTTGTAGGCCACCTACATTGGATACATTGGTGAACACACTTGCAATCAAAGCCTTAGATATTGATTCAACCAAACATTGGAGATTTACCCGAAATCTCAAAAAAAAGTAGGGTTTGGGAGCTTTGGATGGAGATAGGGAAGATATACAAACCCAAAACCGAAAAGAGATGCAAGAAGATGATTAGTATTACCTGGATGTTCAATCCACAACCAATGGTGCTCCAATGGCCCAAAGATGGTGGAAATTGATCCTTGGAAGCTCTAGGAGATTTTGGGGTGTCACTAGGGATTGAGTAAGAATAAAGGAGGAAAATACAAATTGCCCCTTATTTCCCCATAATGGAATTTTTGTAATTTTTTTAAAGTTTCCTAGCAGCAAGGTTTACCCGCACGATTTTCCAAACCATGCAAAACCTGTGAGGAGGATGCTTCCTACACATCCTCTCAATAGAACGGTTTTACAAACTATGTAGAAACTATTTGAACATACACAAAAGCCTCATTTCCTATTTTTCATGTCCTGAACCCCCGGAACACCCCTGATCCTTCTCTAGGACCTGGGAGAACACTTAATTAAACACAAACATGAACCTAAACTAAAACATAAACAATAACACACCTCCTGGAGAAATCCTAAATCTTACAATTTTAAAACAATTTATGAAATATTGTTTTGAAAAATGAAATAATGTTTCAATCATGGAGAAGGTAGGTTGTACGTACGCATGGGTAATGTTCTCATTTTTCAACGATCTTTATGAAAATAAGTTATTGTAACATTTATCTTTCCAGAATTACCATAATATCATAAATATCATGTTATTTAATTATATATTCTTATATATATATAATTATTTTTATATGGTTATGAAAAGGTAAGAATCACCTCGCTTCTAGGAGGTTGTAGTCCACACATCTACGAAAAAAATTACTAGTTGTTCAATATATGAAATTTAAAGAAGAAAATGATATGTTATATGTAAATATAGATAATTATATCATGAATATTACAAATATTTCATTTATATCATATATTTTTATTAAACCTATCCTTAATACATTCTATGTAAAGTGTGAACGTGTCACATCTCTTTGAGGAGGCAGTAGTCCACATGTCCACAAACGATGTTATCTTATTTCCAAAAAATGAAAATAATTAAGTTATATGTTATATAATAATTATAGAAGTATTAATACATTATAAATACCATATATATCATATGAAAATAGTATATCCATCACAATTATCATCTTTAAGAGGTGGTAAAGGAAAAATAAATTACATCATTTCATGAGGCGGTAGTTCGTCATACACATGAATGATGATTTCATTACATATTTGATTGAAGTGTGTGTAGATTTAGAAAAAAACCCTAAAATAAAAAATATAAGTTTATTTATTATTCTAAGGTTATTATATAATCATATAATAATAATAATAATAATTTAATATGTTTGATAAATAAATAAAATAAAAATGATCGTTGAAGAATGCTACCTCTTTTATTGGGTAGCTCCTTTTGGTTTGCACCAAATTTATTATTTGGATTGATTTATGTACAAATTTTGACTTATATTATGAGATTATGGATTTTGGGAGATTATTTTTTCTATATGTTTATGAGAAAATTTTATTTAGAGGTGTGAAGAAGTGGGGAGAGTGAGTGTCTTTTTATATTGGAGGGGGAGTGACATTCTTGTTAATAAAAAAAGGAAAACACTATTTGGAGGACTCCCTTACATAATGTAAATAAAAAAATGATCAAAATAATAGAAAATTTTGTATATAGTCGAATAATTTACCAAAATTGGGCTTTTGACAAGTTTCTAGGTCATTTTCCCTTTAAGATATATGTTTAACCACGAAGTATACACATTTTTATCTTAATTTATATTATTAATTTTAATTAACTTCACAAATATTTTTGGTAAAAAAATATATTTAAATTAATATAAATTATAAATTATGATTATTAAAAATATTTATTACATTTTTATTAATTCCAATCTCATAATTGGTATAAATTAATTTAAAATTAATCCTGCTAACGGGATGAGATAGTTGGTTTTTAAAACAAAAATTTCCAAAGATTAAAAAGTATTTATATCAAATTTTAATGTTAAATTGATTTCAATGACATAAATGTTGTTTAAATGATATAAAATTTATCTAAATTTAATTTAAAACGAATTTAAAATATAATTTTATAATATAAGTTATTTTGATGAAAATGAAGTTTTCTATTAAAATTTGGTGTCATTCATTATTCATCAAAATAAGAAATTTATCTGAAAAACAACAAAATTTAATTGAAAGTAAATTTTTATATTTATATTTTAAAATTTAATTTAATTTTTAAAATAAAAATTTTCAAATTTTCAAATTTTTTTTTGAAACAAGTATTCCATTAAAATGCGATAAAACATGCTTTTAAAAATAAACAATCCTTTTAGGATTAAAATTGGATTCATTCTTATACTAATCCTAAAAAAATTATTATATGAATATAAAAACATTTTATTAAAAATATTACATATAAATTTCATTAATATATTTTACTAATATTTTTTTATTTAATTTATTAAGATATAATTAAATTTTGGTCATAAAATTAGTTTTTCATAAAAATGCGTTTGTTATGCTCAATTAGAGATTGTTTTCATTCATAATTAACTGGTAACTAATGAAACAATTTTGTAACCATACTTAAATGATTATTTAATAATTTATTGAATCACATTCATTCCCACCATTCCAAGAGCTCGGTTATAAGTATTTGGTTAAATAAATATACTAATAATATATTATTGTCCGGTAAGACTTGAGAATTTGTGTAACATAAGTCACCAAAGGGAATTAATATTATGTTCAATGAAATATAAACCTGGTGTTGCATGGGATACAAGATAAACCATGTATTTTATGTAATAAAATATATTAAAAAATTTAATTTAATTTGAAATTAAATATTTTATAAATATTAGGATGTTACATCAACCATGTGACATATTTATAATAAACTAAAGACACCCACATGATTTTCCCTAGAATACTGCACAATTTCCATAACCTATGAACCTATGAATACTTGTCCACATAGTTTGTCTACATGGTTAACCATAACCAAGATCCAATCGTGCACCATATGCTTAATTTTTTCAAAAATTAGAATTCAGGAACAGAACCTCCTAAATGCTCTTGAAACATTCAAAACACATTACAATACTCAAAACATGTCTAAAAGCATTATTTATCAGAATACCAACATTTGAATTTCCATTACAAATATCTGATCAAAATTTCACTCATTTAGTAAATAAAAATATAAAGTCCTCATAAATTTTCCAAACTCAGAAAACAAGTGAAATTACACTTGGGTTCCACCAACAACAATGATGTTATAACTTTCTTCATCAGTGATATGTCCAATCAAAGGTAGGGAATTTGATTTTTTTGTTTAATCCTTAAATATTCTTTGAGAAATACCTGATTTAATTCTTTCTTGATTGATTCAAAGATTCTTTTTGTTGGTTTGTCTAACATTGGTTTTATATTCCAAGATATAGTAATTTATGTTTCATTCTCTATTGAGTTTTGATAATTTGCTAATACACCCCATTATTGGGATTCTGAGGATGATTTCAATCATGACAATCAATTTAATCTCCCCTTGTTTTATGTTACTTTATCCATCTATTTCTTGTTTTTTCGTCAATGAAATTTTGACAGTTTGATGATTCAATGATACCTGGGGGTTCATATCATTGTGAATTAGTTATTTGAAATAAAAAAATAATGGTAATGGGTTCAGTTTTTTGTTTTAGAGATGAGGGTGTGGTGAAATTGTTGAGAATATGATCGTGGTTCAAGTGATGGTGGATTGTGATCTGTATTTAGTGGGTATCACTAGATGTGTGACAACAGGTGATTATGATCCTCAAGTAGCTAAAATATTTCCAGAGGTGATAATAGTGAGCCAGAGAAAGATTGTTTTATATAGATTTCATGGATTTGGCCACATTGGTGCGTCATGATAGTGATAATATGAATTTTTTTATCAATGATTGGACATCATCCAGCCACTAGTGACATAAAATTCTTTAGTAAACCTGAATCTGTGGAGTTACAACCATGTTTTGTACTGAAATAGAAGGTGGTGACATTGGGAGTGAGGCCACATGATGAACTGGTTTTTTAAAGAATTATGAACTATACTTAATATATTTTAAGAGAACACGTGTATTGTGTACCCCTTGGTGTGGTGGGTATGTTTTACAAGGTGAGTTGAATATCACAGTTCATGTGATAAACCCACACAATGTGTGACCTCTAGTCATCCAACTTAATGTGTATTGATAGTACATGCCTAGGATTCCATGTGGAGACACACACCATGTGTTATGGAGAACAACCTATGTTCTTTGGGAGGTTCAAGGGATTGGTATGATGGTACAAACTGAGTGATGGCTTGACCTCCGCATTCCATTTGATGTATAGTACACACCATGTACATTTGAAAAAACTTGGACTAGAATATAATACACGGGCCTAGTTCCATCTCGAACTATACACATCATGCATTGTAACAATATATCATGTTTCATGAGGGATATATTCAATGTGATATAGTAAGATATGTGAAATTCCATAATTAGTGTGACATATCATGTACCCCTGGGACACACTGTAATTTTTCTAGGGTATGTTAGAGACATTTTTAACCTCATGAAATCTTCATAATGGTACTAGATGAGTTTCCTCAGACCATATTTGTGCTGGTGAATTCCCTTGGTCTATCCTTATGATGGTATAGTGAGGCATCCTATATTGATCAAAGGAACAGTGATACATTCAATATATTAGTTTAAAATATATTCAAGTATCCCACTATGTGAATCAAAGTGTAATCCAATATCATTATTCCCAAGATTGGGTCAGGAATCCCATTTCCATCATCGAGGTGATGTTATCCCCTTCATGGAGGGTAAATCCAGATAGGGTTAAGTATCCCTGAGAGTCCCTAATCATGTTTCCCTATCTGTTTATCAATATATATTACCTTTTGATATGTTTTAGTCTAATTGAGTTATTATATTGAAAGATTCATCTTAGTTTCATTGTTTTTTATTCATGGAGAAACCCAATGAGTATGTCGTCTTGGGTGAGTTCCATCAGTTAGTGAGACCTAATGAGTTATTTCTCCTAGAAGGATTTTACTTTAGATCCTCTAGAATAATACTAGGTTAGTAGTGAGGATGTGACCAGACCATAATACTTGGTTCCTAACTTTGACCATACCTGGGTTATCATGTTTATTATTTTAGCTTTTTGATTTATAGTTGACTCCCTCTTTTATGCTCTATGATTTTTGATTTAGGGTATCCTACTATATTGTTTTTTATAAAAATCCCAACATGTGCTCTTCCCAAAAGTTCCATGTCTTATATAGACAAAATAACTTTTGATAGCATCATAAGAAGAAAAATATCAGGTCGAGCTCAGATGTTATTGAGGGATCATGAAAAATTCTAGGATTTTCATCTTGATAGCAATCCTGTTTTGGTTATCAGGTTAGACTATTTTTAAAAAAAATTGGGATTTTATTTCGACCATATGTTTTCTTGTCCCCTTTATTTTACTATGATGTGGGATAGATATCCTACATGATTTTTAAATATTTTATGTTTATATTTTATGCTCATAATTTTTTATGGAGATGTGTGTCTATGTAAAAATACTTTAGAAAATGTTCACCCATTTATGTGATATGCCTACTTGGAACCAGTATCCATCCACTTTCTTATTTATGGTAAGGTTTGAGTGTCATACTCACCTTACTATCATCTAGGTAGTCTTTGGTGTGTCACTTGATGAAATATTGGTATCAAAGGAGGTTCATGTTAGGGCCGACATTTTTGAGATATTCTAGATATGAGGTTTGGTTTGGGAACTAGTGAAATAGTGTTATAGTGTCTCAATTTCATCTATTTGGTTAAGGAGTCCATTGATTGTGTGGCAGTTGACATACCAATTCACCAATAATTTGATAAAATACTTATTGAATGAGCACATGTGGACACTGGTTGTTGGGGAAAAGGCATATAAATCATATAATAATTAGTTGTGGTTTCCATGTACTTATTGATTAATCTATATAGATATACTCTTTTGATCATGGTGGATCGCAGCTATCTTTGTATGATTCCTTGATGACAACTAGCTTGGATTTTGTAGAAAGATAATGATTATGATATGCTTGGTTATTGGGTTTCATTCTACTGACTTTTTTAGGTTGCAACTACTTTAGGGAGACAATGAGTAGTGACTCCAAATATTAAGAAGCATGTTGACTCACCTCCAATGATTTTGGTGGATTATCCCTATCATGTTGTGAAACAGATGGTCCCAGAAGTACTGGTGTATGACACACCTATGTTGAGTGTGCTTAATGAGTTTTGAAGATAGAGTCTTCCCATATTTCATGGTGATCTCTACCCACTCCTCAAAAAATAAAAAACCTTCTCATGTTTATGGAGAAGGGGTTTTTCCTGGGTAGGATCCCTTTTGATGTTGTTCATAACAGTGAAACATCTCTAAGGTGATGCAAGGCATCAGTAATGCCTAGTACTTATGATGTTTTATGTGTCTTTTAGAATTAAAAGAATAAGGAAACATCCCCTACATATACATGTTATCTCATGATGAGATATAAATTCATGAGGGTGAGTCAATGTCACATGAACAGTGTAGTGTCAGTGTGTAGTGGATGAGTTCCTTCTATTTTTATATTGGGATTTATTAGATGTTTTATGGTTTTGGAGAAAGACTTGGTTGAGAAGGATATGAAGACAAGGGGATGGATAACTTCATATTGTAGGTGATTGTGATTTGGAGGATCCTAGTGTCTTTTGTGGTATAAACATTGTCTTATATACTCTAGTTTCCATTTTGTACATAGTATCAATCCACATTTTCTTTATTGTATCCCCTATTAGAGAGTTAGTGATTCCATATGATCCTTTATGCTAAGACCTTGTGTTTGGTGGCTCCAAAAGAGAGGATTCGGCAATGAAGCACATTTTTCAATAGTGTGACCTAAATCTAATTGGAGAGAGAGCCTCATGTGGAATCCTTCAATAATATCTATGCAGCCCTATGATGTTTTCCTTGGTATAGACTAATATGAAACTATTTATAACTAGTTTTACTAATACCAGGTGAAATTCTAGTGTATCTTAGTTGGTGGGATGAAATTTTCCTCCTTTGGGGAGGAGGAATACAAGGAATATAAGGATGAGATCATATATAAGAGGATACAACCAATTCCCTATCAAATGGATAGTATGACTATTAGAGTAGAAGATTATATTAGATTATATTTTCTTGTATATGTGGGGGAATATGAGGGTGTTTACCTTGAGGGTATTACATTATTAACTCCATATTAAAAGGTTGACTTCTGCAAAGACCTACACCTAGGGATTGCTTGATATCTTTCCCAAAATATCCTATAACCCAACAGATCTGTGAGAGATGAAGGTGAAATTGGAGGATTTATAGGGGAAGGAATTTGTCAGATATAGTGTATTCCCTTGTAAATATATAGTGTTATTCTCCAAGAGGGAAGATGAGATATTTATGTTAGTCATAGATTGACATCACCTGAAGAAGGTGACTGTTAGGGAGTAGTTTCCACCCAATAAAATCAAAAAATTATTTGAATGGTAGTTAGGGGTGAAGGGTTTCATGGAATTTGACCATAGGATGAGTTATAACTCACTCCAGGTTTGAGAGGATAATATACTAAATGTGTATTTATGAACTTTATATGGTTACTTTTAGTTATATGTGATACCTATAGTCGTAGAAAATGCCATATCATAGTTCATGGGACTCATGAATACGATCTTTCATAACTTATTAGACTTGTTCAATATGGTCTTCATAGATGAAAATGTTGTGTACTCAGTGTTATAGGTGGAGCATGTA
The DNA here is from genome assembly GCA_963277665.1 of Viscum album. Lineage (NCBI taxonomy): Eukaryota > Viridiplantae > Streptophyta > Magnoliopsida > Santalales > Viscaceae > Viscum > Viscum album. The sequence continues at coordinate 1,418,741,113 of OY728120.1, forward strand.
GGACAATTAAGGATAGTTTTGGACATGCTCTAAGAACACTAACGATATGGATATCTCTCAATGTTTAACTATGGATTCCTAAGGCACTACTCTTAGGATATTTCATCTTATAATAGGAAGTAATAGTGGACTTGGAAATGGTTCAGGTAGTTCTAGCTTGTGAGCTGCCTAAGAATGCAATCATGGTAGCATATTCTCTAATTAGGTTTTTCCATTATCTATTATTAGGATAAGTGATAGAGAGGTTGACCACTTTTTTTTACCATTTAGGATGATGATGGTGTATTATACCTCCATTTTATAGTTATATCCCCTGGTCTTCTTTAGTGGGTTAATGTGGTACAAATTTGGGATACTGATTACAAGATCTTGTGTGACCAGATATCCAGTAGACATACTCCTGATGGATTTTCTAAAGCATTTCATCCTTGTTTGAGTATAAATGATGACACCAATCACACTGTGAGATTAGTTTATAGGAAGGTTTCATATTTTCCCTCAGTAGTAAATCCTCGAGTGGTGAGGATGTACAAAGATCCATTGGCATCATGTTGGGATAGAAAGGATGTAGTAGCATTCATCTGAGTTAATTCCTTAATTCTACACCGTCCAGTAGGTGATGGCTGAGAACCAGGTTCTAGTGTGTTTGTATCAACACCTTAAAGTGTCAATGTGAATGTGGGATGGTGTATCTAAGGAAAACATTATGGGGATTCAATGATCATCTAAAATATATGAATCCATATTTGTGATCATAGAACAAATCACCATGTTTGACCAATTCTTATCCATCTAAGAGAATATTTCGTTGGATAACATAGGATAACTGTGAATTCAGAAAGTAGTTTAGATTCATGGAGTTTCCTCAATGATCATTTCAAACCATAATTATCACTTCACATAATTATTATAGAGATGTTTATGGGTGTATTTGGAACTCAATTATGGTTCAACATAATGTTTCTACCCACAGATAAATGGTTATGAAAAGAGGACCATTCAGGTTCTATGAAACATGCTTCAAGTTATTATGATAGTTTTTTTATATAGTTTTGAAGATCATCAAAAATTAGTGGAGTTTTAAGGTAATAATAGTTACCACTCAACCATTGATGTACCACCGTTTGAGGCCATGCACACGAGACCCTGAAGGTCACTATTGTCTTGGTTGGAGCTAGGAAAATTGTTACTATTAGACCGGAGTTGGTCTTATAAATGGAATTAATAGTGAATTTCACCTAATGGTGGATGAGTATTAGAAATAGACATCAAAATTTATATGTTTAACAATTATAGAGTCCTTTGGAGTTTGGTGAGGGAGAGGATGTGTTCTTGATGGTATCACCTAGATGCGTGTTGTGGGGATTTGGCTTTGGTGGAATGAAAAATTCATTATTCATAGGCCCATTATATAGTTAATTTATACAATTACAGGGATGACATTGCACTTATTCCTACCACCATAATTAGAATGGACATAAAATATATAAGATGTGTCATTGTTGAGGAGATATGTGTGTGAACTATTTCATACTATCATTTAGGGTGAGATAAATATTAAGCGTGGAGTTTCCTTTTAAATATCCCATTGGTTCATGAAAAATGGTAGGATAAGACCCTTAATGGGAAATTGTTTTCCTTGGTTGTGTGTTTTTTGGATGCCTGAGAACGTCCATGAGAGATCATGGGAGTTATATATTCAGACATGAGCTCAGTATCCTCACCTGTGTGAGTAGGTTTTCACATTATGAGATGAAAATACATGAAGGTGTGTAGAATGTAATGAATATATTTTCATAATGTAACACCTTTTAATATACTAAATAAATTTTTTGGAGGTGGATAGATTCTATATGGGATTCTGGGGCTCATGGAGTCTTGGTGTTGATATATTAAAAATATTAAATATAATATATCATGCATGCATATTTTTTCAAAAATGATGCAATAAATCAGGGAAAGTTCATAATATAATAAAATTGAGACCACCATTAAATAATGAGTGTGATTTTTACCTTATGCATTACATAAGTCTAATCAACATCAGGCATTTTGGTATAGTGTCTTCATGGTTAGAATAAATGAATTAAATGAATTTATTAATTTAATTGTGTTTTTAATTTTCTAACCCAAACAATAATCCTCTATTTAACCCCATATATGTAAAATCCTTGATTTTTAGATGTATAAACCTAGATTATGAAGAGGATGGAGAGGGATAACTCTGATGTCCATCACATTAGCATATGGTCATGACATCATAGATTGACGGTCAATGTATGATAGAGTTTTTCCTCATTGATAGGGTTCTTGGGTATCACCAATAGAAATGTTGTAGAAAAATTATTTATTAGTGTTAATTATAAACTATGGTAGAGAATTTGATTTTGTGGTTTAATCCCATTTTATGGATCTAGATTAGTAAAAATTAATTTCATCTAGATTATTTAGTGGATCATTCTTTATTGGTTTTTAAAATTCTCGTTTTATCTTCCTAGATCATGGAATTTGATATCTATTCTCCTTTGAATTTTATTGTTTTGATAATCCACCACCATTATTTGGATTCTGATTATGACGTCTAAAAGAATATGACCATTGATTGATGATAACTTTGTGTTATGTTCCTTTCTCCATCCATTCTTAAATTTTTGTAAATATCGTTTCGGTTGGCTTATGATTGAATGATACCTAAGAGGACTGATAATTGTGCCTTCATTATTTGGCACAAAAAATTTTGGAAATAGGTATGGTTTTGTGTTATGGATATGTGAAAAATGTGTGAAAATAATGATGGGAATCTGATGGTGGTTTGGGTTAAGTTGGATTCATGATATGAATTGATCCATTTTCACTAGAGGTGTCGCAATAGGAGATTTCAAGCTATGGGTAGACGTAATCCAGCCATCACGGACGACAGCAAGATAGTGATAGAGAAGTTTATGGGGCCTTCAGGACCCAAGTCATGTGGGCACCTTAGGATGGGGATTATGGGTGTTTTCCATTCAATGGGTTGATGGAATATGGCCATCAATAAAATGGAATCCTCAATCAACCCATATCTAGGTAGTTATGGCCGTGTTTTATGAGGGAAGATGAGGCGACGGTGGTAGGAGAAAAGACTCTTGAAAAACTATAATTTCTAAGGAATTATGAACTATATAACATGTAGTTCATAGAAACACACACCATATGGACCCCTCGATTGGACATCTATGGTTAATACATTGATTTAAATATCAAATACCATATAATTTACCCACATGTTGTGTGACCCTTATAAAGAAATCTTAGCATGTAAAGGGAGTACATACACAAGAGGCCATGTGGCCACACATACCATGTATTATGGGGAACACCCTGTGTAATTTTGAAGGTATGTGCACTAGGGATGATGACACAATTAAATTTATAGAACATCCCCTACACCCCATTTGATATATACTACACCCCATGTACTTTAGAAAATACATGGGCCTAAACATATGGAGCACGCTAGGTTTCAGACCAAGCTTTACACAATGTGTGTTATAACAATACACAATGTATCATGAGGGAGACATTCCATGTGAGATGGAAGGATTAAGAAAATTATAGACTCATTTAGACACACTATTTACCCCATGGGACATGCCATATACTTTTAATAGAATAATTTAGATCCCTTTTCTCCATAGACCAACTTCAATATGATCGTGGTTCAGTTCCCTCAGACTGTAGTAGTGCAGGTGCATTCCCTCGGTCTATCCCCATGAGGGTATAGTGAGGCATCCTGTCTTGAGAATATGATGGATGATTCCCTTTATGGGTTTTTTTAGACTATATTTTGGTATCCTTCAGTGTGGCCAGGGGTGTGATCCTTTATCAATATTCTCTAGATAGGGTCAGGTATTCCATTTCAAACATTCATGTCATGTGATTCCCTTATGAGTACGTTAATCCAAATAGTGTTAGATGTACCTCATAGGCTCAAAGAATGTTCCCATATCCATGTATCAACATCTTTTTTCTTATGGTAAGTTTTATTCTGTTTGAGTGAGTATATAAAATGAGATCTCTTAGATCCCTTGGTTCTTCTTCATAGAAATACCTAATGAATATGTCCTATCGAGTGAGTTCCATCTTTATAGAAAGACCTGATGAGTGATATCTCTCATAAGGATGTTACCATTGAGCCCATAATAGAATACTAGGTTAGAAGGGAGGATTTTACCACATCTATAGAATTTATTCTTACCTTTGTGATTATTTGGGTGATCTTGTTTATTCCCTTGGATTAGTGATTTAGAGTTGACTGCCTCTTTGATTCTTTGGGTTTCGTGATTTCAAGGTGTCCTACTATGTATGTTTATAGTAACCCCTATATGGATTCTACCCACATATTTTGTTTCTTATGTATATTATAAGACATTTTATAGATTTCTAGGATGATCAGTAATAGTTGGACCATAGTTGTGCTTGAAAGACCATAGATGGTTCCCAATGTTTCATCTTGGTAGCAGTCCATTTTTCGTTAGTAGGATAAACTCTTTTCACAGATTTTAACGCCTTATATTTAGACCTTCTATTTTTTTTACCAATTATTGTAATGTAATGTGCAATAAACGTTATTCATGCATTTTATATATATTAATTTTTTAACTGTTTCACATTATACTGGTTTATGGAGATGTTTGTGTGTGTACATGCACTTTAGGATAAGGCCTCCTATGTATGTGATATGCCAACCTGGTTCTATTCATAGGTCACTAGCCTATTGGGGGAGTTCCTGGGGTGTCATTATTGGATTACTACATTCTTGGGGGTTCATGTTGGGTCAAATCATGACACCAAAAAATTTATGAATATTCCCCAACTGATCATAATAACCACAAGTTTTGGAGAACTAATGAAAGATGTATTAGAATTCAAAAACTGACCACACTGGAACCATACAAGTGAGTGAGTTCTCTAAAAAGAATTACATGTAGATTAATGGGATTCCTATAGAATAGGATCCTTTGGTTTACATCACACAACATATAAGGAACCTTCGGGAGGACCAATGGTGATTGGGCTACCACCTATCATGCAATGCCTTATGGAAACCAGCTCAGCTAAAAATTCTTCATCCACCCACACTTTAAATTAATCTTGGATGGATAAAGGGACATGATCACAAACCTATGGATGAATAACCTTCACAAAAATATGTCCATTTAACTAATTGATTGACACTACATCTAGAGAAAAGGGAACCATATTAATGAATTGGTCAACACATCCCATCACCATTCATTCACCCTATCGAATACCAAAAATCTCATAAACTTTCTTCATTTTCACTTCCTCAAAAAAAAAGCAATTGTAAAAAAGTGGTCTTCAATAACTCCCACATCATCCCATTTTTTAATGAGGATGGAATGACTAAATTTCACCAATCCAACCCTAGTCCCTCAAATAGACCCAACACATCTCTCACCATCAAGTCTTCTAAATTCTAAGGATCTTGAAGATATTTTCAATTTCTTATGTCCACTCTATAGATTTTAGTGGAAATTTATATCTAGGAAAAATGGGAAATTATTGAAAATGGATATTCTCCAAAACTCCACTAAGATTTTGAGTAGGGTAAACATTTAGAAACACTACAACAAAATAGGATTTTGACATTATAAATATGGCCTTTATCAGTGCTAGAGAAGGGATAACAACCAAGGAGATATTAAATGAACATTTCTTTTATCATCACAAAATAATAATAATAAAGGGATCCACTATCTATGCTAAAAAAGTGTTGATAAATGACCCATTTATCTATCATTTTTTAGCACTATTAATGGCTATTTATCAGTGATTTTATTTAGCACTGATAAAGGTTTCCTTTATCAGCACTTTCCAAAATGCTGATAAGGGAACCCCTTATCAGTGATTTAGAAATAACTAATAATGGACCTATTTATCATCACATCCAAAAGTACTAATAAATGAATATTTTATGAGTTCTTTAAAAAGTACTAATAAAGGGGAATACAATAGTGTGTTTCCATAGAACATTGTAGCACTAGTGTAACATGTCGTAACAACACACCACAACACCAAAAACACCACCAGATATCAAGAAAATCACATAAAAATAAAGAATTCAAATGAAATGAAATTTAAAACACAAATATAAGAAAAAACACAATATTATAGATATTTTGAACCTTGGTATATACAATTACATAAATAATAATTATTACATTCAATAAAAAAAGCAATGTTCATTTGTCCTTTGATCCAAACCATGGCTCATAATATTTCCAAACAAACCACCCCTTCTTGGGAAAGAAAAAGACCTGTATAAGAAATAATTCTTATTTTAATAATAATATAAAGAAATAAATTAACAGAAAGATTTAATTTTAAACTAAACATTAAGTCATACTTGGAACACTATTTATCAAATTCAGTTGTGGTTTATTGTTAATAAAAACACCATTTCTTATTCATATTAGATCATTATCTATTATAAAATTAATTAAATAAGTATAAGACAAAGCTCATGTGCATTTTATTAGTTTTCAGTGAGTGACACTTTTTGAACAAAAAGGGCAATTTTAAATTGATAACAGAATCTTCAAGTCATACCAGGGACACAATGAATTGTATTGAGGTTTGGATAAATCCTAAACATGAGCAATGGCTTATGGATCATTTTTATAACTTATAAAAAAAATTGAATGTATTTTCTCAGTTTTTGAGTACATTTGTTGTCAATTTTACTAAAATTGTTGTCAATTTTACTAAAATTGGTATCAATTTTAAATAAAAAGAATCACTTTGAGTAATACTGGTCAACACCTATATGGTTTTGAGGTAAATATGATTTCTACATGTCTCAAATGATATATTGATTGTTTTCCTAAAGTAGTAAAACAATTAAAATGCATTATCTCAGTTTTGAGTATGTCCCTTGTCTTTTTTACTAACATTTCATTTTAAAGTAGAAACAAACAGTTTTACTCATTCCAATCACATCGGGTATCGTTTGGACATGAAACTAATTCCTAAAAATCAAAAATGACTTATAAATCATTTTTATAAGTTATTAGGAAAATCAGAGCATGTTTGATCAGTTTTGAGTGGGTGACACTTTTTGAACTAAAATATCAAATTTAAACTGATAACATACACTTTGAGTCATACTTGGCACATCATGTATCAGATTGAGTTGTAAATTATTTATACACATCACAAATGACTTATGGGTTGTTTTTAGGTTGTATCAAAATAATCTGAATGTGTTCTTGGTTTTTAGTTGGTCGGTTGTTCAGTTTGTTAATGTAGAAGTCAATATCAAATAGAAAGATCCCCTTAGAGTCATACCGATCACACCATGTGTTGGATTGAGGTGTGAATGATTCAAAAAAAACTCAAATTACATATGGAACACTTTTATAAAGTACCTAAAAAATTTGAATTCGTTTTCTTGGTTATGAGTACATCACTTGCCTTTTTGAATAAATTGTCGATTTAAATTGGATACATGCACATTGACTCATTCTGATCACATATTGTATCAGTTTGATATGAAAACAAAACAACATGTAAAAAATTACATATGAATAGTTTTACCAGGTTATCAATAAAATCCATGCGTGTTTGATTAGTTTTCAATGGGTAACACTCTTTGAACTAAAATATCCATTTCAAATTGTTAACGATCACTTTGAGTAATACTGGGAAGATCGGGTATTAGATTGAGGTTTAGATGATTCTTAAATATAAAAAATTACTTATATACCATTTTAATTAAGTATCAAAATAATTTGAATTCATTTCTCAGTTTTGAGTAGGTCATTTTTCCATTTTACTAAAGTTGATGCCAATTTTAAAAAAAAGACACACTTGGAGTCATACTGGTCACACAATGTGATAGATTGAGGATAGGATGATTCCTAAACATCTAAAATGACTTATGGATAATTTTAATAATGTATCAAAACAATACAAATGTGCTTTCTCAGTTTCATGTATGTCATTTTTTAATAAAATGTTATCTTAAACTGGAAACATGCACTCTGACTCATTCTGATCACATTGTGTATCAGTTTGACATGAAACTGATTCCTACACATCAAAAAAAATTATGAATAATTTTCCTAAATTATCATGAAAATATGAGCATGTTTTATTGGGTTTCAATGACTAACATTTTTTTAACTAAAATGCCGATTTTAAGTTGATAATGGACACATTAAAACATATCAGGCACATTATATATCAGATTGAGGCGTGGATAATTACTACACCAAAAAATTCATTATGGATAATTTTCATAAAGTATAAAAACAATCCAAATGTATTTTCTTAGTTTTGAGTAGGTTTGTAATGCATTTTGCTAAAATTGATGTCAATTTGAAATAAAAAGACACACTTGGAGTCATACTAGTCAGACAGTCAATCGGATTGTGTTTTGTATAATTCCTACACATATTAGATGAATTATGCATTCTTTTAATATATTATGAAAACAATATGAATTTTTTTGAGTGGATTTGAGTATGTCACTTGTTTTTATACTATAATGTAATTTTAAATTAGAAACATGCACTTTGACGCGTTATGATCACATAATGTATTAGTTGGATGTGAAACTGATTACTAAATTTCAAAAATTACTTATGAATAATTTTACTAAATTATTGAGAAAATATGAGCATGTTGGTTGGTTTTCAATGTTTAACACTTTTTGAACTAAAATATATATTTTAAACTGATAACAAACACTTTGAGTCATACCAGAAACATATTTTATAGGATTGAGGTGAGGAAAATTTTTACACATAAAAAATGACTTATGGATCATTGTTTAAAGTATTAAAACAATTTGAATGTGTTTTCTAAACATTTAGTAGGCTAGTTGTCCATTTTAATAAAATTTATGTCAATTTTAAATAAAAAAGACACACTTTGAGTTATACCACTCACAATGTGCATCAGATTGAGGTGTGGCTGAGTCCTACATGTCTCAAATGACTTATGGAATGTTTTTATAAAGTATTAAAACAATCCAAATGGGTTTTACCATTTTTGAGAACATCACCTTTCTTTTTTTTATGAAAATGTAATTTTAAATAGGAAACACATACTTTAACTCATTTCAATCATATCATGTATTTTTATGATGTGAAACCAATTTGTACACTTCAAAAAATAAAAATGAATATTTTTATGAAATTATCAAGAAAATATGGGCATGTTTGATCAATATTTAGTGGGTGACACTTTTTGAACTAAAATGTTGATTTTAAACTAATAACAGACACCTTGAGTCATACAGGGTACATCATGTATCAGATTGTAGTACTGATGATTCATACCTTCCAAAAATGACTTATGGCACATTTCCATAAAGTATATAAACAATATGAATGCATTTGGTTGGTTTTAAGTAGGTATGTTGTCCATTTTACTAAAAAACCTATCAATTTTAAATAAAATGAAGCATTTGGAGTAACATTGGTCACACCATGCATCATATTGAGGTGTGATGATTCCTACACATCCCAAAGTCTCAAAAAATAATAACTACCATTTTTACAATGATTTCCATTTCATTTATTTGTCAAAATAACAACAATATATATTTACTCGATGTTCTAAGCTGAAAAACCATTTTGGTTGTTGAAAGATAGAAGTTTAATGAAATATCATGTCCCATTATATAATGAAAAGACACCAAAATGGCCACAAGATATTACTATACTCTTTTTTATTTCAAGGAGAAAATTTTTTATTCTAAGAACATAAAATCAATATGACTTCCCAAAAGATTTGTGACAAACATTAAATATGTATTAGATAAAAATGATAAGGAAATTAAATTACAAATAATATATAAAATGATTAAAAATTTGATTAAATAATTACTAAGGACTCACTTTTTCAGGATAGATGTATGAATTATTTGTATAGTTCATTGTTCTCATTATCTCATTTTTAGGCTACAATTCCAATCTCTCGTGATCTTAAGTAGCTTCAAACTTACCACCCATAATCAAAAAAACCAATCCACCTATATAAGAAAACAACTATTATATGAGTATTACTAAAAATAAATAAATAAAAACATGAATATGAAACTATAAATTAATTATATGTAAAATAATTCTACTACGAAAACATTAAGATTACCTCTTTGAATGAGAAGTGCTGGGAAAATGAAGGAAATGATAAATTCTGACACTACAATGGTGAAAAGGTATTTTCTTATGAGGTAATGGTAACACCATCATGAGTAGAGGACATTGTATGCATAATAGTAAAAATTTAATTTTTATTATGTTAATTTAGTAGATAACACATAATTTTATGAGTAAAAACATAATATATTAAAAAACATTTATATTCTCATTGAAATTTATTTTTTTAATGGTTGTAGAGATTTGGTTCTTATTTTGGGAATCAAAATCTCATATTTGTGATCCCCTCAAATGTATAAGACATTGTCTACATTGAGTCTGAAATGAACTGATTGCGATCCCCTAATGAAAGTGTCATCCTCGATTGAATTTTCATCTGACTCGGCATTTTTTATCACTATTAGGGAAATTGATGAATTCAATTTTTCTATATTAGGGACATAAATTATTGCACTACTTTTGATTCCATTATGAACAAATCATCTTTTTCCCCTTACACACTAAAATTCACATTCGCGAATCCCATTTAATCAACTTTCACTACACTCATATTGTCCACCCATTTGAAATGGAAAATTGACACTTGAAATGTCGTATAATCTAACTTATATATTTTTCACTAATACCAAAATATGACATATTTTCATAAACTAGATTTCTTTATTTGGAAATATATATGTGTTTCCCTTCATCGACAAGCGTGACACCACAATTTTTCATCATATTAAAATCATTGTGTTATTTTGCATGGAACATATAACCATTGATTACCAAATCAGTGTAAGATATAACATTTACATCTACTCCCATAGATAGAAATTCAAGTCATTCGATAATTGAATTTTGATTTCACTATTGTAAAAATATCTTATACCAATGGTTTGGAACCATTGGTATAGGTCCCCAAACCATTGGTATATCCTATATCAAAATTTTGGTGGGTCGTTGGTTCAATTTTCATCAGTATAGACATATACCAACAATTTTGGGAGAACCATTGTCATAGTTCTATACCAATGGTTTGGAAAACCATTGGGATAGGTAATCTAAAATAAAATATGCAGTCGATATTTGAACTCAAAAGCTTTCACTTATATATCAAAGACTAAACCATTATGCTATAATTATCTATGTGAATATAATTGGACATATATATATATAATTTATATATTGATTTATTTAATTATATTTGAAAAAATAATTCATAAAAAATCCGAGAATATTTACCAATGGTTCGAAAAATTGTTCGTATAGGTCTATAAAAACGGTTTTGAGAACCCTTTGTATAGGTACCTCAATTTTTGGTACCTATAATAATAGTTTTGAGAAACCGTTGGTATAGGTTTTTTATAAAGAACCTATACCAATGGTTTTTCAAACCCTTGGTATAAGTTATTTAATTGGATTCTATACTAACAATTTGGAAAAGATGTTGGTATAGGTACCCTATTCTAATGGGTTTTCAAATCGGTGGTATAAAACCATTAGTATAGGTCTAGTTTCTAGTAGTGTTTCCAGATGAATCCTTATAAATTTGGTCTCGAAACCATCCTTTAAACTACTGATTATGTGCATTTGATATGAATCCTTCATCCCATGATGGATTCAAATCTCTAATAATTTCTTTGTGCGATTCAATATATGGATCAACACCTTCACCATTATGTAAAATGTAATGGTTTCATTTCCCCTGACCTATCAAGGTACTTGTAACAATATATTTTCTTGAAATCAAATCACACATAAAGAGTTCACCATAAAGAGACATTAGGAGACCAATGGTGTTAACATCTAATACATATTCAATACAAAATTAAATAACTTCTTCAACAATATATCTTTTTTCAATACAACCTTCAAGAGGACATATTTTCATGACATACCATTTCAAAATATTCACATAACATTCAATGGGGTACATCAATATATAATGGATAGGACCATATAGTTGAATCTATCAATCCAAGTGAACCATTAGGTGGACCATTATATCAAAGAATGGTGGTTGTAAGAACATATCTAATTCACATAATATGACTGCAACCTTCTTATTCGTGATTGGGAACATCACTGGGACTATAAATTTACTAAAAATCCATTTGAAAATGATGAAGAGTATGGTTGATGTATGCAATACATTATGAGATATAGTGGAATGAAAATTTAAATGCATCAAATATTGCATCCAGACATGACAGTTGTGTGATTTTATTTCTTATAACTTCAAATTATCCATCGACACAATATTCTTGATATTTGAAGAATACCCCTACGGAACTTTTACACTTTTAAAGAAAATTTAAAATTTAAATTCTTCTTATCTGGATAGAGTGTAATCTATTGGTGGAATAAAAGTCTACCTTTTACCCTTCTTCTTTGACACCACTTCCCTTATCCCCATTTCAATGATTTCCAACCTAGCCTTGATGCAATATTTCGTTTTTTAGGAACATTTAGTAATGTTCCAATAACCCTATAAAATACTTTTTTTCTTCATGTATGACATCAATAAAATATTTGATCTGAGAGAAATTCAAAAATGGTAATTAATATACAATTGAACTCTTCTTATAAACTGATTTCGTAAGGTTTTTTTAAATGATTTACCAAAAAAGTGTTAATATATTTTACATTATTGAACAGTTGATCACCTATTGTTGGAGATGGTGTTGTACCATGTTCAATAATCACATCGAATGTTTTCTTCCATGATTAATTTTTATTTCAACGAGGTAAAAATTTACAATTTACAAAAAACACATACTTCAAGGAATGTTTCAACCAAACTAAGTTTTTTGGGTTTTCACAAATAATACACCCCAAAATTACTTTAATTCTATGGCCTAATAAATTTACATAAGTCGGGAATTCATTTATCATCCTGTACAACATTGCCCTCAATGTGAATTCTTTACTTCTTTGAGTAGCATACATTATAAAACGTGTATCCCACATCTGTTTTAGATCATAGATCATTGGATCCAAATAGAAATTAATATCATTATCAGATTTATTTGGTCCATATATAAGAAAGTGAAACATAATGTATATGCACTTCATTAAATAACCATAGAGACATGTTATAATTTACCAACATGACAGTCCATTTACTTTGAGTACTACTTTTCACACCAAATGATTTATTCCATCTTTAAATAACTCAAGATGAAATTTTCAAGCCTAATTTCCTAATTTAAGATACTTGTAATCAATTTTCTACTACTAAAGAGAATACGATGGATGATGTAGGTTCACAAATTTGATTATTGTCTCTACATTCCATGTCAATTGTCTCACAATTTCTTGATATCCATATAGTCTTCTAAATCATGGAATGATAATAAATTACCAAACATACTTCAAATGAGTTGATTCATTTTTCTAGTATAGATCTATGCCACACTTAATGAATTTTATTAGTTATTCATTGTCCTTAAGAATCAATATTCAATCATATGGATAAGAAAGTATTTTTAGAGACAATTACCATTGAATAAAACATTATTTTAGTGTCATATGTTCAAAATGGTAGTTCGTTTTCATCTGGTATCATATCATTTAGGTGACCATGTAGTTCTATAAAGCCAGTGTCACTCTATCCACTACTATATTTAAAATTATATAACATAAATAAAATTGAAAATGTTTTGTACTTAATAAAACTGGTATAAAATAGTCTCATGGAATATCAATTTAACTTCTCAAACAACTTTGGGAAATCATGAAGGTAATATTAATTTTCCATTATTATTTCCTCCATGAGATCTCCATCATCATTTATATTGGTATTCATATAAAATGATTCATAATCCATAGTATCACCCAAATATTTGTACACACTCAGTTTTCTCCCATGTTTATTCCAAAAATATGTAGATTTGATCTATTATGTGAAACATAAAATTCCCTTAAAAATCTTACATACTAATTTGTCTTAAATAGAAACAACACAAACACAGAAAATGACTTGGGAAGTGTTGTATGCATTCTCTCTTGAAAACATTATGATCCTTTTTAACTCAGTCCTTATATGCTTTTGTTAAATTATTAGCGTGCATCCATTTTAGATTCATATCCATCCTATTTGATTTATAAAATACTAATTTTTTTCAAAATATATATAAATACATATAACACATTCATTATTAAAGGTGAAAGTTATAGAAAATCATAATAAGTAAAACCCATAATTTGATTATTTCAAGTATTTTTAATATTCTTTGAGTAAAATGGGTAACTAAATTTAATAAAATAATTACTCCACTACGGTAGGGGTTATACTCTGAATTCATTAAAAGTTAAATGTTATATACAATTATCATTCTCATCAACTCATCTCCTGAACATTTATCATTTCATTTTGTAATTTGACACACATATTCCATCTCTTGTGGAAATTCACCTATATTGTGTAAAATACTCTATGCAGTAGTTATTCATGGGATGAATACTGCTCAATGTAGTAAAAACATAAAATATCTGGGGGATGAGTCTCAAGAAACAAAATATAATAACCATTTAAGAGATGAAACCAATGAGAATGATAGTTGTCTATAAAAGTGATACGGGATAAGTCTCAAGAATTAAGTAATTATAAGAAAGAAAAGTATGATAAATAGGAATAATAAAATCTCATTCAATAAACTAAAATATATTAAAATGAATTGATAAAACATTTTAACAAATAAAGAGTTATTCTATATACATGGATGGAAATCAGAGATTCCTAGGAGTTGAACCACTACATGTATACCAAAAATTATGAGTACCTCAATATAATTTCTAATATATTGAATTTTATAACCTCCATTCTATTTTTTGTAAAAAGTGGTGTAAAAAACTATGGAATTCATACTTTTTATATTAATGGTATATCAAATATTTGACAACATATAATGACTCTTGGGATGTCATATCACCACACTGACCCAACCCAAGGATTATTGGGAGGTCATCACATTATATTAACCCATTAAAAGTATTCTATAGAGGGAATCTAATACGTGTTGACCCATTCTTAAGATTCTAGGGAGGTACATATGGAATTTGGCCTAAAGAAATAATAAACATCAATAAGATTTATCACAAATAAGTGATAAAAATATACCAACCATTTCAACATCTATGCCATGCACACTAGACTCTAATGAGATGGAACGACTCCTGTGAGGTCACATTGGGTAAGTGGAATACCATTACATAAAATAGAAATCTATGTGGAATCAAAAAACTAACAAATCAATAAATCATCACTTCCCATCTAAATCCTCTACAACAAAAATAATAAAATAACTAGTTAGTTTATTATGCTAGGAAGTAGTCTCATTGGATACCCAACCACGATCATAGAAATGGATTCATTTGAAATTATATTGGTGATGTAAAATGGGATAGGACTAATTGAAAATGGTTAATTCCTCTATTCATCCAATGAAAATAAATAATGATTCATCCAAACTCTCACATAATTAAAAGAGTAGCTCACAAACCGTCTACATTAATTCACAATTGCAATTGATAAAGAGGGAGGTGATCGTATAACCTAGGAGTGAAGTTGGGAATGATCAAAATATAGGTGTTTCACACACTAAAAATTCCAAGCATCAAACAAGATGATCTCCATGGCCAAATATCTAAAATTACTAACTCACCACACTCATTATTGAAAAAAATATTCCACCATGGCCAAAACCATTGATGTTTTACATCCCAAGTTCCCCTAGAGAAAGTAGAGAAATACTTACATTTGATACAATGTATAAAAAGACTTACATTCAAGCATTGGACTCGCTCGACCCTTGAATAGTTTAATCCTTGGATTTAATCCTTGGATTTATTCAATGAATGATTCGAGCTTCGATTCAATGTGGAGGAGCACCGATAAAGGGTGGCTTCCATGGAATGCTTCGTTATCGAACAGGTTCATGAATGGTTAAGGTTTTTTAAATAGATTGCGAAACTTTTATCAGCGACTCCAAAAAAACATTGATAAAAGGAATCTTTATCAGCGCTAAAAAAACACTATTAAATATTCCATTTATCAGGGCTTATTACATAAGCACTGATAAATTACTTATAATTATAATTACATATTAAAAAATCATATATATATAATTATATATATATTTAATAAATATATGTAATTATAAATATAGTAAAAATATTCATTATTAAAATATATTAATTATAATTTTATAATTATATAAATATATAATAAATTATTATTAAAAATATAAATATTTTTTAAAAATAATATTTAATTTAATATATATATATATATATCATAAAAATATATATATTCATTATATTCATTATTTAAATAATTTATCTATATATTTGTTAATTATTTAAATATATATAATTATTTATTTATAATTAGATAAATACTTTTTTAAAAAAATACAATTGATTTATTTATAATTATAAATATATAAATTTATTAATATAGTAAATGTAAATTTGTAAATATATTTATTAATAAATATTTTTTTAGAAATATGTTTTTAATATTATTAATGAGTATTTAATATTAAGTGCATTTATGTTCAAAATGGGTGAAATAGAATAAATTAAAAATAAGTAAACTCTAAAAAAATGGATAGGTTTTGTGTGTGTGAGTTGTATATAAAAATAAATTAATTACATATTTGTGAAATCTATATAACACATGTTTGATCAATGTTAAATTGAAAAATAAAATAAAATTTAATTACATCCATTAATCTACACAATTAGTCAATATTTTCAATTCATATTAATTTTTAATTATAAACCATTATTCACTAAATATTTTAATATTTAATGTAATGTAATATTTTTTATTATATAAGTCATATTTATATACACTCATATATATTTATATATTTAATATATACTATTTATTATCATTATCAATAATTATCTAATTAACAAAATGCTTAATATTTTTCTCAATTTACATATTTTTTATTTGTATTTGTTTAATTTTCATTTGGTTAATTTTCATTCTATATATATCTATATATTTAATATATACTATTTATTTTTATTTACAATATATATATATATATATATTAATCAATTCTGTCATTTTTATCAAATATTTTTCTTGATTAACCCATTTTTTATTTTTCATGTATTTAATTATTTCATTTTATTTGGACTATTTATCAGTTCTAATGAAGCGCTGATAAAGGATCCCTTTATTGACACTAAAAATAAATCCCTGATAATGGGAACCCTTTATCATCGTTAAAAATCAAACAATTATAAAGGGTAGCCATTATCAATGCTCAAAATATTGTGCTGATAAAGGGAAAACTTTATCAAAGCTAAAAATAAAGTGTTTATAAAGTTTACCCTTTATCAAGACTAAAAAAATACTGATAAAATGAATGATTTATCAGCACTTATTTTGGCACTGGTAAAGGTCCCCTTTATTAGGCTTCTGTCTAGTACAGATAAAGGTCAACACTATTAAAGGCCTATTTTTTAGTAGTGAAGAGGCTTCCTAGAAACATTTTGGACCCTTCTAAGAGGAATATCATAAATAACATGAAAACTTTAAACAAAATAAATATCACACTATATCCTCATCCAAGATAACACTTGAACAAAAAATAAAAATTTCTCCCACCAAGGCATGAGAAAAACCTGAGTCAAAAGTACAATTTTTAAAATCACCATTTCCATTCCAAATTCAAAACCATTTCACTTAAAAAACATATCAAATACTAATTTTTTTAGTTCACCCATTTCCAAATATAGATTTCCAATTTCGAACACTTTTGAAGACAAATATCATTTAATGATTAACCATTTTAAATTCCACAACACTAATTTCTATTTTTCTTTAAAAACCATAATATCATCAGAAAAGAAATACTTTTATTAGTTTGAATATTCCAAAATCATTTTTATTTAAAAACTACACACACCAGTCGAGGTCAAACTAATAATTCCACTTACTGAAAGCCTCTTACATATTGGAATAAGGGTCATGCATGACTTGTCCACATGGTTTAGTAGACAATGTGTGAATCATGAATCAACCACTAAGAGCATATTGAACCATGGACATAGGATACACATGGTACTACATGAAATATAAACTCACCATGTGATGTCAATTAACTCCCATTTCCATCCCACTAAACATGAGAACTCATAAAACGAAATAGGTTACCAAATTATAAAATTGAAATAAAAAAACCAAAGACTAAGAACCCCAATAACCCCTAGTAATTTGAGGCTCATTAGGAGTAAGAGTTTGTGATGCGCTTCTTGAACCAACCTCTGAAGTCTTGAAAATCCTATCTCTAGTCTACCTGATACCCCAAAAAAATTAATGAACTACTTTAATACCATTTTATCACGAACTGGCCCTTGTCATACTTGAATCGGCACCCGATATGGACCGAGACAAACCTAAGGGGAATCCCTAATCCCCATGGTCATATGAATAACATCAAGGTAATCACAAGAGAGTTGTTGGGAATGATTTTTCATAAATAAAAAAATACAAATCAATAAATAAAACTATTATTGAAACTGTGAAATGTGTTCCATGAAATTTTCTATAGAAATCATGATGTTTTCATCAATTATAAAACAAATTTCATGTTTTAGTTGGGATGAATCTTTATTGTAAAAGGAGAATATTGGATTACCATGTGTCGCGGCCCAAAAAGTCTTCAACCCAAGCCGAAAAGTTCATGGTAAAACTCTCCTTTTTTTCATGGGGTTCAGTGACTGCAGCGAAGGGAATGACCCAGAGGTCTAGGGAAACCACCCCTAACTAATCCTGATTAGGGGTGAGGGGTAACATCCCGCGAGGTATAGAGAAATATATTTTCCCAAGTGGTTCGCACAGGTGGTCCTACACACAATAATCTTCTGTGACAGGAGAAAAATACAGGCCCTACCTACACATCCAAAAATTTGTAGCCTCCCCTGCATGAGAAAGTTGAACGTACCAACCCTACATGTCATTAAAGGATTGACCACCCTGTGTGGTGTACCTGTGACTAACACATGCACTGGGTACCTACACGGACTCCCTCATTTAACCAAGGTTACCTATATTTTTATAAACAGGACCTAAGAGCTCCTCATTTTCACAACTAGAAAATCCGAAGAAACCTTGATGATAAAGTCGCACAACCCATTCACCCAGGTCCTCCAAAATACCTCATCTATCCATCTAAAACTTGATAAAATATGGAATTACAGGGGATTATAGGATCAGAGTCCCTCCAAGGTCATAAATAAATGATACTCGCAAGAGGGACCTATTTCATCTAGAGGATAACCACTTGTAAGATGCCCCTTACCTAATCAAGTACATACCTGTGACCCATATATGGACACTTGAGGAGAACCGTTGTTCCCAGTCTAAAGCCACACCCAATTTTTTTGACTAGGTTGCCCATTTCCCATGGTATCTCCAACTCAAGAGTGCCTACCTTCTCTCTGAAAAGTACTTATATATCCTATAAAGATCTACATAATGAAACTTTTCATGACAATAAATGAAATTCAAGTTCCCCCCTTTCAGTCATATTCCTTTCCACCAATACCAGGGCTCTAATCCCTTTTTATCCCTTTTCTTAGGAGGGCCAGATTGACACCTCCACTGAAGTATCAAAACATGAAAAACCATTGTAGGAGGCACACTATTGTGTCTCCGATTTGGTTATTAATTCCTCCAGTAATAGGTGTCTCACACATTTCATACCTGATGGGTAGAGTCCTCAAGGAGCATGTGAGTATAAATCACATCGATCATGGGGACCCCAACCCTGAGGATAGTTTCAGGGATCCCCCAATCACAGAGATAGGGGTTATATCCTTTTTCTTCCTATATCATATCCCTAACCTGAGACATCTGATTCTAGGGGGATACAAGGAATGATATTCTCCTATCTTCCCATAGAACCAATTTTATGGCATCCCTCCAAGATTAATAATGTTTCTTTTCTTGTGGGACCTATCCGGCTTCATTCCTTCCCCCTTCCCCATGCTCTTGGTTAGTATCCAAATGGTTAGTTAGACATGACTACCCAAGATAAAATAATGGGAGGTAACATGCATATCAAAGACCTCTCTAATTCTCCTATCCCCCCTGTGGGAACCACTTCAAGATCCACCCATCCCCTTGAAAATCGCCTTTTTTCACCAAGATAGGACATGTAAGAGCCTCCCTTTGAGACCTCTTCCAATATACCAATAAAGGATCTCCACTATATTTGGATCCCTCATCTAAGGGGGTAATTTTGAGACCACCTCCAAAGCCACCAGAGTTGAAAACCCATGATAAGAAACACACAAGTTTGTCTCATATATAGGTATGCATTCTGTCAGTTAGAGGTGTCCCACACATCTCCGCCCTAGTGGGTAGGCTCCTTGGAGGGCATCTGAGTATTCATCCATTTGTCCAAGAGGACAATGAACCTATGGGAAGTTTTTGGTATCCCCCAGTATTAGAGAATATGGTTATAGAATTATTCTTCCCATGTAATCTCTAAGACTGTGGTCTTACGGTACTAGTTAGGGTGATATGAAATGATATCCTCCTCCCTTCCCCTGGAACCAATTTTATAGGATCTCTCCTAGATTAATCCCATATCCTTTTTTTGGGAACTCTCTTGCTTCATTCCACCCCCTTCAAATTTCCCTTGGGTGGTATTCATATGGGAAGTCATTCATGACTACACACGATAAAACGACGGGTGGTAATGGGTAAATTAAAAACATTTATTATTCTCTAATCCCCCTTATCGTCTTCCACCAATGGAAGAGGGATCATGTGTTTTTCTGATATTTCACTTACACTTTCTCACATTCAAACAAGAATCATATGGGCTTAGAGTTTGTCTATGATCTTGACATTCAAACATTTTGATGCATGTTTTGGAAGTGAAATTTTTATCAGTTCTTCCTCTTTCCATCCTTCAAAGTGAATCTATAGGCGTTGGTCATCTAGGCCATGTATATGTCCTTTGGGAAAATAAGAATTTTTTTTGTTTCCTAGATCTTATGCTTCCTCTTATTTCTCCCACTGATAATGACTCATTTGTGCATTGAGTTGGGTGGTGATCCTGAAATCTACATGATCCCCAAACCAGATAGTGGGACTTCTATTCAGTATAATCCCCAACCATGTCATTATACCACCACCAATGGGAATCAAATTTGGTATAAGCCCCAATCATAACAATGTTCATGCATTATTCTAATTATATTCCCCAACTAACCATGAGCCTACTATTCGGTGTAAGCCCTAACCCTATCTAAAATCATTTTCACGGTCATCCTTCTTATGATGAATCCCCAACTTCATCCTCTTGAAGGTCTATACCTCCTTATATGGAAAACCATTATAGGAATTCCATAGGCATGGATCCTCACAACTAAACTATGTGGTCTTTGATTCTTATCTATATGGAATACATAAGAATATTCTCTATGTTCCAAACCCAACACCCCAAACTTCCCTACTTCAATCTTGGACACTTTCCCACTATAGTCTTATCCAACCTTGAAGCCTATATCCTAGGTTACCAAGGTTTATTTGGCATAATTCCAATACCAAAAACTGGCTATCAACCCTTAACTGAGATGCCCTTTTCATATTAAATTAAACTA
Organism: Viscum album; assembly: GCA_963277665.1. NCBI lineage: Eukaryota > Viridiplantae > Streptophyta > Magnoliopsida > Santalales > Viscaceae > Viscum > Viscum album. The sequence continues at coordinate 1,418,762,907 of OY728120.1, forward strand.
CACGGTTTGGACCTAATCACATGAACATAAAAGGTATGATTTATCCTATTAAACTGCACCGAACTACGTGGTTTCTAATTACTTTCACAAGCATATGCAGGAACCCCATCTTATGGGTCTGATCCAAAAATTAAAACAACTCTTATATCCCTAGATGACGGTTCACTCTAGATCGCCCCATTGTGTGCCTCAAAACTAGAATCATAATAAGATGAAAATATAATCTCTAACAAGTACATAAGAGGTTACCAATGATGGAGAACCACATATACATATATATATATATATATATCACCATTCAAAAATAACCTAAGATATGTATAGATGATTTTAAATTCAAAACGTGCTTATAATTTATTGTTAACTCCAATGTTATATATGTAAAACATGGGAATTAATGAAGGATTTAGGAAGATATCTTAAATCTATAAGAGAGTCCTAGAGTGGGAAACAATCCCCCCAAAGGACGTGATGAGACCGACCTCCATCCTCTCGACCAATGTGAGTTATTAAGTATCATTGGAAAAACATCCCAATGAGAACCTAACTTTGTAAAGTATTTACATGAGTCGTCATGGATATGAGAACCATTGGATGTTTAAAACTCCACAAACAGAACCCATTGGACGCTTTTTAGAAGTAGTAAACCCAACATGAACGATTTCAAAAAACTAATCCCCATACAATCAATCATCAATAATCAATAAAAACTTCTTTTAAAACACAAATATATATAAATATAATAAAAAATAAAATAGGACATAATAAAGAAATATAAATAAGTAGGTTGAATAGGATAACATATCCTGGATAAAAAAACCCAAAATGGAAAAAAAAATATCTATCTGTCCTCTAAGAAACCATCCATCCACAACATCAAACCCATTCCATGAGAGAAATAGAGTGAATATTGAACCAATAAAACATATTGGGTCTACCAACATCAATCTCCCTATGTAGGGTGTGATAAAAAAACAACTCAGTAGGTAAGAACCACATAATCAATGAAATTACTTTCCCAAAATAAACCATAAACACTGGTATGAAAATATAAATATAAAATAGGTTTTCATAATTTTATAAGTCAACAAAAAAATATTTTATAAACCCTCCACTAAATATTTTCAAATGTTTTCTCATGAAATTCCAATTAAAAAATCCATCATTAAAAACCAATCAAAATGAAAGAAACACAACCCATGTGAATGTATAAGTAAGAGAGTTCAAAACTAAATATAAGTTGTAAGACATATTATAATGGAATAATACTAAATAATGAATAAATATACAGTAGAATGTAATTGGAATAGTATATAAAACTAATATTCCTTAAATAAAGAAAAAATACACAGTCTATAATCATGGAAATATCTTAAACCTCAATTGAGAAGGCCCTAAACGTACTCATTTCAGAACCACTTTTTGGTTTATCAATGAAGTTCCTCACTCTATAACCAACCAAATCACCCTAAATTAATCTCATTGGTGGAAAAACTCTCTATCATCTCCAACACCATTCTTTCTCATTAGGACTACACATTAACTATCTCCTAACTCCCAAAATGATTCCTATGATCTAATAACAATAGTAATGTGTGGGTGGGGAAGCCATTAAAAAAAATAATCTCAATAAGAAATTGATATAATATAACATACATGATAATACCACAACTATACACCATCTATGTTAAGACCCTCCCTAAACTAGAAGACTTCAATAGAGGTGATCACTATTTAAAAAAAACTTTAATAGTACCAAATAGGCCTTAATTTTTTAAATTCCTAATAAATTTCTATGATAAACCTATTTCTATTAAAAATAAATTCCATATACCAATGAATAATAAAATTATATTGTTATGGTTATAAGAATACCTTTAAAGGAATGTTTTGGAAAATCTAATCTAAAACCACAGTTGAAAAATATTTAGGGACAAAGAAACCATTAGAGAATAAAAAGGTTATTAAACATTACATTCTATAGAATTTCCATTTCTAGATGTGCGCACATCTATATGTGAACCCTATTAACATATAGATATTGACATATAACACTTATATACATATTTGTACATCTATAGGAATTTATAGAGTCCAATTATATAAATAGAGAAGAATCGTTTTGAAAAAATAAAAAAAATTATACATATAAAGGCACCGAATATAAAAAGGGACATAAGAACATAAAAAAATTGAACCCAAAAAAAAATTATAAATAGTTCCAAAAATCGATAAAAAATTGTTAAAACACTATAAATACCTTCAAGAGGCTATGCTTATATTTTTTAAAACACCAAACATATATATACGTTGAACACATTCAGTCATAACTATAGATATTTTTAGAAAACCCCTTTTTCATTGAAACTATCATCATAAAATATTTGATAATTAAATTTATAAATCATTGAATATGAAGAAAACAATTATCATAGATTTATAAAGGCTAAATCATCACATGAAAGGCTTTGGAATGAAAATAGATTGAGACGCCTACCTCAATGGTGTTTGGATGCAATGAATCCTTCATAATCACAGAAAACTAGGTTCTAGATACTAAATTTACACCCTAAAAAATAACCCACATAAGACAAACCTGACCTAATGGTTTGTACAAGAAGACATAAAACCATGTAAGAAGAGATAAATAAGAGGAATAAAGAAGGATAGGAAGAAGAAATTTTATATAAGAAGAAATCCACCAAAAATTGAAGAAGACAGAACCCAAAATCCATGATTGAAAAAGGGGAGAAGTCATAGAGATACCCCAGGAGGTTAAATATTAAATGGGTGGAAAATAACCCCCATTGGGATATTATTTTTAAAGATACAAAATTTTAAAGCCCAAATTTATATGGATTTGTGCAGGATATACGATTTAAAAATTGTGTACTATTCGTGATCACTCTACTAAAAGGATAACACAAAATTTAATAGTTTAGACACATGATTTGGAAAAAATAAGAAAATAATGAAAATTTAATTTTTATAAATATAGAAACCATAACATGCTTCTCTTATGTTTTCCTCAAACTATGAATAAGATATGCACATGCTCCCAAAAACCATAAGGTCTCGCATGGTTTCCCCTATGACATGGTTAGTTTGGACTCAACCATGTGCTACCCATGTGACCCAAGACATGTAAGAAGAAAATGAACAATAAAATACCCTTTGATCTAGTAGTTACATATTTTATTCTAAACCATGTACACTAACAATGAACATATCCATAATTGAACAAGATCTCTAAATCATAAAATTTTCACTCAAAATTCATCCTGAAAATTAATAATAAAATTAAATACCAAGAAATAAATAAAATAATAAGGAATGTAAAATTTTAGGTGTTCCACTCCATGAGTACTAAGATGGTGGATCACAACTTATGATATTTCACTTTATAAAATAAGAATAATCATGGTAAAGGGATTGAAAGTATGAAGTTAACGGAATATTCACAGGATCGGGGAGATGAGGTAATGTAGATTGTTGTGGTTGGGAATCTAGAAACTTGTATGTATTTTATTGGTAAGTAACCTGAGGGGGTGAGGAATCCCTTTATAGTTATGGTCTTTTTTTAACCTTCATTTGATGGCAAGGCAGGTGAGAAAAACATTACTCTATTTATAGAGTAGAAGAGGTTGTTAGAACTACGGTGACTAATAAAATTGTGAATGTAGTGCATAGTAATATTATCATGGGTCATGTAAGTAGTGAGGATAGAAAAAATGGGAAGTATACATATAATTACCCCCAAATCATCTTCACCATTCTAGATTCTATTACCACCCATGACTTTCAAGCTTTCCGTATAGAATGTATCAAGAAGATTCATGGTGTACCAATAAATGGGGATTTAGTTTTGTTTCAAAAATTATAGGGGCCCAAGTAAGAGATCATGGTGGTGAGAAGTTATCTATTATAGAGGGATTCTATATAGTTGATGTGGATAATATTGCATTGATTAAAATTAACTTTGTTGTACATCATGAAACTGTGGATAAGGATCCTGAACATAAAATGAAACCAATGACCTTTAGGAATGAGGAAATTGATAAAATAGATTTATTAGGAAAGAATGATGAATTTGGAGCACAACCCTATGAATTGTAAAAAATCATTAATGAAAAATATGAAATTGATGATAAGTAGGATACCATCAAGAGCCTGGAATATTGAGGTAGACCTTGGGTTACTCTTAAATGACAGAGGGGACATCACCCTTGGGCTTGTGCCAATGCATTAAATATGGGAATTATTCACTAAAGAATATATGTTTTTCCATTTTCATTCTCATCTGCATATACTTTGGATTGTGGAATGTTGGTTGGTAGGGTATTCCCTCTATGTTTATCACTTCTCTATTTGAGGGTTTGGTAGTGTGTTTTTCATGCTCTTTATTCCCACACTTTATATTTTATTTTTCTCTTATTTTCAATAAATTATTAGAGGACATGAATTTTAAACCTGTGGTTCACACCATCTTTAAATTATGTGTATATATTTATATAGATATATATCCTAAAATATCAAAACAAAATCTAAATGGAATTGTGTAAAATTAATTGGGAAATGAAGGAATAGGTTTCAAGTTCTAATCCAAGCATGATAATGGAAAATAATGACATGAATACCTAGATATATGGTGTGGAAAGAATAGATAAATAATGGTGGGGGAAATGGGTGGGAAAAGTTTTGGTATGTGTGTGTAGGGGAGGGGGAACATAACATTGAATATGTGGTGTTCCAACACATATAATAGTTGGTTTCGGGGACCCCAGGTAGATAAATAATTAAAAAATATTTTTTTGCTTTAATTTGTGATATAAAATCACAGATAAAGGATTCATTTATTAATTATAAAAAATAAAATATAAAGGAAAACATTATCAATGCTAAAAAATGATGATAAAGGTGGAATTTGTGACTAATTGTTTTATAACTAATAAAGGCTGTCAAATTTTAAGGGTGTTTTTCCTAGCAGTGTTTTTTATCACTGAAAAGGCCATTTAGAATGTTAACTATGTGAATTTATAAAGTTTTTAAATTTGACACAAGTGGGACTCAAAAAAGAAATATTTTTTAAAAAAATATTCATATTAAATATCAAATAATTTAGGTTTTATTTGTAGATTATATGGTGTGGTATTAAATAATTTTGAGTTAATCGATGAAATATTATACTCTTAGGAAGGTGGTGTTGCTTCCATAAGGAATAAGATACCCTTGGTTACCCAGTAGAAAGGAACCTTGTAGTGACCCCATCATGGATAGCCAAAACGTACCAAGCCAAACCATCACATGTAATTAGGTGTTCCTCCCAACCACTGGATATTAGAAATTAGCATTATGGCTTAAGAAATACTAGTGGAATCTATTTTATCCCTTATAATCAATTGAGAAGAATTAAATGAAACTAAAGATACATAAATGAAGTTAAAAATATATAAAAAATATCATAACTAAAATGATATTCAATAGTACAAAATTGGTTCCAAAATTTCCATAGATACCAACTAAACTAAATCTCCAGTATCTGGTTCCAATACCTTGTAGAATACGATCAGTGACTGAATTTATTGGGCACAAAAAATGATACAAACATCTGGTATTACATGAAGTTACATATAAAACAAACCATGAAGCCAAATTTCCACCATGTTCACATGTAGGGTGTGATAATTTAATACTCAGTGGGGAACCACCAAGGTTCTATGATAGATTGAATACACCTAGGTGTTTTCTTTAGATCAATTCACTCATTTACATAAATAAATATATAAAAAATATTTACAAATATTTTTCAATCAAAAAATAGTAAAAACGAATAATAAATATATTTATAAATTAGTGTCAACTATAAATGATAACTCCCAATAATAGGAGAATAATATCTAACATACCTTCTTTGAGCCTAGATCTTTAGATTTTAGACAAATTAGTAAGGGAAATCATGATGACCATACTAGATAATCCACTACATTAGTGTATATATATATAACTCCACACACACACACAAACACACACACACACACATATATATATATATGTGTGTGTGTGTGTGTGTGTGTGTGTGTTTTCTAAGTTAGGGTCCTAGCGGACCATCCTTGGGGAAAGGGAATGGTGTATGAAAGAGTTAGGGAAATATTGAATCCCACCTCATTAGGGGTAAGGGAAGGGGTACATAGCTGTTAATGCATTGCAAACCCATCCCATTTATCAGAATCCATATGATCCATACATACTTACAATTTATATAATGAAAAATTACCCTTATAACATGATCTTCATTTATTGAAAAAATATCCATAACAAGGTAGATAATCAATTATAATAACTTTAATATTTAATAAAGATAAAAATATACATTCTAACATATTCCATAGTAGCTATATTTACAAAAAAAAATTATTTCTTATTACTCGTAGAAGGTCCTTGAGGTTATAAGTAAATGAAAAAATTCACACAACCCAAGGTCCAAATTAATAGTGTAGACCATAATTCTAGGGTCAACCAATTCCATATAAATACCCTTACATTGATTGTGCATAAGGCATAATCACCTAAAGGAAATTACATGGGTTTTTAACCCGAACTGCATCATTACCTTCCTGCATCACTATATGTAATGTAAAATTTTCAAGGGGGGTGTCGGGATTCAAACCCTGGACTCTTGGATGTGGAGGCCAATATTGAGTACTACTTGAACATAGATCATGCCACTATTTCACATTATATATATTCATAACATACACTTGAATAATACCTGAACATCCCATTTTGGAATATAAATAGGTATAAAAACATCAATCCAAACATGGAATAAATTATGATATGAAAAATTCTTCATGAATATCAACAAAAAAGTTATAATATCTCTAAGTCATGGAGTTAGCAGAAATTTAGGGTTCCCAAAAAACTAACCAAAAACAACTATTATTTTTTTTATAATCAGTAACAATTATTCATTAGAAAAATAAAAAGTAAATGATTGTTTATAGCATCTTTGATATGCAATACACACTTTTATTAACCCAATTTATTAATAAAATGAGACACATGTGTTATTTTTAAAACACTAACATTAAAAGTAGGCTTCTTTACATGATGAATTTTCATATTTAGAATTTATTTTATTAAGAACCCACATCTAAGAAAAAGATTTAATATTAATTAAATGTTTACCTTGGAATATATAATTTGTAAAAATATAGTATATATTATGTTTTATAAATAAGAAATTTTTTTGAAAAACATGTTACAGTTTAGTTGTTTTATATAAATCGATGGTAAGTATGAACTTTATTGAGAAAAGGGGTTCCTAGAAATAAATCATTTAAGGGGGAAATAGACTGGTTAATAAATCAAAATGTTCTTATAAATCATATCATTAATTCCTACATCAATTAGACATATTGTTACCCCATTACTGATGGAAACTGTTAACCAAGGTTATGTATAGATCTTTGAATTATAACTCATGCTGATTAATGTGGAAATTTAAGACCCCATTAGTCTAATATGATAAGGGTAATAGGAGAGTATTATTTTAATAAAATTTATTCATGTTTCCAACTCATATCAGTTTATTCTAAGAAAACAACTCCAACTTCCATTCCATTTCTATAAGCATTCAAGAGAAATCTTCATAGTTAAATAAGGATTTATAATTCAAATTTTAGAATTAAATTAACCCTCATAAAAAATAAATTATGCACACAATTAGATCTATAATCCATAATTTACCAAAAAAATATATTTTTTTAAATGTTACAACCATATTATGATACATTTATAATTTTCCTACAATATAATAACATAACTTCTTCTATTTAAAAATAAGAACACACTTTGTTATTCATTACCAATTTAATTAAAAATTAAAAAATATTATATTCTATACCATTTAGGATTTAATATAGAATAATAAATGACATATATTTTATAAATCTAGCATGTATTAAAAGGAAAAAATATATTAGAGATAATATAAATATCAATATATTCCCAATAATACATAATTTACGTGTCATTATTTTTTAAATGTTTACCAAACATTTAAATCAATATTTTAAATATAAAGTGATTAACTCAAGAATTTATTCTAAATATTGGTTAAATTTTCCATAAATAGTTATTTGAAAAACCAAATAAGGTATTCAATAAAAAAATAAATAATTCATATTTTTGGAAAGTAAGAAAAAATTTATTTACTAACCTAAGGAAAACTATGGTAGAAAAATCCAAAGAATATATTAAAAATTCTATATGGCTTATAACAACCTACCATTAGCATAGATATTAAGAGTACTTTATCATACTATAATGAAAATCTAATATCCCCAAAAACACACTCAAAACTATTTCAGATCAATTACTATTGAAATATAAATTTTATTATAGAAAAGTCAGTAAAGATCGGGGAAAACCCTGAGTTGATTGTAAAAAAAATTACTATATCCAATAACTAGTATAAATACCCAAATAAGTTTGACATAAAGTTCCCTAGATCGAACTCCCGAATTAAGAAAGCCCTAATAGAATCTATACACATAGAATCCATCCTAAAATAAAAAAATATTGGTAAAACACTCACCCAAGTCTTGAGTAACCCAGAAAAAAATTAATAGGGCGTTCAAATTTATTTCAACATGACATTAGTGAAATTAGAAATTCCAAATCCCATTTATAGTGAAGACATTGAAGGATAAGAGTAGAATTTGGAAGAATGAGAATTAAAGGATGAATTAACTTATATTTATCTTAATAAAGTATTCTTAGATCATACTGAATAAATAGGTAAGGGGAGGGGAAAGAATGGAAACAAAGGGATATATGAGGGGGATCTAGATTTTTGGGGAAGAAATAAATTTTATGGGGAGAAACAAAGAATTAAGATAGGGCTATAGGGAAATGAATAAAATACCTCACTAAACCTAACCCATAGGCTACTGGGTACCCATCTAGGTCTACCAAGTAACTTTTGTCTCCCTAAGGCCACCAGGGCCTCTTCTAGGCCTATAGGGTTCTCAGTGGCCTCCCACAACGTACTCAGTTTTACATATAGTTTAAAATTATATAATGAACTCGAAAAAAGACACTATTAAACTCCCAAACCATCAAATGAACCTAAATACTCACTCAAAAACACTCAATAATTCATCCCCAAACACCCAAATTCAAATAAAATTTCTAAAATAAAAAAAATCCCCTCAGATAAAACCAATAATTACATTTATTTCATACCTAAAAATCTAAGATTACTATAAAATATCTTTACTATAACATCCGAATACAGAGGCCATTTGACTGGTTCCCTAGCTATGTTCCCCATGTGACCTCACATGTTCCTCCCAATACACTAGAGGCTACCAAATAGTAATGAGGGTCTAAGATGGTACCATGGGGAGATTATACCCCTTGTATCAAAGTATCAACCACAATAAAAAAATATCAAACAAAATCCATAAAAATTAGAGTATGAAGATAAATAAATATCTAAAATTTATAACATGAAGTGTAGAATCATATATACAGTCACATAGAACGACCACCCACTTATATGATCATATATACAGAAAAATATAATAAATTAAATAAAACGAACCCATTGAGGCTCCAATCTAACATTATCAAAAGAACTATATATATGCCTGATCAATTCTGCTCAATCAAACTTGACCTCAGCCTAACATATTTTTACAATAAGTATAGGTCTGTTCAGGTAACCCAGTTCAATGGAATCTTGAGTAGGTGTGTGTAGAAAACACAGTAGGGAACCAAAAATTATGTCATATACATTAATAGTAATGCAATGATATGTACATGTGACATGCTCAGAGTAAATAAATAAATAAACTTGTAAAAAATTGAATCTACCAACAATAACTACTTCATCCTAATGCTAGAATATCTTGTAGAACATCATGTAATCCATGTAACCATAGTATCAAAATATACATGATGACATAAAAATATAACACGGGATAAGCCTAATGACCATAGTTGACCCTCATGTTCGTAACCCTAATTAACTATAGATAATTCAGTTAGTTCTAGATGTCTTCAAGCACATCATGTAACAGTTCTAACCATTGTATAATTCCCTAGAGTCTGATCCACCATAGTATAAATTTTTAGTGATAAGGGTCTAAACTCACCTGAGTATACCTGATTGGCTATGCCATGATAGATAGGATACCCCTAGAATATAGCATACCACAAGCACCCACTATAAAACCCCCACCAGTATAGAATATGGTAAATGATTTAGTCTACCTATAAGATTACAGGATTGACCATACCTTAACATATAATGATCCTTAGGAAGATAGAAGTCCATGATCCCCCACTGTATGAACCCCACTAGGATAACACATGACAGTCACCCCTGATTAACATCAATATAATGTTATAGGTCTATATCTATGGATTCCCCACCAGTATCATCAACCATACCCTTGAAACATACCCAAGTAATCTCAATGTATCATAACTACTTACAAGGGTGCATAATAATTATCAGGACCTTATTACCTAGAGTTAGACAACACCCCAATGCCTAACCCTATATCATATCATAACTCCTTACAAGGGAATTTTATATTTCATTTAATATAAAACTTACCATTAGGGAATATACCTTATCAAACATAACAAAAGAAACATGGTTTATCTATGAACTGAAACCCATCATCATTATCAAAGAACCACACTCTCACAAGTATGGTATTGGTTCCGTGGTAGAACACCTAAAATTCACTACCTATCCCACACACACACACCCCATGTGAAAAAATATTCTAGGAACCTTCTTGGGTCCCATAGATAAATAATTTATAATGGTATGATATCATGGGGCCTCTATGTTAACACATAACAAAGGCACCTGACTCGGGGTCCTTTAGGTCATCACATGGAATGTGAACCCTACCTGAGGTATCCTTTAACACAATTCATGCCAGGGTCTAAACCTATAACCGTGGGTTAGAATATACCCTAATACCAGTGTCTAATATATCATGACCCAACAAGAATAGTAGGTATATCCTTACAAGCAACATTCTAGAGATTGAACATGGACAATCTCAATTAATTAGATCATACTAGGACATTCCACTCACCTAACTCAACTTAGTGAGACAACTGACTCTATGATCTTTTAAGGTTCACCACAAGGTCTATTAGATATTTCCATATAAATTCATCTCATTCCCCCTCTTTGAGGTTTCTAAGTGTTAAGTTCATATTCAAGGCCTCAACTATTGGTAATCGAAGAAATCAAGTTAGGTCCATGAACCCTCAGGGCCTTGGAACATTATGGAGTCTACCAAATTATTTCATTTTTAAAATTAAAATTTTATTAAATAATTTCCTCACCCTTGGTGTTGATACTACATAATACATACCATATAAAACATGTATAAATACCATAGGGAATATAATAAATACCACTTACCTCATGGTGAATCGAAATACTGTTGTAAAGTCTTAGTCTAGAAGCTCTTCTAAGGCTCACTAAGACCCAACCATGCTCTTTCAAACTCTACTAGCCACCACCAATCCATATGAGGCCCAAAAAAATTCAACTACATAAAACTATAACAATGACCAGACAATAGCATGGGGAATTCTTATTAATTCAATTTAGGTAAAATTGCTAACACACAATAATGAAACAATTCTCAATTTAAATTAAATTTATGTAAAACCGATAAATAAACCCATGGTGTGATGAACCTTTATTGAAATGATGAATTCCAATATTTGAACATTTTCTCAAGACATCCTATAGATATTTTACAAAAAATCCCCAAAAAGTGAAAAAATTCACCAACCTTTGGTGAAATATGAATTTTATCCCTAAACACAAAAATTATAAAATTAGAGGAAATTGAAGAAAATAATATAGAGGGAGGGGAGTGAAATATTTTACCTAGAAACATTATCCAATAGCTACTTAAATCACCTCAAATAGAGGGAAGATGGGAGAGGGGTAGTTTTAACCATCATCTTCCCATGAATAAGCTCCCCTAACAAAGATCGAGGGGGTTCTTTTTAAATTTAAAAACCCTACCCCATAGGTTTTTGGAACAAAACATGTGGTCATTCCATGAAATTTTGATCAAAGTATAATTTTAATTCCCTTTCCTCATTCATGTCTTAAAACACCCCTGAATATTGTTTATGGATTGAATGACCCATTCACACCACGATGGACCTCAAGCTATTAATTTTAGAATGTTGACAACTTTGAACCATCCCATGGTTCTTATAAACACACGATACCTACACAAAAGAATAAATCATGTCCAATGTCATAATTCATAGATATCCAAATTATTAAAACCTAGTATTGTGTTTTGTTCTAAAAACTGACCATCCGCAAATAGACAAGTTTAAATTCCCTAGGAATTTCATAACCAATTCAGACATAAGGTATTAAAATTTCCTCGACATAAAAATTATCATTGACAATTAGCATCATTTACCATTTAACCAATGAACCTAACCTACTGAGGTCACCAACTAATTATTAACTCATTTGATTCAATCCACGAATGCTGAACAAGATCATGTAGCATAACACCAAATGCAAAGCACACCATCTAATAAAACACAATCCATCACTCCCTATCACCACCGAAACATCTAAAAGACACCCCACAATTATCATCTATTTTAGTAGACCATTATTCTATCAACAACCTTATCACCCATCATATGGTACTCACCCCAAATGAATCTTCTTATGACAAGTAATTTTAATCCATAATAATCCATGCCATTAGAATTTCCTATTGAAATGAATCCTCATATGGTCAACTAAAATACCATCAATGTCCCACATAATACTTCTAACATGGTTCCCTCCCACCATGTCTAACCCCAAGCATAATTATAGTTGGACCTCGTCCATTCCACTATACATAAATTGCTAGGTCACACCCAATGATGTATAAATAATATAAAATCCTACCTCCATCAGGTTAGTTCCACTAACAACCCCACATGTGGGGTCTCTCTCATACCGTAAACTACATCACAATATTCCCCTAATTCCCATGAATTTTCATCTCAAAATTATAATTTTACATGTTTCATTACACGATTCACCCCAAAAATCAATCTATAAAAAAGTTTTACCCCTTAAAAAATATCCCAAAATAGGTTAACCCCTAAACCATGTCAAGAAACAGGTTGTACACTTGAACCATGTAAAAAATTATGTCTCTACAATTGAATCTCCCTTGGGACACACTGAGATCATATCAAGACTGATTCTAATTCACCAACTCTTATCAATTCTACATCCAAAATCAAATATAGTATTTATACATAACCAAATATAATAATATTCATCAACTAAAATGTGTCCAAGCACCACCATGACTTCCCAAGCACTGATCCTAACTTTCCCATGATCCTACCAGCATGAGGTTGTAGTACTAATGAACGATAGTATGCTCCACACCATCTGTATTTAATTATACCACTCTATGATCACAACATCAATAACATTTTTTATCAAATGTGGGCTACTCATCTAGATACACACCGAACCATCTTGTAAATATTTAAATATGATCAACTATGATATCAACCATGTCACAACACCCAATACATTTTCTAATGTTTCCTCTACCTCGATGGGGCATTCTATACTTCATCAAACTCCTAGGATACTGAGTTGAAAAGTGATTCATTAAACCCATTGGTCCTTAACTCACACTAAGATACTCATATATTTAAAATTTATATAGAACCATGCATACCCAGTGTGCACACAGCCTCAATATAATTTAAAAATTAATGGGAATGGAATCACATGCAACCTAGTCACATACCCTGACTCACACTCCCATGATTTATATCATATCAATAGTAGGATCAAAGGATAAAAACACTAACAAATTTCATGTACATGTTTGTCTCATAAATCTAGAATCACCCTAGACACTCCACTTCAAAAATGGGAACCTCATCTATTCCAAGGTTAACCACATTCCTAACCACCATACAACACTATACTAAAACTGAATGTTTATTCCCACACTTACAATGAAATTCTAAAGTGAATCTAGAGTAAACAATGCCTAGTACTCAGCAGATCCTATATTAAAAAACTATCTTTGATATCCAAACCATAAGTACTCAATGTTATTCCCTTGAAAGATGTCCAAGGTATCCAACATGACCATTTTTCAAAACCCTCAATGGGTATTCACATTCTCAGGATAATACCTCAAGTGGGTTTCCATCATAAAAAACTATGACCTAACTCAATAAATCTTGAGTTGAATCTAAGGGTCTCTTGGTCTCCCACTTGGTCCAAAAGTCAAGTCTATCATAAATGGTAAACCAACGGGCATATATAATGATCCAATATCAAACAAAATATATAATCTAATGGGCCTAGACATTCACTCCTAGATCTCGTACAAAAAGAATCTACTTGAAGCCTGATGACATGTAATTATCCTAATAGAGAACTTATTCTCACCCAAAATCTACCCATGGGACTTATCACTTTGGAATCCAGACACACTGGCCACCATTTGATTAAAAATATTATCACTCTATAAGAATTGTTTCAATGAATCATAAACATGAGGTTTAGTTATATAGAATTAAAAACCAATATATATGGGAAATCACTATATATGTTTTTACTGAAACTTTAATTAATAAAACCTATAGTGTAACCAACCACATGAGGTCTAATTATTAGACATCCTATACATTCACCAACTAAATTTTAGGAACCCATCATCTTGATGTATCCTCACATCAGGTTATTCATTGGAGGGTCTAGTAACACCTCACATGAATACACATATAACCATTATCACCATAATGATAGACTCTATTACTCAAACCAACATCACTTGGTTTGGTTTAGTAGAGTTTTATTCCAAGATATATTTTAAAACACCAAATAGGCTGTTTCTTGAACTTTATGTAACCGAACCTCAACTCTAATCACTCACTTGGGGTTTCTTATAAGGTAATCCAATCCATGTGTTGACTTACATGGGTTACTACAAATCCTATACATAAAGTAATACACCATAAATATCATCTATGATATTCTCACCATAGATCCACATGACCTACCATAAAAAAGAAACATATGTACATCAGTCTAGCTGAGTAAAATGACACCAAAAACATATATGGGAAAACATCGCATGAGATATTATTGACACATTAAATAGATGAACCTCTATTGTTAGTGATGATAATCACAAAAGGGGGGAATATATATCATGTGAATCCTATATTCCTAATCATGGCGCATGAGACATCTCTTTCCCTTACAGTTTGAGATAAAAAAATAAAATAAGTTGATTCTTTCTAAATTTCCATCTTCTAAAAATCTGAAATAAATAATAAATATACCACATAACATGAGAATCATGGACTAAAAATCAATAATAACTATAAAAATATAAGAAAAAAACACTAATCCCAATCCCCTAGTAACCTATAATTCCTACTATAACATGTGTTTATGACACACCGGTTTGATGTCACTCCTAAGATCTGACACATTCCTACCTCTCCAAGATACTATTTCCCAAATCAAAGTATAAATAAAAACAACTATGATACTACTTTTTAATGCCCTGTTCTGTAATCCACTCAACTAGTTCCCTATCATGGTTCCCCACATGACCTCAGGAGAACCTCCTAATACAGTAGAGGTAACTAACTGTCTATGAGGGTATGAGGTGGTACCATGGGGAGGTTATACCCCTTGTATCATAGTATCAATCCCAGAATAAAAAAAATAAAATATAGAACAAAATATTTAATGATCAGAGTATTACGATAAATAAATATCCAACAATAATAATGTTAAATGAGAAAACATACATACATTCATACATATTGATCACAATTTGGGTTGATCACATATAAAAAAAGAAATAAAATATAAAGTCTAAACTAAAAAATTGAACCATACCCCATCCGAAGTTCCATATAAAAACTCTAGCAATCCTACCATGCCAATCCCGGTATCATCCCAACCTATGCGTGTAACAAGTGTGGGTCTGCTCGGGTATCCCAATGTAATAGGGGAATGAACAAGGTGTTATTACAAAACGAGTATGGAACCACCAACATTATCCCAAAAAATATCTAATAATTTAGTGATATGTGAATTTTACATGCTCATAATATAATTAAAATAATTTTTTAACAATATAAATAAAACCAGCAACAATACCTACATCATATCAATATCAAAAGTTTTCTCATTATATCATGTAATAATTTCATCTTCATTATCAAAACCACTATAAGGGATTAATAATGTAACACAGACCAATTATAATGATCATCATCGATTCTCGGGTCCATGACGTCAATTGAACATTCCTTCTTCAGCAAGTTTTAGATGTCTTTAAGCATGTTATGTAATCGTTCCAACCATTAAATAAATCCATGAGGCTTGATCCACCCTAGAATATATATTTAATGACTAGGGAATAAAATCATCATGGTATACTAGATTGGAAACACCTCAAAAAATAAAAATACCTTAGTAGATAGAATTCATTGAGCTCCCACCGTAAAATCCCCACTATTACTTCACATGATAAATATCATCCTCTACTCAAATTATAGCAGGATTGGATATGCCTTAATAGATACTAAGCCCCTATCATATTATATTACATGATCCCCCACTATAATACCCCATCAAGATAACACATGACACTCACCCTCTCCCAACAAAACAATAATGTACCAAATCCAAATACATGGTTCTACACTAGTATCATCAATCAGACCATTAGTGCATATCCAATGTAACCCAAAGTATCATAATAGAAAAAATTGAATAAAATAGGTATCAATCCCTCATTACATAGAGGTAAAAAATACCCTGACACTTGACCCTATATCATATCATAACCTCTTATAAGGAAGTGTTAAATTTCATTTAATATAAATATTGTGTTTATGGTGTAAACTTTATTAAATATAAAATAGTGTAACATCGGTTGGTCAAGTTCCTAAAACTACCATCTCTATTGACAGCCCATCATCTCACAAGTATGGAATAGATTCTATAGTGACACCAAAACCCATTTTTAATAATTTCTAACACACCATCCCAAGGTAAAAGAATATTTGAGGGCCCTACTAAGCCCCCATGATCAATAACTGAGAAATATGACCATCTAGAGTTATTAAAATTCAACATATAACAAAGGTACCATACCAGGGGCCCTTTAGTTCATCACACAATATGGTAACCCTACTTAAGGTACCCTTTAAATAAATTCACTCTAGCATGAATGTAACTACACAATATTTTTAAATGATATTTGTTTCCTAATAAAATTCCTGTTTTATTGTATTATATTATACAGGTATAAAATATAATGGAACTAACTAAAACCTAATATCATTAATTATAATCATTACATTATTCTACTATGAAACCAATTAAAATTGCAAACATTACAATATGACCAAAATTATAATATATAAAATCTAAAATGGAAAAATACGGATCACCCCAATCCTTTTGAATCATCGTCCCATGGACCAACACTGCAAAAATGAAAAAAAAATATTTTTAAAAAATTCAACATCTTATAAAATGAAAATATAAAACCTTGGGAGGAATTATGGTGAATATTTAGTGAAATAATGAATTGGTACTTATATGGTATAATGGAAATGTGGTCATTAGGATTTAACAATTATATAACAGTTGGAAAATATAACCATTCGTCAATTTGAATATTGGGAACTATAACCATTGGGGATAATTTTTCCATTATAATTAGTGTCTATAAGTAGTAATGACGAAGGATAATTGATGCAAAACGGAGAAACAATTACCTAAACTAGTAGAGTCGTGACATTTGAATCCCATCTGTTAGAACTTGAGAGGGAGGTAGTATCTCTATGGGTTTCCCTTGAACAAGTGAAAGAGTAGCTTCAACAAGAAAATAATGAATGAAATCGCCTATGTGATAATTAAAAGTCAGTGGATATTACAACTCAGTTTATGTTAGCCGAACCACCTGATGAAACTACCACTACTACACATCTTACTTTTATAGTGTACGCAGGTGTTATAAGGGGTTATGTGTCCAGGTCATAGTTACATAGAGTGAAATTACTTATTATAAATAAAATTTTTATTCCATCAATTCCATTTTAAGTATAGTTTTTTCATAATACAATATATGTGTAATTGATGCAAATTTGATAAATTGGTTTTTAGACATAAATAAAACATAATTTTATTGTTTAAAAAGTTATATATTTTTATAATAATTTAATGTATTATGAATTATATTTTATTAATTAGATATCATTTTAAAACACTCTTATATAAATAAAGTGATAAAATAATTTTATAATGTCCTAGGAATGTTTTATAAGTGTCAAAAAATTTATTGTTCCTTAAAAATATAACATTTTCAATAAATAAAGATTCTTTCTTATTAAACATTTAAATTATTATATTTATATAATTATTCTAATAAAATAAAATTTTTTTTTGAAATAATTATTTAGGAATTAAGTTAGGTTGAATTTATGGGAATTCCCAACAATACATTATTTTTCTATGAATAGTAAAAATACAATATTTGGTTTTCGGTATGTTTTATGACTTCATATTTATGTCATAATTATGTGATAATTAGTTAACAAAAATCCATGAACTAAAATATTTTAATTTATTAATATTATGTATCTTAAAATAATTTAATCAATTTTGAAACCTATATGTGACTTTCTAATGTCTAAAGGGTAAATATTGATATTAAAAAACATTATATTGTCAAAATGTACTTTTCCATGATAGAATAAGTATTAGAAATTGTGTTCGGTTCTAGTGGATTAAAATATCCTTAAATTTGACTCAAATTTCACAAATTATTATAAAAACCCATGGGTAGGACATTGGTTTTTCGTTTTCCTCAACCTATATTTCCAAGACCTATATTTGGAAATTATTAAACAATTCCTCCAATTTCTATTAAAATACCCATCAATTTTACCATTAACCTTCACTTCCAATCCATACAATATGATGTTATTATGATTTTTCATCCCAAATATTCCTTCTGAGATATCATTCATTCCCCAAGGTTCAAATCCACATTATTTATGAAAAAATCCTCAAGGTAAGGGAAATCTCCACTTCTCTTTTCCATTTGAGTCCCCATTTGTGGTATGCCTTTTATTTTTTAAACTATTTCCTTTTTTTCCACTTTATATTATCCCATTACTATATGAATATTATTTTATAAATGTGATACCATTTCCCGCCACTAATTTTCCATTTTTTTAGGTTAATAACAATGTAATGATAACGCCCTTAAGAACTTCTATGCCATGATTCTGATAATAATCTCATTATATATTTTCCATATGTTATTAACGAATGGATTTTTTATGATCCATGGAAATCACATGAAATTAATACGTATTAATTTTTCATCCTTATTTCACCACAATTCATTTTGTAATGAATTTAACTTCTATACATAACTTGTTTTATAATACATTGGTGAATAACCCTGGTAATTTAGATTTAAGACACCTTGGTGATAGACCTTGAGGGTATACTTGTGAATGTTTTATTTAAATGTTGTATCCACATTTCTGGGTTATGATTCATGTTATTAATAATTTGATATGTCTCTTGTTTATGCCTTCTTATTATTCCTTATGACATTATTGATATGTCTCATGATATCATGCTATATGTATCCCTTGTTTATTCCATTACTAGGATTCATTCTTTCCCCCATTCATTTGATTTATGTCCAAATGATATTAGATATAGTAAAATTAACATAGGGTAAACCCATGAATAATTATTTTAAGTTTATTAGAATAATTTTTTATTTTTCCATGTATTATGTAACTAATTAAAAAGAAACTAAAAATTAAAATATCTTTTGTTTTGTCCCATATAATGAAAGGTGTATGTAATAAAAAATGAGGGATTTGATATTCAAAAACCATTAGTCAAGGGTAACATATTCCACCATACCATTCTATAAAATATCAAAAATTCAAATTCCTAGTAGGTAAATCGTTACATGTAAAACACTAGAGACGTCACATGGTCCATTTCAACTACATGTCGCACTGGGACAATCCACTCACCTAACCCAGCTCATTGAGCCAACCAGATCTATGGTTTCTTAAGGCTCATCACATTTTCTTTTAGGGACATCTATCTTAATTTATATCATACCCCTTCATGGATGTTTCAAAGGATAAAGGTTTTAGTCAAGGCGTTCAACATCAAAAATCGAGGAAATCAAGAGGGTATAAAGCACCCTCATGGCCTTATCACATTGTAAAGTCTGTCCAAGAATTTCATATTTAAAATAAACTTTTCTTAAAATAAGGTAGTCACACTCGTTAGTAGTACTACATCATACATACCAAATAAAACATGTAAAATTTCTATAGGGAATGTACATAAGACCTCCTACCTCATGGTGAAGCCAAATCCCTTTGTTAATTATTCATGTGGAAGCTCTTCCTAGGATCACTGAGACCCGCCCAAGACCATCCAAGAACAACCATCAATTTCTGATCCACACGAGACTAGAAAATCCTATTCTACATTCAATCGCATCCAATGACACACCAAACCCCATGTAAATTCTCCCCAACCTCAATTTGTGGTAAAATAGCTAACAGAAAATGATGAAACAATTATAAATTTAAAATAAATTTTTCAAAAACCCATAAATAAATCCATGATGTGATGTACCTTTATCAAAACAAGGAACGAAGATTAGAGGATGTTGGCTGCAGATATCCTCTAGCTAGGATGCATGAATACCTCATCAGAAATGGGTTATTTCACCATAGCCTGGTGAAATATACATTTTATACCTAAAACAAGCATTTCTAAAATTAGTTCAAAACAAGGGTAAACAAAATAAGGAGAGGGGAGTTGAAGATCTTACACAGAAATAATATAAAATATCACTAGGAATCACAAAAATGGAGGGTATACTAGAGAGGGGGATATTCGATCATTGTTCTCCCATGAAAGAGAATCTCCACTAAAGAGTACGGGGGGGGGGGGGGGGGTTAGCCTCTTCTTTTAAATTTAAAAAACCTATCCAAATGGTTTTAAAACATATCTCATGTGTTTAAACTATCAATTTTCTTGTTAAGTTTCCTTTTCACCCCCTTTCCTCATTCCTAGCATAGAACACCCTAGAATGTAATTAACGGAATAAATGCCCCATTCATGTTGTGAATAACCTTAAACTACTAATTTTAACAGCTCAAAAATAACAATACATGATTTTATAAATTCCCCTTAATAAAATTTAGGGTGATAAGCATGTCTTACATGCAACAATGAACTAAAATGAGAAACCGAGTTACCGTAAAAAAAATTATTAAATATTAAAATTATATTATATAAATTTAATTAGAACCTATTAACATAAGTAGTGACTATTTAAATAATATATAAAATGGTATAATAAAAAAAAGTTAATTTTATGATTAGAATATATGTGTTTCATTAAATTATTTTTATGCATTTTTAAATAAAATTAATATTCACCACTTTTACAAATTGAATCAGATAAAATGATTTAAATATTTTTAATTTTCATGATAAAATTAAAAAATTTGGTTAATTTTTTATGAATACTTATTATGTTACCTAGTGTAAATATTAATTACCTTGGTAGAACAGTAATTTCAAAAAATGATAATTTTTCTAAATATTTTTTTAAATTAAATGAATTTAATTATTATTAAGACTCTAATATTATTTTTAAACTTATATAAAAATTAATTAACAATCATTTAATTTATAAAAAATGTTAAATAATATTAATAAAACTTGATTATTAAAACAACCTTTTTCTACAAGAATAATTTTTTAAATTTATTCTTTGTTTTAACTTAAAAGATAATTTGTCATATTTACAAATATAATTAGGTTAAATTGAGAAAAAATTTAGAATAAACACATAAAAATTTGTAAATAAGTGTCATATTATATTTTTATTAATAATATAATTACCATGATTAATTTTTAATCAAGATTAATTAGTGTTGAAATGGGTAAATAATGTTTCATGAATTTTTAATGATTAAATGGTCACTTACAACTTCTAAAAATACTTATTAGGTATTAAAGTCATACCCACAAGTATCATATACCATTTCTCTATGTTACACACCTAAATAAACTAACCTACCTAACACCCTTGTGATTCCTTTCATACCCCTTACCTAACTCTAGTTTTCCATAAAAACCGCCTCTTCATCAACTAAAAATGGAGCTCACTACCACCCATTATCTCATTACTCTCCACAAAAAAGGAAATAATCCTGAATTAATATTCCATCTCCTTATATATGGATCTCCCAATGAGATCCCATGGTTCTAAGGATTCCTCCCAAGTTTTAATAAAACACTTAGAAAGGTAACGGTTTTACACCACTTTTTGATTCAAGAACTTCATTTGTTATAAGTTAATTGGGATTTAATTGATTATGTTATCATATGATCATAATCAAACTTTTACTATCTAAATGATCCCATATTTATGAGATAATTCCCTTGCCTCTCATTAAACAAATCTATAAAACTTTTTGTATAGTCGTTATACTGATGAAATCACTTCATGATTCTCTCCCCCTTATTTTCAATTTATTCACATCCTTTGTTATAAGAATTTTTATTTCCATGTGATTATGCATCCACATGATCATAATAAATTCTTTAATATACTATTGATTCTATATTTATTCTATACTTTTTATCTCTATCATTAATCTTTTTCTTAATCACTTTTACATTAGATTTATGCTACCAAAATGACTCCTTGATTTTCAATCTTCATTTTGTGAATACAAAACTCTAAAATAATTGAATAATGTCAAAAAAATAAAGTTTATAAAAATTTATTTATTAGAAAAAGGCTCTAAAATATGTTAAAAATATATTTATATAGTTTATAAAGGAGGTTAGAGTGCGATCAACTATGTGAGAATTCCAGGAAAGGGTTTCATTGACTCAATTTTCGATTAATTGGGTCATAGCCATTCTTACCTGAATATAATTTTCAATTATTAATTAAAACTATAAAATCCATATTATTTTTGGACTTTAAATTTTTTCAATCTTTAAATTACTCATTATTATAAATAATTCATTCATTGATAAAAAAATTCAAAATAAAAGTGTATCATTAGTAAGAATAATTCTTATCCTTACTAATGAATATATTTATCCGTCAGAATATTTACATTCCAGAAAATATTATACTTTTTTTTGGAAAATATGATATGGATAATTTTTAATACTCTTTTTATGATGTCGGTAAAGGTATTTCAAAATATTAAAAAATGATTTTCCATCCTATCAAAATAAAATACTTTTTCTTACATTCCAAAAATTTCTTGATAACCATTATGTATTTACAAAAAAAATTATTTGGAACTATTTGTAATATATTTTGGAAAATTATTCACTTACCTAACTCAAAAATGGGTTTTTGAATGTAATTTTCACTTTAACTTTTATAATAATGTTTGAAATATTTTGTGATAACTCTTGAATTTTCACATCTATTTTTACACATGATTTAAATATCATGAAGTGATATTTCAATAATAATATAAATTTTATTATGATATTATAATTTTTTTAAAATTATATTTTTCACATCTTATGATATTTTATATCTATATTTAGTGTTTTTTGGAAAGTTTAAGAAACTCATTATTTTTCCATAGTTTCATTAAGATATGTTTATGGTTTATTATAGATGGAACACATATATATAGATGATGAGGTTTGGAGTCTGATATCGTCATCAAATAGATTGTATTAATATTATATCTCGTAATTTATTTAGGTGTGAACATGATGATTTTGTTTAAACTTGTGTGGGAATGATGGGATTTCTCACATTTTCATGTCTGGAAATAATGATTTTCTTCAAAAATGCTTGGTAATATAATGTTTTATCCAAAAACGTTTCATATTCTTATGGTTTTGAGACATTTCTCAGTTTTTATAAAGTTATACCAAATTTTAAAGATTATTTAATTTCCATTAAATTCCGTGTTTTCATGGCTATGAATTTTCAAGTATTCCACACTTTTTAGTCATTTTCACAAGTAATATGTTTTATCTTTTATTATTTATTAATGATATTTTTATGATCTTATACTACTAGAACATGTTTTATGATTAAAATATATGGTATTATGATCTATTAATATGATATTTACCATCTTACACATGTTCTCCATCATGATTATGATCTATTGCTTTTTTAAATGATTTTACCTTACGAAGCATTTAAGCTTGACGATTTCTTATGTTACCAATCCCCAAGATATGAAGATGA
The DNA here is from genome assembly GCA_963277665.1 of Viscum album. Lineage (NCBI taxonomy): Eukaryota > Viridiplantae > Streptophyta > Magnoliopsida > Santalales > Viscaceae > Viscum > Viscum album. The sequence goes on from OY728120.1 coordinate 1,418,787,305, forward strand.
TCGTTTAATGAGTGGGATCTAGAGAAGATTTGATAAGAGAATGTTTATTGTGATTTTTTTTATTTTTTATAGATAAGATATTTATTAAGATAATCTATTGGAAACTAAACCTTTATATTCTTAGTTTCTATTACTTTCTATGAGATGTATGATTTAAATCATGAGATTAATTTATATTTATGTCATGTTTAGCTTGGATCCCATTATTTGGTTTCATGGAATATTTTAATTGTTTTTTGAGATTAGTTTTGAAGAATTTAGAAAAAAAATCCTAGAATAAATTATAAGATATGATTCTAAGTGTAGGATGAAATCTCAATGTTTAGGTATAGCCGAGATTGTGATGTTCTCTTAGTAATTACATTCAGGTTTGGATACTAAAAGTGGATACAGGCTCAGACACAGTCCTACCAAGGGGTAATAACCCTAAAGAGGGAATGTTAGGTATTAACTATACTATGACCTCCTTCATATAAAAGGGGACTAATTGGTAACCAATTTTTACACTCATAGTGTGTATTATTTAATAAATCACATAATATTTATAAACTAAAATTAACTATTTGAGTATAATTTCATCTAATTTGGTTAGATATACAAATAATAAAATTTCAATGGATAAACTAGATTTAAATATAGAGATTTATAATATAACATATGAATATCATTTATGAAATCCACATTCTGGGTTTATAGTTTCATTTTATATAAATTCATTAATTTATGTATAGTCATTCCAAATTTTCCTTTAGTTAAGGTAATGATAGGAACCTGAAATAACAAAGTGATCAATGACCACGATGGAAAATGTGGAGGTTTTCCCAATTTGAAACCTAATGATATATGTTTTGGAATTAAAAAATATCATGGAAATTCTCACAAAATTATCTTAATCTTTGGGAAATAACACAAATTTTGTGGACCTGCCAAACACACCAATGAAGAAGAATATCACTTTCAATTAATTTATGATACAACATACGCCCTCTTTAACATGGTATTATAATAAATTATTTATTGATTTGCGGCTTAATACAATAGAAAATAAAGTTTCATTCTCTAGTTCCTGGACTATGAGATAGTAATTGTAGAGACCTGAAGCTTTACGTACATGGAAATTACATTACTTTTGCGGAATACTTAATGCATAACAAAAATAGACACCAAAGGACCGTAATAGTTTAGTGTCTTTGGAAACTTGGAATATAAACTTGTAATCATGTTGAAAGATCTTCAACATCTCCCATAACAATCTTCCCCTTTTTGTTTCCATACCTAAAACCATTATTTATATCCTATGGAAAATAAAACATAATAAGGGTACGTTCAAATTCTCAGTAAGGGCAAACATAGAGAACAGAAAACAATCCATAAACATTTTAATGCAAAAACAAGAACATAAAATCTAAACATCAAAATCATGAGCAACGACCTAAATCTTGGAAGTACACAAGTCATAGATCATAAAGGAACATTAGTCATGATAAACTAGCATGGTAATAAAACATGTAATTTTGGCATCCATTAAGAACATGTTATGATTTCCATAGTACCAAATGCGTTGTTTCCAAGACCATCTTAGTGGACAAAGTCCCATTCTGGATCGAGTTCACTCCTCGTTCCAGTCCTGTAACACTGAACCAGATTAACATACCTTTCCAGCCATGTCTATCTCATGAGATATAAATCTTTACCCAATGCATTGGAGGTATATATAGGTCTCACCCATCTCATAATGAAATCATTCTTTCATGTTCCACAAAATCATAAATCATACATTATAGCATAACCCATATAATAGAATGGGATTCTTAAACATCATGCCATCATAACATAATCCATATAAAAAATGGATATCTTTTCATCATAAGAAGAATCAAACCGTGTAAATAATGGAGAAATTATACTTGAAACATAAAATATTAAATAATGTCATTTTAGATGGAAAATAGTTTTGATAAAAACACTTGAAATGAATTCTTGAGGAAAATATCCTTTCTTCTTCAAAATCATTGTATTTTCACATAATGCCATGCAATTTTAAAATAAAATGGTTTTGTTGAAAATAATCATGCAATCTTGTAGAGTAAGCTTCATGAAAATGAGGCGTTATGAAACTTTAAAAATATGTTCACGCCGTATAAGTTAAAAATAACATTCTCCACGTACTTTTGTCAGAAAAGTCAAAAAGTACCTCGTATGGTAAACAAAAGAATGATTCCTTCCAAACAGTGTGGTAAAAATAATAAAAGGTTAAAAAGGACTATAAACATACATGAAAACATTTTTATAAAACTTCGACATGGATGATAAATATAACCCTAGTAAATACTTACGTATAAGCAATCTGGGATAGAAAACAATTGAGATTGCAACATTATCCCTTACCTTATGTCTGATGTGCCTCGTATGTATCCGAACCTCCAGTATAATGATTTAAATAATTTTATTAACTTATTATAGAATCATATTCACTGTTATGATATCATATGTAGTTTACTTATTACTTTATATTACCCATTCTTTTGTAAATTCGATGTAAAAGCAGTGATTTGGGTAAAATCGTTTCATTTATTGTACGTGTTTCGACTTGTTGTTCTTGATATTATTACTTATATCCAGATTTACTTAATTCCAGAATGTAAAACATGATTTATATATAATATTTATTCATCATATACATATATATATATGATTGATCGATAAATGGAATGAAATACACCGTTCCTGGAGACGGTAGGCCGTACGTACGCATGAATGCTGTTTTCGTTTCCTTATTGAATTAAATGGAATTAAGTAGATTAAATACATATATATATACACACATAAATAAAGTATCATTATTATGTCATATATTTCGTTATTGTTCATTATATATACTTTATAATCATTCATGAATGGTTAACATGGAGAATGAATCTCATCGCGCCGTGGAGACGGTAGTCCGTACGTACGCACGAGTGATGATACCATTCCCATGATCATGGAATTGTATTTAAGTGTATGTATAATATTTCAGAATAAAAATCAATTTACAATAATCATATATAGTTATTTATTTACACCATTATACCCATCAATATAAGGTGGTGGTCGAAAACAGATTACACCACGACGTGGAGACGGTATTCTGTACGTACGCATGCGCGGTGATTTCATTTTCTGTAGGATGGATAGAAGGTGAAATAGGTTTGTTTAAATATTTATAATAACATATCAGTATATAAGTAATACTGATTTTATTACTTTATAATGATACAACTAAAGAAGAAGTAGAAGAAGAAAGAAACTTGAAATAATTGGTAACAAATATTACCTCTTCTTCGACACGCCTTTTTGAAACCACCTCTTAGGGCACTAAAATTGTACTTTCAAGAAGACCAAGACCTATAGTATGTTTATAAGGAGGTTTATAAGGGAGATGTGAAGGGGTTTTCCAAGCATCAAGGCACAAAAGGGTGTGAAGAGAGGTGGGAAGGGGTTCCCTTTTTATAAGGGAGGAGAGGGGAACCTTTGGAAATATTAAAAATATTAATTTATAAAAATCTAACCCCACTTAAAAACCACAAAAAATAACTCATATTAGAATATTAGATGTGATAGGGTTTTAATATCATCAACCAATAAAATTTAGACATGTAGGGAATTTATTTTAAACATTATCAACTTGATTTATCCTTATTTAATCTATTAAATTTTATTTGTGATAATAAGATTCTAAATTTTAAATTGTTAAAATTATTACATATGTGCTGTGAATTATCCATAATTATATAATTTATGACATATTAGACTATATAGATTACAATTTATAATTTTTAAATATTTTTGTGATTTTTAAACAATTTAATAATATGTTATTTTTATAAAATAACAATAGTGTCAATTTTGACACTATTTATTTATTTGAATTTAAATAAAATCAAAACCGAGGATATATTCGAACTAAAATATTTAATAGGTTCCTAACATGTCATAGTAATATATAAAATTAGTGTCTAACATTAAATAGTTCATATAATATTTATTTTACTATTTGTAAAACAATTTATTTGATATTTCTCTTAATAAAATAATTACTACAACATTTTTGTATAATTATTAAATATACATATTTATTGTATAAAAATTAAAAATAAAATAATAGGATGAAGATAAATCTTATATCATTCACAATAATATATTTAGTCAGATTTATCTTCTAAAACACCCAATTTTTAAAATGTTATATTTATTAAATTATGAAGGTGACAACATTGACATCACATAAAATGAAATAATATAAGTGTCATAATCACTTTTATAAGACTTCAAACGGTCATATATTTGGTAATTGGATTCTTATGGTGTATATATACTCTACAAATAAGTTTTGGTTGGGTTTTTGATCCCTTTAATATGTATTACTATTTCAATAAAAACAATATTATTGATTTTTTTACTAAATATAATAATTTCTACATCATTAATGTATAATCTAATAATGTAATTGAATAACTATTAAAAATTACAAATAAATTACCATGATAAATAAAAACATTTTATCTTTCAAATGAGTATTTATAACCTAATTTATATTTTATATAACCTTATATTAGAAATACATTAATTATTAAAGTTTGAGTGAGACATATTTCACTTGCCTTTAAATAAAATAAACTAAAGGTCTTAATCACCTCCAAGGGGGTTATAATGGATTCCATTTCGACCCAAATATGACTTAGGACGAAATATAATCATAAAATTGTATTAATACAAGTGTTAGGGTAATTTTATAATATTATATTTACCCTTAATTACCCGATTTACCTTTTACTATGGTAAATAAAATTTACCGTAGTTACTATTCATTATGCCCAAAAATTAAAAGTAATCTATTAATATAATTTGGACCCACTGATTCCAAATATGGAATCCATTTTTCCAAATTCAATACACAGAAGTTTCAGAAATTAAATTAAAATTATTCCCGTTGTCGAAAGAAAATGGGTTTTTGTTTAAAACATTACAAAAGATTGAATTAATTTAACCTACGAATTCAATGTAAAATCAATGCTAATGATATAAACTATATTAAATGGTAAAAATATATTATATTTATACATTAAAAACATTAAATATTATAATTTAACAACATAAATTATTACGATGAAAAAAGTTGTTTTTAATTAAAATATAGCGTGTTTTTACTATTCATTAAAATATGAAAGTTATCAGAACAATATGAAAAAATTATCCAAAGTAAATTTTAATATCCTGATTCCAAAGAAGATTTTTATTTTGTCAAATTAAACTTATAAACATGTTAAAAAATATATTTAAAGTTGGTGCACCATCAAAAGGCGGCAAAACTGCATTTTTTTAAAAATACTTATTTTACCCGAAAAATTTATTTTGTTCTTATACCATGTTCTATAAAAATTTTAAAATGAATAATAATGTTATAAAATTTAAAATTTAGTTAATACTATTCATAAAGGCTAGTTCATAATAATATTATAATAATATATCGTTGTTTAGTAAAACTCGGTATTGCGTACAACACACGATATCGAGGAAGGTCGCGATTACGTGTAATGCAAGCCAAGTCAGGGTTGCGTGTAGTGTACGACTCCTTTTTTCTTGCGTATAACAAAATCCAACCATATTTCATTTATACATTGAATATATATATATATCTATACACATTCAATGTTGCGTAGAATAACTACTATCAAACAAACATGAAATTGTGTGTAACACGATCCAAGATTAGTGTTGCGTATACTGCAAGCTAATATGGTGTTGCGTATAGGGCAAGATAATCTTGGTGTAGCATAAAACAGAAGATATGAAAGAAATTAAAATGAATATATCTTATAAAATCTCGGGTTGTTACATTCTACTCCCCTTAAAATGAATTTTTCCCTCGAAATTCATCGGGGTCATAAATAGTTTACTATTCATAGAAACCCACATCCTAAAGTATAAAACATAACGATTACCAAAAGTAACTCATCATTGGGTTTCCATATAGGAGAACATAGGTGAAAATATGGATATGGAAGAAAAATATAACCATCATGTTCTGATGGAGGGTGGTAAAGAACATGGCTATGAAAAAGCCAACAATCACAAAGCCATAAATTTGTGATGTTCTAAGGTACCATCTGATTCATCAGATATGAGGGCACTAGGACAAAATTTGTTTTTTTTCGAGTTCATTTCCCTAATGATGAAGAATTTTCTAATCAAAAGAAATACTTACTTGATTTTGGTACAATATCACCGTTGTTCGTGAATCGAAAAATTTCCACTTCATCTCCTAAAGAAATGAAGTTGAATTTGTTATTAATGAAGTGTTAGCAGATCATGTGATAGAATGATGAGTCATTCCATCTGTTTCAAACAAAAGGTTTTTAAAGTTATCAAATATACCTAAGTCCATCTATAGTGAGATTAATCATATTTGGTTCCTAAAATGGACTTATACTTCATATATCAAACCACTTAATAAATTAAAACTAATTTATACTAAATAGGGACTTCCTGTAGGCCATTGGTAGGAGATAAAGGCCTGTCGCACTTCGGTTGTGGGTTTGATTCCCACAACCTTGTCTGACGCGACGGGTTGTCTCTCATCCTGCAGGTTGTCCCTTTTTATAGAATTACATTATTATAACATTCCTGCAATAATATTGAAAAAAGTTCTAGCCATAAACAATACTATCTTATGTCTAACATAATTCATTCCAATCTTTAGGTTTATCCAAAATACTTCGGTCTAAGCTCATAGTATAAAGAAAATGATTACTTGAAAGGTCATACAACAAGAACGTTAATATCATCATTTATACCCCATATATCATACGATATATCTTGTTGGTCACATTCCAAACACTCGAAGGCAATAATCATGTATTCTCTTGAAAAATGAATACCCATTGAACCTTAGTGAAAAAATGAATGCAGGTAAAAGTTAACACTTTCCACATACCAAAATCCTCAAAATTCTATATACTCAAACCATGATATCACTTAGTACTTATATCAATCATGAGTTCATGAATACTATCAAAAAATTTATTTTCTCCTTATCCCATCATTATGCACACATCATCTGCTTTCCAGAATATTTGAATCAATTTCCATGGTTACCGGTACCATATTCTTATAGAAACCCACAATGGACCAATACACAGATATTTCAAAATTCCATGATACTATTATTGAAATTTCATGATACTATTTTGAAATACCATTACATAAACACTTAATCATTACACAACATCATTGTCATACTCAACATCACAAATAGTGATCGCATGTTACTTCCCATTATCCTTTTCCTTAAGTGGTTTCTCACGTTGATCATCATTAACCCTTGGATTAGGGCATTTATTAGCATAATTCCCCATTTCCTTGCACTTGAATCATTGAAGTGTTGGTGTTTCATTCTCTACAGTATTTTCTTTATTCACATCACTAGAAACCCTTTTTAAATTACTTCAACACTCAACTACTCGATGAACTTCTTTTCCACACTTAAAACATTTTCTAGTCCCTTTAAGACAATCTCCACCATGCATCTTTCCAAACTTTGAGCATAAAGAAACATTCATCTTCTTTTCACTAATGTTCTGAGATTTCTCCTTGAACTTCATCTTTCGTTTATTGTCAAAACCATGAGGTGGATATGATACACCAACTTCCAGTTCTACCATGATACCACAATGCACAATTTATTCATAGCCACTGAAGTCTCTTATAGTTAATGCCCTTCGAAGACTTGTTTTTAAGCCACGGAAAAATCTATCAACTTTACTTTCAGGTTGGATGATAGAGCTAGATTCATACCTTGTAAGTCTTGTAAAATTCGCTTCGTATATACCAACAGATTCATCATCCTTCTACTTAAGCTCCAGAAACTCCTTTTCCATCTTTGTTTGAAGAATACTAGGGAAGTACTTACTGAAAAACAAGTTCTTGAATTCGTCCCATTCCATGGATTCAATTTCATCTTGGGGCCTTGTATTCTTAATTAGAGTCCACCACTGGTCTGATTCACCTTATAAACGGTAAACAGCTAAAATGACTTTTTCATGTTCTGAACAGCGAAGTATGGAAAATATCTTTTCAATGGTACTGATCCATTGTTCAGCAATAAGTGGATCAGAAGACCCATTGAAAGACGGTGGACGTTGCCTCATGAAGGACTCAATAGAATATTGTTCCCATCTCTGATCATTTAGAAATCCAGAATGATTCATAGCTTGTGTAAGTATAGAAATAAGATTTTTCACTCCATCTCCAATCACATTTGGTTTCTCGGGAGGAAAATCATTGCATTTTCCATTATATTGATCAACACGGTTCTTTCGGGTTCTATCCATTGTCAAAACCCCAAAAATAACAGTGTGAGAGGCAAACATCATGCTAGGAAAACAACATAATAAAGGGGGAGTACCTTCAATATCTAACATCTTAGGTTTAATTCTAATATCGTTAGCACAATTCTAGGACTATAACCTATATTTATACTTAACATTAGGTATATCCCTAGACATACCTTAGAAATATCTCTAGGGATCTCACTAATGATTTCACATCCTTGTTTCCAAAGGTTAACTAACCCTTTCCTCTGATACCAACTGTAGAGAGTTGAATCTTGATGTACATGGACATTACATTACTTTTTCGGAATACTTAATACATAACAAAAATATACACCAAAGGACCGTAATAGTTTAGTGTCTTTGGAAACTTGGAATATAAACTTCTAATCATGATGAAAGATCTTCAACATCTCCCATAACAATCTTCCTCTTATTTTTCCATACCTAAAACCTTTCTTTATATCCTGGGGAAATGAAAACATAAAAAGGGTGAGATCAAATTCTCAATATGGTCAAACATAGAGAACATAAAACAATCCATAAACATTGAATGCAAAAAACTTGAACATAAAATCTAAACATCAAAATATCGAGCAACGACATAAATCTTTGAAGTACACAAGGCATATATCATAAAGGAACATTAGTCATGATAAACTAGAATGGTAATAAAACATGTAATTGTGGAATCCATTAATCACATATTATGATTTCCATAGTAGCCAACGCATTGCTGCCAAGACCATCTTAGTGGACAAAGTCTCACTCTGAATCGAGTTCACTCCTCGTTCCAGTCCTGTAACACTGAACCGAATTAACTTATCATTCCAGCCATGTGTTTTTCATGAGATATAAATCTTTTCCCAATTCATTGGAGGGAGATATAGGTCCCACCCATCTCATAATGAAATCATTCTTTCGTGTGCCACAAAATCATAAATCATATATCAGAGCATAACCCATGTAATAGAATGGGATTCTTAAACATCATGCCATCATAACATAATCCATATAAAAAATGGATATCTTTTCATCATAAGAAAAATAAAACCATGTAAATAATGGATACATTATACTTGAAACATAAACATATTAATTAATATCATTTTATATGGAAATTAGTTTTGATAAAAACACGTGAAATGAATTCTTGAGGAAAATATCCTTTCTTCTTCAAAATCATTGTCCTTTCACAAAATTCCATGAAATTTTAAAAGAAAAGGGTTTTGTTTAAAATAATCATGCAATATTGTAGAGGAATATTCATGAAAATGAGGCGTTATGAAACCGTAAAAATCTGTTCACACCATATAAGTTAAAAATAACATTATCCTCGTACTTTTGTCGGAAAAGTCAAAATGTACCTCGTATGGTAAACAAAAGAAGGATTCCTTCCAAACCTTGTGGTAAAAGTCATAAAAGGGTAAAAAAGACTTTAAAAATACATGAAAATATTTTTATAAAACTTGGACATGGATGATAAATATAACCCCAGTAAATACATACATATAAGCAATCTCGGATAGAAAACAATTTAGATTGCAACATTATCCCTTACCTTATGTTTGATATGACTCGTATGTATCCGAACCTCCTGTATAATGATTTAAATAATGTTATTGACTTATTAAATAATCATATTCATTGTTATGATATAATATATAGTTTACTTATGACTTTATATTACCCGTTCTTTTGTAAATTCGATGTAAAAGCAGTGATTTGGGTAAAATCGTTTCATTTATTGTATGTGTTTTGACTTGTTGTTCTTGATATTATTACTTATATCCTGATTTACATAATTCCAGAATTTAAAACTTGATTTATATATAATATATATTCAGAATATACATATATATATGACAGATCGATAAATGGAATGAAATACACCGTTCATGGAGACGGTAGGCCGTACGTATGCATGAACCCTGTTTTCGTTTCCTTATAGAATTGAATGGAATTAGGTAGATGAAATACATATATATATAAATAAATCCAGTATCATTATTATGTCATATATTTCATTATTATTCATTTTATATACTTTATAATCATTCATGAATGGTTAACATGGAGAATGAATCTCACCGCATCATGGAGACGGTAGTCCGTACGTACGCACGAGCGATGATACCATTCCCATGATCGTGGAATTGTATTGAAGTGTATGTATAAAATTTAATAATAAAAATAACTTAAAAATAATCATATATAGTTATTTATTTACACCATTATACCCATCCATGTAAGGTGGTGGTCGAAAACAGATTACACCACGGCATGGAGACGGTACTCTGTACGTACGCACGCGAGGTGATTTCATTTTCCGTAGGATGGATAGAAGGGGAAATAGGTTTGTTTCATATTTATAATAACATATGTGTATATAATTAATACTTATGTTATTACTTTATAGTGAGAAAACTAAAAAGAAGAAGTAGAAGAAGAAAGAAACTTGAAAGAATCGGTAACGGATATTACCTCTTCTTCGACACGCCACTTTGAAACCTCCAATTAGGGCACTAAAAATGTTCTTTGAAGAAGGAAAGGACCTCTATTATGTTTCTAAGTAGGTTGAGAAGGGAAATAGTCAGGGGTTGGCTGAGCTTCAAGGCTCAAAAGGGTGTGAAGAGAAGTGAGAAGGGGTTCCCTTTTTATAAGGGAGGAGAGGGGCACCTTTGGAAATATAAAAAATATTAATTTATAATAAATCTAACCCCACTTAAAAACCACCAAAAATTACTCATATTATAATATTAGATGATACATGGTTGTAATCTCATCAACCAATAAAATTTAGACATATATGGAATTTATTTTAAACATTATCAACTTGATTTATCCTTATATAATATATTAAATTTTATTTGAGATAATAAGATTCTAAATATTAAATTATTATAAATAATTACATTTGTGTTGTTAATTATCCATAATTAGATAATTTATGAAATTTTAGACTATATAAATTTCAATTTATAATTTTTAAATATTTTTGTGATTTTTTAACAATTTAATAATATGTTATTTTTATAAAATAACAATAGTGTCAATTTTGACACTATTCATTTATTTGAATTTAATTAAAATCAACACAGAGGATATATTCGAACTAAAATATTTAATAGGGTCATAAAATGTCATAGTAATCTATAAAATTAGTGTAGAACATTAAATAGTTCATATAATATTTATTTTACTATTTGTAAAACCATTTATTTGATATTTCTCTTAATAAAATAATTACTACAACATTTTGTATAATTATTAAATATACTTATTTGTTGTATAAAAATTAAAAATAAAATACTAGGATGAAGATAAATCATATATATTTCATAATCATACATTTAGTCAGATTTATCTTATAGCGACCCAGCCTTTTCATTCATTACTATTACATCATTTCAAAGATAAACAACATAATAGTATTACACATGGAGGATCCAGAGGTTTAGTGTCTTGGGAAAACTAGGAATACACATGACAAGTACAACATCAAGCATAAAAATTCATTTAATTTCTTCTTCACTAGCTTCTTAGTGGAACTTGTCCTCTCCTTAGTAAATGTAGCCACCTGAGGATATACATCAAAATGGGTGAGCTAAAAGCCCACTAAGAGGATAGATAAGAACAATATAGCATGGGTTGAGCATAATCATGACATAGGAAGAAGATCTTGAACATGAGAGGAGCATAAACAATAAACTTGAAATGTGGCAAAGCATAAAAATGAAACATCATGTATTAGTGGTTAACTACCACACATACTTGTGAACAAATCTAGCATCATGTTCACGCATCATTTCACATTTACTCATGAGATTCATCACTTTACCCAATGCATTGGAGTGCTATATAATTCCGGGCCCACCCGTCACATTTAAACATTCATATTGCGCTATATAATTCCCGGCGCACCCGTCACATCATAACATTATCATTATCATGCTTTCCACATAGAAAACATATCAAATATGTACATAAATAACCCATGGAAAGGAATGGTTTTCATATCATAATAACACATTCATAAGCTTTGGGTTCCCAAAAGAAAGAGGGAACAACATACTTGATACATGAACCATCAACCTTGAATGAGAGGTAAAAGGTGAGATCTTGAAGGAAGAGTTATTTTAGAAAACATTTTGATGGACATAAAAACCAGTTAAAAACATGTATATCCTAGAAAAGTAAAGTAAATGATGAACAAATGATCTTTGAGGAGTAACTATATCAAAAATGGAGTGAAAGAGGGAGAACCCGAAGGAAGAAAATTGGGTTCGAGATTTCCCCTTACCTTGTACTTGAATGCCTCCTTCTCTTTAATGTCCTGTATAATGACATTATATTCATTAATTAGAAATTCCAGAACCTTTTATACATTAATAGGGTTCATTCTGGTTTCATTATTTCATATTATGTTCCTTTGGATGACTTATAGAGTTTAAAAACATTGATCTGGGATGTTCGTTTTTATGGTTTTCTTGACCGGTCCACTTGTATTCTTAAATTGATGCTTGGTTAGATCATGGGTAAACATCCAGAACTGATATTACATGTTATTAATGATATTACAGAAGCTTTAATGATTTTATAATGAGTTATATTAGATCCAAGTGGACGAATCATTAGATAAAAATTTAATGATGGTTATTTGGGTTAATTTGAGCGGTTTTTGGATCACAACGATCTTGTTTTAACATTTATCATAGTAATAAGGCCATAGGTTATTTCCAGAACATAAAATAGAACATAATACATATAAAATATTCTGGTTCAACCATAAAAATGGTTTCATGACCAGATTGAAGGTAGAAATGGAAGAAGAGAGCATGTTGTTTTTGATGGTGATAAATTATCACCACATGAACATCGTTCTCTTTAATAAAATAAAAGGAAGAGGGAAAGGGTTTGGGGTGATATAATATACCATTAGAATCATAAGATTACTGTGTATATATAATAATGGATTTACAGAATAATTTGGATGAAGATAAGTAGGGAGATATCAAGAAAGGAACTTGAACTTGAAAGGAAATTAAAGGAGAAGAGAGAGAGAAATTACCTTTAGAATCCTTCACTTGAGAACCTCCTTAAGGAAGTTTGGATTGGTCTTTTGATGAGACCAGCAGCTTTTGGACGTGGGGGATGAGCTAGGGAATGTTTTTGGGCAGAATTTAGAGAAGTCTTGGAGCTTGAGAGGTGTGAGGAAAAGAGGGAGTGAAGGGTGGCTTTTATAGTGGAAGGGAGAGGGGTTTCCTTAATATAAAATTGATTAGATTATTAATTCCACCAAAGACAAGGAATAGTGAGTCTTGGATGACCAATAATAGTAATTTTATAATGTAATCCCGAACCAAGTGGGATTACATCAGCATAACATCAGCAATGACTCAATTAATACATTGTTTAGCTTTTATTGTGAATTATCGGATTCCACTATTCATAAAAAATTCAAGTACCTCAGAAAAATCCCAAAAATTTACCCCAACCATTTTTCGACGTGTAGAATCCAAAAATGAATTCCATTATTCAAAAATAATTTTCTATGTATTATTAATTTAATATTTAAATAAAATCATAATTTATTTAAAAAAATAGTTTTTATGATTAAAACTGATTTTGAAATTCTTTCAAAAATTACTTAGGGTCTTATAAAATTATCTAAAAACTATTGATTCAATAATTTATGAATATATTTCAGGAAAATAAGTATTCTTTTAAATTAATTAATTAATTATAATTAATTATTTATGACTTATAAAATACCAAAAAAGTTTACTAAGGTCAAATTATCACTTTCTATGCTGTTTAAATTTTATTTTATTATTCATAGGTAATGTTACTCATATTTACTATTCATAAGGGTCATATTACTATTAATAAGGGCAGGTTACTATTCATAAGGGTAGGTTACTATTGATAAGAGTAGGTTACTATTCACCGAAAATTATTTTTGTTTCATTGGACTACAAAAACTATCTTGAACACAACCGTGAATGTTGGATTTTGAAAATTCCAAACATTGGGGTGACAAAATTATGTTTAAAGGTCACTTATCACTTAGTAGTTCATTTTTTTGTGTTTTTATGACATAGATATAAGAAGGGAATTTTCCATTGAAAAACTCTGGGTCGTTACATTCTTCCCCCCTTAAGAAATTTCGCCCCCGAAATTTCACTTTACACAAATAGGTGAGGATAATTCTCCTTCATTGCCTCTTTCGGTTCCCAAGTTGCTTCCTCAAACTTTTGGTTCCTCCACAACACTTTGACAAGGCGGGTTGTCTTGTTGCGTAGAACCTTATCACTTCGGTCCAGAATATTTACCGGCTGCTCCTCATATGAGAGATCATCCTTCAATTGTACCACCTCTGATTTTAGTACATGTGAGGGGTCTGGAATGTACTTACTCAGTAGTGATACGTGAAACACATCACGAACTTGAGCCATAATCAGTGTAAGTGCTAGACGATAGGCCACGGCTCCTATACGATCAAGGATCTCAAAGGGGCCAATGTACCTTGGGATTAACTTCCCTTTCTTCCCGAATCGCATGACTCTCTTCCATGGAGATATTTGAAGGAAGACTTTATCTCCAACGTCGAACTCCAAGTCCCTTCAATGATTGTCAGCATAGCTCATTTTCCGACTTTGAGTAGCTTTGATATGTTTCTGGATGACTTGAACCTTCTCTGTCACCTCTTGAACAAGATCGGGACCAAGTAGTTTTCGTTCTCCAACTTCATCCCAACAGGTTGGAGTTCTACATCGCTTCCCATAAAGAGCTTCATACGGAGCCATCTGAATACTCGAGTGGAAGCTATTGTTGTATGAGAACTCAACCAATGGGAGATGATGATCCCAACCACCATTGAAATCAAGAGAGCAGGATCTTATCATATCTTCAAGTGTCTGAATAGTCCTTTCAGATTGGCCATCAGTTTGGGGGTGATAGGTCGTGCTGAAATTTAATTCAGTACTCAAAGCATGTTGAAGGCTCCTAGAATTTAGAAGTGAACCTTGGATCACGATCAGAGACAATCGAGAGTGGAACACCATGCAGTCTCACTACTTCCTTCACATATATCCTTGCAAGCTGTTCAAGTAAGAGGTCTTCCCGAATAGCGATAAAATGGGCAGTCTTAGAGAGTCGATCAACCACAACCCATATCGCATTATTTCCTCTTGACGTTTTCAGGAGACCCATGACAAAGTCCATAGTGACATTTTCCCATTTCCACATGGGTATAGGCAATGGATGCATCATTTCTTTAGACTTTTGCCGCTCAGCTTTAACTTGCTGACACACCAAGCACCTTGATATATATTCCGCAATCTCCTTCTTCATGTTATCCCACCAGAAGTGTTCTCGGAGATCATGATACATCTTGGTACTTCCAGGATGAATAGAGAAAGTTGAGCTATGTGAATTATCCAATAGCTCCTTCTTTATTCCAGGTGATGAAGGCACACAAAGCCGCGTTCCAAAACGAATCACACCATCATCGTCGATATGGAACTCTTGCATCTTCCCTTCCTTTACTTCATTCACCCTCTTTTGTATCTCCACATCATCCCTTTTTTCTTCCTTAATCTTCTATTGGATTGATGGTTGCGCAATCATTTGGGCATGGTAGGATGTATCCCCTGCCCTCACGATTCCCAAATCCATCCTTTGCATATCCAAGAAGATAGGGTCTTTCTCAATCCTCAACATAGATAGAGCAGCAGGTTCTTTACTACTTAAAGCATCTGCTACCTTGTTCGCCTTTCCAGGATGATAGTGAATAGAGAAATCGTAATCCTTGATTAGATCTAACCATCTCCTTTGACGCATGTTTATCTCCTTTTGTGTGAATATATACTTTAGGCTCTTGTGGTCGGTGTATATGTCACACTTCTCACCATAAAGGTAGTGCTGCTAGATTTTCAAGGCAAAAATCACGGCTGTCAGCTCTAGATCATGCGTTGGGTAGTTCTGCTCATGGATCTTCAACTGTCGTGAGCCGTAGGCTATCACATTATCATTTTTCATGAGTACACAACCCAAGCCTTTCTTTGAAGCATCACTGTATATCACAAAAATTACTCCACTTTTCGGTAGTGTGAGTACAGGTGCAGTGATCCGCCTTCTCTTTAACTCCTTGAAGCTTCCCTCACATTATTCCGTTCATACATACTTTACCCCATTCCTTGTTAACTTAGTTAGCGGGCTTGACAATCGTGAGAAGTTTCTCACAAAACGTCAGTAGTACCCAGCTAATCCAAGAAAACTATGGATTTCTGTGACACTAGAGGGCCTGGGCCATTCTTCAATCGCCTTTGTCTTTGAAGGGTCCACAGAAACTCCCTCGCTTGTGATCACATGTCCCAAGAACGTGACTTGATTCATCCAAAAGTCACACTTGCAGAACTTGGCGTACAACTTCTCCTTTCTCAATGTCGCCAACACATGTCTTAGATGTTCTTCATGTTCCTCCTTACTCTTGGAGTAAATGAGAATATCATCAATAAAAACCACCACAAATTTGTCGAGGTAATGTATAAAGACTCTATTAATCAAATCCATGAAGATTTCAGGGGCATTAGTAAGTCCGAAGGGCATCACAAAAAACTCATAGTGCCCATACCTTGTACGGAAGGCAGTCTTCTGAATATCTTCCTTCTTCACCTTTACTTGATGATGTCCAGAACGAAGATCCACCTTTGAGAAGTATTGAGCTCCTCTTAACTGATCGAACAAGTCATCAATCCTTGGGATAGGATACTTGTTCTTTATGGTGATATTGTTGAGTTCCCGATAATCGATACACAGCCGCATGGTTACATCCTTCTCCTTCACAAAGAGCACTGGCGCACCCCAAGGTGATGCACTAGGGCGTATGAACCCTTTGTCCAGATGCTCTTGCAGCTTCTTCTTTAACTCCTCCAGTTCGATAGTAGCCATCCTATAGGGGAACTTTGAGATAGGAGTAGCTCCAGGTATGAGTTCAATTGAGAACTCTACCTCACGATCCGGGGGAATTACGGGTAACTCTTCGGGAAATACATCGCGGTATTCCCTTACGATGGGCATTTCCTCAAGGTTGGAACTTTCCTTCGACTCAATCATTTGGGCGAGGTATGCTTCTTCATAGGGGATCATCACCCACACCATTGAAGGATTTCTCAAAGGATATTCATGATCTTCCTTGCATTTTTAGAGGAGCATGGGATGGTTCGGAATATGAAAATATATTTCCTTTTCCCGATAGTTGATATGTGCTATATATAACGAGAGCCAATCCATTCCCATTATAGCGTCGAATTCCACCAAGGGAAGTATTACGAGATTTTTCGGAAGAATCTTTCCACATATGTCAACAGGAGAAGAATCAAAAACTTGGGTTGCAATGATTGCACCACTTGGTGTTTTTACAGATATCTCTACATCAAGGTTTCGGGGCTTCGATTCTATAGTTCTAGCAAACTTGCAAGATATAATGGAATGCGTAGAACCAGAATCAAATAAGACTGTTGCCATTCTTGAGTGAATAAGAAGTGTAACTTGTACGAATTCATTATCATGTTCCACCTCCGCATTAGTGATGGCATAAGCCTTCCCTTGTTCCTTTGGCTTTGGTGGTTGTTGGCGCTGATTACCCTCGAAAGCTCGAGGTTTAGTGCACTGGTTTAAATAGTGCCCTAGCTCCTTACAGTTTTAGCATTGAACCACGAGTGGTTCTCTCCTTTCATCGGATACATTATCCTTCCTTTCCATGTCTCTTCGACACTCGTGAGCTAGGTGTCCTTCTTTCCCACACTTGAAGCATTTCCTCGTCCCTTTGAGGCAGTTCCCATTGTGCAACTTCCCACATTTTTGGCAAGTGGGTCATTGTGTTTTCTTCCCATATTTATCACTAGATCCACCAGCTTGAAACTCCATCTTTATTTTCTTATCACCATAGCCATGGGACCATTCACCAAACTCCATCTCCACTTTGAGACCACACCGAACAACTTCTTCATAACTCCCAAAGTCTCGAATTGAAAGAGATTTTCGAAGATGTGGTTTTAATCCACTAAAGAATCTATCAATTTTGCTATCATTGTTGATAATAAAACCCGAATCATACCTTGCGATCCTTGTGAAATTTGCTTCATAGGTTGTGACAGATTCTCCTTCTTTTTTCTTGATCTCTATGAATTATCTCTCCATCTCCGTGCGAAGAGTTCATGGGAAGTACATATTAAGAAACATTATCTTAAAGTCTTCCCATTCCATCTCTTCAATTTCATCCCTTGGCTTGGTGTTCTTAATCAAATCCCACCATTGATCAGCTTCTCCATCTAGAAGATAAACGGCTAGAGTCACCTTCTCCGTCTCGGAATAGTGAAGAACAGAAAAGATCTTCTCTATGGAGTTGACCCACTATTCCGCAACTAGTGGATCAGAAGATCCACAAAATGTCGGTGGTCATTGCTGCATAAAACATTCGATAGCTAGCTGCTCCCTCTTTGGTGAAGGAGGACGTTCCCCATTATTATGGTTATTATTCATAACCCAGGATAATTGGGTAAGCATCGCCATGAAGTTTTGAACTCCACCTCCAAAATCATTGGGGATGTCGTTCGGGAAATCGTTGCATTGGCCTTCGCAAGAGTTGTTGGCCTGATTTCTCTTGGTTCCCACCATTTTCTAAAATAGAAAAGGTTAGCACAAAACATAAGTAAACACGTCATGAATAAATTATCCTTTTAAACAATTATACCAAAAACATAACATATGGGATCCCAAGGTAAATATCCTTGTGTGCATATTTGTACTTAGTCTCATGCTAGAGGTTTTCTTCAGGGTTCACTAATCCTAATTCCCAAATTAACTAAACCTTTCCTCTGATACCAACTATAGCGACCCGGCCTTTTCATACATTAATATTACATCATTTCAAAGATAAACAACATAATAGTATTACACATGGAGGATCCAGAGGTTTAGTGTCTTGGGAAAACTAGGACTACACATAACAAGTACAACATCAAGCATAAAAATTCATTTAATTTCATCTTCACTAGCTTCTTAGTGGCACTTGTCCTCTCATTAGTACATGTAGTCACCTGAGGATATACATAAAAATGGGTGAGCTAAAATCCCAGTAATAGGATAGATAAGAACAATATATCATGGGGTTAGCATAATCATGACATAGGAAGAAGATCCTAAACATGAGAAGAGCATAAACAATAAACTTGAAATGTGGCAAAGCATAAAAATGAAACATCATGTCTTAGTGGTTAACTACCACACATACATGTGAACAAAGATAGCATCATGTTCACGCATCATTTCACATTTACTCATGAGATTCATCACTTTACCCAATGCATTGGAGCGCTATATAATTCCGGGCGCACCCGTCACATTTAAACATTCATATTGCGCTATATAATTCCGGACGCACCCGTCACATCATAAAATTATCATTATCATGCTTGCCACATAGAACACATATCAAATATGTACATAAATAACCCATGGAAAGGAATGGGTTTCATATCATAATAACACATTCATAAGCTTTGGGTTCCCAAAAGAAAGAGGGAACAACATACTTGATACAAGAACCATCAATCTTGAATGAGAGGTAAAAGGTGAGATTTTGAAGGAAGAGTTATTTTAGAAAACATTTTGATGGACATAAAAACCAGTGAAAAACATGTATATCTCAGAAACGTAATGGAAATGATGAACAAATGATCTTTGAGGAGTAACTATATCAAAAAATGGAGTGAAAGAGGGAGAACTTGAAGGAAGAAAATTGGGTTCGAGATTTCCCCTTACCTTGTACTTGAATGCCTCCTTCTCTTTAATGTCCTGTATAATGACATTATATTCATTAATTAGAAATTCCATAACCTTTTATACATTAATAGGGTTCATTCTGGTTTCATTATTTCATATTATGTTCCTTTGGATGACTTATAGAGTTTAAAAACATTGATCGGGGATGTTCGTTTTTATGGTTTTCTTGAGCGGTCCACTTGTATTCTTAAATTGATGCTTGGGTAGATCATGGGTAAACATCCAGAACTGATATTTCATGTTATTAATGATATTATAGAAGCTTGAATGATTTTATAATGAGTTATGTTAGATCCAAGTGGACGAATCATTAGAAAAAAATTTAATGATGGTTATTTGGGTTAATTTGAGCGGTTTTTGGATCACAACGATCTTGTTTTAACATTTATCTTAGTAATAAGGCCATAGGTTATTTGAAAAACTTAAAATAGAACATAATACATATAAAATTTTCTGGTTCAACCATAAAAATTGTTTCATGACCAGATTTAAGGTAGAAATGGAAGAAGAGAGCATGTTGTTTTTGAAGGTGATAAATTATCACCACATGAACAACGTTCTCTTTAATAAAATAAAAGGAAGAGGGAAAGGGTGTGGTGTGATATAATATACCATTAGAATCATAAGATTACAGTATATATATAATAATGGATTTAAAGAATAATTTGGATGAAGATAAGTAGGGAGAGATCAAGAAAGGAACTTGAACTTGAAAGGAAATTAAAGGAGAAGAGAGAGAGAAATTACCTTTAGAATCCTTCTCTTGAGAACCTCCTTAAGGATGCTAGGCTTGGTCTTTTGATGAGACCAGCAGATTTTGGACGTGTGGGATGAGCTAGGGAAGGCGTTTAGGCAGAATTTAGAGAAGTCTTGGAGCTTGAGAGCTGTGAGGAAAAGAGGGAGTGAAGGGTGGCTTTTATAGTGGAGGGGAGAGAGGTTTCCTTAATATAAAATTGATTAGTTTATTAATTCCACCAAAGACAAGGAATAGTGAGTCTTGGATGACCAATAATAGTAATTTTATAATGTAATCCCGAACCATGTGGGCTTACATCAGCATAACATCAGCAATGACTCAATTAATACATTATTTAGCTTTTATTGTGAATTATCAGATTCCACTATTCATAAAAAATTCAAGTACCTCAGAAAAATCCCAAAAATTTACCCCAACCATTTTTCGACGTGTAGAATCCAAAAATGAATTCCATTTTTCAAAAATAATTTTCTATGTATTATTAATTTAATATTTAAATAAAATCATAATTTACTTAAAAAACGGTTTTTAAGATTAAAACTGATTTTTCAATTCTTTCAAAAATTACTTAGGGTCTTATAAAATTATCTAAAAACAATTGATTCAATAATTTATGAATATATTTCAGGAAAATAATTATTCTTTTAAATTAATTAATTAATTATAATTATTTATTTATGACTTATAAAATACCAAAAAAGTTTACTAAGGTCAAATTATCACTTTCTATGCTGTCTAAATTTTATTTTATTATTCATAGGTAATGTTACTCATATTTACTATTCATAAGGGTCATATTACTATTCATAAGGGCATGTTACTATTCATAAGGGTAGGTCACTATTCATAAGGGTAGGTTACTATTCACCAAATATTATTTTTGTTTCATTGGACTCCAAAAACTATCTTGAACACAACCGTGAATGTTGGATTTTTAAAATTCCAAACATTGGGGGGACAAAATTATGTTTAAAGTTCAATTATCACTTAGTAGTTCATTTTTTTGTGTTTTTATAAAATAGATATAAGAAGGGAATTTTCCTTTAAAAAACATTGGGTCGTTACATATCTTCTAAAACACCGAAATTTTAAAATGTCATATTTATTAAATTATGAAGGTGACAACTTTGACATCATATAAAATAAAATAATATAAGTGTCATAATCACTTTTATAAGACTTAAAACGGTCATATATTCGGTTATTGGATGATTATGGTGTATATATACACTAAAGATAAGTTTTTTTCAGGTTTTTTCACCCTTTAATATGTATTACTATTTCAATAAAAACAATATTATTCATTTTTTTACTAAAAAATAATAATTTCTGCATCATTAATGTATAAGCTAATAAGGTAATTAAATAACTATTAAAAATTAAAAATAAATTACCATGATAAAGAAAAAAAATTTATCTTTAAAATGAGTATTTATAACCGAATTTATATTCTATATAACCTTATATTATAAATACTTTAGTTATTAAAGTTTGAGTGAGACATATTTCACTTTCCTTTAAATAAAATAAACTAAAGGTCTTAATTTCCTCCAAGTGGGTTTTAATGGATTCCATTTCGACCCAAATATGACTTAGGATGAAATATAATCATCCAATTTTATTAAGACAAGTGTTAGGGTAATTTTATAATATTATATTTACCCTTAATTACCCGATTTACCTGTTACTATGGTAAATAAAATTTACCGTAGTTGCTATTCATAATGCCCAAAAATAAAAAGTAGTCTATTAATATAATTTTTACCCAATGATTCCAAATATGGAATCCATTTTTCCAAATTCAATAAACATTAGTTGAATAAATTAAATTTAATTTAATCTCGTTGTCGAAAGAAAACGAGTTTTTGTTTAAAACATTGTAAAAGATTGAATTGATTTAACCTACAAATTCAATGTAAAATCAATGCTAATGACATAAATTATATTAAATGGTCAAAATATATTCTATTTATAGTTTAAAACCATTCAATATTATAATTTAACCACATAAATTATTATGAAGAAAAAAGTTGTTTTTAAATAAAATATAGCATGTTTTT
This sequence comes from Viscum album, assembly GCA_963277665.1. Taxonomy (NCBI): domain Eukaryota; kingdom Viridiplantae; phylum Streptophyta; class Magnoliopsida; order Santalales; family Viscaceae; genus Viscum; species Viscum album. Next base: position 1,418,810,344 of record OY728120.1, read on the forward strand.
ACTATTCATTAAAATATGAAAGTTATCAGAACAATATGAAAAATTTATCCAAAGTAAATTTTAATATCATGATTCGAGAGAATAATTTTATTTTGTCAAATTTAACTTATAAACATGTTAAAAACTAGATTTAAAGTGGGTGCGCCATCAAAAAGCGGCAAAACTGCATTTTTAAAAAAATACTTATTTTACCCGAAAATTTTATTTTGTTCTTATACCATGTTCTAGAAAATGTGTAAGATGAATAATAATGTTATAAAATTAAAAATTTAGTTAATAATATTCATAAAGTCTAGTTCATAATAATATTATAATAATATATCGGTGTTTAGTAAAACCAGGTATTGCGTACAACACACGCTATCGAGGAAGGTCGTGATTGCGTGTAATGTCTGCCATGTCAGGGTTGCGTGTAGTGCATGACTCCTTTGTTGTTGCGTATAAAAAATCCAACTATATTTCATTTATAAATTGAATATATATATATATATACACTCAATTTTGCGTAGAAAAACTACTATCAAACAAACATGAAATTGTGTGTAACACGATCCAAGATTAGTGTTGCGTATACTGCAGGCTAATACGTTGTTGCGTATAGTGCATGATAATCTTGGTGTACCATACAACAGATGATATGAAAGAAATTAAAATGAATATATCTTATAAAATATCAGGTTGTTATAGTTATTTTGATAGTTTTTCATCTATAAACTGATTCTATACAGTGGTGGAGTCTAAATAATAATACTGTAGAAAAATAGGATGTAAACTCTAGAACATGGTATGATTTAAAGAAGATATTTTTCCCTAAGTATTCTCCTCATACTATTTTCATAAAAATGGAGTTGGAATTATTATAATTTAAGGAAAAATTTTATGAATCCATTGGATCATATGAATAAAATTTCACAATACTCATGAGGTTTTCCTCTAGTTTTATCTTTAATACCAAGAGAAAAATTGAGCACATATTCACTAACTTAAATCGAAATCATTAAAGGGAATTATCCCTAAGAAACTTAGATAGATACAAATATATTGTTTGATGTATTTCTATGTTAGGTATGGAATCTGGATCTAATCAATATTTCAGGGATATGAAAAAGAAAAGGGGGTGTCATAGAATCACTAATGATATGAAAAATTATGGTACGAAATTATAATTTTCTATATTAAATAAATATTGGATAAAAAACCTAATTAATTTTTTAATGATACTCGATAATTATTTCAGGTGTAGTAAAATTGGAAACCAAGCATACATCCATTGAACTGAGGTTAAGAGGTAAATTAATGCAACAAAAGAGAAGAAGTTCCTAGATAATGATCCACCAGTACTAAAATGTTGTATGTGTATGGTGTTCAGAAATTAAAAGAATCAGTACCCAATCCCTTGGACTAATTAATAAAATAATCCCGAATAACCTCTCTAAATGAGGGAACAAGGAATGGAATTCACAATTACTATTATTGAGGGATATAATGATAATAAAGTCAATTGAGGAACAAATTATCTCTTTTCTAGTTTTTGAATACATTATTTGATTCATGTTCATCAAATTCTTCTATAGTAATTTTTTAAAAGAATGTGGAATAACCCCCCCAAACAGTTGATATTTAACTATCAATGAAAACCCCTAGTGGAACAATGAATGTTTATTTGATTTATAAATCCACTCTGATTGTGATTTATGAGAGGATACTTCCGTTAAATATAATTATTCTTCCATTGGTTAAATTTGACATTATATTGGGTATGTATTGGATTTCCCTACATAAGTCACATATAAATTATTAGGATAATGTAGCCCAATTTCATATCCGAAATAACTTGATTATAAATTATCAATTCAAAGTTGATTATAAAATCTATGTGGAATAAAATTCTATATTATGGGTGTTGATACCAAAAAACAAGGGTCTCTTAGATCAAATGACTGGGTAGGATGTCAACACTAATGACCTGCCAATTGTATGTGAATATATTCATTTATTTTGAGATTAATTTCTTGGTCATCCCATAGAGTCTAAGGTGTATTTTTCAATGAAAATAAAACCTAGATCAATTTTTATCTCAACTAATCAATATGGAATGGATACCATTTAATTTGGGGATTTAATTAAGAAACTAAAAGAAAAATTGGGAAAGCACTTCATATTCTCCAGTGCTTCACTCTGGTGTGAACTAGTCCTCTTTGTAAAAAAATATGGATAGCTTGATGTGTCTTTTATTGATTATTAGTACCATAATAAAATCACAGTAAAGGACCAATATCCTCTACACTATATGATGATCTATTTGATCAACTCAGATGAGCTCAATACTTCTTGATGATTGATCTTTGATCTGGGTATTGTTAGTTAAGGGTTAAAAGGGAGGATATTTCCGATCTAGATTTTTGTCCAAGGTATGGATACTATGAATTTTTATTGACTCCCATTATACATATGAATGATACAACTATATTAATGGATTTAATGAATAAATTCTTTACAGACTAATTTGAACTTTTTTTTTGTACTTATATAAAATTTTCATATATATCCAAAAAAGGAATAGTATGAAGTATATTTGTTGATTGAGCTGATGACCTTCACAAATGAAATTTTGGGTGTAAAATATAGAAAATGTGATTTCTATGTTCAAAAGGTTTCATTCTTGTAATCACAAGAAAGGTTATTTAATTAGATCCATCAAAGATGGATGTTATTTTGAAAAGTCCCAAACAAACCACTATAACCAAGATCTATAGTTTTATTTGGTTAGTTGGTTATTACAGATTATTTGTGATAAATTTTTCATGTTTATAAAATCCCCCATCAATGTTAACACTAAAGGGAGACATTTTCATTTGATGTTATAATGTGAATAAAGTTTCAAGGAACTGAACAATAGGTTTTTCATTTATCCAATACATTCATGTCCCTATACTGGAGAAGAATTTGTGATATAAAATGTTTCTTTAAAAAAAGGTTTGAGTTTTATCCTCATGAAGAGTGATAAGATAATTTTATCTTCCTCATATCAGTTAATGACTCCTGAGAAAAATTACCCAATACAATATTTACTTATATAAATGATGATATTTTTATTAAATATTTGGTGAAATTTTATTTATGGAGAAAATTAGGATATATATACTAATCATATGATCTTGAAATATATACTCAAATATAAGGAATTCAATATTAACCAAATGATATCATTAGAATTGATAAAATTTTATGGTCTCTCAATACATTATTACCCAGGGAAGGAAAATAAGGTTGTTGATGCTATGAGTATAAAAGACCATGTGACTCTATCCATGATAAGTAATGAAAAAGACCTGATACTCATGTATTTGTAGAGGATGAATATTGATGTCATAATCAGAGGAGATAAATCCTATTTTTTACAAATTACCACTCAACCATATATTCACATAATGATAAAATAATCCTAGAATGATTATACATAACTATATAAAATTTTACAGAATACTATGATGTTCAACTTTAATAAATATATATTTATAAGGTTTGGAACTTAGATATGAGTCTCATTAAAACCAAAAATAAAGAGAGAACTTTTAGATAATTCCAATATCTTTTCCTTCTCAATTCATCTAGGAAACATGAATATGTATAAAGATCTAAAGAAAAACATATGGTGGGATTATATGAAGAGAGTAATTGAATAATACACATCTCAAAGCTTTGTATGCCAGTATGTTATGGATAAAATACCATAATCTAATTTTATGTTGAAAACATTACCCATATTAGTATGAAAATAAGAAAACATCACCATGGACTTCATCATAAGACTCCAAAAAAATTCTAAATCACATAATGATTTTTGGGTCATAATCGATCACTTTATGAAGTAATCATATTTTATTATTATGAAATAATATTTATCTCTTGACCAACTAACGAGTATATACATATGGGAAGTGGTGAAGATGGATGGGGTATAACTATATATTATATCTAATTATGATCCATGGTTTACCATGAGGTTATAGAGAAATATTTACAAAGAATCAGATATATATCTGAGTTTTATCACTTAATATCTTCTTCAGATAAATGGTAAATATAATCACCCAAACATTTATAAATAAAACTCTCTTTTAAATGAAAGAAATTCTCTATTAAGTAATGTAGTTATAGAAAAAACATATAATAATTTGGTTATTTTATAACCTTATATTTTTTATTCTGTCATATTTAAATGTACAATAGGAATCATAATCATTGATAATATATCCATTTTATTATGACTGTAATGATTATTATATACTAAGGGTTATGATAATGTCTAATTTATATAGTTAGAAGAATCAATGACATCGACCAGTAGGATTATAGCCTATGAGGCCCGTTTATTAGAGCTTCTAAGAGATATGGAATCATTGTAATTCTCCCTTAACCAATTCTAGGATAAGATCCCAGAACTAAAGAATGAGAAAAACTGTTTGTGGGATATGTTTAAGCTTATCGAGATCACGACCCAAACCATTTTTTCTGAACCACCAAGAAAAATCATCATTGTACACGTTACACTTATGGTATAAAATGGTGTAATAAGAGGTAATGTATCTAGACCCAAACCATATATATTTTTATTTTTTTATTTTTAATAATATAATGACTATATTTTTCCATTTTTCTTTATAAATGATTAAATAATGAGTTTGATAAATTAAATTTAAATATGATGAAACATAAATTGTATTTTAGGAAAATATATAGTTTCAATCAAAACATTATTTTTGATGAATTCATGAGTTTTTGAAATTAATTTTATTTTAATAAAATATTCTAGTAAAATTATATTTATTTAAATATAAATGATATTATAATTTTATGATGTCAAATACAATTTTTATAAATTTCAAAAACAGTTGTCATGGTAAAAACATGTATTTTTTAATAAATAAGGATTTTTTATTTATAAGTGTAAACTTTAATATATATATATATAATTATAATTATTTTTATTAATTAAATATTATTTTGAAAATCATTATTTTGAAATTAGCGAAAATTGAATTTTTCATAATTTTCTGAGACAGTAAATTTTTTAGCAAAAAATAAATACAATATAAATATACGGTATGTATTTTTCCATCATAAATCCCAAAAGTACTGTAATAAATACTATAAACAGTGTAAATGACAAAATTATATTTCCCCTTTTTAAATAATGTGTTTTTAGGTTATTTTATTATTTTTATAAACCTTTAATGATTCCTCCTAAACCTATATTATATTTTGTGGTTTGAAAATTAATTTTTTATGAACATAAGTCACATCCAAATCAAAATGGGTATTATATTAATTATTTAAGTTATTAGACTTATAAAATTTTTAACACCACTCCAATTATCTAGAAACAATTGGAAAACCATAGGATGTTTTGTGCATTTTTATTATTTTATTATATAGAGTCCAAAACATTTGTTTATACAATAATAAGGAATTCCTCTCTCTTGTTCTATAAAATCGCTCATCCTCCCATTTCACTTTAATAAAAACATTTTTAACCTGAATTTACACAATATTTCCAAATCTAGAGCCCTATAAAATTTTCTAAATCACATAAAAATATCCACAAACTCTTTTATAAGTTTCCTCTCATGGTAATCGATCCTCTCCTTCTCCAATTTATTCAAACTCATTATTTATATTATGAATTTTGATATCCAATGGTTTATGTTGAGATATGATCTTAAAAGTCTATAATACAATACATATTATTTCCAAGGGATGAGATACCCCTTTAACTCTTATTAAACCATTCTATTAAATTTTATGTACCCCTATTATGCTACTGAAATTATCTAGTGACTCTCCATTCCAAAAATTTGGGTAATGAATGACCATCCTCATTTCCCCACAAGGTTATTCACCTAGATGTACATATCCTTCAATGATTTGGGAATTAAAGGCATGTGTCTCACAATAATTAATCATGGGAATAAAATTTATGAAATTCATCCTTATATTTTATGATCTATGTGGTTACTTATGCATGTACACGATGTGAACGTGATAGGTTGACCTAGAATTATATAGACATGAAATGATTTGGGTAATGTTTTTTGTCTAATGATATACTATATGTGGTTAAAATGATTTTATTATATTCACACTATATTATGATATCTCATAGGTTACACTTGTATTATTTCCATGATGTCATGTTTTATATTATCTCCACATTCCCATGTTGGCTTTATGTGATCATCATATATGATTCTACGATGTTCAATTTTATAATTATCACTCATATTATTTTACCTTGATATGGTTATTAACTCACATGTACTACATTACCTTAGGATATTCATAGATTATTCCCTTATCAGTATTTATATCTCACCCTTTTTATGTATGTCCTTGGGTTATCCTATGAATTTTTAGAAGTGCAATGTATTTTAAAGGGCATGTGGTGGGGTTTTTAAATAATATTGATGTAACCATATTTCATGTTGTAGTGATATGTACCTAATTTCCCAAATAAAAATAGCCTCATGATATTCTAGTTTTTATTATGTGTACCTTTATGTAATAAAACATGTATTAATGTGTATTAAATATATAATTTATCATAGATAGTATCAGATCAAAGATTAATTATTTTTTGGGATTAGGATTAGAAAACACTAGTTAAATCCTAAGGGAAAATAATAAACCTAGGAAATAATCCCTAATCATTGAAAAAGTATAAATTATGTGGTTTACAAAAAAAATATCTATGTCAAGATACTACAAGTGGATGAAGATCTAAATAGGTTTAACTAGTTGTAATAACACCAAAAAGGGTTCATTGGGATGAACATAATCATTAACTGGTTCATTATAAAGAGTCATTGTAACACACTTGGTTTGATGCTCTTGGTGGATATCATTTGGTATACTCACAAGATCCTTATGAATAATTATCAAGGGAAAGAATTCCTATAGTATTTTTTTGTTAGGAAATAGATCATGGATAACTTATATTGAATCATAGAAATTCATGGGTTAATGTATGTATCTCATTTATGAGTTATCCATTAAAAATTTTTAGTCACCATTTTATGTCTTTAATAGTTTAACCATTTTCATCACTATGTTAATTTTTTGTTAAACTAAATGATTAAAAACAGAATCAAACAGTGAAAGGATATCTTATCACCGATTCAAGAACATTAAATTTAATAATTTATTTTGGTTCTATTAATTATTTTATATCATTTAATTTTTGTAGAACTATTCAAATAAAAACTCAAAATATGGAAGTGAATATATTGGTGAAAATGGTTAAATGGGGAAATTATTTCATCCCAAGTATATAACTCATCCCCAATCCATATTTGAATGGAAAAATTCCAAACAAAAATTATTATACACCTTTCTTGGAATTTGATGAAATTATGGGAATGGATTGGATTTCCTTATATATATAGCATAAATTTCTAACAAAAGGAAATCATCATCTATAACATGAATTTCCCTCCAATTATATACAAGTTAAAGGAGGTGTATATGTCTATTTTTGGTATCATCATCACAAGAATGGAAATTGTTTCATTATGAGAAATATTATCTAACTAAAATGATTATGAGTAAAGAAAATATCATACATGATGGAATGCCCATTATAAAGGAATAGTCTGATGTGTTTCCTAAATAATTATATGTCCTTCCTCCAAGTTATTAGGTTGAGTTATTAATCAAGATTATAAAATAATCTTTTCTGATATCTAATAATCCCTATAGAATGAACACTATTCAACTTGAATAGATGAAGAAGAAACTACGAGGGAATCTAAATAAAGGGTTTATACACCCAAGTGCATCACCATAGGGTGCACCAATACTATTTTTCATGAATAATTATGGGTTAATTTTCCTCTTAATTGAATATCATGATATCAAAATGATCATGGTAAATAAAAATTATCTGATACTAAGGATTGATGACTTGTTCGATCAGCTATGTGGAACCCAGTTTTTATCTATGGTGGATCTTCAGTTAGGATATTATTAATTACAGATAAATATGGAGGATATCCCCAATACTGCATTTCATAAAAGGTACAGGTGTTAAAAATTCACAATGAATACATTTGGACTCACTAATTCTCGATCTATCTTTATGGAATTAATGATAATTGAATTTTGAGATCAACTCAACAAATTTATGGAAGTCTTTATAAATGATATTTTTATCTACTAAAAAAGGAAGGAGGGATATGAGGAGAATTTTATGGTAGTACCATGGGACCTACTAGAAGAATGTTTTTATAATAATTAAACTAAATTCTTGTTTTGGATGGAGAAAGTAACATTCCTGAGTCATGTTATAAAAAAGTATATATGTGGATCCTTAAAAGAGAGGCTATTCAAGGATGTCATAAGACAAATTCTATGAATGAAATCCATAGTTTTTCATATTATCTGAGTACTATCATATATTTGTGAGAAACGTATCATGATTTTCAATCCCATTAACCAAGCTAACCTAGAAGGGAGTCATGTTTTTCTGGACTGTTGAATATGAAAAACTATTTAAAGAGTGAAATAAGAAGCTAATCGCAGTGCATGTACTCAGATTACCCCCAGTGGGGAATGTTTTTTGATCTATAAAAATTAATCAAAAAATTTATTGGGTTGTACAATCATGAATGATGAAAAGTTGATAGCCTATAACTCCTTCCAATAATGGATTCCTGAATAGAACTACCCAAAACATGATCTAGTATTAGATTCAGTTATCTTTTCATTATATATTTGTTGACATTGTTTCTATGGGTAAAAGTATGAAATATATACATATCATAAAATCATCCAGTATATATTCACACAAAATGATATCAACATGCACCAAATAAGGTGGTTAAAGTTGATCAAGGATTATGATTGGTCAATCCATTGCCATAATAGGAAGGCGATCAATGTGATGGATACTCTAAGTAGAAATTATTCCAAAACGATATCAATGATAAAGAATGAAAGGGACATAATATTATTAGAAATTAAATGGATAGTCATGGGAATAATAAAAATTACTTCTTATTTCCTTTCTCAAATAACTACTCAACAATCCATTCTTAAGATAATAAAAAAGGTCTAGAAATATAATCAGGTGCTATAGAAAAAGGTAGCAAACATTCTGAATTCTAACATTGATAAATATTAAGTTATAAGGTTTTGAAATAAAATTTATTATCATCAAAACCATATATTAAATTGGAACTTTTTGTTTATGATCATAGCTTATCCCCATCTATTCATCTAAGAAGAATTAAGATGTATAGTGATCTGATGTAAAAAATTGTTTTGGGATAACATGAAGAGGGGGATTGCATAATATATACCTCTATGATTAGTATACTAATAAGTCAACACTGGATGAATGTAGTCTAAGGGTGTGATTAAACTATTTCCCATGCTATTAAGGAAATTTTAAACCCCAACTATAGAATTTTTCATATAAATCCTCATAACTTCTAAAGGAACTAATTCCATCTGGGTAGTAGGCTATGGCCTTATAAGGTCAGTTCATTTCATAACTATTAATGAATATTTCTATCTTAAACAAATTTCCAAGATATTCATAATAAAATTGGTAAGAATTCCTGGATTAAAATTCTATATTATATATGATAGAGATCCAAGGATTACCTAGAGGTTCTAGAGAATCCTTCAAAATGCATTGGATATATAGTTGAGTTTCAATACTGGTTATCACCCTCAGATTGATGGTCAAACTGAGAGAACTATTCGAACTCTGTATGATATGTTGAGAATAAATTCAATGTATTTAAATGGATTTTGGGACTAACACCTTCCTATATTGGAGTTCTCACACAACTTTAGTTTCTATTCTAGCATTCAAATTCAACATTATGTGGCACATTATGGGAATAGGTTTGAGACTTGAGCATTGTAGGATGAATTTCTAGAGTGAATGATCACGGGACCTAGTCTTATCCATTAGATGATAGTTAAGGTTAAAAACATTTAAAATCATATAAAATCCAAAAAAGTGATATAAAATATATGAAAACAATCAATGGAGAGACCAATAGTTTGAATTTGATGATATGGTGTTCCTTTTCATATCACCATGGAATATGTTGATGAATATTGGGAAGAAAGGAAAGCTTATTCCAAGATATATCGGCCCCTTTTAGATCCTTTATCACATTGGATCTTTGGCCTATCGACTAGAACTCCCACATAACCTAACCCAAGTACATGATGTGTTCCATGTATCCATCTTAAATAAAGAAAATCTAGACCACTAAACTGTACTAACTCAAGAGGTGGTTCCCATTGAAAATAATCTTTCCTACTATGAGTAGACGATGAAGATTTCAGATTATATAAACAAATTTATATGAATTAATAAAATTCGTCTAATAAAAGTAACGTTGATGAACAACATGTTTTTGGTGGAAACATGGTAATATGAATAAGTAATGAAACAAAAGTACCCTCATTTGTTCCGGTGTTCAAAATATAATTTCTATGGAGAAAAATATGAAGTCTGGATAACATAATGAACCTAACTTTTATTAATGAAATTTCCTACTAAATAAATAAATTCTTTATTATGTAATGTAGTTATAGAAAACCCAAGGAAAACTTTTTTTATTTTTGACCATAAAAAATTTATATCATATCGAATTTAAAATACTATTAATAATAATAACCATTTATAATATTTCCATTTTAATGTGATTGTTAAGATTAGTATGTGTCATGTTTTATGATAAATTCCCATTGAAATAGACAGAATGAGTGAGGGCCCATACCAGTAAGATCATACCCTATAAAGCCCATTTCTTAGAGCATCTGAGGGAGACAAAATCATTGGAATTTGAACATAAACAACCCAAATCTGATATTAAAAAATTAAATCCTGAGAAAAACTATTTTTGGGTAAAGTTTAATATTATCGGGAACATAGACCAAACCGTGTTTGCAGAACCACCCCAAGAAAGTATAACCATATCATACCATAACCTTGCGAAATACGATGGTATAATAACTTGTTATGTATCTAGACTATACCAATATGAATTTTTTTATTATTTTAAATAAAATTATTTTTATATTAATCCTTTTTACTTTACAAATTATTAAATAATGAGTTTTATAAAAATTAGCTTATAATACCATGAAACACAAATTGTATTTTGGGAAATACAGAGTTTCAATTAAAACAATATTTTTTTTATGAATTGAAGATTTTTTAAATAAATAATATTTTAAATAAAATATTATTATTAAATATTATCTAATTAATTATGAATTATAATATAATATCATGAAGTAAAATATATTTTTTATAAGGGCAAAAACAGCTATCATCGCAAAAAATATGTATGTTTTCATTAAATAGTTATTTCTGATTTAAAAGTTTATATTTTCATTTTTAGATAATCATTTTGATAAAATAAAAACAGTTTTTAATAAACTAGTCAAAATTATCCAATATTCAATTTTTCATAATTTTATGTGACAACTGAATTGTTTGGTATAAATTAGACACGATATAAATATACAGTATGTATTATAACATAATAAAAGACCAAAAGTGATGTAGTAAATACTATAAAGAGTTTACATAAGAAAATTAATTTTTACCATTTTAATATAATGTGTTTTTAAGTTATTTTATTAATTTTAGATATCTTTAATTAATCCTCAAAAATTTATATTATATTATATTTTTTAAAAATTAGTTTTTTATGACCATGAATCACTTACATATCACAAAGGGTATTATTTTTATGAGTTCGGTTCTTAGACTCATAAAATATTGAAAACCACTACTATTAGGTAGAACCCACAGAAAAAAACACTTGGGAATGTTTTCAGTATTGAATATTTTATTATATAGATTCCAAAATCTATGTTTAGAAAATAATATAGAATTCCACTCTCTTTTACTAGAGAACCCCACTCAACCTCCCATTAATCAGAAATAAAAAATCATTGAGAATTACTTTACTCTAACTTTACCTCTCTAGAGCCTTCCTATTGTGTTCCCAAGATCTTAATAACCTCCTCCCAATCATTTCGGAGTGTCCTATCAAGGTATGGGATCCTCTTCGTCTCCTCCTATTCAAGAAAATTCTTTATATTATTATTATTTTTACAATGGTTCATTTTGAGATATATTTTTACATATCCCTATTACCATCATTATGATTTACCAGTGAAGATATTCCCCTTTTAATATCATTAAAACCTTACATAAATCATTGTGTACCTCGGTTATATAACCAAAATTATCCTTCGATTTTCTATGATAATCAACTGTATAGTAAACACCCACCACAATTTCCACTCAAGTGTATTCTCTTAAATATACTTATCATTCATTTAATTATTAATTACATGTATGTTACCCACACTTATCAATTGTGGGATTATATTTGATTAAATATATCCTTATGTTGTATGATCTATGTGGAAAAATTATGCAAGTGCATGATATAAATGTGACCGGTGGGCCTAGGATAATATAGTCCTACAATAAACTGTTTAATGTTTTTAATATCATGAGATACTATTTATGGTTAATGATATGTTATCTTAAACATACTATTCAATGATGTCTCGGTGGTTATCCTTGACTTATGCCTATGATGTCTTATTTTATGTTGTCTACACATTTACATGTTTTCTTTTTTATCATATTATATCATTATTCAATATTCAAGTTTACGATTCTTATCTATATTATGTTACCTTGATATGCATCTTGACCAAAATTTACTAATTAACCTTATGATATTATTTAATTTTACTCTTACTGGTCTTTATATCTCAACCCTTTCTTATGTACACCCCCATGTTATCCCATGTAGTTTTAAAAGAAAAAATAAATTTTAATGGCATGTTGTCAAGTTTTTAAATAACAGTGTTGTACCCATGTCTCTTTTTATCATTCTATGAAATAAATTTCTCAAATAAACATGGCCTCGTGATCTTATGGGGTATTATTTTTTGTTCCTTTAAGTAATAAACCATGAATTAATTTCTATTAAGGATATGATTCATATTCATAAATATGAGAGGACAATGAAAAATCTAGAGTATACATTGAGATATTATTTTATATATTCCGAAGGATGTTGGTATCAACACCTCCCCAGGTAGAGTTCACATATAATAATAGTTTCTATTCAATGATTCATATGGAATAATATGAGGCTCTATATGGGAATTGATGTAGGAGTATATCAGGATGGTATGAAGTTAGATAAAATAATCTAACAGGTCCTAACCTTATCCAAGAAATGAATAAGAAGGTTTAAACCATTTAATGGAATATAAAGGTGGAAAAAATTGATAAAATATTTATGTAGATAATCATTAGTGAGAGATAGTGTTTGAATTTGGTGATATTTTGTTCTTATAAATATACCCATGAAAGAGTGGTATGAAATTTTGGAATAAAGGGAAGATGGTCCCTAGATACATCATATCCTTTAAGATCATTGATCATTTCTGGTTCATAGCCTATCACTGATCATTTCCTACACAACTCTCTCAAGTGAATGATGTGTTCCACTATGTCATTTTAGAATGTATATACTAGATCCTTCACATGTACTAATATTAGATGATTTATAATTAGAACATTAACTTTCATATGGAGAATAACCTATGGAAATTTTGAATCTATGGGAAAAATTTCTGGGGAATAAGACCACCCATCTAGTTAATGATATGTGGTGGAATGATAAATTTTTAAAGGTCTCATGGGAACTAAATGATGTTTTGAGAGATATGTTAACTAAATTAGTTTCCTATATGTAATAAAATTTGGAGGATGACATTCTTTTTAATGGGGGTTGAATCAAATGACCCACATATTAAGTAATTACTTTTCATTAATTAAATTTCATGTGAGTAACGTGTCTTTCATGCAACACTGAACATAAATGAAAAACCATATCACCTTTATAGTAGAATTAAATTTTACAATTATATTATATCTTTCAAATTCGAAGGTACAACCACAAGTAACCTCATTACAAATGTTATATAAAAGTCTATAATAAAACTAAAGTTATTTTATGCTTAAAAATACATGTTTCTTACAATTGTTTTTTTGTGCACTTGTATAAAAATTAATATTTATCACTTTTGGGAATTTAATCAAATATAGTTATTTACATATTTTTAATCAACGTGATATTATTATTTAATTTAGTATGTCTTTTTTAGGTATAAATATTATTTTACCTTGAATAAATATTAGTTACCCTTAGAAAACTGTTATTTTTCAAAAGAATGATACATTTCTAAATATTGTGTAATTTTTAAATTAAATTTATATAATTTAAATTAGGACTCTATTATGATATTTAATAATATTTAAAAAGTTATTAAATCTAATTTAATTTCTAATCAATGTTAAATATGTTTAAGAACACTTAAGGAATACAATATCATTTTTCTACAAAAAAAATTAATTTCAACACATTATATGTATTAATTCAAAATTTAATTTCCTTATATTAAGAAATTTAATTAGATTAAATTTATCCCAAATGTGGATTAATGAAATTAAATTTTGGAAAAAATAGTAATCTTATATATTTATCAAAAAAATAATTACCATGATTAATTATTAATCAATATTAATATGGGAAAAAATGGGTAAATAATGTATCATGAAATTTTATTGATTAAATGATCACTTAAACCTTTTATAAATCTTTTTTAGGTATTAAATTCATACCAAAATGTATAATATACCATTTTTTTACCTAGCTCACCTATCCTACATAACACCCACAATATTCCTTTATTATTCCTTACCTATCTCAAGTTTTCCATGAAAATGCCCATGCTTTCTCAACAATAAAATGATATCACTCCCACCCATTATATCATTTATCTCTACCCAGAAATCCTTGATTAGGAATTTCCCTTCTCTCTCCCTCTCTAAATGTCTCCCTATGAGTTTCTAAGGCTTTAATAAATACACAATGCTTTATGAATCCACTAAGAATGGTAAGGGTTCTCATCCAATTTTCGGTTCAAGTACTTTTTTGTGGTAATACATATGATTTTAGATTTATTATGCTTTAATAAGTTCATAATAAAACCTTTATTATCCAAATTATTCCCTATTTATTAAATAATACCCTTCCCTCTCATTAAATCTATTCTATAAAACTTTCTGTATAGTCGTTATGCTATCGAAATCACTCATTGATTCACTCCCTATTTTTTTCAATTCAATAACTTACTTTATTTTATTCCTTTGATTCCATGTGATTGTGATTATAAATGTCCATAATAAATAATTTACTAACAGAATTATTCCATATTGATTATATACTATCATTATTTCCCATTAATACTTTTTATAATCCCTTTTATATAGTCATCATGCTACCAAAATCATTCCTTTATTTTCCATCTTCTCATTGAAAATAAATAACTCTAAAATTATTCATGTGTATCCAAATAAATTAATTTTAAAAATATTATGGATATGAAAAAATTTAAGAAATCGATAACTAGTATACTTATGTTTGATATAAATGAGGTAATAGTACAATCATCTATGTAAGAAATCAAGTTAAGGGTTTTATCAAATCAATTTATAATTCATTTGGTTATAGAATTTCATACATGAATATAATTTTCAAGATTTATTTTTCCCTTATATTTATCTATTTTAATTTATACTAATTTATTATTTTGTTAAATTAATTCACATTATCAATAACCATAGCATTGATAAAAAATTTCCAAAATAAAATTGTACTATTGATATAAATAACTATTATTCTTGCCAGTGAATATTTTAATCTATGGCCATATTTTCCTTCCTATAAATGTTATCTAATCATTTTAAGATATATGACATGAATTATTTTATATGATTTTCGTAATTTTATTTACACATATTCAAATGTAATATTTAATGATATTTTTATGATGTGGGTAATGGTATTTACAAATATTAAAGAAAAGTGTTTTACATTCTTTCAAAATAAAATATTATATATTCCACTCCATATTTATCTGAAAATATTTATGTATTTCAAATGGTATTTTATTTGAAATTTTTTATAAAAATATTTTCAAAAGTATTATTCCTTACCATTATGAATGTTTTTATAATGTATGTTTTTCTTCATATTTTATAATAATGTTAGAATGTTTTTATAAAAACATTTTTACATTCACTTCTATTTTACTACATTGTTTATCTCTCATGAAATGATGTTTCAATTATCCTCTATATTGTATTATGATATTATTTCAATTAGAAAATTTGATTTTACATATCCTATGATATTTTATGTTTGTGTTATGTGATGATTCTAGAGTTTTTGGAAAACTCATTCTTTTTCCATGGGTTCATTAATATATGTTTGATATTGATTTTAAGTGGAACTCATATGTATGGATGATGATGGGTGGGGTCCTATATCTCCCAATAATTCATTTTTTTAAGATTATATCTCTTGAGATTGTCAACCGTGGACATAATAAGTTTTTTCACACATGTGTGGGAAATATGGGATTGATCATGTTTTCTAGAATAGAAATTATGAGTTTGTTTGCATAGGAATGGGCATAATGGTTTTACTCACATAAGATTACTTATGGTTATAGTTGTAAAAAATTCAATGTTTTTTAACAAGTTATTCCAAATTTTTAGGATGCATTCTATTTCCATGAAATTCTATGCATTCATGATTATGAATTTATAATTATTTCAAACTTTTATGTCATGGTAAAATATTATATGTGTTATATTTTATGATTTATAGATTATATTTTTATGATGTGGTGTTTCTCCAACATGTTTTATGATTATCAGATATGGTCTTGTGATATCTTAGTATTCTATTTATCATATTCATCATGTTATCATATATGGTTATGATTTATTAATTTATGATATGTTTTTTACATTCTGATCATTTGAGATCACTCCATTCTTATATTTCCACTCCTCATGTTATGAAAATTTTAATGTTATGTGACATACCTAGAAAAGGTTCTCGAGGAGAAAATTTATGGATAAATGGTTTCAACTATTATAAAATAATATGTTCATGCAGATAATATCCAAGCCCCTAAACCGTAAGTTCATTAGGTTATATGATTGTTTGTGAGTTTTATTATCTAAATCATATTATTAATGTATTATTTATGTCATGTTTATATTGGCTTAATTTACTAGATACTCCAAACTCATTCCAAAGTCCCTAAAAACTCTATACCTTAAATAAACATTAAACCACATGAAAAATCATCATTCATGGCATACCAAATTATCATAGCCTCATTTCATCTTCTGATCCTCAAAATGAACCGTCCACCAACCAAAAATGTCACATTCCCCAAGAATTTCATAACCCATCCAGACACTAGGTATTACATTTAAAAACAATAATCAATAATTAGCTCATTATAAGCTACCCACTATATTAATTCTCAACCCCAATAAGTCTAAGTTAATTCTTACCTAAATATTTATCATCATTGGGTATTTAATTCATATACCCAGGCATATACTAAACACATGATATACCACTCTTAAACCCATATCAAATAATGAAACCATAACCTTATGTCCCATACATAACCCAAGATATAACTAAAAACATAACTCACTTCACTAAAACTGTATAATTATAATAACCGTAAATCTTATCATTAACCATTTCCTAATTTTTTTCTTCTAATTTAACATAACATTCTAGCTATATGAATTGTACTATGTAACCCCTAAAACCCAAACTATGGCACTAAACACAATAAGATATCAATATCCCAGATGTAAAATCACCAATTCAAATATTTAAATATCACCAACCAATCAAATACAAGCGATGTCACTCCCTAACAAAAGAATTTTTTTGAGTCTTTTTATCTCTGTCTTCCACTTATCAAAGTTAATCAAAGATTCTTATTTTTAAAAAATTAGATTCTATGTTCCTATTCTGCCTTTAAGGTGGTGTGTTTATGGGTGGTGTGGAAATGGCCAATGTGGATCGTCACCCGCCCCTTTTTCTATAGAGGTGGGTTTCTGTAGACTTTACCATTCATTTGGTTCGACCCATTCAGCATCATTATCCATTAAAGAAGGTTAAATTAACCCTGTAGGAACTGTTGGTCCCAGCGTGCAATTTCTTGTGGGTCAAGTACTAATGAAATAAGGATTTTTTATATGTAACTTCCTCGGATGGTCTCCAATGTGTTTATCTGTGGAGCCAAGAATGCCCAATGGCCCTGGTAACGATGATCCATGGACCTCCATTCGAAAGGATTTCACTTGTCAACTGACGATTTGACCAGCAAAACTTAAAGACTACATTAGTTGAGAGGATGGGATTTCAGGATCATCTCACCCTTCTAGGGGAGGATTTTTTCCTGTTCTGGAACTCTCTTTTAGATTTATGTTGTGTTCATATGTTGGTGAACCCTTGGTTCATTCCTGGAGAGTTTGTCAACGTGCTACCCTTAGTTTTCAAAATCATCGAAATAATATATATATTTGATGTTACAAAGGTGATACTGACTTGAGCCATATTTTAAAGAAATTTGGATTTTAGCATCATCTAGGGGGACGAAAGATTACTTGATTTCAGGATTGGGCCTACAAGGAGGGTGTCCTATGTATCCCCATGAGAGGAATCAGAACCCATGTAGTTTGGAATGTGTGGGGATTATACATAGAAGCTGCCTATTTAAAAAACATGACTTGGTGGACCCTTCATGGGAGGGAACCCTTTTGAGCTCAGTCCTTCTAGTATGCATCCTATGTATCCTGGATTGTTCAGGAATTATAGTTTTCTTAGTTTATGAGGTGTGGGGCTTATGCATGGGATCTACCCATTTGAGAAAACATGGTAGGGTGAACCATTTTTGATGGGCACCAATTTGATCTCAGAATTTCTGGTAGGTGTCTTACATATCCTAGTTTGATTAGGAATCAGAGTTATCATAGTTTAGAAGGTGTGGGGATTATACATGGGAGCTTCCCATTTGAGGAAACATAGTTTTGTGAACCCTTTTGGATGTGAACCCATTTGAGATCGGGCCTTTTGGTAGGCATCCTCTGTAACCTGGTTTTATTAGGAATCAATGTTCACTTAGTTCATGAAGTGTTCATGCTGTAATCTTCACAAACCTCTAATCCCACGTGATTCATGCTCGATTTGAGAAACAAGAGATTTTAAATATTCAACAATGTATATGCCTCCTCCCCTATTGGTGGAGCAGGGAGATCCCCGGTGGAAGAGGACATGGTGACCATGGGAAAGGGCGCATAGCAAAAAACATTTCCATGTGGGATAACATTAATGGTCACGTGGCCCGACCTCATAATATTGGGTACTTACGTCAGTGGGAGGGCCCTAGAGCATGTTCTGAGAAGGGGAGTAGTTTCTTCCTCATCAAAGGGGAGAGTGAAAATAACCCCTTCGATTGATCACTATCTCTCATTGAATGAAAAAGAAAGTGATCACCATCAATCTCTAGAACAAGAAGGTTTATATTGGAGTCCCAAGGTTGGGCTCTGGGTTACTATGGTAATGTAGCCTTACAGGAATTCCCGAAGCCTACACCTTTGTGGGGAGGGCATTCGTTACTCCACATTCCATGGGTATGTAGACTCAATGGGCTGGGATGATGTACCTGATGACCTGATCATATAGGTTCGGTGGCCTTTGAAGAGGTTATGGCCTATTACTACAGGATTGGTTATCGAAGGGATAATGGAGGAATAGATAGAAATAGAGGGGTGGGGTTGGAGCTGGAAGGAACAATACCAAAAAATGCCCCATTTTATGTACTGGTTTCTCTTGTGGGATGGTGAAGGCTCCACATACCATAGCAGTTTATGGGAAAAATTCCATCCTTGTATCGGTGTGGTACATAGGCATGGGTATAGTCCACTGTGTACTAATGTGGTACATAGCTCACCATGCTGCTTTGAGTTATATATGCATACCGATTTGGTACGTGGTGCCAGGTTCAGTCCGTGAAGCATTATGCTACACGGAGCACCATATTGATCGAGGGTCATAGGGATTACCATTCATGGGAATTCATCCATGAGAATTCATTGGTTTTTGTTTTACTAGTTTGGTTCAAAATTATATTATTATTATTCAAATCCCCCATTTTATGGTTCATGGCCGGTTTTACCTGCGAAGGAAGTGGTTTGAAGTTCGTGCTTCTCCTGATGAAACATGACGGAAGCCAAAGTACGGCCTTTATGTATCCCTTACGATTTCTTCATCTGTCCTTCTCTCTATCCATCTCATCTCTCATACTACTACTGTGATCCTTTTATAGAGCATCAATGTGATCCTATATATTGGGCACATGACACCATTTGCAGAGGCCCATTAAAGCAATATTCTGACCCATGGAAGACTCGGTCAACCCGGGTTTGCAGAGGATTAGGTTCATGATAATGGTTCATAGAACCTTTATAGTTTTCTAAATCTATGAACTAATGGGTTCGCGGTATGGTACATAGAATGACCTTAGGCACATAACTCCTTTGGTTGACATGGTTTGTAGTTTTCCTTGTCACTGGCCATCACTTCGCGGGCCAATGATTTACGAACCGTCTCTCATTCCTAGCAGTTCATGATCCATCTTTTCCATGAACCGTTACTGGTGATGGTACACAGGCTACTTAAAAACCTTGAATACATTAATTCCTTTAATTTTATTCAAATAAATGAAACTCAATTTGAGTCCCTTCTCCTTAATATACTTGTGGAAGCACTCACTTCCTTCTGAAAAGAAATTGTGGGGGGACTTTCTTCTCTTGGTGGAATTTTCATGACCCTATAAATTCCCCCCATTGGAATAGTGTCTATTTGGAATGAAAATGGGACTATTCTAATGTAGAAGAAGTCTTTAACTCAAATGGTTCATGGTAGAATAGGTAAAACTAGTAGGAGGGGACCACACCTATATATTGGGGCCCATGTCATTTGACTGTTACCATTTCTCACGGAAAAAAGTACTCCCAATATTCCCCGCCTCCTTCACTCTCGCATACTGTGCTCCTTATGAAAACCCTATTCGAAAACTACTCCCTACATTCCACGAACTAATTTCCTTTCCATTTATCTATCCGTGTACCACATTTTGAATTTTGCAAATGGGACTGTGGAATTTTAAAACTTAAAATCTGGATTCCACGTGGAAGGACACTACACAGCTTCCTTGATTGCATACTGAATTTGGATCAGTGAACTGAACTTCAAAAACTATTAATACTGACATAAATTTTAATCCAAAACTTTTGAATGTTAACATAACTGAGACTGAGGTCTGTGATTTAATCATTCCACGGACCATTCTATTCACTAGAAAATAGTTCATAGGCCTGAGCCTTGTGGTTATATTGTGTACCATGGCTATACACGGTGAAGTGCATCCATGTACCATTGATGTAGGTGGAGTAGATTCCATGTGTCATGCTATACGTAGAATTCTATTTCTACGTACCATTTCCAGGAATAGTAGGTGGAGCCTTTTGTAGGCATATTTTATTTCCTTTAGCCATTTTTTCATAAGCTTTATCCAAAAAAAATTGTCGGACTAACTTCTCATCATCTTTTGGACATTCCTATGCAGGCTACAATGGTTGATTCATAGGTTGATGAAAAATCTACCAAGACAAGGTCCACCAGGGAGAGGAATAGCGATGATCATCTTTGAACCCACATCATTCTCCATGACATATTTATGATAGACTTCTTGATGCCTGATCATTAAGATTACTTGTTATTCGTTCAGTTTCCACATTATCGCTTTTTTCTTCCCGCCAACGTGCGTATATCATTTCTCGACCCTGACATCACTTTTGACCTCTTAGAGGCACTGTAAGATAATGATCATTAAAACATTTCCCTAATTGGAAAAGTCATCACTGCTCCAATTCAAGAAAATTTCTTCAAACTGCAAGGTTCGGCATGGACTCAGGGTAATCATGGGTGTTGAAATGGTGTCCTAAGACTATAATTCTGAGAATACCCATCCATTATCAGAATCTCTTGATAAAATTCTAGTGTCATGTGGATCGGAAAGTGGGATATACATGTTTGAGGATGTTTCTCCAATGAGTGGTCCTAGGCATTCTGGGTGCATCAAACCTATCTAGAGTCCCCTAACCAGTTGGAGATGGTGGGCTTGCACCCGGAATCCTTGGTGTCTAAGTTTGAAATCTTCTCTTCGAGTGAAATCCATCCAGAATTGATGATCTGTTGGTGTTCGAGCACAAACACCATCCACCTACTACATGGAGAGGTGGGGATTAGTTTATGGGATATCTACCAGCATAAAGGTCTTCCCATACTTGGATAAATGTATGACATATTTCTCCTGGTAGTCACCACATGTAATGATACCGATCACATGTCTCCTTTGACATGGATCATACTGGTTTTGGCCACGGGATCACTGGATCATCCCCTTGGGGCTTCATCCCTCATCCCATTCGAAGCGTGGATAAGGTAATTATTATAGATGAATGGAACCATGCCAAAGTCTCTCCTCTTTTGAACCCATCCCACTGACCACTCCCACCAAACCCCAGGATCATATTGTGCCACCCTCAAAGCAGGGAAACATACCACATGGATATATGAGCTGCGGCCACACATTTCACCTCTGCTTAATATTGTAGGTTTCTTCACCATGTTTTTAAGTATATGTATCTTCCCATATAGTGACATATACACTAGGTTTCAGGCATGTACCTTGATGATGGAATCCATGCTGGTGGAGGGACATCCCATTAATTTGGCCCTTCCTACCCTCACTCAGATTTATGAATTGTTGGGACAGATTTAGGATGGTCGGTCTCTGCATCATCTCAGTAGGCTGTTCCAATTCATGTATGGGTGTATGGAAGAACACTTCCCCTGTTATGAATTTCATCATAACACACGAGCTCCCCATTTGTGCTTTCATCATTCTCTTTTCAGTATTTATGATGTTGTCCTAGGACTCTAAATATTACTAATGTGGTTGGTCTGTTGAAGAACCCATCTCATTTCTCGTTAGTGCCGCATCTTACCCCTCATAGATCATTGAGAGGTGACCGGGGTGGTTCCTTGGAGGAATGTTCATACCTAATCACACTTTGGGATGGGATGATCACTTCTCATGTAGATTGAGTAGTTATTTGTGATCCATACCTCCCCTACCAATTTTCCAGGTAGTTTGGATGCCTTCAACAGACTGTGCTGCTTGTGGTTGTTCGACTTGGTGGAGAATATTATCTTGTGGTTCTCTTCCAATTATGGCTAATGATGATGCATGAAGGTGATTCTAGGGATATTATCATTACTATCAAAATGGGTCCCACCTTCCTATCACTGGAGTATGCCCAACTATGGGTATATTGTTACCCCACAGGGATTCTGAAAGAACCTGTTTTGCGGGTGTAGAAATGCTTGACCATTTCCTTCCTCTTTCTTTCCCCCACTGACAATTCCAAAAATTTCATTTATTGTGAAAATTTCAACAGTTATGCCTTCTACTTCTGTCCCTTTAACAACCAAGGTGAATACACCTCTCATTACTTCTCTCGTGGTAAGAATACATTCAGTCCGTCATCAAAATCATCTGGGAGGGGTTACATCAGTACAACCAATTTTAGTGAGGATAGATTTAAACTACTCTACTCCTGTGGATATTTCCCAAGATATTAATGAGACTGGCCCTAGCTGAGTATCGCCAATCATCCTAGATACTGCAGTTATTCCTCTGCATCTGGCTCCAGTGGCTGGGCCATCTGAGGGAATAAAGAGTCTCCCATCTTGGGTGACTTTCCTTGGGTCCCTCCACACTCCTATGGAAACACTTCCCACTTACAAACATGTGGTGGAAGGGGATGATCGAAGTGCTGGTGAAGTGGAGAGACACCAGGTAGTGCGCAAAGAGGCATGAAGCCTGATACATTCTCTTTTTGTGGAGACACCCTTGGCCAATTTTTTTAATGAGGGTGACACTTTTCAGAGGTTATTTACTGAGCTGGGTTCTGATGGATTTGATTATAAGCACCTTCACTTTTTTATTTAGCAAATCATCATTGGCCGAGAAGACCTCACTTCCTGCGAGGAAAAGCTAGCCAGGTTCAATTCTTCCCATTACCAGGTGTCATCCTTTGAGGATATTTTGGAAGAATTTTATCATTTGATAGCCGAGGAGGTGAAGGATCATGATTTTGAGTTGACCCAATAGGAGGAGTTGTGGAAGTATGAATACCACACTACCAGGTTAAGGGAAAAAATGGCCTCTTCACACGCCAATTATGGATTCATCCAAAAGAAGGGGCAGGACCATAAAGCTGTCCTAGAATGGGAGCATGTGACGGTCAAAGTCAAAATGGAGGAAAGAAATTCTTTGGAACAGACCATTGACAGACCGCAACAATCACTCTCCATCCTTTTTTAAAGGTAGAATCAGGCCCTGTTGTAGTTCTCTCCCAAATAATGATATGTACACTCCCTTTTCATTAATACTCTAGAGAGGCTATGAATTGGGGATGGTCCTCCATTTTTCTAAACCCAATAGAACAAATTTGGATTTTAAACATATATTCTACATCTCTTCCTGTCAACATCATTTCAATAAAGTATTAACTTTAAACCATTGCTTGAAATCAGTAAACTAAAATAATCTAATCGAGCTCTAATTTTTTCTTGAGACAAGGGACTCAGTGAGCACAGTTCGACTATTGTTGAGGTTTTATGGAATACCTCATGAAATATTATTTCCTTTTCCTTATTCTTACCAGAATTATTTCTTAATCTTATATGGTATGAGCTTAGTGGGTATAACTTGGCTTTTTCATTGGCCGCCCCTTTGTGGGTTTCTGACCTAAAAACCTTTACGCCTTTTCTAGTGGATCAATGTTTTTTAACAAACCAATACTAAACTTTTTCAAGAGGTAAATTCTATGGATTTTCCCTCTAGGGAGTATGGAGTCATTTCATTTATCTGGAATTCCATAGTTCCACCAATAAAACTTATTACTGATGTTTTAGGATAAACAGGTTTGACCAAACTTAACGGGGTAGGGCCCTGACTCGGGGTCGTTATCCAGGAATGTTCAAGCATCCTTCACACAAGGATTAGGGATTCTTCCTGACCCTTGAATTGTGGACTCTGAACATGCATGAGGCTCAGGAGTGGCTTTAGGAATACATAGGTAGGAAAGGACTCTCCTATGGATTAATTTTCCTTTTATTGACGTCCGTTTTTTAGGTAGACAAATGCGAAGCCACTGGGGCATGATTTGCATAGTCAGTCAAAGGTGTCCCCAAGACATTGGCCTTCCATTTCCAATGGCCTGGTGGGACTTGAAAAATTTTGGATTTATTTTTATGTTGGGAGACACAATGGGCGGCTAGCACAAGTAGTTTTGTCTGAGAACATTAGGAACATTCATATCAACCTTGAGTGGACAATAGTTTTCCAAACATTTCTTACTTGCATGTGGGAGAGCTTGTGAATGGTCAATTCAGTTAAGAGTCCCCCATTTTCATTTTTTGTTTGGGGAACTTGGAAATAATGAGACACACAAGACCTCATCCATGAGTTTTCTAAATATTGGGGTGTGAAAAGATGTTAATGTCATTTGAGCATTCAGAGGCCAGAAAGGAATCTCATGTAGATGGAATTTCCATTGATTGACCACGATTTTCATTGGCGACAAACACAGAACCACCCAGGAATGATGTGGATAATCAATAAAAGGTGTCACTAGGACACTAGTCTCCTATCTCTAATGGACTTTGAGGATTATAGAGATTGGGAACTTTATTAATAAGGTTTGTATCCTTTGACTAGGGGTTCCCCTGATTGCAAAAGGTGTATTTTTAGATGAAATTTTTTAGGGAAACCTGGCAAACAAGTGGGGGTACTCTTCCTTTGCATGCTGATCAAATTTGTGAATATGGTTGATATATCTTTCAGAAACCTCAAATGAAACCAGAGATAAACTGGGCCTACATGTTAAAATATATCATGGATGTGTGAAAAGAGGAAAATTTAAACCATGAATTTGAGGGCCCTTGAATCAAGAGGGATGGAATGAGGCTTTGAAGCCATTGGGTGTACTGAGATAGGATAGGACTCTCCTGATGATGAATTTTCTTTTGATTAATGGTCATTTTTGTGGGAAACATATACAGAGCCATCAGGGGATGATATGCATTTTCAATCGAAGGTTCCTACAGGACACTGACCCTCCATCATAGATGGCCTTAGAGGGTTATGGGAATTCAAAATTACTCAAATCCCAAAGTTTTGAATATAGAAGGAGCATATCCGGACATATTGGGGACATTTGGGTTGTTATTTACTCATAGAATAGGGTCCCTTGTGTAGATATGACTCGTACAAAGGGTGAGGTGTTTGTTCTATCATTGGGATACCTTTTTGTTTAACATCACATGGCTAGGACATGTGGTTCCTCTCATGGGAGGGAAATGTGACACACCATTTAGGTTTGTGCTTCTAGGACCGAATTCCATGGCCATTTCCCCACAATTTCACTATGTATCTCTCACTAAAATCCCTATGCTCGTGTGATCTATGCTCAGTTTGAGGAGTAAGGGACTGTGAGGATTCCATTTCATTGATAAGGAATATAAAAATCATCAATAGAGGTCACTTTTGGGCTTATGCAGTAGGGACAACTTTGTCATTATCATTTAACGTCGTGTAGTGAAGACGATTTCAGCCATGCAATTTAACGTTGTGTGGTGAGGATGATTTTGGCCTTGCAGTTTAACATCATGTAGTGATGGAAATTTTTTTATTGTAGTTTAACATCGTGTGGTGAGGATGATTTGGCGGTCATAATGGCTTTCCAAAGTTTTAGGTTAATTGCAATCAGGATGTTATGGAATTCCTTAGACGTGAATGATGATAGAAGGTGTGAACCATAGTCCCATGGGTGACATGAATTGGGAGGGATGACATGGGGATTGAAAGCCATCGGGAATACTGGGATAAGATAGGACTCTCCTGAAGACTAATTTTTATTTTATTGATTGTCATTTTTAGAGGGCAACATATGTAGAGCCATCAGGGCCTGATATTTTTAGTCAATCAAAGGTGTCTGCTGAACACTATCCTTCCATCTTAAATGGGCTTTAATGATTATGAGGATCCATGTTTTCCCAAGGTATGTAATGTGAAAAATAGGAATGATGTTACTGGGAATGTGAGAATACCCATACCATGATTATACATGAACTATTGGAGCTTCCACATAGCTCTGACCCATATGTATAGAGGGAAGCATGATCTTTTGACCTCCCATGACTGAGAGGCATGGTCAGAATCTCATAATATTGAGGACTGAGCCACACATAACTCTTGAAGAATTTATCAGTTTTATTTTCATGCGACGGGACTTTTAATGGACTCCACGTACAAGTATAAACTACGCCTAGGTGAAAGGAGAATTGTTTACATGTGGCTGGGCTAGGATTTCAAATCTGATCATCACTATGTATCCTACAAGGGCAGGAATTAAGCCACACATAGATTCGGATGTTCCCTAAAAACATTTTCTTAATGTGTTAGAGACACTTGAGGGAATTTTGGTTTCACTTGATATAGGTGTCTGGACCTCCATATTCCCCTATGGTTTATTTTCATAAGATAATCCCTACAAATAGTCATAAGCTCTAGTGAGTTATACTCGATGTGAGAAACAAGGATTGGTTACAGAGCCTCCTTCGTAAGTGTAATGAGACAAAGAATATGATGGGGCACTTTCATTTTTTTTCCTGGTGGGGCTTGGCCAGGATCAAGGATCGAGGCATCTCTATGTATCCTGAAAGGGCAGGAATCAAGATGTACATAGTTCTATGTGTACCCTATATTGATTTGGCATGGTCCAGAGGGTAGGGAAACTTTCATTCTACCCATCACGGTTTCCAGGTCAACCATGTTACCCCATAGTTGACCCTCATAAGAGAATTTATATCACCAATCCTAAGCTCAAGGGAGTTGTAATCAACATGAGAAACATGGATTGATAAGGGTTTCTTCTATGAATTTTGGTATATAGAGGGTGTTATGGAAGAATTTTTTCTATTGGGATTGGGCCAGGATCGAAGATCAATGCATCTCTATGTATCATATGAGTGTATGAATCAAGCCACACATAGTTATGTGGGAGTTCATGTAGTTTATTATCATGCAATTAGGATGTTTTATTCTATGTAGTTTAACATCTTATGGAAAGGACATGAGTCATAGTTTAATTCCATGTTTTAAGGATGGGTTCCTTATAATTTAATGTCATATGGAAAGGATGATGACTCATAGCTTAAGGTCTTAGAGTTTGGACCTCACTATTTAGGTCATTTTTACTCATAGTTTAGGGTCATAGAGCTCAGATCTTAGCTCCATGGTATTTTACCTTAACTCTTAGTATAAGGTCTTAGAGTTTGGACCTTGATATGGGGGTAATATTTTTATGACTCATAGTTTAGGGTCATAGATCTTGGACCTTGGCATAGGGATATTCTTTATGAATCGTAGTTTAATGTCATCGAGCTTGGACCTTACTATTATAGGCATTATTTTCTCATATTATAGGTTCGTAGAGCTTGGACCTTGACATAGGGACATTATTTATGACTCATAGTTTAACATCATTGAGAATGGACCTTAAAATTAAAATAATTATTTACTCATAGTTTAGGGTCATAGAGCTTGGACCCTGGCATGGGGACATTAATTATGACTCATAGTTTAACATCATTGAGCTTATACCTTGCTATTAGATGAATTATTTACTCATATTTTAAGGTCATAGAGCTTAGACCTTACCATTAGAGGCATTCTTTACTCATTGTTTAGAGACATAGAACTTAGACCTTAGCATGAAAGACATCCTTTATGACCAATAGTTTAACATCGTAGAGCTTGGACCATAGCATGGAAGACATCCTTTATGACTTATAGTTTAACATTGTAGATCTTGGAGCGTACTATTGGAGACATTCTTTACTCGTAGTTTAGGGTCTTAGATCTTGGACCTTAGCATAGGGACATTATTTATGACTCATACTTTAACGTCATAGAGATTGGACCTTTCTATTATAGGAATTCATTACTCATAGTTCGGGGTTATAGAGCATGGCCCTTTCTATTAGAGGAATTATTTACTCATATTTTAGGGTCATAGAGCTTGGACCATGCTATTAGAGGCATTATTTAATCATAGTATAGGGTCATAGAGCTTGGACCTTTCTATTAGAGGCATTCTTTACTCATAGTTTAGGGTTTTAGAGCTTGGACCTTGGCATGGAAGATACATTCTTTACTCATAGTTTACGGTCACAGAGCTTGGGCCTTGCTATTAGAGGAATTATTTACTCATAGTTTAGGGTAATATAGCTTGTAAAATTCTATTATAGGCATTCGTTACTAATATTTTAGGGTCATAGTTCATGGACCTTGGCATGGAAGACATCTTATATGACTCATAGTTTAATGTCGTAGATCTTGGACCTTGATATGGGAGCATTTTTAACTCAGTTTAATGTCATAGATTATGGACCATAGCATTGTGGGGAATTTTTATAACTCATAGTTTAGTGTCATAGAGATTGGACCTCATAAATTTATGTTACATGAAGTATTTCATCAAGAACATTACATTTGTAGGAGCCTTGATGAGAAAACCATCTATTGATATCATGGTGTATGCTCCATTAGAATAGACCTTGTGTATGACATATGGTCCTTCCCACTTTGGTTCAATCATTGGGCGCTTCTTCCCTATTATCATCAAGGATCTGAGGACTAACACCATTTATTATTTGAGAAAATATCAAAGTTGACCCTTTTTGTTGAAGGCTCATGCAATCTGGTTTTGGAAAATTTTCAAATGGTGTAGAGTATGCAGCCTTTTCCCATCAAGTTGTTCCAATTCATCAAATCGTCTCTGGTATTGCTCATTCATGGATAGTTGGTATAAAATATCCACATGAAGTGATGGAACATGGATTTCAACTAGAAACACCTCCTCTGACTCATATAATAGTGAGTACGGGGTTGCCAGGGCGGTGATGCAGGTCATGGTCCGGTAATCCCACAAAGAATGAAGGAGCTTATCTAACCACAATTTCTTATCCTTATCGACCATATTTTTAATTATGTTCGACTGTGTCTTATTAAAAGCCTAAATCTTCCCATTGGTCACCGCGTGGTATTCGGACTACCATTTGGCCTTGATTCCATATTAAAAGTACAATTTTTCTAGCTCAACAGAGTAGAAGTTGGTGTCGTTGTCTGTCAGTATTGTGTGAGGGAAACCTAATTTGGTGATGATGTTGGCCTTCACAAATATGTCGATGTTTTTTCCCTGAATTCCTTAATTGGTATGGCTTTAGCCCATTTAGAAAAGAATTCAGTCACTATGAGTATGAACTTGATTTGTCTGGCTATAGCAGGAGGATATAGTCCCACCACATCCATCCCCCGGGCGACAAATGTCCAAGAGTACTTTGCCTCATGAAGAAACGCAGGGGGAGATGCATTAAATTAGCATTAAAATTGAAGGAATGTCACTTCATAATGAATATGAAACAATCCTTTATCATGGTGGGCTAGAAATTTCCAAGTCTTCGGATTGGGTGAGAGAGTTTGGTTGCTGACTGGTGTGCTCCGCAAGCTCCGGCGTGCACTTTTTTCAGGACAGTAGAAGTCTCTTCTCCATCAATTCACCTGATAAAGACTCCATTAAGGCCTTATTTTTAGAGAACCGTATCTTGGTTACCCCATTGTATAGGGTAAAATTGATTTCCCATCTTTGAACATGCTCCCTTTCATCCTTAACTAGTGGGAGTTCCCCTTTCTGAAGGTAATTTGTAATGGGTGTCATCAAACCAGTGGTATGATCATAAGGCTCAGGAATTGGGATAATTTCACCAATTTCCTCCGTATTGATCTGGATTAATGGAAATACCATCTAACGTTGAGAAATGCTAATGACTATTTCCTCTTGGTCAGGATCGACCAAGGTTGTGGCTGCATTTTCTAAAGCGTCAGCTTGAGCATTCTATGACCAGGGGACATGAGTCAATGTTCGTTCTGATGGGAATTCTTCCATCAGTGCTCAAACATGTTTCATCATGGGAACCAATACTTATTTCTTGATATAATAGTCATTTTTGACCTATTTTATGATTATTTCTAAATCACCCTTTATTCTTTGGTGTTGGTATTTCACTTGGAGTTCCAGTTCCAGGCCTGCAATGAAGGCCTGATATTCTACTTCATTGTTCATACATCCTTCCGAAAGCATGAAATATTAAGGAAAGGTGGCCTTTTCAGGAGATACTAGTATGAATACTAGACCCACTTTGTTGATCTTGGTATCTTCCATCCTTTTACATGTTGGGTGTCAAGAAGCACGGTTGATGTACACTTCCCAGATCTAGGGGTTCTCCTAGACGGAAAACACTTCCTCATCCAGAAGTTCAGCATCCAACGGTGTTGTTTCTTATGAGGGGTTCTCATCCAGAAAGTCTTGTAATGACTATCCTTTTATGGAATTTTAGGGAATGTAAAGTATGTCAATTTTTTTTGGATGATCGCCCATTGTGACAGGCAGACATTTAACATGGGATAGTTGAGGATATACTTGAGTAGGTTGTAACAGGAGACCAGGTGGACCTCATGGCGTGGCAGGTAATGGTTCAGCTTCTGAACGGAAAATATTAGATCTAGGTAGTTCTTTTCAGTATTTGAATACTGAGTTTCGGTATAGATCATTGCACGATTGAGGTATAAGAGGTTATTCTCACTGCCGACATCATTTTTCTGCATGAGAAAGGAACCTAATGACCATTCTAGGGAAATTATGTATAGAATGAGCGGTCTCTCCTCAACTGGAGGCATGAGCACTAGTAGCCTTTGGAGATTTCTTTTGAGGTTGTCAAATGCTTCTTGAAAATATTTATCCCATTCATACGTAACTCCTTTCTTTATGAACATGGTGAAAGGAAAACATTTACCTACTAGGTTGGATATGAAGTTCCTAATGTAGGTGAGGTGACCCTGGAGACCTCTCAACTCGACGAGGTTGTGAGGTGGGGACATTCCAAAAATGGATTTCATCTTCTCAGGGTCAACTTCGATTCCATAATGGTGTACAATGAAGCCAGGGAATTTTCCTAAGGTAACTCCAAAGGCTCATTTAAAGGGATTCATCATTAAACCATGCAATCACAATTTGTTGAGGATAGTTTTAATGTCCCCTAGGTGGTTTGAACACTTTCATGACTTAACCAATAGGTCTTCCACATAATACTCAACAAATTTTCCCAAAAGGGGCTGAATATGCGATGCATGGCGTGCTAATATGTGGTGCCAAAATTCATTAGACCAAACAGGCATAAATTTATAACCGAAAAATCCCTGAGGGGGCCAATAAGTGGTTGCTTCCTCGTCTCCTTGGGCCGTCTATATTTTATTGTATCCAGAATAGATATCCATGAAGGATGGGGATTTATATCCGGCTGTTTTTTTGATCAAAAATACTATGATCGAGATAGATATGTCATCTTTTGGATAATTTCGATTAAGGTCCCTAAAGTCAATGTAGATTCTAATCTATCCATTTTTCTTTTTGACAAGGAAAATTTTCACCAACCCGATCGGATACTAGACCTCTCGTATGAAGATGGATTTTATCATCATGTCAACTTCATCCTCTATTTTTGAATCATGTGTTGGGTGGTTCTTTCTGGAAGCCTTCTTATAGCCCCGTTGATCTTTTGGGAAGACCAGATAATGTGTGGAGACATCAAAATCAAGTCCTGGCATCTCTGTGTAATTCCAAGAAAACACATCTCAATTCTTATTTAGGAAGGAGGTGTATGCCTCATGTTCCATGACATGTATGGCCACCCTGATAAGAGTGGGCTACATGCCTTTTTCAGATCCCATATTTATCTCCCACAGTTCATTGATTATGATGGAAACACCTTATTAAAATGCATGAGGGGAATATTTGAGGTCCATTTCCTCTTCTTCTTCTTCTTCTTCATCTTCTTAATCTTCTTTATCTTCTTCTTATTATAGAGAAAATGTTTTTGAGATGAAATCTCCGATATTGGAATAGAAATCATTTTTTGACATAGTGTGTGAGGAAAGGGTAATTTTTTGTCCTATGGATTGGTTGAGATCATCTTTGATAGGGCTTTTCCTGACAACATCGGAGTCATCCCGCTCTTTTGTGTCTTTGGAATTGGTGGTCATTACAGAGACCATGCAAATAGTCGAGTCTGTATCCGGACTTGTACTTATGCATTCAAAATGGTTGATGGGTAGTATGCACTCATCCCCTAGCTGTTGGAAGGAGTCGGTGTGAGCTATATCCAATCCAATCGGGGCATTGATCCAATCAATTTCATTGACCAAAATATTCTTTCCTTTTTACCCATACAACCCAACATCGATATAGTGTGATTCAAAAAATTCAAATGGGTATTTATAGACGTGCAACGTCCCACTTTTCCCGTTAGTGAAATAATTGACGCAATAATGGTAGGAGGATGGTATTACAGTATGCTGATGTAGCCAAGGCCTCCCTAATAGAACATTGAAGGCCGTACTTTTCTGCCCCACATGGATTTCAGAATCTGATATGAGATCTCTAAGCCAAGTTTTATGCTTGATTCATCCCAACGGTTTCTGCTCACTTTGGTCGTATCCTAGAAGAGTTTTAGTGTAGGGTGTCAAGATGTCTTCATCGTACCCCATTCGAGGAAGCATTCTCATTGGGAGGAGGTTAACTCCAGAGCCATTGTCGATGAATGTACTCCGAACATAAATTACATTTATCTTTTCTAGACACAAATAAGGGTTTGATATGTCCTTGAATGATGGCATCTTCATCCCTTTTTGTGATGGAGATGACAGTGTGACTTTTTTCGAGACTAGTCTCTATCTGGTTTACTTTGGCCGCCGCTACTTCAGCCTAGAACTCATGGGGACTTATCAAGGCTTAGATGAGTGTCTTCCTAAGATCTATAGATAGCCTCAATTCATCCTGGACTGACAGATTTGTTGGTACTATGGATTGCTACTTTATAATGTCATACTTCTAATCTAAAGTACGATGCTTCCCACATCAGGGTTTCTCCTTTATAGAAACTTTAGGGGGTTTGAGATTTGGATGTAGATGGTTTGACCTCTGTAGTAGGGGCCAGCGGTGCTGTACTCCATTCTATAGACCTCTTAATCGGGTAACTCCTTTTGGTTTGTACCAAAAGGATTTCTTGAATTTCTTTCTACCCATGAGAAGGCTTCTAGTATAATGGGAGGTATGTTTAGGATATATTTTGGATGATTTGGGTTTATCTGAATGTTCTTGAGATCAGTGACATGTAAGAGTTGGTTTCCTAGAACCAACTGGTTGTACTTTGTTTACATGGACATTTAATGTATTTAAATATAAACCATCTTATTTTATTTTTTTCTTTGTTCTTCATGAATATGATGTAATAATTTCCTAAAGTATTTGTTGTATTGATAATGTCATGGATGTTCCCCGCTATGATGAGAACATTGAAATTCAATAAAAATATTCATAAATATAGTTCTAAGGTTGGATGACATACTATGATGGGATACACAGCATGCACACTATCTTGTGTGAGTACAAGTAAGCAGATGAGACTTCCTCTCATGAAGTTCTCACTTGGTAATATCTAAGACATGAAATTATGAGAACATACCCTCCATTAAGAATTCTGGATGTTTTGGTGTCATCGGATATTTTTATCTACAAGTGTGTTTAATGATCCTTGGACTTTAATATTATCATTAATATGTGTCATGACCCACATACATTGATTTACTAATGAAAGCTATCATGCCAATAGCTGGAGATAAATATGGTATGTTTGGTGCTTCATTAGTGGCATGTTATTAATGGATAAGTCAAGGAAGTATTTGTACCGTACATTTATGGAAGTTGATATCTCACCCCTTTGATTGAAATAGAACTTTCATGCGAAATTCCATGGCCATGGTGTGACGATGAGTTTATTTTAGGTAGTCAAAGAATGAAGTATCAAGCCAAAAATTTGATGACACTATCATGAAACATGTCGGATGAGATATTGCAACAAAGGGATTATATTACACAGTGAGTGTTCATATGTGGATGTCATTGATGCGACATTATATTATTTCTCTTGGGTTCCTTGAACTATTTCTAGACAATACTCTTAGACTTTTGGCAAGACTACCTAATGCCAACAAGAAATAATCCTAGAGGGTCACACACTAAGTGTTTCTGGTGGTCTCGGTTAAATTATTTTTGAATTTAACTAATAAATATTATTCTCAAGGAAGTGGAATAATTTAATTCAATTTAAAATGATTGCATAAATTAAATAAATATTTATTCACTAGATTGTGGGTAAAATTTATTTATTTATTTTATTGAACATTTAATAAATATTTATTTACTATTCTGTAGATAAAATATTTATTTAAGAGAATACTTTATTTATTTATTTATTCGGGTGTTTAATAAATAGAATTGGAGTTATTGAGGACCAAGGCATGTTCAGTAGTAAAATAATTATTTGTAAGATGATAAATAATTATTTAACTAGTTCCTCTAAATTAAAATAAAGTTTCTATTATTTTGTGACGCAGAGTTTTGTTTATAATTCTATTTTGTGAAAGTCGGCGCACCATAATTAATGGGGTGATATTATTATTAATATAATGGGTTTTATCTAAGGTTGTGAATGAATTAAATTGTTGTTTCAAAATTAACTATTGTAACTGAAGATCCATATCAATAAATAGAAACATATGTCTATCATTTTAGGCACCGAACCACAAACCCAATGAATTGAGAATTTTTTAGCTAAACAATTTCTCTCTCGAATCCACTTCCCAACCCTCTCATGAACGAGAGACGTTATTCAAGGAAAAAGAACAAGCGATCAATAATGACTAACACAAGACACTCACTTTGTCGTGCTAACACTCAGAGAATGAGCGTTTTTTATCGAAGTCCATCAGAGAACGTCTCGATCACTGCTAGAGGGATTCTATTTTGGATCCTTACAAGAAAAAATGAGATAATCCAGAAGGGTCATTCTGAATGATCAACATCATCAATGAAGAAAATATTGAGGATTACAGTATTATTTTATTTATTAAATTAAAAAAATTTATTATAAACATGATGTGCCACATCCTCTCTAATGTTTTTGGGTCTCTTCCTTCTTAATCTAAATCATTTATTATATTCCATAGAGACTGGAATTCATCATTGTATTGATCCTAGAATAATCATTGATCATGGTAAATAAAAAAGTTGGGTTCTGTCTCAACCACTCTTCTGCTATGGCCGAAACCTTAAAGTGGTTTCAGAGTGGTTACATAGTAGTTTATAATTATTTAAATATTTCTTCAATGATTTATGCATTTAATAATTTAGTTTTTTCAATTCAAGTTAATCATTCTAAAAATATGAATATCAAGATCTATTCCTCCTCTTTCGTTTCTTGTTCACCTTACATAAACGATAATTTATTTTAATTTTTATAAAAATAAAATAGAGGATCTCATAAAGAGGTTCTAAAGGTTCTTGTATGTACAATACAAGAACACAAAATGTGTATTTGGTAGTATATGTCGTGTAGCCAAGTTTCAGTGCATCAGGTCTCGTCCTCCAAACCAAACCATGTCATTGGGGTTTGTCTATGTCTTAATGGCTCCGTGTGTTGACCAAGAACATGTGGCACGTGGTTTCCAGATTACACGCTGTGTGGCCCATTGAACATGTCATGTAGTCCCTTTGGGATAGGGTTAGACTATGTACCCCGTACACAGCTTGGCTGGTTGGTGATCATGTAACGAGGAACTACACAGCGTGTGGCCTACAGGACATGTTGTGTAATCAGAAGATTTTCGAAGTACACTAACAAGTTTTTTTCCCTAGGTGTGTACTTTGGATGGAAAGTGAAAGTAGTACACATTTTTTAGTTGGAACTACATGCCGTGTACAGATCCAAATTACACAGATTTATAAAAATTTATTGTTATATTATTCAAACCCTTGAGACATGTACCATCGTGCAGGCGTAAAGCTGAGGCACAACATGTGATAGGTGTTTTATATATATGTGTTTAATTTAGCATATGAATAATGTTAATTTATACTCATTATGTAGTTTTGAATAGTAATTCACCTGGTTTCCTTTATGGTACAAGTTACTTACAAAGATAATTTTAAATGAATTTATTTGTTTAAAATTACGAAGGATGATAATCTAATGGAAATTCAGAATATGGTTTAAGATAAAATGATTGATTAATTAAAGATGATAATTAATTGATTCGAGTGTGATTTATCTTAAACAAGAATGATTAAATAATTGAATGAAAGATTTATTTATGCATAAATATCGTCGCATGTATGGATGATCTTAAGCTAGACCAAGAAATTTTATGTGGATGGTTTCATTAAATTTATTTATTTAAATTAAATCAGTTGGCATGTGAGCCTTATAATCATTAAATATGTAGGGAAATTGTGCCCAAGGATTATTTTATGTAAAAACACTTTTTACCCCTCACCTGTATGTGAGTTGAGAAAGAAGTCATATATAATGGATGGAACTCCCAAGCTAGTAGAGGCATGTCAATATGGAGCCGAGACGAAACCAATCCCAAGAGATACAGAGGTGGACATGTAGAAAGATGTAAACACGAACCCAAAAGTTTCAAGATGTTTATCCCCTAAGTCAGTGTTTTTTTATTAATCTCTAGATAAAATAACAATTAGAAAATCTCATGAACATTCTCTTTATTTTATTTCTATCAATTTCATGGTTTATCATTATGGATGTGTTGTCACGATCACAAAATTAATGAATTATACACACATATAAGATAGAACTAAAATAAACCAGAATTATGCATAGATATTATCAAGACATGGTTAATCACTTAAGTAAGTTCCACTTAATATTAACAAGCATATTATAATGATAACAATCAATTCATGTATAAGTGAAAAAAATCCCTCACATAAAATTTTAATTCAGACCAAGGCATCTATTACTTGATTAAGGTCAAAACTCAATAAAACTATGTGTTTGACCAAACATTTTCTAGACACTTATTTTTATACTGAAACCCATTATGAAAGGTTTTAGGTTGACTTAAACATATTACATCAAGAGGAGTTTCCCTTTATAGACTCGGTGTAATATTTTCGGCAAGAGTTGAGGAAATCCAAAATCAGGATTTCAAGATTGGGGAGTCCACTCAACAAATCAAGAAGCTACAAGCCCGCATTTGGCAAAGGCCGGCATACCTAAATACCTCTTGATAGCTTGACCAACCCTTTTTTGGGTTATGCAGAGAAGAATATAGATCCTTTCCACTATAATGTCATGGAAACTAGACATTCTGAGTTCAATGGTGAGGGCCACTAGGACATGATAAAATAGTGGGAGACATAATAAAATTTTATTATTTCTTAAAAAATGTAATCAATAAAGTACTAATGAAATGATCTTTTAATTTTAGAATAAAAATTTCAATCTCATTAACCACACTATACCTGTGATCAATTCTAGATAAATTCAACATCTTCACCGACAGTAACTTCCAGGAATGGTTTAGACACCTTTGGGTTATCCAATGCCATGAACGGAAGTCTTGTGTGCTGGAGTCAATATTACCTGATCCTCCATCCAAAGAGGTGAGTGATAAGGATTTCCTAGTCTATGAGAAACATATGAAAGATGCAGTCTACATTCAATGTTTGATGGTATCATCAATTTCTAGTGATCTCATGAAGTGTCATGAAAACATGGATGCTTATACAATGCTCGAGCACCTCTACGGTATTTACCAGGAGATAGAAATACATTAAGGGTTTCAAATCTCTAAGGCACAATTTCAGAGTAATATTGGAGAAGGTTCCCCACATGGGCGTCATGTAATCAAGCTCATTGGCTACATTGAGTGCTAGGAGGTTCTAGGGTTTAAACTGCCTGATGAACAAGGTAACGATCTCATTCTTGCATCAATCCCTCAGAGCTTCTCTAACTTTGTTGTCAATTTTAATATAAATATCATTTCAATGTCTATATCTGATCTTCTTATCTTTATTTTCTAAGTGGAAAAAGATACGAAGTGAAAAAAGCCTTCTGCCCATATGGTCAATAAGAGGAATGGGAAGGAAAAGAGCTTTAAGCCCAAAGCTTCTTCATGACATTCCAAGAAAAGGAAGATCAAAGGGGAGGCAAGGGAACATGAGGTTGTGTGTTTTTCATGTGGAAAGAAGTGCCACTGGAAGAAGAACTACACCAAGGCTAAGAAGCAAGGGGAAGCTTCAGGTGTATTTGTTATAGAATGTAGTCTATCTGTTTCTAAAAATTGGGTATTAGATATAGATTTTGGTGATCACATATGTATCCAAATAAATGAACCATGTAGATTCAGGAATATTGACTGAGGGGAGGTAGATCTACGAGTAGCCACTAGAGCTAGAATTGTTGTTGTAACATTTGGGGACTACCACCTCACGTTCCCAAATAGGATGATCTTGGTGTTAAAGGGATATTATTATATGTTGTCTGTTACTAAAAACATTATTTCTATATCAAGATTAGATTCAAATGGATTTTTTTCAAGTTTATAAATGAATGTTTCTTCTTTAACAATGATAACATTTGTTTTGGTATGTCACATTTATACAATGGTCTTTACATGTTGGATTACACAAACCATGTAATGGAAATCGATAACAATGATACTTCACATGACTCATACCACACCCAACATTGGCATCACCAACTAGGTCATGTAAATGAAAAATTCTTGAAAAAGTTACATCAAGATGGATATTTAGATTCTTTCAAACTAAAACCACTTGGTGTATGTCATTCTTATTTACAAGGAAAAATGACCAAAGCCCCATTTAGTGGGAAAGGTGAAATGGCTAATAACATCTTAAATCATTTCATACCGATGTGTGTGGAACATTTCTAGTTGAAGCATGGGGAGGGTACTCATACTTCATAACTTTTACTGATGATTTTAGTAGAAATGGTTATATCTACTTAAGGAGGTATAAGTCGGATTCTTTTGACAAGTTCAGAGAAAACATGAATGATGTTGAAAACCAGCTTGGTAATAATATTAAGAAACTCCACTCATACCAAGGAGGATAATATCTTAACCAATACTTCATTGATTACTTACAAGATTTTGGGCTCCTATCTCAACTCACTCCTCCATACACGCCCCAGTGCAATGGTGTGAGTGAAAGGAGAAACTACACCCTATTGGACATGGTGAGATCAATAATGAGTCATGTGCGTCTTCCATTATCCTTTTGTGGATATGAGTTACAAACAAGATCGCACATACATAACCAAGTACCAACTAAATTGATAAATGGTATTCCATATGAGTTTTGGAATGGAAAGAAATCCATATTATCATATTTACATGTGTGGGGAAGTGATGTGTTTGTTAAGGCCTCTTCAGGTAACAAACTTACACCTTGAGGAAAAAATTGTACCTTTATAGGATACCCCAAGGAAACAAGGGGATATTACCTATATAATCCTTTAGAAAAAAAGGTTATAATGGAAAGAAACTCCATATTCCTTGAGAGGGAGAAAATCTCTAAAATATATAGTGGGAGCGAGATAGACTTCAATGAAGTTGAGGCTAAAGGTACACAAGAGTTGGAATAGGAATAGATTCCACAAAGCCTCGTGGGAGAAAGAACTGTTCCAGAGACACAAGAGATACATAGGAGTACAAGAGAGGTTAGATAACTGGAACGGTACGGTTTTCTAGTAACCAAGAATGGAGACTCGTTATTAGTTGATAATAATGATCCTCCAACCTACAAGGAAGCAGTAAGTGGCACATATGTTGCCAAGTGGAAAGAATCCATGAATTCTGAAATGGATTACATGTACCAAAACCATGTCTGGATTTTGGTAGATCCTCAAATTGATGTAAGTACTATTGGTTGCAAATGGGTATTCAAGAAGAAAATAGACATGGAAGGACAAGTCAGCACCTATAAGGCTTGACTGGTTGAAAAGGGGTTAAAACAGCGTCAAGGCATTGACTATGATGAAACTTTTTCACGAGTTTTAATGCTGAAATCCATCAAAATTCTATTGTCCATTGCTTCATACAATGACTATGAGATTTGGAAAATGGATTTCAAAATAGACTTCCTTAATATGGAACTTTCCGGAAGACGTCTACATGACACATCCTGAAGGGTTTATGACACCAAAGGATGCCAATAAGCTATGAATGTGATAGAAATCCATTTATAGAATAAATAAAAAATCCAGTTCATGAAACATTCTTTTTGATGAAGCCATAATGGAATTTGATTTTATCAATAAAGAATGTGAGCCTTGTGTCTACAAATGGTTTAGTGGGAGTGTATTAATTTTTCTAATAGTATATTTTGATGAAATATTACTTATTCAAAACAAGATACCAGTCTTACATTCTATTAAGGCATGGTTGAAAAAATACTTCTCTTGGAAGGACATGGGTGAGGCAACATATATTCTTGGGATCAAGATCCATTGTGGCATATCAAAGAGATTATTGGGCCAAATACAAAGTACATACATTGATAAGATACTGAAGATATTTAGTATAGAAAAATCCAAGAGGGTATTGTTACCAGCATCACATGGAATTCTTCTTTCAAAGAAAATGTGTCCTCAGACACATGTGGAAAGAAAGATAATGGTAGGGACTCCATACGCATCAGTAGTTAGGCCAGTAATGTATGCCATGCTATGTACTAGGCTGGATGTCACCTACGTATTGAGTGCAGTAGGAGGATATCAATCTGACCCAAGTGACCACCATTGGATGGTAGTCAAGACTATCCTAAATTATTTGAGGCTTACTATTGATATGTTCCTAGTTTATGGAAGAGATAAGATACTATTCATCAGAGTATATGATTAAGATAGTTCCATGACAGATCAAGATGATATGAAGTCGCAAATAGGATACATATTCACTTTGAATGGAGGTGCAGTGAGATGTAATAGCTCAAAGAAGAGTGTGGTTGCATATTCTACAATAGAGTTCGATTATATCACAGCTTTTGGGGTAGCCAAATAAGTATGTTGGATGTGAATCTTCATCCAAGATCTAGATGTGATGCCTATCATTAAAGATCCCATCACGCTTAAATGTGATAATACTGTAGTGGTTGCTCTAGAAAAAGAGTCAAAGACGCATCAGTGGAAAAAGAACATACTTCGGATGTATCATCTCTTGAGGGATCTTACTTAGAGATGTGAATTTGCAGTGATCATTATTTCCATAGAATACAACGTGGTGGACCCCTTGACTAAAGCATTAACTTAGTAAAAACATGATCACCACATGAGGTCTAGCAGGCTGAAAGTCATAGGACGTTG
This sequence comes from Viscum album, assembly GCA_963277665.1. NCBI lineage: Eukaryota > Viridiplantae > Streptophyta > Magnoliopsida > Santalales > Viscaceae > Viscum > Viscum album. The sequence goes on from OY728120.1 coordinate 1,418,852,862, forward strand.
TCTCTAGTCCAAGTGGGAGTTTGTAAGAGTTGGTGTCATATAACCAACTGGTTGTACTTTTATTACATGGAAATTTAATTTATTTAAATAATAAACATCTTATTATATATTGTTCATTATTCATCATGACTGTGATGTAATAATGTCCTAGATTTTTTGTTGTATTGATAAGGTCATGGTAGTTTTGTGCTATGATGAGAACCTCAAAATAATATAAATTTTTTCTTAAATACAGTTCTACAATTGAATGAAATACTATGATGGGACACATAGCATGTAGACCGTCAGGTGTGAGTACTCGTAAGAAGATGGAACTTCCTCTCATGAAGTTATCACTTGGTAATCTCCAAGAAAATAGATTATGAAAACAAACCTGCCAGTATGAATTCCGCATGTTTTGGTGTCATCTGATATTTCTATTTGCGATCATGTGTAATGATCCTTAGACTTTAATGTTATCATTAATACGTTTCATGACTCATGCACATTCATTTACTGATGAAAACCATCACACAAATATTTGGAAGGAAGTAGGGTATGTTGGATGTGTCACAAGTGGCATGTTATTAATGGTTAAGTTGAGGAAGGATTTATCCCTTCCATTTATGAAAGTTGATATATCATCCCTTTGATTGAAATAGAACCGTCATGCGAAATTCCATGGCCATGGTGTGGCAATGATTTTATTTCAAGTAGTCAAAGAACTGACATATCAAGCGTAAAAGTTGATGATACTATCATGAATCCTTCTTGATGAGATATTTCAACAAAGGGATTATATTACACAGTGAGAATTTACATGTGGATGTTGTTGTTGTGACTTTAATTTCTTACTCAGAGGATCCTTGACCCATAGCTAGATATTACTCTTGGACTTTAGGAATGTCTGCCTAATGCCAATGAGAAAAAAATTTAGAGGGTCACACACTAAGTGTTTCTGGTGGTCTCTGTTAAATTATATTTAGGTTTAATTAATAAATATTATTCTCAAGATAGTGGAATAATATTATTCAAGTTAAAATTATTTCATATATTAAATATATATTTATTCACCAGATTGTGGGTAAAATATATTTATTTATTTTATTCAAAATTTAATAAATATTTATTTACTAGTTTTCAAATAAAATATTTATTTATTTATTCAGGTGTTCAATAAATGGAAGTCGGGTTCTAGAGGACCAAGGCTGGTCTGGTAGTAAAATAATTATTTAGAAGAAAATAAATAATTATTTAACTAGTTGTCACAAATTAAAATAATGTTGCTATTATTTTGTGACGCAGAATTTTATTTAAAATTCTGTTTTGTGCATGTTGGCACACCATAAATAATAAAGAGATATTATTATTAGTAATAGGATGAGTTTTCTCTAAGGTTATGAATGTATTTAATTGATATTTCACAATTAAATATTTTTACTAAAGCCCCAGCTCAATAAATAGACATATACATCTATCATACTAGGCACCGAACTGCACACCCGGTGAATTGACAATTATTGAGATAAAAAATTTCCCTATAGAATTATATTCTCACCCCTCTCAAGAATGAGAGATTTTATTCAAGGCCGAATAAAAAGTGATCAAGAATGACTGAAAAAAGACAATCGCTTCACTGCGCTAGCACCCGGAGAATGAGCGGTGTCGATCGGAGTGCATCGGAACACGTGTGGATCACCACTATAGGGATTTTATTTTGGATCCTTACAAGCACAATGAGTTAATCTAAAAGGGTCATTATAAATGATAAATATCCTCAAAAAAGAAAATACAAAAGATCCAGGTATTATTTTATTTATTAAATTAATTAAATTAATCATAAACTTGATGTGAAAGATCCTCTCTAAAGGTTTTGGGCCTCTTCCTTCTTTATCTAAATCATTGATTATATTCTATGGAGACTAACGTTAATCATCGTATTGATCTCAGAATAATCATTGATCATGGTAAAAATTAAATTTGGGTTCCGTCTCAACCACACTTCGGCTACACCCGAAACCTTTATGATGAAACAGGGAGAGGTGGGGGCATTTTATAGTTTATGTGGAGTGGCACTCTTGTAATATTTTTACAAAGGAACTCCATACATATTTTTCACATTAAAAGTTTCTCCCATAATGTTCCAATTTCAATGAAATTTGGGAGATGGTCTAAATATATCTAGACAATGGGTCTTTGAAAATTTCCTAGGTCATTTGGGCCCTTAATATTAAGTCTTAGTCCCTTATTAATCTTAATTTTACTTTAATCATTGTAATTAATTTTAATTACATTCACTAATATTTTTGATGAAAAATAAGTTACCTTTATTATACATTATAAATTATTATGATTATAAATATGGAATACATTTTTCCAAATTCCAATGACATAATTGGTATTAGTTAATTTAAATTTAATCTCACAGACAAGGTGACAATGCAGGTTTTTAATGTAAAAACATCTGAAAGTTTGGTTTGTTTTTATAATAAATCGTTATATGTTAAATTGATTTAAATGACATAAATTGGATTAATGGATAAAAATATGGTCTAATTGAATGTTAAAACATATTTAAAATGAAATTTATCCATATTAATAAGTCATATGAAAAAGAATTTTTGATCAAAATTCATTATTTTTTACCATTCATTAATAAAAATGAAACTTCACAGAAAAATACTAAAATATTAACCAAACTAATTTTTATGTTTTTATATAAAACATGAAGTTTATTTTGACATATATAATATATAAATGTTCCAAAATTTTAATTTAAAATAGGTTCTCCATTAAAAGGTGTAAAATGCCATAATAAATATATAGGGTTTTATGTGTAAAATTGTGTTTAATCTTATATTATTCTTATCAAGTATATTGATTGAATGTAAAAAATTTTTTGAATATAAAATATATATATTATATTAATTTCAATTACTAATTTTATTTAATTTAATTTATTATGATAAAATTTCTTTATGAGAAGAAAATTATTTTTCTATAAAATATTCTCATTATTTTCAATTAGCCCTTTTATACATTTCTAATTAATCTGTAACTAATTAATTAATATGATATTTTTTTAATCCATATATTTTATTAAGTTAGTTAATATTATTCATAATGGCTAGTTTATGTATTATTATATAAAATAATAACATTTTAACAGTATATTATTGTTCGGTAAAACTCGGTTTTTCATCTAACATAAGTAATTGAAGAAACCTGTTACTGTGTGTGATATATGATAAGTACTTATCATTTGTATTGAATGATATAAAATATATTGAATTAATTTAAAATAGTAAATATATTATAATGTATCAGGATATTATATTCTCTTACACGCTTGGTGTTGTGTGTCATACACACTATCAAATACATTTTCCGACTTTAGATTTTTGGGGTGTTTCATTCTACCCACCTTAAAAAAATTATGTCCTCAAAACTTAAACTATATCTTAGTGATATATTGTTTGATATTTCTTATGTTTAAAATCCCACTTCCTGATAAGTGTTTGTAAAATATCATCTAGAAAATATAGAATTGGATTTAAAAAGGTCATATAGACTAATATATAACTAGGTCTCTAAGTAGGAGAACATTATTGGTGAGTAGAGATATGTAGTTGGAGGAAAAGCATAAATATTTATGGGGAGTGATTAATTTCATTAATAAAAAAAATTTAATGATAAATATAATGTTTATATCCTCAATTACATAAATATCTGATTATTTAGAAGGACATTAGTTCAACAAAAATTAAGGTATTTGGACAACATTTTTGTTTGAAGATACTTTTCATAAGGTTGAGGAATTGTTTTCCTACATGTGTATAATTACTTGATATATTTCAATAATTGTAATTTCAACATTTTTTATACATAAATTAATTTTTAAATTCATTTAAAAATTAATTTTGATCCCCTAATCACTAAAATACGCTTGTAAAAGGATCTTAAGGCCCATAAAAGGGTGAAAAGAAATACTATTTGTCTCTAACTATTCTCCAAAACTAATATGGTAAGGAAATTAATCTCTAAAAATAACAATTAACAATACTATCTTATCATTAGTATAAATTTTTCAAATTATTCAACTAAAAACAATGACACATTAACCAGTACATTACAAAGGTCAGTGGTGGTCATCAAACCCTTATCATCCTTCTATCATGGGTTCAAGTCTCGTGACCTTTCTAGATTCTATGGTTTTTCACCCAACATATGATTTCTACTTTTCAAAAAACATGTTAATATAATTTACAAAAATAAATATGATGAAAATATTTTAAATAAGGTTAATCACTAAATTTCCTTCTAAAATGGTTTTAAATACAACTCTAATACATAAATACTTCATCCACTTATTTTTACAAATATTCTTCTATGGTCATGGGTTTGTCAATAATATTATTTTTATCACTTCTAAACCATGAATCCATATATTCAATCTAAAACACCTTAGATTTAACCTAGTTTATTCATTATCAATATACTTCATAATGGTTTTTAAGGAAAATGTGAATTATCCTAAGCATGTCCCTCATGAGTGTCAAACTAGGTGTGTTGTAAGGCCAATTTCCATTTACCAGGTTATGCTAATTCAGGAATGACACGCCTTTTTGGAGTTGTTTCTCTAAGGTATATTTGTTCGAGAACCACATCCACCTATAGTTTCTAGATAGGGATGCATTTTTGGAAAACTTGCATAATCTCTACTTTATAAAAATTCCATGGTGTTTCTCTACCCATATCCCCAAATTATACCTTAATATTACATTTTCAAATCTATGTTTACCTAAATATAGTTCCACAGGATTCAGTAAAATTTATATGATACCGACAATACAGACTCGATCCCAGAAAGCCCGAATTCTATGTCTTCTATCAATTACATTTGTATGATTACATGGAGTGAAAACTCGACAAACCAATTTAGTTATTATTCTTGGTAAACCAGATGCATACACGAGTTTTGAATTATAAATTAATACACTAATTAAAACATATTTTTTTATAAAAAAATTTAAGGATGACTTTATTCCATCTAGTATATCCCTGCATATCTTTCATAGTGTGATTCTTGGATTCTCAGTGAAAGGACACCTAATAAGGTTGGGATAAATTGCTTAGTAAGGTTAAAGTATACTAGATGAAATAATGAATAAATATGACTAAATCAACATGGAAAGGTAAATAACTAAACATGCATGCCAAGTAATCAATAGGCTAAAAATGAATTGAATATGAAATAAGGATTGGTAAATGGAAACACTTTCCATTAAAATAACTAGATAAGGAAAAATAAATATGGCAAGGTAAGAAGCTAAAACATGTGCTAAGAAATCAATGAACTAAAAATTATGTCCATACATAGATATCTTAAAGAAAAATAATATGTATAAATTAAAAATGAATCTAAATGAGGGAAATTCTTAATTATTGGATGTCATGTCTATGTCACTTGAAAACCCATATTGTCATGACCTTTCACAAGACAGTTTAAAACTATGGATATAAAACCACTTAATTTTTGAAACTTATTTTTCTTATGAGAACCTATATATGAATTTAAGATATATATAAAGTTCGGGATCCACCCATCATTACCAATCCAAATCATTCCTCGTATAGAATAATAAAAATAAATAATATTCCTTATAAAATATCCACATGGAAGAAAGAATACATAATTATCAATATTTTAAAAAATAATCCATTAAATGTCAAATTATACACCATATGTAAATGTTTATATGGTTTAGAAAAAAATAATATCCCTGATAACTAAAATAGAAAATTTAGGGGATATTCAATGTTCAATGATCATATGAGATTGACTAATTAAAGGAGACTAACAAATGAATCAAGGAAGTGAATGTGAATAATATCATTTTTCAAATAAATCATAAACCATCCCAAGGAATAATTAGTATGTTATCAATACAAAATATCACATTTGGAGTAAAATAATGGGATGTTTTCATTGATGAATAGAAGTAAAAAAGATCTCTTAAAAAAATTCATGGTGAAAATATTCTTTTGTTTTGTAAAACCTTTTTAAAACCCTTTTATTTGAAAAAAAATTGAAAAAAATTAATTTAAAAATCAACCTTTTAAACAAGGAAAGGATACATCATTGTATTTATGGTGAGTAAATACTTACTTTCCATGTGAGGAAAAAACATTCTGTTTCTATGGTAAAAATTTTAGATAAATGACATGTTGAGAAAGAGGCAATAATAATCCTTTGAAAACATTGGTAAAATAAAAAAATGTTGAAAATTTATTTAGTAAATCATGTTAAAAACATTTTTGAAAATCCATTTATAAAATTTTATTTTTTAGAAGAAAATGGGTTCTATAACTAAAGTGAGAAATGATGGTGGGTTTTCTTAAAAACATTTTCTAATACATTTTGAGTACTATAGAGTTCAAAAATGGTACAATTACATAAAAATAGTCATGAATAACCGGATTATAGGAAAAATGAAAGGTTTTTTTGAATAATTTTCATATAATATTCTCAAATGGAAATACCATTTAACGATCAATACAATTACACTTGTGTTAAATAATCCTTAAACATTTTAAAGTGTCCCATATGACCTTTAATCATTTGAATCACAAGACGCGAGAAGGAATAAAATTAAATGAATGTTATAAATACCATGAAGGTAAAAGGATTAATTATATAGAATATCAAAAGGAGTAGTAGGTATGCCACAAAAAATGAAGTATGTTTTGAATATGACATTAATCTCATAAGGTTAAAAAGTGAGATGAGAATCCCTTACATTGAGTCTGATTTGTCTCATGTGGCTTTATATTCCTGAATAACAAAATTATGTTAATTATTTAATTTCTTGAGAAAATTTTTCATGTTTATCATAACTTTTATTTCAATTATTAATATGTTGCATACAACTACATAAACAATTATTGTTTATGTGGGTTGTTTTGAAAAAATTCATTTTATGTGTCAAAAACAAATTTGGTAAGTCAACTTTGGTCAATGGGGTCATTATATAAATTCCATAAAATAACTATCATGATATATTTATCATATTTATACATATGTTATAATTTTTTTAAAAATCATTAGATATTGTTATAAAAAATGAATCAACTTTATAATCATGGAGACAGAAGGTCATACGTACACATGAGTAACGTCCCCATTTTTCAATGATCATTATGGAATGAAGGTGAGTAACCCCATATCTTTTCATAATGATAATTATATCATAAATAACATGTTATTTAATAATATATGATTATATATATAATTTCTATGATGTAAAAAGGAATCACATCATTTCGAGGAGGCGGGAGTCCACACGTCCATGACTAACATTATTACTTTTTAGTGTGTGAAAGGGTAATAATGAAAATGATATAAATATAAATATATATATATATATATTATATTTACATAAAGGTATTTAAATAATTATTATAAAATATATGTGTTTTATTTCTAATATTTTTAATTATAATCACCCTTTATACATTCCATGTATTGTGTGATTGAATAACATCACTTTTAGGAGGTGGTAGTCCACAATTCCAAAAACGGTGTTATCATATTTACTCAAAATGGAATGTATATGGGTATGTGTTGTAAAATAATTAAATATTCAAAAATACATGTTAAGTTTCATATATAAAATATATATAAATAGTTTAAATCATAATTACCACCATGAATTGTGGTAAAATAATTTCTAAAAACCATTGTTTCATGAAGCAGTAGTTCACCATTCACATAAACAATATATTCGTTACCCATTAGATGAGAGTGTGTGTAAGTGTTGGTAGAAAACATAACATAAAAAATACTATATTGAGGGTATTTTTTTTATATAATCAATTAATAAGAATATTTTTGGGGGTGGAAAATGAAAATAAAACTAAATAGATTAACGAAATATGTTACCACTTAATAGGGTAACTCATTTGGGTTTGTACCAAAGGGATTCCAAGGATTGATTTCTTCCCAAGGGTAGAGTTATGGGATGATGGGATGGATTTTTTAGGAGGCATTTAAGAAGTTATTGGTTGAGATAATGTTTCCTGAGAGGTGTGAATAAAGGGAGAGAGGTGTTGGCCTTTTATAGTGGAGGAGGAGTAGTACTCATGTAATATTTTAAAAAAGGAATTCCATACACGTTTTTCACATTTCAAGTGTCTCCCAAATGGTAAAATTTAGAGAAAGTAGGTATAAAATCTAAATATGGATATAAAATGGATATTGAAAAAGTTTATAATTTATTTTGTCCCTTAAGGCTAACGTTTAGCCCCTTATTAAGCTTAATTTTACCTTTATCATTATAATTAATTTTAATTAATTTCACTAATATTTTTTTATCAAAAACAAATTTGAACTTATTATAAATTATAAATTATTATAATTCAAAATATTGAATCCATTTTTAAAAATTATAATCACAGATGTGGTAGAAATTTATTTAAATTTAATCTAATAGATGGGGCGACAATACAGTTTTTTATAGTAAAAACGACTGAAATTTGTGTATGCTTTTATAGTCAATTTGATAGTTAAATTGATTAAACTTAACTAAAATGAATTAATTTATTAAGTATGATCTAATTAAATGTTAAAACCAATTCAAATAAAATTATCATTATAAATAAATTAGATTAAAATGTAGTTTTGAACTAAAAATCAATATTTTTCACTATTCATTAAAAAAATTAACCTCCACATAAAAATAAAAAATATTCACCTAAACATAAATTTTATGCTTATATGTAAAATATTAAGTTTATATTGACATATATAATCTATAAAATATCAATAAATTGAATTTAAAATAGTTTCTCCACTAAAATGCGGTTAAAATGCTTTAAAGAATATAAGTTTTTATGTGTAAAGTTTGGTTTTTTTTATCTTATTCTTGTCAAATATATTGGATAAATATCAAAAATATTTTATTGAATAATATATATATATATATATAACAACCCAGGTACTTATAATTTAATTTCATTTCACTCTGTAGGTAAATAATCAATTTCTTTATGAAAGTTTTAGGAAATAAGTGGCATTTATAGAAATTAAGGAATTTAAACTCATGGAATAGTAACATAACCTTGAGAATAGTAACATGAACATTATGAATAGTAATATATAAAATTGAATTGTAACCTCACATAATAAATTACAAAGATAATTTAGCCATCCTATAAATGAAAATATGGTATACTTATCTCATTGAACAACTAAATAATTTAATTTGAAAATTATAAATTAAGTGTTGGAATTTTTGTGAGTCATAAAAATTTAATTGCGATTTTATAATTAATTTAATGATTTAAAATAAATATATATTTCCTTAAAATATATTCATAAATTATTATTCTACCTTCTTATGATTATAAGATATTTTTTTGATTCTTTAATTAATTTGTCAAAGTATTATAAAATTAGATATAATTTTAAAATTAATATTTTTTAATAAGTTTTGATTTTAATTAAAAATTATATTTCTAATATTTTGAAAATTATTTCCAAAAAATGGATTTCATTTTAGAATTCTACATGTTTAAAAATATTTGGGTTGATTTAGTTTATTTTTCTGAAATACTTGAATTTTTGGTGAATAGTGAAATATGATAATTTATGAAATAAGCTAAATACATGAATTATTGAGTCATGGATGATGTTATGCTAAGGTAATAACCCTTGGATATAACTCACATGAACTATTTTTTTATTTAGTCACAAGAACCAACAATATTTCTTGTATTGTGAAAAATAATAGAATAATGATTAAAATAATGGAAATTCCCCATCACCTACACTATAAATACCAACCCTCACACCCTCTTCAACTCACACCTATAATGCTTTGATCCTTATACAATTTTTGTACAATAATATTCCCAATCCACTTCCACATATCCAATACCTTCTAGTCTCACCAAAAAGACAAAATCAAAGTCCTTAAGGAGGTTCTCAAGGAGGAGAATTCAAGAGGTAAAAATCCACTTTCATTTTCTTTTATTTCCTTTTCAATTCATTTTATTTTCTTATTTTATATTCACCTCTCCTAATAAAAAACGAATTAAAACTAAACTATCTTATATATACTATTATTTTATCATGTTTATGTAAAAATTCATCATCATGCTTCTTCTCTACCACCTTTCATTTTAAAAATAAAAACATCGTCTGTGATGTGTCAATTTAACGACATCATATACGATGTGTTTTGAATTTCCATTACATCCTTCATGGTTTGTCATAAAACCATTTTAATGGTTGAAAAAGATTTTAAATTTTATTATATAAACTCTTTTATGTTCTAATGTTTACATATATACATATTATTAAATTATATAATGAAACTAGTTCATGATTATTGAAGTGTCGCCAAAATGATCTAAACGAATATCATTAATATTTTATCTAATGATTAATCATCATTTATCAAAACTAAATAATTTATTTTATCATTTAATATTATGGAAACATATTTATACAATTTCATTCTACTTTTTTTTTCTCTTTCATTCATCAAAAAAATCCATTATGAACTGACCATGGAAACCATGTAATGAACACACCCGAAACAATGGAAATAAAATGATCATATAAGGTTTCATAAAAATTAATATGTTACTTTAAAATATTAATAACACTATTTTTACCATTATATAGGAGGTTTAAACAAGTTTTAAGTAATACTAAACAAAGGTAAGGGAATTTTTAACCAAATTTCCATTATCTGGATTAACCTTATACTTAATTGATAATGTGGTACTATGATTATTTGTGAAATTAGTTTTTCAATATTATTTTTTATTATTTATATTTATATTTAATTAAAATATTCAATTTTTTTTATTCACACTTCAATATATTATATTTTTAAGGTAATTTTATTTAAAAATCCTATTTTCATTTCTTTTCTTTTTTAAGGGGAATGATTTATATGATGTAAGTATTATTGTTCTATGATAATGATTTGGTTATTGGGAATTTTTTATTATTAATGGTGGGGCCTATATATTCCACCAAGGAATTGGGTATGTTTATATTGGAGGTCGGATGTACGGTTACTCTAAGATTAACTTTGATGGTTACACAATAAAGAAGATGTGATGGTTACATTGTTAAGTAATCATGAGGGTTACAAGTCATAATGTAGATGTGAGGGTTACAATATTAAGTATGAAATTACCTGAGTTAAATTTATGATATTATTTATGATTTAAATGTTTTTTAAGTATCATGTTTTTCTAATGTAACAATATGATACTTATTTGGTGAGAAGTATGTCACTGTGAAAATGACTTCATGTGCTTATTAGTATTCATGTGCTAACAATTTCTCTACTTCTTTCTATATCCCATACTAATATTTTTGTAATCATCCCAATTTATAAAATGGTTTTCATAGGGTTTATGTATGGTTAAGGGAAAAGTAGAAGCCAAGATGAATGTTGTGAAGACTTTTTATGAATAAATTTCAAGTTTTTTATTAAAAATATTATTATGAAAAAATTGGTGTTGTTTTAGTAGTATCCACTTTGAATGCTTATGGGTTGGTATGTGTGAATTATTTCCTAAAATAATAAAAAATATAAACCAAAAATATCATTGGGGGTGTAAAAAAGTTAATTCTAATGAAATTTACTAGATTATGTAATGTTTAAAGTCGTTTTGTATATTTGGTATCAAAGAACGGTTTAGATAACTTTAGGGATTAGGATGATGATAGTAAAATACCATAAATGGTTATTAAATTATTTTTATATTAAAATGATATAGAATTATAATATTACTATATTTATTCATCTAAAATATGTATATTCATAATGGTTTTCCATAGGAGAAATAGTGAGTTGACGTTAGAATAAACCAAGAGGCTGATTTATTTCTAAATCCGCAACCCAGAATAGTGGGAATTGGAACCAGAACATTAGTGATAATAATTTATTAGTTGATGCGGTATATAAAATACCACAACTAGATATTCAATTCCATGCTTTTTTTCAAATCCTATATAGGTTCTTTGTTTTCTCTTGGTTTTCAAGTGTTCCTGTATTAGATTTTGTGTCTCATGTGTTCCTGTTCTAAGTCATTAGTCTTGGTTGTCCTGGATGGTATATGTAGATGTATTTTTTTAAAGGGAAGTTATAAGTATTAGGTTTCATGGAATTGTATTTTTGACACTCATAGTGGCACCTATTATAGGATATGTTTCTTGGGGTGGGTTTTTCAAGATTTTCTCCAAAATGTGAGCCCATTTCCATATTTAAAAACAAAATTTTTTCTCTATTGTAACTCCTTAATTTTTCAACATTGTGAACATATTACACTTCCCAATTTTTCTCCTCTGACCTATTCAAACCATCATATCCATTTTTACCCCATAAGAACTCATAATCATGGTTGATTGGGGTGATTTATTCAGTCATTAGGCCAACCCATGAACCCATTTTCAGATTTAAGGAAATAATTTATTTATTTGTATATCTTATTCATTTTTAATCATTGTTTGGCTATTAAAACTCTCAATAGAGCCCAAAAACCCTATCCACACCCCCATGTTCCATTTTCACTATTTGGAGATCATCTTTATCATTGAGTAGGGGGGATTTTCTCAAGGGTTCTTAAATAGTACAGATTTGAAAATGGAATTTTATTCTTTCATAAAGCATTTATTTTTTTCTCAATTTCCCCAATTTCTGTCCCCACTCAACCTTCTCATCCTTATTCGAACATCCCTTTCTATTTTGGCTTCTTGGAGAATCAACTATTGGTGTATTTGGGTCGATTTCATCAAAGTTTCTCAAGTAACTAAATTCATCTCTTATTCCTTCCATTTCATTAGAGTTTCTCCCCTCCTTCTCGAAGTTACAGATTTCCAATAACTAGGGTTTCATACCTAGTGTTTGATTTTTGATTTATTGGTCCAATATTGTGCATTTAGGTTCATTTTCACTCTCTTTTGAACTGTAGGTGGTTGTGATTAATGTTTCGCATAATGATTTGGGGGTTTTGACAGAAAATGTAGGTGATTACATGTGTAAGCATTATATGATGAGTTAGTTTGACTGATTTAATTATCAATCATTTTTATCATATGTTTTCAATGGTGAGAAATCTGTTTTTAAAGGAATTGGTTGAGCATTTAATTCTAATATAGCATTTTTCCTTGAAATGGTTTGTTTCTATTGTGTAACTTTTGTGGTATCATTTGGGGTCATTTTATATCATATGAAAATGGTTTATTAATAGTGTATTGGGATAAAAAGTCTTTTTGGTAGGGTTTTGGTGTGCATTTGGCCTTAAAAGAGGGGGTTTAAATGGGTTTTATGTGCAAATCATTGTTATACTTCATGGAAGTGTTTTATGAAAATTGTAAATGCTTTATTGAGTTAGAAAATGTGTGAAAAGGATGTTTATGTATTTTTTGTGGTAATATGAAATTAAAATTGGTTTTTGAAAGATAAAATGGTGATTGGTGATGTGAAACATTTTGGGAACATTTTATGAATTGTTGAAATGTTTTATTAAATTTTAAGAAGGATGTGAAACATGTTTACGGGCTATTTTTGGTGAGTATGATGTTAAAATGAATTTGAATGTGAATGGTGTGATATGTGACATTATTCTAGTCTTTTTGGTGTGTGTGGGTTTTGTAAATGAAATTTTCATGTGAAAATGGTATTTTATGAGACGTAGAACATGATTGAGCACAAAGAGGGAAACTTGGGTATCTATGTGGGTGGACATGTACTAGTATGCTAGTGATTTGGGGTGGTTTCGTCCCTATTTCACATAGAACGTTCGAAAATTACAGCACTAACTACACTATGATGGGGATGTTGGGGACCACTTGGTTATGGGTGTGTTCGCTACTAGTGGATCGTGCATGAGAACAAGAATTTATTATGGTTACGTTTCACTATGATATGAGATACCTAGGGCATATATCTAGACATTGACTAGGGGTGTTCTCATGACTAGTTCTCATCGTCTATATGATACTAATTGTCAAAATATATTTTGTTTTGACGGAGAATTAAGTTGCTTGTGAATTTTACTAAAAAGTGTTCATTACTTAAAATGGCCCCCTTGAAAACAGTTTTCAGTTAAAGATTCATCCTTTATAAAATTGTTGCTACCTTTTCTTATTTATGAAAACATGAAAGTTTTTATCTTATAATTTTTATCACATGAAATTTTTTGGGTGGAATATTTTTGGTCTTTGGATCACACCCTACTTACACCCCTTGGGTGTATGTGGACTTTGTAATATTTATTGTAGGTATGGATAAAGCTTTTAGTATCGGTGGTTTGGGTTATTAGCTTCCATTATTGGTGTGTTGTTGTGGAGAAGGCTTGGGGATGATGGACCCTTTCTATGTGGTGGAACTTGAGTTCTTTTTCCTACTAATGTTTAGTTTTTTCCCTCTTTGTATTTGTCTAAAATAATGTATTTTAGTTCTGTTTTTTTACTAATGTCTTGTTCAGATTAAACTATCAAATTTAGTTTTCTTATTGATTTTGGTTGTTTAATTCTTCTAAAATTGTCTAAATCATTCTCAAAAATGATTTTATGATACTTGGACTCTTTTCCTAGCCCATGGGGATTGGAAACTCCCCTCGGGCCTTGCCATGAACTGGGTTGGGCATCAGTTTTGATGGTGACCAAATATGGTTCGTGAAAAAATTGTATCAAAGGATGTTTTATCTTTTTGGTTCATGTTATTTTTTGAAAGATTTTGGGGAGATTAGAGCTAAGATATTTGGGACTTGACTTTCCAATTATGTTTAGTGTTCTTGGCCAGCACACCTTATGACATGATTCATGTCTCTAGCTGATTTTTGGTTTTATCTGAGTTCATTTGTTATCATGGTTCCATTGAGTTCATTTTTTTTCTTCTTGGGCGTGAACCCTAGGTTAATGCCCTTGGCTTATGCTCAATGATGACAGTGGTAACAACACCAGCCCCTCCTCCCCTAATGATGGAGGGACCTACGGTGCCCAACAGGCGAGCAGGGTATTCTTTTTTCCCCTTCTCTAACCTCTACTATCTCCCTACCTTCTCAAAAGCTTCAATAAGTACCAAGGGAATGAATCATTTTGATGGTCTTCCCAATATCTATATTTCATATTTAGAATTCACAAAAACTACTACACTCTGGAACCTAACTATAGTGGCTCCGTTTAGATAGAGGAGACATTCGGTTGATTCCATTGACGTGTTCGTCTTCACCTCTTGGAATCTTCATGAGAGGAAGACAGTTGTTTTTCTTGAAAACCAGCATATCATGATCTAATTTTCGTCCAAGGAGCACCTCATCAGAGCATGGTCGAGTGCCCCCCGTAGTGTTTATGGTTTTTTATTCTTCCTTTTTCATTTTTCTTTCATATTACACATGAAGTGGGATCCGACTTCGGATTCGGTTTGGGTAAGCTTTCCAAATCATCCTTTACCATTTAAAAACCCATCCGTTATTAGGATGATCAGTAATATGGTCGGTATATTTCTATGTTCTGATAGTCTTTCTAAGGCTGTTTGTTACCCTGTCAACTCATGAGTTTGTGTGGAAGTTGACCCATCTCAAACACCCTTCGATTATGTTTGGATTTCAATCAGTGATGAATATAGGTGTAAAAAGCGTGTAATATATGAAAATTTGATTGATTTCTTCATTTCCTACAATTTTTTGGGGAAATCATTAGATGTTAGTCATCGTGAGGGGGTAGTTATTCACAGGGGCATGGTAATTGGAAACGAAGTCCTCTGAGTGTGCAAGATACCAGGCCACTTGATGGAGGTTTTCCATCAGGGAGTGTTGCCCATGGGAAGGACGGAGGTTGGTCGCAGGGGTAATGTTTCAAAGGATCGCGAGGAGGATGGACCAGGCCATTCATCAATGGTAATAGAGGGGGGAGGTTTGGGACCGTGGGTGTTATGAATAGTAGAGGAAGATCAGCTCAATAGTTCTCCAGTGGAATGCAATCTTGATGGGATCTTTGGCACTGATCGGATGAATAAGACCTTGGTTTCTCAGGTTAACCAATAGGTGTCTGAGGTGTTTCACAGGTTAATGCAGGACCTGGTTGGACCTTCCATTAGTAAGTAAAAGTTTGATGGTATGGTACCACATGAGGCTTCTCAAATGGATAACTAGTTGAATGTGTGTACTACGGTTATGGTGAAGGTGGTTAGTGGTGAGGAGGTTGCATCAATAACTCCTTGCACCGAGGTGTTATGGTCAGGCATTGGCAAGGTGCATAAGGGGAGGCAGGAGGCTACTATTGAAGCAGTAAATTCCACCAGAACAGGAAATCCAGGGTGTTCATATTATTTGAACTGGACTCCTATCCACTTTAGTAACAAATTTGAAGATCTTTTCAAGTATTGTTAGAGATTGGATCCATCCTTCCCGGTTCATGAATATGGGGTCCCCAGGAAGGATACCAATGAAATTGAACCTGAGCTCTCAGAAGATGGAGCATTATACCTGAAAATTAATCAGAGTCTTAAGATGATGAAGGAAAGAATGGATTACTCCTCCTGACCACCTCCTATGGAGAGTCGGTCTGTGAAAAAGATAGATGACAATAATATTTCCATTGATATTTTGAGCAACCAAGGACTAGGAGACCATGGAATTGAACCTTTGGATTTACTTTCATGTTCTTAAGAAGAATTGATTGAGAATACTCTTCCTCTCATTGTAATAGAAGATGATGCTGATAAAATTATTGGGAGGTCACTAAGGTCGACTCTTAATGAGGATCAATAAAAATGGATTGACAAAAAGGATCTAATTTTGGTGGGGGTTTCAATAAAGTCAAGATTAACATTGAGGAATACATTCAGTTTTGGGATCAGTTGGCTTCTAATTTTGATAATTGAATGATGAAGGTTCTAGATACCCAAGTTTCTTCTTTTTCCAGGAAATTTTTTATGGGAACAGACTTTAGTAAGCTCATGTTTCTTTTTAATGACTCCAATAAAGCTTATGTTTTGGTGGGTTTTTTGTGAGGTTTTCTTATTAGGGTTATCTTCCCTTAGTCCATTACTCGATTAATTTTTATGGTGTTTTATGTATATTCTTCAGATGTGGATCAGAGCAGGAAGCCTTCATTGGTGCTCTTCAGATGTGGATCAGAGCAGGAAGCCTTCATTGGTGCGTGTCATTCATATTGAGATGATTGAGATTGTATGGCTATGCCCTCAGTTTCATGCCGATGCTCCTATACTTGGGACAACTATCCAGATGACATTCTTTGGTGAAGGCTTATCGTCATGGTGAAATTGTTGGGGAGGGGTAGCTCTAGTTTTCATGTTTTTCTCTCTTATGGTTGTTTTTTGGTTGTAATGTTGGAACATATGGTTTCTCACTTTCCCTTAAAATTTTTTTGATAATAAAAATTTAATTTTTAGTCAGTAAGCTCACGGGGCCTAGAATGTAATGTGGAGATAGGGATATTTCCCTAGAAAACACTTCATGGTGGTAAAGTGATTGGATTTCTGATTCCAACCAATTTTCTACGCCACCCACCCGCACTAATTTCCCCTCGCATTGTCTTGTGTCTTTTTATTTTGGAATTTTTGAAAACTATTTTTAAATAAAAAAAATATTTATGACATGATTTTAAGAAGTGTGAATTTTTTAGAAATGATTTTCTAGTAAAATAGAAATGGATTGATTTCTTAATGGGTATCAATGAAATTTCAGACTGGTTTTGAATGAGTAAATGGAGTGTTTAGACCTCTTTTGAAAGTGTTAATTATGTTAATATGTGTTTTGAAAATATGTTAAAAATAGAGTTTTTTTAGATATTGAAAAGTGTTTTGAATGGAAAGAAGTATTTTGGAATTTATGTGTGGAGTTTGAAGATGAATTTTGATTTGGTAATTGGTGGGATTTGGAAAACATTAAAGAATTTCTGGGAACTTATTTTTAATGGGGATAAATGTGTTTCCAAATAAATGGGTATTGATAAAATGGAGTTTGTAAAAAAACTATAAGTGTTGTTAAATGGGATAAGATGTTTTGAAATTAATGTGTATGATTTGAAAGTGAGTTTTAATTTATGTTTTATGTTTTTCTGAAAAGTATTGTAATATTTGAATTGTGTTTTGATTTTTTAGTTAGCGATTTTGAGAAAAATGAAGTGTCAGTTGAATGTCTTGGTTTTGAAAAGTGTATAGAATGTTTGTTTTAACCATTGGTATTTCTGTGAGTGACCACATGCATGGATTTACATGAGAAGATGGATGGTTTAGGGAAAAGATGGATGAGTTACAGTTTGGATATTTGGAGGGTTCCTGATGTGGCACAGAAACATGAAAGTGTAAGGCCCATGGGGTACCATTTGTGGACGCATCAATCGTTGACCTGTTTATTTTTAAATATATGATTTTAATGGAAATTTTGATTTATTGATGATCTGTTTCAGTGGTGTGTCATATATGTTTTCTGGAATTTTATGGTGGGGTGTACTTAGTTTGAGAACCCATATTTTTTAAGGATGTTTTGGGTTTTTGTTTTGTTGGTAAGTTGGGATAAAGGGTTGATTGGTGGCCCTTTCTTGAGAAAGGTCTCAGGAATACCATAAAGTTTCTCTCCTCATGTGTTATTACCAACTTTTTGGTATTTTTTGACCAAATGACCATCTTGGTTGGGTCCTTTTATTTTATTTGTTGGCTAGGATGTGCCCCATAATGAGTAATGCACGATTGAAGTGCATCCATTAGTGATTCACCATTGGAAGACCCTCCAGTTGATCAATGTGTGGACACTCTTCCCAAGATTCAAGGTTGAGTCTACCCTTCTTGTTTTTTGGTTAAGTGGATCCTTGTGTGGTAGGAGAGTGGTTGTAGAAGGTTTAAATACACCTTGGATCCTTACGTTTCTATATTTTCTTAAATCGTCAAAGGTGACGTTTGACACCGTTGTGTCTACATGTTTTGTTGGAAGTAGTGAAGGGGAATTCTAAAGAGGAAGGTGAAAGAAATCCAGGGTCTTTGGTGTAGAATGATGTCCTGAGGGGACTTTGGGTCTGTTTTTAGTCTCATCATGTCAAGGGTTTATGTTGGGAAAACAATGTCATAAAATTGGGTTTTTATAGGATTTTATGATTGCTTGTGGTAATCACATGATACATGGAAATTTGTACAATGTTTCACTCATGGTAATGACCCTTTCACTAGAAAGGGTAATGTTCAGAGGTGACTTGTTGTGCTGTGTTTGATTTTGATGGAAAAGGTAGATGTTGTGGAACCATTAGAGGGCTTCTGCTTAAGTGAAAGCATGTTTCTATGTTGAGAATTTTGAAATTCTTATTCTATGTAAAGATTTATTACATGTTTTTTCCGTCTTCTATTTATTTTTCTGGGTGGAAGAGGTGTTGCATGTGAATCACCCAATTCCTTGTTTGGGTAAAGGTGTGTTGTTTGAGGTAGTGATTTTTGTGGGGTTTTTTGATCATTAGCTCCTAACTGTGTTGAAAAATATGATTCAAACATCAAGTCTCTAGACATAGGCCTCATAGAGAATATTTTCGCGTAGTTAGAAAATCTCCAGGGGTATTAGGGATCTTGGTTTCACTTCTGTCTGCGGTGTGGGATGTGGAGACTGTTTGAATTTTCGATGTGGTTTTTTCATTTCAAGTGGTCTTGTGTGGTGGAAACGGATGTGGGGAACCTATCCCTAAGTTTTGTAATCCATGTTGGTGGAGAACACTCTAATTTGTTTTCGGGGAGGGGAAATTTTGTTTCCTCAAACCTAGTGTTTAAACCCTTGTGGGTGAAACCCTCTATGTAGTTGTTCATTTAGGAATAACCTTGAAGGCTCTTTTTGATCTCGTTCTTGGTCGGGCTCAGTCAAGGATAGTGATGCTTATGGAAGTGGTGAACTATGTAGCATCTTTTCTAGTTGGGAGTTTCGTTGACCTACCCCCCCCCCCAGTAGGGATTGGATCTTATGGGGTCTTCCACGTTTTGTCCCTGCTAGTTGGTAAATATGGCATGTTCTTATGGTAGGGAGACCCACCATGTGTCTTATATAGGTTATTTTGAAATATTTCTAATTTCATTATATCCCTTATAATGGGGATTTTGTTCAGTCTCCCCTTGTGGGTTTCCCAGTTTTGTCTTGGGAAATTAAGTTGTCTCTTATGGCGGAGAGTCCGTTTGGGTTTCCCTGTATAAGTAATTCAATTGTGTATATGGTGTTAGTATGGCAGTAGGTAGTCTCATTTAGAGCTATCAAACCACTAATTTCTTCCTTGGGTAAACATGGGAGTATGGCATTCTAATGGGATGTGTTTTTAATATGTTTGATAGTATCAAGTAAGTGGGGTAAATTTCGGTTGGTGAGAGTATCCCATCCTTTCATTGATCAACTGGAGGTGTTTTGGCCTTTTGGGGGTGGTAGAACTTGGAAAGGGAGTCCATCTTGGACTATCATTTGGGTTTTGTTTTTGTATATGGAATTACTATGGATTTCTAGGGGTTGAAATATTTATGGTGGGTAGAATTTTTAAACCCAGATACTCAATTCCATAATTTGTTTCCTATATTATTTTGGTTCTTAGTTTTCTCTTGGTTTCCAGGTGTTCCAGGATTAGATTTGTTGTCTTGGGTGTTCTTCATCTAAGTAATTAGTCATGGATGTCTTTGATGGTACTTAGACTTTCCTTTTTTAAAGGGAAGGTATAATAATGAGGTGTCTTTGAATTTAATTTGTGACACTTCTAGTTGCACCTTTTGTGGGGTATGTTTATTGGGGTGGTTTTTCAAGATTTGGGCCAAACCATGAGCTGGTTTCCAAATTTATAAAACAAAATTTGGTTCTTTTATAACTCCTTCATTTTTCAACATTTTTCACCAATTCCACTTCCCACTTGGCCTCCCATGAACTATTCAAATCACCATATCCATATGGACCCCATAGAAACTCAAAATAATGGTAGATTTTGGTGGTTTATTCAGTCATTGGGTCAACCCGTGGGCCCATTTCTGGATTTAAGAAAATAATTTATTTCTTTTATATTACATTTAGTTTTTTTACATTTCTTAGTCATTATACTTCTCACTCGGGGCCACAAACCCTAGGCACATTCCCATGTTTCATTTGCCCTCTATAGAGCTCATCTTCATTATGGATTAGGGATAATTTTATCACCGTTTCTCAAATCGTCCATATTTTCAAAGGGAATTTTCCCTTATCATAAATCATTAATTTTTTAATCTTTTCCATAATTTTAGTCCCCACTATACCTCCTCAACCTTATTCAAGATTCCCTTCCAATTTTGACTGCTTGTAGATGTAAGAACCGAGGTTTTTAGAATGGGTCAAAATCCCGACCCTATTTGAATTTTGACTTGTTTCTGAAAAAAATGGGAAAATATGGGAAGTTCTTGAAATTTCCAGACTACACTCCAGGTACACTAAAGTAAACACAGGGTATCAGTTAGGCATGTACTAGCCGTGTTCTTTCCGAGTACATGCCATGTGATGGCTTTGTAGGAATTTCATACTACACGACATGTAGTGTTTCTTGACACGCCATGTACCCTTGACCGTGTGGAAGATATACATGGAGTTTAGGCCTATTGGCTCTGTTGAATGTTTTTAGCAAGTACATGTCGTATACTATTTGTATGTGCCATGTAGAGTGGTCGTGTATGGAGATATACATGGCATGTTTGGGATATCCGTCGGGGGGAGTGGTACACACTTTGAACCATAGGTACACAACATGTAGTCAACTGGAAAGTGCTCGATGAAATATCAGTCATCTTATGAATAGTAAAATGATACATTGCATGTAGTCCTAAGTACACGTCGTGTATTTTCTTTTTTGCGTTAAAATGGGAAATAGCCACATTTTGAGGTAGGGGGCAAGAGACAGGGGGTTTCTTCCGGGAGATGTGAATATCCAGTCGGGACTTCAATTCATTCTCATTCCTTCATCCGAGTCAGATTCAAACACTGTTTGATCCATTGGAACCCCCACGGTATGGCCTTGATTTTTATCTAGTTGTTCTTCTTGATTTCTATTCTAAGATGAGTTATAGTGGTTTGAGAAGTTTTGATTATTTTTTAGATCTACCATGTTTTTTACCTAATTGAAGGCTATTATCAGAGGATTATCATCGTACTAGTAAGACGTAGGTGGTGCATACCTCTTTCTATGTTTTCGCAGACTTTTGGGTGGTGTGACCTTTGGCGCGTTTTTAGGTATTTTGAGTATGACCCTGTTTTACCTGTTATTGCATGTTTAATAGTTACCTATGAGATGCCTTTGGGTATTCCCGGTTGCGTTTTTTTCTTGAGCGGGGCCAGGCGAGTGGAAATTGCTCATTCAGGCATTTTGGCAGGGGAATGCCAAAATGGTTATAATTGAATTGTATTATTTTAAACTTTTTAGTTTTTTACCTATTTAAAAGTGATTCCTTTTATTATTAAATGTAATAACTGAATTTAATATGTTGGAACCCTTACGGTTGTGTTGGGCATGGCCCGGATATTCTTAAGTGATGTTGTTCATAGGTTGGGCTTCGCCCGGGTTACATTGGGTGGTTTTGACCACGATATTGGGAGTCATGGACGTCAGCTTGAGGCAGGGTGACTGTCATGTTAGGTATGACCTAGGTTACATGGATGGCAAGGCTTTCGGACTTGAGCAGAATGGATATAGAGATACGAGGTGTCAGAGGTGTTGTGGCTTGGGTACTATTTTAGTCATTACCACTCACCTGTAAGTTGTAGTAGTGTGCACACAGAGAGACTCCGTGGTGAGGTGGTTTTGACCAATCATGTGGGTAGAGGCCCCTGTTAGTTACACTTTAGGTACTTTTGGTTTGGGGGTGCCCACCATAGGAATCCATGTGGAAGGTGAGGATCCTTCAGAGGATAGCGTTGAGGCTATCAGGTTGGGGGTAGAGGCTCATCGTTATTTAAGGGAAGACATCGTTGTTCCTCTGGTTACTCTACATGAGGGTAGACATAGTTGTCCCTCCGGTTAATTTATTTGAGGGAAGACATCACTGTCCCTCAAGTTATTTATTTGAGGATAGGAATCATTGTTCCTCCATGTTACTATTTCCTAGTCATGCCTTCGGGATGTTGGTGCTTGAGACACACGGTGTCAGGGGGAAAACGGTGTCGGGTACATGATAGAGATTCTGGCATTACCCGAAGCAGGTGACACTCCATTGTGGCTGCTGAGCACCAGTGGAGTCTATATTTGTTTGTGTTCATCGTAATGTTTACTGTTTTCCTTATTAATGCATGCCTACTTAAACACGTATATTTGGTACGCAATGTTGGGTGGTATCCTACTAAGATTCATCTCACGCCTTTCACAGGCCCTTCGAGACACGTGCATGATTTATGGATTTATGTTTAGGAAATATGTCAGCTTTAAGAGTTTCACTACATTACCTATTACATGGATATGGTATGAACCTAGAGGTATTTCCTAGATAGAGTTTAATTTGTTTTTCCTTCTTTCCTGTGTCATCATTCTTACTTGTTTTGTAGCAACAGTTGGTTATCCATTAGAGCCTTTAAAAATGGATATTTATGACTTTCTTTTGATGTATGTTTGTTGTTAAGTTGTATTTATAAGTGATCAACATTCTATTTTGTTTACTTTTTTGTTGTGGTTTATATTTATTGCTTCTATTGTTTATCGATATTGAAGGTTCTTCTGCTCTACGGGTCTGGTTCGAGTTTGTTGAGTTGTTTATTCCAATTCATCTTTATTTTTACACTCGGTCTAGTTCCATTATCATCTTCTAAGAGGGTATAGCCTCCCCACTATACCTATAAGACCCTCGATGCTAGTCAGAAACCTTTGGCATGCGGGGAGGTGCGCCTAAGGTAGTAAACCCGACCCGTTTAGCACTGTTCGGGTGGCTGTTCAGGTCCGGGTCATTACAAAGTGGTATCAGAGGAGTTCTTGATGGGGATTTAGTAGTATTGTTTTCTTAGATACTAATGTGATTGTGACTTCTCTTTTTATTTACAGTGGTTTTACTATTTGTGATATGGTAGACAAGAGATAGGTTTTGACTAGAACTGGGTTTCAAGCTTGTGCTTGGGTGCCTGCATCTCTAGGTATGAGGGATGGACAAAGTTTCCATGGGTGGGAATTGCTATTATATTTTTCTCGTATTACAGTTTATATGATTTCCACCTCGGTGGCTCACTTGGTGTGTGATGTTATTTATTATGACATGCAACCCTTAACATGGTGTGGTAAAGGTGAATTGGACCTTGGCCTAGTATGGTAAGGCTTGTTTGCTTAGATTTTGATAGGCACATTATAGGGTATTTCAATTTCATAACTACATGTATACTTTGTGAAGTGACAATTCCATGTGAATAATATCAAATTGCCTTGTATTCTATGCTTTGAAATGTGAATTGGTGAAATTATTGATATAATTTCTTTTTGATTGCAATGTGTTATGTCATGATTTATATATTTGATGAATTTTTTGTGGCATGGTATTTGGGTCTGGCTCTTGAACCAGCATGCAGGTACTATGGTTGACATGATTTTGATCACCAGGATTGGGTGACTCGATCATCTGTTTGAGGAAACGTTAGTTGTCAGGATAGGCATGGCCTGAGGTACTTTTGATAATTAGTTCTTTTGAGGGCGGGTAAGGAGGCCATGAGGTCAGGATGTCGTGGGAATGGGTTGCCATAGGGGATAGTAAGGGTAGTTGTTTTATGTTTCCTCTTTACTAATTTCCTTATATGTGTTGAATATATATTATTATTATATATATTTGGGTTTTCTGACCATATATGGTATTTATTGGGTTCCTATTAGTTGACTCAGATGGAGCATTAGGCGGGAGATGGTACAATGCGACAGGAGAAGGGTCCGGTTCAGGATCCGGTGCAGGAAGAGCATGAGTCGCTGGTATAGGCTCATGGACAGGAACAGGCCCAGGATACCGTGTATGTAGGAAAACAATAGCGTTTGGTAGCATTCAGACCATCGCTCGACAAGTAGCTCCGAGGTAGCCTGGTATGTGTCTTGTAGGGGATTGAAAGAGGTGTGCAGGGTACAAAGCCATCTATGGAATATCTGACGCAGAAGTTCCAATCACATCATCTGACACTTTTTTAGGGTGAGGGTGGTCCACAGGCAGCTGACAACTGGATAGAGAGCATGCAGATGATCTTTGACCAGCTCGAGATGCCTCTAGGGTGGAGGTTCAAGCTGGCGACGTGCATGCTACAAGGACTGGCAAAGCACTGGTGGGATGTACAAGTCAAGGCTCATAGACACGACGGACTAGCATGGAACAAGTTCGAGGATAGGTTATTTGAGCACTTTTACCCAGAGACACTAAGGGAAGAGAGAGCTTGGGAGTTCTTGAGCTTTCAGTAGAGATACATGTCTGTCATGGACTATGCAGCTAATTTACTGAGTTGTCTTGATTTGCACCTGGTATGGTAAGAAATGATGTGGCAAGGGTAAGATGCTTCGAGGATGGCTTACGAGATGCCATTTGGATACAGGTGAACATCTTCAGGTTGTGTTCTTTTTCAAAGGCGGTGAATTAGGCACTCATAGAGAAGGGAAACCAGAGAGATAGGCCCTAAGATGGCCGGGAAATGACTTCAGGTGAGGGATCAAATAGCAGGAAGTGAGTACGGGATGAGTTCTAGCATGGTAGTCAGGATAAGGACTCATATAGGCCACCTCGTAGTAGTTCTTTAGTGATTTTCTTTCAGTGTGGGCATCCAGTACATGTTCAGACTCAGTGAGATAAGCCTCTAAAGGAGTGTCGTGCATGTGGAAAGGTTGGGAATCTTGAGAGGTTCTACAGGAATCCTTCTCAGATAGCCGAAAGGTAAGGACCAGGATTGATTGTGGCATCTAGAGTTGGTTCAGTTTTGGTACCAAGAGAGGGTAGCCGATTTTTAGCTGCACGCAGAGGACCTGAGAGAGATAGTGGGAACCATATGAGGATTTAGTTTATGGTGACTAGAGAAGCACCGTAGGGACGTCAGGCATCAGGCAGTCATATTTCAGGCCAAGTGCATGTTGTGGAGCTTCCAGGTGCTGAGCAGGATGGTGGGCCAACGACGGTTAGAGGTACACCATGAGTGTGGCCATGAATGTTTTGTTTTCATTTGGAATGACCTATTAAGGCATGTCTATTTTGAGTTCATGAGGTTCACATGATTAATGTGGACTATCTAGATGCTGGTTAGTGGGATTGGTGCCATACCGGGTGTGTGATATATTTAAATATATGTATGAGATGTGTGGTATCGGGAATCGTGGATGTGGGTTACATGTGGGGTCATGGGCATCAAGGCATCAAGGATGCAGGTTACTTGAGGTGCTACGCACCGGGTTCATTTTGAGCATCCATAGGATGAAGGAACTCGTGGAGGTGGACACCGATGTGGTGCGGGATATATTGGGTGTCAAAAATGAAATGGGAGCACCAATGAGGCACAAAAGTGATGATGCGTCACAAGAGGACCATGAGTATGGAAAAAAATCAGTGAGCCCTTTATTTTTTGAGTTTTGTAGGGTTGAGAAAGATTTGGGCAATTCTTATGGTGGAGATCCCTCGAGTAATATAGTCAGAACATCTGTGATCAGGAGTGTTCGGGTTACCTTGATCTGGGTGGTACGTTCGGTGCCATCTCTAGATTTAGTTTGATCCCTTGAGGATGAGCTATGTTAAGCTGGGGAGATTGTAAGAACCTGGGTTTTTATAATGGGTCAAAATCCCAAGCCTATTTGAATTTTGACTTGTTTTTGAGAAAACTGGAAAATCTGAGAAGTTCTAGAAATTTCCAGACTACACTCCGTGTACACTAAAGTACATGTCGTGTATCGTTTAGTTGTGTACTGGCCATGTGCTCACTGAGTACATGTCTTGTGATGACCATGTAGGAATTTCATACTACACGGCATGTAGTGTTTCTTGACATGCCCTGTACCCTTGATTGTGTGGATTCCATACATTGCGTGTAGGCTTGTTGACTAGGTATAATTTTTTTATCATGTACATGTTGTGTACTATTTGTATGCACCATGTAGAGGGGCCATGTATGGGGATATACATGGCATGTTAGGGATATTGACTAGGTAGAGTGGTACACATCGTGTACCATAGGTGAACACTGTTTAGTCAATCGGCAAGTCCTCGACAAAATATCAGTCGTCTTATGAACAGTAAAATGATACACGATGTGTATTCCTAAGTACACATTGTGTATTTTATTTTTTCTCTAAAATGGGAAGTTGCCTCTTTTTGGGGAAGGGGCAGTGGTTTTCATGTGGGAGACGTGAATATCCATCCAGGACTTCAATTCCTTCATTTTCCTTCATCTGAAGTCAGATTCAAACACCATCTGATCCATTGGAACCCCCTCAGTAAGGCATTGAGTCCTCTTGAGTCGTTCTTCTTAATTTCTATTCTAAGATGAGTTATAGGGGTTTGAGCAGTTTTGATTCTTTTATAGATCTACCACCTTTTAGACATAATTGGAGGCTGTTATCGGAAGAGTATCATCAAACTAGTATGAGGTAGGTGGTGCATACCTCTTTCTGTGTTTTCGCAGACTTTTGGGTGGTCCAACCTTCGACACATTTTCAGATATTTTGAGTGTGACCCTATTTTACTTGTTATTGCATGTTTAATTGTTATCTAACCTATGGGATGCCTTTGAGTATGCCATGTTACCTATTTTTCTGGAGCAGGGTCGGGAGAGTGTTCATTTCTCATCGGGGCATTTTGCCACGGGAATTCCAAAATGGTTATAATTTAATTGTATTGTTTTAAGCTATTTAGTTTGTTTTGCCTATTTAAAAGTGATTCCTTGGATTATAATATGTAATTGATGAATTGCATATGCTGGAACCCTTGCGATTGTGTTGGATGTGGCCGGAATATTCTTGAGTGATGTTGATCAGAGGTTGGGCTTGGCCCAGGTTACATTGGGTGGTTCGGACCATGGGATCGGGCATCATGGATGCCATCTTCTGGTAGGGTGACTGTAAGGTTGGGCATGGCCTGGGTTACATGGATGGAGAGGCCGTCGGACTTGAGTGGCATAGTCCCAGGGAAACGAGGTGTCAGAGGTGTTGTGACTTGGGTACTATTTTGGTGATTACCGCTCATTGGGAATATCGAGTAGTGTGCACATTGATAGACTTCGTGATGAGGTGGTTTTGACCACTCATGTGGGTAGAGGCCCCCATTAGTTGCAGTTTAGGTACTTTTGGATTGGGGGTTCTTGTCGTAGGAAGCCATGTGGAAGGTGATGATCCTTAAGGGGATAGCATTGAGGTTATCGGGTTCGGGGAAGAGGCTCACCATTATTTGAGGGCATACATCATTGTTCCTCCGATTAATCTACTTGAGGGTAGACATCACTACCCCTCCAGTTACATTACTTGATCTCAGACATCACTGTCCCTCCGGTTATTTATTTAAGGACAAGCATCACTGTTCATCTGAGTTACTATTTCCTGGGTGTGCCTTTAGGACGCCAGTACTTAAGACACATGGTGTCAGGGGGCATATGGTGTCATGTTACATGATAGAGATTCTGGAATTGACAGAAGCAGGTGACACTCCATGGTTCCTGCTGATCACCAGTGGAGTTTGTGTTTCCTTGTGTGCGTCGTAATTTTTACTATTTTCCTTATTAATGCATGCCTTCTTAAACACTTATATTAGGTATGCACCATTGGGTGGTATCCTGTGGAGATTTGTCTCACACCCTACACCGGCCCTTCAGAATTCATAAAGAATTTATCGATTTACATGCAAAGAATATGTCAGCTTCAAGAGATGGAATGAAATAGATATTTCATGGAGATGGTATGGACCTTCAGGTCTTTCCTAGATGGAGTTTACACTGTTTTTCCTTCTTTTCTGTGTCAGCATGCTTTCTTGTTTTGTAGCTACAGTTGGTTTTCCATTGGTTCCTTTACATATGGATTTTTATGACCTACTTTGGATGTATGTTTGTTGTTCAGTATCAGTTACAAGTGATCATCATGTTATTGTGTTTACTTTCTGCTACTTTTGTTTATATTTTTTACTTCTGTTGTTTATCAATATTGAATGTGCTTCATGCTCTGTGGGTCTAGTTTGAGTCTTTTGAATTGTTTATTCTGTTGCATCTTTATTTTTACACTCAGACCGAAACCATTATCATCCTCTGAGAAGGTATAGCCTCCCCACTATACCTATAAGATCGTCACTACTAGTTAGCAACCTTTGGAATTTGGGGTGGTGCGCCTAAGGTAGTGACACCCAACCCAATTAGCACTATTTGGGAGGCTACTCGGGTCCGGGTTATTACAGTAGATTCAACTATTGGTGTATTTGGGTCTATTTCATCAATGTTTCTCAAGGAAGTGAATTCATCTATTGTTCCTTCCATTTCCTTAGGTTTTATCCCCTTTTTATTGAAGTTCCAAATATCTAAAAACTATGGTTTCATACCAAGGGTTTTATTTTGGGTTTCTTGGCCCAATATTGTGGATTTGGGTTCATTTTCACTCCCTTGTCGTGCAACGGTGGTGTAGTTGAAGTTTCACACAAAGATTTGGGGGTTTTTGACACAAAAGGTATGTGATTCAAAGTGTAGGAATTCATTGATGTGTTATATTCCATGATTTACTTATTTATCATGTTCATCATAAGTTTTTTGTGGTGCGAAATATGTTTTTGATGGAATTGGTTGAGTGTTTAATTTTAATGTTTTTTTTTCTTCAAATGGTGTGTTTTTCTTTTTTAAATCCTATGGTATCATTTGGGGTCATTTTGTAACATATGAATATGGATTATTAAATGTTTCTTGGGCTTCCAAATATGGTTTTATAGGTTTTTAGTGTGATTTTGGCCTTAAAAGAGGGTTTTTAATTGGTTTATGTGAAAAACATTGTCATACTTCTTGGATGTGTTTTATGAAAATTTTAAGTGGCTTATTAAGATATACAAATTGTGATAAGGATTTTTATGTGCTATTTTGGGGGAATATTTTACTGAAATGGGGTTTTGAAATAGAAAATGATGATTGGTGATGTCAAAAATTTTGAGAGCATAATATGAATTGTTGAAATGTTTTATTAAATTGTAAGAAGGGTGTAAAACATGTTTATGGTATATTTTGTATGAGTATGATATTAAAATGAATTTGAATGTGAATGGAGTGTTATGTAAAATGATTTTGGTATTTTTGGTGTGTGTGTTTTGTAAATGTAATTCCCATGTGAAAATGGTATTTTATGAGATGTGGAACTTGATTGAGCACAAAGAGGGAAACCTGGGAATCTAGGTGGGTGGACGTGGACTTGTATGTGAGTGATCCATAGTTGTTTGGTCTCTATTTAACATAGAAATTTGATGATGAAAACACACACTAAACTATTGTGATAATGTTGGGGACCACTAAGTTATGGGTTTGTTCCCTACGAGTTGCTCATGCACGAGAACAAATATTCATTATAGTTATATTTCACCAAGATATGAAGTACCTGGGGCCCACTACAAGAAAGTACGTAAGAGTGTTCCCCTGACTAGTTCTCATTAACTATATAATACTCACCATTGGTATATGGTGTTTTTGGATGAAAAATTTAGTAGCTTGGGAATTTTATTTAAAAGTGTTCATTCCTTAAAATAGCCCCCTTGAAAATTGTTTTTATTTAATGTTGAATCCTTTAGAAAAATTTTAATACCTTTTATTGTTTATGAATTGTGAAAGATTTTTTTCTTATAATTTTTATCACATGGAATCTATTGGGTGCCATCCTATTGGGATTAATATCACACCTTACTTACACCCTTGGGTGTAGGTAGACTTGGTAATCTTTGTCACGGGTATAGAAAA
Source organism: Viscum album (assembly GCA_963277665.1). Taxonomy (NCBI): domain Eukaryota; kingdom Viridiplantae; phylum Streptophyta; class Magnoliopsida; order Santalales; family Viscaceae; genus Viscum; species Viscum album. The sequence goes on from OY728120.1 coordinate 1,418,883,750, forward strand.
AGATTTTAGTGTTGGTGGTTCAGGTTGTAAGCTTCCATTCTTGGTGTGGTGTTGTGGAGAAGACACGGGGATGATAGAACCTTGATATGTGGTGGACCCTTGTTGTGTGGTGGACCCTTGAGTTCTTTTTTATACTAATTTTTAGTTTTTTACCACTTGGGATTTGTCTAAAACCAGGTATTTCAGTACTGCATTTCATTAAAGGTCAGTTTCGATTAAATTATTATATTTAGTTTATTTATTGTTTTTAATTTTTCAATGCTTCTAAATTCAGGTAAATCATTCCCAAATAAATTTATGATACCTATGCACTTGTTCCAACCCATGGAGATTGGGAATTCCCCTCGGGAATTTCTAAAGACTGGTTCGAGCATCGGTTTTGTTGGATACCAGATCTGGTTCGTGATATAAACAACAGTGGACTCCATTCAAGAGAAAGACCAAATCTTCGATAGTGGAACCTGATGACAATGTAACATTTTATGTGGTATAACCCTCCTTTTTTATGAATCTTCTAATATAGTTATGGATGATGTTTTGATTAAATCCCTTGAAAATATATTTTATGTCATAGGGTGTTCATATAATCAAAAGGTTAGTCTTCCCATTTATCAATTTGAAGGTGAAGTCGACCAGTGGTGGTCAATGGTCAAGAATACTAGGGATGGAAAGGATATTGATTCCTTGTAATAATATTAATTTAAAAAAAATTTCTTGAAAATATTATCCTATGGTTGTTAAACATAGGATCGAAAATAAATTCCATGAATTGAGGAAAATGGAGATTTCAGTGGTTGTGTATGAAGAAAACTTCACCCAATTTGTAAGGTATTCTCTAAATCTTATTCAGGGTCCTAATAGTAAAATCCATTCTTTTTACTCATGATTAAAGTCAAAGTATCAAAGGGTATTGGACTCCTAAGAATTCAAATGTTATGAGAAACATGTTTGATGTGATGAGAGGGTATAAATAGACTTTTTTTTAATGATCATGTGTATATTGAAAACTAGTAGAAGAAGAGGTCAATATGGAAAGTAATGGGTAAGAATCAATCAAATAAATATGAATGTAAGAAAGTTAAGTTTCTTGTTTTTGAAAAGTGTGTTAAAAATAAACTTGTGAATGCCTTAAAAATTTAATAATTGTTTACTCTATAGTATGTTTGGACATATGGACTATGATTGAAATGAAAATTAACTTAAAATCAATTACGATAAGAAAACTATAATGTTTTTCAAATGTGGTCAGATGGGTCATTTTGAAAATACCTACCCAATGAAAGATATGAATGATTGAAAATAAATAGATTATATGATGAATGGTTTTTTGAGATAATTTTTTCTATGTTAGTATATTTAAGGCCATACAATGAAGTGGTATAAGGTACTTTGTTTGTTTACTCAAATTTTTCTAATGTCTTGTTTGATACAGGATCTACACATTCAATTATTTCTGAGAAATTTTCTAGTAATTATAAATTTCACCTCAAGAAATGAGACTAGAAATTATAGTTAAAATAACAGGGAGAAATACGACCTCAGAAAGGAATTATAATATTCTTCCTACTGTATTCAGTGGAAAGAAATTTCATGAAAACCTTTTTGTTTTTTACAAAGAAGATTTTGATGTTATTCGGGGTATGTATTGGATTTATGTTTTTCATTCTAAGATTGATTATAGAGATAAATAACTTTTTAAGAAAGTGTTTCAGATTGTATACAATATTGATCCCATAGAATTGATAACATATTAGGAAGCTGAGAAACTATTAAATGATGTAAATTAATGAAATAAAACTCATATTGTTGATATATGGAACTGTTAAGATTAATGATCTTGCAATGGTAAATAAATACCTAGATTTTTTTCCTGATAATTTTCCCATTTTTATACTTGATAGGGAAGTTGAATTTATCATTAACTTAGTTTCTTATGATAATCCAATTTCAAAACCCTCTTATCAAATGGCTCAATTTGAAATTCTTAAATTGAAAAAACATTTGTAGGAATTACTTGATAGAGGATTCGTTCATCATATCGATGACTTGTTTGATAACATTTAGGGAGCTCATTATTGTTCCATGATTGACTTGATTTATGGGTACCATTAACTAAAGGTGGAGATTGACATCCCAAAAATAGATTTTCATACTAGATATAGGCATTATGAGTTTGTTGTTATGTCCTTTGGTTTGAAAAATTCCACTGTTGTATTCATTGATAGTATGAATAGAATATTCCATGAATATTTAGAAAAATTTGTTTTTTCTTTTATTGATGATATTTTGGTCTTTTTAAAAAGTTATGAGGATCATGAAAAACATTTAATGATTGTATTGAAAACACTTAAAAAAGAAAATAAGTTATATAGAAAATTTAGATAATGTGATTTTGGTTTGCAACAGATTTATTTTCTTGGGAACATTGTAAATAAGGATAGAAAAATAGTTGATCCCACCAAAACAAAAGTGGTTGATGAATGGAAAACCCCTAAAAATGATACAAATATTAATAATTTTCTCGTATTAGAATGTTATTACCAATGTTTTGTTTAAAACATGTCACTGTTTTCTAGCCCACTAACTACGTTAACACAAAAAGGGGAAATATTTATTTGGGCAGAAGAATGTGATGTTGGTTTCCCAAAACCAAAGAAGAGATTTGTGAATGCTCAAGTTTTGTCCCGACATTAAAAAAATTGTGAATTTTTCATAAATAGGGATTTATAATTGAAGGTACTGGGTCATTTTTTGATGTATAATGATTAGGTAATTGCATGTGCATCTAGACAACTAAAATCTACTATGATAAATTATACCACATATGAGTTCGAATTAACAGTTTTGGTTTTCAATTTTAAAACTTTGAGGCATCATTTATATAGATCCAAATATGAATTATATACAAAAAATAAAATTCTAAAGTATATATATTCACTTGAAAGTAATTTAACATGAGGTAGGGAAGATTGATTGAATTAATAAAGAATTATTATTAAATGATCAATTACCATCCTGGAAAACAAAGAAATTATAGGATTCCTTAAGTTGACAACATCACGCATCATTAATCATGTTACTTTTGAACTATAGCCCCTTGATTAATGATTTGATGAATTTTGGCTTGGTTGTTGTTGGTGCAAGAAATTCCTTTTTTTTGTTTTAGGTTTCATTGTAGTCATCTCTGTAAAACTGACTTATTCAAGCATATAAGGAAGATGGAAAGTTGTAGAAAAACATATAATTGGTGAAAAGGGGTAAGTTTCCAGAATTTAACATTGATAAATATTGTGTTTTAATATTTGGAAAGAGATTATGTCTGCCTTGTGATTCCCTATTGAAGAAATAATTGCTAAGTGAAGCTCATAGATCTCCATTTTCAATTCAACTTGGATGTACTAAGATGTATAGAGACCTCCTGTAGTAATACTGCTAGGATGGAATGAAAAGAGATATTACTGATTTTACTGTGAAATGTTTGAAATTTCAACAGTTTAAAGTACAATGAAAACTACCAAAGGGGGTTATTCATCCTTTTCATGTACCATATTGGAAATTGAAAAATATATTCATGGAATTCAAGGTGGTAATACCAAAGACATCTCTAGGTGACAATTTGATTTAGGTTATTGTTATCTGATTGACTGAATCTTCAAATTTCTTTTCTATTTGAGATATTGTTTCATTGTATTAGCTTTCTTGGTTATACCTCCATGATATTTTCAGGTTACTTGTAATTTCTATTTCCATTAAATCAGACTATGATCCCATGTTCACTTGTAACTTTTGGAAAGGCCTTCAGAAGTCATTGGGTAAATAATTAAATATCAGCACTACCTTTCATCCTCAATCTAATGGATAGACCAAGTGAATAATTCATACATTGGAGGATATTCTTCAAGATTTTTCAATGCAATATCAGGGAATTTCGGATCTGTATCTTTCTTTAGTTGAGATTTCATATAATAATTGTATTCATTCCAGTATACATATTTCACCTTTTGAGGAATTATATGGGAAGCGGGTCAAACTCCACCAATTTGGGATGAATTAGAGGAAAGAAAGTTCATGGGATTAGAATTAGTATAGTAAGTGGCTGAGAAAGTGACGATGATCTAGAAACACATGATGATAGATCAAATCAGGCATAAAAGTTGTGCTGATAATAGGAGGAAAGACTTTTCTTTCAAGGTAGGTGATCATGTTTCTCATAGAATCCCACCTTGGAAAAGTATTATGTGTTTTCTTATGAAAGGAAAGATAATTCCATGGTTCATTAGACCTTATGAAATCCTAGATAATGTTGTAACAATTTCCTACTGAGTAGATTTGCCTTCAAGTTTATCTCAGGTACACAATGTTTTTTTATGTTTTGATGTTGAGAAAGTATGTGACACATTCAGATCATGTTTTGAGCATATATGTAGTTCTAATAGAAGAGATCCTTTCTTAGGAAGATATTTATTTTCAATATCTTTATCATAGAGTGAGTGCATTAAATAATAAGGTAAGTTACCAGTATAAGGTTTTTTGGAGAAACCACATGGCTGAAGAAGCAAGATGGGAATCTAAAAATGTTATGAGGGATAGGTACCCTCACTTATTTAATAAGTAAATAAAAAATTATGAGGATGTTATGTTTAGAAGATGGGGAAAATGTAACAACCCAGGTATATAGAAAATAATTTCTTTTCACTATGGAATTAAATAATCAATTTCATTATGAATTTTTAATTTAATAAGTCATATCTATAGAAATTAATGAATTTAAACTAAAAGAATGGTAACTTGACCCTAGGAATAATAACATGGATATTAGGAATACTAATCTGACCAATCAAATAGAAACCTTCATGAATAAATTATAAATAAAATTAATCCGTCCTATATGTGAAAATATGTTATACCTATATTATTGAACAAGCAAATATTTTTTTTGAAAATTATAAATTAAATGCAAGAATTTTTAAGATTCATAAATATTTAATTGAAATTTTATAATTAATTTAATGATTTAAAAGAAAATATATTGTCATAAAAAAATATAAAAAATTATCATTTCGATTTATTATGATTATAAGATAAGTTTATGATGCTTTAATTATGTTTTCAATGTGGTAAAAAATTAGTTATAATTTCAAAATTATTATTTTTTGAATAAATTAATATATTAAATAAAAATTAGATTTCCCATATTTAGTAAATTATTTCCAAAAAAATGGATTAATTTTTTAATTTTACATGTCGAAAAATGGTTGGCGTGAATTTTTTGGATTTTTCTGAAATACATGATTTTTGATGAATAGTGAAATATGATAAGTTATGAAATAATCTAAATACATGAATTATTGACTCATGGATGATGTTATGATAAATTAAGAACCCTTGGTTAGAACACACATGCACTAATTACTATATTTATTCCCAAGAACCAATACTATTTCTTGTCTTGAGAAAAATAATAAAATAATGATTAAAATAATGGACCCCCACCCCCCTCTCCTCCACAATAAATACCACCCCTCACCCCCTCTTATACTCACACATATAAATATTTTTTCCTTGTCAAATTTCACCCCAATACTCTTACCAAGACTCTTCCCCGTGTACAAGACCTTCTAGCCTCACTAAGATGCAAAAACCAAAGGCCTTAAGGAGGTTCTCAAGGAGAATAATTGAAGGGGTAAAAATCCACTTTCATTTTATTTTATTTCCGTTTCAATTCATTTTCATTTCTTACAATATCATGTACCCTTCATACAAGAGGCATTAAAACTCAATTATATTATATATATTGTAATTTTATCATTATTATGAGAAAATTAATCATCATACTTCTTATCCTCCCATTTTTATTTTTATTTTAAAAACATCATTAATGATGTGTCGACTTACCGACAGTGTGGGTGATGTGTTTTAAATTTTTGTTAATTCATTCAAATTCAGTAATAAAACCAATTTATTTTTCAAAAAATATTTTATATTGAATTATATAACAACATTTATGTTCTTTAATTAACCTAAATAAATAATATTAAATTATATAATGAGACTTGGTCATGATTAATGAAGAATCTCCAAAATGATATAAATGAATATCATTAATGTTTTATACAATGATTAATCATCATATCTAAAAACTAAATGATTTAGGTTCTAATAATAATTATTCATAGATATTAATTCCATTTCATTCTACTTATGGCATTTTTGATTCATTGGATAAGAAAATCTATTACGAACTGACCATGGAAACCATGTAAAGAACCCACCCGAAACAATGGAAATAACAAAATATTATTAATACATGGGTGGAATAATGTTATAAAATAATTATGTATAGTGTTAAAAAATATGTTTCTCTAAAATATTAACAACACTCTATTAACATTTATATAGTATTGTTTATCACATTTGAAGTAAGACGAACCAGAGGTAATGGAATTTTAACCCAATTTCCATTTTTTGGGTTAACCGTCTACTTAATTGATAATGTGGTACTAAGATTATTTGTGAAATGAATTTTTTTCATATTATATTTTATTATGTGGATTTATATATTATACACATATTCCATTAGTTTTCTTAATTCTCACTTCAAATATATGATATTTGTAAGGGACTTTTCATTAAAAATCCACTTTTCATTTCATTTATTTTTTTAAGGGGAATGATTTATATGACATAAGTATTATTTTTATATGATTATGGTAAAGTACTTGGGCATTGTTTATGATGAAGTTTGGGACCTATATCTACCTAAAATGCATTAGGTATGTTTAATTTGGAGGTTGGACGTATGGTTACTCTAAGTGTAACTGTGATGGTAACACAATAAGGAAGCCATGATGGTTACATTGTAAGGTAGTCATGAGGGTTACAAATGATAAGGAATACACAAGTATTGATATATTAATTATGTAATGAACCAAGTTAACTTTATAGTATTATTTATGTTTTTTATGTTTTTTATGATTTATGTAAATCTCATGTTTTCACAAAGTAACTACATGAATCTTATTGGGTGAGAAGTATGTATTTATGAATTCAGTTTTATACGGTTCTTACTATTCATGTACTAACGGCTTTTCTACTTCTTTATATATCCATTTCTGAGATTTTTGTGCTCATCCCATGTTTTGAAATGTTTTTCACAGGGTTTAAGGTTAGGTAAGAGAAGTGGATAATCCAATATGAATGTTGTGAAGGCGTTTCATGAATAGATTATATGTTTTTTATTAAATACTTTTGTATAATGAAAAGATGTATATTATTTTAGTAGTAACCAATTTGAATGCTTAAGGGTCGATATGTATGAATTATTTCCTAACACTCAAAAACTCTAAACTAAAAAGATCGTTGGAAATGTAAAGAAGTGACTTCTATATGAATGTACTAGATTATGTAATGTTTATGGCCGGGTACTTATAATATATTACATTAATATCACACATTAATTTTTGTTAATTGAATTTGTTAGGATAAAATAGATTTATGGGATTAAAAATAGTTTTCTATACAATATTCCCTTTATTTTCAATTGGCCCTTATATTCATTTCTAGTTAATTTATAACTAATGAATTAATCTTATATTTGTGTAAGGCATATATTTTCATTAGTTAATATTATACATAAAGGCTTGTTTATGTACTATTATATTAAATAATAATATTCTAATAGTATATTATTTTTTGGTAAAACTCGGTCTTGAATGTAATGCAATCCATTGGAGAAACTCATTATTGTGTACGATGTTGGCTAACTCAGTGTTGCGTGTATTGAAAGATATAAAATATATTGAATTTATTTAAAATAGTAAATATGTTAAAATGTCTCAAGATATTATATCCTCTTACAAGCTTAGTGTTGCATTTTATACATGCTATTGAATACATTGTTCCAAATTTGGATGTCTAGGGCATTATATACCTCATGAAAGTACCCAAGAAATTATACTTTCCTCACACTAGCTCTGCTTCATCAATCTGAGCCCTTCCTCATCATCAAAGGTACAAGATCCACATATAGCTTCAATTCATCTCACCAATGACATATAATCAATAAGGGAACCTCACCATCACATTCTACATAGAAAGATAGTAGTAATGGAATAATTATTTATCTAGATTCGGTTTTAGGATGATAAATCTTGCAAAACTCAGAAAAATGGGTAATACATGGAATGTACTAGGATTTCATGGAATGTGCACCCAAAGTCTTTATTTGGGTGCATACATCAGCCCAAATTGACATGTTCTTACCATGAGAACAACAACCCCATCTGATACATAGTTTGCTGAGAGCACGGGTACCTAGTAGTGTTCCCTACCTGATATTGTATTGTGTGACCAAACAATGTGTGTAATTTCACACACTATGTCCCTCACATGGAAGTACTACAAAAAGAGGCCTTTAATAGTGCTGGAATTTATAAGCACTTGGAAAAACCAATGATAAAGACCACCTTTGTCAATGCTAAAAGATGTGCTGATAAAGATAACCTTTTATCAGCACTAAAAAAGTACTAACAAAGGGTACCATATATCAACATTTTTTATCCCTAATAACAACTACCCATTATCCACACTTTCTTTTAGCACCGATAAAAGGTACATTTTATGAGTACTTTATTTTTAGCACTGATAAAGGGTACCCTTTATCACTGCATTATATTTAGCACTATTAATGGGTGTCCTTTATCAGTACTCTTTTAGCGCTGATAAAGGTCTAGAATAAAATTAAATAATTAAACAAATAAAAATAAATAAACATTAACAATTTTTTTAATAAAATAATTATTGTTAAAAATGAATAAATTGAATATTCATATATATAGACGATAAAAATAAATAAACAGTGTATACTAAATATATATATATATATATATATATATATATATGTAATGAATAAAATGAAATAATTAAACAAATAAAAAGTAAAAAAAGTAAATTAAGAAAAATATTAAACATTTTATTAATTAAATAATTATTGATAAAAATTAATTAATTTAATATACATATATATATATATTATTAATATTATTAAATAGTATATATTATTAATATATATATATAATGAATAAATTATAATAATTAAACAAATAAATTAAAAATGAATCAATTCAAAAATTATTTGAAAATTTATTAATGATACAATAATTAAAAAAAATGAATAAGTATATTATAAGTATAATAATTATATACATTAATAAATAATATATATTAAATATATATATATATATATAATGAATAATATGTAATATTTAAAAACAAATTAACGTCTTAATAATTTTTAACATTGATTGATTTTTCAATCTAACAAATATCAAACGTCATATGTTACATTGATTTCATATACATATATTTAATTAATGAATTTTTGCATAGAACACACATACACAAATATTCACGCAATTAATGAAATATTATATAGAAATACATACACCTAATATTTATGTAATTTATATAAATTTTATTACACTTCTGAATTTCATTATAACATGATAATTTTAATATATTATGTTTTTAATCGATCAATTTTATTTATTTAGTTTTGATATTATTATACTTAGGTATTATTTATTCATTTTTAACATTTTATTTTATTTTATTTTTGAATTTGATAATTTTCTATTATTTATATATATATATTAATTTACTATGTCTTAGTATTTTCAATATGTATTCATCTTTACTTATATATTTACATCCATATTTTTTTAATAATTTATATTTAATTAATAAAATGTATCCATTTTTTTAATATTTTTAAAGTGTACTCATTTTGAATTATTCAATTTCACACATTTTTAAAATTCATGAATTTAAGATTATATATCCCAATAATAATGTTAAAATATATATTTGTAAATAAATATTTGTAAATAAATATATTTATAAATGTATATTTACTATATTTTTAAATTTATATATTTATAACTATTATAAATAAATAAATATTATTTTTCAAAAAGAGTATATATATAATTATAAATAAAAAATTATATATTTTTTAATAATTATAAAATTATAATAAATTTATTTAAATAATTTTCTTGGAAAGACTTGAACTCAAGACCTTACGAGACTCCTAGGGGCAACTACCACTGAGCTACACCCTTGGGGCTATATATATATATGTGTGTATATATATATATATATGTATGTATATATATATGTATGTATATATATATATATATATATATTATTTTTAAATTATTATCCATATATTAAAAAATAAATAATTATATATTTAAATAATTATAAAATTATAATATATATTTAAATAATGAATATTTTTATATTTATATATATTTATTATATATATAATTATATATATATATATATATTGATATAAATATATTTATAATTATAAAACAATAATTAATATATTTAAATAATTAATATGTTTAATATATTATATATTTCTTAAATATATACACAATTATATAAATATATATAATGATATAAATATAAATAATGATATAAATATATTTATAATTATAAATAAATAATTATAAATATATTTCTAAATCTATAATTAATATTTTTATACAATTATAAATTTATAATTATAAATCAAAAATATAAATTATTAAAAAAGTATTAATGTAATTATAAATAAATACATATATATATATATTTAAATAATTTAAAAATTATAATAATCAAATATATAATTATATATATTTTTCAAAAAATTATTCTTAATTATAATTAAAAATATTTTATCGGCACTAATGTTTTAGCGCTTATAAATGTTCAATTTATCAAGGGTTTTTTAGTGCTCATAAAAATCGTGATTTGTCAACGCTAAAAAACACTGATGAAATAAATCTTTTCGAGTCCTAAAACGTTAGTGCTAATAAAGATGTATTTTATCAGTGGTTTTTTAGCACTAATAATGCTTGATCATTATCAACACTAAAAAATCACAAATAAAGATCCATTTTATCAGCGATTATCTATTTTGCGTTAATGGAAGGGCACTTTGACAATGATTTTTTAAAAGAGTGGATAAAAGTGGCTATACTCTATTTAAAAACCATAACTGAGACTCATTCAGTCATGATTCTCAAGCTCTTGCGGAACTCCCCTACTACTGGCACTACTCCTCCATGTTCTCTAGGACGAATTAGGGATAGAATCCAATATATATTATTTTTTCATTTTCCTCTCTCGTTGTTTGATTTTTTGGGTTTTGAGGTTTGTGTTTTTCGCTGTTATTTACCATGATGAACCCTACCTCTCATCTCTCTCTCTAACTTACCTATACTTAAAAAACACCACCCCTTCCATGTAAATTCATTCCAACTTCATACGAGAACACTATGAACTGCATCTCTATCTGTTGTTGTAGATGATGGTGATTTTTTTATGTTTCAATGATATTATTTCCTCTTACCTTTTAGATATTGTGTTTTATCATTGTTTGAATCTTGTTTCCATAGTATTACATGGAAATGAAGATGAAAAATTTTTAACATTGTATAGGACTAATTTTAAAGGGAATGTTATTTGATATGAATAATATAATGGGGGTTAATATAGATATTGTTTAAATGTGAATGGGAGAATATAATTTCGGGAACTGAAGTTTAAATTTTCTATTTTATATTCATTAAAAATATAAATATGTTATAATGGTATAATTTAATAATGAAAAAACTATTAAAATTTTCATTGAAATAAAAATATGCATAGATTTTCTGTTTTTAATTTGATCCAGACTCAAAATTTGTTATGTATTATCAATAATAGGTGTTCATATAATTGATTGATATGTTCCTATTTTTATAAATTTACATAAAAATATATTCACTAAAACATTATAGTTATGATAGAAGATGATATTCAAGGGTTTTGGGACATCATTAAAGGAGACACCATTTATTTGCATCCTTAAAGAATGGTTTCCAATATTTTCCCATATACATTAAATTTATAACTAGATAAAATAAATTTTTAGTTTTTATAATGTAATAGTAAATTTATTTTATGAATTTAATTTATTTTAATTTTATAAATGAAAAAATTTCATAGAATAAAACTCCATTTTAGATTCCAGTAAAAGAGTTTCCATGTGTGGTGTCATCTATTATAGAAGTTATATATGATTTTACATTATATAAAATTAATTTATAAATAAATTCCTCTCCATGAATGAAGTGATTTTTGATGAAGTGACCTAATTTAAGAAAAATTATTTTCTTTATTTTTTAGTGTGTATTATCTTATAAATAATATTCTCCTTAAAAATTTGTAACCTCACAATATAGTCCAACTATTTTTAACCTATCCTAAGCTGAATCAAAATATTACTCAAACCTTGGAACTATCAACCAAATTCCAATGGTTTGATAATAAATATGTACTATTCAACATGATACATGATAAATGGTTTAAAAAATAACTCACATGACAAGTGAATCTATGTAAATAGTACAAAATAGAATCCTAGGATTATAAATGTCTACAGACATGAAAATTTGATAAATCCTAGGTATAAATAAAACCCTATATAAATAACCAACCTATCATTTATGACACAAACTCTAGAAGTCTCCACTAGCTATAATTTTATACTATATCCATTCCAATAAATATTCAATCCTTTCAAACTTAAATCCAAGGAATCATGAGCTACATGTTCACCAAGATGCATAAAATTTGGTTATGTAACTAGGTAGGTTTTCTCTGATGATTTTTCATACCCATGATCCACATTAAAACCATGAATCTCATTCTAATATTATCAAAATATTCCTAATGTAATATAATTTAAACAATCATACAACAAATAATAGTTATAAGAAACATAAATTACAATTCATAAAAAAAGGACCACAAGTTTGACAAATAAGGTTGTGTAAATAAGGATCCATTTTGGAAAGATAGATACACAATAAAATACAATTATTGCATAAAAGTACACATTTTTAGGCATCTGGTAGGGAAATTTTATTGTACTGAACAAAGATATACTACTTCCATACCCCAATACAAATAAACTTCACTACCTTTAAATAATTTCTCATCAGATTCTTGATTTCCTTCTATCTATTGATGATGGATTAGACTACCTCTATCAAACTGGCCTTCCTCCCATTATTGTGGTTCCAAATTTCCTTGATTATATACCTCATGCTCATATTATATTAATTAATCTGCATTAAATCTTATTCTGTGGATTTTAATACCAAATCTCCCAAATCATTCGTCAAATCTCTCATCCATTCATCCTCCTCATTTACTACATCCTATGAACACAAAAAAATGACACCTAAAAATTAATCAAAACACAACGAATGAATTTTTTGGTTTAATGAAACACATTTTCTTATTCAACTCATTAGGTTACATTTGAAAACACTTCATAAAAAATTACTTTTAATTTGGGTGCAGTCACTTTGGATCCTATTATAACTTTTTAGTTAAGAATAATTGGATCAGAATTATACTACAATGGGTGACATTATAAAAATACTCATGTTTCACACTTTTTTTGTAAGAAAACATGCCAAATTCACCTTATAATTCTATTCCATTTCTACCTTGATAAATTTTAAAGGGTTCTAAACTGATTATCAAAGGAATTACATTAATAAAGAGTTGATCTTTCCAAACCATCTTTCATATTCATCTTGAGGATACATTATCTTGGAATCTTAGAGAAATGGATTGTTATCAAGATCTTTGATCCACCTCCCACCAATACCATCAAAAGTTTGTAACTCTAATAAGCCCCACTAAAAAATGAAACATTTCAAAGGAAGTTAAAATTTTAAATGTTTGCATGTGGAATTAAATGACTACGGGTGGAATTCATGTGCATTTGAATTTTTATTCCTTTATTTTTTTAAAATTTAATATGTTAGAAGACATAATTAAAATTACATTTAGGTTATTTTTTAGCGTCTATGGATATATAGCTCTCATATTTGAGATAAATGTGAGGCAAAAGGACTAATAACATAGGTTAGAGTCAGTTCATCTTAGTGGGGATGAGGTGATGTTCGCATGGCAGTGTCAGGTACCTTTCATCCATTAAATAGTTATTATTGAATTTTGTTTCTTGATACTCATCCCCCATATCTTCTATGTTTTTTAATATATTCTAAGTTTTATTCATCCTAAATGATCATAAGTACCTGGTATGGGAGGACTTTTGGTTAAAGTAATTGAAGAAACATAAGTGGATGTCCAGAAAATATAAAGAATGGGTATCAAAAAATAAATAAAATAATAACTATTTGGGAGGTACGTCATCAAGGAACTTTGGAACCACAATTATGGGAGGAAGGATAATTTGAAATAATGTGTCCAATACATCATCGCAAGATAGAAGTAAATCAATCATCTAAGGATAGATTAAATAAATGTAGTGGATATTAGTTTTATAGGAGAATTGAAGTGTTATATCTCTTTTCAAGATAGTAACAATTTTCATGGAAGGTGAATGAAAATTTATACCTTCGTGCATGGAGTGTATTATATTTTTATTTTACAAGACAAATTAAATGTTTTAAAACTCATACAGAAAATATATTCTACACATGATGCCATCACCAATCCTGATGAAGAAAAGGATATGGATAATGAAATTGTGGAATTATTAGAAAATCAAAAACATGTTGATGAAGAAACAACAAGGACACGTCATCACAGTGTCGAATAAAACTATCATGGATGTAACTCAGGGTATAAAATTTTAGGTTCGTGGGAATCAATTCGGCCAACCTATTATACCCAACCATGTCAATTATCATTAGTTATCTTGGGGTCACAATGAGGAAAAATATTCTGATTGATATTGATTTATGGTGTTGTGTCCAACCTATAAACAAGGAAATCATATGGAAAGATATAATTATAATGGTATGCCATACTTTCTCTATTTTACTAAAAAATTATATAATGAAATGTTGATTTCATTTTCATTATTCCATGTAGATTTCATTTATTTAAAAATAATTCTACAAGAAATTTGTTTTAATGGACACCAGAAAATACCATAGAGGCTTATGGAATATTCTTATGAAGTTATATCTTAGGGATACTGAGGGGAAAGTAAGTATCCACCCACTAGTTCGTCGTACACACATTATATAGTAGGAAACATGGACTTCTTTCATCAACTGTGATAATGATAAATCAATTCAGGTGCACTACAGTTGATAATATATTATTTGAAATTATTTATTTTATACAACATTATTCAAAATTGTTAATTTATCAAACAACAAAAAAGTGAGAACGTGCATCAAAAAAAATGTACCCCTATCATAAATAAAGAATGGGGTACACTTCATTAGAGAAGAAATTGCTATGTATTTTAAATCAACAACAAAATTTTAATTATGTGATATAAAACAAAATAAATTACTTTGTTTATATGTACATTGATGAATCAAAATCGGATGGTATTTTATTCATGCTCAAATTTACCAAAGTTCTAAGGGTTAAGCGGTTTCTTGCAGTGTAGCTTGGGTTGTCAAATCCTCAGAGACCTTAGAAGTAACCTATAGACACGTACATCCTATGGATGTTTTTGACTATGAAGTGGCCAACCTGGGTTGATTTAAGATGGTATTTTTTTAACTGTAAGAGTCTTAAGTGAAATCAAATGAAAGAATGAGTTTATCCTAAGATATCACTTGGGGTGGATTGGATGCATTCCTCTTTTAACTATTTCAATTTTATATATTTGAGATGGGTTCATTTAAGAAGATTAAAAAAATTCATCACATACTATTTTAATACCAAAACACTATAATACTAATAACCTATACACTTGGAGGATCAAATTTTTGAGCACTATAAGGTAAAGGATCCTATTAGTACTTGAAGTATGTGGCCTTAAAATTCAACAACGACGAAGAAGTTTTAAAATCCTCAAATAAAGATATCAATTAAAAGAAGTGATTATACAATAATGGGGTCATTAATAACATCCAATCCATCCCCTTTATACTCCATTGGATCAACCCATAAGTGGGTTATACCTCCATCGATGCTATGGTTTCAATGGAAGCGGGAAGTAGACTCATGAGGGAGGAATTGAAGAAGTAAGAAAACAATAAAAAGAAAATGATCACTCTGCCGTTGTGTGAATAATTTCACAAGGTTCAGTGGGAATAAATTCACACCTTGAGGCAATCGTATCAAATTGAGATATATAAGAACAAAATAATAAGAAAGTAAGATCTTTTATTAAGAAACTACGATGAATTTAAACAACTTACAATTGAGGAAGAACATTATAAAGGAAAAGTTTCAGCATAACATTATATTGAATGAAGCATCCAAGATACTTGAATCATTAAACACCAATGCCTTAAATAGGAATTTTGGGAGCCTTAGGCTGTGACTAGAATAGTATAAATAATCCCACTTGATTATGGAAGGCCTAGGGTGGAAGAAAGTAAGGGAGAGTGGAGTTCTTTATCCTTGACTCGAAGTGGCATCTAGCTTTCATCCACCGAATAGATGCGTAGAAATTACCTTCTAGATGGAAGAATTAGAGTAGTCCATATAAGAATAAAATGGATACCCCGATATCTCATAACCTCCTGTAAAATTTCATCCCAAATGGAAGTTTTTTTGTGATATATTATCAAAATTGTGTTCTATTTTCCTGGGCCACAGAATATTGCCCATAATTTTATCTCAAAATTGGGACTCTTGGAACTCCATTAAAAAATCAGAATTATCTTTTGTAACTATTTAATTAAATGTTACCCTTGATGTCCTATATCTGTAGCTAAATTTTCAGAAGTATTGGGTATGGATATTGGCCACTACAGTAGTTTTATTGGGTTGTTGTCCAGTTCACTTCTCCCAGAATGTTGTTTGTTCAAGGCCAACTTTGGTGGTCTTCCAATGTGAATCTTCAAGTGCTCAAAATGTATGAATTGTTCCCAATGTAATGAGAAATATGAAAATTAAATATAAAAATAAAATCAAGAACATTTTTTTATTTTTGGAGGTGTTCAAATATGTACTAAGTAATAGTGCACTTTTACAAAGAATTACAATCGTAATGTGAAATGATGTTCAAAGTGTAAAATACACTAAAATGTTGTTTATGAATAATAAAGTACATGAATAATATATATATATATATATATATTAATAATTAAGATTATCCTCATTAGTTGGCTAATCACACCCCCCAATTTGAGTTTTTCTAGTCCTGAGAAAAATATATCTCAACAGTATGAAATTCGAATTTCCTTTTCCAAAAACATATTAATACACATTGATCACCAAGAACCCTTATACCAAAAATTCATGAAACCCATTAAAATATTTTAATAATATATAGTTTCATCAACATATCCCATTCCAAAACCCATTCCTTTTTTCAAATTCATTGTCATAATTCGTCCAATATCAATTAAGAGTGATGATGTGTTGTGCATCGGATTAGACATGGGGGTTTATATTTATTCAAGGGGGAAATGATGGAAGCGCTAGGTGAAATCACATTTCAATATTAAGATGAGTATTCAATGTTTTTATGTATATTTTTTTGTTCTTTTTTTTCAATTTTTCCATGGTCATTGAAATTTTACTCAATAGAGTCAACTCATGTAGCGAGACTTTTCCAATGACTCCCAGGCTCAAAGACCTTAGGGTATCAAGTGAATCCCACATACTCGGGCATCATCTTAAGTAAACTCAGTCAAAAACAAATTCAAATTAACATAAATAGATATAAAATTACTAACTTTGGTCCAGAAAACTATGGAGTCACGATCCCCAAGTGTCGAATTCCACACATTAGGTCATTTCATTGCTCTACACGCAATTTATTTTTTTATGTTTTTTTTTCTTGATTTTTTTGAATAGACATATTAAAACTAAAATGATCACCAAACCTATGATATTTATTTGGGGGACCCCATGAACTCAAACTAATACCCCACTATCAAAAATGTGTGCGTTGTGATCCTTTTTTTATTTGGATGAAAATATAAATGATGAAATTTCACATTAGACAACCACATTTTCCAAAATATATGCTCATGAAATTATAAATGGATTAAAATAAAAATGGAGGAATGCTACTTTATTTGATATTGAGTTTCGAAGTGTACAATTTCTATTATCTTGTTCAAGGTTAAAAGAAATTTTTCCTTCCATTAAGGAAGACTTTTTTTTAAATCATTTTTTTGAAAATTTCTTTATCTCCCCCCCAACTTAAAATAAAAATATCCCCAGTTTTTAAAAAAATAAATTTTAGAAGGGGGTAGAGGCATATAATGGGAGTTGAAAAATAAAATTGAAAACAAGGATCATGGAATGAAGTCACCTGGTGGTTGAAGTTGAAGTTCGTGATAATCCAATTTAGTCCTTTAATCTCCAGGTCACTCGCATAGTTCCCTAGTAGAAAAATAAAAAAAACAAACAAAAAAAACAAATATATATATATATATATATATTGAAAATAAATTAAAATATATGTATTTAAACAAAAATTATAGAATAAGGAATCACTATAAGTCATAGGTCAGTGATAATCGCACACCCTTGTCTCCCTTTGGTCCCGGGTTCGAGTCCCCACGGCTTCGTTGGTTGTGACAGGGTTTTCCCCATGACCTATGACATGTCCTTTTAATTTTTTTTCATATATATATATATACATATTTTTTATTATAACCTATAAAAACATAAAAATAAAAGGAACTAATGATACATTGTCTTCTTTTTAAATTTCTGGGTAAGGTATTACTCAAGGATCACACCATGTGACACGGATGAATATGGCACTCCCCATTCATACCCATCCATACTCATAATAGAAGAATAGGTAGATAGTATATTTTCTTAAATATAAAATTATTCGTTAATCCTATTTGAAAAATATAGAATATTCAAAAATATTGGAAACATGAAAACCACAGGTTTCCTCCCATGCATCGCTTTTTTTTAATGTCGTTAGCTTCACTTGAACCCCCTAACTTACCCAATACCAACTTTCAACATTTTTACGACCCAGTATTTATCCACTAATACTTTATTGAGATTTATTCTTTGTTTAGAATTTGTGTTATATACAAACCTATGTTCTAAAATGAGTGGGAAAATCCAAGTAATATAAAAAATGGTTGATCTAGTTTCCTCTGTTATCTTTCCTAAGACATCTATGATCATACCAACTTTTAATGTTTCAATAGAATAATAAATTCCAACTAAAAGTTCATGGTTATACCCAATGAATGGATACTTTAGTGGGGAAGTAAGGATAATAATTTTTGTGTTGGGTTGGACAGGACATTCAGACATTGGTTGAGGTTTTGAATCCAACTCAGTTTTGTTTTCCAACTTTTTCAAAAAAAATGGTTCTTTTGAATAGAACATTCAACCACCAAATTGGAATGATCGGTTTCAGGAATGGGTATGGAATCAAAGTGCATTATTTCTCCCAATGGTGTAGTGATTAATAGTTCTGAAAAATCATTAATGGATCAATATTCAGGACACTCAATCCATGATGTCAAATTTAGCTCTTTTAAATACAAAAAATTAGTTTCATCTTTATTTAGTCACCCATTGACTATTACTTCATGTTCTTCTTGTATCCCAGGTTCAAAGGAAAATTCCTTAGCATTTTCATGAGATGTTTGCGTGTAACAATATTCCTCTGTGAATGATGAGGAATAGACAACTTGACTGGGAATGGTTTCCATAACTGTTTCAATGCTTTATAGATATACTCTCAAGGATGAAACTTAAGAAGTAATTCTATCCATTTGTTGACACAATTTCTCAATTAATGTATGTGGATCAAGATGGGAACGTGGTTGAGACAGATGGTCTATTCCAAGAGGATAATTAAGTTGTTGGAATTCCACATGAGGATGTTCTGATTGGCCTTGTTGGGATTGGAACACAAAATAGGTTGGAATGTTTTGTGGATAATATGAGTAAAAAAAATTAGCTCAATATGTTTTTTATTATCCCACTAGTAGAAACTAGGATGGTCATTGTACAACACACTGGGTGTGGAGTGATCCAAGTAAGGAGAGTTTCCCCATGTTGGGATTTGTTCAAAAGGGTTTGCCATAGGTATTAAACTGGGTATGAGATTAGAAAAGTGGGGTAAGAGAAGGAAGTTATTATCTAATATAACATAATTATATCCCTAGAAATGGCACCAAAATTTGGTCTCACACAAATTTTCCCAAGTTCTAAGCGTTAAGCGGTCGCTTGCAGCGTAGCTTGGGTGGTCGAATCCTAAGAGACCTAAGAAGTAACTTATAGAAACGTACATCCTATGGATTGTTTTTGTGTATGAAGTGGACAACTTGGGTTGATTTAATATGGTTTTAAATTAAGTCTAATAGAATTGAGTTAATTAAAATTAAAAGAATTAGTTGATCGTAGGTTATCACTTTGGGGTGGATTGGATGCATTCTTCTTTTAACTATTTCAATTTCTAATATTTGAGATGGGTTCATTTAATAAGATTAAACAAATTAATCCCTTACTGTTATAAAACCAACACACCATAATACTAATCACTTATACCCTTAGATGATCAAATTTATGAGCACTCCAAGTTAAAGGTTCATATTATCACTTGAAGTATGTGGCCTTAAAATTCAACAAGGACTAATAATTTTTAAAATCATCAAATAAAGATCTCAATTAAAAGAAGTGATTAGAAATTAATGGGGTGATGAATAAAATCCAATCCATCCCCTTGCTACTCCTATGGATCAACCCATAATTGGGTTATCCCTTCGTTGATGTTATGGTTTCAATGGAAGCGGGAAGTAGACTCATGAGGGAGGAATTGAAGAAGGAAGAAAAAAATAAAAAGAAAATGATCACTCCACTGTTGTGTGAATAACTTCACAAGGTTTGGTGTGAATAAATTTTCACCTTGAAAAAATGGTATCAATTTTAGATAGAGAAGAAGAAAATAAAAATAAAATAACTTTTATTTAGAATCTAAGCTTAATTAAAACAGATTACAATTGAGGAAGAACATTACAAAGGAAAAGTTGCAGCAAAACATTACAATGAAAGAAGAATACAAGATCCATTAATACTTCAACACCACTACCTTAAATAGGCATTTTTAGAGCCTTGGTTTGAGCCTCTAATAGTATAAATCATCCCACTTGATTATGGTATGCCTAGGGTTGTGGAAGGTAAGGGATAGTGGACTTCTTTCTCCTTGACTCGAAGTGACATTCAACTTGCATCCACTGAATATATTCATATAAATGGCCTTCTATATGGACAAATTATAGTGTTAAATAGAATAAGAAAATGGATATCCAGATCTATCCTAACCTTATTAAAAATTTCATCCCAAATGGAAGTTTGTTTTGTGAGATATTATCAAAATGGTGTTCTGTTTTTCTGGGCCGCAGAATCTGGCCTAGAATTTTATCTACAACTTGGGCCACTTTGAACTCCATTAAAACATCATAATTATCTTTGGAAACTGTTTGAGTAAATGTTACCCATGATTTACTCTATCTTTAGTTAAAGTTTTAGAAGTATTGGGTTTGTATACTGGCTGTTATAGTAGTTTTTTTGGGCTGTTGTCCAGTTCACTTCACCCAGAATGTTGTTTGTTCAAGGCCAACTTTTGTGGTATTCTATTGTGAATCTTCAAGTTCTCCAAAAGTATGAATTATTTCCAATGTAATGAGAAACCTAAAAATTAAATATAAAAATAAAATGAGGAAAATTTTTGTATTTTAAGAGGTGTTCAAATATGTACCAAGTAATAGTGCACTTTTACAAAGAATTACAATCATAGTGTGAAATGATCTTCAAAGTGTAAAATGAACTAAAATAGAGTTTATGACTAATAAAGTACATGAATATTATATATATTAATAATTAATATTATCCTCATTTAGTGGATAATCTCTATATCAATCCAACATCGTGTGTTATGGAAGGATGCTCGTGTAAATAAAGAGGGTAAATTAGTTGATGGAAACACAAAAACATTATGGGGAACATGTTTAAGTATGAAATAATTGTATTTTCAAATGATTTATAAAAAATTTACATAAAAATATCTATTTATTTTCATATTTTTTATATTTTTTAGACACATGAATTGATAATGATTGTACTAGAAGAAAAGCAACATTTAGTAGCGTTGAAGGAGCCTGAACAATATGGTCCGGAAAGAGGATTAGTTTTTAGAGTTTATCCTCGAACATGTTTAGATAATATTAAAACACATGAAGATACATATAATATAGGGATATTATTGCAGAATAAAATAGACTCATTTCATGATATTATTGTTCGGTCTAGTTTGAAAGCCTAATGAATGAGAAAGGATCATAGGGAACCAGTGTTGGAGAAAATATCCACCCCTGAACCAAATGACCTATTAGATTTTAATATATTCATTCCCCATCAATCACATATCTTACCCATGGAAATAGGTTTTTTCATTAATATTTCTCCTAAATGTAAATTAAACAAATTCAAATGGCATTATATTACTAAAATTTTGTTGGGTATAGTTGTATGTGATTTATATATGTCAACACCCACTCACATCTGTGTTGCAATGGGTACAATGTATAATATCCTAGGAGAAAATCTAGACCATCAACACCTCCCATAAGATCACATGAGAGTGGGTATTGAGGTAGATTATGAGATAACTACAGAGTTTTTTATTCCACATGATAGTCCAGATGTTAGAATAGTCAATGATGCTACTGGAGCTTTCATAGAATGGTCGTCTAATATTGTTTATATACATGAGTTATGTATTTAAAAAAATCATAAAAACCCAATTATAGTTAATGATAATAGGTCAGAAGTGATGTATGGTATTACATATTGATAAATCAATATAAAAATAGAAGTCCGAATCATGAAAATCTACCTAATATATTGAGAGAAAAAACAACCTTTTGAGAGTACCTTATCCCTTCCAGTTCTAGGGAAACATTTATTATTATTACAACTTATTGGGGAGACCAAATTTAAAGATAAAACTATGTATTAAATTGAATATGAAGAAGAAATATATAAAAATTCTATGACCTACAGAATTGGTCTCTAGAGTCTAAATTATATTCTTAAGAATGAATGGATGGGTTTCTGAATTGTGAATACATATATAAGGTAGATTTTCATAATACATTTTTTCAAATAGTGAGATACTATGTCTACTTAAGTTAATAAGTAATCATATTTTTGACAGGATTTTATATTAGAACTATATAGTGCAAAGATATTGTGAAGAATTATTTGGATTCATTAATCCATGTATCAATTCTATAGAGAAAATTACTTGGGATAATGGAGAAATTATGAAGAAGAAAAAATAGTAACTTGAATAATTTAATAAAAACGTACCAGACGGCAGTCTCTTTTTGATGCCTATAATGAAAAGTTAAAACTCTATAATCTAATAACATAAAATAAATTTTTAATTATTAAATTACTTATTTTTTTAGGGTGAACTTGATGCTGATCGCATTCAATATGGACACCCTAAATATTTATTTTTTAGATCCAATGCATGGATATCAAACCAAACAAACACACATTATTTGTATTGTGAATTGGTAATACACTTCAATCAATATTTTATAGATAAAATTTGAATTATATGTTTCATTATGTGTTTTAACAATAATTTTTTATCATATGGTGGTTGATAAATAAAGGATAAATCATGGAATAAATTTGGTGTCTAAATAGATAAAGCTTGTTGAATACTATATATGGAAACAAAGTAAGTTATATATAGAAATATTTAACTAATAAATATTTCAAAAGAATTTACTTATTTTGTTCAATGTTTTTATAGTGTCTAAAACAAGATAGTGACATTGATTGTGGATATTATGTTTACAAATTTAAGAGAAAGGTTATAAAGCCTGAAAAGACCATCATCCACAAAATTATTAATTTCCAATGGTAATTAAAATTTTATTAAATATATTTCATAATCATTTTTTTCTATATTTTCTCAGTACAATCATGATTTCTGATGACCTAAATATTCAAAATAAGAAATAAATTTGTTTAGATATTAGTGGCCAGCATAATTTTTGTCAGAATGTATACCAACAACAAATTTAGGTGATTACCTTATAGAATTTTTATCTAGTATGTGGTATGACCTTTGAAATATATTTTTGGTGTGAAGAACTAGTGATAGAATACTTATATATTATTGTTTATCTCCTTCTCAACGATAAATATAATGGAGGAAATAAATTTTATATGAAGATTTGACCTCCAAATTATAAAATTTTTGGGAAATGGCGATGGTAGATGAGGAGGCAGAGGAATAGGAAGTGTCAGTGGTGGAGACTAACGTGGAAGAGGATGCATAGGTGCATACTACAGTGGAGACTGAGGTGGGGGAGACAAAGCACTTTCTTGGTAATAATAAATTTTTTGGTAAATTAAGTAGAATGTGGATCATACCAGAAGGTACCAGACACTTAGAAGAATCCCCAGAAGTGGTATTTTAAAAAAAATCACTAATGTTCGATATGAACTTGTCAACGTTAATAAATCGCTGCCCAGTTTAATTTAAGGATCTCACATGAAGAGTTTTAAGCACAAAATTAAAACTTTAAATACCTAGTTTAGATCCAAAGCTATGCATGACTTCTGCTCGTCGTTGTCAATCACTACTTGAATAATCCAAATAGAAATTCTTCTAGATCATCCACATGTTCTTCAAGAAAATATAGGATAACTTTTCATCGAAATCCAGGTGATAGCACGGAGTTCTGAGGATGCCTTCGATGCTCCAACGATAACTGCATCACCTAGCTTGTGATTCATGAGAGAGGCCTCGATCCAAGCTCTTGGATCTAGAGATTCCCTCTTACTAAAAAAGTAGAGAAGAGTATAGGGGGGAGAGAGAGTTTGTGAGTAGTACATGGAAAACTCCTCTCCTCCTCTATTTATATTTTGAAATATAATTACTTGGAATTATCTAAGTCTTGCGACTTTAAAGAAAAGAAATATAATAAGAGATCTGCTGAACACTCTAGAAATGGAAATAAGGGGAAGAAAATGAAAAGTTGAATTTCTATCCTATAGTAAATGTGGGAAGAAACACCCCATTACATTCCTAAAATGAATGGGAGTTTGTTACAAGTGTGGTGAAAAAAGGCCACCAAACTCGTGATTTCAAGGGAAAGAAAGAGGCTATGAATGTTGAATGATAAATTTGTAGAGAAATGGGGAATTATGAAAATGAATGTCCTAAGCACCTAGGAAACTTACCTCAAAAAAGGCTAAGGGAGAAAGGTCAATCTTATGTAATCACTAATGCTGAGGTTTCAACTCTTAATGACGTGGTGGTAGGTAATTTAATGGTTTCCTCAAATTTAACCAATGCTTTATTTGATTCTAGATCATCGCATTGTTTTATATCTTTCGAGTTTTATAAGAAAATTAGATATTTCCAATTTTATTTAACAAGGTATTTGTCATTAAAAACACCCAAGAAAAGTACCATTGCAAGAAAGTTTTGTGAATCGGTTCCCATTAGATCATATAAATGTTTTTATCTGCTGATCTCATCATCATACCCATGATTGAATTGAATATAATCCTCGGTATGGATGTGCTTTCAGACCATGATAAAAAAATTTATTATAATAAGAATGATGTTACAATTTTCGATGATGATAAGGGGTACCTTATCTTTAGAGTAGAAACATCACCATCTGATTCTTATCTAGATCCACCCCTATTAGCTCTACTAAATTAAATTATTGGAGAGGAAGTGAGTGAAATAACTATTGGTGGGGAATAGAATGTTTAAATAGAGGATGTACCTATTGTGAAATAATATGTTGATGTGTTTCCAAAGTATTTACCTGGAAATCCTCCAGAATGATAAATTGAGTTTTCCATTGATTTAATTCTTGGTTCAAGGATCATATTAAAGACCCCTTATAGAATTTCCATTGTGGAATTAGTGGAACTAAATAATGGAATTGAGTAATAAAGGATTTATTCTCCCTAGTGTTTCAACGTGGGGAGCCCCTGTACTTTTGTTAAGAAGAATGATGGATCTATGATGTTGTGCATTGACTATAGGGAGATCAATGCTATAACAATAAAAAACAAGTATCCCCTACCTCGCATTGATGATTTATTCGATAAAATTTATGGAGCTCAATATTTTTCAAAGATTTAACTTTCATATGGATATAATTAGTTGTGTATGAAAAAAGAAGACATTCTAAAGATAGAATTTCGAACCAGGTATGGGCTTTATGAGTTTACAGTAATGCCTTTAAAACTGAATAATACGCCCTTTTTCTTCATGGATCTAATGAATATTGTTTTCCATAAATATCTTGATGACTTTATAGTGGTATTTATTGATGATATCTTGGTATACTCCAAAATCTACAAAGATCATGAAAATCACTTCAACACTATTCTAAATACTCTTAGATGAAATTAATTATATGTGAAGTTTAGCAAGTGTAAATTCTGGATTCAGGGGATTTATTTTCTTGGCCATATTGTCTAAAAGGATGGAATATCTATTGATACTTCTAATACAGGAGAAATCCAAGATTGTCCAACACCTACGAGTATAACTCTGGTGCACAGTTTTATTGATTTAGCAGGTTATTATCAGTGCTTCGTCCATAATTTTTCTCAATTCACTAACCCAGTAAACAATCTCACATGTAAAGGGGTTAAATTTGTTTGGACAAAATAGTGTGAAGAAAATTTTGAATAGTTGAAGAAATTTTAATCAATTCTCTTATATTGACTCTGCCATCGAAGAATGACGGGTTTGTTATTTATAGTGATGCTTCAAATAAAGGACTTGGTTGTGTCCTTATGAAGAATGATAGATTTATTTCTTATGCATCATAGAAGCTAAAAATTCATGAACAAAACTATCCTACTCATGATATTGAGTTAGAAGATGTAATCATGGATTTGAATATATGGAGACACTATCTCTATGGTGAAAATGTGAGATATATACCGATCACAAGAGTTTTAGATATACTTTCACAAAAAAAGAACTCAACATGAGGCAAATATGATGGCTTGAACTTCTCAAGGATTATGATAGCACTATACACTACCACCCAGGGAAGGAAAATAAGGTGGTTGATTATTTGATTAGAAAAGATCAAGCATTTTTGAATAAGATAAGAGTTAAAAGAGATATTATGTTCATAGATCTAGTAAATATGGATATGGTAATAATCATGGAATGTGAAACATCAATAATTTTTCAAATGGGTGCCAAACTATCTTTACTAAAAAGGATAAAGAGTCTTAGACTGATGATAATGAGTTTCAAAAGAAAATTAAAGGTGTGAATGATAAGAGATTATTGACTTCTCATATGAAGATGAAATATTGAAATTTGGGAAGAGACACTCTATTCCTAACATACCTGGTATAAAAAGGGAATTGTTGGTTGATGATCATAGCTCTAATTTCTCTATCCACCCTGGTAGCACTAAGACGTATAGAGATTTGAATGAATATTTTTTGTGGGACAACATGAAGAGGGATATTTCTGATTATGTGTGAAGATGTATCGTTTTTCAATATTTGAAGGCTTGAAGACAATATGAAAGAGGAATAATTCAACCTCTTCTCATACATGAGTGGAAATGGGATGATATTACGATGGACTTTGTCAGCGGGCAACCAATGACTCCTAGAAGGAATGATGCAATATGGGTCATTATTGATCACCTTACCAAGTCAACACATTTTATTTCTATAAGAGAAGATTTACCACTTGAATGTTTAGCAAGAATATATATTAAAGAAGTTTTAAGCCTTCATGGAGTACCCCTATTGATTGTTTCTGATCGTGATCCCCATTTTACATCAAGATTCTGGAAAATTCTTTAGAAGGACCTAGATACTGGACTTTGATTGAGCACTGCCTACCACCCTCAAACTGATAGACAATTAGAACATACTCTTCAAATCGTGTAAGACATGTTGAGATATTTTTTACTATAATTTCAAGGTATGTGATGTCAGTATTTTCCTATAGTAGAATGTTCCTATAATAATAGCTTCCATTCAAGTATTCATATGGAACCATATGAAGCATTTTAGGGAAAGAGATGTCGCACACCATCTTGTTGGGATGATGTTGGTGAAAGAAAACTCGTAGGCCTAGAACTTTTTGAGGAAACAATGGAAATGGTGAATAATATCCAAACCCACATCAAAGAATCTCAAATAATGGAAAATTACTATACCGATAACCGAAAGAAGTATTTGGAATTTCAAGTAGGAGGTCAAAATTTATTGATGGTATCTCTATGGAAGGGTGTTATATGATTGGGTAATAAGGGTAAATTATATCCTAGGTACATCAGACCTTTCGAAATTCTATAACGAATTGGAGTTGTAGATTACCATTTTTCAATGCCTCCATTTCCCTCAAAACTTCAGGATGCTTTCCACGTATCACTATTGAGAAAATACATGTCTGAACCAACACATGTTATCACCTATAAGGAAATAGAAATGGAACCTGATCTATCTTATTTTGAATAGCATGTCATGTTTTTTGATACCATAGAACAAGTTTTGAGAAACTAGACGACTCGTCTGGTAAAAGTTCTATGGAGAAACTGTAAGATGGAAGAGGTAATGTGGGAACCTGAGGAACTTATGATGAATAACAACCCGAATCTTTTAATGCAGTAGTGTTCTAGAAATTTTTAGGTTGATATTATTTTAAAGATAGAATAATGTAACACCCCAAGCTTCCATGGTATGTTTCTCTTTAAATAATGCAATAGATTGCATTGTATGAAACTTCAAGTTCCAGCACACCACGACCAATCAAACTGGCCATTATGAATAGTAATACCAAATTTTTGAAATTTTATAGATTTTATTTTTTAAAATGGACTTAATTTTTGGATTCATAATATCAAAATTAGCTTAGGGTAAATTTTTGGTATTTTTTTGAAAACTTTCATTTTTTTGATGAATAATGAAAACACGGCATTATTGTTTAAAACATAATTTTTATTTAAATAATTATTGGTTTTATTTAAAATTATTTTAGGTCAAAATAGATACATTATATTTATATAATTTCAACTTAATTCATTGGAGTCATTTTAAAATAAAATTATTTGTATAAAATTTTGTTGAACATTTAAACGTCTTTTACCCACCTTATAGGAACATTTGCAAATTGTCATAAAACATAATTTTACTGCTTATTTGAATTTAATTTCCAAAATATGTGAGACAACGTTGACATCAGTAAGTAAATTTTTTTCAATAGGATGAAAATAATTTTTGCTGAATAGTAAATTTTGAATTTTATTTACCACAATTAAAAGTAAATAGGTTAATTAAAGGTAAACATGATATTATAATTTCCCTAACACATGTCCTAATTCTATTGGATAAGTATTTTTTCGACACAAATCAACCCAAGGAATAAAATATGATCCTTTTTTATCATCATGGTTTAGATTAGGACATTCATTATTATTTTATTCAAAGAAGAGTTAGAAGTGTTAAATTCAATGATTAATAACTAAAACATTTTTAATATAGGGTTATACATAAGATAAATTCTACTATAAATATTCATTAGGAATCTCAAAATACTTTCTATATAATTTTATTTTATTTTTATAATTTTTAGACATTAAATAATAAAATTTATTATGACACAATGATGATGCAGTAATTACCTAATTAACGAATGATTAAAATAATTGATATTATAAATATACAAATAAATGAAAATTGAGACTTTTTAGGCATTAGACTAATTTTATATGTTATTATGACATGTTAGGATTTATTTAATGTATTTTTTCTATGTAATAAAATTTTTTTGACTTTCAAAAAAACCAAATACTAAATAGTGTCAAAATTGACATAAATGAGTTTTTTAAAAAAAATACTATATTATTAATTGATATAATATTCCTGAAAATATAACATTCAGAATAAGGACTTAGATAAGGTTATATATGTAAATAATGAACCACTTGGGGTTCTACTGGATTTTTATAGTATGTTTAACAACAATTTTTTATAATAATACCACAATACATGGTAAAAGTTAAACTATTTAACTAAAGTTAAATCTAAAAGATAATGTTAATATGGTGACCTTAACTTGTCTAAAAGCTATTGGTTAAACAATTTTCGACCCAGATCCACCTTATCCTCAAAATAAATCCTTTTCTATCAATTATAAACCGAATATTATTGTATAATAAATTAATATTTCAGGCCTTTTCTAAAGTGACCCTCACCTATCTTATAAAAGGTCACTTCCCCCTCTCATAATTACATGCCTCCAAAGCCATTTGGCTCGGCCAAACCCTACTAAAATATCTTCCCAACTACCCTCAATTCAACCAGGAGGCCATACATTGATCAGAAAGCTGGTCTAAAAAACCCTTTTGATCAAATCAAAAGGAAACACCCGAAGAAGAGGTAATAATTTCATCACCTCTTTTAAAGTTCTTTTCTTCTTTGACATCCTATATATTTGTTGTTTCCATACCAAAATAATAACTAAAATATATTCTATATATTGGGATGTTATTATAAATATGGTAAAACTATATTAATTATTCTATCCATCCTATGAATGACAAAGTTTCCATACGTGTGTACGTACGGCTTACCATCTCCACATCGTGGTGTAGTTTGTTATTCAACACTTCATTATTTGTATGGGTATAATAATGAGTATAATATATGTAAATAATAAATATAACACGTTAATTATTATATATATATGATATAACATCAAATTACATATGATTTCACAATCAATATAATAGTATTGTAGCTCATGCATACGTATGGATTACCATATCCACGAACACAATGAGATTCATTCCCCATCGTAACCATTCAAGAAAAATTTTCATTTTATTATTAAAAATAATGTTTCAGAACTTAATGTCATTCTAGATATGAATAAAATACATCCTATCCATAATAAACAAGAATTCAATAATGAAACATATAAAGGAAAACTAATCAGTTAACACCCAAAACAATGATACTACTGAAATATTATAAACAAAACAATATTAGAAGATCCTATATAATAAATTTTTATGTTTATGGTTCTTGTATAATTTAATAACAATTATTTAACTATTATAAAGGAGGTTAATGTACCCTCGACCATGTAAATTTACATGTTAGGGGTTAATTTTACAATCTCTTTATTATCCGAGGTTGTTTATACATAAGTTTCTACTATGACTTATTTATCATCCACATCTGTGTTTCTTAAAAATTTATTTCAAAACATTTTTAGTATTTCCTAGAATAAGGGTAAAATTCATTTATAACCTTGTTTTAATTTTTATAAAAAAAATTAAAGGATGTTTTCCATTGTACATTATGACATTTTTGGCAAATGAAAGTAAGAATGTTTTTTAACTTATAGGGTAGGTGCGGCTATTTTTCGCCGTTATAACACCTTCGAATATTCCCTTAAAAGTTTATATGAATATTTTCAAAATAAATATTTTCTTTTATAATTACGTTACTTTTAAATTATTTAAAAATATAAAGAGATATTTTTCTCAAATAGTTTTTATTTATTATGATAAAATCTTCCATATTGTATTGAAGGTTTATTGATATGTTTGACTGTGGAGGTGTTATTTTTATTCCATTCATGTTTATGGTTAAAGTATTAAAATTTTTTATGCTAGTTTTAATAAGAATTTTTATGTTATGTTTCTAATTTTTCATATGAGGAATTCATTGAACTTAGTAAGTGACAGGTGGAGCCTGATACAGCTCATCGATGCATCGGTAGGTCTCATGAGACAAACTAGTTTCTTGGCGCAAGGCCTTGAAAAATTCATATTTTTAGTCTTGGAATAAGGCCTTGAATATGTGGTTATAATTTCTAGAATTATGCATTCCATCATTATGAAATTAGCTATTGATATTACATGTGATTATTCGACTAGTAGAATATCCATGTGAATAAGTAAATGGAATTATTTGATTTATCTTTTCCATATTATGCTGAAGATGATGTTTAAAAAGGCTTGGGTTTTAGTCTTATACATTTCCATAAATGTTTATACTTATTTATGATAGTTTCCACTGTATTGTTATCCTTATTGAGCATCTAAGCTCACCCCATTATTATGTTTTCTTTTTCCTAGGCTTTGAAGAAGTATATTATGATTAACCTAAAGGAATAAGCTAAGTGATATGAGTGTGGTCAATGGAGACACAATATTATTTCTTTTCCATTTCATAATGTAATGCAATGAATATGTATGTATCTAGTACTTCTGAGGTTAGTAAACTAATCATTATTTCAAGACATGATCTCTTATGATCATGCTAATTTTATATAACAATGCACTGGCTATGGGTAACTAGGGTCGGGGTGTTTAAAAATCGACCCACGATGTAACCTGTATGTCTCAATGTTCCTATTTCTAGTTTAATATAATATTTTAGTAAAAAAGACAGCTGGAATAATCAAAAGCAATAAAACACATTAGTATTTTTGGATACCTTAATAAAATTATACGTAATTCATTTGGGATGTTTATTAATCATCCAATCCTCAATATAACTCATGGTGTGAACAGTATGAATCGAAGTGCATATTTTTATTCAAAATTGATATTAATTTTAGTAAAATAAATAATTGACATATTAAAAACAAATAATACATATTAATATTTTTTTAGTACATTATAAAAACAATTAATAAGTAATTTATGATGTGTAGGAATCAGTTACACCTTAATATGACTCATGGTGCGAGTGGTATAACCCAAATTGTCCATTATCTGTTTAAAATTGACATTTTAAAGCAAAAAAAGTGTCAATCACTAAAAAATAAGAAAACATGCTCATATTATCTTATTTTTTTTAAATGATGTATAATTCATTTGTGACATGTTGGAATCAGCCTCATGTCAAACCCACACATGATGTAACATGTATGACTCAAAGTGCCTCTTTCCTATTTAAAATTAAATTATAGTAAAAAAATAAGTGTGGCATTCTCAAACCTAAGGAAGCACATTCAGATTGTTTAGATACTTCAGAAAAATAATCTATAAGTCATTTGGGATGTGTAGGAGTCATCAAAACCTCAATCCAACATATGGTGTGACAGGTATGAATCCAAGTGTGTCTTTTTATTCAATCTTGACATTAATTTTAGTAAAAAAGATAACATACTCCAAACCGACAAAACACATTTGGATTTCTTATTACCATAGGAAAATGATTCATAAGTCATTTGTGATATGTAGGAATCAGATGCACCTAAATCAAACTCATGATATAACCATTATGACTCCATGTGTACCTTTTTCTCCAAAATTGACATTAATTTTTGTAAAAAAAAACAAATGGCATACTCTATAATAGTGTTATTTATTTGTATTGGAAATTATATTTCAATTAAATTATGTATTTTCATATGATTTTTCTAATTTAGGTTGTTATTTTTGGTGTTTTTTCTGGTGACGTAGTGTGTTCTTATAGTATACTTCATTCCCTATTTTTGGTGTTGTAGTGTGTTACACCATCACACTACAGTATTACCCATTATCAGTGCTGATAATGGATGTCTTTATCAGTAATTGTAAAATCCCTGATATAGAGTCCCTTTATCACGGCTAAATAAATGTATCAATAAAAATGTGACTTATTAATTATTTTTCTCATCGATAATGAACCCTGCGATTAGTGATTTTCTAGTTCTAGTAAAATTATTGTACTTTTAACCACATTGTGGTAGTTAGTGCATTTTAGAACTTATAAAGGCCTATTCTAGCACTGTTAAACGCCTCTTTGTTAGTAGTGTGATTTGTCTATCTTTGTACATATATAGACCATTTTTCATGTAAACAAGGGTCCTACATGGCATGTAAACCTACAATAAATGTTGTGTGGACCATATATACAACCTGAGATGCACGAACACACTACACAAAATGTGTTCCTGAGACTGCATGTCGTGTAGTTAGTAATTCTGGACTAAGATAACTATAAATAACCCAATTTTACAAAAAACCTTCCATAGTCAATTTGAAACCCAAAAAAAGGAAAAAATTAAAGAAAATGGATTTAAAAAAAATAAACTAGAAAAATATTCAAATCAAAATGAGCCGGAATTGAAAAACAAATGAGCCTTACTTTATGGATGATCACCAAAGCTTCATAATCATATCTATAATTCCAAATCCATGACTAGGACACCCTGATCTACACCTTGGTTTTTCTATATAAGATATCACTTTTATATCTCTCTCTTGATTCCACCTCTATGTTGTTAGCATGTGGAGTTGTCTCCCTTCATGAGTGTATGAGGAGAAGGGGAGAGATCTAGCGTATTTTAGTACTCATGATTAATTAAAAGGAATAATAGTTAAATGGAATGACCTAGGGCTCAGAAACCAAATATAAATTATACCACACCAAGGTAGAACCCTCCATTATTGCCTCAATCATGAATTCAGAAATACAATATGGAGTTCCATTTGTGCAATATCATTGTTTTAACTCAAAAGAATAAATATTGTTTATTTAATTAAATA
Organism: Viscum album; assembly: GCA_963277665.1. NCBI lineage: Eukaryota > Viridiplantae > Streptophyta > Magnoliopsida > Santalales > Viscaceae > Viscum > Viscum album. The sequence continues at coordinate 1,418,918,321 of OY728120.1, forward strand.
TTAAATATCCTAAATAATCCTCCTAACACAAAAAAAAACTCCTAAATAAGGGTAAATCCCACATTCTAGAATCAATGGAACCATCAAGATTTTTTTCAAGGTTTCCTGCTAGGGTAAAATTACTATTTTACCCCACTCAAGGGACTGTGGATCTGGAACTCAAAAACAAGCCACGTCTTTTTCATGGGAAGTCCAGGGTAACTACATCTTCCCAACCAAAATGTATTTTCATCCTTGAAAATGGAACAATTTAAAAAACTCACCATATATACCACAAAACATCCTCACATATAAATAAAATAGATTTGTGCATGGGTTCCATAACATAAAAGGTCTATGGGTCCTCCAAAAACTATAATGAAACCCCACTCAGGAATTCATCCTTTCTCAATCAACCATATCATGTATATAACATTTTATATTTCATTCCCCCGTTATCATGAAGTAATGTAATGAACCATCAATGTATATGGGATATATTTCATCTACTAAGGCATGTACCATGGGGTTTTTACACACCCTGTGATAAAAGGAGTAACACCGGGACTATCTTTGGGAGACAATTGATTCACATCAACATATTCTGTTGATCATATCAATGAGAGAGACACACTAAATCAATAGATCCTAAATCTTTTCCTACTAAGAAACATCTAGGAAGACACATCCATATCTTCTAGTTCTGGGGAATAGGGTAACATCCACCGTCTGCTTCTTTACTAATGAACGAATGCATGGACGACATTCCCACTCCACTATACTCCTTTTGCTCCTCATCCTCTACATATGTACTAATTTTTTCACCTAGATCCTAAATTTTACATCTATTTAATCTATATAACTCATAACTAAACCCAAAAAATTTGTCTAAAATAAACACACATCCCCAAAGACGCAAAATGGAAACTCCAACAAAACCCTCATTCGATGACACTAAAGGGGGAATACAAGCAAGATAACTAATTTATATTTAGCTAAATTCTTACAAAATGTGACTCCAAACTTCCCAAAATGAATATTCCAAAGTATAAAAAGTTACAATGATAAGGGAACCATAGGGTAATATGCACATATCTCTAATATTTAACCACCAAAAATAGAAGAACACTTCATCCCTTGATCCAACTCCTTGAAACCCCAAGAAGAAATCCTTAAATAATAACTTGGTGACTAGTTCCTTACACATATTAGGATCACAACTAAGTAGAAAGGGTAAATCCATTATTCTATGATTGTTGGTCTGCCCCATTGAAATAACCATTACATGTTAAGATAATATTTCAACCCACTGAAGGAACTGGTCACAACATTCAAGGGTTAGTCAGGTTCACCAAGTTGATATTTCTTTGGATGAAGTAGCTCGTGACCCATCTGATTAGTTGTGTAACACCACACATCATCAAACACTCTCCTGAATCCAATACAATGGTTTATACCCACCACCAATGAGATCATCTCAGGATCTCACCCTAATATGTTAAAATATTTAGGGACACTACAATAAAAATCAGGTTTAGTGGCGGTTTAGTGGCGGCGGTTCACAAAACCGCCGCTAAACGTTTTCGCCGAAAGGTTTCGCAGTGGTTTTTACTAAACCGCCGCGAAACCCATAATTTGATTTTTAAAAAACTCTACCCTTACCTACCCCCCACCCCAACATTTCCCCCAAACCCTCGCGACCCCTTCTTCACCTAACCCACTAGGCCCCGGCAACCCCCAACCGTCCGACGACCCCGTCCAATGACCCTGCGACCTCCGTCTCCGGAGACCCCTGTCTTTTCCAGGTATGTATCCATTTATGTTTTTGGATAAATCTCTTAGAGTTAGGTTTCCTTTCATTTAAACCTTGTTTATTAAGCCTTTATCTAGTTGGATTAGTTGTTTCATATTGAAGAAGTATGAGAGTTTCTTTATAGATGCAAAACGAATTGATGTTATGAATTCCCAATTCATTATGTGAATTTTCCAGGTGAACCCCATGAACCCATTCACGTCGTGGATTGGTTTTGGTAAATCCGCGAAACAATAATTCACTTAATTAAATATATTCATGACATGAAATTGGTTTAATTCAGTTTTTAAAATGAGGTGATAAATTTTTCAACATATATGAGAATTGAGGAATTCGTGATGTGAATTCCCTATTCACATCATGAATTATATCTTCCATGAATTTTAACAATCCAACACCTATGTTCTAAAATTTCCTATCTCCTTTATGATTCCATAAAACCTTCCATGTATGAAGTATGAGAATACTATTTGATCTATAAGAAAGACCATGTTGGATATTGGTGTTCTTAACATAGTTTTTTAAGGTAAACCTTCCAGTTCATCTTCTGCTTCATGATCTATTGTTGATTAGAATTATAGTTCTCATTTTAGGGAATAGGGAATCTGATTGCTACCAAAAACATGAATATTTTTCAAAAACATTTCTTATTTTGAGTTGGTTGGTCTTGTAAAACTCCCTTTAGTCTGTTCTGATTATGCTAGTATGTTCAAAATTATGATCGCACCGACATGCCACATGCAAAACCTAAATAATTGGCATTGTCCCTTCTTTCTAAAATCCTCTTGTTGATCCCTCCCAAGGATCCCTTTTTTCTCTCTTATAATTATGGTTAGGACTTGCATTAATATTTGTAGTGTTCCAACCCCTCATGATTTTATGAGATCCTTTGGAATCATGGCTTAGTTAAAGATCTTTACATTACATGTGAAATATGGAAAATGGTTTAAGATGATTTTGGTGATTCGTATCTATAGGAGGATTTGAAAATTAGAAATAAATGGTAAATTTAATAAGTGATGGGATGAATTAACTAATATGTCTTGTAATAATATTTTAGACCTGATTGATATATACTTTCAGTGATTCATCTTAATAAAAGAGAATCCACCATTTGATATGAGATTATTAATTTTCCCCTTAGTGTCACATTCCATGGGAAAACATAAGTGGTTATAGAATGTCATAGCCTTGTTATATTTTTTATTTCCTCTTAAAAACATGTTCCATGGGAAGATGTATGTAGTTATATCAATTCTAGGACTGGTGAGATGGCTACTTTTTCCATTAGGGGTGAAAGCCATGGGAAGAAGAAATTATTTCTATAAAGTCCATACCAAGATTGGATAATTGAATCCTGATATTAGAAATTCATCCCAATTTAACAGAATCATCCAGTATTTTGGGGAAATATGTCCTGATGTGGAGGATCCACCTCATGAAAGAGACACCCCACATGGAGTTTATGATGATTTGGCTAACATAGGGTGTCATCCTAGAGCCTAAGGTTCTATGGGTTTATTATATATATATAATTAATTTATTAAATTTACACCCTTCTTTATAGCTTTTTTGCATACACTATATGCTCAGACTAGACATGTTCAGACACCATTGGTGGTGGAATACTGAGTTATACTCACCCTATTTTGGCCACTATTTGGTACCTTAGAATATTTCATGGATGTCTAATGATATCTTTAGTAATAACATTTTATTTATCACCATGGGATTCTCAAACTTGTTAGAAAATATCTTCATAAGTTCTGAACTAGTGACTCTTACTAAATATTTTAAATTTATTATGATTGAATTACGTATAATAGTTTTTGTTAAAGTTGTAAAATCATTTCTAAATAATTACTTCAAATTAACTGAGCTTAGGACTTGAAATATACATAAATGTTTGAGGTAAAAATTGGACATGTCCTTTATATTATATGAAATCCAAATTTTATGGTTTGCATTATTTTTTTTAATATGATTTGTTTGAAATATTGAAGATAAATTTTTATAGTACTAAACACAAAAAATATTTAAGTGAAAATAACATAAATCATTCATTAGTTTTTAAAAGAGATTTTAATGAGAACCCCACTATGGAAATCTAAGTGGATGAATTAAAATTACACAACCTCATGATATAATGAATAACAAAGGTCTCTCCAAATTCAAGGAAATAAGAAACACTATAAAATTCAAAGAGAGAGGTAAATTCAAATAGATAGTGAAAAGTCTGAAAAACATAAAGAGCGATGAAACATGACCAATTTTCATGAACTAACCTAGGCTACCCATAATCTGGGTACCCAAGCTAGCATGTGATAAGTCTCAAAGGGTGTCATATAAGGGCTAAATATTTCTAGTAATCGTTGTACTAATGGTATGAAAATTGTGCATCTTTGGTGTGTTTAATGACATTAATTTCAATGGGGTGTTGTTTGAGGCAACATAAATGTGTTATTGACAGTGTTATGATAAGTGTGTAACCCGATATTCTTACTGCTCCTCAATGAGGTGTTGACATTGTCTCCTAGGGACCAGACTTGTTCGGTTTGTCTGGGCCTGCTAAGTAAGTGGTAAATGTGATCAATGTATCATCTTTATTATATTATGCATAATTTATGATCAATGGGTCATCTTTATTATATTATGTTTCTGTAATCTTACACTATCGTATATTTGAAACTCTTTATCTATTAAGTAGTAACTATGTGGTTTAATTTTTTTTATTATTGTGTAGGAACACTGTGATATACATGGATAAAAGCTAGATCACATTACCGAGGAACAATCCTCAATATGTTAAGGTTTTGAATGAGTTTTTAGATTTTTCAATTTCTAATCGATCCATTGAAGGGAGAATAAGATGTCCATGTCCTAAATGTAAATTTAGAACATGGTTGAAGAGAGATGAAGTTTATGAAAATTTAATACTGAAGCAATTCCCTGATCAATATTTGTGTTGGATTTGGCATGGAGAATCAAACAATACATAATGATTTAGCACTGATGTTAATCCACAAAATGAGGTCCCAAGATCATCAACAATGGAAAAGGAAATGAGAAACCTCATAAATGATGCATCCGGCACTACAAGACACCACTATGAGCATCAAAAACATATCAAAACAACCACAAGAGGGTGCTACAAATTGCAACGCGAAAAGTGATGGTTTTGAGACTGTAACACAAGAAGATAAAGATTGTAACATATCATTGGATCCTCCTCTTGATTCTATGGAGCCAAATGTAAGGGAAACCTTCAGTGAGGAAAATGAATTTCATGATTTAGTTGACGGTGGAAATCAAGAGTTGTATAGTGGGTGTTTGAAATATTCAGAGCATTCATTTCTGTAGAAGTTGTACCATATCAAATGTCTATGTGGATTTACAAATAAGGAAATGTCCATGTTATTGGAATTGATTCATGATGAATTTAGGGACGCAAAAATCCCAGAATCTTTTTATGATATGAAAAAAGTTGTTAACAAGCTTGGTCTGAATTATACAAAAATACATGTGTGTCCCAAAGATTGTATGATTTATTAGGGAGAGGATTCAAGTAGATAGAATTGTAAGAAATGTTCTTCTTCTAGATGGCAGTCAAAGGGTGATATTGGAAGTCTGACTGAACATAATTTCATGGAGAAGAAGAAAAGGAACACACCTGCAAAAGTTTTGTGTTACTTTCCTTTGAAGCCTCAATTGCAAAAATTATTCATGTCATCAAAAACCACCGAACACATGAAGTGGAATTCTGTAGATAATAACAATGACGAGTTAATGAGATATCCAAAAGATTCCCAATTGTAGAAGACATTTGATTCATTACATCCAGATTTCTTAGCTGATCCTAAGAATGTTCGATAGGGATTGGCTGCCGATGGATTAAACCAATTTTGGACTTTGAGTACCAGTTATAGCATTTGGCTAGTTGTTTTGATCCCTTATAATCTGCCTCTGTGGATGTGTATGAAACAAACATCTTTTATCATTTAAATGATTATTCCTGGAAAACAAATGCCTTCAAATGATATTGATGTATACCTGCAGCCCTTGATTAAAGAATTGCAGGAGTTATGGAGAAACGGTGTTGAGACATTTGATGTTTCTTCTAAAACAATGTTCAAAATGCATACTACTTTAATGTGGACCATTAGTGACTTCCCTAGGATTAGGAATTTATCTGGTTGGAACACTTATATGGGTTTGTCTTTTCCCGTTTGTAACTTTTATTTCGAGGCCAAATGGCTACCTCACAATAGAAAATGGTGATTCTTGTACCATCAAATATTTCTTGATGCATCTCATATATTTCAGCTGAACAAATCAAAATTTAATGGTTCCATTGATCGTAGACCACCTCCAAAGATGTTAATTGGTTCTGAAATATTGACACATCTTGAAAATGTTAAAATAGAATTTGGGAAGGTTCATCATTTGAATGATAGCAGAAAACGAGTGTGAAGTGCATCATCAAGTGAAATCAGAATCCAACAATGGAATAAAAAAAGTGTATTCTTCAAAATTCCGTATTGAGAATTTAATTTTTTGCGCCACAATCTTGATGTGATGCATATTGAGAAGAATGTATGTGATAATTTGATTTACATATTACTTAATGAGCATGGAAAGTCGAAGGATCATCTCAATGCTCGCAAAGACTTACACGTAATGAATATAAAACGTGATCTCTAGCCAAATGAGAATAAAAAGTATACTCCAGCCATTTTTTCAATGAAAAATTGGGATAGAGATAGGTTCCTTCGAATTTTAAAGAATGTGAAGGTATCTGATGGGTATTCGAGTAACATCTCGAGGTGTGTTGACTTGAAGAATCGTAAGTTATATGGATTGAAAAGTCACGATTCACATATTTTGTTACAACAGTTACTACTATTGGCATTGCGTACATTATTACCTAAAAAAGTTAATGTTGTTGTACTCCAATTATGCACATTTTTTAGGAAATTATGTGAGAAATCTCTACATACATTTTAGCTTGACAACCTCCAAGAGAGGTTTCTATTGACCCTTTGTGCAATGGAGATGATCTTTCCTCCATCGTTTTTTACTGTCATGATTCATTTAACTATTCATTTGGTTGAAGAAGCTAAATTTGGAGGCCCCGTTCATTATATATGGACGTATCCAATTGAGAGGTATTTTATTTATATGTTTCCAGTTAAGTAAACAATTTTTGGCATTTAAATAAATTCATAATATTATTAATTTATTTTATAGGTATCTTGTTCATTTGAAAGCATATGTGAGAAATAAAGCTCAACCAGAAGGCTCTATTGCTGAAGGCTATTTGGCTGAGGAGTGTCTCACATTTTGTTCCAGAAATTTGGATGATATTGAGACAAGATTTAATCGAGTTGGACGTGTTGATGATACATCATCTCAATCTCAAATGCATCAGAAATAAAAAATATTTCCTGTTATTGGTCGATCAGTTGGGAGGACCTCATATGTGACACTGACAGAATTGGAATTATTACAGGCACATAGATATGTGCTGCTGAATAGTGAAATTGCAGATCCATTTATTGAAGAGTTTAGAATACAAACAAAGAGACGAATGAGAGGTCGAACACGAAATGAGAAAGATATAATGAAAGTTGTGAATAATGAGCTGGTAGAATGGTTTTCACGACGTGTAAGATTATAAATATTGCAATAAATATGAATATTAGTTTGACACATACAATTTGTAAATATATTAAATTATATTTCTTTTTTCAGATCATGAATACTAATACTCGAGCAGATTTGTTAGAATATTTTATGTTTCTTTCTAGAAGTCCTATAAAACAAGTTACAAAGTTCGACACTTGTAATGTGAATGGATTTAGATTTTGTACAATCGATCGAGAAGTGGGTTTGAAAACCCAGAATAGTGGTATATTTACATTTTTTGAAGTGGCATACTATGGAAAGCTGCATGATATTATTGAATTAAACTACCATGGGCATTTTTCTGTTGTTTTATTCAAATGAAAAACAGTCGATATTATCAGAGGTATTAAAATAGATTCCTTGTAATTTACTTTTGTAAACTTCTCTCGCTTGATGAATGTTGGTGATCATGAACTGCATGATCCATATATCTTAGAATTGCAAGAAAAAATGGTATATTATGTGAATGATGTTGTGGATGAAGGGTGGAGTGTAGTTACTCACGTAATACAAAGATATTTGTATGATATGGGTGATGAAGTGGAATATTTGACCTCTGCAATTGAATTTCATCAATAATAGGAAGCATAATTATTTTTCCATCATGATATTGAAAATATTAGTCTATCAAGGATGAATGTAGTGGATGAAGCAATGGAGCAGGAAACCAAAATGATTTAAGGTTAAAATGATTGTATGTATAATTATTTATTCATTCAGAAACCACTTGTTTCATTTCTGCAGTCATTCATTATCATTGTTATATATATTTTGTTTGTTTGTACTGGGCATCTATTATCATTTTAAATTTTTTTTCTGCATAAATTTCTTGAAATATATATTCTGAACTTAATTTTATTTGATTAAATGATAGGAATTACAAGGAAGAAGCGGTACACAATTTCCTCTAGTTCTGCGATAGATGGCGATCCGTCTGTCCCCACGGCATCTGAGGTACCAGCTACCTACACCCATGCACCATCTCCCCCTGCACCATCTCTGACACCATCTGTGGATGTCTCATTATAGGTTGATTCATCGACTCCCCCTATTGGAGCCTCAGTAGTGGGGAAAATACACGCCCCTTCCAGTTTATCACGGACATTCTGGAGGGTCACAGTCATTGGTACAAATTTTAATTAAATAAATTTATTGCATTTTGTTTATATTAATTGTTTTCTCATTGTAGATGAAAAAAATGCAACCGTAGAAAAACACATAAAAATTTCAGATGTTTGTAACATGAATGGCGAGAATATAGTAATGCCATTTGATTCTTATGGGGTCCCGACGGATGACGCTGTGGGGTTACTTGGCCAGATTATAGGTCAGCTGGCAGCGGAGCCCCTTTCCCTAACTATTTCATATAATGATTGGAGTCATATGCCTCCAAACTGGAAAAATGAAGTTTTTGATTATTAGATAAAGGTAATTTTATTACTTTATGGTTTAATTGAATGTCATGTTACTAATATGTTCAAAATGAATTTCTTTATATAGATGTTCTTCCACTTTATCATTGCTGATGTGATAGCACGGAAGTGGACATTGAAAAATCTTGGTAAAAAATGGAAAGATTTCAAATGGAGGTTGTGGTGTGATTTCAATGATACTTCATTGACCATGCAGCAAATGTATGAGAAGCTACCCAGTGGGGTATCGAAAAATAGTGGAAAGTTTTTGTTGATAGACATCGTGATGAGAAGTGGATGATATTGAAATATATATTATTATATTATCCTCATTTTATATTTATACATGTATATGAATAGGAGATGACATTGAATACATTACTGTTAAATTGAATTTTATTTATTTTAGGATCTCTCAGGACAGAATGCATCAAACTGGGAAAAGCAAGTCATCCCACACACTGTGGGCTCAAAAAACTTTTCTAGAAGTCGAATGTCATTGGTAATCTTTTAATTAGTTAAAATATTTATAAGACAATATGATATATTTAACATATTGAATTGTTGATTTATCTTTGTTTAATGAAATCACAGAGTTTAGGGCATGAAGCATCCCGAAATGAATGGTGGCTGTATGTTCATAAAAAACAGATGGAAGTTTTGTTAATGAGCCTTCCAAAGAAGTTGGGGTATGAAGTTAATTTTTTATTATAATAATGTGTAATATGTTTTTAATGTGTTAATATATATTGATATTTGATTTATAGGTAAAAATTAAAGAAATATGGGATGCCAATCCTGGGCAGTCCTACTCAGTCTCCCAGGATGACCCGGTTGCTAAAGTCCTTGGGAAGGAGCATCCTGGTAGAGTGTGTGGGATGGGTTTGGGACCCGTACCGTCTAAGGTCTTTGGCAGGCCACCAGGTATTCCAGTTGCATCTACTTCTAGTTATAGTCATTTCATACCTGAAGATGCTCATAGGGAGATGTCTTCTCTACAAAACATAGTTCACCAGCAGGGGGATCAGATATCTTCTTTGCAGAAAGAGTTTCTTGAAATACGTCAGCATATGAGCATATTGCCCCCGGTGGTAGTGCATCAACTAGTGGGGAGAAGGTAAATCATAAAAAAAATCAAAATCATTTAGATTTAAAACTTTTATTGGTTTTAATTTTAATTATAAATATGCAACAATATTTAATTTTTAATATAATGTTCTTATAGGTGGCAGTAGGTAGTGGAGATGGAGGTGGAGAGGGTGACGATGCATCATCAGACCATGAGTAGTAGTATTGTTGATGTGTTGAACAAATATGAGAATGTTTGGTTTGTATATGTAACATGTATGGCACATAGTTTCCACCAAACATTTCTATGTCCCTACATTTTCTTGATTTCTCATGTTTCCTTCTATGCATTTTTTTGATTTATGATGTTTCATTTTATGTCTTGATTTCTCGAGTTTGGTATACATCATTCCATTTAGGCCTATGTTTGAATTGGTAGTCGATATTTTGGATGACTAAAGAGTGATCCTTTTGATATTTTGTTCTAGTTATATAAATTGGAACCTAGTAGGCAGTATAGAGACCAATCATAAAAGGATGATGGGAATGTGGTTTAGCCTAATCATGTGATATGAATCATATACTCACCAATAAAAGTAGTTGGAAACAAAAATGGTGAACCTAACATGGAACCTTAAACAAAATTCATTTGTCACCAACATGTTAGGATTCTTTATCTCTCTCAAAATATGAAATGTGGACAAAGATGGATCTGATACAATTGATTATACATGTGTTTATTTATTGATATGCTTAATTCATGAGGATTTCTTGTAAATGTTTCTCATAAGTATTCTGGCACTATCAACTAGAACCCCATTTGATCCAAATGACATTTTACTACTTTAAGAACACTTATGCTTCGACTACTGCACAAGTTGGATCCTCATTTAAAACTAAGGCTCTATTATCAACCTAGCACCCTCAACATTGGGTCTCAAATTCACTGTTTTGGGAGTCACAACTAAATGGTACATTTCCATCTTCAGAGGAATCTAAAAAATCCATTCATCTCAAAAATCCCTACTAGATGTCTACTCAACAATGACTAGTGGAACATAATTTGTTGTAAATAGTTTCTATCTCAAACCATTTCATGGTCATATCCATGGAAGGAAATAACATGTTCCTCCCTTATCTAGGGAGGTTGATCATGAGGTCATTGATGGACTCATCTAGGTAGCATAAGGGACCCTACAAAGGGCTCCTTCTAGCATTCACCATCACCAATGCTACAAAGCAATAAAACCTCTATATGATGTGTGTTTTAACCTCGGGAGTCTGACCTAAGTCTCCCAAACCTAGGTAGTAAGGAAAACCCACTGAGGGTAGTGAACAATCAACCAAGAACATGGCCCTACATCTATACCCTCCAAAGAATCCTACTAACTAAATATGGTGGAAAACTATGAGCAAGAGGACACATTTTCCCACATTTACTAAGCTTGTCGGTATAATCTGGATTTATTCAAAGAAATCACCAAGAATATTTCGGTAAAAAATATAAGGAATACCCATATCCTTTCCCACAATCTTGATTAACATCAGTATATACCTATATGAAATGGAGGAAAAGATCAGGCCCATACACATTCTCTAACAATAGAATAAGAAAATATGCATGTTCTGGTCACTGAATTCACCTAGAATATTCTAAAAATGGTAAAAGGGAAGACACACAACTTTTCTACCATAATTTGGGAGACTCATTAACACAATATGAGGAGATTTAGAGAAGATACGCATCTTTTCTCCCAACATACAGTGTATCTAGTTGAATGCAGAGGTTATAGGAGTTTCAGTCATGTATTTCACATCTTCAAAACTTTTCCATCTGTTCCTCCTAGGGGGATAAGATCTTTACATATTCCACATTATTATGTGGGTCCTCTTAATTTTTAGTAGGGATGTAGCTATAATACCACATACTGCTGAGGCCAAGGTGGTAGTCGACATAGTTGATACTAGACGCAGGAATTAATGTGCATGAAATGTGATCGCACTCAGAATAGTCAGGTTGTATCATAGAGTCATGGTATGGGAAAACTAAATGACGTTCAACATATGATAGGGAGCATAATTCAAATTCATCTATTGTTTTAGGTACTAATCAAGTAACCTCTACTATATATTCTACATTATTTGAAATAAGTGCATCATACTATGTTATATTTGATACATTTCTAGAGATTCTGGTCCTTGATATAGTGTATTTATGTGTCATTGAGAATCTGTAGACCTCATTGGTTATTCGATCAATGATTGTTCACTAATGGAATTATTTTCCCCATCAGATAGGAAATTTTTTTTATATAGAATTCATTCTTTCCCATCATGTAACTGTATGATGTAATTATTGGAATGGATTTCATGCTTCCCTATAGATCCATTATTGATTATTATCACTATATAATTATGGTCAATTGTTTGTATGATGTCTCATGTTTCATCATGTTGGGGATACCAAGATAGAAATAACATTTTATTTGTTTTTATGATGTCTCATGTTCCATTTTTGGGTCTGATTTGTTTTTCAGGGAAATGGGGTAGTAGAAGAAAATTTGTATTTTTTTTTTCTGGTCATCATTTCATGGCGGTTTTAACAGCCGCTAATGCTTTACTGGTCAACATTTCGCAGTGGTTATGACCGCCACTAATTCTTTACTGGTAAACCATTAGTGACAGTTAAAACCTCCACAAAATGTAACTGGTTTATATTTAGCGGCGGTTTTCACCGCCACGACAGAGGCGCATCAAACGCCTGAATATCATGGCGGTTAAAACCTCCGTGAATAAAAAAATATCCAGCACCCATCATACTACCGCTAAATTCACGAAAATCTCTGAAAAATGAGGCATCTACAATGCTTCCCTTAAACCGCCATGAAATGGAAAAACCCGCCGCTAAAAGATTTTCAATGCCCAGTTTAGCGGCGGTTTTTGTAAACCTTCTCCAAACCATATAGCGGAAGTTTAAACCACTGGTAATAGCCGGTTTGGTTGTAGTGGGAACCTAAATCCAAGATTATCTTACACTACTATAAGATACAATTGTAGAACATCTCCCACGAAAAAATATCTCTTTCATGCCATCATGGTCTTGATATGATACAAGGGTATCTATGATATCATCTTATAATCCATTGTTGGGAAGATAACACATGTTAGTGTTATATATAGAAACCACCAATAAAGACTTATAAGGCATGATCGTCCATACCAACTATTGTATGATCATCTAATCAATGAATATGGACCATCCATATGAAAAGGAGGTCCCCCTGGTGTGGGTCATGCAGACAAACAAGTCCTCATGAGAAAACCAGCTAACCGAAAAGGTGGTCCACCCTAGCGCCGCATGGTCGTGTCAATTGGATTTTTCCCTATGTTTGGGTTGGGATAAAACAAGCCCATTGATGTTGGCTAGGCCAGAAAACTAAATCGTGCCACTGGGCTATCCGTGCTGGTGGAGAACCGGCCTGCCAATACGGGCTTGGCCAGTGCGGAAACATGGATGATGGGTGGCCCGACCAGGTAGTACCAGTCTGACTGATTTGGATTGGGCTAGAGAATGCTAATTGGGATGCTGGGTAATCCAGTGGGCTGGACCCACGGTAGAATGGGTCCAGGTCCACCATAACACAATGGGCTAGGTCACTATTCTATGTCGGATCGGGTCATCCAAGACCCATACTAGGGTGCATCGAGTCAGCTGAAACAGGTCGGGTCACCCCCCCCCCCCCTTGGGCCGGGTTGGTTGGGTCGGTCTGACAAAGCCGGACCGATCCCAGATGCAACCAGCCCCAGTTTTCTAAAACACAAATATATTTCAAACCGAGCATCCAATAGACATGATTCCTACAACATTTTGACCCTTGTGATGAGATAGTCCTTTGAGTACACTCTAAGTGAGTTTTCATGGATGTAGAGATATGATATATTTCTTGAGGAGTAGATTCTCCTATAATCTAGCACTCTAGGGATCCAGAATCCTATGTATGGTTGTGAAACAAAGGATATGACAACAAAACCTCAATGGTTTATGAGACAAGTGTGTTTCATTGGTTCATCAGACGATCATAGCTCAGTGGTTTAGCAGATGAGTGTACCTCAGTGGTTCATCAAATGAGCATACCTCAGTGGTTCAGTAGACAAGTAGACGTCATTTTTCTAGCTTACTAGTGGACCTCAGTGGTCCAACAGACAAACAGACCTCATTGGTCTAATAGACGAGCGTACCCTAGTGGTTTAGTAGAAGAAAAAACCTATGTGTTCCAAAAAATGAGCATACCTCAGTGGTCCATCAGATGAATGGATGTCAGTGGTCTAAAAAATGAGCAGACCTCAGTGGTCCAACAACCGAAGGGACCTCAGAGGTCCAGTAGCTAATAAAACCTCAATGGCTCATCAGGGATGAGTTAATCAGCAGTACAAGATTAATCAGCCCTATTACTGATAATCTTGATTTATATACTTAAAGTTATACCTACTGTGATCTATCTTTTATTTTCGATCTTGCAGTGTGATCTTACTTTTTGGTATTGCTTTGTGATATTTCCTTTATGGTTTGGGGTCCCTAATGAGTATTGTGTTACTCAACCCTTCCTGGGCTTTTCTCTCACGTGTCGTGTCTCATGGAGGTGATCGACACTATGACGGAGACCTTGGTAGTCTTAGACTAGGTGGTGCCTTGTGGGATGGGATGGATTGGACATACTCCTACAGCTACATAAAGCTACCCTCTACCTACCCTTTAGGAAGGGTTTGAGTAGATGGACTATGATAGTTGTACATTCCTTTTTGTTTTTTTTGGATTGTATTCTGACCCATTTTTAATTTTCAGTTTGTACTATACTTCTAGTATTTTTCTCAGTGACGGTTTTTGTTTACATAGTGTTTACCTTTCCGAAATTTGATCGTTTTGTACGTGTACATGTTTAATGTCAAATTACTTCCCATTTTGGTATATACCTATTTGATTCAGGTTTCCATCCCCTGGCCTATGGTAGGTGGGCTTGGGGTAGTCACGGCATGGGGCCCAGGGGACGGGTCATGATATTAGTAATTTTAATATTTATTTAATTAAATATTAAATACCTCAAATAATATACTCATCTTGAAATCTCACAAAACTATAGTAAAAGGATAAAAAGAATATTCTGGAATCAACAGAATCATTAGATTTTTTTCAAGGCCATTTACTAGAGTAAAATTACAAATTTTCCTTCTCAAGGGATTGGATCTCTGAAACTAAAAAATGGGATTAATATTTCACATTGGAAAACAAAGGTCACTACAATGGAAGAGACTTCTATATAATTGATCATGGATAAAGGTGAAATGTTTATGATCTAACAATGGTGCAGAGTATGGTGATCAAGAGTTCGAAATTTTTTTGTGTGAATAATGGAATTTTTTTGGAGAATAAGATTTCTGGAATACCAGAAAAAAATGTTGTGGTAGAGAATATGAACAAATCTGTTATCAAGTATTCTAGGAGCCTCGAGCTTTATGCTATATTGCCAAAGGGTTTTTTGGGAGAAATCTATTAACATGGATGTATACTTGATAAATCAAGGTCCATTTGTTTCATTGGGTGAGTAAATTCATGATAAAGTATAGACAAGAAAGAAGGTAAATATTTAACATTTTATATTTAATTGTTTGTCTATCTTACCTTCATGTTGAATTAGATTCAGGGGATGATTTGTATGTTTCATTCCCATAATTTGTTTTCACTGTATATAGAAAGGAGTAGTTTGCTTACCGCTTCTTGGATGATAAAAATAAAAAGATAATTTGAAGAAATAATTTTTCTTTCATGAACATATTATTTTTCATGATATTAATTCTATGGATTATTGTGATGTGATAAAGGAGCATGTGTATCATGAGTAGGGTGATCTAAAAGGAATCGCGAAAAATAATATTGTGTAGATAGATAATCATTCAGAGAACCAAAGTAAAATATGTTGTCATGGAGGATGGGTAATTCTGTAGGATTATATGGATATTATGTTAATTAATTTTTACATTATGATAGTGGAAAACCAAATTTTTAGGAAGAAGTGGTGCTGGTGAACAATTATAGAAAGTGTGAACATTCAATGAAAGATAGAATTTCATCATTTCATGCTAATGAAACCTAGGAGCTTACTACTTTATTAGTTGTAAAGAAGTCATTGAACAAGAAATGGGTATATTGTTTCAATGATAAACATGAGAAAACTAAAACAAATTAAGCAAGGTTTTTTTTGAAGTATTTCAATAAAATGAGTGTGTTTACTATATTTAAATTTCTTTTCTTCTTTTCTAACTAACCACTATCAGAGTTATATTATCTATTGTTGCTATAGATGAATTTCATTTATTATTGATGAGTGTGAATACTTCCTTCATCCATGGAGAATTTTAGGAGTATATATATATAAACTATAATGGTTTTAATGAGTCCATAAAAGAGGACCTGGTTTGAAAACATAACAAAATCCTAAATGGGATGAATTAGGAACCATGGTAGTGGAATCAAAAAATTTAATTATTCATAAGAAAAAATGATTACAATAGATGATACATGGAACAATGTTTCAATTTAAAATAATTTTATACTTTTTATATCATAATGTTATTGTATGTGGATTTAATTATAATTACAAGGGCCATTGAGTAAAAGATCTATAATTTGATGATGAAATTATCCACTAAATATGAAATGAATGATCATGGTTAAGTGAAAAAGATTTTTGAGATGAGGGTCGAATTAGATTATATTACTCGAAACATGTTGTTATCCAAAACAACCTATGTGGAGAAGGTTTTGATTAGGTTCACTATAATGGAGGTAAAAATGGTTTCTATTACTCTTGTGAGTCACTTCAATTTATCAAAAGAGAAGTCACCAATAGTGGGAAATTAATAGGACAATATGGAGAAAATTACTTATCCCTCAGTAAAAGGGTGTTTTATGTATTCTATGAATTTAACTCAATTATCCATTACATATATATTCGGAGTTATTAGCAGGTATGTGGAAAATATAAGTAGATTATATTTGGAGGCTATAAAGTGGGTGTTCCAATACATAAGAGGGAGAAAGGATATTCCTATGTAGTTCAAGGAAGGTATTCCTTTATAGGGATATGTTGATGAATATTTTATAGGGTATGTTTATATCATAAGGTATACCACATGGTATGTTTATACCTATATTGGAACACTATTAGTTGGGTGTCACAGTCATATAAGTTAGTTTCATTGTATACTATAAAGGAATAATATGTTTTTATCAACAAAGAAAGTAAAAAAAAGATTTTACTGAGGATTTTTCTAATGTATTTGGATAGGGAGAATGGATAAATTGTGATTTATTTTGATAACAATAGTGAAATACATCATTAAAGAATCTAGAATTTCATTTTAAGACAGAGCATATTCATCTAAAATGTCATTTCATCATAGGAATATTAATGGATAGATCTAAAATATATATGCTATAAATCCCATGCATTGGGCCATATTTTATTTTTAGATTAGTGAAATCCATATGGTAAGATATGCATGAAATATTTGAATATTGTATGCCATGTATTGTGGGATATAACATGGTTTGTTATGTGATAGAATGACACTACCTTGATATGGAAGTTTAACGTTAAATTTCAACATTAGATACTTCCATTGGATATCATTTATATTTTTTTCATTAGATGAAACACATGAGAGAAGTATTACATTCATGTATTTAATGTATGAACATGAAATAACATTTAATCATACATTATGAAATGTGTAAGCCAATTTCTATAGGCTGGTTGAGGGATATATAAAGAGACAAAGGCCATTAGGATGGAGTGATTTATTATCATGCCACCCTTTTTTCGATTCTCCTGTACCCATATCTCACTTTCCTTTTTTTTCCATTACTATACAAGATACTATCATATCAAGGGAGGATATAGACTTTAAGTTGATTCAATCTAATCCATGGATACAAAAAATATGTTGGATTACACTAATTTCTCCTTAGTGATCATCAACAACTACAAATGTTGAAGAATAAGGAGTGGAGGTCATGGAATCTATGGTGAAAGGTACACATGAAATAATTGTATTTACTTTGTATAAAATATGGTTTTGAGTTTCATTCATGGAATTCATGGGATTTTGGGTTTATAATATCATTCACTATGATAAAAGAAGGTAATTTTATCCACTAAAACATAAAATTGTCATTTGATAAATTCCATGTTCATTGATTTGTAAAATCATGCTTTAAAATAAAGTGTTCATGTTGTTGTGAAAAACATAGTATGACACCATAAGGTGATATTGTGTCCTGTCATAAAAGACGAATCCCATGTGCCTGAAATTAGTAGTATGTAGGGCCACTCATAATCTATCAGTAGTTTAATATCACACAAGGATATCATAATGTCACTCATATATTGATTCCACATCTCATGGAATATACATATGTGAGAAAATATAGTATTGATAAACATCTAAACAGGTCTCAGGGTGTAGATTTAATCTTATGTGATTTGTTCTGTGTTTGTTTTAATCTCACATAGTATCGTATAAAATGTTGTGAAAGACTCGGTACATGGTATTAATCCTACCCAAGCTCTATAGTGTGAATTTTAATATCCCATACCAGCTTATCATAAATTGTGGTTTCCAAGCATGCTCTCTCTTCTTGTATAGGCCCCATGCATTGAGTTTATTCCTATATAGAAAAATAATGTCTATCATATTGTATGATAGATACCACATACTTATATATTTAAAAACAATATATGACTAAAAATATGTATTTGTTACATTTCAATTAAAAATGAGTTGTATAATTTATAAATTGTTTATAAATTATATTGAAATATATTTTTGGATATTTATTAGTTCTATAAATTAATCATTTATAAATTGGTTATAATTAATAAATTAAATTTTTATGGCACATTTAGTAAATAAATATTCGATATGATTAAATATTAAAATTTAAAAACCACTTTGAGAATTATATTGCAGGATTTCTAATTATGATGTAAAATTTTTATATGGAAATTATAGGTTTAATTTATAAAATTATTATAAATTACAAAATAAGGAAAAAAATATGAAAGTGTTTATATTTAAAATTATGATTTTTTCATAATGTTAAATTTGAATTATTCAAATTAAAAGGATTTTATGATATTATTTAAACCATATCCAAAGGGGTTTTGAAAATTTAATTGATCAAGGTATAAATGATATTATATATGAGATATTTTGATTATGTAAATTGGTCACATAATATAAATTATAAAATTAATTTATTATATTACATTTAATATCATATATTTAATGTAAATTACACCTAAAGAATAATATGAAATAATTCTTATTATCAAAATAAAAATAAACTGTTTATATTTATATAATTATGGAATTCCCATAATGCACAAAAAAATATAGCCTGTTTATAATTGTCTTATTTATGAATTATTCATAAATTTTTATCCCATGATTAAATATATGGAATGTTAATTTATTTTATTATTAAATTATTTATTATTCATGAATAAAATTATTATATTATGAATGGTTGTATCCTTTAGTTTAATTGTTAAACTACATATATAGATTTTTAGAAATGCATATAAGTAGTTACATGCTTGGTATGATAATTAATTTATTTTTCATCCTCTTAAACTATGACTTGTTTATGAGTTGTGCAAAGTATTACACATTAATATGATTAGAACAAAATAATTTTTTATAAATGGAATACGATTATAAATTAAATCATTAGAATCATGCATATATATAATGATAATAAAATGAGAAAATATGGTGACGTAAAATCCTATTTAAAAACAGAAATTGTTGGATTTCTTCTAAAGTGGACACTTTTCAGGACCTTGATCATCAAACCATTTAGGTCTTACCTAATCTGAGTTCCCCTTGATTATATTTTTTATTGTAATAAATTAATGGTTGGAACAAATAGTATTAGGTTACTATTATTGGTATTTTCTTTGGGTTACACTTAACCAATAGATGCTAGTAGGATTAGGCTATTGGAGTAATAGTGTTGGGTCATCCATATAATGGATAGGGAAAACGGTTTTCCACTCAACCATCTAAAATTCATATATGATATGGTTTCCATAATAACCTACCTAAATAACTATGTGGTGACAGAAACACCAAACCAGAGTCATTGATAAGTGGAATATATATCTTTTCCTACATATGGAATTGATGAGTGTTGAAGAATCCAACCCTAATCAACTACTCATGCTTTTGATAAAACTACTAAAAGAAAGATCTTCATTCCAACATAAGTTAACACCAAGTATAATATAATATAAAACCCTCACCTCTAGAAGTTTTTTCCATCAAACTATGTGCACCAGAATAGGTAGTGTTCATACCCTAATTACTGCACAATGTTGTATTTTAAACCCATAAGAAAACTCACACTCAATCATGGAAATGAAAATAAATTGAATGGATATACATACATAATTTAGTAAAGAACATAATATATTAACTTTCATCATAATATGAGACCTACATACATATGAGCAATACTGATAACTTTTTTTTATTTAAAACAAAAGTCACAAGAGACTAAAAAATATATTACTAGGTGAATGAAATTATTCCATTTGAAATTAATGAATCAAAACCAAATTATCTCTATAGTTCCAAAACACATATATATTATGTTTCATTCATTCAAATGGTTAAACATTCTCCCTTGAAGACACATATCTTAAAATATTACTTCCTTACATTGGATACCAACCCATTGATTCCGCAACATTACTAAACATATAGACCTCCATCTTGTCACTCTCACACCCTCAGAAGATGTAATATTATGATGGTTATATTTATCCTAGAAAATGTAGTCTTACACTATCTATAAAACTAATCCAATCCACCTTCCAGTGACTAATTTTTTGTAAGATAAGTTTCAATGAATTATCATCTGGTGAACTAAAACACACTATACCTACCAATAATCTCCCACTTAAATTATGTTTTTCAGGAACCATAGAAACTCTCCATTAATTTTGGAAAACAATACACTTCCTCTTTTCATGTCAAGAAATGTTCCTAAAACATATTCTTCCATTTTATCAAATTTCTACACCCCAACCCGAAAAAAATCTATTATTTTATTTATTTTTAGTCATTTATATTTTTTGTATCTTTTCCAAGTGGTTTCCCCCAAAAATGGGAGTTCTAAGAGAGATAAAGGGGGACGTATAGTTGGTGCATAGTTAGGGTAAATCATGCGCTAGCCTAAGGAAAACTATTTGGACTAGATAGTGGATCTATCTAGGCCATATTCTTAGCTGAAAGACTATACTCTAGGCTCTACAACCTATGAATCCTCAGAAATAGGTGCCCGCATAGTTAGTGCATAGTTAGGTAGACCGTGCGGCCAAACCATTTTTCTTACCAAGGGTTGAAAAAAATGTTTTCAATTTTATTATTATTATTATTATTATTATTAATATTATTACTACTACTATTAAGTTTTATAATACTCAAAAATTTTCTCCCACTACCCACACAACACCCCACCCCTCCCCTTTCCTATCTCGCTCAATCAGCTTTCCTAGAGTGTGCCCCCATACATCGTAACCCATCTCCTCCCTTTGGTTGGTCATTTTCATATTTAGTTTTTGGACAATCAAATTCAGTGATTTTATCATCTTCTTATCCTTCTTAATACTTTTCCTTTTCTTGGTTTTATTTCATTATGGTGGTGCGTGTGATTTATTCTAAAACCTAACCCCACTTTTAGCTATTTATCTTGCTGGTCCATGATGTATAGGGTCCTTGGGTCCTGTTGGGACTGATTTTAGCCACATACATTGAATTTAGATGGTAATCCATGGGTTTTAGGTATGTTTTTTCTCGTTCTTCAATTTTTTTCACAATTTTTACTTAGGGTTTTGTAGATTTTGAGTATCTATTGTTTTTATATTGGGTTTAGACCATCGTTCATGAAGTCTACTTATACCTATATACTTGGGTAATGCATATATATAACTTATTTTTACATATTCCCTCATGGTGTGGGGAATATCTATATTGAATATTGGGGTATTTATGTGTGTGTGTGTATATATATATATACGTATATCCGCATATGAATGTAATTGTAATAGGAGGGTATCTTTTCTTCTATGGCCCTTGTGGGGTGTATCATATTGTCTTTGTTAAAATCTCCATGTTTTGAGGTAGGTTACCTATTCCTATACCTTCAATATTAATTACATGATTTCTATATTGTTTTAAAAATATGTATTAATTATTTTATGAAATTTATAATATATGAAAAGTGAACTTTTATTCCTAGAAATGAATTTTCACTCTATTTTCATAATTCACAAAAGCTTATAACAATGGTTTTATTTTTTAATAATTTTTTTCAGCATTGATTAAAATAAACTATTTCTTAAATGTACCATTGGTTTACTAAAGGGATTTGAATGTGAAGTGGGAAATTTCAAGTATTTTTTGGTGTATGTGTAATAGTTGTGAAATGGGTCATCCATATAGATTTTTTGAATGTAAGTTCATTGACATGTGTGAGTTGACATTGAATAATAATAAATTTGTGTATATTTTTAAAAAGGGGAAATATACATGTTTTTTTAAATTGGATCACTCGGGAACCCTTGGTGTCTAGGTGGGTTATTATGGACTAGTATGTTAGCTAAGTAAGTAAGGCAATGACTGATGCTCCCCTGTAAGTTTATAATACAACACTAACTAAATAAATGATGATTATTTAGATACTGCTTGAACTTTGGGTATGAACACTCTAGAGAAACATGCATGAGAATATACTACATGGATTGATCACTAAGGTATGAAGATCCAAGGGCCCTAAACACATAGATAATTAATGATTTACCATGATAATTCCTCTCATTTACTCTTATTCTTCATAATACTATTTTAATATGCTCTTCTATCTGATTTCCTATGTTCTTCTAGTTTCTTTAAAAAACGACCTAATTTGATTATTTTTTATACATATATATCTGTATATCATAGGTTATATTTTATAAAGAAATTTTTTGAAAGATATATCATGCCTTGAAAATTGTTTTTTATGTATAATAGAAATTAGTTTTTCTTAAAATGAAATCATGTTACTTGTTTCCCTTAAAAGAGCGTAACATCCTATTTTTATATGTCTTGTTTTCAAACATGCATGAATTAGATTTATTTTTTAAGATAATTGATAGGTATTAGTTCATTATTTCATGCCTACTAATCTTTAATACTCAATCCTATATCTCTATATTTTTCTTTATATTATGGTGTAGCTTCCAGTTTGATCATAGAATTCGAGGAATGATATTGGTTCAGTGGTTGGTGGCAATCCACATGGTCACATTGAAGTATGTCCAACATTATTTCATCCCTATACTATTATTTAGGTTTATGGTTTGGTTTATATTTATATATTTATCTACTTTTCAAAGTCTAAATCATTACCAATGGAGTATTCTTGTTTCCCATCACAAGTTTCCATCCAAAGAGGATCAATATTGCCTCTCAATCCTTATCACAGGCTGAATCAGATGATCAGTTCTAGGATGACCAATGTTGGTTCATGACAAAATGGAATCATAAGAATTTTCCATTATTATATGGGGATGTTTGGTAGTTTTGAGCGCATATTGTTGGAAATAATGTGGCCAATCATGGGTAGGTTCTTGATCACCACCAATTCGGAAGGACAGTTGAATTTCCAAATTGGTCCTAGATGGTTTCCCCTTAAAATCCAAGATTATCTCTTGGATTTTTTCTTTGTGTTTTTAGATTTTTATTATGTTTTTTTATTGGGATTAAAAATTTTGGTATTTTTATTAGAAACCTCAAAGGTTAAAATAGATATTTGGTTGAATTCAAATGGGTGATTGGTTGTTTTGAACGATCTTGAAAACCATGTCTTGACCATGAAGCTACCTCTGATGACCTATGATGTTCTCACCCAGTTGGAACATGGCGTACCAAAAAGTGTGACCTAGCCATGGGTAGTAGTTTCTCATTGTGGTTTTATTTGGATTTTTAACTCATTGAGTGGTGGATTTATTTAATTTTTTCTTAATTTTGGCATTGAATTATTTTTGGGAATTTTTTATTTATATTCTAAAATGAGGTTTTTTATGACAAAGTGGTGATTAGTTTATCAAAAAATAGATTTATTAAATGAAAACTATTAATATTTTTTAATGTGAAATGGGTTATTTTTATAATGTGATTCATTTAATAAATTGATTTGGGATTTTGAAAATGTTTTGTGAAATCTAAATTGGAAGTTTCATGGGAATTTGGAAATGTGTTACTTAAATGATAAAAGGTGGATTTGGAAAT
Source organism: Viscum album (assembly GCA_963277665.1). Lineage (NCBI taxonomy): Eukaryota > Viridiplantae > Streptophyta > Magnoliopsida > Santalales > Viscaceae > Viscum > Viscum album. Next base: position 1,418,942,675 of record OY728120.1, read on the forward strand.
TCATTGGGAATTTGAAATATGGATTACATGTTTAGTTTTGGAAATGGAAATGTCTTGTTTATACCATTTTGTTCATATGAATTCTAATATATACATATATATGTGTATATGTAGTAGATGGATGATTATAGGTTTGTATGGAGGTGTTACGGATTTGGTAGGGATGTATACATTGGTGAGGCTTCTTGGAATACCATTGATGTGGGACCAATATTTTTATATTTTTTTAATGATTTAAATTGTTTTCTAAAAAGGATTTTTATGTCTTAATAAGTGGTTGTGTTGGACTGCTTTTACTCTAAGAGGATTTGAAATGTAAAGTGTATTATAAAATGTGTTTTTATTTTCAAATGATTTTTATGTGGAAATGGTTTTGAATTCAGAATGAATTTGGTTATTTTAAAAATGGGGATATTAGTTTCATTGTGTGGTTCTTGGTTTTTTGAATTGCTTATTTTGGGTTGTAATGTTATCTCGGTTGAGTTATGGTTGAGATTTGGTTTAAAATTGATTTGGTTGGGTGTTTTATATTGTTTGGAGTATCCCACTTATAAGGATCCCTAATGTTTCCAATGAGTCTTTTTAAGTTGTTGGTTTTTTCTAGACTCAAAGTGGTGTGGTGAATTCAATTTATTTTCTTATATTCCCTATTATTCTTGGTGATTGAGGATCATTAGAGGTTGAATAATGGAAGATATGATGGGTGTTTAGCTACGTCAATGAATAGTAAATGGTTGTGTTTACCATCTTGAATATGGTAGTTTCTTTTTCCCAGAGTTAGTGTTGAGAGTTTCTAAAATATCATCTTTTGATGTTGTGTATCTAACTAGAAACAAAGGATAGTGTTCTTTCATCTGGGAATGTTATGTTTAGGAAGTTTGTGGATGAGGTTTCTCGAGCTGAGTTGGTTGCATAGGGTAGCTTATGGGAGTTGGAAGTCTAGTTTCTTGAGGTTCTCATGAAGGATTCTCTTTCCAGTAAAGAGTGTGAACTGAAAGGACTAGTTCCTAGGGTTTCTCCTCCATGTTCTAGTTATTCATGTTTGATGGACCACTCACTCATTTTCTTCTAGTGTGGTCAATTTAGAATATTTACATTATCCTCTAAAGGCGTATCATCGGTGTGGTTTCTTTGGAATCCTAGATAATATTTGTTAGTTGTGATACCGAAATAGTAAGATTCAGTTAAGAATTTTCATCTTATAACTACAGGGCATCAGATTCTATAATTCATCTTGGCTTAGGCTATAACACCCTGAGATTTATGTGATTTTTTTCCAATAAATTTTTTATTTTTGATATTTTTATTTTCATGAAACACTGAATAATGATTGATTTATTAGAAAAAACAAAGTCATTTTTATATATATTTTACAAAAAATTATTCATTCATTATACTCTAAACCAAGATAATCTTTCACTACACGCAACACTGAGTTTGTTGCGTTACATGCAAGATCAAGTTTTACCACCTTTTAGCGGCGCACCAATTTTAAAACTAAATTTTGACACATATAAAAAATTTATTTTTCAAAAAACATCATTTTTGAATAAAAAAAATTCAAAATTATATTAGCATAATGTTTTGGTATTTTTTTAAGAAATATTATTTTTTTTGAATAGTTAAAATATCGCATTTTAGTTAAAAACTGGCTTTTAATTTAAGTAATAATTAATAATAAATTATATTTTAAATTGGTTTTTAAAGAAAAAATATACCAATTATACATATATGAATCCAATTTAGGTTATTTTATTCATTTTCATATTGAATTGGGACATAAAAACTTATTGAACTTTTGAATATTTTCACATTAGAAACCCACATTTTTTCATGTTAGTGAGATTAGATTTCAATTTAATTTTTCCATTTATGTGATTTGAATTCATAAAAACATACATGCCTATTTTTAATCAGTATAATATTTATATCTAATAATATAGAAAAAATTGACTAAAAATTAGTGTGAAATTAATTAAAATTAGTTACAGTTATTAAGGTCAAATTAAGTGTAACAAGGGGTAAATCATAAACATAAGGGATAAATTAACCTAGAAACATGTCAAAAATCCATTGGATCCCAATAGTTCGACTATATACACTCTTATTTTTAATTTTATGATTTATTAGGATATTATTCCTAAGTGACCTATAAAATAAGCTAAGTTTGGAAAAATAACAAAAAAATGAATCTTTCTTACCTTTAACATTTATAAATCATTAGAGAATCGAATAAGCAACATAGTTTCACTTATAAACATTATTTTGAAAGTTAAAAGTGTTTTTTACTGTGGTAATTTAACTTTAATTTTTATATATGACATAATCAGATTAAATTGATAACAAAACCTAACACATGTATTATTTAGTAAATAATTAAATAAAATAAATGATACTAAAAACATTAAAAGTAAAGTAAATTTAATGAAATAGTATGTTAAATTATTTTTTAGATAAATATATTATTTTATATAGATTTTAACCTAAATCCCTATAGTTCATTGATATTTTTAAAATAAAATTAAATAAATAATGTCAACATTAAAATTAATTTTATTTTACAATAAATAAACGTTTTCTAAAAAATTAAAATTACTAAAGAAAATATATTCTAAAAACTGATTTTTAAAAGATAATAAATATAAAATATAGTACAATAATGAACCAATTGGTCTTTTATAATTAACATATTTTCTATTAAATAGAAAATAAATTATTATCATGGTTTGGGTTAAAGCATCGTTTTTGCACGTTACATGCACTTGTTTTAAAATTAATTTTCATCACACATGGGATCTAATTTTTTTAAAATAGATTTTATATTTATAATTAATTTGGTCTATAATTTTTTATAAATATAACTTTAATTTAGTCTTAATGGTTAATTCACTTAGGTTTTAATTCAAGTTATCTTAATAAAAAACAAAATGATAATAGTGGGGAAACATAGAAGTTAAAGAAAAAAATTATAAAAATGATCTTATTTTTGTCTGGTATAGTTTTTTAAAGACTCTAATTCACCAATAATCCATTATTTTTATTTTTTTAAATCCCATTAGGTAAGGGAGACCTCCCAATAGTGATTACCTTTTGGTATTTACAAGAATTTCACTCGTACTCCTCTATAAAAAGGAATTCAATATTCCCATTACTTACAACACTAAATACACATTGGATCATCAAAACCCTTCCTAAATAATATCCAGAAATCCATAATCCCAAACTAGAATGAACAGATTATGCATAAATCCAACCAAATAATCCATTTTTTGAAAATAAAAAGGAGTTACTCAAAGAAGAGGTAACACCCATCAACAAGATCCTTTGTTTTATTTTCTTCATCAAACCCCAAAAATAACCTCACACCATGATTATATAATAACATAAGTATAAAAAATATACAAAGATATTTTTATTCTATGTTTTTCACCTACACCAACACCCACTTCCATAAAATGGGAAATGAACGTATCGTTCATGTGTATGGAGAACTGCCGCTTAACGAAACGATGTGGTTAATTTTTTCTTTACCACCTATCATGGTTGGGAATTATGATGAACATATAGTTTTTATATTATATATATTTTATTTATGATTTATTTATGATTATTTAGTTATTATATAAAATATTCATTTATTATTACCATTTTGGTAAATATGATAACTTCGTTTATGGATGTGTGGACTACCACCTCCTCAACAGAATGAGATTCGTTCACACTTTACCTGGAATGTATTAAAGATAGGTTCAGTAAAATTGTATGATATATATTTAATATTAATTATATTATTATTATAATATATATATATATATACATATATTTAAATTACTTACTTTCTTTCAAGGCAACAATAAAATAAAAACAATGTTCATGCACAAGTACGACCCACCATCTCCGTGAGCAGTTTATTCCATTTTTATTTATATATTTTATAGAATGTTATAAATAAATATATAATGGATATATATGATATTTATTCAATTTATTACATTATTTAAATAATTAAATAATTATATATGAAAATACAATAATTAACATGTCAAATCATGTATGAAAAACAAAGCGGTTATTTCCCAAAACATAACCTAAAAAAGCAATTGATAATAAAAGGGTAATATAATTCCATAAGCAAATAATATTTTGTATGATATATAATAATATGGTTATATGGTATATTTATAATATAATTATACTTATTATACATTAGGTTTGAATGTGTAAGAAGAAATTCAAGACTTAAGGTAAGGTTTTACTAATCTCACTTTTTATATCCATGGGATACATGTAATGTTCACCACTCATTTATTTTGTGTTGTGTTTATGCCTCCCATGAATGTATTTTATGATAATTATAATAAAAGTTATAGGTTTTTACATATCCATTTTATGGTATCTCTTGTAGGGGGTTTACATTTCAAAATTTTCTAAATCAGTAAAGTAGTTTTGTCTCAATTTTTCTTTTTTTGACAGATGTTTTTCTATATGCCTATATTATTTTATGAGGTGTATATAATTTCTCTTTGACATGTTATATAATGAAAATTATTAATTTAAATATATTATAAGATTAATATTTTTTTATTATCTCATGTGGATTATGATTTAATGTTACCAAAGTGGTAATATTTTATTGTTACAATCTCATTGTTTATCAAGAATGTTTACAAAAATGCTTCCATTGAATAAATATTATAATACATATCTTAAGAACTATAAGGAATTATTTTATATTATGTTTATCCTTGAAATCATCATATATTGATAACATTTTCCACCCTTTTTTACTAGTGATAACTAAAAATATATTTTATGAAAATATGACATTTTTTCTATTCAGAAAAAAATTGTTGTATTCACAAACCATGTTTTATAAAAAGGTTTTAAAAAATGTTTTTAAATGATATGGTAAGATCATTTTCAAGGAAAATAATTTTTAATAAACTTTTTATGTTTTAAAGTGTTCAACTGTTTTCAAACTTTTCTTTACATGTTTTAAAAGAAAATTTAAAGGAAAAAGGATTTCAAAATGTTTTCATGATTTCTCTATAAGTTTTCAAAATAATTTCAAAGAAAAAGGTAGTATAAATGTTTTCATACATACATTATAAGTTTTCAAAGATATTTTCAAATAAATAGGTTTTCAAAATACTTTATGTTTTAAATTGTATTTTTTAAAGAGGATAATATATTTTCCTCAATAAATGTTTTAAATTAAATTTCAAACCATTGTTTATAATAAATGGTTTTTTTGTGTGGTTTTATGAAAGGGATTTTCAAAGAAAGGATATTTTACTTATGAAATCTTCTATGTAATAATTAAAAATAAGTATCCATCTAATATTACATAATTTTTATTAGTTTATGATTTATTGGGTATATGATCCATGAATATTAATCCTATTTTTTCTTGAATGGTTTATGTTTTGTTGAAATAATGTTTATGACACCCATTTCTCTTCCACGGGTTATATGGTTTTTAAACTCAATTATTTTCATAGGTTATTCTTTGATGAAAATATCATGATACCTATATCATTTCCATAGGTTATGATATGATTACATATTTACTATACCCATTTTATTTCATGGGTTATGATATTATGTTTATAAAACACATATCTTTTTATGGGTCATGATATGATGTGAATTATTTTATCTTATGGATTGTGTATGTATAACTTTATTATGTGATGGGTGGGACATATATATCAATCCAAATAATTGGGTAAAGATTTATATCTCATGAGATAATGAAGTAAAACAAGTTGATGACCATGATCCACAATGGGAAACAGGTGCGTCCAGATCCACCTTGGGAAACTGGTGCATCTTGATCCATAATGGGAAACAGGTGCATCTTGATCCACTACAAGAAGATGGGGAAACCTGGTCCACTATGGGAATATGGGGAAACATGATATTTTATGGGAATATGGGGAAAATTGATCCACTATGATTATATGGGGAAACCCGATCCCTTATAAGGAAATGGATTTGATTAGGAATGGTGATGTGTATCACCCAGTAGGTGTAGTTCAAATTAAGTGTCCTGATAAGTTTTATAAATTCACATTGACTTATAGGGAATGATATTACATGTTTATTTTTCTACCAAAATTCCATTTTATATTTCTGTGTTATTCTTTCATGGTTTATGCTCTTGATTCCCTTATGATTGATGAACTGCAAATAGATTTTCCATGATTCATGTTTATGATATTTTATATGAAGGGTATAGTCGTATAATTTTATGATCACATTATAATAACCTTATTATCTTGTTTATCTACCTTTTCTACCATTATTGATCATCTGGGCTCACCCCTTTATTTTGATTTATTTCCCCAGGTTCTGAATAATGGTTTTATATAGACGTATTAAATGGGATGATATTTGTGGGAAACATTGAAGATATTTCAACAATTTAGATGATTTTGTTCCAAGTTTCCTAATATAATAAATGGTTATGGTCCTTAGTCATTTACCTTTTTAATTTACTGAATATTTGTTTGAAATGATGTAATATACTTGTATGTTAATCCAGGGTTTCTATAGTTGGTATAAAATGAATGGTTTATTCAATCTTTGGAAACTAGGATGAGAAAAAAATTGAGATCCATAGGGATATTTCTAAGGATATTTTTATGGATTCCTCTAATATTAAACCTATGGTGACATGGATTTAAAATTAGGTCTCATAATTTAGGCATCTAATAAGTAATATTTTAGGATTATGTGGTTTTTTTCTATGATAAGTGTTGACCACACTATGCTTTTTGGTCATAGTGAATAGTGGGAACAATAAGGAAATGGGTTAACATTGAATGTTTTAGATGTGAAACATATGGAAATTATACAATAAATGTATTCAGTGTAAATCCCATAAAGAGAATTAGAAGGGTGGTACAATTAATGGGTTTTTATTGATAATGAAGAGACCACAAACATCATATGAAAGGTATGTGTTGTTCTAATAGTATTGTTGATAAGGGGTACTAAGGAAAAATACAATGAAGCTTAGTTAATTATTTAAGAAGGAAGTAACATGAATGAAGTATTTATGTCATGGAATTTAAAGATTATGTTATAAAAATAATAAAACATATAATTATTTTCAGTATAATATTTTTAGTAATGATTGAAAAGGTTTTTCTGAATGCAGCAAAAAATATAGACATGTAATTTAATGTAATGGTGATATTTTGATTAAGTTAAGGTAACCCATAATGTGTTCCTGATATTAATAAAATTGTTTTTTTCTTGGAAAATGACATGATTTATATGGATAGAGAAAGTTAGATAGCATTGATTTTCCTGGAATAGATTATTGATTTGTTGAAATAGTATTCTATGTTATCGTGGATGAAGTTTAACAATTCTTGGATTTAAGGAATACATATATTAATCTTTGGAATAAATAAGAATGTATGTTTTCTAAAAGGATTTATGGTAATTCGTGTTATTACCATGTTTTTAGAGAATACATGATAAAGGTATTAAAATATTTAGTATTTGAAAAATAAGTGCGGATTTATGATATATGGGGGGTTAGTGTTAAGATGATTTTGAAAATTTTAGTGATGTTCTTTAAAATGTATTGGATTTTCATCCTTCAGAATGGTTATAAGGCTAACCATTTATTGAGTTTTAAGTTAGAATTTAGATTACATTTTTGAGATTAATTTATTAACTCAACATATGAGGATTGATTCATGTTGAATAACAAGTGCTTACCATTTTTCTGTATATTTAACTAAACCCAAAATGAATTAATTATCATTCAATTTATGGATATCATGATCTTTTAGTTCTTTAGGAAAAAAATCACCTTCATTCCATGGATTAAGAGATGATGTATTAATTGATCAAGGTACATCCAAAGGGTGAGATTGTGCATATGTAATGGAATAAAAACTTATAAGTATGTAATCTTGTGAAAAACAATTCAACTTCAGAAAAGGGATATTGAAAAATATTTATCCTAATACCTTCACTTAGGTTGAACTGATGGACTTATAAATCATCATATATATTTTTCGTTTTGAGTCCCTTAACATTCCCTTAATCATTAAATTACTGGTGGAGAATGAACTTTAATCAATCTTAATAGTTATTTATGCTTTTCCTCTTTGTCCAATGTTCACTCCGGACCAAAGTTCTCATACTTTGAAACCTATTTAGGATTTACTTTATGTTATTGTTATGGTTCCAAAATTTATTTTTTAAAGAAGTTATAGTATTCATTTTTATGACGTGGGTTTCTATTACTGGCACTTTCATATATAAAAACTTTTATACCCCAAGTTAATTATGATGGAGGAATTCCTTTTAAGGGGGGTAGAATGTAACACCTTGAAATTTTGTGATTTTTTTGAATTAATTTAAACATTTTTATATTTTCATTTAATGAAAATCTGAATAAAACTTCTGTTATACGCAAGAACAATTTTAGTCTTGATATTTAAGGTACACCATGTTAATATTTCATTATATTATACTCCAAGATAATCTTGCACTACATGAAACACTAAGTTACCTTTTGTTACATGCAAGACCGAGTTTTACTACTATTTAGTGGCACACCTATTTCAAATTTAATTTTGAAACTTTTATAAATATTATTTTTAAAAATATACTTAATTTCTTAATTACTAATTTCAAAATTATCTTATGATAACTTTATGGTATTTTTCTTTTAAATTTATCTTTTTGATGAATATGGAAAAATATTTCATTTTTGTTAAAATGGTATTTTCATTCAGGTAATTATTAATGCTAAATTATATTTTAAATTAGTTTTAAAAGTCACAATTGATAAATTATAAATCTATTTATACAATTTAGGTTATTTTATTCACTTTTATATTTAATTTATATATATATAATTATTTAACCTTTTAACTTTTTCACTTTAAAAACCTGATTTCTCGCCATGCTGACAGGATTTGATTTAAGTCTAATAATTCTAATTCTATGATTTGAATTTGTAAACATAAACATACACTATTTTAATCAGTATGATACTTATATTCAGATAATATAAACTTGGTTTTTGACCAAATATATTAGTGGAATTAATTAAAATTAATTACAATGATTGAGGTAAAATTAATCTTAATAGGGGGATAAAACATAAACATAAGGGACAAAATGTCCTAAATTTTTTTCCCAAATCCATTTTTATGAAAATATTTTAACCATATCTTATATTGGTTACAATTTTCTGAGTTAGATGGATACTATTACCTAAAAGTGACCTATATAATAAGTTAATAAAGGAAAAATGACAAAAAAATAAACCTTACATACCATTAAAATTTACAAAGCTTTAGAAAATGGAAGAAGAAATGTAGTTTATATTATAAGCATTAATTTAAAATTTAAATAATTATTTTTATTAAGTTAATTTGAATTTCATTTTTGTATATGATATAATTACAATAAATTCTTAACAAACTCTAACACATGAATTATTTAGTTAAAATTTAAATAAAATAAATGATATAAACAAAATTATAAGTAAAGTAAATTTAATGACCTATTATTTTCCATTATTTTCGTAGATGAATATATAATGTTACATATATGTGAAATTAATATATTTTTATAATAATAAGGTTTTGATATTTTTAAATTAAAATTAATTAATTAATGTAAAAATTGACATTAATGTAATTTTAAAATAAATGACAGTTTATTAAAAGAATTAAAATTTCTAAAAGTCGTATATTCTTCCAATTTAATTTTAAATATTCATAAAAATAAAACATGGTAAAATAATTAACCAATTGGTATTTTATAATTAACATATTGACCTTTAAAGTGAAAAACATTGTTATAATAGTTCGGGCTAAAGGAGTGTTTTTTCACGTTGCATGCGATTGTTTTAAAATTAATTTTCAACACATATTGGTTTTGATTTTTTAAAATTAGATATATTATTTATAATTAATTGGGTATATATTTTATAATAAATCTAACTTTAATTTATTCTTAATTGTTAAATTATTATGGTTAGAAAACAAGTTTTCTTAATTAAAACCAAAATGATAAAATTGGGGAAACATTGAAGTTAAGGGACAAGATTATAATGATAAAATTATTTTTCTGTGTTTGAGGTTTTTATAGACGTTAATTTCTCATTAATACATTATATTTTCATTTAGGAAGCACATGAGGTAAGGGAGTCCTCCCAATAGTGTTTACCATTTTGTATTTACAAGAATACCACTTCTTTTCCTCTATAAAAAGTTATTCAATCTTCCCCTTCCTTAAAAATATCAAGAAACATTATTTCATCAAACCCATAACCAAATAATCTAATAAAATGACTCATATAAATCTATAATTCTTTACATTGGAAAAAATCCAACCAAGTAATCCCTTTTGTGAAAACAAAGAGTTACTCAAAGAAGAGGTAGCATCATTCTGCAAGTTCTTTTGTTTAATTTTCATTCTCCACCCCCTAACATATTATTATTCCATGTTTATTGTAATTTCCTAAAAATTCTGTATATTTTTTTTAATTATATGAAATTATTTCGAGACTGCCAAATCTGACGTTGCATGATTATGAGGCTCGGAGTGCCCAGAATGGTCTGTCGAAGTTTTGTTAAACTTTAAATAGCATGCATAATCCTTTTTCCTGAAAAAGTAGAATAAATCATAAATGGTAACTTGAATTATAAATCTGAGGGCACCATTGCACTCAGATGGCGGGTTTACCCTAGGTGTGACATAATTTTAGTCGACGCAAGACTACGGTGAGAAAACCCAAAAATGGCGTAACGGTAAGTAAAATAATTAAACAAAGTTATTTTATTTTTAAAATGATTATAACTCATGAACGGTAACTCGGATTAAAAATCTGAGACCACTGCTGAACTCATGAGGGTATGATTTCTTTAAGAAGATACTAACTTTGGCTGGCACGGGCCACCAGAGAATCCTAGTTTTTGGCCGTAAATAAAATAATGAGGTGAAAATTATTTTATTGTAAAATTTGTAACTTTTAAATAGTAACTTGGAGTAGAAATAAAAGAGTACCATTGGGTTCGTTGGGGTGTGTTTCACTTAGGCAGAGCCTAACCTCGACCAGCACGGCTCGAAGGTGACTGTTAATAATTTTCCGAACTTTTCTTAGGGTACGTTAAGTAAACACATGAGCGGTTTATGAACCCATTTTTTTCTGTTAGAGACTTTGGAATATTCTTGATGATATTCCAGAGCAGCGCCTTCAGACGGCGTGCGATTACGAGCCCCGGAGTGGCCAGAATTAAATTTTCAGTGCGTTCACACTGGAAATGCTAAATAAAATGAGATAACACCTAAACGGTGATCCGGATCAGAGATCCGAGTGTACGGATGAGTCTGTAATGGGGTTTTTACCATAGTAATGACATAAAACTTGTTGGCGCGGGATGTTTGGACCCCTCGCTCGCTCCCGGAACGTTAAACGGATAAATAAATTAATTAAATTAATTCGTTTAATGTTGAAACGCAGGTATCTCTTAAACGGTGGCTCGGATTGGGAAACTGAGGGCACCGTTGTGTTCGGAATGTGCCGTTTACCCTAGGAGGTGTATATGTTTTGCGGGCACGTGCCGTTTGTGAAAAATGGACCCAGGGGCGTTTCCGTAATTTAGCAGCTTCGGACGTTAAATTTTATAACTTTTGAACGGGATCTCATATTAAAATTCCGAGACCGCCATTGTTCTCGGGAGGTGGTTTTTACCCTAGGGGAGGCTTAACCTTGACCCTGCTGAGAGTTTGGGTCCGGGCCGACGGGCGGGTGGTTAAGTGTTTTCTATTTAAACGCTTAACACACCCTCCTCCCTCCTCTCCTTCCCCTTTCCCCTGGCAGCCCCTCTTCTCCCTCCTCCTCCTCCATCTCCGGGGAGACTCCGACGAGACTCCGGCGAGACAGCTCCGGAGAGGCGTGGTGGCCGGCGGATCGTCGCGAAGCTTCAGGCGAAGCCCCGCGAGGTGGGATTTGTCATTTGTGTTTTTCATTCACCGCACCAACTTCGAACTCGATTAATTGTATTGAAACTCTGTCGGATTTTTGAAAAAAACCCATGAATACGTAGTAGAGTTAATTCCCTTTTCAACTCATCTTTCGGATTCAAATTATGAGCTCCGTGGCATCCGCAATGATCCGCCGAACTTTGTGAGTTTTCGGTTTCCGGTGGGTTCGAGCGGCGGCGCGGTGAGGGCGGATGGCGCGGCAGGGGTGTCCGCGGGTGTCCGTTGGAGGCGCTGGGCATTGTAGGGGTGTCTGGCGGGGTGTCCGCGGCATCGGCGCGAGTGTCCGGGGGAGGCGCTGGGCGCAGCCGCAGGGCGATCGGGCGTCTGGCGGGGTCGTCTGGTGGAGCTCCCGGCGAGACGGCGGTCGCCAGGGAGCGGCGACCGCAGGGTCGCGTCGCGCGACCCCTGTGCGGCGACAAAGACCCGCGCCGCGTGGGTCTTCACTCGGCGGCCACTACAGGCCCTCGTGGCTTGTCTGCACGGGGACGGCGTGTCCGCGGCCGGCCCGCGCGGCTAAGCCGCGGGCCGGCCCAGGCTGGTCCAGCCCCAGGGGTCTTGCCCCCTCGGTGTTCGGACACCCGTACTTTCCACTACGGGTGTCCGTTTTGAGTGCCGTCTATGGAGGTGGGACTGTATTGACGAGACGGTCTTTTTGAGATGGTTTCGGGAACTTTTAATTCCCGAAACGAGGGGTCGCGGAGGCGCGACGTGTCCTTAAGTGGGTGAGCTTAATCCTCGAGATTCTTGTTTTGGACGGCGCGGACGCGTCCGACGTCCGTTTTGAGCGCCGTCAGTGGCGTTGGGACCCTGGAATCGAGGATGAGGTTTCCAGGGTGGTCTCAGGTGTTGAGGCCGAGGATGAGGCGTAGGCCCTGCGGCCCGTCTTTTGAACTGCGTGCAGCTATTAGCGACTTTTTCCTTGGACGTTCGTTCGGGGTGTGCGAGCAGTCGATGTTGGGTGTTTTTTCGAGGGCAACGCGTTGGCGCAGTCTGCCCGCTGTAATTCCGAACGATGGTGCGGGCCCCGCGAGGGCCGTTTCGGTAGTTGACGGTGATTTCCAGATTTATCACCGGGCGACCGTTTTGGACAAGTGAATAGTCCATTTTGTGTACTTTTTCGAGAGGATCGCAACGGTGTGATCCGTTCATTGAGTTTCGGGACCGGGATGCGGGTCCCACGTGGCACCGCTCATGTGCGGTGCGCCGGGATACACCTTTTTCTCCGGATATTTGTGGCACTCAAGTGAGTAGTGCTTTTGACGTGTTTTCCCGAGGGGATCACAATGGTGCGGTGCGCCTGACTGTTTTCGGGGTCGAGGCTTAGATCACGGGACGTCGTTCGGGCGTGAGGCGGTGTTGGTGACTTTTTCGTCGGATATCCGTTCGAGGCGAGTAAGTAGTTGATCTCGCATGTTTTTCCACGAGGATTACAACGGTGTGATCCGTTGGGTTGTGCAGAGCCTCTTGCGCAATTTTGTTGAATGTGGAATGTGGAAGGTGATCCAGTGGTGGTTTGCCCTACCTTGTTGTAGCGGACCCTTGGCGTGTGATCGCGCACTCTTGGGAGAGTGATACAAATGGTTCACAAGATGTGGTTGGCTGTGCCTGGGCCTTTGAGTGGAGTTGTTACGTCACACCTTCGCGTTGACGCTGGGTGCCGTGTGCACGATAGCCTTTGGGCTGGAATGAGGTATACTCTGTGAGTATACGGGAGCACTTGGAGGTACGTGTGGTTGATTGTGCCTGAGTATGTTTGTGCGCTCAATTGGGGTTGACTTGGGGCCACACATCATGTCGGCCCCACGTGCGTGCCGAGATCTGCTTTGCGTACTTGACCTCTCGCGATGTAGAGGGTCCCTCTACGCTCGTTTGTTTGACCAGCTGGGTGGAGTTTTCCCCTGGCTTTGTGGTCGTTTGTTTGGCCAGCAGGGAGGAGTTTTCCCCTGGCTCTGCGCTCGTTTATTTGACCAGAAGGGTGGAGTTTCCCCTAGCCTAGTGCTCTTTTGTCTGACCAGCAGGGTTGAGCGGTCTCCCCCTGGTCTTGTGCTCGATGGTTTGGCCGGCAGAGATGGTTTGGTTCATATACTTCTTTGGCTGTGAGGGGTTTCAGTACTGTGCCCTTTCATCGGACTGCGACACCGTCTGTGACTACGGGTGTCCGTGCAGCGTGGGTGTTTTCCCCAGTTTCTGGGATGATGTGTCTCGGTCCGCTTCGACAGTGACTCATCGGATTGGAGCGGGATCACCTTGTGAGGCCTGGGGAGTTTCTCTCGTTGCTCCGTGTTCCCTGGTAGAGCTTGTGGTTTCGGTGTGACCAACACTTTACGCGGGCACCGATCCTCTACCCAGGAGGTTGTTCCAGCAGGGATGAGGTTGTTCCAGCGGGGCTGAGGTTGTTTCCAGCAGGGCTGAGGTTGTTCCAGCAGGGCTGAGGTTGTTCCAGTAAAGCTGAGGTTGTTTCGAGCGGGGCTCGCCAGTGGGTTACCATCCAGCAGGGATGGCCAGTACAGTGGTGTTTACCGAGCAGTACCATCCAGCAGGGATGGCCAGAGCTGTTCCGGGCTTACCTCCAGCGGGGCTGGGCAGTGGTCCCCGATGCCGGGCTTACCTCTAGCAGGGCTGGCCAGTGGTCCCCGATGCTGGGCTTACCTCCAGCTTGGCTGGGCAGTGGTCCCCGATGTCGGGCTTACCTCCAGCTGGGCTGGGCAGTGGTCCCCGATGCCGGGTTACCTCCAGCTGGGCTGGGCAGTGGTCCCGTTGCCGACTTTAGCTGGGTCGCCCTCCAGTGGATTACCCTGTTACGGGACTGGGCAGTGAGGCACCCGTCGACTTTCCGGGTATCCCTGTAGTGGGAACCCGTTGACTTACAGGGATCCTCCAGCGGGGCTGGGTAGGGGGTCGCCTGTCGACTTTGAGCAGACCTCTCGACTGCGGGGCAGTGACGAGTTGTGGTTGATGTTCCCCCAGAACTCTCAAGTATGGGGAGCACTTTCCCCCACCGAGACACGTCCTTGTGACGCGACCTAAAAAACGTGTGGGCGAGTCAGTGTCGCCCAAAGCAGATAGTGTCGAGGTGTGGTGATTTAGCCCCTTGGCTTGCGGTTCGGGGCAGACGTGCGGGATGCTGGGCAACGATGGTGTTACTTCTGGGACTATTGGCTACTCTTTATTGGGATGATCTGTGGGATGGATATCCCCTTACGAGTTTTTTCAGGATTCTTGACAGAGCATACATATGTATATACCTTGTTTCTGGCACCCACTTCTTGGGTTTGGCTACTCTCCTTCCAAGAGAGGTGAAGACGCGCAGGGTATGCCACTTGATTTCCGTTTATAGCTTCTCACAGTTGGACGAGTCTACTCTCCTACTATAGGTAGCAAAGACTCGACGAGAAGTTCATCTTCTCACCGTTTCCAGCTCATTGTGTCTGGATGAGTCTACCTTCTTTCCTCTTGTTGGGTTGAGCTGGACTCTTTACTGCACTCTCTGTTGTACTCCTTTACTTTTCTGTTCGCTCTACTGCTCACCCTTTGGTACCTCCTTTTGTTGCGCCCTTGAGCCTTCAGGGTATCCTACTGAGTATTTTTATACTCACCCCTGCTTGGTCTTTGCCCACACTTGGTGTGCCCTTGCAGACGACGGACAGGTGGAGTGTGACTTCAGTGGAGCGTAAGAGCTTGGGAGCTTGGACCGCGTGCGGTGGTCATGGCCGGGTTTTAGGTGGGAGACTGATTAGCAGTTTCTTTTTGTTTACCTGTTGTCGTGTTGTGGCACTTTTTGGTTGGGTGCGTGCTTTGCCCTTCTCTTTTCAGTTTGTACTTTGTACTTGTAGAGGTCGATGCACTTTGTGGTATTTATATAGAAGTTTCCCTCTCTTTTTACTCTGCTTGTCTTTTATTTTACTCTGCACTTTTTCATTGAGGTTTCTGCGTGCGTGTGTACAGGTACTTAGGCAAAGGCCTCCCCGAGTTTTTGTGCCTTCGGCGCTGGTCGCCAGCCCCTGGCCTATGGAGGCAGGCTTGGGGTAGTTGCGGCTCGAGTCCAGGTAGGGTCGGGTCGTGGCAAAGTGGTATCAGAGGTGGTTCGTTCCTTGGGACGTTGTACGGACGTCCCTAAAAGAGGAATTGGTTGGGATTTAGGGCAACCGTGTTAATGTGTCTCGAGAGTGGCTCTCATGCCAGGGAGTCCAGTGATGGGGCGGCGGCCGACGTATCCATTCACCAGGACCTTGATAACCCGCTTGTCGACTCGGCATGCTGAGACACTTTTTTTAGGGAAATTTTTGGTTGTGCATCACATAGGACTGAGTCTTGAATGTCCTTCTTGAGTCAACTCCCCATCGTTGTTGTTTTTGGTATATACATATATGCTCATCTGACCGCGGCACTCCTTGATAATTTTAAGGATGTCTCCGCGAGGACAGCCAGCTAGGATACCAGCTTTGGTTCATGACGACGACCCTGTGAGCTACGAGGCCACAGTCCAAGACTCATCATGCGAGCCCCTTTCTCCGGGTGGGCCGGTAGCAGAACCCCCACCTGTTGAGCCGCAGGCAGTTTCAGAAGAGCATGTTGAGCTGGAGCGCAGGTTGAGCGCGCTCCGTGAGTTCCAGCGGCAGAGACCGCTGAGGTTTAGTGGTGAGTCATACCCTCAGGCAGTAGAGGTTTGGCTCGAGGCAGTGGTTCGCCTTTTCAGGCTTGTGCAGATGCCGACATATCAGGGAGTGGCTTTGGAAGCCACCCTTTTTCGTGGAGCAGCTTGGCGTTGGTGGAGTCTGGTGACTCAGTTTCTTGACGAGTCGTCACTTTCGTGGGACGACTTTGAGTTGTTGTTTCGTGAGGAGTTTTTCCCCTCCTGCTTGCGCTCCATTTGGATTCAGGAGATCCTGCAGTTTCAGCAGGGAGGGATGACGGTGGCCGAGTACGCGGCTAGTTTTGCAGACCGTGCACGCTTTTATCCGAACTTGGTCCATGACGACAACCTCCGAGCGCGAAAGTTTGAGCAGGTTCTCCGCCGAGAGATTCGTGTTTCCATAGTACCTTTGGCCATTTCCACATATGTCGGGGTGCCAGAGAAGGCGCTGGTGATAGAGGGCTTCCTGTCGCGTTCTAGTGTTGGTGGTGGCAGCAGGCACGTTGGAGCCGAGAAGTATGTCGCAGCTAGTGGGCGTTGGCAAGAAGGACCTCGACGCAGGTGGCTTTTTGACAACCGGACTCAGGGGCGTGGTCGTACACCACAGTGGCGCCGGAGGGCACCAGTGCAGTCCAGAGAGAGTTGGTGCTATACTTGTGACGGGCGAGGTCACTTGGCACGAGACTGCCCGACCCGAGTTGCTGGGAGCTTCGGGCAGGCAGCAGGTGCACCACCACGACAGAGGCAACACCGTGATGGGAGTAGTACCCAGAGAGGTGGTGCTAGTAGAGGAGTGGGAGGATATGGTAGTGGGGGATGACGTTACGAGGACTTCCCATCACCACTAGGGGGTCCATGTCAGGATCCGGGAGCTGACAGGTGGGACCGCGGGCAGTCGTGAGCTTTGGATGTCTACGATCCTGCAGATCATGAGGAGATAAGAGGTATGCTCTACAGCTCTTCTACCTTTTTACAGTAGAATTTTTATACTCTGTGTGTGATCTTCTTTCCTCCCTCCTCCTTGTTTGATGTGTTACCAGGGTGACGCAGGGCGTCGGGTGTGACCTTGTGTTGGTAAGGACAAAGGTGTGAGACCTTTTCCTTTAGTCGATGGTGTTGACTCTTTCACCTTTTGAGTGTGTAAGAGAGCATCGACTGTGGAACCTTTCGTGACCAGATATCCTTGGGTGTTTCACCATATGGATATTCTGAAGGAGGGAATCACCGGGCCTTGTTTCAGGTGCGGGCAGTGATTCCAGTCGCGGCGTACGACATAGAGGTTGGACCGGGGAGGTGAGCTACCCCCGAGGGCCTTCGGGCCGTTTGAAACCGTGCAAAGGGATGGCGAGGTACCCTACCACCATGCACTAACCCCAAAGTCTGGAATGGGTGCACGACGTCGGCAAGGGCCAACCTCGTGTGAACAGATCAATCCTTTGGTCTGTGTGTGGAGGCACACAGCTGTGTGTGGGTTCTTCTGGGTATGGGAAAGCCAGGTTTGGGCTTAGTACCCTCTGTTGCTCCCTAGTTTTGCTTTTCGGGGATGAAAATCTTGAAGGAGGGAATGATGTAAGAACCCGGTTTTTGTTGTTGGATACTTTGGAATATTCTTGATGATATTCCAGAGCAGCGCCTTCAGACGGCATGCGATTCCGAGCCCCGGAGTGGCCGGAATTAAATTTTCAGTGCGTTCACACTGGAAATGCTAAATAAAATGAGATAACTCCTAAACGGTGATCCGGATCAGATATTCGAGTGTACGGATGGGTCCTTAATGGGGTGTTTACCTTAGGAATGACATAAAACTTGTTGGCGCGGGATGTTTGGACCCCTCGCCCGCTCCCGGAACGTTAAACGGATAAATAAATTAATTAAATTAATTCATTTAATGTTGAAATGAATGTATCTCTTAAACTGTGGCTTGGATTGGGAAACCAAGGGCATGGTTGTGTTCGGAATGTGCCGTTTACCCTAGGAGGGGTATAAGTTTCGCGGGCGCGGGCCATTTGTGGAAAATGGCCCCAGGGGCGTTTCTGTAATTTAGTGGCTTCGGACGTTAAATTTTATAAATTTTGAATGGGATCTCGGATTAAAATTATGAGACCTCCATTGTGCTTGGGAGGTGGTTTTTACCCTAGGGGAGGCTTAACCTCGACCCTGCTGAGAGTTCGGGTCCGGGCCGACGGGCGGGTGGTTAAGCGTTTTCTATTTAAACGCTTAACACGCCCTTCTCCCTCCTCTCCTTCCCCTTTCCCCTGGAAGCCCCTCTTCTCCCTCCTCCTCCTCCATCTCTGGAGAGACTCCGGCGAGACAGCTCTAGAGAGGCGTGGTGGCCGGCGGATCGTCGCGATGCTTCGGGCGAAGCCCCGCGAGGTTGGATTTGTCGTTTACATTTTTCATTCACCGCACCTACTTCAAACTTGATTAATTATATTGAAACTCTGTAGGATTTTCAAAAAAAAACCATGAATATGTAGTAGAGTTAATTCCCTTTTCAACTCATCTTTAGGATTCAAATTCTGAGCTCTGTGGCATCCGCAATGATCCGCCGAACATTGCGGGATTTCGGTTTCCGGCGGGTTCGAGCGGCGGCACGGCGAGGGCGGATGGCGCGGCAGGGGTGTCTGCAGGTGTCTGGTGGAGGTGCTGGGCGCTACAGGGGTGTCTGGAGGGGTGTCCGCGGTGTCGGCGCGGGTGTCTGGGGGAGGCGCTGGGCGCGGCAGCAGGGCGATCGGGCGTCTGGCGGAGCTCCCGGCGAGACGGCGGTCGCCAGGGAGCGGCAACCGCGGGGTCGCATCGCGCAACCCCTGTGCGGCGACAAAGACCCGCACCACGTGGGTCTTCACACGGCAGCTGCGACAGGCCCTCGTGGCCTGTCTGCGCGGGGACGGCATGTCCGCGGCTGGCCCGCACGGCTAAGCCGCGGCCGGCCCAGGCCGGGCGGACCTGCCGGTCCAGGCCGGTCCAGCCCCAGGGGTCTTGCCCCCTCGGTGTTCGGACACCCATACTTTACGCTACGGGTGTCCGTTTTGAGTGTCGTCTACGGATGTGGGACCGTATTGACGAGACGGTCTTTTTGAGATGGTTTTGGGAAGTTTTAATTCCCCAAACGAGGGGTCGCGGAGGCGCGACGTGTCCTTAAGTGGGTGAGCGTAATCCCCGAGATTCTTGTTTTGGACGGGGCGGACGCGTCCGACGTCCGTTTTGAGCGCCGTCAGTGGCGTTGGGACCCTGGCATCAAGGAAAATGTTTCCAGGGTGGTCTCAGGCGTTGAGGCCGAGGATGAGGCGCGGGCCCCGCGGCCCGTCTTTTGAGCTGCGTGCAGCTAGTAACGACTTTTTCCTCAGACGTCTGTTTGGGGCGTGCGAGCAGTCAATGTTGGGTGTTTTTCCGAGGGCAACGTGTTGGCGCAGTCTGGCCACGGTAATTCCACACGATGGTGCGTGCCCCGCGAGGGCCATTTCGGGAGTGGACGGTGATTTCCATCTTTATCACCGGGTGACTGTTTTGGACAAGTGAATAGTCCATTTTGTGTACTTTTTTGAGAGGATCGCAACGGTGCGATCCGTTCGTTGAGTTTCGGGACCGGGATGCGGGTCCCACATGGCACCGCTCGTGTGCGGTGCACCAGGATACACCTTTTTCTCCGGATATCTGTGGCACTCAAGTGAGTAGTGCTTTTGACGTGTTTTCTCGAGGGGATCGCAATGGTGCGGTGTGCCCGACTGTCTTTGGGGCCGAGGCTCGGATCACAGGACGTCGTTCGGGTGTGAGGCGGTGTTGGTGACTTTTTCGTCGGATATCCGTTCGAGGCGAGTAAGTAGTCGATCTCGCGGGTTTTTCCGTGAGGATTACAACGGTGCGATCCGTTGGGTTGTGTGGAGCCTCTTGTGCGATCTTGTTGAATGTGAAATGTGGAAGGTGCTTCAGTGGTGGTTCGCCCTACCTTTTTGTAGCGGACCCTTGGCGTGTGATCGCGCACTCTTGGGAGAGTGATACAAATGGTTCACGAGATGTGGTTGGTCGTTCCTGGGCCTTTGATTGGAGTTGTTACATCACGCCTTCGCGTTGATGCTGGGTGCCGTGTGCAAGATAGCCTTTGGGCTGGAATGAGGTATACTCCTGGAGTATACGGGAGTGCTTGGAGGTACGTGTGGTTGATTATACCTGAGGATGTTTGTGTGCTCAGTTGGGGTTGACTTGGGGCCACACATCGTGTGGGCCCCACATGCGTGTCGAGAACTGCTTTGCGTACTTGACCTCTCGCGGCGTAGAGGGTCCCTCTGCGCTCGTTTGTTTTACCAGCATGGTGGAGTTTTCCCCTGGATTTGTGGTCATTTGTTTGGCCAGTAGGGAGGAGTTTTCCCCTGGCTCTGCGCTCGTTTGTTTGACCAGCAGGGTGGAGTTTCCCCTGGCCTGGTGCTCTTTTGTCTGACCAGCAGGGTTGAGCGGTCTCCCCTTAGTCTTGTGCTCAATGGTTTGGCCAGAAGAGATGGTTTGGTTCCTCTGCTTCTTTGGCTGTGAGGGGTTTCAGTGTTGTGCCCTTTCACCGGACTGCGACACCGTCTGCGACTACGGGTGTCCGTGCAGCGTGGGTGTTTTCCCCACTTTCTGGGATGAGGTGTCTCGGTCCGCTTCGATAGTGACTCAGCGGATTGGAGCGGGATCGCCTTGTGAGGCCTGGGGAGTTTCTCCCGTTGCTCCGTGTTCCTTGGTAGAGCTTGTGGTTTCGGTGTGACCAACACTTTACGCGGGCACTAATCCTCTACCCAGGAGGTTGTTCCAGCAGGGCTGAGGTTGTTCCAGCAGGGCTAAGGTTGTTTCCAGTAGGGCTGAGGTTGTTCCAGCAGGGATGAGGTTGTTCCAGTAGAGTTGAGGTTGTTTCGAGCGGGGCTCTCCAGTGGGTTACCATCTAGCAGGGATGGCCAGTACAGTGGTGTTTACCGAGCAGTACCATCCAGCAGGGATGGCCAGAGCAGTTCCGGGCTTACCTCCAATGGGGCTGGGCAGTGGTCCCCGATGCTGGGCTTACCGCCAGCTGGGCTGGGAAGTGGTCCCCGATGCCGGGCTTACCTCCAACTGGGCTGGGCAGTGGTCCCCAATGCTGGGCTTACCTCCAGCTGGGCAGGGAAGTGGTCCCCGATGCCAGGTTACCTCCAGCTGGGCTGGGCAGTGGTCCCATCGCCGACTTTAGCCAGGTCGCCCTCCAGTGGATTACCCTGTTACGGGACTGGGCAGTGAGGCACCCGTTGACTTTCCAGGTATCCCTGTAGTGGGAACTCGTTGACTTCCAGGGATCCTCCAACGGGGCTAGGCAGGGGGTCGCCTGTCAACTTTGAGCAGACCTCTCGACTGCAGGGTAGTGACGAGTTGTGGTTTATGTTCCCCCAGAACTCTCAAGTACGGGGAGAACATTTCCCCACTGAGACGCATCCTTGTGACGCGACCTAAAAACCGTGCCGGCAAGTCAGTGCCTCCCAAAGCGGATAGTGTCGAGGTGTGGTGATTGAGCCCCTTGGCTTGCAGTTCGGGGCAGACGTGCGGGATGCTGGGCATCGATGGTGTTACTTCTGGGACTGTTGGATACACTTTCTTGGGCTGAGCTATGGGACGGAGATCCCCTTACGAGTTTGTTCGGTATTCTTGATAGAGAATACATATGTATATACCTTGTTTCTGGCACCCAATTCTTGGGTTTGGCTATTATCCTTCCAGGAGAGGTGAAGGTGCGCGGGGTATGCCACATGCTTTCCGTGTCTAACTTCTCATGGTTGGACTAGTCTACTCTCCTACTATAGGTAGAGAAGACTCGACGAGAAGTTCATCTTCTCACCGTTTCCATCTCCTTGTGTCTAGATGAATCTACCTTCTTTCCTCTTGTTGGGTTGAGTTGGACACTTTACTGCACTCTCTGTTGTACTCCTTTGATTTTCTGTTCGCTCTACTGCTCACCCTTCGGTACCTCCTTTTTTTGCTCCCTCGAGCCTTCGGGGTATCCTACTGAATATTTTTATACTCACCCCTGCTTGGGCTTTTCCTACACTTGGTGTGACCTTGCTGACGACGGATAGGTGGAGCGTGACTTCAGTGGAGCGTAGGAGCTTGGGAGCTTAGACCGCATGCAGTGGTCGTGGCCGGGTTCCAGGTGGGAGACCCATCAGCAGTTTCTTTTTTTTTACCTGTTGCCGGGTTGTGGCACTTTTTGGTTGGGTGCGTGTTTTGCCCTTCTCTTTTCATTTTGTACTTTTTACTTGTAGAGGTCGATGCACTTTGTGGTATTTATATAGTAGTTTCCCTTTTTTTACTCTGCTTTTCTTTTCTTTTACTATGCACTTTTGCATTGAGGTTGATGCATGCGTGTGTACAGGTACTTAGGCAAAGGCCTCCCCGAGTTGTTCTGCCTTTGGCGCTGGTCGCCAGCCCCTGGCCTATGGCGGCAGGCTTGGGGTAGTTGCGGCTCGAGCCTGGGTAGGGTCGGGTCGTGACAAGAATAGTTTTCTAACTTTTGAATCACTGATAGGATTAAAAATACGAGGGCACCATTGAATTCGCAGCACTGGGATTCTCTTAAGGGAGTCTTTACTTTCACCATAGTAGTTCTGGAGAAGAAGTTAGTTTTTTTTACTTTTAATAGGAAATGAAATAAAATAATCTCACTATTTTATTTCTATTCCTCCAACGGACAAAAAGCAACATGGGACCAACGATGTGTCAAGTCAATCAATGTCTTGACCTTTAATTCTAAGTAAATGCACTGTTGGGGAATAAGGAAGGTTCTTAATTAATGGGCCTCCATTAATTCCACGAACGTTGCACACCCTCCCCCTCTCTTACTTATATGGATCTTGTGGGGAGGAATTGGCATGGCTTGACCAAGCGACAAAGCTATAGTAAAGTGCTGCGACACCCAAAACTTGGAGGATGGAGCCAGTTCTAGCAGGTGGTGATGAGAAACCCCGAACCACGAACTGAACAACAATGATCGAGCGGCGTCATTGGAGGTTTATTGTAGGGATGATGAACGCCTACACTTCCTCAAATACAGATGCTCTCCAACAAAAAATTGAGGTAGGGGTTTTAAAAATGTTGAATTTTATTCTATTGTTTCTTCGTATCCAAAATTCACGATAAAGATGGAAAAATGAACATCACCATCATCCCGCACATAAACCATTCTCCACTTTCTTTTATTCTTTACACGTTCTTCATGCATTCTTCAACGGTTAATATTTATTGGAACTGGAAATACAGAGTTTTGTTGACAGTGATATATGGATGTGAAGCCCTCGATGCAAGGATCGCAAATATGTGATCGTTTAATTTTTTAGGCTTGGAACGAATCCGTAATGGCTCGCCGAAGGAGGGGCGACACAGCGGTGGTCCGACGTGGTTGCAATAGGAATACGGTGAGGCAGTTCAGATGAGAGACAACTGAGGTGGATCACAGTGGTGCGAGTAGGAGGTCGGGATGGCAGTAGTCCAAAGGGGGGTGGTGTGGTGGCCAGGCAGACAGCGGGTGCGGGACGTGCGAATCAGCCGCGTGAGGCAGCAGGGGTGACTGGCCAGAGGCGCGGCGGTGTGGTAGCCTGGAGGTGCGGCCACGCTGCTAGTCAAAGGAGGAAGTGGTGGATGATCTAGTGGATGACGAGACAGTGCGTGGTTGAAGGGCCGGGGGATAGGGTTTACACAGGAGAGCGGCGTAAAATTTTGGTGGGAGAAATTGGTGATTGGAGAGAGAATATGTTTTTGAAGAGAAATAAAAATCAAACCAAAATAAATAATAAAATAATATATATAAGATGGGGTGTTCCGGACATGAATTCAACCCAAATGGAATCACCAATTTTGAAGGATTTGAGTGTGCGTGTTGAATTGAAGAAAAAAACGGTTAAATAAAATAATAATATAATAATGTTATTATTATTTTTTGTGGGAAAACCATGTTTTGTCTGTAACATATTTGTGTGACATCGGTTTTGAATAACCATCAGTGGCAATGAAACCCTGACTTCACGATGGACATTCTGAGTCCAATATTGGATAACTTTTTCAGGTTTTCGGATTGGGAACCCGAAATGATCGTGAATTAATAGATTTAATATTATTATTAAATCTTCGACCCACCATAACTTATGCGTGCAAAGTTCTATTGACTTGACATCAGTGGTGATGTGATATCGTCATTAATATGGTCGATTCAAGTCTAATGTTGGATACTAAATTCTGCTTCGTGACTCGGGTCCCTGAAACGCCCAATAATAATAATATTATTATTATTATGGGATATTGCATCCAACATATCTCCCTCATACGGTGTCAGAATGGAAAACCATCTGTGATGTTGTGACCCTGAAATTAAGACAGGTGTTTCAAGAACAATTTTAGATATTTTAAGTTGAGGTCGAAGCGTGGGCCCCATGAGGCCCGGTTTGGGCGCATGGCGGTGAAATAAAACTTTTTCACCGGGTATCTGTTTTGGAAAAATGGATAGTCCATCTCGTGTGTTTTTCCATGTTGATCACAATGGTGTGACCTGTTCGGTTATCTGGTGATGTTTGAAGTAAGCTCAGGTTGTATCTGACCCTGAATCCAATCGGGCCCTTGGAGCGGAAACGCTAATAACTTACAGACCGGGTATTCGATTGACGTGTCGTCTGTTGCGTTGGGCCCTTTTTAATGTGCTGGACCTTTGGGTTACTTCTTCATGGGGCTTCGTGGCAGTTGGAGTATCGAACTGTGGCTTGAGGAGCAGACCCTCTCGGAATCAAGTGAGCTTAGTGTGGGAACCCTGTAGCTAGCTGTATCATGAGAAAGGGATCTTATGTGGGTATATACTTTGGGATCCAATGTGGGTCTCTTCTTTGGGATCCTATGTGGGTATGTGCTTTGGGGTCCTACGTGGGTCTGTGTTTGAGAGTCTCACTTGGATCCTCTCAAGGAATCCATGTGGGACTACTCTAGGATCCAACTTGTGTATGCGGTACTAGGATCCTATGTGGGTCTGATGATGTACTATGATCCTATGTGGGTAGATGATTTAGGATCCTATGTGGGTATGATGATTTTGGATCCTACGTGGGTCTGCCTATTAATAGAGTAAGATGATTCATTAGTTACATCTAATCATCTTTACGACCGTACCTAAGTTATACATGGTGTGAGATGAGTCATTACCTTCATGTGATACCTTTGTGGTATTCTTCTGTGTGGCGTACCTTTATGGTAATTACCCTTGTGGTGATACCTTTGTGGTATTCTTCTGTGTGGCATACCTTTGTGGTACTTACCTTCACAATGATACCTTTGTGATATTATTCTGTATTGCGTACCTTTGTGGTACTTACCTTCGTGGTGATACCTTTATGATATTCTTCTGTGTGGGGTACCTTTGTGGTACATATCTTTGTGGTGATACATTTGTGGTATCCTTTCCTTCATGGAATAGTTGAACTTTGGCTAAGAGTTGGGCCTTGTGTTTCCTCATGAATGAGATTGGTATACTTGAAAATGTAAGTATATGTATGGGAATATACCTAAGTAGGGTTTCCATATGTTTTCATGCTTTGTGGTTTATCCTTTTTGGGTTTTGTTAGACCTTTGAGGGTCTCGGGGTCCCTACTGAGTATCGTTATACTCACCCTAGCACGGGCTACACCCGCACTTTGTTGTGTTTGGTGTAGATGACGGACAACACTGACTGAGGACGAGAGTACCAAGACTAGAGGTAGCTTGGATGTGGACATTAAACAAGGCATACCATAGAGAGGATCGTTCAAGATTTGTACCTACCCTTCAGGTAGGGTCTTTGGCAGGAGTTCATAAGAGTTGTTTCATTTTACTTATACATTTCAGTTTTCTTGTACTTCCCAGTTGGGCTTGTATTCAGGCCCCTTTTTCTAACAGTATACACTCTTTTAACTATACAATTTACTTGTGTTTGTATCTTTCTATGTGCATGGTTGCGTGTGTTTATAGGTTATAAAGGCAATTCCCTCCCGGTTTTAGGGAATACTCCTTTCAGTGATAGTCGCCTACCCCTGGCCTATGGAAGGCGGGCTTGGGGTAGTAATAGGATGGGTTCCATGGGATGGGTCATGAAAAATTGGTATCAGAGGAGTCGGTTCTACCATAGAATATTGGACTTTGATCTTTTTAACAAAAATATTGTTAAGTGTAGTGAGTGTGGTTATCAGTTTAGGGAATCCAGTGTTTATGTGGCAGCCGACATATCCAAACACCAGGACCCTGACTTCTGAATTCCGACTCAGTACATGAAAATGCTGATTGCATATGTGTTTTGAAAAGTCTTTCTTGTGTTTTCTTGGGTTAGCTCACTAGGTATAACTTAATGATTGTGGTGAACATGTTCCTTATCAGGATTCCTCCATGTAGATAGCCAGCTAGGATTCCCGAGAGAGTACACGACGACGGCCCACTGAGCCACGAGGCTCCGGTGCAGGGCCCCCCTTTCGGCATTGGCACTTTCAGGTCGTGTACCAGCAGCACAACTTCCCATTAGACAACCGTTGCCACCATCCCCACCAGTAGAGGGTGCACACCAACTGAGTGCATTGCACGAGTTCCAACAGCAGAGACCTATGAGGTTTCAAGGCGGGATAGTTTCCCACGCGACTAAGGGCTGGCTGGAGGCGATTTCTAGTGTTTTCCACCTAGTTGATACACCAGTAGAGAAAATGGTGATCTTAGCTACTAGTCTTTTCCAGTTAGGGACCATTAGGATGGTCTTAATAGTGATGAGGCTTTGGTACGTGGACCATTTACCGAGGTGGTACCTTTGGGTAGTGTACCAGTTACATCACTTCCCATTGGTCGACAGTTACAATTGGCGGTACTGGTAGAGGACACATGTAGGCTTAGTGCCTTAGACGTGTTTCATCATCAGATACCCCTCAGGTTCTGAGGTGATTCTGACTCACAGGAGCCTAAGTACTAGCTTGAGGAGGTGTCTAGGAGTTCTCTAGAGCTTCTACAGCTTCAGTGGGATGACATGTCGTTTGCTGTGTATTCATCGAGGCGTACCGACCATTCTTGGTACTAGATGAATACGATACGATCAGTGTTTAGGGCTTAGACTTCTGAGAGAGGTGTGTTTAAAGACATCTGAGCCAACACATTTCCTCTATGAATTCCTACTTATATTAGGGTTCTAGAGAGAACCTTTGTGGTTTAATGTTCTTTGGTTGAGAGGATATAGCCAGTGAGTGTTAGCAGTGGGAAAGTGGAAGACTAGCACCAGTCTCAGAGACTTGGGTGTGTAAAATGTTTTAGAACGAATAAGTGTTAGGGACAGATGAATCTACATGGTAGCAGACGTGGAAGCAGATCTAGGAGAGCAGCATGAGTTGGTGTACTTTTCAACATGTTACAACCACCCCCCATTTTGTGGACCCCACTAGGCCCAGGGAACTAGAGGACAGGGGAAGGGCGTAGTTTCATACGGTCAAGGAGTGTGAACCAAGGGCTCTCAGAATGATTTGAGGTATAGTCTATCACTATTACTTGCTACCATACAAATATACATAGGTACCAAACATTCCCTCTTTCCACGAATCATGTTCAAGACCTAGAGTTTCTTGTTAAGTCGTTGACTTGACCCTCACGTTTGGAGATACCTTGGGAAGGAGACTCGATAATCACACTTATGTCGCAAGTGTGATCTGACCCTTGAGGTGAGAGTTTCAGTTGGAACCTCTTGCTGGAAATGTCGAGGCCTTACGACGTTAGTTTTGGTATGGACTAGACATCCATAGTTCATACTCAGATTGATTGTATTAGGAAAAAAAGGTTGTGGTTTCTATACAATGTTGGAATGGGGTTTTCCTTGGTCAGTTAAAAGTAAACTTAGGCAGCATAGGATGGACTCAAGTATAGGAGGGTGCAGCCAATCACTCATGAGTTAGCCAGACTTACCCTTGTAGCAGTAGGATTTTTCAGTTTTCAGTTCCAAAAAGAAGTGGCATAGAATGGGGACATATTTTCAAAATATATTTCCAGGATTACCTCCTCGTAGGGAGAGGGACTTCTGGTTTAGCGGGGTACTACTGGAGTTTTGGACCAGACTTCTCCAGGGTAGCGGCACCCTTGTCAACTTTAATGAAGAAGGAGGAGCCTTTCCTGTGGACAGAGAAGTGTCAGCAGAGCTTTCAAAAGTTGAAGTAGCGATAATGGATAGAGTTACTCTGGGACTATGACTTTAATATAATCTTTACTCCTGGGAAGGGGAACGTGATAGCAGACACACTCAGCAGGAGGTTTGGTCAGCAGCTACTGAGTGAGCCGTCAGAGCATCCAGTCATGCTGCAAATATCTTTCGTGGAAAGAGATGGAGCATATAATCCTCTTCAAAGAATGTACCACAGTACCGGTGATCCTTCGGGAGGTGGTGTTGAGGGAGTTCCATATGTCCCCTCTGGCGGTACATCCTGGTGTATTGAAGATGTACCAGGACCTCAGCGTCAGTACTAGTGGCTAGAGATGAAGAAATTATTGGAAGAGTTTTTATCATGATGTCTCACTTGTCATCAAGTGAAGACTATACAGAGTTAGCAGAAGTCTTATACCAATAGGATACAGAGACCATTGGAGGTCCAGGAGGGTGACCACGTATTCTTGCGAGTCTCTCCTTGATGGGGACTATGGAGATTTGGACGAGGGGGCAAGTTATCATTGAGGTTAATCTGTCTTTTTTGATCCATTGGAGGATAGGAGAGGTAGAATACCCCTTGGCTCTTCCACCACAGTTGGAGATGGAGCGCGATGTCTTCCACGTATCCCAGCTAAGGGGATATGTGCACGACCCATCTCACATCATCGACCAAATCAAGCTGGACTTAGATGACGGGGCATCGTTTATGGAGGTTCCAGAGGAGATTGAGGATTGAAAGGAGTGGGTACTTTGTGGTTGGTCGATACCTCTGGTGTGCATATGCTGGCAGCACGAGAATCTCCATGAGAGCACATGGGATAAGGAGGCTCATATTCATGCTCAGTACCCTCTTTTGATTTTTTTCCTTTGTTTTGGATTTCTAGGATGTAAATCCCTATGGTGGGGAGAATGTAATGTCTCAGAAATTCAGAATAATTTTATTAATTATATAGAATTATTTTGAGATTGTGAAATCTGAAGGCACATGATTCTGAGGCCTGAAGTGCTCGGAATGGTTTTTTGATGTTTTGTTAAGCTTTAAATAGTGCGCGTAAGTAGTTTTCCTGAAATAGTGTAATAACTCTTAAACGGTTTCTCAGATAAAAAATATGAGGGCACCATTGCACTCAGGATGGTGGGTTTACCCTAGGCACAACTTATGTTTTTTCGGTGCAAACGTATGGTGAGAAAACCCAAAAATAGCGTAACTGTAAATAAAATAATTAAACAAAGTTATTTTATTTTTCAAATGCTTATAAATCACGAATGGTAACTCATATTAAAAATATGAGAACACCACTAAACTCATGAGGGTATGATTTCATTAAGAAGATACTAACATTGGTCGGTGCGGACCACCAAATAAAGTTATTTTTTGACCATAAATAAAATAATTAAGTGACAATTATTTTATTATAAAATCCGTAACTTTTAAACGGTAACTCGGATTGGAAATCCTAGAGTACCATTGGGTTCTTTGGGGCGTGTTTCACTTGGGTAGAGCCTAATCTTGACTGGAGTGGGTCGAGGGTTACTATTAATAATTTTACATACTTTTTTTCAGGTACATTCAGTAAACGCGTGAGTGAAATTTTCTAACATTTGAACCGGTGCTTGAATTAAATATTTGTGGGCATCGTTGAATCCGCAGAACCAGGACTCGCTTAAGGAAGGTTTTACTTTGACGGAAGTATTTCTGGAGAAGAAGTTATTTTTTGTGACTTTTTAAATGAAATGAAATAAAATAATGTCAATATTTTATTTTTATTCCTCCAACGGACAAGCGGTAATGTGGGACCAACGATGTGTCAAGTCAATCAATGGATTTAACTTTCAGTCGAAGTAACTGCACCATTGGGGAATAAGGGAGGATCCTAATTAATGGGCCTCCATTAATTCCACAATTTTTGTACACCCTCCCCCTCTTTTATTTATATGGATCTTGGGGGTGTAATTGGCACTGATTCACTAAGCGATGAAGCTTTGGTAAAGTGTTGTGACGCCCAACACTTGGAGAACAGAGCTGGTTCCAGTGGGTGGTGACGAGCAACCCCAAACCACGAATTGAAGAATGATGATCGAGCGACATTGTTGGAGTTTTTTTGCGGGAACGAAGAATTCTGACACTTCCTCAAACGTGGCGCTCTCCAACGAACAGCTGAGGTAGGTGTTTTAAGCATGTTGAATTTTATTCTATTGTTTCTTTATATCCTAAATTCATGACGATGATGAACAAATGAACATGAACGTCATCTCACACATAAACCATGCTTCTCTTTATTTTATTGTTCACGTGTTTTTTGTGTGTTCTTCAACGCTTAATATTTATTAGCACTGGAAATTAAGATTTTTTCTGAGCGTGATATATGGACACGAATCCCTCAATGCAAGGATTGCAAATATGTGATCGTTTATTTGTTTCGGAATTGGAAAGAATGTGTAATGGATCGTGGAAGGAGGGGTGACATAGTGGTGGTCTAGCGTGGTTGCGGTAGGCATCCAGCGAGGCAGTTCCGATGAGCGACAACCGAGATGGCTCGCAGAGGCGCGAAGGGGAGGTTGGGACGGCAGTAGGCCAAAGGGGAGTGGCTCTTGCACAGCGTAGTGGCCAGGTAGAGAGCAGGTGCGGGTCATACAAAGTAGTCACGTGAGGTAGCAGGGGTGACTATCCTGAGGCATGACGAAGTGGTATCCTGGAGGCGCGGCAGTGCTGCTAGTTGGAGGTGGAAGCGGCGAAAGATCTAGTGGACAACAGGATGGTTTTTGGTTGAAGGGCTGATGGATAGGGTTTAAACAGGAGAGTGGTGTGAAATTTTGGTGGGAGAAATTAGATATTGGTGAGAGAATATTTTTTTGAAAAGAAATAAAAATCAAAGAAAAATAAATAATAAAATAATATATATAGGTGGGGCATGCTGGGAATGAAAGCAACCAAAAGAGAATCACCAATTTTGAAGGATTTGAGTGTGGGTGTTGAATTGAAAAAAAAATGGTTAAGTAAAATATTAATAATATAATAATGTTATAATTATTTTTGTTGGGAAAATCGTGTTTCATCCGTAACATATCTGTGTGACATCGATTTGATGAACCGTCAGTGAAAATGAGACCCTAACATTGAGACAGACATTCCGAGTCCAATATTGGATGTCTTTTTCAGGTTTTCGGATCAGGTACCTGAAACTCTCATGAATTAATAGATTTAATATTATTATTAAATCTTCGACCCGCTATAACTTCTGTGTGTGAAGTCTGATTGACTTTTCGTTAACGGTGATGTGATATTGTGATTAATACGGTCGATTCAAGTCTAATGTTGAATACTAAATTGTGTTTCTTGTCTTGGGTCCATGAAACACCCAATATTATTATTATTATTATTACATGATCTTATATCCGACATATCTCCATCATACGATGTCGGAATGATGAACTGTCTATGATGTTGCAAACCTGAAATTAAGATGGGTGTTTTTAGAAAAATTTTGAATATTTTATGTCGAGGTCATAGCACGGGCCTCGAGAGGCCCGGTTCGCACGTGTGGCGGTGAAATGAAACTTTTTCACCGGGTATCCATTTTGGAAAAATGGGTAGACTATCTCGTGTGTTTTTTCATGTGGATCGCAATGGTATGTCCCGTTTTTTTATCTGGTGCCATTTGAAGTAAGGTCGGTTTGGATAAGACCCCATATCCAACTAGGTCGTCAGAGCGGAAGGGCTAATAACTTATAGATCGGGCATCTGATTGAGGTGTTGTCTATTGTGTTGGGCCCCTTTTAATGTGAAGGACCTTTGGGTTACTTTTTTATGGTACTTCATTGAAGTTGGAGTATCGACCAATGGATTGAGGATCAGACCCTCCTGGAATCAAGCGAGCTTAGTGCGGGAACCCTGTAGCTGGTTGTATCATGAGAAAGGGATCCTATGTGGGTCTATGATTTGGGATCCTATGTGGATTTGTGCTTTAGGATCCTATGTGGGTCTGTGCTTTGGGATCCTACGTGGGTCTATGTTCGAGAGTCTCACATGGATCCTCTCTAGGAATCCACATGGGACTACTCTATGATCCTACATGGGCCTTCTGTACTAGGATCCAATGTGGGTCTGATGACATACTAGAATCCTATGTGGGTATAATTATTTAGGATCCTATGTGGGTATGATGATTTGGGATCCTACGTGGGTCTACCTCTTAACAAAGTAAAATGATTCAGTAGTTATATCTAATCATCTTTACTACAGTACCTAAGTTATACTGGGTGTGAGATGAGTCATTACCTTCATTGTGATACATTTGTTGTATTCTTCTCTGTGGTGTACCATTGTGGTACTTACCTTTGTGGTGATACATTTTTGGTATTCTTTTGTGTGGCATACCTTTTTGGTAATTACCTTCATGGTGATACATTTGTGGTATTATTCTATATGGAGTACCTTTGTCGTACTAAACTTCATGGTGATACCTTCATGGTATTCTTTCCTTCAAGGAATAGTTGAGCTTTGGCTAAGAGTTGGGCCTTGTGTTTCCTCATGAATGAGATGGGTACACTTGAAAAATTAGGTATATGTATGGGAATATACCTAAGTAGGGTTCTCATATGTTTTCATACTTTCTATTTTATCCATTGTGGGTTTTGTGAGACCTTTGAGGGTATCAAGGTCCCTACTGAGTATCGTTCTACTCACCACTACACGGGATAGGCCCGCACCTTGTTGTGTTTGGTGCAGACGATAGACAGAGCTGACTGAGGATGAGAGTACCAAGACTAGAGGTAGCTCAGAGGTGGAAATTAGATGAGGCATACCACAGAGATGACCATTCGAGAGCTGTATCTACCGTTCAGGTAGGGCCCTTGTTGGGAGTTCCCTGGAGCTGTTTCAGTTTACTTGTAATTTTCAGTTTTCTTGTACTTCCCAGTTGGGCTTGTATTCCGGCCCCTTTTTCATAAAGTACACACTCTTTTTTCTATACATTTTACTTGTGTTTTTATATTTTTGTGTGCTTTGTTGCATGTTTTTACAAGTTATAAAGGCAATGCCTTCTCTTTTTTTAGGGAATACGCCTTTCGTTGTTGGTCCCCAGCCCCTGGCCTATGGAAGGCGGGCTTGCGGTAGTCACGGCACAGGCCCTGTGGGATGAGTCATGAAATTTATATAATAAAATATTTATCCTAAATATACTGATATTTTTTTGTTCTAAATTTTCTAACTATACCTACACACACTTCCATCAAATAGGTAAAAACTTACCATTCTTATGTACAATTGATTACCACCTCACGAAACAATGTTGTTTGTTTTACCTTTACCACATCACATGGTTAAGAATTATGATGGACACTATGTTTATATATGATATATATTATATTTATGATTTATTTATTCTTATGTAACTTTTTCATTAACCATACCTTCATTTGTTCCATTTTTCGTAATCATGATAACTTCGTTTGTAGATGTGTGGACTATTGCATCCTCAAAGCGATGTGATTCATTCACACTTTACATGGAATGTACTAATATTGGTTTAGTAAATATATATGATATATAAAATATAATAATGATACTATAATGATAATGATAATATATATATATATATATTATTTACTTAGTTTCATTAAATACGATAATAAAACAAAAATAGCGTTTATGTGTACGTGCAACCTACAATATCCATGAATGGTGTATTCTATTTCTTATTTATATCTTATATAGATTATTGAAAATACATTAATACTGAATATATATGATATTTATACCATGTTTTATGGACTTTATGTATGGAATTCATGATCTATATAAAATTACAATGAATAAAAAAGTCAAATCATGTATGAAAAAAAAGTTGTTATTACCCAAACCATAACCTAAACCTGGAATTGATAATAAATGGGTAATATAAGGCCATAATAAAATAATATACAGTATTATATATAATAATATGGTTCTTTGGAAGATTTATAATAAACTTATACTTATTATACCTGAGGTTTGAACATGTATGAAGAATGTCAAGACTTAAGGAAAGGGTTTTCTCATCTCATTTTTTATATCTATGAGATACATGTCATGTATAACAATCATTTCATTTGTTTGGTGTATATGATTAACATGAATATATTATAATATTATTATAATTATATTTATCGGAATTTTTTATCTTCTTTTCATGTGATTTATGATTGAAATGTTTCCAAATATGTAAGGTAGTTTTGTCTTTGTTTTCCTTTCTGTGACATGTGTTTTTTTATAAACATATATTGTTTTATGAGGTTTATATACTATCCATTTGAATTGTTATATCATGAATAATCTTCTTTTAATGATATTATAAGCTTCAATTAATGTTATTATTTCATGGGGATTATGATTTAATGTTACCAAATTGGTAAGGTTTTATTTCTACAATCTCATCATTTATCGGGATTATTTAGGATTATGCTTCCATTAAAGAATAATTATAATAAATCTATTAATAAATCTCTAAAATTTATTATCCTATATTTATTCATCATAATTTCATGTAATTATACCATTTTACACTATTTTTTACTTACAATATTTAATAAAATGTTATAAGAAAATCTGACATTATTTTTATTTGGTTGGAAATATATTTTCATCAAAATCCAAAATTTATAAAAATGTCTTAAAAATGTTTTAAATGGTCTCATAAAATCATTTTCAAGTAAAATTATTTTAATAAAAAAATTTATGTTTTAAACTATTTAGAATGGTTTTCAAGGCTTCCTTTACATGTTTTCACAGAAAATTTGGAAAAAAGTTTTCAATATGTTTTCACACATTCTCTATAAGTTTTTAAAGTATTTCCAAAGAAATAGTTATTATAAATGTTTTAAAACATTAATTGTATGTTTTGAAAGCTATTTTAAAAGAAAAAGTTTTTCAATGTTGTTTATATTTTAAATAGAATCTTTCAATGAAGAAAATATATTTTCCTCAAGAACGTTTTTAAATGAAATTTAAATTATTTTTATAGAAAATGATCTTTTAAATAGTTTTATGAAATATATTTTCAATGAAATGATATTTTACTTAAGAAATGTTCTATGTGATCCTTAAAAATAAATATCCATATTAGATGACATAGTTTTTTATATTTTATTCTTTACTTTGGATATGATGCAAGAATATTATTCATATTATTTGTTGAATGGTTTATGTTTCGATGGGATGATGTTTATAGCACCCATTTCTCAAACATGGGTTATATTATTTTGAAACCCACTTATTTTCATGGGTTATGATTTGAGAAAATGATTATTAGACCTATATATTTTTCATAGGTTATGATATGATTACATATTTATGAAACCCATTTTATTTCATGGGTTGTGATATTTTTTTATGAAAACCGTCTCTTTTTATAGGTCATGATATGATGCATGTTATTTTATCTTGTGGAACATGTATGTATGATTTTATTATGTGAAAGTTGGGACCAATATCTCCCTCCAATGCATTGGGTATATATTTATATCTCATGAGATAATGATGGTAAACAAGTTTATGGACATTATCTACAATGGGAAATAGGTGCATCCTGGTCTATATTGGGAAACCAGTGTTTCCTAATATAAAATAGGAAATATGTGCTTCCTGATCCACTATGGGAAGATAGGGAAACCTGATACACTATGGTAATATGGGGAAAATTTATCCCTTATAAAAAAATAACTTCATATGGGGATGGAGGTGTGTCTCGCCGAGTAGGTGTAGTCCCCATGGAGTTTCATGATAAGTTTTAGCAATGCACCTTGCCTTACAGGGAATGACATTACACATTTATGCGACTTACACAATTCAATTCCTTATTCTTATTTTATAATTTCAGGTATTATGATCTTGATTTTCTAATGATTCATTAATTGTCAATCTTTATATCATGATTCAGGTTTTTGATATTTGATATGAAGGGTATGATCTTCTAATGTCATAATCACATTCTCATACCCTTATTCTCATGTTTATATCTCTTGTTTACCCTTATTGATCATCTAAACTCATCCATTTATTATAATTCCTTTTCTCAGGTTATGAAGAATGTTTTTAAGTATAATTACTAAAAGGAATACCTTTGTGGTAAACATTGAATATTTTTCACCAAGTTGATATATTTTGTTTCATGTTTCCAAAGAAAATAAACTATTACAATCCTTTTACATTCACTTTTGTAATGTTATAAATATTTATTTATACTAATGTAATATAAATGTATGTTAATCCTTGGTTTCTATACTATCCACAGGCCTTGATGTGAATCTTTTCACTGAGTAAAGGATCTCTCTGCTGTAGGGGGTGTATATATGACTAGTTGTATCCAAAAATCAAGAGGAATCCATTAATTTTTTCCATTACATTTGCTTTCCTTTTTTGGAACACCTTTTTTGTTTTGGAGGTTTTTGTATCTTTATTTGGAATGGTCTTAGTTTTATAGTAGTTCCTATTTGAATATTTTTTTGTCTTATGGAAAATTTTAAATCATGGTTCAATCTGGTGTTTAATTTTAGTCACTTTCCTTAGGGCCTTTTTTATTTAGGGGTCATCTATGATAGTTTGTTTTTAAATAGTGAGGATACCCACTATAGTTCTCTTTAATGTCTTATTATAAATTGGTCAGGTTTAATTAGGGATGTTAAGATGTCACACTAGTGTTAGTGGTTTTTTTATATTTGTGCGTTGTTTTGTCTTGAGAAACAGTGTTGACCGAAGTCCTAAAATGATGGGTAGATCACCATAAAATTGTACTTGTGCTGAATTTTATCTTTTGAATTTGGGTAACCATTTTTCTCCATCTCATCTGACCTTGATGAATTTATTTGGTTATTTCTATGTTATGGTTCGGGGTGTTCCTTGTTTGAGGTTGTGGTTAGAGACATGAAAGTCCTTCTCAATCCAATTTACAGTTTTATTTTTGAGTTCATTTGGTCTAATAAGTTTTTTTTTAGGTGTTAGTTAATTTTTTTTAGACTAAATACTTTCTTATTTGGGGATTTTAAGGTTTTTATCTTTTCTTGGGAATGTATTTTTCCATTTTAATCTTTCTGGGTGGAGGAGATTTCGTTTTCGGCGTTATTTTTTCCTTACCTTGTGTCCTGATCAACTGAATAATTTCGGACTTTTTTGGGTCATAAAGTTTCAATATTGGGGATAATTTTCACACCTCTACCCTAAATTACTATATTATTTTATTTTACTTTTATTTCTATATTCTGTAGTATTTTTTGGTGGTTTTCGCCAAAAATGGGAGTTTTTTGAGAGCTATAGGGTGGCGCAGGGTTAGGGGAAAGCAGATACCAACCTAGAGAAAATCATGTGTCCCATAAGGTGGCTCTGTATAGGTTGTGAATTCATACACACAATGATACACCAATAGCTACTATCCATATGGATTTAGAAATAGGTGACCATATAGTTGGTGCATGGTCTGAAAAACTGTGCGACCAAACCATACAGGGGATTAAAAAATTATTATTATTATTATTATTATTATTAATGATATTATTATTACTATTATGTTTTATAATACAATAAATGGATTTACTCCCTCTCTTACCCGTGTGACACCCCTCCCCTTTCCTCTCTCTCTTGAATGGACACCCAGGAGGGCTCCCCTTATGTTACACCTCGTCTAATCCCTATGTTTGGTCGTGTTCTTCTTTGATTTTTGGTTCTATAAACTTTAGTGAGTTACACATCTTCTTATCTTTCATTATTCATCTCCTTTTATTGTTTTTATTTTCTTCTAATGGTGCATGAAACTTAGTCTAAACCTCAGCCCTCTTTTGAAGTATTTATCTTTTTGATACTTTATATATAGGGTCCTAAAGTACCGTTGGGACTAATTATAGATGTTGATATTGAAAGAAGTGGATTCATCATGGTTTTAGTTAGGTTTTGTTATTTTCTTCAATTTTACAAAAAAATTAACTAGGTATTTTGTAATTTTTGATTTTCTAGTAATTTTTTAGTGAATTTTGGACCACTATTTCATGAAGGTGACTTATACCCATATACGTGGGTAATTATTATATATACACCTTATTTTATCATATTATCTCATGGAGAGAGTAATATCTATATTTTAGCTTGGGATATATATATATATATATTCCTATAAGTGTAATAGGAGGGTATCTTTACATCCATGGCCCTTTTGTTGTTGTTTCAGATTGACTTTATTAAAAGAAATATATTGTGATGTAGGTTCCCTATGCCGAGACATTTGATTTGAATTCTATGAATGCATTATTGAATTAAAAATTTGTTTTCATTATTATATGAAATTTATTTTCTATTTAAATTGACCATTGATTCATAGAAATTAATTTTCTCTTGCCTTCCATAATTCACCAAAGCTTCTAATAGTGGTTTTCTCTGTTTAAGCATATTTTCTAACCTTTATCGAAATGTAATGTATTTTAAATTTACCATTGGGTTTATAAATTGATTTGAATGTGTAGTGGGTAATTAGAAATATTTTTTGTGTGTTTAATGGATATGAAATGGTTTTTCCCTATGACTTTATTGAATGCTAGTTCTTTGACATGTGTGAATTGGCTTTGAATAATAGGCATTTTGTGTGTGGTTTGAAAAATTGAAGCATCCATGTTTTGGAAAATATGATCATTTTTTAACCCTGAGTGTATATGTGGGTTACTATAGAATATTATGTTGGTTGAGTTGGTAGGGAAATGAACCAGGATCCCTGGAAATTTTATGGGACATTAATAAATGAATGAATTAATGATTCTTTGGTGAATGATAGAACTTTGGTTGTGACCTCATTAATAGCTTGTGCATGAGAACATTCTATATTAGTTGATCACTAAGTTATGAGGATCTTAGGGCCCTAACGACCAAGATTCTTATGGATTCAACATAGTGAATTATCTACTTTAATCTTGTTTTTCATATAATATTTTAAAATTATCTTTAATATGGTTTCCACTATTTTTTTTAATTTCATTACAAAATGACAAAAAAAATTATTTTCCATATAGAGACACCTGTTTAACATAGGTTATTTTTATAAGGAATTTTCTAAAAGATCATTCAAGACATTAATTTTTTTCATATAATAAAAAGTAGTTTTTCATTAAATGGAACGTGTTTCCCTTAAAGAGTATAACACGCTATTTTTATATGTCATAAATTCTAACTAGCATGATATGGTTTTTATTTTAATGGAAATGCATAGGAATAAGTTTATTCATACATACCTAATAAGTTTTAATACTCACACCTATAACTCTATATTTGTTTTTAGATTTTGGTGTATCTTCTCTCCCGGTCTTAGTTTACATAGAGAATTGTTGGTTCAATAGTTGGTGGTGACCAAAAAGGTTACAAAGAGGTATGTCCAGTTTTATTTCTTTTTAATGCTAGTATTTATTTTTATCATTCAGTTTATATTTATTTATTTATCTATTTTTCAAGGTCTAAATCATGCCTAACTAAGTATTCTTGAATCTTGTAACTAGTTTCCATCTCAAGAGGATTAGGAATGCCTCTTGGGCCTTATTGTGGGATGGCTTGGGTGACAGGTTCGGGGTTGACCTAGATTGTTTCGTGACACAAATCCCACTAAGGATAAATATTTCCTCAATGTTTCTTGAACTATTTCCATGGCGATCATATCTTGTGGATTTTTTATTTTTATTATCTTTTATAGCTCTAACACTTTTTCCACCAAAAAATTCTAAATTAAATAATAATTTAAATTAATCTACCTTTTGTTAATATGAAACACCAGATTTTTCTATAAGTAGATTTTACGTTGATAATTATAAAATGAGAATACTTATATTTTATCCCTTTATATATGAATCAATAATCCCATAAACCAAATCATTTATTACCTATACTCTATGATATCTACATACTTTTCTTCCACTGAACTCAGAGTAACAATCCACTATATCATTGATATCCTATTGGAGTTCATTCCTTCATAGATAAACACCAAACCAATTATGTTATTTCATATTTTTGAATATCTCAAAAAATCAATATCAACATATCAATGTATAGGATTATTAATCACATAACATTGAGATACATCTTCGATTCCGTTCAAATACCAAAGGATCAACTCCACAACCTCCCAGTGTACCCTTCCCAGATTTAAAATGAATCAACACACAACTCCCACTGAAAACTCTATATCTGACGAAGTGAAAATCATTGGAAACATTAGAATTACTACTATTGATGAAAAAATAACTTACTCAATGTATTTACTTTCTTATATAATTGTAGGTTCTTATGAATTAGATAACATAATGTTTTTAGAATGGGTATTTGAAATCATTTTACATCTCGTCTTACAACATATTTGGATCACCTTATGAATATAGTCTTTATGAGATATAATCATAGTTCATGATATCTTATATCTCTTGATCATAATTCAAATAGTTTCTCAGAATGCCCCATATCCTTTATCTTGAACCATTTAACCAACTTATTTTTCATCACCTAAATTTATTGAATTGATTGACCCACCCAAAGTATATAATTCACATAAAATAAGATTATGATGAATATTTTTTAATTCCACCCATCTAGATAACAATAATGATCTATGTTTCATTTTTTTGAAAACTTATTCTAGCATAAATTAATCCAATTTATCATTCTGTTACCTTGGAGCGGGTTTTATTCCATAATGAATTTTCTTCCACTTGCAAACCAACTTCCAGTTCTCATATTTTATGAAACATGTTGGATGCCTCATATAGATTTGTTCCTCTAACTCTCCAGGATGGAGGGTCTTATATATAACCATAAAGAATATGTATATATGTTCTGATTATATTATTCTCAACATGATTTTTATAGTGGCATGATTAAATATCAATGCTAAATTTTTTTAGAAATTAAAACCTTCTTTATGTCAAAAATCCCTTTTCCACCAACCACACTTTTTAATAAATCATTATTTTGTCTTATTATTTTATCTAGGAGACCCACTTATTTTTATGTTCCTTGTTTCCTTTCAATAAGTTAATGATATTCAAATTTCCATTGAACTTCAAGTAATACACTTTTTATCTAGAATTGATTTCAGTTGTCCGGAATCATTATGTGTGGTCACATATTTTGGGATATTTGGATATCCTATATCAATTAAAAGAGGAATGTTCATATCATCCCCAAATCATTGAAATATATTTATAACTATTGTTGAATCTTTATGTAAGTTATCTTCACTTCACTATTTGAATCTTCAATTCGTCCCAATACCTTTATTTTTGGAACTCTAACTATCTGGGCCCTAAATTTTAGTTCTCCAACTCTAGCCTTAGTTCCCCTTAACCTTTCTAACATATATTTTTCTAATCTCACTTATGGGATTCCAGTTCATCTTCTTGTGTTCTCTAGAACTTATGATCATATAGTACTTCTACTTAGATCATGTTTTACTTCAATAGTTTATGATTTCTATTTAACTCCTTTATCTACCAAGTTACTATCCTTCCAAAACATCCATTCATTTAATGTGGACATCCCTTCTCTTAATTCCATACCTCTTATCATCATCCCACAACAAGTATCTAAATTTCTCATCACCATACATGATAATGAAACCAATTTTGATTTTCCAAAATATTTTAACAGTCAGTGTTAAAACACACATATACCATTCTTCCAAAGACTATAAATGGAAAAATTTATGAGGATTGCCAAACTATAACTCCTCCAAAAGTTCTTTCCTAATTGAAAATGCTATAATTCTATTTATAATATATGCATATGTGTTATTGATTTCTCCCAAGTTCCCCTGTATATTATATAATGAAACTATATGATTAAATATTTATCTATCAATGTATGATTAATCCAATCAGATACTTCATTATACTATAGAGTTATGTGAACCATCTTCTCATGTATTATCCCCTTCTATCAGAAGAAATTAAAAAAGATATATTCATTATACTCACAACATTTATCAGCGCAAAGGCATTATAATTTTTTACCACTATCCCTTTGCACCATATATTTCCATTGAATAAAAACCATAAATACATAAAACATATGATTCAAACAATAAACCCAAACTTTCCATGTATCATCATCTATGAAAGAAACAAAGTAGGGTGCACCTATAAATATATTGATGGGTTAAAGTCACAAAACATTCAAATAAACCAAATCTAAATTCTAGGACTGGGGCACTAATACATCCAATTTAAATGACATCTTATTTTGTTTTCCCATCATACATCTCTCACAACTTCCAATGTTCATATGATCAAGTTTCGATTTTAATTTTCTAGCTCAAACTCTATGGTTTTTCTCACTAAGGTGACCCATCATACAATGATAACCATACAAATTATCTAATGTTGTTGTTATGACCATTGGAATTCTATTAAGTCTTCTGGTAAGATAAATGTTTCTATATTTAAATCATAGAGTAACCACCATAAAAATTCTGTTTAATTTCCTTTCTCTTTTTGAAAATATAGTCACATAGCCTACTTTATTAAGTAGATCAATGAAAATTATGTTCTTCCAAAGTTTAGGAATATGTATTACTTATTTTAACTTCATGAAACTTATGTTATTTATCCATAAATTCATATTACATTTCCCTAAAATCTATACATATTTATTATATTCTAAATTAACGTTGAAAAAATTATAGGTTAAAAATTATCCATGTATATCTGATCTCTAGTTTTTTGAAATGATTCTCCTAAGTCATTCACCCATGGATCCACCAAATTATTAAAACTAATAGTAAAGTGTTACTTCCTTCCATATTTAAACTTCTAGAATTTAATTTCCTTCTATAGTTTTCCTTATATCTATTACATTCCTTTAGGATGTTCTATATTTTCCCGCAAAGATAGTATATTGGCCTAGGTCCAACTAAATTTTCATGGATTTCCCTATTTCTAAAGACTTATCTTACAATGTATTATTTTGATATATTTGATTCCATTAAGTCTATATTACTCATCCTTTAACATTAATATCATTACTAGACTATTCGCAGTCTTACCAATTATTGAGTACCTCATCCAATATCAGGTTCAAGATATCATAAAACTATAAATTTGTCTTTCTGGAATAATTACTTACTACA
The DNA here is from genome assembly GCA_963277665.1 of Viscum album. Taxonomy (NCBI): domain Eukaryota; kingdom Viridiplantae; phylum Streptophyta; class Magnoliopsida; order Santalales; family Viscaceae; genus Viscum; species Viscum album. The sequence goes on from OY728120.1 coordinate 1,418,986,626, forward strand.
GTGACCATCACATCCCAACTCTCTATAAATTAATACAGTGTTTGGAGTTCCCACAAATCAACCATGAACTTAAATTTCACTAATTTTAGATTCCATAAAATCATATTAAAATCATTTGTGTGATCTTCCATTGGTCTTACTTTTTATAACCATAAGAAAAACATTCATTACATCATGAACACTTTATAAAATATTATATGTTTCATGTACATTACTTCTAATGATTTCATAATTTCCATTACATTTTTATTTTCATGGATGTTGATGAAAAAATTTAGTTCTATGGGAATCCTCACTAGTTCTAGTGATTTTTTATCCATAGATTCTTATTCCACCATTTCTAATTTCTTCAGACATACACTAGTAAGAAGAGAAACCAGTGCATTCTGAATCAGGTGATCCTTTATCTATATTCTAAAAAATCAAAAATCCATTCCATCATAAATATCTATATAGATTACACAATCATATATTGAGATACCTTTTATTATATTGAACTCTAACTAAGATAAGAATATTATCAATGAAATCATGATATAATAACCCTACACTACTTGAATCATAACATTAAAATCATTTTCTACTATCATGCACCATGAATCATGACTAGGATAACACATTATGGTGACATACACTAGAATGAGAACCAACATTGATACTATTTTAAAGGGAATCCACCATCAATATCATGCCTATTTTCTCAATAAAATCATCAGAAATAGGATCCTTGTTCCACTAAAATTTTCCACATAGTGCAATATAGTGGAAAAATTAATCCATCAAAATTTCACTTCCCTCAACTATGGTTAACATAACTAAGTGTACTTCACACCGTGATCACCACATAAATTAACCCTTTGAACGCATCTAAAAACTCAAACTCATTAATGGAAATAGAGATATATTCCAAAAAAATGAATAAAAAGTAATGAATATAATAGATTAATGTTCTTCAAAAAACGAGTATTGCATGCACAAGAGAAACACTACTATCTTTTTTATTTTAATGGGAAGATATAAGAGATAAAAAAATCATTTTATGATGTATAATAAATATATGCATTCATAATTATTGTATATCTATCAAAATCTATCTAAAGGTACCATGAACTTAAGTACTAATTTTCATTTAGTCAAATGGTTAAGCCCTCTCCCCTAAAATCATAGATCACAAAGAATGACTGCCTCTTTTTGGATACTAACTCAAGGACCCATCAAAATTATTGAACTATCATACCTCGATCGCCGAAATATCACACTAAAAAAAGATGTGAATTTATGGAGGTTCAGATTCCCCTGGAGAAGGAAAACATCTTCTATCTCTAAAACCATTCTACTCCACTTTTTTCAAACCAATTATTGATATCTGAAGTTCTAGTGAACAGACTTCTCATGAGTTGAAACAAAGTTCACCTCCCAATAATATTTTTAAAAACGGTTCATCATTTTAGTGGGATCTGATTTATTAAAATTCCTTATTAAATGTTTTTGAAAATTATACTCATCTAATAAAATCTATTGTTGGATATAAATGATTTCATCAACATCTAACATGTCATTGAGATCAATATTTTAAAGTACAATCATAATTAACGAAACTTTATTAGGCTAGTAACTTAAGAATATTAATTAAGTATAAAAAGATTTATTAATTAATAAATTTTAATGTGTCATAGAAATCCATTCTTAGGTAATAAAAAGTTGAAATATTCAATAGGGGTATAGATATTATTATAAGAAGCATAGGTTTCAAGGGATTTATATGCAAGATAATAAAATAAATTTCAATTTATGATCATATACTAAATATAATTATGTATGTTAATGACTTGGTAGGACAATAATTATTTTAACGTTTATTTTGGTAAGGGTGTTAATATTTTTGTTAGTAATTGAAATTTTTTAACAATGTGAATGATTTTATGAAATGATTACCCTATTTTCAAAAAGTGCTAAGGAAAGATGAAGTATGGGATATAATGTTTCGATTAGGATGCTATATAGATATTATAAGTGGATAAAAGTTAAAATTAGAAGAAGAAGAGTTATTTGGTGAGACTAATGATGCTTTATATAATATCCAACTAATATTATTGAAATATAGATTTATTATGAAGTGGAGACAATGTTCCATATGATGGAATTTTCCAAAATACCTAAAGAAGGTTAGGAACTCTATGGACAATCCATGTTATGTACCAATGTTATAGAAATTAATTAATTTCCATTGAAAGGAATATGATACCAAATGAATACTTTACAACTATTATAAATATACTTGATTTTAAAATGAATGAAAGTATTGATATAGATTTTAGTTTTCACTCAAATTTTTAAACAAAGGGTTGTTGAATACAAAATTTGAATCTAGATGAATTTATCAATCTTAAATGAAATTTAGTAAATGATGTGTGTTTTCATCTTATTTAACTTAAATGATAAGATAATTTTTTTTATTAAAAATGAGTTTTTATTAAAAAAAATTATGGAATTATTAATTAAATACACATGGTATGTGAATCATCATATTCTATAACATGTAGGAAAAGTAGAAAATGAGAAAATGAGGTTTATATATGATAGAAGGGTTTATGTGTATATTCGCTAAAATATGATGACTTTCATCCCACCATCATTGGAATATTTTAAGGTAAAAGATATTCTTTTTAGAAAAATGTTCTAGACATATAAAATATGATATCTGATATGAAAATAATATTTTGTTAATTAAATACTCTCACTAATATAAATAACTGTTATTTTCTTAACAAAAATTAGTTTATATATCTAATAAAGTTATTTTAAGGTGAATATAGTTACTAAGTGTCTAGTGGGTATATCATTTTACATTGAGAAGTTCATAGTTAACAAATAAAAGATTATTCTAGTCAACATAAATTGTAAATGTCACTTTTCCCGAATAGAGTTTATGATGTGTTGGTAAATAATTACATAAAATATCTTAAGGAATTTTTTTATAAAATAGGTTCACATAAATAATGATGATGTTAAAAATAAAATGTTTTATAAGTGAAAAAATAGAATTTATTAACATAATAACATTGGATATTATTCAGTTAAGGTGTTATAAAACTTTTTTCAAAGAGATGAACATTTATAATATGATTCCTATGTCTCAACATTATTCATAATAACTTGATTCATATATGTTAATCACTAAAGTTTTTAGTGTATGTCTTTTATTAGATTTTCATATAGAGATGTGTTATTAAATACATAGATATGTATAGAGTTTATCAAAATCCCTGAATGTGCAGCAAACATAAGGCTGATCTGGTAGTCTACCATAAGTGATGTGAGATGATAAACATTTATGTATGGGTATTTTAAGATTATTAATAGATTTTAAGAAAATAAAATGTATCATTTTATACCAAAAGTGATATCCACTTTATCATTCTTTTATGTTTACTATGTATATATCATGAATTGAAATGAAAATTTACCTCTTAAATTATGACTTTGAGTTATCTATAAATGATATTTTTCATAGAGTATTATAGGTTATGATGAGATGTTGTGGTTAGTGTGAGTAGGATTCATATATCAAGATATTGAATATGCTCATGAGGCACAATACATGTTTTGTTCACTGGATGACCTATTATGTATATACCACATGGAGTTTCATACATCATGTATTTATTATACTAGGGGAGTATAGTTTATATTTGTATTCACCCATATCCAAAGTTTGTGAGATTACTATCATGATCACCTTCATACTTTGATACATTTCTTATAAAATGCTAAAATATTAGCTAATAATGGGGTGGTTGGGTATGTTTTTTATCATGTCATTAGTTTTATATTAACTAGGATGATATTTTCCCTATAATTTTGTGATAATGAAATTTTCTGCCTCTATAAAGACAGAACAAGGAAGTTTATTGCCATATCTAGATATTATTTATGATGTTATTATCTATCGGTCAAGGGACATGTAATGTTCTCTTTTATAAAGGTTGATTACATATGAATTATTTATCAGATTTTATAGTCTATACCTAGAGAATCAATAATATATGATTTGGAAATATTCTATTGACATAATCAATGTATCATGGTCAATTTATTTCGACAATAAATGGATATTATGAGAATTCATTCTTTTATATGATGTAGCTAGTAGACACGTCTATTGAGATACATGTGTGTGATAGAGATCATGTTAGATCTATTTATATCCAGAATAGGAACGATATTTTTCTAAATCCCTCTATTTAAATGAACTTATGAATTTTAGAACTCATATTTTTTATAATTTCTATAAATTCTTGTGGGGTCACACTCAGTGTTTTACTGGATAGGGTTGAGTTTGACTCAAATAAGATCACTAAAAGTGTCTTAGAGTTGAACCAAAAAGATCTTTGGATAGGTATTTACATGGTATTTCATATGGTATGATATAACGTGAAGTTAATGAAATTATTCCAAAATTATTTTCAGTCATGGTTTCAATTTTAATTATATATTATACAATATAAGGTGAAATAACACAAAGTGTAAGAGGATTTAGTATAAGTGGTTGATTAAAAGAGATTTACCTTTAAGCTCATGCAATACACCATATCTTATTCTATGATAGGTTCAGGTCATAATATATGACACAAATTAAACCTAATCGTGTAATATACCTTGTACTAATGTATATTGTATGTATTTTTATGTGATGAAATCCTAATACCTTGACATGGTAGTGGGACATTAAATGGTTAACTTTTAACACTTACACTGGATATCATTTATTATTATTTCATTAGACAAATGGCATGTGTGAAGTATTTAATTCATGTGATGAATGTATAAATGTTACCTAGATTTAACTCATAAATTATTAAATATATTAGTTAATTCATTAGGTTAGTCAAGATATATATAAATTGATAAAAACCATCCAGATGGGGTTAGTTTTTGACCCACTTCACTTTTATTGATTATCACATACCTATAGCTCTCTTTAATACTTCATTTTCTATATGATATACTAGCATATAATTAGAGGATTAATACTCCCTCCCAATCATCAGTCGATTCAATAGAAACTATGGATACATCATATTAGTAGGATTACATTAAATTCCCCTTAGTGATCTTCATTAACCACAAATGCTAAAAAATAATGAGCAGCAATGGTGGAATCTATTTTGAAAGGTACACTTAAAGAAAATTATTAATTTTATATAAGACATGGTTTTGATTTTCACACATGTATTTATTGTGTATTTTTGTTTCCAACTACTTCTTATATGAAAAATTAATGTAATTAAATCCATAAAAAAACTTACAGGATCTATAAAGTTAAGGAAGATTCATATAAGTCTTAATTTCGCTAAAATGATGATCAAGGTGATAACAGTTGTGAAATTGAGGCATTATTATTCCACAATGGGTCTTTAGAGATAATAAAGGGGTTATAAGAGTAACACAAAAATGACTATTGAAGGATAATACTATTTTAATAGAGTATCTAAAGAATCAATCTCCAAGTGGCAGAATGGGGAGTTATATAGAGTTAATTTGATATAGTCGAGACAATACACTAGGCCCCAAATGCATCATTTGACCTTAGTACTAAGTTTTTGGGGTGTTTCAGGGGGGAAACACTCTACCCAAAAGGTTGGGTATTGAGGTCCACAAGCCCTAGATATTTTTGGAAAATAATATGGGGTACACATGGAGTTATTTATATAAATTTTACATAAGGTTGATGTGAAACATGGATTCAAAAATTATATTTTTCATGTGGGGCTCATTAGGAGTATCAATAATAACATTATCATATAGGATGGATTTGGACATGAAAATGTAAATTTATTCACATTGATGTGCATGTGAATTATCCATAATTTTTTCTCATTAGGAAGGAAATTTCACCTAACTTTTTTGACATGATATGTTTCCATCATTAAAATATATTTGGATGTTTGAATTAATTTTGTGTTACTCTCATTATGAAATAAATATTTTATCCATCCAAAATCATAATGAATTGTTTTTTCCATTTGGTGACAGGAGGGTATTTTTCTCAAACCTTGTATGTTGATGTGTTTAATTTGATTTCAATTTTCCTATTTTCCTATTATTTTTACAAAAAAACTTTCATTGGCCATAACCATTAGTTAATATGAACCTATACCATAAAAATTTAGGATTTACACTTAACACCTTCAGATTTTAGAGATTATATAAATTTTAATAAATTATGGTCTAAATAAATTAATCAAGTATAATTTATAATAATTAATTAATTGATATTCTAAAAAAATATAGGGTCTTGGAACCCTAAGGATGATTAGTATGATCTTTTGTAAGGATTTGAGTGAGCAAAAAAAGGAGGTGTAACTATAAAAATGGGTTAGGTAGCCCACAAATTTTTAATCTGTACATATTGTGTGATTTTGGGACATGCGAGTAAGGTAGACCAGAATCAATATGACTTTAGTAGGTATCAAGATAGCTTGTTTATATCATATAAACTGATAAAACCTATTATAATCAGAATGAGAATTCAAGCCATAATGGAATGGTTTCTATATTTCTTAGCATTCATGTCACCTTATGATGATTCGGTTGATTTTAGGTAAATAAAATGAAAATTGTAGTAAGGAGTCAAATTTAATGCGATAAGTTATCCTCTTAAACCCTAGTGAGGGGTTATAACTAAAACAGATTGTGTGGTTGATAGTTTAATTAAATGATCATCGTGTTAGTGGTGGTTAATATAAGTTTTTAGGTATTCTCCTAGGGATTTTTTGAAATAAATTTAGTGTTTATTAGTTAGTGTAATGGATGTTGGATGGAAGAAGGATAATGAGGATAGTTGTATTTATAAAATATTGTATGAAGGTCAAAATATAGAGAAGTTCGTTATATTTAGATTATCTAATTGGACTGGACCATGGAGGGTAAATCCTTTGAGATGTTTTCCTAAGTGTATTTGAATGTGTTATGGGTATATGATATGACTACAAGTGGATTATGCACTTTGGGAGGAATGATGGAGTCTGAGGAAACCGAGTAGATCCCTGTGACTGAATGAGATAGGCTAGCTAGTGTAGTATGGATTAATTTTTTGTTTATATTTTTTTATATTAAGGATTGTGGTAAGAAAATTCGGGTAATGTCTTGTATGAATAATTAACATCATAGGAATTTTCATGTATAGTGAGATAAATTTATTTGTTGGAACATATTAGGTATGTTGGGTTAGAAAATATGTTCATCAATAGTGGGTTAGGGTTATAATGGGATATGATATGTGAAGAACACATTGGGGTATTAAAGAGGTGCAGGTTCAGGTTGTATGATTTTTGAGTTATTATTTTCTTAATTTATTTGGATGAAAGAGTATTTATAGTCATACATGGTACCACAGAGTGTAGTTCTTCTTAAGGGTTAGGTTATATATGTGTGTCTATCATATTCAAAAAAAAATTGACTTGGTGGTGTGTTTCAAAGAGTGACAGATATTCCCCAAATGTGTGTTCTAAAGAGAGGTATTTTGGACCTAATGAACTATTCTGGAAAGTTGTATTTATAACTGAGTGGTTTTTTTAAAAACAAGAAGTTTGTATTACTAGAAAAAATGGAGAAGGCCATGTTTTTCCCCTGAATAGCCATGACAATGGCTGTAGGGTACCTATTGACATGGATGGTTTTTATCATGGATATAGGTTGGACATGGACACCCAAAAACCAGGGTAACAATTGACCACGATCATAGCTCAAACCTATGATCAAGGTCTTATGTGACTGTGCATGTAGATCTCTATATGAAAACGATCACATCCAACTATAGCCATAGGTTTTGACATATATTTTTATTTAATTTAATATATAATAATAATAATGTTAAGAATTAATGATTATGACTATGGTGATTTATTATTTGATCTAAGGGATTATAAATAATTAAAAAAACATCCATCCAAGGGATAGCTAAGTCCGTCCACACACCTCCTTCAATGTTTTGGTCAACCTACAAGATATATAATTTTTATAATTTTTAATAGCTCTTAGGTCCCATAATGATAGAGAGTACTAAAGACCCAATTTTCAATGAGGATGGAGCCTCTTATGACCCATTAGACCCTTTTAGGTGACTCAAAGGTACACCTTAGTGAATAATGATACTGCTACAATATATTACCTGCTACAGTACAATAATAATAATACAATACCATGGAAACCCCCCACAAATGTGGTTCTTTAGGGGTTGAACCCTCGACCTCAAGGATTCCATGTGGGGGATGGCACCACTCAACTGCAACCTCACCCACAATAATAATAATAATAATAATTCAAGGAGACATTTGGCGGTAAAAAAATATAAAATATACATAATCATGTAAGGGCCAATTAGACTATACTAAATAATAATAATAATAATAATAATATATCATTGGGGGTACAATTACTAAGAAACCAACATTGCAAGGTTTGGGAGATATGACATAGATTACCCAATTATCCAGCCATAATACATAAAAATATTATAAAATACTATCCAAAAGACCCAACTATCTAGGGGCCATTTTTATATTTTTCACATCTGTTTCATACCTACTCCTTGCACCACTTATGTGATACAACCAATAAACATAGCTACCACTCATGTCTGCCCATTCCTACATGCCCTAGGATCATAGTCGCCACCTGCATCGTCTCATGCATGTGTACCCTCCTAAGTCGCAAGTGTTTCACATGTGTATGATTTTCAGGTGGTCCTCAATCCATGATCCATGTCCTACCATAGAATGGTACATAAAATGAAAATTTACATCCCATGACTACGCATGTGGTAAACAAGGCCTAGTGGTTGGGGGTTGAACCCCCCACTGATTTTTTTTTGTTTTGTGAGTTGTTAAAAAAAGTGAAAATAAACCTATGTCAATATTGTTTGAATTATATGCCAAAAAAGATTCGACCACCATAACACTTTTTTGATTTATCCAAAATCCATTAAGGCATGTAATGCCTTTTCTCTAGATCAATGATACGGAGAATTTGTTACTACCAAAAACACCTTTTGCCTTTTATTAGGCTAATGACGTTGGGGGAGAAAATGCTTTTCGCCTAATAAAAGAAAAAAATGAGTTTTGGGTGGAAACACCTTTTCCCTAACCCTTAAAAAAGGTATCCCTCTCTATTCTCAAAATTTTATCCCCATCTCTCTAAACATAACCTGTTTTTACCCCTCCCTCTATAAATTTTTCCTGGTTTTTTTCCTTTCATGCAACTATATTAGTATTTATAAAGTAGTGAAACATTTGTAAATATTAATTTAATGGAATTTTTATAATTTATATTAATTTTTTTTATTTATTTAGTTTAGTTTTTTTAATTCTTTATTTATTTAATTTTTTTACTTAATTAGATGTAATTTGTAAATGATAGTTAATAATAGTTAATACTAGATAATATTTTTGAGTGAATTATTAATTTTTAATTACAAATATTTAATTATTAATTTATAATTAGTCTTAGTAATTTAATAATTACTATGAAATGATTATTATCTTTTACCCCTTATTAATTTATAATTAAGTATTAAACAATAAATATTAACTAATAGATAATTAATGAAGTAATAATTATAAGCATATAATTATCTAATGAATAATTATTCATTACTTAATTAGTAATTAGTAGTTAATATTAATTAGATGATGATTAAATATTATTAAACTAATTATTAACTATTAATTAATTAATAATTAAATATTAAATAACTATTATATAACAAATGATTAATGAATGATTATCGAATGATTGACGAAATATTAAATATTTATTAATTTAGGATTAATTAATGATTAATATATAATTAAATAAGGATCAAATAATGATTAACTATTAATTTAATAATAATTAAATAATGGTTAATTAAGGATTAATCTATAAATAAGTAATTATTAACTAATAAATAACTATTAATTAACGAATGATTAACTAATTCTTAACTAGGGATTAAGTAATTATTAAGTAATTATTAAAATAGGATTAAATAATTATTAGCTAATGAATAACATAGGATTACCTTAGGATCAAATATTTATTAACAAATGATTAACTAGTGAATAACTAGTGAATAAATAATTATTAATTAATGATTAATGAATGGATAAAAAATAATTAACAAGTGAATAATGAAAGAATAATTAATGATTAACTATTTATTAGTTAATTCTTGACTAATGATTAAATAGTGATTAATTAATTATTAACTAAGGATTAACATGGGATTAAAAAATGATTACCTACTAATTAAAAATTAATTAGATATTAATTAACTACTTAATAACTATTAAAAATGAATGGTTAAATAATGGATAAAAATGTATAATGAGTAAAAAATGAATTATTAACAAATGATTAAATAATTCTTAACTAATGATTAATTATAAAATGAAAAAATTAATCATCAATTAATTATTGAGTAACTACATAATAATTATAAATTAATTAATGATTAACTAATGGTTAGAGAAGGATTAATTAGTGATTAATGAATGATTAAGCAATGAATAACTAAGGATTAACTAATGGTTACATAATGATTATGTAATAATTAACTAATTATTAACTATTAATTAATTAATATTGAACTAATTTTTAACTTATGATTAACTACTCGTTCACTATTGATAAACTAATGGTTAACTATTATGTAACTACTTTATAAATGTTAATTAATCAATATTTAATGAATTATTAGTGAATGATTATGTGGTTATCTATGGAATGAAATCCCTATTTAGATACCACAAGTGGATACAGGCTCAGAAGTAGTTGTACCTAGGGATAATAACCCTAAAAAATGTTGATGGGGTATTAACTGAATCATCACTTGGTGCAAGACAATTATGCCTAACTGAATATAACAGCACTTCCCTTTATTTCACATTAATAATTGATTTATTACATAATATTTCACTTAATATAATATATAATATTGTGTATTTTGGTGTCTTTGGTAATTAGGTACATAGGATAACATCTTGAACATGGGATACAACAACATTATAAAAAACATCCTTAACATGGTTCAAAAATTTTATGGATTTTAAAACTGCATGGGAAAACCATGGGACAGACATTAGAAAGCGGTGAGCATTAAATCCCAATAAGGGGATGAGAATGGAATAAGGTAATACATGTCAGAAAATAGTCATATAAATGAGTAATAAAAGGAGTGAGAATCATAAAAATGAACAATGAGGCATGATATTGCGTGATAACATAAAGAAAACATGGGAAATATGGAAACAACATTAAACAAAAAATCAAAAAAAAAAGGTTAATGATAAATGAAAAGACATCATGAAGGAAAAATTACAATAAAGGTTCAAGGTGAAAACCATATCCCAATATAAAATATCATGAAACTAAACATTACCCTATTCATTAGAGCAATATATAATTTTGAGTACAAACGTCACTTTCATTTCATTATCATGTTTAAGTGTGCCACATAGATCATACAACACAGATTCACTCCTCATCATATTTTATTCCATGATTAATGAGTTTTGAATAAATACATGTAAGTCCCATGTCAATGAAATATATGTGTATAAAAGTGAACACCCTTTATAGGAAATGGGTATGGTATTCACTAAATAACTATTTTTGCATTGAAAATCATGGGGAGATTTCATCAGCATAAAAACATCACTTAAATGTTACTAAAATTGTTTGATGATAAAGAAAGTGGTATCTCATAAATTGTACATAAAATAGGAATTAATAGGTACATGGAAATACATATCCCAACATTAGTAATTGGATATAGATGGCATAATATAATAAGGAAACTTGAATAAAGAATAGAATGAAAGGATCCCATACTTGAGTGTGTGACTCTAAATGCATGGAAGGAGATTTTTGAAATATTAGGGCCCATTGGGAGGATTCTAGAGAGGTAATTTTAGAGTATGACTGTTATCCAATGATTTAGAGTGAATAGAATTGGGATCATGGGTCGATTTATAATGGAAATAAGTGGGGATTTCTTTATTATTTCTCAAACAAAGGTTTTTGAACTCTATATAATAAAATAAACAAAAACAAAAAAACATCTCATGATTTCTGAAAAATGTGAGTAATTTTTATTATTTTATATGAAAAGTTTCATATCTTAAAAAAAACCCTTCCTAATTTGTAGGTGAGTCTTACTCATAAAGAAATGTTTTTGAAAACTTAAAATATATTACAAGTTTGGGAGGACACCTAATGGATTTATAAAATTAATAAAATAAAATAAAATCTCATATTTTTATAGTCAAAATGTATATTTTTTCAAGGATTCCTTTTTTGTATTTGTTTCATAACTTTTGGATTATTATGATTTCATTATACACAAAGTATATTTATACGGTATTTAATTGTTTACCTGAAAATTCTTCTGTCTCAAAAAATTATGAAAAATTCACTATTGGGTACTTTCAAAATTATAATTTAAAAAATAATATTCATTTTGTGTAAATAATTTTTAAAATATTTTCATTTTCAATTTTAAAATAAGAATCGAAATTTATTGAGAAATGTTGGGTTTATTTTCAATAACAGTTTTTGAACCCCTATAAAAACTACATTTCACTTCATAAAAATTAAATGATAATTTATATTTAATAAAAATTATTTAATAATAATATTTTATTAGAATATTATTTACTCCAAGATTCCATTAATTCATAAAAATACATTTCTTAATTAAAATTGAATACTAATTAAAAATACAATATTTGTTTTACTGTATCAAATAAAAATCATTTATAAAGTAAAAATAATAGGATGAAAATATATTCCTTATTATATAAAAAATATTATACATACTCATATTTCTATGGTATTGATACATATCTGTTTAATACACCAACAAACTCCCTAAGAGTAAGGTGCGTTACAGTGAGACTTTCATAGGGTTTTTAGACATATGTGGTTTGATTCGTGATCTCTAAGTGTTTGAAATTCTCCCAAAAATGGATTGAATCATGATTAAGTTGTTAGATTTATTCTTGGAGTTAGTCAAGGGAAACTCTCAGTGACACTATCTCCCTTGTAATCAATGGTAAATGTGATTCATAGGGTAAAATCCTACTGGTTGAGGTCATCACATCATTTTTCTTAGTCAATTGGATTTGTTAAAACCCTATATTTATACTAATCATATGAACACTGTTAAATGATTATATTATAAAAGGTAATTATTCTTAATGGTATTTTAAATCCAAATAAGTGAATTTGTTTTCTATAACCATAATGCATAATAAAAAATTTAATTAAATCAAAAGATGAATTTTATTTATAATATTTTGGGTCGTTCCAATCATCATCCCTTTAGAAATTTCACCCAAAAAAATTTCATTTCCCATACTAAAACAGATGAGGTAAACATTGTTTCATCACTTCCTCTAGTTCTCACATCTCTTCTACAAACATATGGTTTCTCTACAACACTTTGAACAAATGAATTGTCTTATTTTGTTGTACTTTCTCTCTAGTATATAAGATCTTCACCAACTCCTCTTCATGTGGAATATCATTCTCCATTGGTACCACCTCTAGATTGAGTACATGTGAGGGGTATGGTGTATATTTCCTTAAAAGTGATACATGGAATAAATTATTTACATGATATAAGCTAGGTAGGAGTCTTAGTCGATAGACCTCCTCTCTGATGTGATAAATGATCTCAAAGGGGATCATTTATCTTGGAATAAGTTTTCCATTATTCATAATTCTCATGAATTTATTTCATGGAGACATGTGGAGGATGATAATGTCTCTAACATCAATATACAATTCTCATCTATGATTGTATGCATAGCTCTTTTTTTGACTCTAAGCATCCTTGATGTGTTGTTGAATGACCTTGACCTTTTCCACAATTTCCTCAACCATTTCATGACCTAAAAGTTTTAGTTCCTTGAATTCATATCATAATGATCATTTCCTTCACCTCTTCCCATAAAGTTATTCATAATTATCCATTTGGATGATAGGGTGTAAAATTTGGTTTTATAATAACTCTATTGGGGGCTGGTGTTTGTACCATCTACATTTGAAGTCTATAGAACATGCTCTCATCATGTCTTCTAGTTTCCAAATAGTCCACATAGATTGGCCATCAGTTTGAGGATGATAGCCCATACAAATGTTAATCTCACTATTTAGATCATTTTAGATACTTTTCTAGAAAATATAAGTAAATATTGTAACTTTATCAGATACAACCGATATTGTTACTCCATGCAGCCTCACCACTTCTCTAATATACATATGTGCAAGTTGATCTAGTGAGAAATCCTTTCGAATCACAATGAAGTCTGTAGTCTTTGGAAGATGATACACCACAACCCATATTGCATTATTACATCTTGATTTCATTGAAAGACCAGTGAAAAATTCCATGGTGATGTTTTCTCATTTTTCATGTAGGTATGGATAATGGTTGCATCATCCCCTTGGATTTTGACCTTTTCTATTTCACTTGCTGGCATACGAGACATCTTGATGTATATTCTATAATCACCTTCTTCATATTGTCCCATAAATAGTTATCTCAGATATGTCGATACATATTTTTTCTCCCTAGGTGCATACAGAAGGTTGTTCTATGTAAATCATCCCACAACTCTTTCTTTAACTCAGTATTTGATCATATGCATAGTCTTGACATAAATCTCACAACTCCTTCATTAACATTAAATTATTAGGATTTACCTTTTCTTAAAATTTTCAATTTCTTCTGAATTCCCACATAATTTATCAGATCCTCTTTTATATATTTCAAAAGATACGGTTAACCAATAATTTTTGAAAGGATTGATGTTTCTTCTTACTTTATGATACACATGTCCATCCTCTTCAAGTATAAGAAGAACATATCCTTCTCAATTCTAATTGATAATTTAATTTCTTGATCCTTTCTACTTATAGAGTTCACCACATTGTTCATCTTACCATGATGGTAGTGGAATGTGAATTCATAGTCATTGATTATCTATAATCATATTTGTTGGTGCATATTCATCTCTTTCTATGTGAATATATACTTGAGGATTTTGTGAATTTTATATATTTCACACCACTCCCCGAAGAGATAATGCTTCCATATTTTCAAATATAATATCACTAAATCTAACTCTAGATCATGTGTTGGGTATTTATATTGATTAAATTTCGACTTTCTTGAGTCATAATCCATGACATTGTCTTTTTTCATTAACACAAAACCCAGTCGCTTCTTCGAAGAATCGATAAAATACAAAAAAAAAAGTTATCCACTTGTGGGTATTATGAGAACAAGTACAGTGATAAGCATCCTTTTCAACTCCTTTAAGCTCTCTTCGTATTCATAATTTCATGAAAACATGACCCCTTTATGAATTATCATGGTTATAGGGTTATACATAAGAAAGCAATTTCTCACAAATTGATGATAATACCCAGCTAATCCAAGGAAACTACAGATATCTGTCATATATATTGGCCTTGACCATATTTAAATATCTTCTATATTTTAAGGGTCTACAAATATCCCATTGATTGTAATGATATTCACAAATTAGAAGAATTACTTAAACTAAATCTCACATTTTTTATAATTTTCATAAATATTTTCCTTTCACAAGGTCGTTAGCACAGTACTTAGATTATCCTCATGCTCCTCCTTGATTTTGGATACTATTAGGATATCATATATAAAGACTACAAATTTTTTTAGGGAATCTCTAAAGACATTATTCATTGATTCCGTGAATATTTCTAGATCATTAGTGAGTTTTAATGGATTTACTATGAACTCATAGTGCTTGTACCTTGTACAAAAATAAGTCTTCAGGATATCCTCTTTCTTTACCCTAACTTGGTAATATCCTGACTGCATATCCACCTTGGAGGAGTATTGTTATCCATATAGCTGATCAAACAAGTCATAAATATGTGGAAGAGGATAGTTGTTCTTTATTGTGATCTTGTTTAGCTCATGATAATCAACGAAAAGGTTATTTTACTCATCCTTCTTCTTGATGAACATGACTGGTGAACCCCATGGTGAATTATAAGGGTGTATAAACCCTTTATCTGGATTATCCTATAGTTGTTTCTTCATAACCTCAAGTTCCAAAACATCTATTCTATATGGATTCTTGGATAATTACAATGCCCTACGTATAATCTCAATTTAAAATTCAACCACTCAACTAGGACAAGACCTAGAAATTCCTTGAGAAACACATCAGCGTATTTCCTCACAATAGGATTTCCTTTTATGATGTTTCTTTTCTGAAACTCAATAATTTGAGAAAGATATGCTTTTTAATTGGGAAATAATATCCATTCTTGAGATGTTGGTGCTAAAAAAGATCCATCCTCCTCCTTTAACATGTATAGAATTAAGGGTTTATTTGTAATATGAAGAGTGATTTCCTTCTCATGGGAATTTATGTTGGCTATATATATGGAAATAAAATCCATATCCAAATTTCCATCAAATTCTACCGAAGATAATTTCATAAGGTTCGCTGGAAAGTTCATCCCCCAAATTTTGATAGGGGAGGAGTTATATACAGAGGATGAAATAATTTCTCTATTTTCTATTTTCACCAAATAATATAATTCCAAACATTATGTTGGTGTTTGAATAATTATACTAAATATTTGTGATATGAAGGAATGTGTAGAATAATATTCAAAAGTACATTCTCAATTTTTGAATTAATAACTAGTGTACCTATAACCACTTAATTTTCAAGATCTAGATCAACTGTTGTGAAGGAAAAAAACTCACCCTTGCTACCTTAGAAGTTTTAGGTTGTATCTTAAACCCCTTGTCTTTATGTATTTGATTACAAATTATTAGGGTTACTTGAAGTTATAAAAATGAAAAATATTCTGAAGGTTCACTGCATCATTCCTCTCTTAAAATGAATTAGTGGGGTTTTTCTTATCAGTAGTCATTTGTTTGGTGTCCTTCCTCCCCACACCTAAATCATTTCCTCATGCCCCTTAGTAATTTTTTGGGGTTCTTCATTCCACACCACTAAATAGTAGGATGTCAAAATTTCTTATCACCATTATATTTTTCCATCAGACCACCAGAATTAGATTGTACTTTTTTCTTCTTATCCCCATGATACCCTTAATATTATCCAATCTCCATTTTTTACTTTCAAGCCACATTGGATTATTTCCTCACAGTTATCAAAGTACCGAGTCACTAGGTATTTTTTTAGACTAGGTTTTATCCCACCAAAGAAGATATCAACCATGAATTTAGGGGTAATGATAAATATGGAGGTATATTCTGAAAAACTTGTGATGTTTTCCTCATAATACATGATAGATTCACTTTCTTTTTTACATCATGGTAGGAAAATACCTTTCCATTTTATATTACTGAGTGTAAGTAAAATATTTATCAAAAAAAATTTATATAATTCCTTCAACCCCATCACTTAGATCACTTCATGAGGCTTCATATTCTTGATCAATTTCCACCATTAATCATTTTCTCATGTTATATGATAAAAAACCAATACAACCTTATCTTCTTTAGAATATTGAAGGATGGAGAAGATATTCTCAATGTATTTGATCAATTGTTCCATGATTAAGGGATTGAATGATCCATTTAATGTCATAGTAATTTGTCTCCTAAATCTCTCAATCGAAACACGTTCTCTATTATAGGGATTTGGGAGATGCTCCTAATCAAGGTTTCTATTCAGAACCAGATTCAACTAAGAGAATGTCATCAAAATATTTTTGAATCCATCTCCCATCAGGTTATGCATATTGTTGGGTTAGTCATCACATGTTTCATCATATTGATTGTTTACCTAATTCATCCTATTTATGTCCATTTTATATAATAAATATAAAATTAGAGATGAGTGTTTTTAAAATGTTAAACACCTAAAAGGATAATACAGTTACATTAAAGAGATAAATTATAAATTAAATTTATTTCCATAACTTATTAACTTCCTAGATTTAAACTATGTTATCCATGATTTATGTCTTAACACACATTATTATGGGTACGTTCTTATTCCCTTAATAATGGTTTGTAGTGAGATTATAAATTTACCAAATCATATTTCATGGGAGTTTCAAACTAGGTGTGTAATAAGACCCTTTTTCATGTACCATATTACATTAGGTTTGTCCTGACACACCATGTCAAAGTTGTTACCCCTAGGTACATATGTTCCAAAACCATGTGTACTTTTAGTGTCCATACATGGATATTTTTTCTTGATAAACCACTTACTATATAATTTCTGAAATTTATGGATGTTTTTTTATATTTAGTCTTATCCCTAATTCTTTCAATAGAGTTTTCTAATCCTTATACCAAAATAACTAATCTTTTCCTTTGATACCAACTATAACAACCCTTCTATTTATTTCACAATAACACATGATTTATTACATACTATTTCTCCTAATACTTACCAAATGATTGATAAGTATACTGTATTGGGGAATTAGGTATATATCATAACATCTTAAACATGGGATACAACAACATTATTGAAAAATACCTTAACAAGATTCTAAAATTCCATGGATTTTAAAACTGCATAGGATAACCATGGGACATATATAAGAAAGGGGTGAGCTATAATTTCTATTAAGGGAATGAAAATAGAATAAAGTAATAAAAATTAGAAAATATTCATATAAATGGGTAATATATGGAGTGATAATCATAACCATGAACAATAACACATGATATAACATGATAACATTTAAGAAACATGGGAAATGTGGAAACAACATAAAACACTACATAATAAACATTGGTCAAGCATAAATATCAATACATCATGATTTAAAAATAACCATAAATTAATTAGGTTCACTTATTTTCTCAAAATTATATCTCATGAGACTAAACATCAACATTTTGATGGAGCACTATATAATTCTTGGCACACCCATCACTTTCATTTTACTCTCATGCTTAAGTGTTTCACATAGATCATACAACATGGATTAATTCATAATAATTCTTTATTCCAAGATCAGGGAGTGTGGAATATATAAATGTATGTCCCAATTCAAATATGTATAATTTTATAAATTTGACCACCCTTGATAGGAAATGGTTATCATATACACTACCTAATTTTTTTGGAATGGAAAATCGTGGTGAAATTTCTGCAACATAACGACATAACATAAAAATTAAAAAAATAGGTTTTTGACATAGAAATGGGTATATAATAATTTGTCAATTGAATAGTCATTAATAGGGATCTGTAAATAAATATCTCGGAATTAAGAATTGGAAATATAATGCATAAGATAATAAGGAAACTTGAATAATGAAAAGAAAGAAATGATCCTTTACTTGAGAGTGTGACTCTAAATTCTTGGAAGGAGTTTCATGAGAGCTTGGGGTTCCTTTGGATGAATCTATAGAATATATATAAGAGTTATAGATTTTTACAAGTATTGTTACGGAAGATAAATTGGATCTTGGGTGCGTTTATATAAGAAATGAGTGGGGATTTCTTTATTATTTCAAAAAATTAGTTTTTGGAAGTATATAATAAATTAATCAGAACCACAAAACATCACATGGTTTTTTACCATGTTTCTTCTAAAGTGTAGTGGTTTTAATTATTTTATAAGTAAAATTTCCTAAATTAATAAAATAATTCCACTGATTATATGGAGGTGAGTCATACTCTTAAGGAAATGATTTTAAAACCATAAAATATATTACATGTTTTGGAGGATTTCTAATGGCTCTATAAAATAAATAAAATAACCTTAAAATATCATTATTTTAAGTAGAAAAAAATTTTTGGTCGTGTATACCTTCTATATTATTTATTACATCACTTTTAGGTTATTATTATTTCATAATACAAAAAGAATTTTTATTGGGTATTTAACTTTTTACCCAAAAATTCGATTGTCATAGAAAATTATGAAAATTTTACAGTTGAATAATTTTGAAATTATGGTTCCAAAAATAATTTTCGTTTTATCTAAATAATTTTACAAATAAGGGTATTTTCACTTTTGAAATAATCATATACATGTATTGAGAAATGTTATGTTTCTTTACAATAACTATTTTTAACCCTTATAAAAATTAAATTTGACTTCATAAAAATTATATGATTATTTATATCTAATAAAATAGTTTAATAATAATATTTCTCTAATATTATATTTATTTCAAAAATTAATCAATTTTCTGAAATACACATCTTAATTGAAATTGAATACTAATTTAAAATATAATTTTTGTTTTATTATATCAAAAAATCATTTATAAATTAACAATAATAGGATGAAAATATATTGATTATTCTAAAAAAATTAATATACATACTCATATTTCGAGGTTCTTTATACATATCCCTTTAATATAACAGAAAACTCCCTAAGAGTAAGGTGTGAGACGGTGAGACTTTCATAGGATGGTTTGATGTACATGGTTTGGGTCGTGATCTCGATGGGCATGAAATTATCACATAAATGGTTTCAATTATGCTTATGTTTTTGTATATATATGCTTTTTATTGGTCAAAGTAAAATCCCAGTGATGCTATCTCCCTCATAGGATCTAATAAATGGTCTTCATAGGGTACAATCCTACTGGTTGTGGCCATCAGTTTTTCTGAGTTAACTGGATTTTTCAAAAGCATATATTTATAATAATCATATGATTATTGTTCAATGACTGTATTATTAGTGTCAATGATTCTTCATTATATTTTAAATCTAAATAATTGCATGTTTTTTTATAACCATATTTCATAATAATAAATTTAATGAAATCACAGGATATATTTTATTTATAATAGTTTCGGTCTTTACAATGCACACCAGGATTGAAAATCTAGGGGTATCTACATTAGATGATTAAAATTATATTTAATTAGTATATTTATATACCTTTAGGAATATTAAAATTCATACTATGAAACATTCATTAAATCATTAGGGATATAAAAAAATTCTAAAATTTTGGTAATGTAATGCTTGAGGGGATATCTAAGAAATGACAACCCTATTTGGATACTATAATTGGATACAAGCTCTAGAATTATTTTACCTAGATGTAATAAAACTAAAAAGTATGGATTGGGTACTAATTAAATCTTCACCTGTTTCATGAAAAAGAGGACTAACTGCACACTTGGTTTTACTGTCTTGGTGAATCTTCTTTAGATTACTTAATTTATCTTTAATTTATATACTTATATACCATTAGGAATATTACAATTTTGACTATAAAACATTAGTGAAATAATTGATGATATAAGAAAAAAGTTATAAAATTTAATGAAAGAAATAATTGTGTGGTTATTCAAGAAATGAAATATATGGATAGATTCAACTAGTGGATAAAGGATCTAGAATAGTTATATCGAAGGGTAATAAGAATAAAAAATGGTGGATTGGGTATTAAATAAATCAACCAATGCATGATAAAGTGTCCTAAATAAACATTTGGTTTGATGCTCCTAGGTGGTATTCTTTAGATGATTTACATTATCTATAAATAATATCGTTAGATACCTTTAAAAATATTAATATTTAAAATATGAAAATTAGTTATATCCTTGAAGATATAATAAAACATTCTAAAAATTTTATAAAGTAAATACATGTGGTTATTTGAGAAATGAAATCATTATGTGGATACTACAAGTGGATTAAGGCTCTAGTATAGTTGTACATAGGGGTAATATCCCCAAAAAGGGAGGATTGGGTATTAACTAAATCATCACTTAGTGTAGAAAAATAGGCCTAACTGCACAATTGGTTTGACACTACTAATGTAAATTCTTTATATGATTCACATTATATTTATAAACTATTGAAATTATAATTATATATTTGTACCATGAAATATCATTGCATAATTATTTCATGTTCAATGCTACACCTTAATAATTCCTCATTGTGAATATTATTTACACTATTAGAATCATGATCATAAGTCATTTCTCACATTGAAAACCATGTATTATATTTATAATATTATGCTTAATTTATTCAAACCAATCAAGTAGATTCTTATAGCACAAAACCATAATGAATGGTTAGGATAATTGATTATGTTACCCCAAGATAACTTTAACAAATAATTCAAAGTTGGTTAAATCTAAGACCTGGTCAGTGTTGGAGTTGGTTACCTAGAACCGAATATTTTAGAACTTGATTGTATATTTTTGTTATTAAATAAGTTTTATTATCACATCATTATTGTTTTTGTATATAATATTTGTATATGATAATTTCCTTAGAATATATGTTTTGTATAAAGGTCATAGAAGCTCCCCGCTTTGATGAGAAGCAAGAGCTTTAACGACATTATTCTTGAACTTTGTTCTATGGCCAGATGATATCATTTTACGAGACCTAGAAAATACATGATATCAAGGGAAATAGGGCCATAATAAATTGAGAAACATTCTAATGTTTTTCCCTTGGTAATCTATAAGATAGGAGGTTATGAGAACATCCTGTTAATAGGAAATCCATATTTCCATGTTTCATTATATGTTTTTATTAGTAAACATGTGTAATAATCCTTAGAAATTAATATTATCATTAATGGATGTCATGAGTCATGTTATTTGATTTATTTATGTAAACTATGATGTTATATGATCACGATGAAGTGGGAAACATTGGGTGCATCACAAGTGATATATCATTAATTGATAATGCAAGAAAGGATTTCTCCCTTTTATCTATTGATAAAAGTTGATATCTCTATCCCTTTGATGGGAATGGAACTACTTTAATGAAATCCTTGTCCATGGTGTTTTATGGGCGATTTAATTTTTTAAAAGTAAAATAAAATACATCAAGCATATAGGTTGATGGAACCTATGTAAAACAAACCTGATTCAATATATTGTGATAACAGGATTATATTACATGGTAAACATTTGTATATGTAGGATGATGTTGTGAGGTTAACTTATTTCTCTATGGATTCCTTGGAATTATTTATATATTTTAACATTTGAAATTATGAAGATATGCTTAATTACACTGAGAATGGGTCTTAGAGGGTCTCATATTAAATGTGTCCACAATTTAAGTAAAATTATAGTTGTGAATTTAACATGTTTGAATATATTATATTTATTTCGGTTTTCTTGATTTACATAATTTAATAACAAATTATTAAAAATAATAAATGAGTTCAATAATAATAGTAAATATTTTTTTGCATGTTTGGGTACTATAATACTTATTATATTTACTGTTGAATAATTTACTGATATTTATTTATAAAATAAATAGTTATTATTAGAGGATAGGTAAATGTTGATGGGGGAAAGCATATAGATTTTAATGGTCTGATTGTAAATAATATAATTGACATTAATTTATATATTCTTTTAAGGTATTACACATGTAAAGTGATTAATAATAATAATGTTGTTATTATTGGACATGGGTTCAATTGAAAATTATAATGATAAAAAGGGTTTAATTTACAATTTTGTAACCGTAAGCCTTCCATAATAAATATCAAATTATATTACTTTCTAAAATAAAATTGGTGCCCACAACAGTTATAGTGAGACTCTCCCAAGACCTATAGAGAGATAAATATATCTATAGTCCCCCCTTCCACTCTTAATACAACCAGATAACATCAAGAGTTATTCATCTAATGATTAGAATTCTGCTATGATCGTCCACAAACAATCTTAGTAGTCAGGATCGACCATTCTAGTATCTAGAGATTCTATGAAGTCATTCATATATTGTGGTGAACATGTTCATCACTATAATAGGGATTATACACTTGGATGCTAGATAAAAATTATTTTATGATAATATATTTTTAACCAAATCACCAACAAAATTAGAATTACTGTTTTAGGTAATTCTATATCCACACATAAGTTAATTATAAATTACATGTCAATATCCTTCTCTTATAGTTCAGGAATTTTAATCTAGTCATGTAATCTAGTTTTTCATTAGAAATGATGTTTTTCTCATGTAAAAAATTATTATATGTGGTTTACTACTAAAAATAAAAATGAACATACCATCAAAGGATGCTACCACTGCGTTTAGAACCTATAAGTGGAATCAAAGTGCGCCACACACCAAATTTATAATTATTTATTACTAATTTATTATTGGTATGTGTAAAATTTTATTAAACTAAAAATGATTCATTTTAATATCTGAAATATTTTTCTCTTCACTTTCTTCATTTTCAATAACATAACCATTTATCAGTTAATGATTTAAAATGAAGATGCATCAAACTCATTCCATATTAAGGTGCAAAATAATCTTTTGAGACAAAACCATAGTACATAAAATTTAATTCTTGTAAACATTCCATGTAATTTTTCTTTCATCCATATATCATGATAAATTATGATATATCTGAAACAATCTGATCTAAGATCAAAAAAAAGTATATTATTGTGTAGATCTGGACATATTGGCACATTTGTTGTAAAACTGCATGTTGTGTAGTCAATATCTTCTGATGAACAAGAACAAGGAGTTTCCCTGTGAGACATGTATCAGATACATGGAATGGGTATAGACATTCCATATAACTCCGTGGTTGCACACTATTTAAAATAGACTACACATCGAGAACCTCAAGGTTGTCAATGAGTAGGGGTCATGACTAGTACCATGGCGTGTGACGTGGTAATGGACAGAAGAAAAATATATGGAATGTAGTATGCTATCAAATATTTTCAAAAAATTTCACATAAAGATAAATTAAATATATAATAAAACCTATTGATTATTAGTTTCATGTGTCACTTGTTCAACATTACATGTCATGTCATAGGATGAAAAATTATATACTAATTTAATTTCCATGTTAAAATTTTGAACAAATGCCTGAGGTTTCCTCGAAGTAAACTTATGTACTACATTAATTTTAATTCAAAGTGCATTATCTCAATTAAAGAATATATCAAACTAATTTATAACTAGATAGTAAATGTCTTCTCATTGCTTGAGGTTTGTATGATCACGAGATTAGAACAACCCATGTATGTGATTGGATTCTCTTAATTTTTTATAGCTAAATTATTATTTATTTCCTACGTGTTATCCCCTCCTCTTTATTATGTAACGGCATGTGTTCCAATGGTTTCTTTTATGTAAACACCCATTATCCAATCCATTGGATCCCCTCACCAACATATGAGTGGAAGATTTTGTATAGATGGAACTCATAGGTGATTGGAGGAAGTCCAAGTCAAGGAGATGAGGTGAAACCAATCAAGGTGATACATAGGAGATAAGGAGTAATACTACAACATGAACCAAGTTAAAATTAAAGGTGTGTTCTCCCCTAGGATTGAAATTTAGTTTATCATCTAATATATAAACTAACTATTAGAGAATCTCATTATTATGCCAATTATATTTTTCTTCTACTAGTTTCATGGTTAATTATTTATTTTTTTTAAATGTTTCAAAATCAATGAAAAATGAATTAATAAACATCCAATATAGAATAATATTTAATCGGATTATGTACAATTTTTTACTAGACATGGGTAATCAATTAAGTAAAATTAACATAATAATTCTAAGTAATTTAAAAGGATAAAATGGGTTTTATGTATATAAAATACACCAACAAAAATATTGAGTTGTTATAACCATCCAATAATTACGTTTGTAATGACCATATTATTCAAAGTGCTTAACCATCCCATGTTTCTGTGCTTTCATATATCATGGAACTTTTGATTTGATGTTTTGTGTGAATTAACTTAGTTTACATAAATATTTGACAACCCAATAATGAATTTTTGTAACAAAGAGTAAAATGTTGAGGAAATCATAAAACAAGATTTTAGGATTGGGGAGTCTAGTCAATATATCAATGAATTATGAATTAATGTATTTGGAAAGTTATGAATACCTAAAACCTTTCAAATAAACTGTTTATATCATTTAAGGGTTATGGGAAAGGGAAAATAGATCCTTAACACTAGAATATCTAAATTATAAGATATTCTAAAATAGATGGTGAGGGATATTGGGTTTTGAAAAAAAATGGGATATTAATGGAATTTAGTTAAATTTAAATTTATTAATAATTTTCTATAATCAAATTAAGTACTAATTATCTACTATTAATTTGTAAAAATGTAAAATCAACTGAATTTGAAAATATCAATGTTATTCATAATTCATAAGGATAAACTTATCATTAGTTATAATTTTCAGTAATGATATAAGTGCTTACGCATTGTGATATACCATGAACAAAAAATGTAAATGTTGGAAACCCCACTTCTTGGGTTAGTTTCCAGAGATTCAAATCCAGAAATATCATCTCTCTATTTATAACATATAGAAGACTCTATGTATTTACAATGTTTTCTATTATCCCACATTTCCAATGTTCTTATAATGTAATATGACGATATGGATGAGCATAGCATCATTTATCACTTTATGTATCTTTATCAAGAGATGGTGACATCATAGAGATATAAGATTACCAATGCATTGTTCATGTGAAATATTAGAGAGATGCATATGGATAAGGAATATGTATTCAAGATGATTGGATACATTTAGAACTTGGACATCTTGGGTTTTAAGTTACCTAATGAACTACACACATGTCTCATTATATCCTCACTACTTAAAAACTTCTCGAGGTTTATTGTGAATTATAACATGATTAATAGTGATAAGAAACTTCGAGAACTTATTACAATTATTCTAATTGTTGATAAAGACATAGGTAATGGAAAACATGTTATAATTATAGTGAATAAGAAGAGGAATAATAAGGGAAAGGGTGTGAGGAATCAATCTATGTCTAAAGATCTAGAGAACCACCTATCCAAGAAGAACAATATATAGAGGAATGCAAAGAAACATGATGTAGGAAGTTTTATATGTGGAAATCAAGGCCACTAGAAGAGTAATTTCAAGAAACCAAATGCTAAAAGAGAAGATTTAGATCCATTCATTATCATGTGTAGTCTATTTATATATACAATTTGGGTATTATATACAGTATATGGTGCCCACATTTTTACAAAAATATATGAACCAAATAGAATTTGGAAGTTTGAAAGAGGTATGGTGGATCTATGGGTAGCCAGTGGATCAAGGATGGATGCTCTAGTCATTGGAAACAACCATCTCACCTTTCTGAAAAGACTAATTTTATATATAATGAATTTTTATTATGTTCATAGTGGAATAAAGAAATGTATCTTAATTTCTTTCTTATATATGGATGGATTTATTTCCATTTTTGGAAATAAAGGTTTCTAATTTAATAAAGGAAACATTTTTTATGGTAAGGGACGTTTGAATAGTTGTATTTAATTATTAAATTATGAAAACCTAATATTGTAAATTGATAATGAAAATAATGCATGCAACTCATATTACAGCCATTTATGGAATCACCAATTTTTATGTAAATAATAAGTGTTTGATAAATCATAATCAAGAGAGTCATTTAGATTTTTTTGAGCTAAATTTAGTTGAAAATTTTCATTATTGTTTACAAAAATATATGATAATACCACCATTCAATGTTCAATGTAAAAAATTCTCCAAATCTTCTAGAATTGGTAGACACTAATGTGTGAAGACCTTTTCAATTAGAATCACAAGGTGGATTCTCATTCTTTATTAACTTTACTAAATACTTGAGTATGTATGGTTATATCTACTTGACGAGGTATAAGTCTGAATCCTTTAAGAAGTTAAAATATTTCAAGATTGGTTTTGAGAATCATCTTGGTAAGAAGATAAATAAAATTCAATAGGATTGAGGAGGTGAATATCTTAACCAAGACTTTATCGAATTTATATGGGGCTATGGGATTTTATCTCACCACACTCTACCATATACAGAATAGTGGAATATTATTAGTGAATGTGTAACACCCCAAACTTCCACAGTACGTTTCCCTTTGAATAATTCAATAGCTTGCATTGTAGGAAACTTCAAGATTCTAACACACCGCGACCAATCAAACAAGCCATTATGAATAGTAATACCCACTTTTTAAATTTTTTTAAATTTTATCTTTCAAAATGGACTTCATTTTTGGATTCGGAATATCAAAATTAGCTTAGGATGAATTTTTGGTATTTTTCTGCAAACTTGGAATTTTTGATTAATAGTGACAAACCCTGAGTTATTATTTAAAAATGATTTTTTATTTAAGTAATTATTTATTTTATTTAAATTTATTTAAGTTAAAAATAGATAAATAATACCTATATAAGTTCAATGTAATTCATTAGAGTGATTTTATAATATGTTTAGATGTATAAAAATTTTATTGAACTTTTTACCATCTTTTACCTACCTCCTAGGAGCATTTGTAAATTTTTATAAAACATAATTTTACCACTTATATGAGTTAAATTTCAAATATTTGAGAGACACGGTTGATATCAGTAAGTAGAATGTGGTTAAAAATAATTTTTGTGAATAGTAACTTTTGACTTATTTACCACAGATAAAAGTAAATAGGGAAATTAAGGGTAAAAATGATATCATAATTACCCTAACACAGGTTGTAATTCTATTGGATAAGTATAATTCGACAAAAAATATTATGTATAAAATATGATCCCCTTTTTTCCACTTGGATTAGACAAGGACATTTATTATTATTTTATTTAAAGAAAAGTTAAAAGTGTTAAATTCAATGTTTAAAAACTAATCCATTTTTAATATATGGTTATACATAAGATAAATTCAACTATAAATATTTATTATAAAGACAAAAATATTTCATACATAATGGTATTTTATTTATAATTTTTAGTCATTAAATAATTTAATTTAATTATGACACAATGATGATGCAGTAATTACCTTATTAATGAAAGATTAAAATAATTAATATTATAAATATCCAAATAAATGTAATTTGATACTTTTGAGGAATTAAGATAATTTTATAGGTTAATATGACATGTTAGGGTTGATTAAATAATTTTTTATAAGTAATCATGTTGTTATGATTTTCACAAAAACCAAATACTAAATAGTGTCAAATTTGACATAATTGAGTTTTTAAAACAAATACAATATTATTAATTGATATAATATTCCTAAAAATCTACCGTTCTTCCAATGGACATAGATAAGGTTATATATATAAATAATGAACCACTTGGGGTTCTATTGGATTGTTATATTATGTTTAGTAACCATATAATAAAAAAATACAAAGAGACCCGGTAAATGACAAACTATTTAACTAAGATTTAAAAATAAAATATAAGGTTAATATGGTGACCTAAACCTATATAAAACCTATTTGTTGAGATATTTTAGACCCATACCTACCTTAACCTCAAAATAAATCATTTTGGATCCATTACAAACCGAAAATGATTTTATTATAAAATAATATTTCAAGCTTTTCCTAAAGTAACCCTCACCTCTCTTATTAAAGGTTACTTCCCCTTCCCTTAATTTCACACCTCCAAAGCCATTTGGATCAGCCAAACCCTACCCAAATATCCTCCCAACTTTCCTATCTTCATCCTAGAGGCCTTAATTTGGTCATAAATCAAACCTAAGGAGCCCTTTTGATCAAATCAATAGGAAGAACCCAAAGAAGAGGTAAATATTTAATCACATCTTTCAAGTTCTTTTCTTCTTCCACTTCCTCTATTATTTTTGTTTCCATTAAAAAACAATAAATCCAGTATATTATATATACTGTGACGTTATTATAAATATGTTATAGCCATATTTTTTATTCTATCCATCCTATAAATGAAAAATTCAACATACATGCGTACGTACGGCTTATTGTCTCCACGTCATGGTGTAGTTTGTTATTCAAACACTTAATTATTTTGTATGGGAATATTAATTAATATAAATGATGTAAATAATAAATATAACATCTTAATTATTCTGTATATATGATAAACCATCCAATTACATATGATTTCACCATCAATATAATGATATTGTCGCTCGTGCGTACGTACGGATTACCGTCTCCACGAATGCGATGAGATTCATTCCCCATCTTAATCATTCAAGAACAATTTACATTTTCTGATTAAAAATAATGTTTATAAACATAATTTCATTCTATATATGAATCAAATACATCCTATCCATAACAATCATGGCTTACGTAACCAAGCATATAAAGGAAAACGAATCAGTTAACACCCAAAACGATGATACTACTAAAATATTATTAACAAAGAAATATTATAGGATCATATGTGATATAATATTAACGTATATGGTTCTTTTATAATTTAATAACAATGTTTTAACTATTATATAGGAGGTTAACATACCATATAATAAGGAAAACGTCAAGGTATGGGTTAATTTCACAATCTCTTTATTATCCAATGTTGTTTTTACGTAAGTATCTACTTGGACATATTTATTATCTATGTCCATGTTTCATAAAAGAGTTTTAAAAGGGATTATTTTTGAAAGACTTTTTACTAAAACATCATTTTAAATGTTTTAAATATTTATTAATCAAAACCTCTATCATTAATGTCCATGTTTTAAAAATGTTCTTAAGGATTTATTTATATGGACATGAATGTTTTAAAATGTTAATTCCTTTCAAAAGTTTCAAAGTGGTATGGAGAACTTTGATTCAAAAATATCTTTTAAATGACTTAATTTATATGACTTTTAAATGATTTCATGAAAACGAATATTTCTCTCAAAGATATTTACTGATCATTTTCAACTATGTCAACATCCTTTACTGGATATTATTCTTGATCGAGGATGATTTATTATGATACAAATATTCCATATTGTATTGAAGGTTTCGTGATATGTTTTACTGTGGATGTGTTATTTTTATACCATTCATGGTTTATGGATAATGTATTGACATTTCATATGGTAGTTTTAATATGAATTTTTATGTTATGTTTAAAATTTTTATAGAAGGAATGCATTAGACTTAGTAAGTGATGGGTGGAGCCTACTATAGCTCCTCGATGCATCGGTAGGACTCATGAGACAAGATAGTTACATGGAATAAGTCATTTACAAAATATTATTTGTAGTCTTGGCACAAGGCCTTGACTATGTGGTTATGAAGTCTGGCATTATGGATTCCATCATTATGAAAGTGGCTATTGATATTGCATGTGATTATTCGACTAGTATAATATCTATGTGAATAAGTAAATGGAATTATTTGATTTTATCATGGCCATATTATTCTGAAGTTTAAGTTTAAAAGGATTTTTTAGTCTTATACATTTCATGAAATGTTTATGCTTATTTATGAAAGTTTCTGATATAGTGTTATCCTTACTAAGCATCTGAGCTCACCCCTTTCTATGTTTTATTTGATCTAGGATGTGAAGATGTATTTTATGGTTGACCTATAGGGATAGTATAAGGATATAAGTGTGATCAAAAGGGGAAAAATGTTGATGATGTTTTTATTTCATGATGTAATGTAAATCTTATAAATGTGTCTATTATTTCCAAGGCTACTAAACTGGTTGGTCTTTCGGGACATGATTCCTTGTATCATGCCAATGTTATGTAATAATGCACCAACTCTATGTAATTGTGGTATGGGAATTATAGTTGGTATCAGAGGAAGTTTAGTACAAACCATGGAAACTAGATTTAGAAAAACTCTGATAAGAGAACACTAAACTAAGATAGACATTGAGGATTAGTATAGAATAACTTCCTAGAATTTTTTTACTGTAGATATTTTTTTGAGTCTTCTAAGAAATACATCCCTATCTAGATATGACCAAGTAGAGGTGACTCTGGCATAGATGTACCTTGGGGTAAAACACAAAAACACCGCTTTGAGCTAGACTTGAACGAGAACCAGTGCACGACAATGAGCCTTGTTGTACTCTTGGTTACCACACTCCCAGGGGATATGCTTAGGATAATCCTCATTTTATTTACAAACCATTATAATGGTTTTATGAGTATATAATTACTCAAAGAAAACATTTTTATTATTATGGATTATATCTATAAACTGTTCGATTTATGTTTACTTGTTTACAAGTTTGGAATTATGTACTGTGATTCATAAACTAATCTAGTGTATGAAATTGTTTAGAAATTTCACCTAGTGGAAAGAATAAAAATAGTATCAACCCGTGTAATCCATGTATGTATTTCCCTCCTACTCAATATAATTATAGTGGAGATAGTGATGAAATTGGTGTTTATCTCACAACTAGAAAATGGATCTACTGCCAAATATCTATAGCCACAATTTTAAAACCATGGCTATAGGTCGTTATAGCCACAGTTCTATGGACTATAGCCATGGTTTTCTGAACCATGTCCATAGGACAATTTTTTCATTACCTTGTGGCCACGGTTCTCTAAAACCATGGCTATAGGGTTCCCGCGCTTCTGCAGGAAAACAAATCCCGCCAAAAAATTGGTGGGAAGCCTTATCTCCATGGTTTTGAGTCTATTCCCATGGTTTTTATTAATATATATATCATAATATACATATATATATATACCCAAATTGTGGCGCAGTGTAGTGGTAAGTGCATTGGACTGCATAGTATAGGTGCAGGGATCAAAACCCGCTGGGGACATTTATAATTTTGGATATTTCAACAGTTTTTCGAGTCTATTTCCACAGCTAAAACCATGTAATTAGCCACCTATAGCCAAAGTTTAAACGTGGCTATAGGTTAAGCACCACAGTTTAAAATTTAGAGGCCTATTGCCATGGTTTTCAAAACTGTGGCAATAGGTCGGGACCTACTTCCACGGCGATAGTGGCCACGGTTGGCCAAAACCATGGTTGTAGCCTTTGGCCATGGTTTTGGGGCCTATTGCCATGGTTTTGAACTGTGGAAATATCCCTTTTTTCAGTTGTGTCAGCTTATTACCATATTAGGACAACTCCCTCATGTTATGAATAATAACTTTACCCGTATGGAGTACATTGATCCCCAACACAGAGGATCAATGTTAGACCTCTTTTTGAGGCAACAATCACCAAAATTAAATGGGATTATAAATCCATTAGTAGCTGAGCAATGGATAAATTCCTTAGAGAAAATATTTCATGCTTTGGGGAGTAGTGAAAGGGAAAATGTTATCATGGCAGTTTATCACCTCATTGGAGATGCAGATCAATGGTGGTCATTAATCAAAAACAAAAAGGAAGATGAAGAAGTATCTAACATGGAATGGAGGTAGTTTAAATAGATTTTATTAGAAAAATACTTTCCTTTTGACCATCGAGCAGATATGGAAAGACAATTTTTGAGGCCGAGGCAAAAGGAGGATGAGAATTTCGCAAAGTATTAGGCTAACTTTACAAGTTTAGAAAGGCATGAAGAAGATTATATACATAACCCAAGGAGTAATATTGATCAATTATTTGATTGGTTAAATCCATTTCTCCATCAAGCATTAGTCTCACAATCCTTCTCATTGTACGAAGATACTATCTCATGCACTATCAAGAAATAAAATGAATTCTCTAAGTCTTGTGACTTCAAAGAAAATAAAGAGAAGAAGAGATCGATTGAACACTTTAGAAATGGAAATAAGGGGAATAAGGGAAAAGTTGAATATCCATCATATGGTAAATATGGGAAGAAACACACTGGTACTTGCCTGAAGGGAATGAGAGTTTGTTACAAGTGTGGTGAAAAAGGCCAACAAGCTCGTGATTGCAAGGGGAAGAAAGAGGACATCAATGTTGAATTCTACAATTTTAGAGAAAAGGGGAATTATGCAAATGAATTCCCTAAGATCCAAGGCAACTTACCTCA
This sequence comes from Viscum album, assembly GCA_963277665.1. Lineage (NCBI taxonomy): Eukaryota > Viridiplantae > Streptophyta > Magnoliopsida > Santalales > Viscaceae > Viscum > Viscum album. Next base: position 1,419,020,439 of record OY728120.1, read on the forward strand.
GAAAATGACAAGGGATCAAGGACAATCTTATACGATCACTACTGCTGAGGTTGAATCTCTGAAAGACATGGAGGTAGGTAATTTAGTGGTTTCCTCATGTTTAGCTAATGCTTTATTTGATTTTGTATCATTGCATTGTTTCATATCTTCCTAGTTTGCTAAGAAAATTAGATATTTCCAATTTGATTTAACAAGGGAGTTGTCAATCAAAACTCCTAAGGGAAGTATCATTGCAACAAATTTTTGTGAATCAATTCCCAATAGGTCATATAAATGTTCTTTATCTGCTGATTTCATCGTCATACCCATGATTTAATTTGATATTATCCTTGGTATGGATTGGATTTTGTACCATGATTCGAATATTTATTGTAAGAAAAATGAGGTTACAATTTTCGATGATGATAAGGTGTACCATATCTTTAGATCAGAAACATCACCACTTGATTCTTATTTAGATTTTCCCCCAGTAGCTCTAATAAATTTAATTATTGGGGAAGAATATAATGAAATAACTATGGGTTAGGAAAATAATGTTTGAATAGAGGACGTACCTATTGTGCAAGAATATGTTGATTTGTTTCCAGAGGATTTACCTAGACATCCTCCATAAAGAGAAAGTGAGTTTTCCATTGATTTAATTCATGGTTCAAGGCCTATATTGAAGACCCCTTATAGAATGTCCACTAGGGAATTAGTGGAACTAAAGAAACAACTAGAAGAATTGAGTAATAAGGGATTTATTTTACTAATGGTTTCTCTGTGGGGAGCCCCTATTCTTTTTGTTAAAAAGAAAGAAGGATCTATGAGATTGTGCATTGACTATAGGGAGATCAATTCTATAACAATAAATAACAAGTACCCCTACCTCACATTGATGATTTATTTGACTAACATCATAGAGCTCAATATTTTTCGAAGATTGATCTTTGATCTGGATATCATAAGTTGTGTTTGAAGAAGGAAGACATTCTGAAAATAGCAGTTCAAACCAGGTATAGGCATTATGATTTTACATTAATGCCTTTTGGATTGACTAATGCACCCTCTTTCTTCATAGATCTAATGAATAGAGATTTAAATGAATATCTTTATGACTTTGTAGTGGTATTTATTGATGATATTTTGGTATACTCCAAAAGCTATCAAGATTATGAAAATCACTTGCGTATTATCCTAAGGACTCTTAGAAGAAATGAATTATATGGTAAATTTAGCAAGTGTGAATTCTGGCTTCAGGAGATTTCTTTTATTGTTCATATTGTCTCTAGGGATGGAATCTCTATTGATCCTTCAAAGACTAAGGAAATCTAAAAATGTCTAGCACTGATGAGTATATCTGAGGTATGTAGTTTTATTGGTTTAGAAGGTTATTATCAGCATTTTGCCAGGAATTTTTCCCGATTGGCTAACCCATTAACCAAGATCGCATGTAAAGGGGTTAAATTTGTTTGGAAAAAATAGTGTGAAGAATTTTTTTAACAACTGAAGAGAATATTAGTTAATCCTCCTATCTTGACTCTACCATCGGGGAATGATGGGTTTTTTATTTATAGTGATGCTTCAAAGAAAGGACTTGGTTGTGTCCTTATACAGAATGATAGAGTTATTGCCTATGCATCACGGTAGCTAAAAATTCTTGAACAAAACTATCCCACTCATGATCTTGAGTTAGAATCTATAATCTTTTCCCTGAAAATATGGAGACACTATCTCTATGGTAAAAAATGGGAAATTTATACTGATCACAAGAGTTTAAAGTATATTTTCTCACAAAAAGAACTCAACATGAGGCGAAGTTGATGGCTTGAACTACTCAAGGATTGTGATTTCACTATACACTACCACCTTGAGAAGGTAAATAAGGTGGAATATGCTTTGAGTAAAAAGGATCATGGAGTTTTTAACAAGATGAGAGTGGAAAGGGATCCTGTTTTTATAGATCTAATAAATATGGATATCGGAATAACTATGGAAGGTGAAACATAAATACTTTTTAAAATAGTTTCCAAACCATATTTACTAGAAATGATAATAAGTTCTTAGATTGATGATGAGTAATTTCCAAAGAATATTAAAGATTTGAATGAAGGGAGATTGAGTGACATCATATATGAATATGGAATTCTGAAATTTGGGAAAAGACTTTGTGTTCCTAACATACCTGATCTAAGAAGGGAATTGTTGGATGATGCTCATAGCTCTACATTCTATATACACCCTGGTAGCACTAAGATGTATAGATATTTGAAAGATCATTTTTCGTGGGACAATATGAAGAGAGATATTGCTGATTTTTGGTTGAGTTGTATGGTTTTTCAATAAGTGAAAGCTGGAAGACAACATCCTAGAGGAGTCACGAAACCTCTTCCCATACTTGAGTGGAAATGGGATGATATTATGATGGACTTTTTCATTGGACTACCAAAGACTCCTAGAAGGAATGATGCAATATGGGTCATTGTTGATCGTCTTACCAAGTTAGCACATTTTCATGATATAAGAGAAGTTACCACTAAAACGTTGAGAAAGACTGTATATTAATGAAGTTGTAAGACTTCATGGAGTACCCATATTGATTGTTCCTAATAGTGATCCCCATTTTACATCATGATTCTAGAAAAGTCTTTAGAAGGCCCTAGATACTGAACTTCGTTTGAGCACTGCCTACCACCCTCAAACTGATGGACAACCAGAATGGACTATTCAAACCTTAGAAGACATGTTGCTATCTTTCTCAGTTGACTTTCAAGGTATGTGGGATTAATATTTACCTCTAGTAGAATTTTACTATAACAATAGCTTCCATTCAAATATTCTGATGGTACCATATGAAGTGTTATATGGAAAGAGATGTCGTAAACCAACTTTTTGGGATGATGTTGGTGAAAGAAAATCAGTAGGCCCAGAACTTGTTGAGGAAACAATAGAAAATGTAAAGGTTATCCAAACCCACATCAAAGCATCCCAAAGTAGGAAAAATATCTATGACGATAACCGAAGGAAGGATTTATAATTTCAGGTAGGATATCATATTTTCATGAAGGTATATCTATGTAAAGGTGTTATACATTTCGGTAAGAAGGGTAAATTATGTCCCATTTACATCAGACCATTAGAAATTTTCGAATGAATTGGGGTTGTATCTTACCATTTGGAAATGCCGCCAAGTCTCTCCAAAGTTCACAATGTGTTCCACATGTCACTATTGAGAAAATACATGCCTGACCCAACGCATGTACTCACCTATGAGGAAATTGAACTGGAACCTGATCTATCGTATTGTGAAGAGCCTATCAAGATTCTTGATACAAGATAACAAGCGTTGAGAAACCGAACGACTCTTCTGGTAAAAATTGTATGGAGAAACCATAACATGGAAGAGGCAACGTGGGAACCCCATGAACTTATAATAAAGAACCACCCAAATCATTTTTTGAAGTAATATTCTACAAATTTTGAGGAGGAAATTTTTTTAAGGAGGTGAGAATGTAACATCCCAAGCTTCCATGGTACGTTTCCCTTTGAATAATGCAACAATATACATTGTACACAACTTCAAGATTCTAACACACCGCGACCAATCAAACGACCAGTTATGAATATGAATACCCACTTTTTGAAAATTTATAAATTTAATCTTTCAAAATGGAATTTAGTTTTGGATTTGTAATATCGAAATTAGCTTTGGGTAAATTTTTGGTATTTTTCTGAAAACTTTCAATTTTTGATGAATAGTGAAAAACACTTAGTTATTGTTTAAAATCGTCTATTTATTTAAATAACTATTTATTTTATTTAGATATATTTTAGGTCAAAATAGATACATAATAACTATATAATTTCAATGTAATTTGTTGGAGTCATTTTATAATAAGTTTAGATATATAAATATTTTATTGAACATTTTACCATCTTTTACCCACCACTTAGAAGCATTTGCAAATTGGCATAAATCTTAATTTTATCACTTTTGTGAGTTGAATTTCAAAAATATGAGACAAACAGTTGATATAAGTAAGTAAAATTTGGTTCAATAAGATGAAAACAATTTTTGGTGAATAGTAACTTTTAACTTTTATTTACAGCGGTTATAAGTAAATAGGGTAATTAAGGGTAAAAATGATATCATAATTACCCTAAAACATGTCCTAATTCAATTGGATAAATAATGTTCAACCCAAAACAACCTTAGGAATAAAATATGACCCCCTTTGGTCCACTTGGATTAGATTAGGACATTTATTATTATTTTATTTAAAGAAGAGTTAAAAGAGTTAAATTCAATGTTTAATAACTAAACCATTTTTAATATAGGGTTATACATAAGATAAATTAGACTAAAAATATTAATTATAAATATAAAAACATTTCATACAAAATTTTATTTTATTTATAATTTTTATACATTAAATAATTTGATTTATTTATGACACAATGATGATGCCAAAATTACCTTATTAATGAAAGATTAAAATAATTAATATTATAAATATCCAAATAAATGTAATTTTTGACTTTTGATGAATTCCACGAATTTTATATGTTAATATTACATGTTAGGGTTGATTAAATAATTTTTTTTGAAGTAATAATGCTGTTATTATTTTCACAAAAACCAAATACTAAATAGTTTCAAAATTGACCCAATTGAGTTTTTAAAACAAATACTATATTATTAATTGAAGTAATATTCTTAAAAATATAATTTTCTGCCAAAGGAATTATAAAAAGTTATATATATTAATAATTAACCACTTGGGGAACTATTAGCTTGTTATAGTAAGTTTATTAACCATATAATATAGTAATACAAAGAGACATGGTAAACGAAAAACTATTTAACTAAGAGTAAAATCCAAAAGATAAGGTTAATATGGTAACCTAAACCAGTCTGAAAACTATTTTTAAATAGTTTTTAGACTCATACCCACCATATCCTATAAATAAATCATTTTTGAACCATTGTAAACTGAAAATTATTTTATTATAAAATAATATTTCAAGCTTTTCTTAAAGTGACCCTCACCTCTTTTATAAAAGGGTACTTCCCCTTCTCTTAATTTCACACCTCCAAAGCCATTTTTCTTGGACAAACCCAGCCCAAATATCCTCCCAACTTTACTAACTTCATCCTAGAGGCCATAGTTTGATCAAAAGGCCAACCTAAGGAACCCTTTTGATCAAATAAAAAGGAAGAACCCGAAGAAGAGGTAAATATTTCATCACCTATTTCAAGTTCTTTTCTGCTTCCACTTCCTCTTTCTTTTTTTCCTTTCTAAAATAATAACTCAAGTATCTTATATATACATTTATGCTATTATAAATATGGTACAACCATATTCTTTATTCTATCCATCCTATAAATGAAAAAGTCACCATACATGTGTGTGTACGGATTACCTTCTCCACGTCATGGTGTAGTTTGTTATTCAAACACTTAATTATTTTGTATGGGTATAATAATGAATATAACTGATGTTAATAATAAATATAACATGTTAATTATTCTGTATATATTATATACCAACCAATTACATAATATTTCACCATCAATATAATGATATTGTCGCTCATGGGAACGTATGGATTACCGTATCCACAAACATGATGAGATTCATTCCCCATCTTAATCATTCAAGAATAATTTTCATTTTTTTGATTAAAAATAATTTTTATGAACATAATATAATTATATATATGAATCAAATACATCATATCCATAGCAAACATGGATTTCGTAACCAAGCATATAAATGAAAATGAATCAGTTAACACCCAAAATGATGATACTACAAAAATATTATTAAAAAAGAAATATTAGAGGATTATATATGATATCATATTTATGTATATGGTTCTTTTATAATTTAAAAACAATGTTTTAACTATTATACAGGAATTTAACATACCATCAACTATGGAAAAGTACAAGGTAAGGGTTAGTTTCACAATCTCTTTATTATCTAAGGTTGTTTTTACGTAAGTATATATTGGGACATATTTATTGTCCATGTCCATGTCTCATAAAAGAGTTATCAAAAGGATTCTTTTAAGGGTATTTTTACTAAAACATCATTTTAAACGTTTTAATGATTTATTCCTCTAAACCTTTTTCAATAATTTCCATGTTTTAAAAATTGTTTTAAGGATTTATTTATATCGACATGAATGTTTTAAATGTTAATTCCTTTAAAAAGTTTCAAAGTGGTATGGGACACGTTGATTCAAAACTATATTTTAAATGAATTCTTTTATATGACTTTAAAATGTTTTCATGAAACGTGATATTTCTCTCAAATATTTTTAGATATCATTGTCAACTATGTCAACATATTTAATGGGATATTACTCTTGATCGAGTTTGATTTATTATGATACAAATCATCCATATTGTATTGAAGGTTTTGTAATATGTTTTAATGTGGATGATTTATTTTTATACCACTCTTGTTTTATGGATAATGTATTGAAATTTTGTATGGTAGTTTTAATATGAATGTTTATGTTATGTTTAAACATGTTCATATGAGGAATGCATTAGACTTAGTAAGTGATGGGTGGATCCCTCTATAGCTCCTCGATGCATCGGTAGGTCTCAGGAGACAAGCTAGTGTCTTGGAATAAGGCCTTTACAAAATCTTTGTAGTCTTGGAATAAGGCCTTGACTATGTGGTTATGAATTCTGGAATTTTGCATTCCATCATCATGAAAGTGGATATTGATATTTCATGTGATTATTTGCCAAGTAGAATATCCATGTGAATAATTAAATGGAATTATTTGATTTTAACTTTTCCATATTATGTTGAATTTTAATTTTAAAAGTCATTTGTTTTAGTCTTATACATTTCTGTAAATGTTCATGCTTATTTATGAATGTTTCTGCTATATTTTTATCCTTACTGAGCATCTGAGATCCCCCCTTTCTAGGTTTTATTTTTCCAAGGATGTGAATATGTATTTCATTATTGAACTACAGGGATAGGATAAGGATATAAGTGTGTTAAAAAGGGGGAAAATGTTGTTGATGTTTTTATTTCATGATGTAATGTAAAACTTATGAGTATATCTAGTATGTTCATGGCTACTGAACTGATCGGTATTTTGGTACATGTTTCCTTATATCATGCCAATGTTATGTAATAATGCACCGACTCTGGGTAAATGGGGTCGGGGCATTACCGAATGAAGTAACCATACCTTGTTGGACACGGTAAGGTCAATAATGAGTCATGAAAGTGTTATATTATCCATTTAAGGATATGGAAATAATTATAATTACTAAAATGACTACAAAAAAATTGGAAAACAATATTCCCTTAGATTTATGGAGTTGAAAGAAACCCTTTTTTCACATTTCCATACATGGGGTTGTGAGGAATTTATTAAGGATAGATCAAGGAAAAAAATTTCACCCCATGGAATGAAGTGTAAATTTATATGTTATCCTAAGTTAATACATGTATAATATATATAAAACCCTTTGTATGGGAAAGTAATTTTCACAATACAAACCATTTTTCTTGAGAGTGATCACATCCTCAAAGAGGATGGTAGGGGAAATATTTAATTTGGTGAATTTTTTTCTCAAGACACACAAGAGTTGGTATAGGAACTAATTCTATAGGTCCTCATTGGAGAAGTTATTCCTAAAACACAAGTTATGTGTAGGAGTTATAAAGAGGTAAGTAAACTATTGAGAGATGATTTTCTAGACCCCAATTATGGGGACATGTTATTTATAGAAAATAATGACCTTTTATTATATAATGAGGTATTGGAGGTCTCAAAATCTACAAGATGGAATGAATCTATGAATTTGAGGTAGATTCCATTTATCAAAATATTTTTTTTTGGAATGATTCTCCTGTTGATATAAAACCCATTTAGTGAATGTGGGTATTCAAGAGATAATAGGATAGGGAAGGTAATATAAATACTAATAAATTTTAGCTAGTGGATAAAGAGTTCATAAAATTTCAAGTAATTAACTATGATGAAACCTTTTCTTAGTTACCGTGTTTAATTCCATTTGAATTTTACTTTCTATAGCAACTTACCATAACTTTGAAATTTGGGAAATTGATATAAAAGTATATTTACATAATTGGAATCTTTTTGAGGATCTATTCATGACACAACAAAAAGGGTTTTGGACTCTATTAAATTACAAAAAGGTATAAAAGATGCAATGATAAATTTATGTATTAAAGATATCATCTAGGTCATGGAAATTTTGATTCAATTAATCAATTAAATAATTTGGATTCATTAAGAAAACATTTGAGCCATGTGTTTATATGTGGTTTAGTGGGTGTATAGTTACATTAATAGTAGTGTATATTGGTAACTTATTACTAATTTGAAATAATAAAACATCCTTATAAGAGGTTAAGGAATGGTTGAGAAAGTGCTTCTCCATGAATGAATTCAGTGAAGTGGAGAACATTATTTGGATCATGATCATTAATGATAAATACCAGAAGTTTCTAAAACATGGTCAAGGTACATATATTTACTACATACTAATGAGGTTTAGTATGGAATAATCCAAGAGAGGATTGGTTACAATGTCACATGGTATATATCTTTATAGGAAATGGTTCCTCGAAAAAAAGATGAAAAGTGAGAATAATTAAGATCCCATACACTTATACAATAGGATCAATCATGTATTTAATGTTATGTATGGTAGTTAATTTTTCTAGTTCTTTGGTAATGGTAGGAAGATATTAATAAGATGTTTAATAGTATTATAATGATGTTAAGTCTATCCTTAAGTATTCGAGGAGTAGTGAGGATATGTTCCTAGTGTATGGGGGAGATGAGGAACTGGTCATCATGGGTTATATTGATGATTGTTTTTAGATATATCATAATTATATGAAGTCAAAATCAGGATATTTCTTCTATCATAATGGAGGAGCTTTGAGTTCGAAGAGTTTAAAGAAGCCAGTTGCCACTAATTGTGTTGAAATGTCAGGGAATATTACAGATTTTAATGTTGTTAAAGAAGTGGTTTGGATTCATAATATTTTCCAAGAGCTTTATGTGGTAGTTATAAGTAAATATCCTATCATAGTTTACTCTGATAACACTATAGCAGTTTCTCTCTCCAAATATCCGAGGTCACACCAAATCACAAATCATATACTTCATATGTTTCATGTCTTTAGGGATTTTTCACAATGAGGTAAACTTTAAAGGAGAAGAGTATCCATAGAGGAAAACGTGAAAAACACATTAATTAATTATTTATCTCATAATAATCATGAGTATCTTGTAAGAGATATTTTACTGAAAGATGTTGTTAATTGGATCTAGTGTAAGTGGGAGTCCATTATAGTTGGTGCCCTAGAATAGAATTTCTTAGTACTTGATTACATTTTTTTCTTTTTAAATAAGTTTTCTTATCACATCATGACATTTATTGTTAATAATATATGTATGTGATAATGTGTTTAGAGTATATTTCTCGTTGAAAGGTCATAGTAATTCCTCAATGTGATAAGAACCTAGAGGTGATAAGACATTATTATTGAACCTTATTCTATAGCTGGATGACATTTTCTGATGGGACACAAAAAATATAGGCTATCAAGGGGAGGAGGCTCATAAGAAATAGAGATAGGATTTCATGGTATTCTCTCATGGTAATCTCCAAGATATTATGTTATTAAAATAAACCCATTAATAAGAAATACATATTTCCATGTGTCATTGGATATTCCTATCTGAGGACTTTCATATTGATATATAGTCATTATGATTATGATTAAGGGATATCATGAATTTAATTATTTGATGTATTTATGAAAACCATGAGGAATTATGATCACAATTAAGTAGGGTATGTTTGGTGCATCATGAATGATATTGCATTAATTGATAATGAGAGATTGGAATTATCCCTTTTGTATCTTGATGAATGATAATATATCAGGCCGATTTATGGGAATGGAACTATCTAAAATAAATCCATGGCCATGGTTTTTTATGGTTGATTTAGTCAATGAAAATTCAAAGAATTATATGTAAAGAATATAGGTTAATGGAAGTAGTATGAAACATTATTGATTTGAGATATTGTGATAAAAGGATTATATAACATGGTAAATGTTTATGGGAGGCTAGAGGTTTTGATACACTAAATTATTTCTCTATGTATGTATTGGTGTATTTAAATATTCTAACCTTAAAAATTAGGTTCTTATGCCTAATTACTCTAAGAAATAGGCCTAGAGAGTCACACACTAAGTGTATCCACAATCTCAGTTAAATTCTAGTATTGATGTTAACAAGTTGGAATAAATTATATTTATTTAGGATTGGTTGATCCCCATAATTTAATCACTTGTTATTCAAAATAACTAAGTAAAATAATAATAATAAATAAATATTTGTAATTAATAGATCCAAATATGATGGATTGTTTTAAAATAATATAATTATTTTTAATGATTTTCAAGTTTAAAACCCATTATTTTCAATGTTTTATTAAAAAGGTGAATTTTTAATGAAATTAATGAAAATTATTTGAAAATGATAAGATAAATATGATTTGATATTTGAATCTTATTTATTAAGTAGTGATGGTTATCTTATTTGTTCTTGAATTTTTCCTAATTCTTTTAATGTGTTTTTTGAAAAAATTATTCCATGACAAATGTAGGCCCTCAACTCAGCCAGAAAGCCACATAGTTAGGCCTAGAGTGCCTCAAACGGCCAAGAATAGTGTAGGGATGGACCTCACAGGCTTGTGTGGGCCTGGGGATCAAATATCATGCAGTGGGATGTAGGTGGTGAACCCCACGACGAGTAGGGGAGGGAAAAATATTTAGCGGGAAATGTGTATGTGTGGCCTGCATATTGTGTTTACAATTGTTTTCTAGGATCCCACCCCGATATAGGATTGTGAGTAGTGGAAGACACATCAAGGGTTATAAGGGAGTGACCCTAAGATGTCATTTAGATGTGGGATCCTAGTGCCTCTGTGCTCTGCCATCCTCTATCACTCTGCCTATACTCTACACAGCACTATGACATTCCTCCTCTACTTGACGTCATCTTCTTCCACTTAATGCACCCAAGGCCTCCACTGCTGAACCCCTACCATGCCAATGATCTCCCCGAATAAATTAGAAGGTTACACTCATCACTATGATGTTTGGAGGAGAAGAGGTTACCACTACCACTACCCATGAATGTTTTCACCCTGTCTAATGCTTCCATGATACCTTCTCATGGCTTCCCTCCTACTCCACCTTGGATATACCCAATCCACCACCTGTATTCATCTGCCTCATTCATGGATTCTCCACTCAACATCTTCAGCTGTCACTTCCCACTTGGGACCACCACGGTCGTGTTGAAATAGTGGGTTCCCTAGACCTGACTATTCAGTGATTTTTATTATCATATCGTGTATATAGTAAGTTATACATGATTTCATATTACCATTACATTGTATACTTTTATGTTCCCACTGTTAAAATGGTAATATCCAATGATTAATTTTCGTATTGAATGGTTATAGCAGTTCCAAGGCCATAATGAGAACATTTAGATACTATGAAATTAATTTTAAATATGTGTTATATTCTCTAGATAAATTTTACTGATTGGACACAGTAGATGTTTGACTATCAGGTGTTGCGGGCTCATAAGCATTGATAATTATTCTCGTGATGTTCACACTTGGTGATCTCATGTAGTGAGATCATGAGGACTGACCCACCAATAGGAACACCACATGTTTCAGGTTCCATTGGATGTTCCTATCTACGATCATGTGTAATGGTCTCCTAACTTGAGATCATTACTAATGTATGTCATTTGATTTCTTACTTTGGCATAGGATGAAAACCATGGCAATGAAGTCAGGGCAAGGTAGTTTGTGTTGGTTACACCATTGGTAGCATGGTATTGGCTGAATGGTCAAGAAAGGATTTATCGCTTTCAAGTTATGGAAGTAATATGTATCAGGCCATATTGATAAGGATGGAAGTACCTTAATAAGACCATAGTCATGGAAGTCGAGGGAAAATCTGTCCATTTAAATCAACAAACAATAAAGAAAAGGGCGATGACACATGGGTGCATCTTGCTTTATGAGATATTGCATATAAATATATTATATTACACAGTGTGTTTTCATAGGTTAGTTGTCGCTACTGTGACAATCATTATCTATTCAGGGGTTATGATGGGTTTCTATAACCTGATCATGGTCTATGAATATAATTCACTACTGTCGAGATAAGGGCCTAGACAGTCACACACAATAGCATATTCAAGAAACTTCCCTATTCAGTTGAATAATGGTTTTGGACATTGTGGGACCCACCACTGAGGTATGGTATTTGTCTAAATAAAAAGGATCACCAATGAAATAAATAAATTCATATTATTAGAGTATAGAATAATGAGTATTGAATTAATTTAATAAATTTATTTATGAGTTTTAAGTAAATACAAGAAAAAATATTAATTGATGAATATTAAATTATTCAAGGTTCAATTAATATTTATGGGAACGAAAATTCAAGTTTTAGAATCAATTATTGTCATGTAATATATTAAATATATTACAAGAAAATGATAAAAATATTTATGACTCGTTTTAGTAGTCATAAAATGTCGTAAATAGTGTGTTGATTATTTTTGGGCACCGAGTTGGCATTTCCAGAAAATTACATGACACTATAAATATAATAGGGGAGGATATTTCCAAATATATTTATTCATTCTGATTCTCTCTCTTCTCCTCTCTCCCATGATCTATAGAGAGAGAGAGGCTCTGGATCCAAGGAGCATGGATCAAGCACTCCCTCAAGCATCGTTAGCGAAGCGATGCGGTGATCGTTTGAGTGTCGAAGGTGTCGTCACAATTCCGCGCTAGAACCCAAATTATGACGAATGAAACTCCCATAGATTCATTGAAGTGTGTGTGGATAATCTAAAGGAATTCGGATTCGGATGTTTTGAGCAGTGATCGCCAACAATGGGAAGAAGTCATGCGCAGATTCGGATTAAACCAGGTATTTTTATGATCTATCTTTGTGCTTAAAACCCATCACGTGTGGTCCTCAGATTTTATCGGGCTACTCTTCATAGACGCCGACAAGTTTATGTCGATCTTCAGTGGAAAATTTATAAAATCCCACCTGTTTGGATTTTCATCTACATGCTTAGTTCCAACAAGTGGTATTAAAGAGATACAAATTGATTTTAAGCCAAATATAAATTAAATTTTCATTAAATTTTATGAAGGGAATCGATACGGTCCCAACGATGCATATCATGCATTAATCTGACATTAGATGACCATTATGTGGTCATATGAAGTTTTAGTTCGGATTTAAAACCAATAAATATATGAGGTTTTAGATCTATGAGCCTCGTTTTAATTCTCCAAATCCCTTGTTAACACCATGTTTTCTGGCGAGTTTTGATAATAATAATTATTATAATAATTTTATTATAATAATTATAGTTCTATTATAATAAAAATTTCATTATTATAATATTTTTTTAAAATATTTTAATATCATAAAATTAATATTATTTTTTCCAAAGAAAATCTATTATCTTTTGGAAAAAAAAATTTAAAAAAAGAGAGGTGGTGGGAGAACTGCAAAGCAGGTCTCCCATATAAGAAAAATGAGAGGGGTCAGACCAGCAAAGCTGGTCAAGAAAAGAAAATAAATAAAATAAAAAATGGGGGGGATGAACCGGCATGTTCAGGTCACGCATTTTAAAAAAATAAAAAAAAGGAAAAGATAGAGCCTGCTTTGGGACTGAGCACCCCCCCTGCTGGTCTACCTCGTGCGAAGTAGCGGCACACCAAGCCTAAAAACTAGGCACCTCCCTCTGCCCAAGCACAGCGGTACACTAATGACACCACAACAGGCACCCCTCCCCATGACATCTCACATCCAGCCGCTCCTTCCGAACCAAGCAGCATCCACCTCCACACAGGCGCACCTGCGAACCTCGGCACCCCGACCCGTCGGCGTCTTCCTCCCAAAACAGCAAGTAGCGGCCCTTGTTGGGGTTGCCTCCTCCACGCTGGCATCGACAAGGATAGAGACTCTACTGACCTCCCTCCCCACTCACACAATGCACCGCACCAGGGCCACCTCGGTACCCTGTGGTCTCCTCCCTCGGTTGCAATGGAAACGCACCATGTGGAGTCGTTCCTATCTTACCTCTCCACCTCATCATCCTCCTGTATGAAGCTACACTATAGCCGGCAGCCGGCAGCATGCGCCGCTCAGCCCCGGACTAGCCTCCACCCTGCTGAACTGTGGTGGCGCTCCTCCGTACCCCTTACTGGAAGCCGCAGCTAACCGGCATGCTCCCTCCACAGGTTCAACCTTCCAGGGCCACCGGTCTCATCTCCTTTAGCCAAGCACACCACTAGGTTCCCTCCAGTGCCTTATTGCTTGAACCCTTATGTGTTCAATGTCAACCGCATCAGATTCTTTTCATTGAGACCAACCCTGCTGATCCTGACTAGCTCACTTCATCACAGACCTGCCCCGTTCCAGTCGTCGCCCGGTCCTCCTAGCGGGCAGGTAGCATGCACTACCCTGAAACTAGCTCGGGCGGGTCTACCCAACCCAGAACATGTTTAGGCGAACCTGCCCATCCCAAATCACCTCTATATGGGGTCGTTACAACCCAGACTGGGCCTCCTCAGGTTCACGCCAACCCGCATAGGCCCAGCCTGAAGTTTCATGGGCCCAAGTGATTTAAATTTAATCAAAACTTAATTAAAATAGTTAATATAAATATAGTAGATAATTAAATTAATTAAATATTATTTTTTAAAGAAAACTTATTGCGATGTAATTAATATAATTTGGAGACTAATTAAATTAATTTATTAATTTAATTTTTAGTTTTCAAAATTAATTTAATTAATTGGGACCGAACGATATTAAATTAAATTAAAAACAAGTGTGAAGTTTTTAATTCAATTAAATGCCCCCAGAATTTTTTTTAAAGCATGTTTAATTTTATTCTTCATTTATTTAATGTGTATACTGATCCTGAGCTGGAGACCGACCAATTAATGTATGGTGCTTGTTTATTTATTTATTTTCATTTATTTATTTAATTGTTGCATGGTTTTGTAATAATTAATTTAATTAAATAAAATACAATATGTGTGTTGTCTCAAGTGTCATTATATGTATAAGGGCCTGCGTGCCCATTCTCAGAGTTGTATTTTATATCCCGAGACCCCCTCACCTATGTGCAAGTATTGTTGTATAATTACGAGATGATGTGTGATGCTCTTCGCGCCTTGTGACAGTGATACACTAGAAAAGAGTTGGAGTCATTGGACGAGCATACGTTACTATTCAATTTGCAAGCTATGTGACTAATGGTATTGTCCATAGGGTCTTGGTTGGTCCGTTATTCACTCAGTGGATCAACCATTAAAACTGGCTCATGATCAGGTGTTCATTTTATTTCTGCATGGTTTATTATTTTGGGAATGTGTAGTTAGATCGTGATCACATAGAATAATAATAAAAAAGAATGCAAGATAAAATGAACATGTGACGCGATGAAATTTTTATTTTTTGCATGGTCATATGTGAGTGTGATCACATAGTATGTGCTTATAAAAATAGAAAAATATTTATTTCTTCACACTAAAAATAATAAAACCCTCAAAGATATATTATGTAAAAATAACCTTATGACATTCAAATTTGGACAAAACCGACTGTTTGAGGTGCCAGTCATGCCATAGCCGAGGGTGCCTCTTACTAATGCGGGGTTCTTATAAGAATGATGGGGGGACTTATCTAAAATTTCTACAAATAAATATCCATAGCTAGCTTGTTGTAATTTTAGAGGCAAGCATTGATTAAATAATGTTCTGATTTTAAGAAGATGGGACTTCACTCAACAGATCAAGGAGCTACAATTTAAAGTGGTTGGATAACCAAAATCCCACCTAGAACCCTCCTAGTAGTGGTGTATCTATAGCTTGTAGACTATGAGGGGTTCTTCTGGGATCATTTCCACTAGAATACTCAAGAAATAGAATATTCTTATTCTAGCACAAAGGGTTCCAAGAATCTGTTAAAATAGTGGGAGACATTAAGTTATTTAAGTAATTAATCAAAATGTCTAAACCGATAATCTAGATAAAAGTAACAAACCTGATAAAATTCATTTTTGTAGAAAATGGAAAGATATACCACAAGTTTAGAAACTGTGATATTATATTGGATAAATTAAATGTCCTCATGGACACAGGTATCCATGAATAGTATGAGTGTGTGCACATAGTACTATGATATTGGAAACTAAAGGTGTTAATTTCTCCAATATTGTTAATCTTCCTAAAGAAAAAAGGGTGAAACTACTTCTAAGAGACAATTGTACAAATCATATGATGATTATATAATTATTATTTCATCAATGTCCATTATAATTTGTGGTTGCTACACCAGGACATAGATGATATAACATGAAGTCTCATCTCCAAAATGTTTTCAAGGAGAAAGCACATAAATTATATAAATAAGATGATGTTACACTGGCATGTGTAAAGTGAAAGATTGATTAGGATCTTTAAATGGATCCCTCTCTTATATTATTTTCACCCCTTTACTCAAATTTCATTTTAAGTTACAAAATGAACAAGTATTGAGTAAATGATCCATTACCAATTTAGGTAAGGTTCTCCAAGATAATATCAAATATAATTTCATCTTTAATTCTTATGGAGAATAAATGTTAATACAATGCGAAAAGGCTAAAGGGAAAATAATTCCAATGGAACATTCACAACATCCTTTAATGAATGAGGTATTAATAAAGTTTATTTTCATTGAAATATTATAAAATAAAACAATGGAATTTTAAAATCAATAAAATAATTTAAAGAAGCAAGTTTTCGCTTTTACATCAGGAATATTCATAAATTTAAAGTTTTTTTTACTACTTTGGCATTTAAAACTATATGCTTTTTACATATGTGTATTTAAATATAGTTACCAAGTATGTATAGAAACACTACTAGAAGTCAGGTGTATTCTCTAAGTAGTTGTGAAAGGGTGATACCTAGGCCAGTGGTGATAAGTACATGACTTATTAATTGCCAAGTGAAAGATTTGTGTTAAACTAATATTGAGTATAACCAAAAACACTAATCTCATTTGTCCTTGGATGCAAGGAGACATTATTTTAGGTTCTAGAATGAATGTTGTTTTTGGTAAACTGAATCACTAGTTTAGTAATACATGAATCATGGGAAATGAGTGATGAATATAAATGTAATACTTATACCTAGTTGTGTAAGATAATTCTTTTTCAAATAATACTAAAATTGGATGATATGAATATACCAAGTATTGTATTTAGGCTCGGCACAACTAAATAATTTTGGTATTATCGGCATCTTTAGTTTGGACAAAAGAGCCTTTAGAAATAAAGGTATGTCACAAAGCTTTTGGAAATAGTTCAAAAATTGAGTTTGAACTATTCCAAGTATAAGATAGAGGTATATATACTTTATAAGATTTATTTAAGTAATTAAGGAACAATAAAGTGAAGTATATCCATGGTCAGGAGATATGAGTTGTTTCGGGTCGGAATACAGAAGAATATCTTGACCAAAAATTCCTCAATCATGATAATGTAGTGTTGAGTAATTCCTAAACACAAATTATCTTATCGACATCACGACGTTGATGTTAATGGGGAGGATTGATGACGAAGTCTTAACTTCTAACATTGATCAACAAACATGTAGCGTGGAGCAATTCCTAAATGCATATGTTATACATCAAAATTTTGATGTAAGTAGTATCAATGTTGTAATTTGCAGAAACTTACATTATATTTCATGAAATGCATCACAAATAACGGTGATATTATAGCGACTCGATCCTTTTACATATAACATTTCATTATTTTAAGCATAATTAATCATCAGAATACAAGCCAAGGATCGTTAAGTCTAGTGTCTGGGAAGACTATGTACATATAACATAAAACATGGGGCTAAAAAAACACTTCATTATTTAATCTCCATAAAGAGATTCTAACTTCCTTTGATCTCTTACATTTGCAAAGGGTACCCTGGGGAACACATGAACAAATGGATGAGCTAAGAAGCCGAGTAAAGGAATTAACATAAGGATACATCTCAAGCACATGAGTTAAGAGGCATGACATAATGATGTACAAAGCATAATTTAATATAATCATGGGATCATATAAACCTGGAATCATATAAATGTGGCAGAATCATAAATCATATCTTTAGTACGGGTCAAGGATAACTGCCAATCCCGCTTCCCATTTTAGTACGGGTTAAGGCTAACTGCCAATCCCATTTCACATCACATCTCATGAGACTTATCCTTACCCAATACATTGGAGCACTATCTGGGCGCACCCATCTCAAAATATTCATGAATATTCTTTCCACATAAATAATCTTTCCATATAAATAATCATACGTAATCAACCATACATAAACATAAGGTACCCATGGAAAGAATTGGGTACCACAATCATGACACCAAACATATCCAACGGGCGTATCATGAAAGTGTCAATGAACTAAAAGGATTAGAACATAAATGGACATTAATAGGGTAATATAGGCAGATAACATGGTAAGTGGTGTCAAATATAAGTGACAACATACAAAATTGTATTTTAGAAACATTAGCATTAAAACATTTTTGTGCGGACTTAAGGAAAAACTGTAGAGCTTTTTAAATAGTTAAGAGAAAATTATTTTATATAAAACAAGAATTTAACCAAGAATATTTTCCTAATAAAAATACTGATTTTATAAATACAATGTTTTTTTGAAACACAGGATAGAGTGCACTTGAAATTTGGGTAAAAATTTTGGGAAGTCCCCTTAAAACAGGTTTGCTTATCAGAAAGTTCTAATGAGGGAATCTTTCAAAAACATGTATATCTCCAAAAGAAAGTGATGAAAGGATATTGATATTATAATATTTTAAAACTATCCATAATTCTTAGGATTTACATAAATAGATATGATAACACCATTTTGAAAGAAAGATAAGGCAGCCGGAAAGAACGAAGAAGGTTTGGGTAGAATTTGTTACGATTTTACCGGCATGGTGTCGGGTGTACCCAAGAGGGCTTGATGATAGAGAGAAGGGGCTTATAATCACTTATAAAACATTAGGTCAGTATGGGGAAGGTGTATAAACATACCCCATAACTTGGTATTACACAAAAAAAAGCATAGCATAGAGAACAATCTTGATTAAGAGTGAAAGGGGAGGATCCCTTACCTTAAATCTGGTGGTGTTCTCCACTTGTTATTAATGACCTGAATAAACAAATTAGGATTATTAATTCATAAGTCCAGAACCTATTATATATGTAATTTATTTATTATAACCCTTTTTATTTCATTAAAAGCCTTTTTGATTAGTTATAAGGTTCAATTTCATTGTTTGAGCTCATTTGTTTACTTGGCTTTAAAGATCGGTTCACTTATATTCAAATTTGGATTATATGCTAGATGAAAGTGGTTTTCCAGAATTTAAGTTATATTCTTTAGATAATATCCAGGGGATTACATGGTTTTAGGTTTAATTAGGTTACTTAGAGTTAAGTGTAATTATTTTATATATAACTATAGTGATAACCGTTTTTGTTGATCGGTGGATTTGATAACAAAGAATGTGTTTTGATTTATAACATAATTCCATTTGTACCAAAGGATTACAGAACCAAACAGTAGGATATATTACATATATATTAATCTGGTTCGACCATAACACAAATGGTTTCATGACCATAATTAAGGATAATAATATAAATTGATAAATTGTTGTCCTTGAATGTGCTAAATTAGCACATCTCAAACGGTGCTTTCATTTCTTTCAAATAAAGGGGTGTGGAAAAGAGAGAAGATAATGAAATATACCACTAGAATGAAGACATTCCAGTACATTTATGTTATTGTATTTATCATAATATTATGGTGAAGGGAGGTGAGGAAAGAAATAAAAAAGAAAAGAACATAAAATAAAAGAAGAAATTTGGGAAGAGGAATTTACCTCTTGAGACTTCCTCCTTTGAGAACCTCTTAAGGGGAGAAGTTTTGGTAAATTTAGGAGGCTGGGAGAATTTGGACATGGGGTAGGACCTTGGGGAGATATTTGGGCAGAATTTAGTGAAATCATGGAGCTTGAGAGGAGTGGAGAGAAGAGGGAGTGAAGGGGGGGGGTTTATAGTGGAGGAGAGGAGGGATTTTCTGATATTGGAATCCTTAAATTATTATTTCTTCACCAGAAAAAGAATAGTAAGTATTCCATTACCAAGAATTGTAAATAGGTCATGTTAATTCGAACCA
Source organism: Viscum album (assembly GCA_963277665.1). Classification (NCBI taxonomy): domain Eukaryota; kingdom Viridiplantae; phylum Streptophyta; class Magnoliopsida; order Santalales; family Viscaceae; genus Viscum; species Viscum album. Next base: position 1,419,040,825 of record OY728120.1, read on the forward strand.
TGGGTGTTGATATCATCCATGATGCTAGGAATAGTCTATTTAGCTTATAATGTATATATACGGTAAATTACCGTATTTTACTATTCATCAAAAATTCAAGTATTTCAGAAAAATCTCAAAAATTGACCCTAACCATTTTTCAATGTTTAGAATCCAAAAATGAAGTCCATTTTTTCAAAAATAATTTTCTAAATATGATTATTTTATTATTTAATTAAAATCATATTTTATTATCAAAAACCAGATTTAAAACATGAATTAACTCATTCTAAAACATAGGTATATTGTACTTCCAACTTGAATATTATTTTTATACTATCATAGGTGAGGTTACTATTCATTATGGTATATCACTGTTCAAAAGGGTATGTTACTATTCATTAGGGTAGGTTACTATTGACCAAAAAAATAAGTTTTTCTTATCAGACTCTAAAAAACATCTTGAACACAACTGTGTATGTCAGATTTTCAAAATTCCAAACACAAAAGTGACAAACTTATGTTTAAAGGTCACTTATCACTTAGTAGTTCATTATTATGTGATATTATGGCATATTTATAAAAAGGTAATTTCCCTTAAAAACATTGGGTCGTTACAGATATCCCATAACCATAGTCCAACTATAAATGACAAATGGATATACTATGAGTCATAGTATGATGTAAATCCATTATGTCATAAGGAAATGTGTTTGGTAGCAAATATTTTGTTCAAATACAGAAAAAATGCATCAAGATAAACACATTTTGAATCTAAGTTACTTATCCTAAAGACTTCTTATGATATTAAACAATTCCCTAAGATAGAAAAATTGCAGTCAAGTGATATAATAAACTTCTATATATGGGTGCACATATCTATTATAGATAATGTGATCTATATTGACTTGTTTTTTGTTAATGCTAAATATGTACAAATATTTAGCATATGAACTAGTTCCACAATCACATGTGGAACAAAGTATGTTCCAGAGACACATACTGCATAGGAAGGATAATACCATAGTGATGGTTTTTATATTCACCGTGGTTGGTGATCTATTGTTCAATGTGAATAATATTTCCTACAAGTAAGGAGTGTATGGAAATTATCTAAAATTGATAATACCAACTAAAATTCAATTAATGGATTCCATGTATCAAAGTGTAAAGGGGATTATTATTTTTAATACTATGGTGGGTATTCAAGTGAGTTGATACATGGATGGTACAAGAGTAGTAAAAATAAGGCTTGATTGGTTTGACTAAGTAGTTATGCCTAAATTTGTTAGAATTTTACTTTTCATATCTAAGATCTATGATCAAATTATTTTGCATTGGATGTCATGACTAACAATCTTGGATGGTTTCTATACGACGCAACCAGAAATTGATGGTCACATCACAGAATGCTAATAATGGTTGCAAGTTACTGAAATCTAGTTTAGGATTACAGTAAGAAACATGATCATAGAATATACATTTTCAAAAAATGATTTCCATGTGTCTATGAGAGTTTAGTGGGAGCATCAAGGTTTTCCAAGAAAAGTATGTTCAACAACATATGGAAAAGAAACATTGTTCTAAAATTTAGTTAAGACCAAGATGAAATTTATTCTCTAGTGAATGAATTAAAGTATCAACCTATGCTCTAGGGAACATGATCTACTGAGGTAGATCTATAGGTTGCTCGGTCCTAGTCAATCATACATATAAGTGACATTGTGTTGAAAAATACAAGTTGGAACAATTTAAGAGGTGAATTTTTTCCTATGTCACAGGGCATAATCTCTCCATGTTGACATGTCTGAAGCATTGGAAGAGTAACATGTTGAGTTGAAATCCATATGTCATAGCGATGGATCAATCACATATGTCATGATATGTACAAGAAATGATATTTCCAAGGTATATTATACAGTATTCAAATATAATTTATATCTATGAGCACGACAAGGAATGTAGACTTCGGTAAGTAAAAAAGATATGTACCTGCTAAATGGAAAGGAATGATACTAGTTTTCTAGATACAAACTTGTCTTACATAGATCAACGTGATCTACTATCGCATTTAGGCTAATGATGATGAGTGATTCAAGCTCATATAATCCAGTGGTATCCAAACATACAATGACTGAGCACATTGTAGCTTCTAAGGTAGTTAAGAAGAACATAATCGCAACAATTTGTTCTGGTTCTTGGAATCGCACCTGGTGAGAAAAGTACTACCATAATGTAAATTCTGATATTATTACTAGCCAATATGTCAAGTTATGATAGTGGAAAAGTTAGATATACTTAGGATACCATCTCTTGAGATGTTTTACTCAATGAGACAAGGTCACAATAACAGAATAGTTACATGGTGAAACCATGGTGGACCTAGAATCTAAAGCCCTTACTCATCAGAAACATGATGTTCATCATGTAAGTAGCTAACAAGTTTGGTTAGCATGTTTGCTCTAGTGTAAGTGGGAGTGTTGAAATAGTGTGTTCCCTAAACCCAATTATTCAGTTCTTTTGATTACCATATCGTGTATATAGTTATTTATACATGATGTCATCTTATCATTATAGTGTAGACATTTCTGCATCTACTATTGAAATAGTAAAGTCCAATGATTAATTGTCGTATCAAAAAGGTTATAGTAGTTCCTAGAAAATTATAAGAACCTTTAGATATTATGATATTAATCTTAAATATATGTTCTATAGTCGAGATACATCTTACTGATTGGACATAGTAGATATTTGACTATCAGGTGATGGGGTCTCAAAAGCATTGAGACTTCTTCTCATGAAGTTAACACATGGTGATCTCAAGTAGTGAGATCATGAGGACTAACTCACCAATAGAAACACCACATGTTTCAGGTGTCATTGGATGTTTCTATCTATGATCTTGTGTAATGTTATCCTTACTTGAGATCACTACCAATTTAATTCATTTGATTGCGTACTTTAATGAAAGATGAAAACCATGGCAATGAAGTTGTGGTTAGGTAGTTTGTGTTGGGTGAGCCATTGGTAACATGGAATTTGTTGAATGGTCAAGAAAGGATTTTTCACTTCCAGGTTATGGAAGTAATATATCTCAGGCCATGTTGATAAGGAAGGAAGTACCTTTACAAGACCATGGACATGGCAGTCAAGGGTAAATTTGTCCAGTTAAATCAACAAACAATAAAGCAAGAAAAGGGTTATGGTACATGAGGGTGTCTTGCTTTATGAGATATTATAGACAAATAGATTATATTACATAGTGTGTGTTCATAGGTTGGTTGTCACTGCTGTGAAAATCCTTATCTCTTTAGGGTCATGATTGGTTGCTAGATTTTTTTTTAAAATGAAATTTCTTTGTCAAAGACCAAGACACAATTTATTTAAAATTCATGAAAGGAACTACAAAAGTTCGAAAGAGGGAATTTTTTTACCATATTTTTCATAGAAAGGGAAAATATCAACTGGTAAATCATCGCACCATGTAATGTCTTGGTTGATTCCCTTGTCTGTAATACCATCATCCACCATGTTTGCTTCTCGATAGGTATGTGAGGCAATGTATCTGAGATCCATAAGCGAGTTAAGGAAGTTCATCCAACGCGCTATTAGAGGCCAAGCAAGGTTAACCACACCATTCCAAATTTCTTGAAAAATGGTAGTGGAGTCACTTTCAATCCAGATATTGTTCTAGCCTTTTTGATTGACAAAATTAATAACCTGAATCACAACCAACATCTCTGCTTCAAGGGAAGAGTCAATGCCGCAGCTGCCAGAGAAACAACCATGACACTGACCGAGAGGGTCTCTAAAGACAACCCCACAGCCTGCAAGTCCCGTATTTCCTTTGGAAGCACCATCAACATTAATTTTAATCCATCTAGGAAGCGAGGCTTTCCAGAACACCTCAAAAGATAACTTTGGTTGATGGAAGATTTCATCAACTCTATGTCGTCGCAGGATCATAAAGTCGCCAACCGAGTTATCGCAATGCACTTTCTAAAGTGTGGAAACATTTCTAATGGAAATAAGAATTCTCGTTCAACCTTTATTGAGGTTGAAAGAGTAATTATTGTGAATAATGGAATTTTAATCATACCAAATAATGTGGATGAGCTCAACAACAGCGGATAAGAAGATGTTATTGATTTGTTGTTAAATGTCAAGCTCCACACACTGTTTTAGCTGAGAGCAAATAGAGTCAGAGCATAACCATATGTAGTCAAACATGTCAGTAAATAAATTCCAAAGAGTAGAGGCTGTTGAACAAGACAAAAATAATTGATTGGTGTTCTCCCTATGTTGATGACAAAGGTGGAATTTAGGGTAGAGTAGGATACCAAATGACTAGAGACAAACCTCCGTAAGAATACAGTTATGAACAATACACCAGATTAGATTTAGTCTTGAGGGTTTAATATAAGGTTTATCAAAAAACATCAACCAATAAAAAATTATAAATAGAGTTAGTGAAGTAATGATTGTAAAAAAATTTGGAATCAATAATACCATTGTGGGAAGGTTTCTAAATAAGAAAATCTTAATCATTTGAAAAAAAAGTAATCATCAACAACTAGCATGATTGGATAAAGGATCTCCTAGTCACAAGCTTGCATAACCTCCTTTATAGTTTAATTTATGCTATCCGGATAGGTACAAGGAGGCAAAACTGAAATGAGAGGGTTCCAGTTGTCAAGCCAGAAGCTCATGGTATATTCCAAGATAACCATCCATCTGTAGTTATGCATGATGTTTACAAAGGAGATTCTAATGGAAGGACAAATCAAGGAATTTACATAATATGAATTTCCTTTTTTTTAGATTTTATGGGAACCTATTTCTAATAAAATCAATGGAGTTATATTTATTATTGATTAGTCTCCAGGTGAGTTTGGATTAAATGGCCTCATTAAAAAGTTTGAGATTTGTAACTCCAAGACCACCTCTCTCAATAGGTTTGGAACAGGTAGACCAAGAAATGTTAACAAGCTTCCATTCAATAATACTACCGGTCCAAACAATGTTTTTAATGTAGGAATTAATTTTCTTGAGATGACTAGTAGGCCATTTGTAAATCATCAGCGAGTAAACCATTTTGGAAAGAATATTAGATTTCACCAGGCAGATCCTGCCAGCCATTGAAAGAGGTTTCCCCTTCCAGGTGGAAAGTTGATTAATAACTTGATCGACAATGACGTTGAAATATGTGGATTTAGGCCTTCCCCAATATATGGGGACCCCCAAGTAGGTAAAGGGGGTGGATCCTTCTTTGATGACAAGGTTTTCAATGATGTGACTTTTCCTAGTAGGAGGTAATTTTTTTCCAAATAAGTCAAAGGATTTTATCCAACTAATGGATTGACCTGAGACTTCTTCAAAGTGAGATAAGTCATTTTTGAGGTTAAGGATATTTATTTTACTTCCATTAACGAACAAAATTATATCATCAGCGTAAATAATATGGGATGGAACATTTAGATTTCTAGCTGTCTGTATAGGTTTGAGTTTGTTTTGAAGAACAGGGCCAGTGATAAGTCTGCTAAGATAATCCTCTACAATGGAAAAAAGAGTAGTAGAGAGGGGATATCCTTGTCGAACCCCCTTTGAGCATTTAATGTATCCCTTGGGGGAGCCATTGATGATGATGGAGATAGAGGCTGATTTGAGAAGGGAGTTCATCCTACTAATGAAGACATCATTTAAACCAAAATTGTGAAGGACTTTGAATATAAATCCCCATTCTATAGTATAAAAATCCTTCCTAATGTCTAGTTTAATGGAAATATTTCCTCCTCTGGATACTTTATTAATATAGTTAGTGCATTCCAAAGAAAGGCAAATGCAATCTGGTATGGACCTACTTTTGATGAACCCAAATTGATTCCAAGATATGATTCTTCTATATAGAGAGGAAATTCTATTGGTAAAGAGCTTGGTGATGATTTTATAAAGGGAGTTGATGAGGGTAATAGGTCAGAATAAATTAATTTCAGAGGCATTAGTTACCTTGAGAATTAAGGTAAGGAATTGAGCATTGAGACCATAAGGAAGGACCCCATTAGAAAATAAATATATAACAAGCTCGAAAACATCTGAACGGAAGACCTCCCATTGGTGTTGAAGGAAACCATTATTGAAACCATCGGGACCTGGAGCACTATCAGGGTTGAGGCTAAAGACAATGGCTTTGATTTCCTGTTCTAGAGGAGTGCTCAAGAGAAACAGGTTATCGTCCTCATTGACTAAGGTTAGAATGTTCCCAGGAAGAATATCTTTATTTATATTTGGCCCATTAAAAATATTTTCAAACTAATTAACCGCTTAATTAGTTATGGCAGGTTCAGATTCATAGAGCTTTTCATTGTATTTAAGGAAGGATAGAGGGCGATAGACTTTCTTAACCTTCTGAAGGGTATTGTAGAACCTGGTGTTTCTGTCACCATTAGAGATCCATTTAGTTTTGTAAACCTGTTTGTGAATGTTGTCTTGGAGCACTAGAACAGAATTGAGTTTCATAGAGACATTTATTTCATTTTGGGGATCAGAGGAGAATTCAGAGTTAGTAGAGCTATTTTGAATTTGATTGAGCTCATTCTTAAGGGTGGATAAGTATTGGTCAATTTGTTTAGATCTATCCCTTCACCAACCCTTGAGGGAGTGATTAAGATGCTTGAGCTTAGTAATACAAGAAAAAGCATCTGAGTGATGAGACATAGACTCCCAACAACTTTGAATGAGGTGAGATCAATCCAAATCATCAGACCAAGCATTATTAAATTTGAAAGGGATACTGGGTTTGTCTCTCTTAGAGTGAATGATAACAAGAATAGGATGATGATTCAAGTTTAGTTTAGGTAAGGTGATGCTAGAGATGGTATCCCACACATCGAGAGTTGGGATATTCATGAGGTCCCTATCAATTTTTCTAGAAATGGCCCTATTATAATGTCTTTAGTTCCAAGTGAACTTGGCACCTGTGAGATTGATTTTAACCAGGTTACAATCCTCTATCGAGGCTCTGAATTCTCTAGAAGAAATATGAGAATGAGAAAGAACTAGACTCTCACTGGGAGAAAGAATGGCATTAATATCTCTGATCACCAACCATGGATCATGGATAGATATAGCCAAATTAGATAAATCATGCTAGAGAGGCCTACGGTCTTGATATCTATTATTAGCATAAACAAGGGTGCAGAAAAAATGCAAGCTATCATGTTTAAAATCACAAGAGAACATTTGGTCAGAGAAATTGAAAACATTAACATCTTGTAAAGAGGTGTGATAAAAAATCCAAAGTGATTCAACAATACCACCATTATTGCAAGAACCATGAATTTTATAACCAGAAGTAGGAAGATGCATAAATTTAATAGAAAAATTAGTTTTTGGTTCAGTAAGCGCCAAGATTTTTGGTTTATGAGTCAAAATAATTCTTTTAAGAATAAAAATAGTGTCAGGGTTTGCTATACCCTGACACTTCCAAAAAATAACATCCATTAAAACCTATTTCTGGAGAAAGATCTCCCCTTTTTCTTCTTATAACCACTAGATCCCTTATTCCTCTTGGATCTTCTAAGATTTTAAGAGGAGGCCAAAGGTGTCTTCATGTCCTGTTTTCTCATAGTAGAGTGTCATATATTAAGCCCATGTTCTGAGGAATAGTAGGCAGCCCGGGAATGGCATGTTTTCCTACTGTCCCGACAGCCCCAGTGGGTGACTCCATAATGGTTTTATCATTTTAATTTGCATTAAAAGTAAAAACCCTATCAGTAGTGATCAAATCAGAGACAAGCGGTGAGTTCATTGTCACCCTGTGATCAATAAAAGGAACTAGCACAACTGAAGAAACCATATGAGGATTGTTAAGTAGAGGAGATTGGGTATGATTTGGTTCTGTCTGGGTAGCATCTAGAGAAACATCATTCGCGACCAGAGATGGATGTGGAGCCACTAAACCATCTGCATCCAGATGAACATCGAGTTTGGGAACATCCGTCTGCGATGGCTCCTAGGAATGGACATCCTTCACAGGTAGTGTGTGATCAATCATTTCAAGCATCAATGTCGTAGAGGCATCATGCGAGGACAAATCCGAAGGTTGTTCAAAGACTTGTAACACCATTTATTCGATATAATTCACTACTAACGAGATAAGGGCCTAGAGGGTCACACATAATATCTTATTCAAGAATCTTTCATATTCAGTTGAATATGAGTTTTGGACATGGTGGGCCCCACCACTGTGGTCTGAGATGTGTCCAAAGAAAAATGATCACCAATGAAACAAATAAATTCATATTATTCGAGTTTAGAATAATGAGTATTGAATTTATTTGTTAAATGTATTTATGAGTTTTAAGTAAATACATGAAATAATATTAATTGACGAATATTAAATTATTCAAGTTTTAATTAATATATATGGGAATGACAAGTCGAGTTTCAGTCTCAATTATTGTCATGTAATATATTTAATATATAACAAGTAAATGATAATAATATTTATGACTCAGTTTAGTAGTCACAAAATGTCGTTAATAGTGCGTTGATAATTCTGGGGGACTGGGTTGGGATTTTAAGATAATTACATGATACTATAAATATAATAGGAGAGGATAATAACAAAAAAAATTATTCATGGTGCTTCTATATCTTATACTATATATGATGATCTAGAGATAGAGGTTCTGGATCCAAGGAGCATGGATCAATCACTCTCTCAGACATCGCTAGTGAAGTGATGAGGTGATCATTAAAGCATTGAAGGCACCGTCGCAATTGTGTGCTAGCACCCAGATTACGACAAATGATGATCCCACGGATTCCTTGAAGTGTGTGCGGATGATATAGAGTAATTTGACATTGGATTCTTCGAGTAGCGATCAGCAATGATGAGTAGACGTCTTGTGCAGATTCAGATTGAATCAGGTATTTTTATGGTTTATTTTTTGTTCTTAAAACCCTTCACACATGGTCCCTAGCTTTTACCGGGCTTCTCTTCACCGACATCAAAAAGTTTATGTCAATCGGTGGTGGAAATTTTATAAAAACCGACCCGTTTCGGGCTTCCGCTGCATGACCGGCTCTAATAGGTCAATCACCATGAAGCTCAACTCGATCCCCTTTCACACTACCATTGGATGAAACCATTTGGTATCATATTCTTCATGTCAACTTCCATCCACAAACCCAAAAATAAAAGTTCATCCAGCCACATCGAATTCCTGATGAGAATTAGGATATCACGGATATAGTCTCCCCACTGTATTTCTCCACTACTCACCTCCTTCTGCATGCACTACCTCATACCTCATCAACATGAAGTTGGTTCCACTCCCCATGCATGTACGTGGAACAAGCTGCATCTGCCCACTGGAATCAATCCACACCGAAGAAGGATACTCATAGTTTCCACAGGTGTTTCCCATTTATAATGATCGGTTCTAGGGTGGATTTAAATGTCTGAATTAAAGATCTTCGAGTCTCAGGGGATCCTTGAAGAAGAGAGTTTGAGGGGATCCTCCTCTCGGGCTATATAAAGGAGGTCATGATTCAATATAAATGGGAGATGAGTCGACCCCAGGGATGGATTCCAATAAGGAGGACCGCTGTTGCACCATCTTCTTTCTCCCTTAATATATACTTTTTAATTTTATTTATCATTTAATTTTTATGTTAGTTTTATTTACAATTATAATTTAAAATCTATTTTTGTTTTAAATAAATAATTCATGAATGTTTTTCAACTTTTTTTCCGTCCACACTTCTATTATTATTATTCACATTTTAATTATTATTATTATTATTATCATTATTACAAATTAGTTATTTTATTTTATTATTTTACCATTCTCTTCTTAATATTCTTCTTCTATTTTATTTTAATCTCTCTCTCTCTCGCATCCCAATTCTATTTTATTTTCTCCTTTTTATTTTATTTTCTCTCATCCACCATTTTGTTTTATTTTTATTCTCATTATATCTTTAAATTAATTTCTCCTTTTCATATATCTCTCCCTCATTGTGATATATTACCCTTGAAAATGAGGGGTTTACCTTGAGGCTTGGCTCAAGGGAAGGTCAAGGTGTTCTTGAATTTTTCCATATGTTTATTTAAAGTTTATGGTAAGTTTGAGAATCATGCATGGGTGACGTGAATTTTCTTGAAGTGGTGACTACTCCCCCCCAATGACATGCAACTCAATATATTACAATTATTTTATTTAATACCTTTTACCTCTCTCTATTAGGTTTTTCTTCACATGATGGTGTTGATTTAATCAATGGAAGAAACGACGTCGATCGAGCCATGTACTAAAAGATAGAACCTCCTAGACCAAGGTCTGTCGTCAACCTTGATGGAAGGAAGAAGTGGAATTGATATTTTTTATGAATTGCATTATTTCCACATTTTATTAATAAATAATAGTAGTCCAGAAATGATACTTATGTTTGAATTATCAAACTAAAATAAAACATATAGAAGATGATACTAATTAAACCCAAAACCAAGTGATTTCTTCCTTAACTCATTATGTTTAGAATTTCTTGTTAGTTAAAATTCTTATTTTTCATGTCACTATTTTAAATATTGAAAACCCAAAAAAATAATTATTTTCATTAAATACGTAAAACAACTAAAAAAATTAGTTTGGTGAATTTAGATTAAGTGAGTGAACGATCTAAAAACCTCCTCAAGTGAGATGACCCTGGTCAGCCACTATGATACAATAGGAAAATAATTTTCTTTTTCCACACCCAATGATAGGCCTGAGACAATACTAAGGAAGTTTCTAGGGATACAATTAGTTATTTTATTATTTTTCTTTTTTCAAAATTTATATAGATTTCATTTATTTTACCAAAAAAACAAATGACATTAAAAAATCATTTTCCATGAATTTTTCAAATGAATATTTTTCAGCACGAACTGATTACTCACAGGTTCAAGAACTAGTTTCAAAAGCACCTTGGATTGTAGAATAAATTTCTCACATGTGGGATAGACATATCAATGGATCTTATAGATAAATTTTCATAAAAGTGGAATTTAAGGACCTCGATTTGCATCTCAAGGAGACCCTCAAACAACCAGTGATTGAATGATTGGTCAGGGATATTACTGAATTCAGGGAGTAATTCCTAGAATTTTATCATGAAGTGGATAGGACATAATAATAGTGCTTCTCATTTCCATCCAATGTCTTTAAAGAAGTTCCCCTAGAATTGTTTTAATAGCAAGTGGAAAAACACAGTCTCAAATGTGGATATCAAGATCTTAGAGAGATGGTGCAAGATATCCAAGGAAAAATGGATTGTAAAACTATACATTTCCATGAATCAATAGAGAAACTTGAACCCGATTCATAAGACGAGACACTTTTCTTCCTTGATTAACATGAGGAGACCAAGGAGGAAGACTTGCATGCTGAACTATATGTGGGAAATCAGCCTGAACTAAATGAATTATGGAATTAATGTGAGGAACTTCTTGATCTACCCATAACTTAAAAAGAAGAAGAGCCATCACCATTAAAAGAAGAAACTTCCAAAGTGGTTTAATATGAAGTAAAGATGTAGGATCCTGACTACCATTCTCCATCCATTGAGATCCAACTTAAGGAGTCACTTACAATGAAGGTAGTGATTGAACCAAAACCAACCTAGGGATATGATCCTTATTTAAACTCTTTAAATTATGATTTTTATAAATATAAATTGAGTATCACTCCATATAATTTTTAATTTTTAGATTTTTTCGATTATTTTCATGCCTTATAGGAAGATGAATAACCTAGTAATGCACCGATTGAGGAACACATGGAGCTCCATAATTTCAATAAACATTCATTTGATGATCCCCATCAAGAAATCCTAGTATCATATCCTAAAACAATTAGATAAGAGGCTTCTCATGAATGAATTATGATTTAATTGTACTATCTTGGAGACATGAGTTTCCATGTTAATGAAATTTAATGACTAAAATTTAGAATTGAATGATTAAATTAAAACATAGATATTAAAATGAGGACTCGTTATTTGAGGAAATTTATTGATTCATGTAAATAAAATTTCTAAACCATTTTTTTTTACTTTGAATTTATGAAATTCATGTGGATCATTTGTTATTATTAATCATTCCTTGAGTGATTTTATAATATCATATGACCATTAATTAGAGGATTTATATACCATGTACTTCTTATTTATTTCTAATGGTGTTTCTTGAGTGATATTGGGACATGTCACCTACTAGAACTGACATTTGAACTTTCCAACGATATGACTGTGCAAAAAAACATTTAAAATTATTGAGTAAACTTTTTAAAAACCAATTCTCCTTGAAAGACAACCTTTACATTAATCCTTATTTAGATTGTAGAAACCACGACTGACCTTGTTAGGGATGATCCATGTTTCAAGCCATTTTTATTTATTCTCACCCTCATCTTATTATTTTTAGGATATTTTAATGTTTAAGTGTGTGGGGGAATGGAATCATGGTGTAAAAAAAGATTTTTATTGTAATAAATAAGTTTTGGGGAGCTTTTGTGGGAATAAAATTTGTTTATTGATTCATTCATGATACTTTCTTGTTTTTCACATATTGATAAAATAAAACTAAAATGACAAAAAGAAAAAAAATGATAAAATTTGGTTATTATTTGGGAAAACCAAAAATCACCATTATTATACCTATTATTTCTATCATATGTTGATAGGTGGTGGATGTGAGGTTTATTATAAGAATAAATTTCCAAAAATAAAAAAAAATGAAATGGTTCTTTGAAAAACAAAAGGGGGTTTAAAAGTAAAGAAAATTTCAAGAGGGTGCATAAATAATTTATTAAGCTAAATTTGATCATAATCATTACTTTAAATATTGAGGAAGTTGGGAGTTGTTAAAATTTGTAAGGGAGAATTTCATGACACTTTTACTTTTAATATCAAGATTTATTCTTTAAGAGATAAACCTCCTCCTTGATCATTAATGTTTAACATCAATTCCTACTAACCTTAAGCCTTAGAGATATTTGAACCTAAATTAAAAGCTACCATGATTTTATGTGCCTTTTTTATTTATAATGTGTATAAAGTATTTATTTTACAAGATTACAGATTAGGAGCATGTTTTCATGATAAGATCATAACTCCACTTGAATTTTTATCCTGAGTGATGAGATAACAAAATCCGGGTGAGGTAAATCATGATTTGGCATACTTTATAATTATGAATTTAGAAACTTGAATTAATGAGAACCAAATATCCTTCATTTTCTTAAAATGGGATAAGTAAAATTCTTGATTTTAATGTTTCTATGATAATTGAGAAATTGAATTGATATATTTTGTGAATTTTGAAATTTTTGATTTTAAATTTATGATAATTTGATTTTAACACTTTGAAATTTTAATATTGGTAACATTTGTTCCCTCTGATTTTTCAGGTTGAGATTTTATGGTTGAGTAAAATCATGGTTTAAGTTTGGGGGTATTTTAGAGACCAAAATTTGATGCATATTTTTAAACAAAATATAACTATTTTTTATGTTTTGAAATGTTAAAACCCATGATTTTCAATGTTTTATTAAAAAGTGTGAATTTAAATGAATGTAATGAAAATGGTTTGAAAAGGACAAAAGAAATATGATTTTATATTAGAATGATAATTATCAAATTCATATGGTTATCTTATTTGTGATTGAATTTTTCGTAACTCTTTAAATATATGTTTTGTAAAAATTTGGTCAAGACCCAAGCAGGCCCTCAACCTAGCCAGCAAGACACATAGCTCGGCCAGCCAAGAATGGCATAGGGAATGCCCACATGGTCTGATCTGGGGATGAGGGGATAAAATTCTATGTAGTAGGAAGTGGGTGGTGAACCCCACCACAAGTAGAGGTGTTCCAAAGCCTAAGTAGTCCACGTGCATGTGCGCCCCACTCTACCTTTTCTATTTGTCTCACTCATCCGCACTACCTCCGCTCGATGTCATCCACTACCGATACAAGCCCCTAAGGCCACCACGGCTCAACCATCGACCATTCCACTGATCACTTTGAGGCAATTCAAAGGATACTCCGGCCACTAGGAAGGTTGGACGAGAAGACACTGCCTCTATCGTTCCCTATGTAGGTCATCACCCAATCCACCGCTGTCGGTCCCCCTTCTCACTACTTCAATCCTGCTCCATTGTGGCTCCACACACTCCAGCACCAGCATTCGTCGGCCACAGCTACAGCTTTGCCGCTCGGAGTCGTTAACCTCCACTGCTCACTCAGCACCACCATGGCTAATCACCTCAAATCTCGGCTCAAGATCCTTTCACACTCTTGAACGCTGAAACCACCTAGGATCATCTTCTTCGCATAATCTGCCATTCACAAACCCAAAAATTGAATCTCATACAGCCACTTTGAAGGCTAGATGAGAAGGCGGAGCTCACATTCTACATCACCCAAATGCCTTTCCCTACTGCTCACCTGCCTCATTCCCCGTCCACATGAATTCGCTACCCCCCACCCCCCATGCATTCACACCAAAGAAGCTGCATATTCTCGTTGTAGTTATTCATGTTGGAATTGAAAACCAAAAACATGAGTCAAAGCTACTTGTGGCGTCATTTATTACTTGCACATTTTTTTCTTCCATGGGTCCACCTCTGTTTATTTTTCTTTGAATGAATTTAAATGCTCTGCATTTAAAGATTTGGTAAATCTATGTACCGTCATAAATGCTCTGCATTTAATATTTTGGTCTTTCCTTGTACTGTCATAGATTCTCTGTATTTAATGTTTTGGTATTTCTTTGTACCAACATAAATTCTATGCATTTAATGTTGTGGGTCTATAAATTAGTGTAATTGTAGTCTGAAATTTCAATAGTGAAAAATTGTGAAATTGTGTGAAAAATCTTGAAAGCTCCTTTGTGTTGTGTGCCAATATTCTACCTCTTCCATTCTTCCTCTCATATTTCTCGGCTTGTATAGCCAACAAACTGATATCAGAGCCAGGTTACCAAGATTCTCCAATTTTTTTAAGATGGCCGCAATCCAGCCACAAGTTCTGAAGTTATCCAAGGACAACTACGAAAGATGGTTCATCCAGATGAAGGCGTTATTCGGGTCGCAAGAATTATGGGAGATCGTTACCGACAGGTATGTTGTACCCACTACGGAGGAAGAAGCTGCCTTTATGAATGAAGAAAAGACGACCCTCAAAAATCAAAGAAAGAAAGACAACAAGGAATTGTTCCTACTCTGTCAAGGGTTGGATGAATCAATGTTCGAAAATATTGTCGAAGCAACATCAAGCAAGCAAGCTTGGGATACCTTTGCCACTATCTTCAAAGGTGTTGATCGAGTTAAGAGGGTACATCTTCAAACATTAAGAGCATAATTTAAAGAGGCGCACATGAAATAAGGTGATAGCATATCTGATTATTTCTCAAGATTAATTGTTATTTTTAACAATTTGAAAAGGAAATGTGAAAAAGTGGAGGAAATTCGAGTTATCGAAAAATCACTTCGATCTCTCACAACCAAGTTTGAGCATGTGGTTGTGGCAATCGAAGAATCAAAGTATTTGGAGAAACTGTCCACTGAAGAACTAATGGGGTCGTTGCAAGTGCATGAGCAATGGATGCAAAAGAATACCGGTTCAACAATTGATCATGCCTTGGAGTCCAAGTTGACTCTACAAGAACAAAAGAATGTCCACACGCAACAAGGCGGTCATCATGGAAGAGGAAGAGGGCATGGATATTATCCAAGACATCAACAAAAGCAACAAAATCCTACCAACTTTCGTGGAAGAGGGAATGGTGGAGGACGATTCACGCGTGGTCGTGGAAACGCAAAGAACATTCAATGCCACAACTGTACGAAATTTGGTCACTATGCGTCTAATTTTTGGAGCAAAGTGGATCATGATGAACGATCCAACTATGTTGAAGCATCTCATCATGAAGAAGATGGTACCACACTCCTCCTCACACAAGAAAAGGCATGTGAACACCCCGATGTGTGGTATCTCAACACGGGTGCAAGAAACCACGTGAGTGGTAACAAACAACTATTCGAGGAACTCACCGAGGAAGTTCGTGGTGACGTGAGTTTAGGCGACTCATCCAAGGTACCCATGAGAGGAAAAGGTAAGATCAAAATCTATCTGAAAAATGGAGAGTTGAATTACATTTCTAATGTATATTATATACCAAGTATCAAAAATAATATCATCAGTCTCGGCCAACTTCTTGAGAAGGGGTATGTCATACACTTGGAAAATTCTCTTTTGTCTATAAGAGATGCTCACAGGAGATTTGTCGCTCAAGTCCAAATGGTGAAGAATCGCATGTTTTCACTGCATATCAACACAAAGGCCGAGGAGTGTCTCTTGGGACTCATGAAGAATGACTCATGGAGATGGCATCTGTGATTTGGACATCTACATTTTAGTGGGCTTAAACTTCTATCCTCATCAAGCATGGTGCGCGGATTGCCGGCAATTAAAGTTCCAAATCATGTGTGTGAGACGTGTACACTCGGTAAACAACAAATGAACTCCTTCCCAAGTGGAGTGTCTAGAAGAGAAAATGAACCACTTCATTTAGTTCGCACTGATATCTACGGACCACTTGAAACACCCTCACTTGGAGGTAATAGATATTTTATTACCCTTATTGATGATTTCAGCAGAAAGTTGTGGGTGTATTGCATCAAAGAAAGATCTTGCACATTCACTGTCTTTAAAAATTTTAAAGCTCGTGTTGAAGCTGAAAGTGGTTATAGAATTAAAGTTCTCAGATTTGAAAGAGGTGGAGAATACACTTGAAATGTTTTTCAAGATTTTTGCAGGGAGCAAGGCATCAAACAACAATATACTGCTGCTTACACGCCACAGCAGAATGGCATTGCAGAAAGGAAGAACCGCACCATCCTCGACATGACGAGGACCATGCTAAAGAAGAAAGGCTTGCTAAAGAACTTTTGGGCAGAAGCAGTGGAATGTACTTCCTATCTGCTCAATCGGTGTCCAACCAAGAGCGTCAGAAACATGACACCACAAGAGGCATGGAGTGGCTACAAACCGTGCATAGCACACCTAAGAATCTTTAGGTGTGTTGCCTATGCTCAAGTTCCAGAAGCGAGAAGAGGGGAGCTTGATGATCGTGGTGAAAAGTGCATCTTCATCGGCTATAGTGAAGAGTCTAAAGCCTATAAGCTCTATAATCCACTAACCAATAAATTAGTGGTGAGTAGAGATTTGGTCTTTAGCGAGGAAGAAGCTTGGAAATGGAATGATGAATAACCAAACAAAGGGATTCCAGTCGAAACAGAAGATCCTGAAGAAAGGCATGATCATCTGGAGCAAACGGCAACAACACCTTCCCCGTGCATATCATCAGTACACATGAGTCCAGGAGGACATTATATAACTCTTGAAAGGACTCCATCAAGTCAAAATTTGGTGAGATCATCCTCACCCATGGCGCCCATAAAGATGAAAAGATTAAGTGACATTTATGAACAAACCGAAGAGGTAAATCTTTTTTCCTGTATGTAGATCATGAGCCTCTGAAGTTTTAGGAAGCCACAAGGGAAGAATGTTGGAGAATGGTTATGGGAGAATAAATTTGCGCCATAGAGAAAAATGACACATGGGAGCTTACCACACTTCCTAATAGCCATAAATCCATTGGTGTCAAATGGGTGTACAAGATCAAGTAAAATGCTAATGGTGAAATCGATCGCTACAAGGCAAGGCTCATAGCAAAGGGGTATAAACAGACGTATGGGGTGGACTATGAAGAAGTATTCGCTCCGGTTTCTCACCTTGAAATGGTGAGAATGATTATCTCACTTGTTGTTCATCACAGTTGGATGATCTACCAATTGGATGTGAAGTCTGCATTCCTGAATGGAATTATAGAGGAAGAGGTCTATGTAGACCAGCCTGAAGGCTTTGTTATGTAAGGGGATGAAGACAAAGTGTATCGACTGAAGAATGCTCTTTATGGGTTGAAGTAGGCTCCTCGTGCTTAGAATGCACGCATTGACAGCTATCTTCAAGAGAAAGGTTTCACCAAATGTCCATATTAGCATGCAGTTTACATCAAGAAGAATGATCGTGGTGATATAATCATTGCCTGCTTGTATGTTGATGATTTTATGTTTACAGGGAATAGTTGACAGATGTTCGATGATTTCAAGAAGGCTATGTTCAAGGAGTTAGAGATGACCAACGGAGGTCTCATGTCCTTTTTTCTAGGCATAGAAGTAAAGCAACAACATGGAGGCATATATATTTCTCAGAAGAGGTGTGCTAAGGAGTTGCTTGAAAAATTCAAGATGGCCAATTGCAATGCTGTAAACACACCTGTGGCAATGAGCTTAAAACTGACAAAAGATGGAGAAGGAAGAAGTGTTGACTCGACTCTGTTCAAGAGTCTAATTGGAAGCCTGAGGTATCTCACAATCACAAGGCCTGATATTTTCTATAGTGTTGGGCTTCTAAGAAGGTACATGGAAGCTCTGAAAGAGTCACACTGGTTAGCGGCAAAACGTATTCTCAGGTACGTTAAAGGAATGGTGGATTTTGGTCTTTTTTATCCATACAATGAAGAAGAAAATCTGCCTGGATACTCAGACAATGACTGGGGAGGTGACCAAGATGAAAGAAAAAGCACAACTGTGTATGTATTTTTTTTTGATCGATTGCTTTCACGTGGAATTCAAGGAAGCAAAGTGTGGTCACCTTGTCTATATATGAAGCAGAGTACATGGCGGCATCATTCACTGTTTGTGAAGGAATCTGGTTGAGAAATCTACTGAAGGAGTTGAAGCATCCGCAGGATGGATCAACAGTGATATATGTGGATAACAAGTCGGCAATTGAACTTGCCAAAAATCCGGTGTAACATGGAAGAAGCAAACACATTGATACCCGATTCCATTTTTTCCGAGATCATGTGAAGCAGAAAACGATAAAATTGGAATATTGTCATACTATAGAGCAGGTGGCTGGTATTTTCAAAAATTCATTACCGACAGATGTATTCAAAAGACTCAGAATGATGCTCGGAATGAAGCCAGTTTTTGTTTGAAGGGGAGTGTTGGAATTGCAAACCAAAAACATGAGTCAAAGCTACCTGCGGCGTCATTTATTACTTGCACATTTTTTTCTTCCATGGGTCCACCTCCATTTATTTTTCTTTTAATGAATTTAAATGCTCTGCATTTAAAGATTTGGTAAATCTATGTACTGTCATAAATGCTCTGCATTTAATATTTTGGTCCTTCCTTGTACCGTCATAGATTATCTGTATTTAATGTTTTGGTCTTTCTTTGTACCAACATAAATGATATGCATTTAATGTTGTGGGTCTATAAATTGGTGTAATTGTAGTCTGAAATTTCAATAGTGAGAAATTGTGAAATTGTGTGAAAAATATTGAAAGCTCCTTTGTGTTGTGTGACAATATTCTACCTCTTCCATTATTCCTCTCATATTTCTCATCTTGTATAGCCAATAATTCCATGCCAAAAGATGATACACCCTGTTTCCACGGGCATTTCCCATTTTTGAGAAGCAAGTCTCAGGGGGATTAAATTTTTTGAATTAAAGATCCCAAAGTATTAAGGGAGCCTTATAGAAGATAGGTCAAGGGGATCCTTCTCTCGGCCTATATAAAGGAGTCCATGCATCACTGTAAATGAGATATGAGTTGACCCCAATAAGGGATTCCACCGAGGAGGGTCGTTGTTGAACCATATTCTACCTCCCTCTCTTTATATTTTTTTTAATTAAATTTTTCATTTCATTTTTGGTTCAGTTTTATTTAAAATTGTAATTTAAATTTAATTTAATTTTAAATAAATAATTCATGCTTTTTTTTCAAAATTTTCCCCCCATCCACACAAATTTTTCTTTTTATAATCTTATTATTATTCTTTTAATTTTTCTTATTATTATTATTATTTGAGAATTATTAATTTTATTTTATTATTTTATTCATCTCTTCTTATTCTTATTATTCTATTTTATTTTAATCTCTCTATCTCTCATCCCAATTATATTTAATTTTATTCTTCTTATTTTATTTTCTCTAATCCACATTTATTATTTTATTTTATTTCTCAATCTTTCTTTTTATTATTTCATCATTCTCTTCCATATCTTTACCATTGTGATCTCTTACCCTTTAAAATGAGGGTTTGACCCCAAGGATTGGTCTGATAGGGAGTTCAAGGTGTTCTTGAATATTTTTTATTAAGTTTATTTTATGTTTGTGGTAGATTTGAGTAGCATTCACGGGTGAGGAGAATGTTTCCAATGTGATGAATCCCCCCTAATGACATGAAACTCGGTCTATGACTATTATTTTGTTTAATCACCTTTCCCTATCTCCATTGGTTAGTTATTTACATTATGGATTTGACCTAATCAATGGATGAAACGACATCGATAGAGTCAGGTCCTAGAAGATGGAACCTCCTAGACAAAGGTGCATCATCAACCATGATTAATGGAGGAGAAGTAATTGACATTTCTATTTCATTCAATGATTCTCCAAATTTTATAAATAAATAATAGTTGTCCAAACATGATATTTTATATTTTATTATCAGACTAAAATCAAACATATAAAGTATAATAATGATTGAACACAAAACTGAACCCCAAACCAAGTACTTTCTTCCTTAACTCATTCGGTTTGAATTTCATGCTAGTTTCATGTCTCATTTTGAATGTCATTATTTTAAATATTAAAAACCCAAAAATATTTTTCATTTATTTCATTAATTACTTAAAACAACAACAAAATTTAATTGCATGAATTTAGATTAAGTTAATAATGAACTGAAAAGCTTCTCAAGTGAGACAACCATAACCCACCACTGTGCTCACAAGAAAAATAATTTTATTTTTCACACCCGATGATAGGAGTGCATCATTAATTTTTTAAAATTTAATATTTATTATATTTATCAGAGAATAATGTAGTCTTATTTATTTATTAAATAAATATTCCTTATTAGTGGATTGGTAAATCTCGATGAGGGAAAACAGATCAATTTTAATGGTTGGATTGGAAATAATGTAAATGATTTTAATTTTTATATTCTTAAATAAGTTTCACAATTAAAACAATTAATAATATTATTATTTTTATTATTGTACATGAGTTCAGTTAAGAATTATAAAGACAAAAAGGGTTTTGTGTTGACTTTTCTAACCATAAAACTACCATAATGAATATCTAATTATATCACATTCCCAAAAAAATTGGTCTGAACAATAGATAAAATGACAATCTATCATTACCTAGAGAGAGATAAAGAGATATAGAGTGATCTCCTCCCTTACTATCTCAATCCAATGAGAAAAAATCAAAATTTATTCCTCTCAAAAGAATAATTCAACTATGATCAACCCTAAAAAATTCAAGTGATCTGGATCGGCCATGCTAGCACATGAAGAATCTACAACATCGTTCAGATATCAGGGTACATATTTGGATAACCACTTGGGTGATTATACACATGGATCGTATATGGAAAATATGATGTGAAAAGATGTTGTTAACTGGATCATCAGTGAAATTAGAATTACAAGTTCATGTAATTCTATATCTACTAACAAATTAGTTATAAATTACATGTGAGGTCCATTCGCTTATTGTTCTATCATTTTATTCTAGTCAATTAATCTACTATTTTCGTTAGACATGATGTTTTGATCATGTGATGAAATGATTACACATGATTTACAACAAAAAACTGAGATGGTCAATACAATTGAAGGAACCTTCTACTACACCTGAATCCAACTATTTGGGGATCCTGTCTGTTAGCTATAAACATTTTCATTTCTGAGATACGTTGTCGTATCAATCTTATCCATTAGATGATTATGGGGAGTAGTTATAAAAATATATATTATTTAACCAATGATAATATGATTCTTTAATGAAGTTATATATAGAGGTTTCTAATATTTGGCACTAACCTTCTATTGTATAATTAAAGTGGAATACAAGAGTCATTGAAGAATTTTGATTGTAGGAATATGAGACTCTTCCACATCATGTGAAATAAGACAAAAAATAGATCATCTATATATGCTTCAAGAGTATTTTGATTATGGGTAAGTGTCTAACGATGGAACAAATGGGAAAAATTGTGATGATAAGGGGGAAGTTGGAACAGCTGGGGAAGAAGTTCTAGGAAATGAAATAAATGTACAACTACCTCAACACATAATAATTCATCCACTACTCTTTGAATATTGGTCTTATGTTAGGGAATGTTTACTTGAATTCAACTGGAATATTATCACACCTACACCTGAGTTTCCTATAGTTGTAGACGGTAGGTTTGTTCAAACTGACAATGAATTATATGTTGGAAGATATTTTCCAAGAAAATATTCCCTATGAAATATACTCAAATGATTTAATATTGAGATACACTATAGATATTTAGTTCAAGAGTCAAAATTGAAAAAATACATCATGTTGTGTGAAACAATATGGTGGCGATTATAGACTTATCTTGAGGTAAATTTCTATAATTTCTCTCATAGGGTGGATAATTTCTAATATTGAGGCATCTAATACTTTCATGAAGCCTATCCTGACACAAGATCATACATCATTTGATGCTGAATTTGTGTCATCAATTATTTTTGAGATGATCAGGACCTTCATATATGTGCCTATAGCCCTTGTGAAGGATAGAATACAACACAATGTTGGTTATAATATTTCCTATGGAATGGTGTATGATGATCGGGACTACATAAAATATTTTTTACCATCATTGCTATAAATATGGAGTAAAAATAACTAACTTTTCTTGCACATTGATACCAATTAAAATGTGTCTAAATATAACTGATTAGATCTTTCTCATGTAAAATTTTATCATTTGTTCTTGGAATTCATTTCATATACTTTCTCATTTCGTTTTCATAAATAAATTATACATATTTATGGAATATTTCTATATGGAAAATACATGATTGAATTTCTGATTGTTGTAACCCAACATGGTAAATGTACACCTCTACCTCTTTCCTTTTACATTGTGGAGAAGGAAAAGTATAAATCAAGGAGTTGATTTTTGGCATGTATTAACATCCATTTCACATACATTCATAGTGTATGTTTGATATCTGATCATCATCAGGAAATCAATGAGGAAATAATTTGTCATGACCCATCCAACTGGGGTTCGACCAGTGACTACCCCGAGCCCGCCTCTAATAGGCCATGGAATGGTGACTATCACTGAGTAGGCATATCCCACACATGGTAGACATTAACCTAATGTCCCTATTTGCATAAAAACATATACAATCCCATACAATGATAAAATTTAAGACAATTGAAACCAATGCATGGATACATCTATGATCCCACAAATAGAGTAAAAAAATAAAATATTGAATGAAAAAAGGGTCAAAATACAATCCCTAACCAAAAAATTTATAGATTCAAAACTACTACAAGGAAAAATAATATGATCAAAAGTAATCTCTCTGAAAACACCTCTTTCTGACAAGATCAATCTATGCTCCACCTACTCCCTTCTCTCTTAGGACACCGTTAAAATGATCATTATCTATATAAGACATGACACATGAGGGAATACACCATGAAAGGGTGAGAATAACAATACTTAGTAGGCCACCCCCAAAAACACTAAACATGAATCATCAAGAATAGTCATCTCAAAATAGTAATACATAACTAAATAGAAACAAGAAAACCCAAATATGCTCAAGGACACTGCACCACTAGGCCATCACAACCAAACTACTAGCCACAATATTTTACTTTATACAATGGACATTATAATAGAATCTACTCAATAATCCATTCCATCACTAGATAAACTCATCCAAGAGTTTAGGATCATTGGTCCCCACTCAATAAATCTCACTGGTCAAAGAATACCAAAATACTTAGATATTGGGTAATGCCTAGGACCACTAGGGGATACCATGAACCCAATTTGGTTGAACCCTATATGTAGGGTATCTTATTCTAAATTTATTATAAACCACACCTTTACTAGGCACTAGATGGAGGATAAAAACCCAACATAAAGAGTTCGTGATAATTCCACAAACCCCACCTATGGAAAGAAAATGATAGAGGATCACACTCCTGTCTCACAGAGGGCGCCACAAATGCTATCTAGAACTCGTCCTATATAGGGGACCACAATCCCAATATATGGAAATAATATTTAACTATACCCATGGGGGAATATACTATAAAGAAAAAAATCAACCAAAACTGGTCCAGAGTAAAGATGCAAAGGGCAGCAAACACCCTAAATGGGGGTACATGGCGTGTAGTGGGGGTACATAGTGGGTCTAGCCAACCCCAAGTCTACTCGTGTGGTGCTTCCTCACATGGTATTTAAATATCCATATTCACGATGTGTATGAGTATTTCCTGACATGTAGTATTAATAGACATAATGTAGAAAGCATCGAGAACCTTGCTCATTCCATCTGTCTGTTCCCATGTACTGATGGTCATGCTTGTGTATAAACTGGTGTACACGTGGTAGTGCCCATGTACACCTGGTTGTGTCTGTGTAATTTTCTTTCATGTATTCATGTATACTGTGTGATATATATGTTGAGTCCCCAACACATGTCACATGGTGTGTGACAAGGCCACATGACGTGTGTTATTTAAGTCACTACGAAATCCATAGCACCGTATGGGGGGGTCTCACAAGCCCTATAACATTGGATTACACATCATGTAACTTGGGATTTCACAAATTATCTAGTTCTTCCCTAACATCATCCACACCATATCCAAATCCACCTTTCTCACCAGAAAATCAAAGATTGGGGGTCATCTAGCCCCAGTTCCTCATCCATCGTCAGTGTCTAGGTATTGGATCTGTACGGAAAACACCATCATCAAGTCATCTTTCATTGTAGTACTTCAAAAAATGAATTAAAATAATAGTAAAACCATTTTTTCCACCACTTATCATCCTCCATCATCATTATACCATGATCATACCCTCGATCATTAAATGTACCCGTGGTATCAATCTGTTTCACCAGAGAATGACCATGAAATGACTGAATATTGGGTATTCATCAAACCATGGGCCTAAAATAATCTCATGATGAATGTGGAAAGAACGTGGGAGAAATCCATAACACATGAAAAGTGAGGAACGAACCTCATCCTTTTTCATTCATCCTAAATCTATTTTTTGTAGAAATTTATAGATATAGATGAAAAACAAACATAATGAACTACTTAAATCCATTAATTTAATCTACCATTGATGTGAAAATCAATAATATTCATGGAATTGATATTATTTCAGTCAGGAAAAATAATGGGATGAAAAATCACAAATAAAACATCCTAACTTGAGTTTGGATTGATTGATGATGAATAAAAATCCTACATTTCCATGAATGGTGAGGTCCATGAACTCCAATGGTGTAATGATCCTTGATCCTAATCTGATTTGGTTTCATCCACTAAGAACGCTCTCCAATGGTCATCTAGGCCACCAGGGTGTTGCGGTTAACCGAGATACATCTCTATAAATACATATTTATAAAATATCTTGGTCATTATATCATCAAAAAATAAATAGAATAAATAAATTTATTTTATTCATTTGTTCCTAGGACATATTTTTCAATAAAATCCAGTGCCAACAATGGTTATGTCGCTTATAGGGGAAAACCCATGCTCTGAACTCAACAGTTCCTTTAGATTTTAGATTAGATCCAAAATTTAGATTTTATTCCATATTTTCAATAAAATTTCATGTGTGTGATGTTAATATATTTAATATATTTCAAGCATTTATTTTGGGCTCACCAAGCCTCAGAATCCCACGCCGTCTCAGTTCCTAGTCTCAAAAATATTCCATATAATTTGAGAAAATAATACATGAAAAATATAAGTATTTACATTCTACCCACATTTGGGACTTTAATCCCAAAATGAGAAAAACTTACTCAAAAAGAAGAGGGTACTGGTCTCACATCTAGGTCTCCCTCTCCTAGGTTCTCTCATAACGATTCTTGTGCTACCACTGGACATGCACTAGGGGAATCGATCACTTATGAAGGATCCTCTCCTACCAATCCTCGATCTCCCCTTATAATTTAGAAAATGTAGCTCCATCATCAATGTCTAGCTATCCAAGACGATAACATGCAATGGGTCATGCACATAACATCTCAATTGTGATACATGGAAGATGTTGTGTACCCAATCCATCTGTGGTGGTATATCCAAGAGGTATGAAACCACACCAACTATATGTAGTATCTGGAAAGGGACAATGGATCTCGAAGCTAACATGAATCCCTGGAAAAATATCTATAATACACATTAATATGAGACCCTCAGGAACACATGACATCCATCCCAAAATCTATAGGTCTCTACAATCAGTATAAAATAAGAAATTGAACAGATCTATATAGTCATCATCCTCTCCTAGATGATTTTAGTCTTCTCTATAGTATCTCAAACCACGTCTAGGTCCATGAGTGCTAACTCTCCTAGATCAGTTCAACAAATGGGTGACTTGTAGTGTCTCTTATACAAGGCCTAAAATTGTGCAATTCCAACGGTGGAATTTTAGGTTTTTTTGTATGAAATATCATTCAAGGGTAGGTGATTCTCCATACTATGGAAAAAGTCCAATATGAAAGCCTGTAACATTTTCTCTAATACTTGAATGATATGATTAGTTTAACAGTCATTCTAGGGGTAAAAAGTTGTGCCCAAGTGAAACTCAGTCCCAAAGTCCTCCTACAATCATCTCCATAATCATGACATGAAGAAATAAACAAAGTATGAAAAAATCATTGAGGGAACTCCATGGAGTCTAAATATCTCCTTCACATATAGGTGTCCTAATATCTCCACTGAACTATAATCTCAAATAGCTAAGAAGTGGGTTAACATGGTGAGTCAGTCTATGATCACCTAGATGGAATCATGTCACCTAGAAATACACGGTAAAACCATCATGAATTAAATGAATTTCCCATCAAAATTATACTCTAGAACCTCAAGAAGTTGATCTAAAACCATTGGAAGATATTTATCATCTTTCACTTGCTGACAAGTGAGGTACCGAGAGACAAAATCTGCAACATGTTGCTTCATTACTAGACTCCAAAACTTATTTCACGTTCCTGGAATATTTTTTTTACACCTACATGTAATGGAAAAGGGGATGTATGAAACTCACACATCAACTCCTCCTACAACATCAAGGGTACCATCGTCCATACTATGAAAAGGACAGTGTTCTCCCCACCTTTAGAATATCCATCAGAAGAACATCTAGTGTATAGAAAATATAAAATTTATAGTCCTAGAGAAACTCAATAAATCGCCCCTATTTAAATATAAGATCCTTATTATAGGAGAAATAATTGATACTATTGCGGTCACAGTATATGATAACCCGCTCATCCATCAGGTAGTTTCTCCACATTTTTAGTGTGAAGAATACTACTATGAACTCAATATCACGGGTCACATAATTCTTCTCAAGTATTATAAACAAACATTAACCATAAGAAATCATATACTATATTTATTTCAAAACACATCCAAGCATGGTCCCTGAGGCATAATAGAACCATACACACTCGACACCCTCCTTTGGATGTCTCTATATGGGAGCAATTGTCAACCTTTACCTCATCTCTTGAGAGAAGTACTGGAACATTTTTTTTCCACACGAAAGGCTTCCCCATTTAGGTCAAATCTATAAAGGGTGATTCTAGTATAGATAAATTAGTTATAAACCTCTGATATTACCCTTCCATCCCAAGGAAACTCTTTTCCTCGATAACACTCTTAGGTGGCCCCCAATAAATCACTTCTGCAACCTTCACTAGGTCTACTCCTCCTCATGCCTCTGAGATGGAATTTCCCAGATAGTAGACTGCTCTAATCTAAAACTAACACTTTTATAGATTCCCATAGAGATGGTACTCACATAGTGTGTCTAGAACCATCCTCAAGTTTCTCATGTGTCCATCCCCAAATGACAAGTGAACTAGGATATTGTCTATAAAGACCACCATGAACTAGTCCAAAAAGGGATGAAATATCTGGTTAACGAGTCCCATAAAAACATCTAGGGAGTTGGTCACACCAAATTGAATCACCATGTACTCAAAGTGACTATAGTGACATCTAAATTTCATCTTCAATATATCATCATCCTATAATCGCATATGGTGATAGCCTGATCTAAGATCAATATTTAGGAACCATCACTCCCCTCTCAACTGATAAAATAGTTCATTGATCCTCGATGGTGGATACATATTCTTCATGGTGTCCTGGTGTAAGCATCACTAATCCACACATAACCTCAATGTCCCAGCTGTGTTTTTGGAAAAAACATTGGGGATTCCAAGGGGGAAACATTGGGTCTCTCAAATCCCTTCTCCTACAAGTCCTCTAACTATAAACTCATCTCTCAAAGCTCTATGGGAGACAAATTATATGCTATATAATATATCATGGCTATCCTAGGGTGAAAGTCAATATATATGTCTATCTCTCAGTATGGAGGTAATCCTAACACATCCTCAGGAAATTCGTCCTCTTACTCATCCACCATCACCGGAAACAAGTAACTCATAGCATCTACTACTCAAAGAGTCATTCTAGGTAACTTGTGTGTAATAAATTTTAATCTCTTATAAATGAGCATGCCATGCTCCACCAAGGTTTCATTTTCACCCTTAAACGAAAAAATCATCCCATCATTGTGGACACACCGCATCCTCTGCATAAAATAGTCAATCTGGGTATGAACATTAAATATCCAGTCCATACCTAATATGACATCATTAGACCTCATCACTGCTATAAATAAATCCAATTTTCTTTCCTCCTAGAATCATATCACATTTTCTACATAACTGCACAATCAAATATTCAACACCTGTCGAGGTCTCTAACTATAAGGTTTGATCCGACGGCTCAACTGGAATTTCAATGTCTCAAAATAGAGAAGTGGAAAGAATGGAATAACTCCCTGATGTGTCTATAAATACTAAAACTATCATAGAAGATACATAAATCACATTTCATATCATCCCTGGAGCCTTAGGGTCATAGGCATCTATAACCAACAGTTGGCCTTATCCCTGACCACCATCTCCTTGTGTCTGGCATGGACCACCTGAATGGTGTTGGTGATAAAAGGTCAATCATTCAACCACCTTTTGAGAATATACCATCCCTTCTACCAAATCTTCCTCCTTGTGTACCACCCTGATCCTTCCTCTACAATTTCCTTGGTAGTCTCTCAATCGTCTCTCGATCAGGTGTAGACAATCCTGAGATGGATTTCCCTAACTGTCATAAGAAAATAACTACCTCCCCCTCAGCTTATTAGAGCCATCCTAAGAGCCTTTATCTACTGATCCTATGTCATGGGATCATCTCCATAAGAATATTTCTTGATTGGATCCTTATGACTATTGTCGGCAACCTACTACCAAGGTCTCAACTCCTTGGTTCCAACTACTAACACCCACTATCAACACCTTCTCGTCTAGGAAGCTCTCCACCACTAATTGTCTCTCCATCACTACACCATAAGAGGGGATATAATGGGATATCATGGAGGCCTTGATATCCTAGTGTAATCCCCTCTCAAAATACCATTATATTAAAAATAGATACTGAACCATATCCATGGATTAACATGATAGATCAGTAAAACTCTTTGAATACTTCCCCAAGGTCAAAATAACCTATTGAAGATGAAAAATATCTTGTATCTACACCTATCACAATTTATCCAAATAAAACTCTTCCCTGAAGAAATTCTCAAAATCTAACAAGGAAAGAATTTTCTTGTCATGTTATTGAGTCACTAAAATCCATTATTTCCTAGAGGATCCCTGAAGAATACTCTCTTCATGGACTATCATCTTATCTTTAGGAATACTCACAAAAAGGAAAACATAAGAGAATTCCTCTATCCAATCCTTATCCACATAGCTATCTGGATATCAATGAAATCTAGGGGTCACTACCTCTAGAACAAATGCATTACAATCAGCTGGTGTTCGTCCTCAGATGGTACTTTTGGAAATATTTTTAGTCAAATGGGTGATGGTATAGCTGGTAGAACAGCCATAGGTTGTATCTATAGTACAGGTCCTTGTATAAAATCCTCGTCACTCAACGGATCAACCTTGTGATCATGTGGTGGAATCTTGGGCATCTTTCTTCGTGAAGGCATCATAAAATAAAAAATGTGTACCATTGTCAAAATTATATATAGGTATCTGAATCAATAATTACATGGAAACCAAAAACCATTCTTATATGATGCATGAACAAAATTTTTCCCCGTAACCAATGTCTATATGTACTAAGTCAAAAGGTAGGTGATCAGATTCCTGGTGTATGGATACGTCAGCCGCTACAACAACATTGCAGTCCATGGCCAAAAATATGTACTCAAAACACTTAACAATATTTCCCCAAAAAAATCCACAAACTCTGTTCCTAAGGTACAACTAGCTTCTCTGATACCACTCTATCATGACATAACCTACTAGGGTCTGACCCATGACTAACCCAAGACTGAATTCAATAGTATAGGGGATGGTGACCTATGCTTAGTAGGCATATCCCAATGATGGGATTCGTTAACATAATGTACCTTTATGTACGCACACATCTATAAGAACATATAAGGATCAAATATAAAACAAACAGAACCCAAAAATGCATACATCTATGATCCCACAAACAGTGTATGATCGTAAAGTACTAAAAGAGAATAGTGGTCAAATACAAGACCTACCAAAAAATTATAGAGAGTCCAACCTACTCTAATGGTGAGGAATATGATCAAAAGTATTCTCCCAAGAGACATATTTGTTTGAAAATCCCGTGATATAATCCACCACTTCCCTTTCCTCCAAAGACACAGTCAAAAGGTCATCATGTGTATAAGATAGGAAACGTACTGGCAGAGCCCATACAGCGGTGAGTATAATAATACCTAGTAGGAAAACTCAAAATCACTAAACAAGAAGCATCTATAATAGTCATCTCATAATAGTAATATAGTATTAAAAAAGAAAACCCAAATACACTTAGTAAGGACATTGAGCCACCAGGCTATCATAGCCAAACTATCAGGCACAATATTATGGTCAAAGAAATGCTCATTCTGGGAGAATCCACAATGTGATACATTCCATCATTGGAGACACTCGTCTAAGTGATTAAAATCCTTGCCCCCCCCCAATAAATCTCACTGGTCATATAAGACCTTGATACTCAGATAGGGGTCACATACAAGACCGTTAGGTGACACCACAAACCTAGTATGTATCAACCCGTTACAAAGAAGATCATATTCTCATGATATTATGACCCCTAATGATCTGACCATCTAGATGGAGGTTTGACGATGAGATCAAGGAGGCCACGTCGATTCCACAAAGCTCACTTAGGGTAATAAAGTGATATAAGATCAAAATTAAATATCATGGGGGATAACACGAACTCTATAAGAGACTCTTCCACTAGAGGGGATCAAAATCCTTGTATGTGTACATAATACTAAAATGTTACCTCAATGGAATGGACCAAGGGAACACAATCAACCAAGACTGGTCCATACTGAAGAAATGAAGGGCTAAAAACACACTCAAATGGGGCACGCGACATGTATTGGGCATACACAGTGTGTCCTTCCAACCCCTAGTCCACTCTCATGGTTCTACCTCACACTACATGTAAATATTTATATACAAAAAATGAAGGAGTTGTACATGGAATGTAGAGATCTCCCAACACCTTTCCCATGTCGTATGCCTATGCTCGTGTACCACTAGTTGTGCCCATGTACCAACCCATGTACACATGGCCCTACCCGTGTGCACCTAGCCAATTATTTGTACTTGGAATGCCCGTTTCTTTGTATCCACCCAGATACATTCAAATATTATAACATGTTTCACATGATGTGTGAAAGAATCCCACAATATGTGATATTTAAGTCACAACAGAAACCCTAGAACAACACATGGGGGTCCCACAAGGTGTGTAACACAATATTACATGATGTGTAACTCATGATTTCTTAGATCTGATGGTTCTTCAATCACATTATCCACTATATCACCGGATCCACCATTCCTTCTAGATAATCCTATATTGGGGGTCATCCGACCCCTATCCATCATCTATCTACAAGATTCATGTTCATATTTCCTCATAAGACGCCATCAGCGAGTCATTTGTTGCCACCACACATCAAAATTAGGTAAAATGGAAACAAAAACACATTATGATCATCATATTATTTTTATATGTCACCATTTAACCTCGATTTTATGATCAATCAAGAACCTCACTCGTGTTATCATTTTGTTGTTCTGAATAATAGTCGCACAACAATTGAATTTCTGGTATTCATCAAACCACGGGATAATGAAATTTCCCATGATGAACATGCAAAGAACGAGGTGGTCTATAAGACATCAAAATTTTGGAATGAACCTCATAATATTTTCATTCACCCAAGATACTTTTTTGTAGAAATAAACAAACTTAGAGGAAAGATAAACATAATGAATAATTTAAATCTATCAATTTAATGTATCGTCGTTGAAAGAATCAATTCTTCTTATAGAATTTATCCATGTTCATCTAGAAAAAAAGAACAGGATGAAAAATCAAAAATTAAACATCCTACCTACAGTTTGGATGAATTGCTAATGAAAAAATGTCATGTGTTTCCATCACTGGAGATATCCATGAACTCTAATTGTGAAACAATCCTCGATCCTGATCTGATCTGGAGTCATCTTCCAACAAAGCTCTCCAATAGTCATTTTGGTCTCCATGGATTTATCAATCAACCCTAATAAATCTATATAACCATCTATTTATAAATGATCTCATTCATTTCTTTAAAAATAAATTTTATTTATTTATTTATTTATTTTATTAATTTTCACTCACTGTATCTTTTTCACAAACACCCCACACTGAAAAATTTTATGTCATGAATAATGGTAAACTCGTGATTTTAACTCAATAGAGCCCTCTGGTTTCAGATGTAGGCCCTTGTTTGGGGGTTATTCTATTTTTTCATGGAAACAATGTATGCATGATGTTAATATATTTAATATATTTCAAACATTTATTCCAAAATCACTGGGCCTCATAATCACACACTATCTTAGCACCTGGTATCAAAAATATTCCATATAATATCCCAAAATAATACAAAAAAATCCTAATAATTATATCAATATAGATCCTCTTATGTGGATATCCATAAATTAACATCATTTACACTATATTAGAAACTTTTCCATAAAAATGTGAAATCCTTTTCATGATGAATCTATGAATAAGGATATCATAAATCTTGGTATTTAACATATTTATTACTATTTTTACTTTATAAAATTAATGATAAAATTAATTTATATTTAATATGAACAATTTTGTGTGGAATATGATCATGATCAATGAATTTTTGATAAAAAATTAGAATGAATTAATACAGTTAATCAAGGAGTGTTTGATTATATGATTCATATTCCAAAATAGAAATAGACATTGGAATATGATGGGGGGAAAAGTACAACACAAGATAAAAAATATTTTGGAGTGCATCAAAGACATCTTAAATGGGTTTTATAAGTTATATATAACTCTCTTAATTTAGGATACATTTCATCATTGTGTAAATTACTTTATAGAAGTATAAAATAATATTGGTGATGGGATTTATCAGAGGCTACAGTTTGAATGAAACTTTCAGTGATAGATTTACCGGAATATTTATTAAGCTTCCACTTATTGATTGGGACGTTTTAACTAAGTATAAAGTCAATTTTAAGTGAAAAAGTGTTAGGAAATAATCAAAGGGAGAAGTGGTTAAGTGTGGGTGGTATTACTAGACACGGGGCATTATGACTATGAAACTTCTAGGAATCATGATTTCTATATACACATGCAATTGCGGGATGCAACTTTGTGAACATCTCATGGGAACTATTTATTGATCAAGTTTATTGGATTGACACAATTATTAACTGCTATTGTGCAACATGCATTCCTATTATGGAGTTTCAATATTTCCTAATTTATAATGATCATCTCACATTTATACCTGGGCACAAAAAGTTTCAACCACGAAGGAGACTTAAGTGTTGTGGGATACAGAATAAAATGGAATGACCTTAAGAAAAGGCCAACATCTAAGATGCAATTTATTTCATAACGATGGTCATAATATGAAGAAATTCCTGAAAATTTTGTTTATGATTTCTCATTCTCATCCATAATTATGTATTTCCAAAAAATAATGAAATTTCCTAAGCATTTAAAAATTGGATTATGATTGGACATAGGTTTGACCTTTTGGGTGTTTTTTTTAAAAGTTTCAATGATTAATAATACACCTTTTGAAAATATATTACCTATTAATTTGAAATCCAACCTTCTAAAAGTACCTAATCAACGTCATTGATTTTTTAAAATATTTTAATTTTGAAAAAATTGATGATCTAACTAAACATGTAAAAAGTTTAAAAGGAATCATGAAAAAGATCAATAGAGAATGATAAAGCTATGTGTCTAAGAACAAAGAAAATGTAATTATATAAAATAAACTCTATGATGAAGAAAGATCAATCCATGTTATCAACTACATAAGGATCAAAGGGTGTTAACATAACTGTTATATCCTACATTCTACAAATCATAACATTATACTAACCATAACATTATATTTATATTTTACTCTTATTTAATATTTATTTCATCTATATGTATAGTGATGGAGGATATTACTATGCTCAGTGGGTAGAATAGGCATGTTTAATGTGAAGTGTTAGAAGGTCATGCGGCTTGATATATTTGGGTGTGCAGGGAATATGTTATCATCACATATAGCCTCTAAGTGATATTATACCTTACCAACTACATGTTAGATTTTATGAAATTAATGTATCATATTATATAATTGTTGATCATCACATCCTTTATACCATCAATATGATATGATGACCTAATATGAATTCATTCCACTTGCCTGAGGGAGAAATGAACATCACCCTAAAGGATGTGGAAGTTATGCTTGAAATTCATATCCATGGTGATATATTTATTGGACCCACTTATGGAGATGGGTTTGAGCATGTATAGTGATTACTAGGCATCGTCATTATGGTGTATGATACTTATAAAGATGGTCATTCTTTATCTATAAGCTGGTTTCACTTGAACATCATGCATTTACCTACTGATATTGATGAGAAAATATCATGTTTTATACCAGTGCATATATATTGCATCCCATAAGAGGGATGTTATACACTGATCACTCTAGTATTAATTTACACATGATATATTTGGGCCTACTCTAGGACATTGATCAGATCAGGAGATAAAAATAGGTATCTATGTGCTTAGCATAAATTTAAAAAGTATTATTCATGATATGTCGATCATAAAATAGTGATCTAGGGGGGTGTATCTTCCTCATTGAAATTTGGGAATAAAAGAAAATCACTCCCCTAGCCCTTATTATTATTATTTTGAAGCTACATATGGATATGTTGCATGATGCTCCACATGAATGCTATTATGATCACTCATATTTATTGCTTTCTGATTCTAATACGAGTTATTATTTTTTATTTATTATTATTCATCAATTTATATATTTTACGTTATAGGTGGATTCAGGTACGGATTTTCTTCTGGACATTGAGACACAATTTGTGTGCATATCGTACCACGTTGGAAAATATAGTATCCACAGATGTAAGTATATACATTATTCTTTGGCAAATCTGTAACGCCCCGACCCCAGTTACTCAGAGTCGGTTCATTATTACGTAACATTGGCATGATCAAAAAAGATTAAGTCTTGAAAGACCGAATAGTTTAGTATCCTTGGAAACACTAGATACATTCATAAATGTTACATTACATAATAAAGTGAATAATCACAATAACATAGTCTCCATAGTCTACAATCCTATCCCCTTCAGACTATCCCTGTAGGTCAGTCATAAAATATTTCTTCACATCCTGGGGAAATAAAACATAGAAAGGGGTGAGCTCAGATGCTCAGTAAGGATGACAATATAGCAGAAACTTTCATAAATAAACATAATCATTTAAGGAAATGTATAACTAAAACAAAATCATTTTAAACATGAGATTCAGAATAATATGGAAAAAGTAAAATGAAATAGTGACATTTAATTATTCACATGGATATTCTAATAGTCAAATAATCACATGCAATATCAATAACCACTTTCATAATGATGGAATGCATAATTCCAGACTATCATTACCACGTAGCCAAGGCCTCGTGCCAAGACTACAAATAAGATTTTTTCAAGGCCTCGTTCCAAGACACTAGTTTGCCTCATGGGACCTACCAATGCATCGAGAAGCTATAGCGGGCTCCACCCATCACTTATTAAGTCCAATGTATTCCTCATATGAACAGGTTTAAACATATCTTAAACCATAACACAATCATATCACATAAAACATGCATAAAGGAAACATAACATTTCCACATTTCAATCACATGATATCAATAAAACACATTGATATAATAAAACCATTTTCAATACCAATATAAATGAAAAGTAAAACTTGATATTTATTTTTCATTTAAAAAAAAGTTATGGCTTGTAGAGGAAGCCGAAACTCAAATAATTGTCACGGCGGTAGAGATGTCGTAGTCGCCGCATACGTATGACAAAAAAACATTCCCTTTTGTTGTTTAGTAAAACACTTGATATAAAAAATATTCCTTTTGAATAAATTTAAAAGTCAAAGTGGTTTATACAATGTATAAAAGAAAGTTTTGTATTAAAACAAAATATGCCTCAATGAAAGAATATTGAGATGAAGTCCCTTACCTCGTGTCCTACTTGACTCGACCTTTCTTAAACCTCCTAAATAATAAACTAGAGTTATTTTCTACTTTCTTAAGAACCTTTTTCAAGTTCATTATTCCTTTTATATCACTTATTACCATGTTATGAACATTATGTAATTATTTAAGTTAATAACGGTCGTTTTGTTGATCTTTGGTACTTAATTCAAAAATAAACTTCTTATAATTACAAGTTGTTCATGTGGTAAAATATCAATTATATCCAGAATTATATTCATGATGTAGATATCATATATATCATATATATTTATAATATTAAATAAAATTTAGAGGTAAGAAATTAAATGCATCGTTCATGGAGATGGTAAGCCGTACGTACGCATGAACGCTACTTTCATTTATATTTCATATTTAATGGAATGAAATCATAATGATATAAAGGTATATTATAATTACAGTATAATATCATATATATAATATCATCTACTCCATCCTTTATACGTCCCACATATTACATTAACGATTCAAATCACTTTGAGGGGGATGTAGTCCGCACTTCCTAAAATTAAATTATCGCGTTTACCCATAATGGAAATCATAAAGGCATGCCATAAATGAAAAATACAAAAGCATAAGGAAAACATAAAAATAATATATATAATAAATAAATATAGTGACAACTTAATGGCCACCATGAAATGTGTTAAAATAATATTGAACAATCATCGTTTCAGGAGGCAGTAATTCGCCACCCACAGAAACAGTATGTTCATTAACCATTAGATGAAGGTGTGTGTAAGTGTAAATAAAATAATTATCATAAAAAAAATACTATTGTATTTAATATACTGTTTTTTTTTCAAAATAAAGTAATTAAAAGATTTTAAGGGGTTGGAGAAGCAAAATAAACAAAAGAACATAAGAGAAGACATTACCTTAAAATCGGGTAACTCTTTTTGATTTGAGCCAAAGGCTTCCTTGGGAAGACTTCTGCCCAAATTGAGGCTTATATAAGTAATAGAAGGAATTTGAGAGATTATTTGAGCAGAGTTTGGCCGAGACAAATTTCTTTGAAGGTGTGAATAAGGTGGTAGAGGTGGGGGCCTTTTATAAGAGGAGAGGAGGGGCACTCTTGGAAAGTCATGAAATGATACATTATTATGAAGTTATTTTCGGATTTCAAAGGTCCCAAAATTATATATTTCGAGGATAAGGTGATAAGGGTTATAAACCAACTCATCCAATAGGTTTTTGACAAGTTTATGTATTATATTTTACATTATCTTTTCATTTTATTTAAATCGTTAATTAATGAGGTCATCGCTGCATCATCATGGTGTTATAAAAATATTAATTTATTTAATGTCTAAAAATTATAAAAAAAATACCATGATGTATTAAATCTTTTTATATTTCCAATGAATATATATAGTCGAAAATTTAACTTATATAACCCCAAGTAATAATTGTTTTAGTAAAAGAACACATGTTTGTGACAATTTTATTTTTACTTTAAATAAAAATTTATTAATGTCATTTTCTTACCCAAGTGGCTCCATGGGGTCCCCAAGTGGAACCATGGATTTTCATGGTCGGAAATGACTCATCAAATAAGGGTAGGACAAGTGTAAAGGTAATTTCATATTATTATAACATTATATTTACCTTAAATTACACTAATTGCCTTTAATCACGATTAATAGAACTTAAAAGTTACTATTCAACAAAAAATATTTTCATCCCATTGGACCACATTTTACATCATAATGACAATGATGTATGTCGGATTTTTGAAATTAAATTCACAGAAGAGGTAAAATTTCATTTAAACGAAAAATCAGTTTTTTAACTACCACTTAGTGGTTTCACTATTCATCAAAAATTGAAGTTTTTTATAAAAATACCAAAAATTCACCCTAAGCTATAATTGATATTATGAATTAAAAAATGATTTATATTTTACAAAATTTCAAACATATAAGTTGCATAAATTAATTTTAAAATTAATTCCCGCAGTCAAAACAAATAGCGTGTTTTTAAGAAACAATGTCAATCAAAAGATTGACAATTGTTTATGTCTAATTTCAAAGTAAAATTAATTATAATGACCACCATTGGATAAAATTGTTAAATTATATTCTAATTATAATTTAAAACCACATAATAGTATAATTTATCACTATAAATTATTTTGATTAAAAAGTTGTTTTTAAGTATTTTTTTACTATTCATAGAAAATTGGAAGTTCTCAGAAAATTACAAAAAAATCAACTTAGGATAATTTTGATATTCCGAATACAAAAATAAAGTCCATTTTTTATTAAAAAATTAATATAATTTCAAAAAGTGGTTATTACTATTCATAACGGCTACATTGATTGGTCATGGTGTGTTAGAATCTTGAACTTGCATACAATGCAAGCTATTGCATTATTGAAAGAGAAACGTATCATGGAAGCTTGGGGTGTTACATTCTCCTTTCATTCAATAAATTTCATCCTCGCAATTTGAAATTGTTCTTCTAAAATATGAGGTTCAAAGTAGAAAATACCTTTGTGGAAAACCCACATCGGAAATAAGGTTAATAAAATTTAGCCTTAATAAGAGGGAAAAGGGAAATGAAAAAGTCACCACCAAATTATGATCTCAATTAAGAGAACATTGGTGGAAATTAGAGACAAATAATTGGAGGGAAAACTTAAATATTTGTAGGGAGTGATTGAGGTCATCAATCACAAACAAGTGTAAAATTGAGGGCCTCAAAGCCTTCAATCTCTGGTGATTTAAAATATCATCAGTTCAACAAAACATAAGGTATTAGGATAACACATTTTTTTATATCCCTTTACTAAAGATTAATAATTAACTTATTAATAGAATAAGAGAGAGGTGTATATATATATATATATACTTGAAAAGTAGAGTTTCAACCTTCAACTAATTTCTACCACAAACTCATCTTTCCCTCAAAAAGATAATAGAACTCCAAAATATTATATTTATCCTAATCGTACAAGGTTCCAAATATTAAAACATGCCATTTAGATTAGGAAAACTATTTTTTAATAACTAGGGACTTCCTGTAGGCTAGTGGTAGGTAATAAAGGCCCGTTGAACTATGGTTGTGGGTTCTATTTCTACAGCTTTGTCCGAAGTGACCGGTCATCCCTCGACCTATAGGTTCTCCTTTTCCTAAAACTATACTATTATAATATTCAAAAAATAATATTCAGATATGTTTTAACCTTAAACAATACTATCCAAAGTTAAACTTAATTCATTCCAACATTTATAGTCTTCCAAAATACCTCTGTCCAAACATTCTCTAAAAGGTCTCTAAATTCCAAAATCAATTGAAACATCAGATTCCCCAAACAAAGTAAAGTTTCTCTTATTATCACATACTAAAAATATGATTACCTTCATCATATTAAAACCTTAATGAAAACAACAAGTACTACAGTATAATCCTTATATATATCACACTATTCTTATAACTATAATATAGTTCTTGAGTCCAAAAACACAGATACAATAATTATTCCACTTCAACTGTAGTAACAGCATAATATTGGCCTTGATACTTTGGCCTTTTCTGAGGTAAGTTTCCCCGACACTTAGGACCTTCATTTTCATAATGCCCCCTTTCCCTACAATTATAGAATTCAACATTGATTGCCTCTTTCTTTCCCTTGCAATCACGGGCCTGGTGACCTTTTTCTCCACATTTATAACAAACTCTCATTCCTTTTAGGCAAGTACCTATGTGATTCTTCCCACAATTATCGCATAATGGAAAATCCTTCTTTACCTTTTTTCCTTTATCAGTCTCTTGTTCCACCGTTCTCTTCTTCTCTTGCTTTACTTTATTTTCATAAGACTTAGAGAATTCCTTTTCTATCTTGATATCACATGAGGCAATATCTTAGTACGATGAGAATGATTTTGATACTAAAGCTCGATAGAGAAATGGTTTTAACACATCAAAGAAATGGTAAATCTTACTTCTTGGGTTATGTGTATAATATAAAACACGTCTCGCTAACCCTGTAATGTTGGCCTCATACTTTGTGACATTCTCATCCTCCTTTTGTCTCAGACTCGGAAATTGCCTTTCCATATCTGCTCGATGCTCACGAGGATAGTATTGTTCAATGAAAAGATCTTTGAACTCCCTTTATTCCATATTTGATACTTCATCATCTTCCTTTGTGTTTTGATTCAATGACCACCATTGATCAGCATTTCCAGTGAGGTGGCAAACTTCCATGATAACCTTTTCCCTTTCACTACTCCCCAAGGCATGGAA
Source organism: Viscum album (assembly GCA_963277665.1). NCBI lineage: Eukaryota > Viridiplantae > Streptophyta > Magnoliopsida > Santalales > Viscaceae > Viscum > Viscum album. The sequence continues at coordinate 1,419,082,083 of OY728120.1, forward strand.
TATTTTCTCTAAGGAATTTATCCATTTCTCAGCTACTAATGGATTTGTACCCCCATTAAATGTTGGTGGTTGTTTCCTCATGAAGTGATCTAACATTGATCTTCCACGTTTCGGATCAGGGTGCTCCATACGAGTAAGGTTATTATTCATAACCTGGGTGAGTTTTCCTAGTATGGTGATAAGCTGATCAGCACCAATTGTATCACCTACACCCTTATAATTATCTTGAGCAGGAGCGCAATCCCTACATGGAGTACGTGCATTGATACGGTTTCCATTCCTTCCACTAGGCGCCATTTCTAAACAATGGAATAAACTAGATCAGTTTATGAAACAAAATACATAATTCCATACTTGTAAAACACTTAACATAAATTGAAATGTTTATGGATATAATCCATAATCATAAAAAAAATTCTTTGAGGAAGTATATACTCATAAACATTTCATAAGGTTTTGTAAAGAAAACGACAATTATCCTAATCATATCCCCCGGGAGTGTCATAACCAAGAGTGCAGCAAGGCCCATTGTCGTGCACCAGTTCCCGTTCGAGTCTAGCTCAAAGTGGTGTTTTCGGGTCTTACCCCTAGGTACATTTGTGCCAGAGCCGCCTCTACCTGCTCGTATCTAGACAGGTATGTATTGCTCGGATAACTAAAAAAATCTCTATAATACCAAAATTCTAGGAAGTTATTCTATAGTAATCCTAAAAGTCTATCTTAGGGATATGTGCTCTAATCACAGTTTATCTAAATCTAGCTTCCAAGGTTAGTACTAAACTGCCTCTTATACCAACTGAAATGTCCTGATCCCAGTTACCTAGAGTCAGTGCATTATTACGTAACATTGGCATGATCACAAAAGATTAAGTCTCAAAAGATCGATTAATTTAGTAGCCTTGGAAACACTAGATACATTAATAAATGTTAAATTAAATAATAAAGTGAAAAATCACAATAACATAGTCTCCATAGTCCACAATCCTATCCCCTTCAGACTATCCCTGTAGGTCAGTCATAAAATATTTCTTCATATCCTGGGAAAATAAAAAATAGAGAGGGGTGAGCTCAGATGCTCAGTAAGGATAACAATATAGTGGAAACTTTCATAAATAAACATAAACCTTTAAGGCAATGTATAATTAAAACAAAAGCCTTTTAAACTTGAACTTCACAATAATATGGAAAAAGTAAAATGAAATAATTCCATTTACTTAATCACATGGATATTCTACTAGTCGAATAATCATTTTCAATATCAATAACCACTTTCATAATGATGGAATGCATAATGCGAGACTATCATAACCGCGTAGCCAAGGCATCGTGCCAAGACTACAAATAAGATTTTGTCAAGGCCTCGTTCCAAGACACTATCTTGTCTCATGAGACCAACCAATGCATCGAGGAGCTATAGCGGGCTCCACCCGTCACTTATTAAGTCCAATGCATTCCTCATATGAACAGGTTTAAACATATCATAAACCATAACATAATCATATAACATAAAACATACATAAAGGAAACATAACTTTTCCACATTTGAATCACATGATATCAATAAAACACATTGATATAATAAAACCATTTTCAATACCAAAATAAAAGAATAAAAAAACTTGGTATTTATTTTTCATTTAAAAAAAGTTATGGCTTGTAGAGGATGCCGAAACTCAAATATTTGTCACGGCCGTGGAGAAGTCGTAGTCGCCGCATACGTATGACAAAAAAACATTCCCTTTTGTCGTTTAGTAAAACGCTTCGTATAAATAAGATTCTGTTTGAATAAACATAAAAGTCAAAGGGGTTTATACACAGTATAAAATAAAGTTGTGTATTAAAACAAAATATGCCTCAATGAATGAAGATTGAGACGAAGTCCCTTACCTCATGTCCGACTTGACTCGATCATTCTTAAACCTCCTGAATAATAAACTAGAGTTAATTTCTACTTGCTTAAGAACCTTTTTCATGTTCATTATTCTTTTTATATCACTTACTACCATGTTATGAACTTTATGTAATTATTTAAGTTAATAATGGTCATTTTGCCGATCTTTGGTACTTGAGTCAAAAATAAACTTCTTATAATTACATGTTGTTCATGTGGTAAAATATCCATTATATCCAGAATTATATTCATGATGTAGATATCATATATATCATATATATTTATAATATTACATAACATTTAGAGGCAAGAAATGAAATTCAGCGTTCATGGAGACGGTAAGTCGTACGTACTCATGAACGCTACTTTCATTTCTATTTCATATTTAATGGAATGAAATCATAATGATATAAAGGTATATTATAATTCCAGTATAATATCATGTATAATATCATCTACTCCATCCTTTATACATCCCACATATGTAATTAACGATTCAAATCACTTTGAGGGGGCGGTAGTCCGCACTTCCTAAAATGAAATTATCGCGTTTACCCATAATGGAAATCATAAAGTCATGTCATAAATGAAAAATACATAAGCATAAGGAAAACATAAAAATAATATATATCATAAATAAATATAGTGACATCTTAATGGCCACAATGAAAGGTGTTAAAATAAGATTGAACAATCATCGTTTTGTGAGCCAGTAATTCGCCACCCACAAAAACAGTATGTTCATTAACCACTAGATGAAGGTGTGTGTAAGTGTAAATAAAATAATTCTCAGAAAAACATACTAGTATATTTAAGATACTGGTGTTGTTACAAAATAAAGGAGATAAAAGAATTTAATGGGTTGGAGAAGCAAAATAAAACAAAAGAACATAAGAGAAGACATATTCTTAAAATCGGGTAACTCTTTTTGATTTGATCCAAAGTCTTACTTGGGAAGACTTATGCCCAAAGTGAGGCTTCTAGGAGTAAGATAGGGAAGTTGAGATAGTATTTGGGTAGAGTTTGGCTGATCCAAATGGCTTTGAAGGTGTGAATAAGGTGGTAGAGGTGAGGGCCTTTTATAAGAGGAGAGGAGGGGTACTCTTGGAAAGTCATGAAATGTTAAATTATTATGAAGTGATTTACAGATTTCAAAGGTCCCACAATTATATATTTCGAGGATAAGGTGATAAGGGATATAAATATACTCATCCAATATGTTTTTTACAATTTTATGTCTTATATTTTACATTAACTTTTCATTTTATTTAAATCGTTAATTAATGAGGTAATCGCTGCATCATCATGGTGTTATAAAAACTTTAATTTATTTATTGTCCAAATATTATAAAAAATATATCATGATGTAGTAAATATTTTTATATTTACAATGAATATTTATAGTCAAAAAGTAAACTTATATAACCCCATGTAATAATTGTTTTAGTAAAACAACACGTGTTTGTGACAATTTTATTTTTACTTTAAATAAAAAGTTATTACTGTCATTTTTTAACCCAAGTGGCTCCATGGGGTCCCCAAGTTGACCCATGGATTTTATTGGTCGGCCATGACTCATCAAATAAGGTTAGGACAAGCGTAAAGGTAATTTCATATTATTATAACATTATATTTACATTAAATTACACTAATTACCTTTAATCACGATTAATAGAACTTAAAAGTTACTATTCACCAAAAATTATTTTAATCCCATTGAAACAAATTTTACTTCCTAATGAAAATTATGTATGTAGGATTTTTTAAATTCAATTCACAGAAGCAGTAAAATTTCATTTAAATGAAAAATCAGTTTTTAACTACCACTTAGTGGTTTCACTATTCATCAAAAATTGAAGTTTTTCAGAAAAATACCAAAAATTCACCCTAAGATATAATTGATACTCTAAATTCAAAAATTATGTCTATTTTAAAAAATTCCAAACATATAAGTTTCATTAATTAATTTTATAATCAATTCCCGCAGACAAAACAAATAGCGTGTTCTTAAGAAACAATATCCATCAAAAGATTGACAATTGTTTATGTCCAATTTCAAAGTTACATTAATTATAATGACCACCATTGGATAAAATGGTAAAAGTATATTCTAATTATACTTTAAAACCACTCAATAGTATAATTTATCACTATAAATTATTTTGATTAAAAAAGTTTTTTTTTTGTAATTTTTTTACTATTCTTAGAAAATTAGATGTTCTTAGAAAATTACAAAAAATTCAACTTAGGATAATTTTGATATTCCGAATAAAAAATGAAGTCCATTTTGAATTATAAAATTAATCTAATTTCAAAAATTTGTTATTACTATTCATAACGGCTACTTTGATTGGTCGCGGTGTATTAGAATCTCGAACTTGCGTACAATGCAAGCAATTACATTATTGAAAGAGAAGCATATCATGGAAGTTTGGGGTGGTACATAATCAATTTCATATTAATTTAATTTTTTGAAATTAGTATTAAGATATTATAAAAAATGTTTCATGTCATTTCATATTTCATATCTACCATAATGAGATATATTAGACCAGTTTCCTACATACGACACTCCTATAATTAACAATTACATGGTTAAGTTCCTCTTATACACTTTCATATTGTTGAGTGGAACTAGACCTATAGTGTCATGAGGCAGTTTAGATTTATTCAACATATTCCATTTAATCCCATACATCCATCTATCCTTCATTCCCAAAAAGATGATGAAGATCTATGATGTTGAAAATATATGAGAACATGTGTAATTACTCAACATCTGGGATAGGCATGCATCATTTCTTATCAAAGGAATATATATGATACAATTATATCTATAAAAATAGATTGAGTATGAGTCATGGAATAAACTAGAGTATATATTGTATCTTATGTGACATGGTAATGGGTTTTAGGATCTGATAAGTCAATAACATTACATTAGTTTTTTTATTTAATATTTTTTAATAAAATTTTAATATCATTACAACATACTCGACTATATCATATGATCCACATGTCTAATCTAGAGGAGGGAGAGGTATTTAGTCAGGAAGTGTATTATGCTACAGAATAGGACATGATTCCATCATATCATGTTCTACATGATAGTATATTCGGTCATCCACTGGAAGGAGATAATGTTCATACCTAAGAAGAATATGTTCCATCTCAAGAACATCCTACAATACTTGATGATGCTGAAAAGTTATAAAGATGATGACGTTGACCCTGACAGACTGCCTGTGAGGCCTCACCTATTCTGTAGGATGTGGCAATGACTACAGTATCTGATCCATAATTGATTGTGGATGTGAACCATCAGGAATGGGATGAACTAATATTGACAGCATATCCACAGGTTTCACCGGGTATAGCTGATTTGAGCTCATAACAGGGGTCATTTCCCTTGCCCCAATCTTTTTTGACCGAGCCTTAAAAATCCTTGTGGTTCCCTCATCAGATGAATAGACCTTCAACTATTGTAGTGAGATAAATATCAGGTGCATATCTTTACATCCCAATGAATCCTCCTCCAGATGATTCACAAATAGAGAAATTGGTAGACTACATTCCTACACCCAAGAAAGATCACCCTATATCTCATCACTATCCACCCAAACATAGAGTTTGATGTCCTCGATATGGGCATCCCATTTACACACAAGACTGTCCAAAGAGACCTTATCATAGACATTTATTGTACTCATTTATTTATATGATTTATATTAATTAAAAAAAATTGAAAAAATATATTTTATATCATCTATATTATTATATGTATATTATATAGATTAAATTCATTTTATTTTAAACTATTTTTTTATATTTTTAATTTATGTTAAAAATTTCATTTAGATCATACAAATAGTTGATATTTTATAAGCTTTAAAATTTGACTAATTGAATCATAGAAAAACTTATTAAATTTACAATATGTAACTTTAACATCAAATAAAAAATAAACCATAAATTCAATCTAAATAAAACATAAAAAATATCCTAAACATATAGCAATAGTTGAAAATATAAATAATTTCATCCATATAATAAAATAAAATTAATTTACATGACAAAAAAATATTGAAAAAAATATAATATTTACACATTAACAAATACATGAACATAAAATATATTTTAACTAAAGTCAAAATGAAATTTACAGCATTGACTAAACATATAAGAAATAATTGAAAATAAATGGAATGTCATGAACATTTATAAATAAAAATTTCATGTTTTAAAACATAAATATTTCATGTCATTATAATTAATTTTCATTAATTTTTTAATAAATTCTTTTTATTTTCAATTATTTTTTATATTTTTAGTTTGTCTGTCATATTTCATTTAGATTGTACTTATACTTGATAACATATAGGATTTAAAAGACACCTACATAGAAAATTTTCATGTTTCATATAGTTCTCTTTGAAATAATATAACTTATAATATATAAATACAATAAAAATAAAATTTGGCATGATAATTAAACATATAAAAATTAATGGAAAATAAAAATAATTTCATAAATATAATAAAAAAAGTAATTTATATGAAACAAACATTATTGTTTAAAAACATAATAATTTCACTTTAACAAATCTTTAGGAATAATTCTTATTAATTATTATGTTATTAATTAGATTATTATAAAGTATTATTAATTATATTATTATTATTAAATATTATTTATTGAATTATGTATAAATATTAAATATATTATTTAATATTTACAATAATTACAATGATAAATATGAATAATTATATCAATAATATTATTTCAAATGTAACTATTAATGTGTTTAATAATATAATTAAATATAAATATTACTTAAATTAGTAAAATAGATAATATAATTGTGAAAAATAATGTTATTATTAATAATTTATTATAAAATTAATATTAATTTATAATAATCGTAACAATAATTTTTATTTTTTTTTGTGTATATATATAAAAAACAAAAAAAACAAAAATGTCAAATATACTAACATATATATAAGTAATTTATTATTATTATTTTGTTTTTCTAAAGGCATTTTATCCCTTAAAGGCTTTGCTAGAAATTTATGTAAAAGGCGTTAAGGGCCAAAACACCTTAGTCTAGTGAAAAAATCCAAATATGTGAATACCCTTCTCCCCATTCAAGGTTGTTTTTTGAAAATGTTTTTTTCCTTGGCTTATTTTCATTTTTTTCAAATACTTATATGAAAACCCACACCAACTATATGGGTGAAAACTCCAAACCTTCTAGACTGGGGATAGTTTTCATAATAATAATAATAATAGTAACAATAATAGATTTATAATTAATAGTTAACAGTTAATAGTTAATTAATAATTAATAATTATATATAAATCATTTATTATTTTTTTATTAATTATAAATTAAAAATAATTTTTTATTTACTAATTTATATTTATTTTTTATTTATTATCTTTAAATCATAAATTATTTAATAAATTTTTATTTAATGTTATATAATTATTAGTTATTAATTATTAATTGGAGGTGGATGGTGTAAGGAGTGTTCTTATTATAGAAGGTCTCACCCCCTTATATTTTCAAGGGAGGCAGGCATGGATGGAGAAAGTGGGTGGCCAACACCACCGACTAGTATGTAGTGAGGGAGAAACATGGGTGAGATATAACATATAGGAAGGCATCTCTTCCAATTGTTTCATCTAAAACTTCAAGCATCTTCTCATATTTTGATGGTTAATTTGTGTGGTATTTTGTGAGGTGGATTCCCCACAAATTTAAGAGAGATAATTTTGAGGGATATTATCCGTATAATTGTGAGTGAGTGTGTATGCACTTTTGACCATATTGATATCCCTTTATTTTCCCATGATTTTTACCCCTTTTTTTGGGGTTTTCTCATGTTTATTTGGTGTCATTTTTTCAGCATTCTAACACATTATTTAATCTCATAATTACCATTACATCAGATGTCCAAACATTTTTAGTAATAAAAAGTGGTATCATAGGATGGTTTTGGTTCATTGTTGTTCACCTATTTGGGTATTAATAAATATCATAAATTTGATTATTGTTTGTAATTGAATCATAGTTGATCCTTCACATCAATAAGAAATTATTCATATAATAAAATACAATGTAGTGAAATAGTAGAGGTTCTGAATTTTTGATGTTTCTAGATGGAAGATAAATAATAAATCGATAAATTCAACATGAATAATTTTCCATTGTGGAAAATGAAGATACTAGTAGTGTCATGGAAGGATAATTTCGTATTGAAAATTGGTGAAATACTGGAAGGTATAATGGGGGAGCATAGTATCAGTGGGATCCAAAATCAAGACATGGATGAAAATATGGTGTGTACTTCTAGATGTGGAGATATACTAGTTAGTGAAGCATCAATGACGATTGGAGGCAGAAAATCTCTCAATGAAAAAGGGATAATCAATTCAACAGCAACATGGCACATGACATATCAAGATGAATTGTTTTTTAGTATGAAACAATCCTAAAAGTAATTTGGTTCAAGGGATATGATAAAACTATGAATATTTTTGGAGTTTGTACCATCAAAATGTATATATGTTATGGTATCATTGAAACCACCCAAGGAGTATGCCATGTGAAGGGAATGAAGAAAAACATAATGTATTTGGGAGAATTTGATGACATTATATTTGAGAATTTCACAAATAATGTATTGATGATAATTGTGAAGGGAATATTTTTGGTGATAAAGGTGGATAATATCTCAATGAAATTGTATGTTATTATATGTGAAACATACAAGGATGTGTAGATATTTGTACGATAAACTACCTCAACAGAGTCTTTAAAGACATTATGGAATTAGAAGCTTGGTCATTTGTCCGAACAAGGCCTAATGATTCTTATGGATAAGATCTCTCTACCCGATCTTGAAAAGGTATACATAAAATTTTATGTTCAATGTGTCTTTACCCAGATACACAAGTTAATGTTCTAGATGTCAAAATTGAGAGGTAGAGAGAACTTATATTTTATCCATTCTAATGTTTTCAAGAACAGGTTATATCCCTTAGAGAGGCAAGCTAATTTTTATCATTCATTAATAATTATTCCACAATATTTTAGGTGTATCCAATCAATAGGAATGTGTATTTTTTTTGAAGTCATCAAAACACTCAAATCTTGGATGGAACATGAATAAAGAAATAAAATAATGTTTTTGAGGACTGACAATGGTGGAGAATATACATGTGATGATTTTGATACTTTTTTCCAATGAGAGTGTATTATGATACAGTTAATGGTGGTATACACTCCTTATTATAATGTATTATCAGAGAAGATGAATAGAACCTTGTTGTATAGAATAAGAGAGATGTTAAATACTATAGGAATTTTGAAAATATTTTGGGCAAAAGATGTGAATATTGTTTGTATATGATCAAATGACTTCCTTAAATGGTGATTGATCTAAATACACTAATATAGAAGTGGAAAGGTTAATATTATAACTATTCTCAATTACATAATTTGTAAGTCCAATATATGTATTGTTTAATGACCATGAAAGGGCAATGTTGGATTCGAGATCCAGGAAATGTATCTTCTTGGGAAGCGATGATGGTGTGAAGGGTTATCGTGTCATCACCCCCCCCCCCCCTCAAATGATACTCCTCCTAATCTATAAATTAAGGAAGATATATGGTGACCCCTAAGTCCCACTTGCATTAGGCCATGGGATGGTGAAAAGAATTAAGGTTATAAAAATATTATAAATTGGAGGCATTACCCGCTAAGACAAATATGATTAATATATTTGATGAGGAACCATGAGGAAAATTTAACATATGATATAAGATTAAACCCAAACCACCAAACAATTCATGTAAAAAGTCACCATAAAAAAATAAAATTCTCCAAATTAAGGTACAAAAAGACGAGTTTTATAGCATCAACTCAATAGTATCTCCACAACCCAAGCTAGTAATGTCTAGTTTGGTCCTCAAAGTCCTCATGGAAACATAAAAATCATTTATGTATATAGGGTGTGAATACATGTATACTCGGTTGGATCATACCCAAGGTCTCAAGTGCACATGTGGAAACAACATTCTAACATTCAAGTGAACAAATAACATAACCATCAATCCCCTAGTTAGGTCAACTAACCAAACCCAACCTCATCATGGCTCACTCACCAAATCACACATCCAATATAGTAACCTAGTAATCCAAAATAACAAGGAATCTTGATTCCACTTACCCACTGATTTCCCAATATCATTTACCAATATTAAAAAACATTTGTTTATATCCCTTTAAAATATTTCACATGTAAACACATCTCACCCATAGACACCTAGACCATCATAACACATCTCACCCGAAGACACTTGGAACATAACACCATATCTCATCACATAACCTGGATAGTAAAGTGTCCAGAACACGAATGACATTAACCTCATTCCCTCCTCCTATCACACATATCCCCTATAACATATATCACATCACACCACATCCCACTCAGAAAAACCTAGGAAATCACACCACATCTCGCTCGAAGACACCAGGCCAACACATCCAGCTAATCTACGATACCTACCTGTAACATCCCCAATACTAAATGAATATTTGGAAAGATGGGGTATGCATCCTTTCATATCGAATTTTTGGGGCATAATAGAAATTCTTTGGGAGGGATTGAAATTAATTTTTTTTAATATTGAGTTTCTTGAAACACCAAGAGAGGATCTTTCACATTAAAGTTATAAGAAAATTATTTGAATTTGATAGAAATGATGAATTATTTTAGGATCCATCCTTTGATGATGTTTTTTATCATCCAAACACTCTTTTGAATTACCTTAATTACACTATATGAATTCAATTTTAGAATCCCGATAGTAGTGATCCTTGCATTCTTCTTTGATCTCTGAGAAACAAAAATTGATTTTCGGGTGCTATCATAGTGAATAAATTGTCTTGTGTTGTTCATGTTGATCACTAATCCTTTTATTTTGAAGTAATATCAATTAAATTTCTCTTTATTGATAAGGATATAAAAAAGGAATTCAAGATATATATTTTTTGTGCAATGATTCTCTATATGCCAATTAATGTTATACAATAGACATGATAATCTATTTATTGAGATTGGGTTTAAGTTAAAATAATATTTAATTTCATGACAACAATTAAATAATATAATAATATTTATTAAACCCCATGAAAAAATAATAATATTATTATTATTATTTTATAACATGCATTATAACTTGTGTAATAATAGTTAATATTTTACCAGCTTGTAAATAAACATTTATCATCAGATATGATTTTGTTTGTTCAAAATTATTGACATTTATAGAATACCTGAATAAATATTTAACAAAATACTTAATTCATCCATAAATATATTTTATTGATGAAACATGAGTTAAATTATTCCTTATTATTCAGAATAATATTTATTCCATTATTTAAAATTAAAATAGAATTTATTTGAGATCAATGGAAACCCTTAGTGTGTGACCCTATTGGATTATTTCTCTTTGTAATTAGGCGGGATTGAATAACGTCCAAGATTATTTTCCATCAATGTGTCAAATAACCCCATATAAACATCATAATGCCTAAATGTCAAAAACCACATACAAATTATCACTATGTAATATAATAATTTTTTTAGAATATCTCATAAAGAAAATTACACATTTATGTCATAAACCTATTTGCTCGATATGTATTTCATTGACTATCTAAAATAAACACATCAATACACCCTGGATATGAAATTTAGTGATTTTTTTCCATTCCAATCAAAGGGATAAGATATCAACTTCCAAAATATTCATTACAAAATCCTTCCTCAACTTTTCCATTAATGACATTCCAATAGTGATGCACCCAACGTACCCTACCTCACCCTAGACATTTGGCATCACAGTTTTTGTCATCAAATCTAAGTGCACGAGTCATAAAAATAATTAATAATAATCTTAATGTATAAGTACCATTATACACACTCATAGATAGAAATATCTGATGAAACCAGAACATACAGAATACCTACTAGTGGGTCTGTTCTCATAATATCTCATCTTGGAGATTACCAAGTGGAACTTCATGATAAGAAGTATCTGATCGTACCACGATTCACTGTTTTATTTCACCCTTATACCAATGTATTAAACTGGTATTGTATTTAAAATTACAAGTATAATAACAAATTTCACTCCATGTTTGATTCAATTATTTTGTGTTTAACACTGTTAAAAATGTAAATGTTACATGTTTTGATAATTATATTGAAGTAGGAGGTGATTTGGAGAACCCATGATGAAGTCCAAGAAAGACGGACATGATCCAAGAACACTAGTGGACTCAACCGCATATTTATACTAAACCGTGCATCACACTGAGCTGAAATTTTGTGGACCGGTAAAAAATTGGATGGGATACATTTCATATGAAGGAACCAAGGCCCCATTCGGCCTTTACGATGCCCATACTAGCTGATCTGTCCAAGAAACCAAAGTTGGACCAAGTCAAATGTGGTGTTCTGTATTTTATCAATATCTAGAGATGTAGTTGTCCAAATGGTGCCAAACGTTCGGTGGAGACCTCCAAGAGGTAGGGATACAAATTTTTGGTTTTCTCTAAAGAGAGATAAGTCTGTTTGAAGGTCGAAACGTGTGGTACAAGTGGATTGAAGAAATCTGTGTGCCTAAACCCACCTTCCAATTTTCCTATAAAATGGTACCTTGGGATCCCCATTTGCAAGTTCATCCAGGAGGCAAGGTGCTTCCATTTTGGAGTCCCCAAGGATTCTTCTCAACATACCTATCAGTTCTAGAGGATATGGGAAGTTATAATTCAACATCTTCTTCTTCTTCCCCTCCCATGGGTTTCAAAACCCCTTGTGATCACCAGGGGAGGAATGTGATGTAATCCCAAGCTTCAAACTTGTATTATTTTGAATGAACTTTTTAATTCCAGGTTTTATTCTGTTTTTAATAATACTATATTTTTATTTAATTGAGTTATATAGTGGAATGGTATACTCAACTTAAATGATCATGTTTGGGGGTACCCTCTCATGTGATGTTTCACACACCGTTCATCCCTTTTTCTTCCCTCATTCAATTTCGGTGTTTGTGTGGTTCATATTGGTCAATTGAACTCAAATAAGAACTGTCAAGATCATGAACATTTATTTCATGGTATCATAGATAAATAAAATACAAACCTGGACAACACATTGAGTTCTTCGTGTGTTGCCTTGGTGAGTTTTGGTTATGATGTCGAACACAAATCACTCAATCATCGGCAGTGTCTGGTGAATCATTGTGTGTTTTCGACTGAACCCTAGGAGTTATCCTAGAATAAAATCAGTAAAAATATGTTAATATGTTTTACAAACCAGGTATTAAAATATCATAACCCCATCTCTTGAAGTGATGAATGATGAGCATCACGAGACTTCCCCAGGTTGATCACGTTTAATCAATCTTGTTTACTTCTACTTTGTTATATCGCTTTCATTTTCTATTGTAAACATTTATCATCAAACCCAAGTACTATAAAAACCCATTTACAGTTCTAATTTCATAATAAAAACCCTCTTTTTTCAAATTAATGATCTATGTCTCCATCGAGAGACAACCTAGGGTTGCTGCTATACTGTAGAAATTCTAGTAAAAATTAAACAACTAATTTAATGCGCTCGACAACGCGATCAAATTTCGGAGCCGTTTACAGGGATCCAAGATCATTTTTTATTTATTTAAATTTATTTATTTATTTTACTTCTTAATTAGTACTCCTTTAAATACCCCACCCGCATTTGATTGTTTTTGTTTTGGGTTTTGTCTTTATTTTTTGGTTGTTTTGCGTGTGTTCTTTATCTCTCTCTCTCTCTATCTTCTTCTCCATCTCCCTCTCTAATTATATATTATAACATTATATTCTTCTTTCACCCTTCTTAAGTTTTTTTTGTTTTTTTATCCATCTCAAATAAAAAAACACAAGAAACAATCAATCAATCAAACTGGACATCATTGTTTCATGGCAAGATCTGGTAAAGAAACACTACTTGAGTTTGATCATGAAATTGAAATGTCACATCACACACAAATCAAGGCATCTAGAGAAGTTAAATCAAGTAACATTGAGGAACCCCTTGTGGAACCTCAAGTGGTCCTAAAACAATCCAAAATTAAACCGAGTCAAACCCATGAAAACATGGCTGCAAATAATCGAACTTTAAAAGAACTGACCACCCCTGATGTGGAGTACCAGCCTGCGTACATCCAATATCCCAAGGAAGTAGCCAACTTTGAGCTGAGATCTTGTCTCATCCACCTTCTTCCTAAATTCCATGGTCTTCCCGGTGAGTACCCTCATAAACACCTTAAGGAGTTTCACATAGTGTGCTCCATCATGAAACTCCAAAATGTGTTTGAGGACGTAATCAAGTTTAGGGCCTTCCCTTTATCCCTTGATGGTGTAGCCAAAAATTGGATATAATATTTTCCTACCATGATTGGGGGATGGAATGACCTTAAAATACTCTTTTTAGAGAAGTTATTCCCTACCTCCCGAACTGCATCAATTAGGAAAAGAAATTTGTGGAATTAGGAAATCACGATGAGAGACCCTTTATGAATACTGGGAGAGATTCAAGAGACTTTTCTCAAGCTGCCCCCACCACCAGATTAGTGAAAATCTATTAATCCAATACTTATATGAGGGACTCATTCTCATGGATTGTGGAATGATTGATGTTGTGGCTGGTGGTGCCCTAGTTGATAAAACTCCTTCCGCCGCTCGTGACTTAATATCCAACATGGCTCAAAATGCACAAAAATTTGGTACATCAGCAATTTCACCAACCCGAGGAGTTCGTGAGGTAAGAAATTCAGCCCTAGAACAAAAGGTAGATACTAAATTTCATGATATTCATATCCTTCTATGGAAATTAGCTCAATCACAAGGTAACTCACACTCTACCTCTATTCTATTACATTGTTGTATTTGTTCTGATAACACTCATTTTTCTGACCGGTGCCCACAATTTCAAGATTCATATGAGTCTTGTGCAGCGGTGTTCCCAGGGCGTCCATTCCAACAATCACCTCCCTTCAAGAAAGAAAAATTCAGTCCGAATCCAAATATAAGGTGGAAATCACAACCCTAATACCGATAAGGAGAAAACTCAAGATACCCTAAGAAGAATTGGTATCAACAAGGCCAAGGTATGCAACCTTCTTATCCATTATCATCTCAAAATAATCCTCCTTCTCCCAAATCGGAATCAAGCCTCGAGGATATGGTGAATCAAATGGAAACCCAGAACCCCCAGTTCCAATAGACCACACAATCAACAATTCAAGAATTGCGAACTCAAGTGGGACAATTGGAAAACACCATCGGTGAACTTAAGATGCAAGGGTCTGAACAACTACCATCCCAACCCATTTCCAATCCGAATGATAATGGTAATGTATGTGAAATTACACTTCGTAGTGGTAAATAAGATCCTCCTTCCACTGATTTTCTAAAACAGGTATGTCCCCCTCTTGAAAACACTCCTTCCCAACCCTAAAAAATTCCATGTAATGAAAGACAAAATAAAAAGGGCAAACAAATTATCGTTGATGATTCAAATGAACAATCCATTCCTCTTCCTTTCCCACAAAGACTCTCTAAATATAAGAAAAATTTTGATAATGATATTGATAATGAGATAATGGATACATTTAAAAAAGTTCAAGTTAATATTCCTTTATTGGATGCCGTCAAGAAAATTCCCAGTTATGCCAAATTTATTAAAGAACATTGCACCCATAGAAGAAGGATGAAGGGTAATGAGAGAGTCAACATGGGTAGGAATGTCTTGGACTTGATTCAACTAGCAATGCCAACCAAATTCAAGGATCTGGGAACATTCACGATACTGTTTACCATAGGGGAGACTTTCTTTTCTGATGTTATGATAGATTTAGGTGCTTCTATTAATGTAATGCCTCACTCTATGTTTACTTCTCTGTAGGTATGAGAG
Organism: Viscum album; assembly: GCA_963277665.1. Classification (NCBI taxonomy): domain Eukaryota; kingdom Viridiplantae; phylum Streptophyta; class Magnoliopsida; order Santalales; family Viscaceae; genus Viscum; species Viscum album. Next base: position 1,419,098,017 of record OY728120.1, read on the forward strand.
CTTCAACCAACCGAAATTTTCATGCAACTTTCCAACCGGAGTACAACGTATCCAATTGGACTGATTGAGGATGTCCTTGTACGAGTGAATAATCTCATCTTCCCTACTGATTTCTACATTCTTGATATGGAAGATACCTGAACCCAAGGACATTCTCCTCTCATAATTGGGAGGCCATTCAAAAAAAAAATCAAAGATGATCATCAACGTTCACAATGGTACATTGTCCATTGAATTCATAGGAGAAAAGGAAAGTTTTAACATCCTTGAGGCTATGAAACACCCCATTGAAGAGCACTCCAATCTTCCTATCTATTCGATGGAAGTGCTCTCTAATGACAAACACACACAAAATTCTATCCTCGACCCATCCTCTGATTTATTTTCCTCTTATTCAACCATGGATGATTTGAGTTTTGGTTCTTCTTTTGAATGTTGTGTGGATTTAGAAAAATGTAAATTTTGTGCTTTAATTGATGAGTGTGTTTATTCTGAGGTACCCATGACTATCAATGATTCTGTAAATCTCATTTCAATAAATTCTATTTCCTTTGAAAATAAACATGAGCAGATAGATAGTTTCATGGACCTCACTCACCCTAAATCCGCTCCCTCAATCCAAAAACCCCTGGTGTTGGAATTAAAATCACTTCCATAAAATTTAAAATATGCATATCTTGAGGGTATTGACCAATTGCCCGTAATTATTTCCAATAACCTCTCTCCACAACAGGAATCAAAACTACACAAACTTTTGAGGGAGTGTAAAAAGGCAATAGGATGGACATTGGCTGATATTCCTGGAATTAGCCCATCCATTTGTATGCACCATATACTTTTGGATGATGAGGCTAAACCTGTAAGACAATCTCAACGCTGGTTGAATCCCACTCTCCTTGAAGTGGTAAAATTGGAAGTCAGTAAATTACTTGCTGTAGGGATCATTTATCCTCTATCTAATAGTAAATGGGTTAGCCCAGTGCAAATTGTGCCTAAAAAATAGGAATAAAAGTTTTCAAATGAAAGGAATGAATTATTTCCAACACGTGTGCAAAATAGATGGCGATTCTATATTGACTACCGTCGACTGAATCAATCCACATGGAAGGACCACTTTCCATTACCTTTCATTGACCAAATGTTCGAACGATTGGATGGTAAGTCCCATTATTGTTTTCTTGATGGATATTCGGGTTATTTACAAATCTATGTATCCCCTGAGCATCAATAAAAGACAACATTTACCTGTCCATTTGGCACATTTGCATACAGAAGGATGCCATTTGGTCTATGTAATGCTCCTGGTACTTTTCAGCGATGTATGTTGAGTATTTTTTCTGAGTACCTTGAGAGTTGTATGGAAGTCTTTATGGATGATTTCACGGTATATGGATCTTCTTTTGATGATTGTTTGGAGAACCTAGGTTCTGTCCTCCACCGCTGCATTGAAAAAGATCTAGTTTTAAATAATGAGAAATGTCATTTTATGGTTGATCCGGGGATAGTTCATGGGCATGTCATATCAAATAAGGTAATTCGAGTTGATAAATCTAAAATTGAATTAATTTCAACCCTTCCATATCCAAAATGTGTTCGTGAGGTGCGATATTTCTTGGGTCATAGTGGTTTTTACCACTGATTCATTAAAGACTTTAGTAAGATTGCACTTCCATTTTCCCGGTTATTTCAAAAAGATTCTGAGTTTGTGTTTGATAAAAATTGTGGGGATGCATTAAATTCACTAAAAATGAGTCTCACTTCAACTTCCATCATCCAACCACCAAGGTGGGATCTTCCCTTTGAACTTATGTGTGATGCCTCTAACTTTGCAGTTGGGGCAGTTTTATCACAAAGGGTTGAGAAGTCCCCTCATGTCATAGTTTATGCCTCACGTACCCTTGACCCTGCCCAGGTAAACTACACAACCACTGAAAAAGAACTTCTTTCTATTGTTTTTGCCTTGGAAAAATTCCATTCATATCTTCTTGGGTCAAAAATCATCGTCTTCTGAGATCATGTTGCCCTTCGTTTCCACCTAAAGAAACCTGAAGCCAAGCCCCGCCTCATTCAGTGGATGCTCCTCCTCCAACAGTTTGACCTTGAGATTAGAGATAGGAGAGGAGTCGAGAACGTGGTAGCTGACCTCATTAGTAGGATTTAACCAACATTGGACCATCATATTGACTCACCCCTACCTATTGGAGAATTCTTCCCTCATGAGAACCTTTGTGATGTTGTGGACCTTACCCCCATGGTATGTGGACATTGTGAATATTCTAGCAACATCTAGGGTCCCCACTGATTTTAGCATTGCACAATCCTAGAGACTTAGGAATGAGTCTCGTTGGTATATTTGGGATGACCCATACTTGTGGAGAATTTGTAGTGACCATGTAGTTCATCAGTGTGTCCCTAACCATGAGTTCAACTCTGTTTTTACCTTCTGCCACACTTTGGCCCATGGGGGCCACTTTGTCTCTCAACGTACATCTCAAAAGGTCCTTGACTCAGGACTTTATTGGCCAACTTTATATAGGGATTGCCATAGATTTTTCAAGTCATGTAGTTGTTGTTAATTCACTAGAATATCTCCAAGAGGAATGAAATGCCCCAACAGTCCATGTTATTTTGTGAGATCTTTGATGCATGGGGCATTGAATTCAAGGGGCCTTTTTCCAAATTCATTTGGATTTTTATAAATATTATTGGCTGTTGACTATGTATCTAAATGGGTGGAAGCAAAGGCCACCATGACCGATGAATCTCGAGTGGTTGTTGATTTTGTGAGGTCCAAAATTTTCAGTAGGTTGGGTTTACCAAGATTCATCATTAGTGATCAGGGATCACATTTTTGCAATCGTAACCTGAAAAACTTGCTTTGTAAGTATGGGGTGGATCATAAGGTCTCCACTTCATGTCACCCCCAAATAAATGGACAAGCATGAATATCAAATCGGGAAGTTAATGGAATTATGGAAAAAATGGTACAACCCAACAGGAAATATTGGAGTTTGCGCTTGGATGATGCACTTTGGGCGTACCGTACATATTTTAAAACCCCAATCGGAATGTCACCATAAAGAATTGTATTTGGAAAGGATTTTCACCTCCCAGTGGAGGTAGAACACCGTGAATATTGGGTTTTTAAGCAATGTAATATGAACATTTCAGATGCATGTGAGCAAAGAAAGCTGCAGATTCAAGAGTTGGAAGAAATTCGACTTCATGCATATGAAAACTCTCGGATCTATAAAGAGAAGATAAAGTCTATTCATGATAGCATGATTCACCAGTGGAAGTTACATATTGGTGAGATGGTCCTCATGTACAATTAAAGGCTTAATCTCTACCTAGGTAAGCTTCATTCCCGATGGCTCGGTCCTTATACTATTACTAATGTTTACCCTTTTGGTGAAATACTGGTTTTGAATGAGCAGAGTGGACGAAGTCTTACCGTCAATGGGAAGTGACTTAAACACTTCTATAAGGATTTTCCAGAGAATCCAGTGGAGTAAATCCACCTTCTCGATGCATCACACCATTAGAACACACATGGTTTTATCCTTCCTTCTCGTATTCTCAATTATTTCAGTGAGGACACTGCACATTCACTACTGGAAAAATGACCTATACCCACTGTTCAAAACTGTGGTTATAGCCCCTAAAACCATGGGATGGAATGGAGTTTGTATAGGGGTCTCATCCTATACCCACATTTTTGATAAAACCATGGGTATAGGCTTGTCAAATGTTAGACCACACTATTCTAGCATGGCACACATCAGACCCCACGGTTTTCAAACCGTGGGTTATTTAAATTCCAAAAATCAGACACTGGGGAGACACGAACCCGCACCTCACGGAGCACCTCCCAGCCATGCCTCAGCAGCAAACCACCCAAGCTTCCCTTTTTATTTCTTATATATAATATATCTATGTATATTTATTAATATACACCGCGTTTCAGAAATTAACTTAACCACGTTGCGGAAAATTTTTTAGATAGCAGGATTCGAACCGCACATAACAACTCGCCTCAACGCAGAGCTTCACTAAGGGACAAACCGGGCTAACAAATTTATTTGTTATACGAACATACATCAATGTATATATATTAATATTATCCACGTTTTGAAAAAATCCAAACAACGGGAATCGAACATACGACCTACAGCAGGTGCCGACAAGTGTTTACCAACCAAGCTATAGAATTTTTGATAATATATATTTATATTTGTGTAAATATATTAATATAAACTGTGAATAAATTTCTTCCCACAAAATTTTTTCCATGTCCTGCCTAATTTTCTTTCCCCACCGACAGCTATACCCACAGTTCATTCGAACCGTGGGTATATGTCTTAAAAAAACCCAATACCCACAATTTTGATGAACCATCGGTATAGGTATTCAGAAAATACCCTATACCCATGGTTTTCTCGAAAACCATGGGTATAGGTCTTAAAATAAAACTATGCCCACGGTTTTGGCACAACCATGCGTATAGAGGGCCTATACCCACGGTTTTCCAAAAATGTGGGTATAGGCGGCCTATACCCACTGTTTTCCAAAACCGTGTTTATAGGTTCCCACACTATACCTATACCCACGTTTTTTTGCAAAACCATGGGTATAGACCCATTTTCCAGTAGCGATTCTAGGTGTGAGGGGGCGGTGGATACATTCCTGGGCTAGTTAGTAATTTTCATCGTTTTCTCTTTTCTTCTCTTTTTAGCCTTTTTTATGGTATTTTCATTTTTCCCCATCAACAATTTCGAAGTTTGATGATTTGGTGACCATAAAGGGGGGAAAGTAAAAATACCATAATGAAGGCTAAAAAGAATATTTGTATGAATTTAACATCTGTGAGTGATTTTCTTTTCTTTTTTTAGTGAATTGGTTTTCTATCAATGATATAAATGGTTGTATCAATGTGAAACCTTTGAAATGATTGATGCCCCTTGTGTGAGTAGTTTTTGGGAAAACTGTGTCACTAATATCTCCACAAATTTTTGCACCAAACCATAAGGTGTGAATATATCTTACTTAATATAAGTAAAATATATGTTAGGTTAATTTTTTCATCTTTAAATGATATTTTCATATGTTCGTTCCTTATCCGATCTGTTTCATTATTGTACCAGATTGACCTATGAGTGTGTACCTAAGGTCCGACTATTGTACGCCTCAAAAAAAATTTGTTTCTTGGACAGGTCAAAAACCACTCCTCCTCAACCTTTTATCTTTTTATAACTATTGCAATTAGTGTCGTGAGGATATCAAAAAATGGTTGAGAGATGAGTGTGAGATTTGTTCGAAATGCAAATTCAAAAAAAAATATAATAAATGAGGGGAGTGATGAAATGTGAAACATATGGGGATATCTAAGTCAAGATCATATGGTTTGACTTCTGGTAATGCTTAAGTGAGTGGGTCTTGAAATAAGTTTTCAAAGTATATAGGGTAGGTTTGGTGGACAAAATCATTTAAGCTGAAAAATGTTAAAATAACCTATATTTATTGGATAACAAGTGGAAAGAATAACATGGAATGGTTTTCACACACAAACATGGAGAGTTATTTTCATGGTTGAATTTTTAATTCCTTGCTCAATTTGGTATCATGAATCTTTTTTAATTTCACTATGATAAGATTTATGAGACATCTTTTTCTATTTTCACTAGGAAGAACTCCTTGGTGTGGTTTGTGTAATGATCATATTACTTTAATTAAAATTTCATCAAATGTTAAATCTTCATGATTTTGGGAATATATGTATGCATCATCTGATTAGGATGTTATACATTGCCTAGGAGTGAAAATGTTTAGGTGTGGGGGTGTGATCGTACCACGATTCACTGTTTTATTTCACCCTTATACCAAAGTATTAAACTGGTATTGTATTGAAAATTACAAGTATAATAACAAATTTCACTCCTTGTTTGATTCAATTATTTTGTGTTTAACACTGTTAAAAATTGCAATGTTACATGTTTTGATAATTATATTGAAGGAGGAGGTGATTTGGAGAACCCATGATGAATTCCAAGAAAGATGGACATGATCCAAGAACACAAGTGGACTCAACCACATATTTCTACTGAACCGTGCATCCAAATGGGCTGAAATGTTGTGATCGAGTCCAAAATTGGATTGGATACATTTCCTATTTAGGAACCAATTCCCCATTCGGCCTATACGATTCCCATACTATCTGATATGTCAATGGAATCAAAGCTAGACCAAGTCAAATGCAATGTTCTATATTTTATCAATATCTAGAGCTGTAGTTGTCCAAATGGTGTAAAAATTTCTGTGGAGACATCTAAGAGGTGGGGCTACAACTTTTACATTTTTTCTAATGCGAGATAATGATTTCTGAAGGCCGAAACGTGTGGTACAATTGGATTGAATAAATCTATGTGCCTAAAACCACCTTCCAATTTTCCTATAAAATGGCACCTGGGGCTCCCCATTTGCAAGTTCGGACAGGAGGCAAGGTGCTACCATATTGGAGTCCCCAATGAGTCTTCAAAACATACCAGAAGTTCTGGAGGCTATGAGAAGTTCTACTTCAACATCTTCTTCTTCATCCCCTCCCATGGGTTTCTAAACCCCTTGTGATCACCCGGGGAGGAATGTGATGTAATCCTGAGCTTCAAACATGTATTATTTTGAATAATATTTTTAATTCCAAGTTGTATGTTATTCTTCCTCATCCTCAATATTTATTTAATTGAGTTATATATAGGTATGTTATACTCAACTCAAATGATCATGTTTGGGGGTACCCTTTCATGTGATGTTTCACACACCGTTCATCCCTTTTTCCTCCCTCATTCAATTGCGGTGTTTGTGTGGTTCATATTGGTCAATTGAACTCACATAAGCACTGTCAAGATCATGCACATTTATTTCAGGGTATCACAAATAAATAACATAAAAACCTTGGCAACACATCGAGTTCTTCGTGTGTTGCCTTGGTGAGTTTCAGTTATGCTGTCGAACACAAATCACTCAATCATCGGCGGTGTCCGGTGAATCATTGTGTGTTTTCAACTGAACCCTAGGAGGTATACTAGAATAAAATCAGTAACAATATGTTAATATATGTTACAAACCTGGTCTTAAAATATCATAACCCCATCCCTTGAAGCGATGAAGGATGAGCATCATGAGACTTCCCTGGGTTGATCACGTTTAATCAATCTTGTTTACTTCTACTTTGTTATATCGCTTTCATTTTCTATTGTCAACTTTTACCATAAAAACCAAGTACTATAAAACCACATTTACCTTTCTAATTTTATAATCAAAACCCTCTTTTTTCAAATTAATGATCTAAGGCTCCGTCGAGAGACAACCTAGGGTTGTTGTTGTACTGTAGAAATTCTATTCAAAATTAAACAACTAATTTGACGAGCTCTACAACGCGATCGGTATCATAGAGTTATTTTTTACTTTCAAAAGAAAATAATGTTCAAAATTCACAATTATAGAATGTTATCTAAAATAGAACTATTATTTAAGAGTTTGATCAAATAATTTCAAGGTTTCATTATAGCAGGGAACTGTAATGATGTTATAAATACGACAGATGCCCAGGGAAATTATTACATTAATGGCATGTATATCAATGAAAAATATGTAATAATATGTTTTTAATAATCAAATAATTGAATATATGTGAAATAAAATTATAAACAATTGGTCCTAGGATACCAACTCCAACCAACACCCACTTTTCCTTGAGCCAAATGGCTATGAATTTCAGTCACCTAAACCTCACATAATAATCATGATTCTACCAAGTCAATGATTTTTTCAAGAGGTCTCCCACATTGTATTATATAGAAATAATACTCATTAAAACATCACCTCTCTAAGAAAAATACCTCAAGGGATGATACTTATAATTTATGGGCTTTGTCAGTTGATGTGACCTAGGCTCCTTTGTGAGATCCATCGTTGTTGTATTATGATAATAGAGTTTTATAAGATCATTAATGTTAAGTTCCAAATCAATATATTAAAAATATTTCATATCAAAATGGATTTTTTTAGCTAGCATAGAAGTTTCAATATACTCACACCCTTTAATAGAATATGTGACCACAACCTTCTATGAGATATTCCTACTCACGTCACCTACATTCAAATTGAAAATATATCCTATTTCTGATTTCATATCATCTTGATTTGTTTGGAAACTAGGATATACATGTACTATAATGAATAGTTTTTCATATCTTCCATATACCCATAACATATCCTTAGTACACCTTAAATACGTAAGGATACTTTTTATTTCCATCCAATTTTGGTCACCTTGGTCATCTTGATATCGTCCTAAAAAACATAATGTGTAGGAGAAACCTTTAATAGTACATAGAATAACATACATGACTAACCCAATCATAGATCCATATGTAATCCTTGACATTCTATTTCTTTACTCATGTTTATTAGGACACATTTTTCTAGAATGATGAATACCATGTGACATTGAAAACAATTCCTTCTTGGATTATTCTATTGTGAATATCTTCATTATCTTGTCATGACATGAACATTGACTTAGGAAGAGAAGCGTCTTGGATATATCATGAGGGATATTGATTCTAATAATATATCCCGCATCACCTATGTTCTTCAGGGAGAAGAATTTATTCAATCGGGCTTTAAAAAACTTTAATATTGGTATTTCATTTTTAATAGGTTATATTTCATCGGCATATACTATTATAACAAAAAATTCACTCCCACTGACCTTTTACAAACACACGTATCATATTTATTCTTTATGAAACAAGATTACCTTATGGTTTCATCAAAATGAATTCTCTATGAAATGGATTCTTTCTTTAATCCAAAAACATATCTTTGAAACTTATATACCTTGTTGAAAACATTTGATGTTACAAACCCTTTAGGTTAATTCATATATAAATATTTTTGAATTTTCTAATTAAGGAATTATATTTTGAAATCCATTTTTCAAGTCTCATAATCATGGATCGGAAAAATGACAAGTAGAATTTGGGTGGATTTTAGCATAGAAACAAGTAAAAGGATTTCATCATAGTCAATGCCTTGACACTTTTAAACCCTTTCACAACCAACCATGATTTATAGATATGAAATTACCCAAACATTTCCATTTATTTCATGAATACCCATTTTCAAATAATTAGGTTTACATATTTAAGATCATAACCCTCACACATTGGATTGGGAATAGGTAGGGGAGATACTAGCATTAGGTGACATACCCAAGACACAAAAGGCTAGAAATAAATGAAAAGTGCCTCAAGAAAATTTTGGGGATCATTTTACCTATAAAGAAAAACAACCAAACCATGATAACTATAAAAAACCAAACCACTATATGATCTATGATGACAAAATATAACTCAAAAAAACCATATCAGAGTAAAAGAGGAAACCAGAAGACATGATCTATGGGAACCAGAAAACCAAAAAAACTCCAAGACACCAATGTGGAATCAAAATAAATACACTCAATATATTCCAAGCTCCAACACCACATTCCAATCCCATATAATAAATAATCTTCACAAAAGAACTAATATACCTTGTATTTACTTGTGTTTTGATAGATGACATCTCCAAGCACACAACAATGACCAATAAGGGGTTGAGTTTAAACTCTTTAGGTTTTCCACAATGACATACCAACTCATGCCACTTGGAAAAAACTAATTGTCACATTTATATATAAAAATTAAATAAACTAAAAATAATTCATATCAAAACATGAAAACAAGTTTCCAAGGAAAATATTTCTACAATCCTTCCAAACATTCTGCATCTCAATTGGAATACCCAATCCATGATTCCACTTACCCACACATTCTTTACCAAGTGACATTTCCATACTCATCAGTGGTCTCTCATATATCTACTAATTCACCACAAGGTGATAACTCTCATGTACCATTAGAGCATTGGCACCAAGAAAAAAGTCTTATATTAACAAGTCCCCATAAAATGAAACTTGAACACACACAAACATGTATGACAAATCCATGTAAAACCCTTCCAAAAACCATTATTTATTTAAACCATTTATATAAAACACATCCACGAATCAAAAAAAAACATTTTAATATCATTAACCAATGTAACTTTCCAAAATTGAAACAATTATCCCATAATTTCCAAAACAAAAACCAATCAGGATTTCCACCAAGAATCACACAAGGATAAAACCATAATTTCAATAAAAAATATAATCAAAAACATGAATTCGTATTCTAAATCAAGTTGAGTTAAGAGATAATCCATCTACCTCACAAACACTAGAGAAAAAAAGAACAGAATAACAAAACATCAATATCTGATCACAACACATATTATCTTACCTAGATCTAAAAAGATAACATCATAAACCATCCAAAAATCATCGATAAATTCATACCAAACTAAATATATGGTTATTATAGAGATAAGAACCATGGATATAAGAAGAATAACAAATAACAAGAACTTACTGATGAATCTAGGGCCCCAATTCACTTTGATTTGCCTATGAATCACTCCCAGTTCAAAGGGGGTCATCTCTCACACCATAAGAGAAAAATTAATTCATGTAATTTGAGGATTTTAGGAAAGCTAAGTGATAAAGGAGCTAATTTATATTAGAACCACATTTTAAGGAGGTCTACCTTTACAATGCATGGCTAGGCCACAGGGTTTAGAATATCATGAACCAATCGTACATTGGTACTGTCTTAAGGCCACACCTATCATGGTTGCCTTTCACATTTAGAAAAACCTTACACCAACCATGTATTTACCTCTATATGATGAAGCATGATTTATACTAGGAATCGTTATAGTTTTTCAAAACTATGTTCCAATTGTGCACCTTCCCAGTTCCCACTATCATCCCTTACACAATTCCTTGTAGGTTTTTTAAGGTTTCTACTAACTGTGATCAAACCATGAAACTCCAAAAAAGTCTCCAAAATGTGATAAAACCCATCATAACCTCCCTAAACATAACACAAACATTATATAGACTCAAAATACACAAATAAATGGTCATGTACCTGAAATCGGGTGTTATACACTCTCCCCCACCATTGAAATTTTTTTCCATTAGAAGTATAAATATTCTATTTTCCTAGAAGTATTTGCTCAATAGATCCACTGTTTCTTTCCCAGACTCCCACATTTCACCATCAATATAACCATGTTTCCAAAATACTCACACTAGACCAATGATTTTCCTATGAAAGATATTATATTACCTTTCTAAAATCCATACTAGAACATGAATCAATGTAGAATATTGATCAAGATAAGACTAATCACATTGAATCTCACTATCAAGATCAAGTTGATATTTCTTCAACTGAGATACATGAAGCTCATTGTGTATTGAACTAATTATTTGTGTAAAATACAACTGGTATTCCACCTCACCAACTCATTAATGTATCTCAAAAGGGAATACGTATCGAGGAGATATTTTTACCTTATTAACAAAATGATGATTCCCATACCTTGAAGAGATTCTAAAGAACACATGATCACTCACCCTGAATGACAAAAATAATTGATGACTATATATATATATGATTTATGGATAATCTTATCCATCTCCATAATCTTTCTGATCAACTGAATACTCTCTATTTTCTTTTTCACAACACTGGGTCTAATTAGTGAATTCTCACCTATCTCCACACAAAAAAGTGTATAATGACAAGAAAAAACATAAAATGCTTCAAAAGGTTCCCTATTTTTTTATTCCTAGTAAAATTAATTTTACAATTACTCCACTAAAGTTAAATGGGTCTCCCAAGATCCACTATAATCTATCACACAAACCCTAAACATGTCCTCTAATATTGGTATTATTTTTTAAGAATTTCCATCCATTTGAGGATGATAAGCCATACTCATAGTAAAATATGTTCCTAGGGATTACGATAATGATTTCTTAAAATGATATATAAACCTAGTGTCTAATCCCAATAAAATTGAGACTAAAACACCTTGTATATTTACGATCTCTCGAATGTAAATTTTTTAAAATTCTTCCACTGAATTAGTATCAGGAATTTGGATGAAATGAGTCAAATTCATGTCCTAGCCCTCTATAACCTATATGGAATCATGTTTCCTAAACATACTTGGTATAACTTTAACAGAATACATAGATATCTTCTCACATTTCCACACAGGAATCGCTAAAGGTTAAAACATGCATATTGTCTGTTGATACTTCACCTTTACCTAATGATAGGTGAGGAATCTCAAGACATACTCTGTTACAGATCTTTACATGCCAACGCACTAAAAATATACTTTCTGTCCTTTATACATTTTCTAAATCTTAGGATGAATAGCCCATATCGAATGGTGTCAGACACTAAGATGTTGTTTCTGAGAATACAAAGGTATAACCATACAATTTCAAAACTAAACACAAAATTCCCATCCAGATTACATCCCTAAATTTTCTACACACTATTAAGTTTTGATCTCATAGAAACAGAATTAGAATTAGATATATGAGAAAATATAACCTACTCAAACAATTAAGGAACAAATAAGAATGGAAAAAAATGGAAACATCACCCTGATCTAAGAAATATAGATGCATATCAACAATAAATAACATGATTTTCCACCAATCCAAAGACTCTTTATCCATTTAAGGAAATGATTTCCTCCTCAATGCATCCACCATAGAGTTCTCTTTACCTAGTGTCTATATCAACTCTAAGTTAAACATCTAGAGATACTCCATCCATGTGTACTACCATAAATTCAAACATCTTTTTTAGAAAATGTGTTAAAAAATCTAATGATCTATAAACACCATGAATTTCTCACTAATTATATAATGATTCCAATTATTTAAATCAGGTACCACATTAACTAATTCCAAGTCATGTGTTTGGTATTTCTCATGAAACCAAAACTACCATGATCCATCAGAAAAAACATTATCTCCCTACATGATAACACATCTCATCCCAGATCCTGATGCATGCATCAGAATAGACTACATATCACCATAATGTCTCTGGAAACATGAGTATAGGTTTTGATGTAAGTATAACATTTAGTCCCTAAAAGGATTTCTAAAAGCATTAATTCCAATAAAAAGAAACTTCTTTCCTCATAAAATTATTCATTAGTGATTCCAAACATGAAAAATCACATACAAAATTTCATTGTTATCTCAAAAATCTGAGGGAACTTCATATCTTGAGGAAATTATTTAGCAGCTTCTTGGAGAAAATAGATTCTATCTTTTATGGATATAGAAAAGCACCTTTTTCATAAATGAAATGGACAAGGAAATGTACCTCTTGTATAGAGAAATCAAACATTGATAACATGGAGGATAGAATATTTTTCTGCAAGATACCTAACATGATAGCAAAGTATTGAAAATGATCTAATTTTATCCTATAATACACCAGTATATCATCAATAAACACCACCAAAAATTAATTCAAGTACATATTAATAATTCCATTCATCAATTCCATATATATGGTAGGTGAATTCATAAGCCCAAAAGTCATAATGATAAATTTATAATGTATATATCTTCTTTTGAAAGTTGTATTCAAAATATCCTCCTTCAAAATTCATAGATTATGATATCCTGAACATAAATAAATTTTAGAGAACCCCTGGTCTATCCTCAATTAATCAAATAGTTCATTAATTCATGGAATATGATGTTTATTCATTATCATTACATGGTTAAGCTTACGATAATCCACAAAATGTCTAAGAGTTACAACCACCTTATTTAAATGAAAACCTAGTACTTCCCAAATATATTATCTTAACAAAATTTACCATTTAATTTATGACTCTTCCAACTTAGCTTTCATCTCCCTCAATTCAGTTGGTGTCATTTGATAAGACAAAAGTCAAATCATATTGGTCCCTGGTAGGAGATTAGTCATAAACCCCACATCTATTTTGGGCAGAAACCAAGATATTATTTCATGAAAAAATTTACTAAATTGGTCAAAAATAGTTGAAAAATCACTATTCCCAATATCATCCATATATTCCAAGGTAATTTCTACCAACATCTAAGATAATCTTGAAACCAATGGTGTAAAAAAGTCCTTTTTTACTATCCATTACACCCTAATATCCCCTAAAAATATTCTTAATTACATCCAAATATATTAAACTAACATTTTGGAAAAAAGAGTTTATATAGACCTTGAACTGTTTTAACCAATACCAAAATAAAATCAAGTCATATAAATTCATCTAAATCATAGAAAAATATAAAATCGAATCAACCACATCTATAGTTATTGAACAAGATTTACACTTAAATTATCAAGATTCACTTTGACCAGTAAGATTTTTATGTTCTGACACTGAAGGAATCATCTCAACATTATAACCCATTTGATAAACCACACATGAGGAAATAAATGAGTGGGATGTGCTCGTATCAAACAAAAGATTCAAAAGGGTAGAATTCAAAATAATTTTATCTCTCACCATCGAAGGACCAGATTGATAATCAATGATCACTTTCTAAAATATATAAAATTTCTTAGTCATTTCATTTTTCCCCTTTTTACCCTATTTAGATTATATTGGTTGAGGATTCATGATGTTACTAGAATCACCTTGGCTCACTCGATTTTGATGATGATAATTATTCTACTAGACGCATTTTTTTCAAAGTATAAGATCCATGAGAAACATATTATGTATCTCTAGAACCAAAACTTGGAGCACTGGTAAAATATTGATAAAGATGTCCCATTTTTTGTAGTTGTGACATTATCTAGGTGGTTCTGTATAAAATTTCTTCATATCATCCAAATAACCACACTAAAAACATTATGGCTTAATCTTCATTAGATATGTAATGTTTATTGATCCCATGGTCTAATTCTAAGGTGTTACCCCACTCTATAATTTTTACCCTCTTCCTATAATTATTAGTATTAGAGTTCCCACATATTCCTATAGTAATAAAAATGGTCCATATAACTGTATTTCTCAACATATACCTTCCTACCACAATTTCTCTATTGAACATCTCTGTATAATTTGTTATTAAATTAATTGAAATATTTTAACTAATTTGGAACCATAAACCTGACTAAAAAATGTGTTACTTTAAGGAAATGCTTATAGTAACTTCCAAGGAAAATAGGAGTAAATTCAGAAATTTATCTATATACACTATCACTAAGATATTTTCTTGATTCGAGTAGAAAAAGTCAATTTTTCTAGAAGTTTTAATGGTGTGAGGATAAAATTACTTGTCAAAAAATTATTAAAAATCCTCCTATGTCATTAATTATTCCAATTTACCATGAAATTCCAATTTCTATAATTTTTTCCATATCGTTTGACATATATATCACCAAATTCACTTTCAGTTCTGCTGGTGTCCTAAGGAAATAAAATATTTTATAATTCCTATTCAACTATAATTATTTTTTTCTATCTTAGAATACCCCTGAAAATGGGTGGATTCTGAATTTCGAACTGAATTGGATGGTCTACTCATTATGTTTTATCATTTCTATTATCCTTTTTTGTGATCATGAAATCCTATAAATTTCCTTGAATTAGATGTCATTTAACCTGTGGTTCAGGTGAAACCACATTTTCAGCAACCACTTCTAGTTGGTTTCAACATTTCCTACCTAGTTCAACTCACTATAAAAAGAATAAAAATATGTTTAGTATCTATCATTATTAATTTAAGTATTATCAATTTCAATTCATCACATCAACACATATCACAACATAGAATTCCACATTTTATCCATTGTCAACATTTCAACCATTTTTGAAAATAGCATAACCTTAATTTTCAAAATTAACCATTTTCAATATTTTTAAAAATCATAAATTTTTTTCCTTTTGATAAACCATAGAACTATAAATGAAAAATAAAATCCTATTAGTAAGTATAACTATCAATGTATGTCCTAAACTCTCATTAGCTAAACCCATGATGATGAAGTGACAACTCAGCTAGAATTTTCTTAAAACACTCATGTTCTCAAACACCCATGTCACTTCAAGTTTCGAATAAATAGGTTAGATATGACTTTTTATTCTCTAGATTTGAATTTATAACAATCCTTATCCTTAATACCATCTTAATAAATAGACTGATATAATTTCCAACTCTAATACCAAACAAAACTGACACCATTTTCTATGTCAAGAACCGAACAACATTGATTCCATTTGTCCCAAAAAGTTATTTGGTCTGACGAAGACAAATATCATTTGTTATTTCAAATATCAAACAAGTCGATACAATTTTTATGTCTAGTATCATTCAAACAGATACCACTTATAACATCCTTCCCTTACCCATTGGCTTTGGAATATGTGGGGAACTACTATCATTAGGTGATATTCCTAAGACACCAATGGTCGGAAATAAATGCCAAGGACCTTGAGAAAATTTGGGGGGTGGTTTTTCCTTTACATATAAACAACCAAAACAAGATAACCTAAAAAAACCAAACCTCTATATGATGTATCAATGTAAAATACAACTCAAAATAACCAAAACAAACCCATATCAGAGTTCAAGAGGAAACCAAATGTCATGCTCAAAGGGAACCAAGAAAACCACAAAACACAAGGAAACACAAGTGTAATAAAAAAAACTCCAAATCATTTCCAACATTCAAATACACAATCCATGACCATGGTATTTGGAACCATCACTAAATAATTGAGATACGTTGCCTTTATATATGTCCTGATAGATAGCATCTACAAACACACAATAGTTCCCAATAATTGGGTGGGTCTAAACTTAGTATGTTTTCATAAATTAAATAAAAATACACAACAATAGGAATAAACTTGTTATTAATTTTATATAAAAAAATTTAAAGAATTTAAAAATATTTCATATCATAACATCAAAACATGTTTCCAGGAAAATATTTCAACAAACCTTTCAAACATCCATCATCTTATTTAGCGTACCCAATCCATGATTCCAAACCCAGACATAAATTCCTAGGTGATAGTTCCATTCTCAAGATAGGTATCCTTTCTATCCACCAAGTCAATAAAAAGTGATAAATATCATGTTCCATTATAAATTTTTCACATAGTTTCATGTCTTATTTCATCAAGGCCCATAAATTATAGCATGAAGACACACACAAACATATATTCCAAATCCATGTAAAACCATTCCAAAAAAACATAATTTAAACCGTTTCTAAAAACCATATACATTCATCAATACAAATACAAAATTTTATAATCCACATTTAAAAATCAAAAACCAATGTAGCTTTCTAAAATCTAACCGATTTTCTAATAATTTCCAAAACCAAAATTAATAGGGATTTTCTAACATGAATAACACCTATATTCCACCACAATTTCAATCAAAACATTTAATTAAAACTAACACTTAATGATAAAAATCTATTGGATTCAATAAAGAGTCAATATACCTCACAAATGTTGGTGAAAACAAACAAAAACACAACAAAACACCAAGATCTGATCATAAAACATGTTCCCTTCATTAGATCCAACATGATACCATCATAAATCAATCATAACACAAATATATATCCCTAAATAACTAGATATACGGTTTTAATAGATATAAGAACCATGTATATATGAAAACATAGGATGATAAGGAACTTAATGACAAATCTGGGCCTCCAACGCACTCTGATTTTCTTACAGATCGCTCCTGGATCAAAGGGGATCGCCTCTCACATCTTGGGAGAAAAAGGAAATAATATTATGGTAGAATTAGGGGAAAATAGTGCTTAAGTAGGTAATTCAAATTAGATTCTCATTTTAATGAGGGCTACATATATGCCGCATGGTTTGCCTACACGGTTTGGAAAACGTTTTTCCAACCATGTGGTGCTACTGTTAGAATGCCACACCTCGCATGGTTAAATGTACACCAATTATGAAATTACCACTGAAATAAGAAGAATTATTTCTAATATAAATCTGCATGTTTTATCCAAAATTTTCCCCTTCATAGTTCCCACTATCTTCACTTGCATGTTTTATTGGAGATGTTTCATGGTTTCTACTAACCATGAACCTCCATAAAAGCCTCCAAAATGTTCCAAAACCCATTGGAACCTCATGAAACTTAACTGTAACATTATAAATACTCAAAATACATGAATAAAGGGTCTTGTACCTGAAAATGGGGGTAATAAAACATCAACTAGAGGATCTAAAAAAATCTAGACTTGGTATTAGAACAAATATTCCATTTCAAAATTCATAGATTCTATCTACTTGGAAACATCTGTTCCACTTACAACTTCCTTATTATTTAGAGTATTTTTATCACCTAATAATGGGTCACCATCCTCAGTGAATAGAAAACTAAACTTTCATGGTTCTTTAACTTCACTTGTACACTAATGTAGTATTTGTGAATTTGGAACAAAATCTTCTTCTATGGGGGTTTATGGAATATGTTCCTAAGACAACTCTACCGTACCTTGATCCTCAAATTCAGGAAATTTTATCTTTCTCCCACTATGAATTTTATTGATTTTCTCCATCTCTTGTAATATATTTTTTCCTTCCACTACTACCTTTTTGAATTTGTTGTCGTATAGGTAATAACCCCTTATTTCTTTGGGTTATCCTACAAAGGTATACTATGTGCCTCATGGTGGATGTTTTTTACCTGAGGATGCCTTAAAAAACATTTTGTGACCCCACATATATAATTACAACATCACGGATTTCTATCCATTCCATAATTGGTATGGTGTACCATATTACACTTTAGTTATAACTTGTTTAGTTTTTTTTCACTATTTGTAATATTTATCCCTGAAATGATAATGGAATACTCACATGACTAATCATTGATCTCTACATGTAGAACAAGTTGTAGTTCTTCCATTAAATTACACTATTACATTGAGGTGTATAAGGATGAGTGAGATAAGGTAAAATATTAAACTCCTACAAGTAATCAATTAATTGTTGATTAATATATTCTCTACCATGGTCTAACAAGAGTTTCTTAATATTCATACCAATATTGTTCTCAACTTCATTCTTGTATTCATTTATTTTTTTCAAAATAATATTACTTATACCTTATTATGTAGACAAATCTATATCTATTAAAATCATCGGTAAAATTTATTATGTATGATAATCTACCCCTTTATTCAATATGAAATGGCCCACACACATTGGAATGACCAAATTCAAGAATTTATTTATCCATTTTTTCACTAAATAGGTCTTTGGAAAATTTTCCCTATAAACATGTGTGACATACACCAAGTGGTTTTAGTTCAAAATAATCTAAATATCCATCTTTTTATGATTTATTCAAAATATTTTCATTTACATGACCTATTCAGTTGTTCCAAAGGTGGGTGAGGTGTAATTCATGTGAAGTAATTTCATTATCTATTTCTATTACTTAGTTTTCATAACACAACACAAAAAATACCAATATTTAAATACACCTTTCTATAAAAAATTATGCCTTTATTAAAGAATCATTATTTATTCCAAAATTTGAACATAAATCCATATTTATATAGTATAGACAAAGAACTAATGTGTTTAGAAAAAGATGGAACATACTGGAAATATTTTAAAACCAAGATCATTCCAGTTGTAAATGTGAGGTGGTAGTCACTGATAGTTATGATAGCAATTTTTTCTCCATTGGTTTCTCATATATCCTCTTCCACTCGCTCAATATTTCGAAATCTACTTGACTCTTATATTATTATAGAAATTTATTCACCAAAACATGTGTCTAATACCCATTTTTCAAAAACACATAAATTTCACTTGTTAAAAAAATCTCCTAAATCATCCCCTAACTTCATGTTTTGGTGCATTTTCACTTCTATTGGCCCTTCTTTACAAATGCAAAAAAGACAAAATCTTGTTCCCTTACTTTCCCCTTAATCTTCCTCTTCTTGGAAATGCATGAAGAAGCTTTAGTATAAGAGATCTTTGATTTTTGTTTCTATTTGTTTTTCTATGTATTGACGTATTTTAACACTTTTTCTCCTTATTTAATTTGTAAAGAAAAGTAAGTAAATCTGGGAGAGAATTCCCAATTTTTTTATATTATAATTTACATAAAATCTTGGGAAGCTCTGAGATAGTGATGTATGAATGAAATATTTCCTAATTATTCGTGGATTTTAAACCCTAGAACCTCTAGATGATCAATGTATAAAATTATCATGGCTACATGAGGCCTAGATTGGGTACCCTATCAAATATTTCTCTAAAAATAGTCTTGATGATCTAAAACAATTCCAATCAAGCTCTCTCTGGGTATAAATAATGGATATTCATGAGAATGTTATAAGTGTCCATGTTTTCATGAGAATTAATGAGTTCACTAGAAATATATTATAGTATCAAATATATAACTTTGAATATGTCATTTATATGTTTTTCATAGATATAGAACTCTTGATCACTTACATCCTTGGTAAGAAGACTAAACATTGAGGATTCTAGAATGTAAGATTTCTATTCATGGAAAAACACAACCCCAAGGAGTCTGAACCATTCCTAGAAGTAAATTTCAATTAAGATATGGAATTTATTAAATATAGATTATAAAAACAGTGTAGATTATGAACATTACATTTAATAAAATTATTAAATATTAAATTATTTTTAATTTTTTTTATTATAAATTATGTGGGAAATAATAATAATAATTAATTATATTAAATCTCCCACTATTTTATCAAGTCCCAATAGATATCAAAATTGAACACTAAATTTCATGTTTCTGGGACATTCTAGTGGAATGGATCCATATTCCCTTTAGTATAACCCCAATGAGGGTTAGTCAAGATACATGAAGTTATTTAGGTAGGTAGGTCTTTTCTAATTGTGGGCTTGAAACTCCTTGGCCTATTGAGTGGACTCACCAATTCGGAAATCATGTCTTGTATTTCCTTACAACATTCCTCCATGTTACATCATGTCTAGTGAGGGATAATTTTATTTTTGTAATATGATTAATTCAATATATAACCTTCATAATAACTAAATGATAAAATTAAGTACCCCAATGATGGTTGGTCGAACACTTAGTTTCAAGGATTTTATTCCTAATAAATTTGTGGAAGGCCATGTCTGACATAATATATAATTGAAGGATTAAAATTTATTATGCATAAATTTTATGTTGTTTTATCCTTTATATAATTTTTTAATATTAAGTGGATTTTAGATAATTAATTAACCATATTTGATAAAACATTTACACATAATTCATTTGTTTAAATTCCATTTTACACATTAATTTAGTTATTTATGTTATAAGGGTCTTGCATCTATAAAATAAATAATGCATAAGACTAAAATAAATAAATAATAAATGACATGATCATTTTCTTATATAATGTTTTTTATTGAGAAACCAATAAATCAACCTTTGACCTAGGGAAATAACTCCTTGTACAGATCTTATAATGAGTTACAACATTCCATCTGCCCACCTATGTATCACCTAAGTTGGAATAATTATGGTTCTATCTTAAACTACCTCCATGCACCTTGGGATACTCTATTAATTAAATGTATTAATAAATCACATGTAGATGAGTGGAACTAATATATTTGTTAATGGGGATTACATAAATAACCAAAAATATGTAGGTCCTATATAATAATGGAGGGAGAGGTGAAATGAATACCATAATATTTATTTTTAATATTAAATAATTTCAAACCCATGTAATAAATTAAATTAAAACATCCCTCACATACATAGGTCTTGGTCAATCTCATGAATAGTCATACATGAAACATATATTCAAAAGTAAACTAGATAACATTCATTTTTATTATTTCTTTATTATTAAGATAAACACACTTGAAATAATTAATTAACTAATTAATTAATTCCCTTTAATCTTAATGACCATCCAAAATCATATGGAGATACCCATCATAATGGAATTAATTAAAAATAAACATTATAACCAATAATAAAAAAATTTATTACAATAAATTAATTGATCATTTAAAATACTCTATAAATATTAATAAATTATAAAAAAATTAATGTTCCAATCAATGTATAAGATTTTAATGCTGTAATTTTCAATTTAATGTAATTTAAATTTGTCTTCTATTGGGAGATTACATGACCTATACTGTTGAGATACACATCGTGTATCTCATTTTCCATGTACACAGGTTACATACAATGGGGCTTTGATGTGTATCCCAGCTGGACTACATGGCTTATACATACTAGATGCACACCATGCATGGATGTTTTTTTATTTCCATACAACCCACTGAAGGAATCAATATTTTTATTATACATAGGACTACACAACATTTCTAGGCCAGTAACACACCAAGTATCTCGCATGTCGTGTGTCCGTAAAACTCAATGAGGAACTCAGAATGTATTTCAGACATGGTAAATAATGAACCACATAACATGGAAAAGATATCTTTATGCCATGTATGTGAATATTTCTATAGGGTATCAGTCTCATGCGGGTTTGACCATGTTTATAACCACATGAGACGTGAAATTTTTTCCACTAAATCGTATAGACTACACGACATGCATGCCAACAACATGCCATGTAATCTAACATGGAATGTACTAGATTTTCCCAATAAATATGTGGTGTGAAATAAATTCACTATGTGTAATCACTGATCAACATGTCGTGTGTCCCATGGCACATCCATGATAAGTGCCTTTGGGTACATGGTGGGTATTCCAACTACACGTCATCTAGTCCCCTAATATCTAGCCAGAATACTGACCACTTCTAGATGTAATCTTTGGTCTATCATTATATGTTAATAGTCACCTAAGAAAATGAAATACTAATTAATGATGATTAATATTTCGAAAACATGTTAACTCAAATAAGATTAATGAAAGAATAATATGAAATGATAAATTCAACCACTATTGTGAATATAGATAAAAAATCAAACAAATAATTATAAATTTGATATTTGACCACTATAATGACACTTTAAGGTTCTAGGCACAATGGAAGAACCTTTGGTGGTCATGAAACTATAATTTATTTTAATATTGATATTCTTAAAAACCTGAGAGGGGATATTTCACGTTATATTTATAATTTATTTATTTCAATCTGGAATAAATGATTACCTCACATTGGGATCCTTTCTTCAATGATGATGTTGATCTAATAAAAAACCCTTTCAGATAACCTTTGTTGTGTTGTAAGGATTCAAGTTTAGAATCCCTCTAGTGATGATCCACATGCGCTCCTTTGATCTCTATCCTACGCTAGTTGAGTTCTGGGTGCCAACGTGTAAAATCAATTGTCTAAAATTGTTCATATTGATCACTCGTTCATTAATCATGAAGTAATCTCTCCTATATCTCACGTTCCCGGGAAGGAGAGAGAAAGAGGAATTCAATAGATAAATCCATTGTAAGAAACAATTGTCAATATCTTTATTAATCCTACAAAATAGATGTAACCATATATTTATATAGCATGAGTGTAGGTTAAAATATTATTTAATTTCATATCGTCCATTAAATACTATAATAATATTTATTAAACCCCATTCCATAATAGTAGTAACATTATTATTTTATGACATTCATGCTAACATGCACATTAATAAATATTATTTTACTGACTTGTAAACAAATATTTATCATGAGATGCAGTCATAGTCCATTTGAACTCTTTGGCATTTATTGAATATCCAAATAAATATTTAATAAAATATTTCATTCATCATTAAATATTTTTTATCAATAAAACAAGAATAAAATTATTCTATGGTCTTGAGAATAATATTAATTCCATTAATTAAATTAAAATACAATTTAATTGAGATCAACAGAAACACTTAGTATATGACCCTCTAGGGTTATTCCTCATTAGAATTAGGAGAGATTTCTTAATGTTTGGGATTACTAACTAGTAATGGGTCCAGGAACCCATGATAAATAACATAATGTTGAAATATCAACAACCACATATGAACACTCATTCAATATTAAAATCCATTTTTCAAAATATACCATCAAGACAATTTCACATATGTGTCATCAACCTATGTAATAAATATGTCTTTCTTTGAACATCAGAAATAAACATGTTGATACATCATAGTTCTAGAATTTAGGGTGATGGTTTTATTCCAATTAATGAACTAAGATATTAAATTCCATAAATATTGAAGTGAAAAATCCGTCATCTACATATCCATTAATGAAATTACAATATACTAAAATATATGTTAGTAATTTGTTAAAAAAATGGTTTTTCCAAAGGTATTTTGGCCTTTAACGACTTTGAAAAAAAATTATAGAAAAGGTGTTATGGGAAAAAATGATTTTAGTCTATGGAAAAATAAATCAAATATGTGATGATCCTTCACACCTGTGAAGCTTATTTTTTGAAATTTTTTTACCTAGGCTTATTTTATTTTTTTTCAGAAACATATTTAAAAAACTCTATGCCATCCGTATGTGTTCAAAACCCCCAGCCTACTAGGGTGGGGCCAATTTTCATAATAATAATAATAAATTTATAATTGATAGTTAATAGTTAATTTTTATTTAATAATTAATAATTATAAATAACTTATTTATTAATTATAAATTAAAAAATGTTTTTTTTAATTTATTAAATTTTAATTTATTTTAATATATTATATATTAATCATAAATTAATAAAAAATATTTTAATTTAATAATAAATAATGATTAATAAATAATGATTAATGATAAATGATAAATTTTTAATTGGAGGTGGGTGGTGTCAAGAGTATTCTTATTACGGAAAGTTCCACCCACTTATTTTGTCAAGGGAGGAAGGTGTGGTTGGAAAAGGTGGGTTGAAAACCCTACCTACTAGGCTGGAGTGAGGTAAAAACATCGGTGATAGATAATCTATCGTAAGGCCTCTCTCCCAATGATTTTATCTCCAACTTCAAGAAAATTCTCTCATTTTCAGTGTTTATTTGTGTGGTATTTTTTTAGGTGGATTCCTTGCTTATTCAAGAGAGATAATTATAAGGGATATTATACTTTTAATTTTTATAGAATTTTTACCCTCATTTACCCAGAGTGAGATCCATATATTTTCCTATGGTTTTTACCCCATTATTTTGGGTTTTCCCATGTAACATTTGGTTTTATTTTTTCTTCATTATTTCACTTTATTTTAAATCATAATTATCATTTCACTAATAGGTAAATCGTTTTCAATCCCAAAAAGTTGTATCAGAGGAAGGTTCTAGATCAATGTTGTTCAGTTATTTGGTTATTAATAAATATCATTATTTTTTGTATACTCAATGATTGAAACCTTGGTTGATCCATATTATAAGAAAAAATTTATTTACATTACTAAATACACTATTGGAAAAGAGTATAGGTTTTGGACTGATGATGTTTCCATATGGAGGAAAAATTTGAGGTTAATAAATTCAACATGTATAATTTTCCATTGTGTAAAATGGAGATACATGCAGTGCCATGGAAGGATAATTGCCTATTAACAGTTGGAGAAAGACTAGAAGGTGTGAAGAGGTTTCATGGTTCTAGTGGTAGCAAAAATCATGACATGTATGAAAATGTGGTGAGAATTTATGGACGTCGATACATACTAGTTAGTCAAGTGGTGATGACTGTGGGAGGAAAACAATATTTCAATAACAAATTGATAATCAATTTGTGAGAAACACGGCACATGAAATATCAAGAGGAATGTTTTTTTAGTATAAAACTATCCTGGAAGGACTTCTATACATGGGAAATGATCACACCTTGAATATTTTTGGAGTCGGTACCATAAAACATATGATACATGATGGTATTACTCAAACTATCCTAGAAGTATGCCATGTTAAGGGCATGAAGAAGAACATAATGTATTTGGGAAAATTTGATGAAATTATATGTGAGAATTTAACAAAGAATATAGTGATGAGAATTTTTAAGGGAACACTTTTGGTTATAAAGGTTGAGAATATCTCATGGAATGTGTTTGTTCTTATACGTGAATCATACAATGAGGTGGAGACAGTTGTAACATCAAATACCTCGACAAATGATTTGATGAAATTAGGGAATTAGAAGCATTGTCATATTTACGAACATGGACTAATGATTCTTAATGATCATAACTTTATACCTAGACTTGAAAAGGTATCCTTACCATTTTTTTCACTATTTTTGTTACCAATATATACATGCTAATGTTTGGGACAATAATTGTGAGAGGTAGAGAGATCTTACAGTTGATCCATTCTGATTTCTTTCAAGAACATGTTATATCCACAGGGGAAGCAGGGTAATTTGTATAATTCAGTAATGATTATTCCAAGTGATGTAGGGTTATATTCAATCAAGAGAAAATTATATGTTTTAAAGTTTTCAAAACATTAAAATCATGGAAGGAACTTGAATCTGGATAGAAAATAATGTTTTGGGGAACTGCCAATAGTGGAGAATATACAGGTGAGGCTTTTGATAATTTTTTTTCAATGATAATTTATTAATATATAGTTAATGGTGGTATACAATCCTTAGTATAATATAGTTTTATAGTGGACGAATATAACCTTGTTGGATAGGATAAGAGTGATGTTGAAGACTTCAGGAATTTCCAAAACATTATTTGAAGAAGAAATGGAAATCACTTGTATATGATCAAATGATTTCCTTCAATGGTGATGAATCTAAAGAAACTAATAGATATTTTGGATATTAAACCCATTAACTATTCTCGATCACATACTTTGGAAGTCCTATATACGCATTGTCTAATGACCATGAAAGATCAAAGTTGGATTCAAGATCGAGGAAATGTATCTTCATGGGATACAATAATGGTGTGAGGGGTATCATTTCATGAAACCTCCCTCCAATGATACCCCCTAAGATATAAATTAATAAAGAGAAATTTATACCCCTAATTCCCACCTCCAGTAGACCCTGGATTGGTGACATGCATGATGGGTATAAAAATATCATAACTGGGAGGCATTTCCCTATAAGAAAAATAATATAAAGAGATATGACGAGAAAACACCAAGAAAATAAAACATGTGATATAAAACTAAACCCAAACCATCCCAAAATGCATGTACAATGTCAATAGATAAAAATAAAATTATACAAATTAATTTACCAAAAGACAAGTCTTATAATAGTGACACAATAACATCTCCATAACCCAAGCTTGAAATGTCTATATCTATCCCCAATATTTTTCTAGAAATCTAAAAACAATTTATGTATGTAGGGTGTGAATAAAAGTCTTCTCAATGGAATCATAACCAAGGTATCAAGTGCACATGTGTAAAAAAATTCTAGTGTTCCAATAAACAAACAATAGAACTATCAAGATCCTAAATAAGTCAACTATCCAAACCCAACCTCACCATTGATCACTTACCAAATCACAAATTCAATATAGTTACATAGTAATCAAGAATAACAAGGGATCATGTTTCCACTTCCCAACTTATTTTACACTTCCATACCCCAATATTGAACATCCTATAATCTCATCCCTTTAATAAATATCACATGTCAACACATCTCGCATATAAACACCTGGACCACATATCACATCTCACTCGAAGACACTTGGGTCATCACACCACATCTCATCACATAACCAATATAGTAAGGTATCATGAACATGAAGGACATAAAGCTCATGCCATCCTCCTATCACACATATCACCCACAACATATATCATATCACACTACATCCCACTGAAAAACACCTGGGACATCACACCACATCTCACTCGAAGACACCGGACCAAAACTGTTGGGTAATCTCTAAAACCTGCCTATAAGATAGCTGCTACTAAAGGAAGATTAGGGAAGAGAGGGTATCCATCCATTCATATTGAATGTTTTGGGAATAATTAAAATTCCTTTTTATGCATAAAATTGATAATTTTTTTAATATTAAGTGACCTGAAACCCCGAGATAGGATCTTTCTCATTATAATTATAATTAATTTAATTAAATATAGAATAAATGATTAACTCACTTAGGATCATTTCCTAGATAATGATGTCGATCATCCAAAAACCCTTTTGGATTACCTTTATTTCACAGTAAGGATTAAATTGTTTAATCCCTCTACCAAAGATCCATGCATTCTCTTTTGATCTCTTAGAAATGAAAATTGATTATCGGGTTCTTGCATAGTGAATCAACTGTATTTTTTTCTATGTTGTTCAGTAATCCTTTGATATTGAAGGAATATCTCTTACATTTATTGTTCTTGATAAGAATTGAAAATGAGGAATTTAGAAGAGAAAACTTTTGTGTATAATTATTCTTTATATCTCAATTAACCCTACACAATATATATAACCATCTTTATATAGATCATAGGATAAGGTGAAAATATTATTTAATTTCATTCCAAACCTTAAATAATATAATATTATTTTATTAAAACCCATTCAAAAATAATAGTAATATTGTCAACATTTTATAACATTCATTCTAACTTACATAATATTAAATAATATTATACTGGCTTGTAAATAAATATTTATCATCGAACATGATCTTGGTTAGTTCTAACTCCTTGAAATTTATTGAATCCCTGAATAAATATTTAATAAAATATTCAAATCATCAACAAATATTTTTGATTGATAAAACATGAATAAAATTATTCCTCAGTCATAAGAATAATATTAATTCCATTAATTAAATTACAAATATAATTTAATCGAATTCAAATGAAACCCTTAGAGTGTGACCATCTTGTATTTTTTCTCATTGGAAATAGGGGGAATTTTTTTAAATCCAAGATACTATCCAGCAATGAGTCAAGGAAACCAAGATAAATAAATTAATTCCACAATGTTGAAAACCACAAATGAATTCTCCCTGTGTGATATAGTCCATTGGTTAGAATATATCATCAAGCAGGTTTCAAATCTCTGTCACCAACCTATGTGCTCAATATGTATGTTTTTGATAATATAAAATAAACACATCAATACACCATGGCCATGAAAATTAGGGTTGTGGTTCTATTCCAATAAAAGGGATGAGATATCAAATTCCAAAAATATTCATTGGACAAACCCTTCCTCTAATTATTCATTAATGATATGCCAATCATGAGGAACCCAACGTACACTACCTCACCATGAACACATTGTGTCAAATGTTTTGTCTTCAAATCTAAGTGCACGAGTCATGAAATTCATTAATAATAATCATAGAGTTTAAGTAAAATTATACACACTCATAGATAAGAATATCAAATGACACAAAAACATACAGAATTATGATTGGTGGGTCTATTGTCATAATCTCTAATCTTTGAGATTACCAAGTGGAACATCATGAGAAGAAGAATCATATATTTATTAGTAATTTCATCGGACATTCATGATCTATGTTTCTCATTATAGAATGTTATTTAACTATAGAACTATTATTTAAGAATATAATCATATAATCTGATGATTGCATCATAGCGGGGAACTATTATGACCATATCAACGTGGAAGATACCCTAGGGTATTATTACATTGATGTAATATAGAAAAATGAACTATATATAATAATATGTTATTAATATTCAAATCATCATATACACATATAATCAAAGTAAAAACAATTCGTCCTAGGATACTAAGTCTAAAAAACCCCCACTTGGAATTGAACCAAATGGATACGAATTTTAGTCTGCTAGACCTCACATTATAATCAAGTTTCTGCTGAGTCTAGGATTTAGTCAAGGGTTCTCACACATTTTCTTCTATGGAAATAATACTCATTTAAACCTCACCTATCTGAGAAAAATCCCTCAAGGGATGATACTTCTTAATTATGTGTTTCATCCATTAATGTGACATTGGCTCCTTTGTGAGATCCACCATTATATTATTATCATAATAGAGTGTGATAAGATATTTATTGTTAGGTACCACATCAATCTATATAAAAAAGATTCATATCCAAATTATTTCATTAGCTACCAAATAATTCACAATATACTCAAATTTTTTTAGAGAATCTGTTACCACAACCTTCTTTGATATCTTCTAGATCACAACACCTCCATTTAATGTGAAAATGTATTATTTTTTTGAAATTTCAAATCATCTTGATAAATTTGGAAACTGTAATCTATATATGCTCTGATGACTAGTTCCTAGTATTCTCCATAGACTAGGAAAATATCCTTAGTACACATCAGATCACTACTGGAAAATGGGTCTATACCCACGGTTTTGTGTAGAACCATGGGTATAGCCCCCCCCCCCCCAATACCCGCGGTTTTGGAAACCATGGGTATAGAGATAGTATTGGGACCTATACCCACAGTTTTGGAGAACCGTGGGTATAGGTCCCTTTTATCCACAGTTCTTGGCAAAATCGTGGGTATAGGTTTTTTTTAAGACCTATACACACAGTTTTAACAAAACCGTGGGTATTGGTGTTGTTCTGCAGACCTATACCCACAGTTTTTGAAAACCGTGGGAATTGGTGGTATATTTTTCAAAGACCTATACCCACGGTTTTGAAAAACCGTGGGTATATCATTCCCGTGTTATGACGGGAACAAAAAATTCCGCGGGACGGAAAATTTTTTTTGGTGAAAAGATGATCTGATATAATATAAATTTATGGCTATGAAATATTAATCCGTATAATATGTTTAGGTCAGTTGGTCAGTTCCTCACATCCCTCCGCATAGGTCGCGGGTTCAAAACCCCGCATATTTTATTTTTAGATTATAGTATATACATTCATATAAGAAAATAAAATTATACTGATATATAAATTGCGTCAGTACCTCGGTTGGTCGCTGTGACTGTGTGGTGAACAGGAAGCACAGGATCGAAACCCGGAAGAATTTTCTTTTCGGTTATAACTGTTATATTTATATATTAAAATAAAATTATCCATATATATCAATAGCGGCGTTAGATTAGTTGGTTTCGTGGTGGGGCGCTGGTTTGAGGCGCTGCGGGGTTGCGGGTTCGATTCCACCCCTGCGTGTTTTTTTAAATTCAATACCCCGCGGTTTGAAAACCATGGGTTATGTTGTGTTCCATGCTGGAACAGTGGTGTGGCACACTTTGACCCCCCTATACCCACGGTTCTCCAAAACCGTGGGTATAGGCTGAGACTCCTATACCGACGTCGTTCCATCCCACGGTTCCCAAAACCGTGGGTATAGCCTATACCCATGGTTTTGGGGGCTATACCCACGGTTTTGAACCGTGGGTATAGGTTGATTTTTCAGTAGTGGATACTTAAGGATAGTTTTGATTTTCATACAATGGTGGTCACCTAGGTCATCTTGATATCTTTCTACCAAACATAATGTGTAAGAAACATCTAGCCTAGTAAATAGAATATAATACATTATGGACCCAATCACTATCACATATGTGATCCTTGACATTCTATTTATTTACTAATGATCATGTGGACACATTTCCTAGATAGATGGATTCCTCTTGTCCCCCAAAACAATCCCCTCTTGGATTGTTCCATACTGAATATCTTATGTATATTTTCAATGAATGTACCTTAACTTCATAAGAGAAACTTCTTGGATAAAGCATGATGGATATTGGTATCAAAAATATATCCAACCTCACCTATGTTCTTCATGGAGATGAATTTATTCAAACTAAATTTAATATACTTTAATATTATTATTTCATTTCCAATTAGTTATATTTCACTGAAATATACTATTAATAAAACAACTACACTACCAATAAACCTTTTATAGACACACATATCCATTTATTCTTTATGAAACCATATTCCATTATGTATTCATCAAAAAAAAGTTCCATGACCTATATTCATTCATTAATCCATAAATGGATCTTCGAAACTTTCATACCATGTTGGCATCATTTAAAGTCACAAACATTTTAGATCATGTCATATAGAAATATTCCTATATATTACCATTATTGAAGTATATTTTTACATTCATTCTTCAAATCTAATAATCATGGAATGTCTCAATGCAAAGTATAATTTGGGTGGATTTTAGAATAGATTCTAGTGAAAAGGTTTCATCGTAGTAAATACATTGGAACTATTTTAAACCTTTTTCAATTAGCGATGATTTATAGGTATTGAATTTCCTATCCATGCCCAGTTCCTTCTTGAATACCCATTTACAACTAACAAGTTTTATATCTGTAACATCCTTCCCCTCAACCATTGGATTGGGAAGAGGCGAGGGATCTACTTGCTTTAGGTTACATCCCTAAGACATAAAATAATTGTAATAAAAGAAAAGGGTCTCAAGAAAATTTGGGGTATGATTTCCCCTTTAAAGATAAACAACCAAACCAAGATAACCATAAACAACCAAACCTCTATATGATGCATGATTACTGGACACAACTCAACTTAACCAAAACAAAACCATATCAGAGTAAAAGTGGAATCCAAATAAATTATCCAAGGGAACCAAAAAAGAATAAAAACTCAAGGACACCAATGTGGAATCCAAAAAAAAATCCCAATATATTTCAAGATCTAACTCGACATTCCATGCCCACGACATCAGAAAGAATCACTAAAGAATTTATATACCTTTTATTTACCTATGATTCATTAGATGAAATCTGCAAGAAAAAAAAAGTTCCCAAGACAGGGTGAGTTTAAATTCATTAGGTTTTCCAACATGACATCCCAACTCATGCCACTTGGAAAAAAATTATCATCACATTTATATAAAACAATTTAAAGAATTTATAAATAGTTGATATCAAAACATGAAAAATCATTTCCATGGAAATTTTTTCAAAATTTTTTTTAAATCATTCCACATATCATTTTGAATACCAAATACATGATTCCACACACCCGCATATTCATTCCTATGTGATTGTTTCATACTTAGGAGTGTTCTCTCATCTATCCACTAAGTCTTTATAAGGTGATAACTCCCATTTACCATTAAACATTTAGCACCGAGCACTAAGTATTATTTCAACAAGGCCCCATAAAATGAAACATGAACACGAACCAACATGTATTCTAAATCTATACAAAAACATTCCAAAAGCCATTATTTCATAAACCACATATAAAAACTAGATCCATGAATAAAAAAAACCAACATTTTAAAATCATAAACCAATGTAGCTTTCAGAAATCCAACCATTTTTTCCATAATTTTGAAAACCAAAACCAATATGGATTTACCAAAAGAATCACACAAGTATTCCACCAAAATTTAATTAAAAAAATTTAATAAAAAAATCTTTCAAGTTATAAATCAAATGGAGTGAGGATAGGATCCACCTACATTGAAAACATTGGAGAAAATAAATAAATGCATAAAAATGTCATGATCTGATCACAACACACATTCCCTTCACTAGATCCAAAGTGATACCATCATAAACCATTCATAAAAAATTGATATATCCTTAACAGACCATATCTATGGTTCTTATAGAGAGGAGAACCATGTATATTAGAATAAACAAAAAGAAGTTGCACTTATCAAGGAATACAGGCCTCCAATGTACTTTGATTTGCCTACGGGTCACTTCTGGATCAAAGGGGGCCATCTCTCACACCTTGGGATAAAAAGGAATTCTGGTTATGGGAGAAATAGGGGAAAATAGAGTGAATAAGGAGCTAATTAGGATTATATACAAATATTAAAGAGGGTCACCTTTACACTACACTATTAGGCTATATGGTTTGGAAAACCCTAAACTAATCATGTAGTGGTGCTATATTGTGGCCAAAAATTTCATAATTGTATTACACGATTAGATAAACCTTAAACCAACCATATATTTCCCTCTATCGAAATAAGAATGGTTTCCCAAGGGCATCCACATAGTTTGGTCAGACTATGAGATGACTGTCACCCACCCATTTCTCACTATCATCCCTTACATGGTTTCTTGGAGGTGTTTCATGATTTCTACTAACTATTCTAAAACCATGAAACTCCAAAAAAGCCTCTAAAATGTTCCATATCCCATCAAAACCTCCTAAAAATTAACCTCAACATTATATATACTCAAAATACATGAATAAAGGGTAATGTACATGAAAATGAGGGTTCTACATTCTCCCACACCATTGACCATGCCAATCATAGAAAGTAGAAAACATCTATTTTCAAATAATATTTAGTTCCATTTTTTCACCATTTCCTTCTAATACTCCCACATTCCTTCCTCAATCTAACCATGTGTCAATAAAACTCAAACTACCGTGATTATTTTCCCATGTAAGATATTATAATTCCTATCCAAAATCCATATGTACACATGAATGAATGTATAATATGGATACAGGAAAACCTAATCTCATTGAATCACATAGTCTTGATCAAGTTGATACTTCTTTAACCCAGATACATGAAACACATTGTGTACTCAACTGAACCTTGATTAAAAAAGACAACTGGTGTGCCACCTCACCAAGTCATTCAAGTATCTTAGAAGGGATTATTTATCAAGGATATTCCATTCCCTTCTTAGAAAAATGATGATGCCCAAACATTGAAGTGATTCTTAATAACACATGATAACTCAACCTAAATGAAATCGATCATTGATGGTGATCTTCATAATATTACTGATGAATCTAATCCGTCTCCATTCTCATTCAAATCAGATGAATATTATCGATTTTATTTTTCACAAGTTTGGGTCCAATTAGTGAA
Organism: Viscum album; assembly: GCA_963277665.1. Lineage (NCBI taxonomy): Eukaryota > Viridiplantae > Streptophyta > Magnoliopsida > Santalales > Viscaceae > Viscum > Viscum album. The sequence continues at coordinate 1,419,132,745 of OY728120.1, forward strand.
TTTTCATCTATTTACACCCAAAAAATTAGATAATAACAAGAAAACTGATAAAATACTTCAAAAGGATCTACACATATTGAGTCTTAGTAATTTTTATTATAAGATAACTCCACCAAAGTTAAATGGACCTCCCAAGATCCACTAAAATCCATCAAAAAACCCTAATCATGTCCTCAAATGTTTGGATTGTTCTTTCTAACTGTCCATTCATGTGAGGATGATAATCCATAATTCTATTCAACTATGATCCTATGGATTACTACACGGATTCCCAAAAAATGGGATATAAAATTATGTTCCCAGTTTGATAAAATTGATAATGGAACACTGTGAAAATTTATAATCTCTTGAATGTATATTTCTGATATGTATTCCACTGAATTTGTATCATGAATTAGGATGAGATGAGATGACATCATGAGATAATACAATATCAACCATGTAGCATCATGTTTCCAAATGATACTTGGTACACATGTTAAAAAAATATGGATATATTCTCTTATTTACACAAAGGAATCACTAAAGGTTATAACATACATGTTAGTCATTGATGCTCTACCTTTACCTGCTAATATGGGAGGAATATCAAGACATACTTTTCTATTGATATTTTAATTACAACCCACCAAAAATACACTTTCAATCCATTATAAATTTTCTAATTCCTTGTGTGAATAACCTAGCTTGAATGGTGGTACGAAATAAGAAGTTGTTGTTGAGAAGACAAAGGTATGACCATCTAATCTCAAAACTAAAACACTATATTACAATTCATCTTCAATCAATCAATGGTCACCCCACAATTAAGTTTTTACCTCATAGAAACAAAATTATGATAATATGTATGATAAAATATAACATTCTCAACCAAACCAAGAACAATAAAAAAAATATAATGAAAACTACAACATCACCTTGATCTGAGTAATCTAGATGCATATACAATATAAATAACATCTGTTTCCACCTTTAAAAAGTATCTTTAGACAATTAATGATATTATTTACTTCTCAATTCATCCACCATAGAGTTCCCTTTATCGGGTGTGTACATCAACTCGAAGTCAAGCATTTAGAGATACTTCATCCATCTGCACTACCTATAATTCAAATATCTTTTTCAAAAAAATATGTTTCAAACTCTTATGATCTGTAAAAACTATGAATTTATCACAAAAGAGGTAATGATTCCAATTATTTAATTCATAGACCTAATAAACAAATTCCATTTTGTGTGTTTGTTATTTCTTCACATGAAACCTCAACTTCAATGATACACAAAAAACAATATGATATCCCTACATGATAACACTTCAAACCCAGATCTCATTGCATCATAATAGACTATATATTCTCATACAGACTATATAATTGTATGGATTTGTCTTCATGTAAGTTTAATTATTAGTTATTGAAAGTATTTTTGACATTTTTTTCATTCCATTTATAAGTAACTCCTTTCCTCCACAAAGAAAACATTAGTGTTTCCAAATATTAAAAATCACATAAAAATGTCTTATTTTCCAAATATCTAAGGGAACTATGTATCTTAGAGAAATTATTCAATTGTTTCAAAGACATAATAGATTCTATCATTTTTGGATCTATATAAAACATTTTTCAGAAATTAAATGGTCATTGAAATGTACCTCTTGTATTCAAAATTCACACATTGATAACTTGGAGGATATAAGATGTTACAACAAGATACCTAATATTATGACTAAGTGTTTCTCATGACCTACTTTTTTCTAGAATGCACCAGTATATCATCAACAAACACCACCACAAATGGATTCACATACCTCTAAAATATTCCATTCATCAATTCGATAAATATGGTTGGTGCATTAATAATACCAAAAGGGAAAATGATAAATTCATAGTGTCCAAATATTATTATGAAATATGTATTTAGAATATCCTATTTCCAAATTCATAATTGGTGATATCTTAAATTTGAATAAATTTTTAGAATCACTGGGATCACCAAAATTGATGAAACATGTCATTAATGCATGCAATAGAATACTGAATCTTTATCAAAACTTGGTTAATCTTGTAATAAACCACACAAAGTATAAGAGTTCCATCTTCATTCTTCACAAAAAAAACCATTACATCCCACATTGATTTTCTCAGTTGAATTAACCCTTTAAATTAAAACACTTATAATTTAGATTTCAACTCTATCAATTCATTCGGTTCTATTTAATAATAAAGAAGTGAAATTAGACTATTTCCCAGAAAGAGATCAATCTTAAACTCCACTTCTATTTTTGGTGGAAACATAGATAAATTTTCAGGAAAAATCTGGAAATTGGTCAAAAATATTTATAAAATATCATTTCCCAATATCATTCACATAATTCTTAGGTAAGTGATGTTATTTGATAAGATATTGTTCTGACCACCAGTGCCAATATTTCTTCTTTACTAGCCTTTACACCCCAATCTCCTCTAAAGAGATTCTTAGTGCCATCCAGATATGTGAAAATAATCTTTTGGAAATAATATCTGATATATAACTTGAACTATGTCAATTAATCCATACCCAAAATCAATTCATATAAATCAATCTCAAGCATAGAGAAATCCTAACGAAAATCAGACCTATATATTGTTATTGAACAATATTTAAACCTCAAGGCTTGACATTCACTTTGAAAAAGATGGTTTTGATGTTTTGAAACTAAAGGAATAATATCACCCTAAAAACCCATATGATCAACCACATGAGAAGAAATAAACAAGTGTGATATCCTCGTATCAAATAAAACATGCATAAGGGTAGAATTCCAAATAATTATACATCTCACCATGGAAGGACCATATTGGTAATCCATGATCACTTGATCATCTACATAAAATTTCGTAGTCACTTCATTTTTATCATTTTTACCTTATTGAGATTTCAATGGTTTAAGATTCATGGTGTTCCTAGAATCACCTTGGCCCGCTCAATTCTGATGAAGAGAGTTATTATGCTTCACTCATCCTGTCAATGTATAAGATACTAGAAAAACATGAGATGTATCTCTAGCACTAGAACATGGAGAACAATGAAAATAGTGATAAAGATATCCCATATTTTTATAGTTGTGGCATGCTCTAGGTGGAGTCATACAATATTTCTTTATATGGCCAAACGAACCACATTGAAAACATTACAAATTATTCTTCGATGGAGGAGGAATGTTTACTGGTCTCGTGGTATAATTCTGAGGTGTTCTCCTACTTTAGAAATGTGTGTCCCTCTTCCACTTATTCTCATCATTAGAGTCCCCACCTACTTCTATAGTAATAAACATGCTACTCATAACTGTATTTATCTAGATATCCCTTTCTGCCACTATCTCTCTATTGGCCATCTCTGTATAATTATTTATACAAATAACGGTAATCTTTGAGATAATTTATATCATTAAAACTGATTAGAAAATGTATTCTTTAAAGGATTCAATTATATTAAATTATTTTTAAAATCGTACTAAATTCAAAAAATTATTTTCATACTCTATCACTAAGAGATTATCTTTCTTAAAGCTGAAAAAGGTTGTTGTTCTAGAAATATGAAAGGTGTGAGGATATAATTTCATATTAAACAATTCTAAAAAATCCACCCATGTCATTCCTTGGTCAAATTTTTCCTGAATTTTTAATTCCCACCATTGGTGTTCCAAATCCACCGACATATACATTTAAAAACTTCACTTTCAGATATATTAGTGACCCATTGAAATAAAATATTTTACTCTTCCTATTCAACTAGAATTTTGTTTTTTCTCCCCCGGTATCCCCTAAAAAAATTTTGGATTATAATTTTGGAACTGAACTGGATGGTTTACTCATCCTATTTTATTATTTATATTACCCTTATACATGGACAAGAAAAACTGGGCAATTCTTTGAAGTATTTTTTGGTTCACCTATGGTTCAGGTGAAACCGCATTATCAAAAGCCTATTATGGATGGTTTTAATGACACCTATGTGGTTCAATTCACTATAAAAAGAATAAAAATATGTTTAGTCTCACTAATTAGAAACTGAAGTCTTTTCAATTTCAATCTATCACATCAACACTTATCACAACATATCATTCCACAATTGAAATATTTTCTACATTTCAACCATTTTTTAAAATGGTACAACCATAATTTTTGAAATATACCATTTTTTCTATTTTAAAAAATCTTAATCTTTTGTCCTTTTGATAAACCATTGAACATAAAATGAACAATTAAATCCTTATAAGATGTCTTACTATCAATTTATGTCATGAAACTCTCATTGGCTAAACCCATGACGGTGAGGTGATAACTCACATAGAATTGTATTAAAACACTCATGTATCTGAACACCTTGGTCACTTGATTTTTCAAATAAATAGGTTAGATATTTCTTTTTATGCTATATATTTCAATTTCATACAATCCTAGTCCCTAATAACATCCTAATAAATGGACTGATATAATTTCTAACTCCAAGACCAATGAAAATTGACACCATTTTCTATGTCAACAACCAAAAAATGGGGATACCATTTGTCCCAAAAAGATATTTTGACTAAACAATATTGATGTCATTATTTATATCCAGGATAAAAAACCAATAACATTTTTTATGTCCATATCAAACAATATGATACCATTTATAAAATCTTATCCCTAACCCATTGTCTTCGGAAGAGGCGGGGGAGCTACTAGCCTTAGGTGACATCCCTAAGACACCAAAGGTAAGAAATAAATGAAAAAATCCAGAAGAAAATTTGGGGGATGATTTTTTCTTTTAACGATAAACAACTAAACCAAGAAATACTTAAACAACCAAACCCCTATATGATGCATTAGGGTAAAATACAACTCAACATAACCAAAACAAAACCATATTAGAGTATAAGAGGAAACCAAATGACATGCTCAAAGGGAACCAAAAAACCAACAAAAATCACGAAAACCAAAGTGAAATAAAAAACTACCAATATGTTCCAAGATTAAAATACATATTCTATGCCTATGGTATTTGGATGAATCACAATAAAACTAAGATACATTACCATTACCTATATCTCGATAGATGACATCTACAAACACACAATTGTTCTAAAGAAGTGAGTAAGTCTAAACTCAGTTGGTTTTCCCCAATGACTTCCCAACTGAAACCAATAGTAAAAAACTTGTTAGAAAATTTATATAAATCAATATAAATCATTTAAAAACTTTTCAAATAAAAACATGAAAACAATATTCAAAGAAAAATATTTCAATAAGTCTTTCAAACATTCATCATCTCATTTAGCATACCCATTCGATGATTCCACACACCCACACATGCTTTCCTAGGGGATACTTTAACACTCATGTGAGATCTCTTTTCTATCCACCAAGTCATTATAAGGTGATAACTATAATGTTCCATTACAACTTTGCCACATAGCCCTAAGTCATATTTCAATAAGGCCCCGCAAAATAAAATATCAACACACACAAACATGTAATCAAAATCCATGTAAAACCATTAAACAAAACATTATTTCTTTAAACTATTTTTACAGACTAGATACATACATCAAAACAAACCCAACATTTTAAAATCCATATTTTAAAATCCAAAACCAATGTTTCTTTCTGAAATCCAACCAATTTTACCATAATTTCGAAAACCCAAACCAATAGAAATTTACACCAATAATAACACTAGGATTACAAAATAATTTCAATAAAAACATTTAATTAAAACTATGAAATCATGTTCTAAATCAGTTGGATTCAATAGAGAATCCACATACCTCACAAATGTTCTTGAAAATAAAAAATGGCAGAAAAAAACATCAGGATATGATCACAACACACATTCCTTTCATTAGATCCAATGACATGCCATCATAAACCACTAAAAACACATATATAAATCCCTATAGAACTAGATATATGGTTTTAAGAGAGATAATAACCATATATATAAGAATAAATAGGAATATAAGCCACTTATTAAAAAAATGGGTCGTCCACCACCCTCTGATTTTCCTACGGATCGCTCCAGAATCAAAGGGGGTCATCTTTCAGACCTTAGAAGAAAAATGAATTAATTTTATTAGAGAATTAAGGGAAAACTAAGTGCTTAATAATATAATTCATTTTAAATACACATTTTAAGGAGGTCCACCTACACACTGAATGGTTAGCCTACACGGTTTGGAAAACCATGTGCCAACTATTTGTGGCAATTATCTGAAGGATACACCTCACATAGTTGGATGAAATAGTTAGTAAAAATGTTCACAAAACGTTCATTTACATCCATATTAAGAATCACAATTTATCCTAGGAATCCGCATATCTTGGACAAATCGTGCACCATTCCAATGCCCACGATCTTCCCTTACATGGTTTCCAGAAGTTGTTGTGTCATTTCTAATAACTGTTAACCTCCATAAAAGCCTCCAAAATATCCAAAAACCCATTAAAACCTCCTAAAATCTGACCTAAACATTATATTGACTCCAAATACATGAAAAATGGTCATGTACCTGAAATAGTGGTTTCTAAAACATTCACTTAGGGATCTAAAAAATTCAGACTTGGTTTGGTACATGGAATCCATTTCAGAATTCATGGTTTCGTTCCATGTGGAAACATATGTGACACTTACTGCTTCCTTATTAGTTTTTGGATTCTTATTATCAACTAATAATCAGTTACAATCCTCGGTGACATGAAAAACATTCTGTTATTGTTCTATAATGACTCTTTTACTCATTTTAGTACTTGTGCCTCTGGAACAACTTATTATTCTATGGGGTTTTATGGAATATGTTTCAATGCCAACTCTTATGTACCGTGAGACTCAAATTCATCAAAGTATAGCTTTCTCCTACTGTCTCTTTTAGAGATGTTATTTCTCTCTCAAGGAATATGGAATGTCCTTCTACTAATACATTTATGTCTATGTGGTCGCATTGGTAATAACCTCGTGTTTCTTTAGGTTATCCTACAAATTTATACTTTTTTACTCTGGGTGAATGTTTTTTACCAAAGGAGGCATTAAAAATCATTTTTTGATGACACACATGTAATTAAGACAACAAAAGTTTCTTTCCATTCCACAATTGGTATGGTACACCATCTTTCACATTAGTTGGAACTTGGTCTATTTTTTTGTCATTGATTATAATGTGTATCCCTAAAAGGGTAATTAAATAATCACATGACTAAATATTGATCTCTCCATGTCCAACTAGGTGTAGTTCCTCCTTTAACTTACACCATAACATAGAGGTTTATTAGTAGGAGTGAGTTGAGATAAAATCTCAAACTCCCATGAGTAATCAATTAAGTCTTGATTAAGATAATCTCTACCACAGTATAAACAAAGTTTATTAATCTTATAACATAGATGAATCTAAACATCACTCTTGTATTGTTTTAATTTTTCAAAATAATATGACTCATACCTCATTATATAGATATATCCATATATACTAAAATAATGAGTAATATTTATAAAGTATGATTACCCACCCCTTTATTCAATAGGAAATGGTCCACGGACATTTTTATGAGCAAACTCAAGAATCTTTTTAACCATTTAACATTTTCACTAAATGGGGATTTGGTCATTTTTTCTTTATAAACGTGTGTGACATACACTAACTGGTTTTAGTTCAAAATAATCTAAATATCCATCTATGTATAATTTAGTAAAAATCTTTTCATTTACATTACCTAGTCATTGATTGGTATGAGTCATGTGAATTAATTTTGTTATCTATTTTCATTACTTGGTTTGAATAATCCAACATATAAAGACTGTTAGTTAAATTTTTCTTACCATAAAAATTATACCTTTATAAAACAAGCATCCTTTATTCCAAAATTTTAAAATAAATATATATGTATCTATTATAGAGAAATAAATAATTTTTTTATGTAACATATGGAACATAATAACAATATTTTACAACCAAGATCATTCCAGTTGGAAATGTGAGGTGGTAGCCATCGAAAGTTATGATAGTAATTTTAGCTCTATTGGTTTCTCATATATCCTGCTCCCCTCAATCAATATTTCTAAATATAATTTGTTATTATATTTTGTAACATATGCATTTACCACAAGATGTGTCTAATAACAAATTTGTAGAAAAATATAAATTTCACTTGATAAAAAATTCACCTAAATCTTCCCCTTACCACTTTTTTTGGTGAAATGTTTCTTCCAATGGCCATTCTTTCCAAATGAAAAATAGACAACATCATGTTCCCCAACTTTCCCCTTGATCATTCTCTTATTGGAAGTTCTTGAAGAATATTTGGTCTCAGATATCTTCTATTTACATTTCCATTTTGTTCCCCATAAGGACGAATGTATTTTCACACTTTTTCCCATTGTCTACTTAGTGAATAACAGTGAAAAGATCTTGTATATACTTCTCAATTTTTTTCATATAAAAATTTACAAAAAAATATTGATAATATATGAGGGAATGATATAATAATGACATCAATTTCTAGTACTTCCTAGAGTTTAAACACTTGAACCTATAGATGACCAATATAAAAAATGATCCCAGCTAAGTGAGGCCTAGTTGGGGAACCCTCTCCAAGAATTATCTAAAAAATAATCCTGATGATGCCAAACCATTATTATTTAACTATCTCATGGTATAAACCATGGATATGATCAAGCATACTATAAATTCCCATGTTTTCATGAGACTTAATGAGTTCACTTGTAATTTATTATAACATAAAACATTGAACATTTACTATGTCAATTATATGTTTTTTATAGATAAGGAACTCTCCATCACATACCTCTTTGGCAGGCAGACCAGACATTACAAATTCTAGCATATAATCTTTCCATTCAATGCACAACACAACCCAAAGGTGTCTGAACCATTCATGGAATTTACTTCAACGGAGGATATGTTCTTTCTCTAACAAATATCATAGTGATAGTTTATATTATTAACATTCCATTTTCTAAAATTATAAAAGATAAATTTATTTTTACTTTTGTTGATTAAAATTTATGTGACAAATAATAATAAATAATTTTTTTAAATCTCTCACTATTTTATCAAGTCCCAATATCCTTCACCATTTAACTAGAAATGTATTCTTTATAGGACATTCTATTTTCAAGGATCCATATTCCCCTTCTCATGACCCCAATGGGGGTTGATCAAGCTACTTGAAGGTATTTGGGTTGGTAGGTATTTTCCAACCATGGGCTTGCAACTCCTTGATCTGTTGAGTGGACTCCCCAATCAAAAAAATTGACTTTCATTTCATCAACACTTTCATCCATGTTATATAATTTCTAGTGAGGGATACTTCTCCTGATATAATATGGTTATTTCAACCCATAACCTTCATAAGAACTCAACGTTAAAAGTAAGTTTCCCAATGAGGGTTCATCAAACACTTAGTTCTAAGGATTTCATTCCTAATCAAGTATTTTAAGTCTAAGTCTAACTTAATATATATTTGAGGGATTTAAATATATTATGCATAAATTTTATCTTATTTTATCCATTTGATATTTTTTTTAATATTAAGTCAATTTTACTTAATTAATTTACCATATTTGATAAAAAATTTACGTATAATGCATTTGTTTGAATTAGATTTCACTCATAAATTCATTTATTTATGTTATAGGGTTATTTCATCCATAAAATAAATAATTCAATATATCTAAATAAATAAATAAAAAATTACATAATCATGTGCTTATATAATGGTTTATTTATTGAGAAAACAATAAATAAACCTTTAACCTTGGGTAATAACTCCTTATATGATTCTTAGAATGAGTTACAACATTCCACCTATCCAACCATGTATCAATAGAGTTGGAATAATTTTGTTTTCATAATTAACTACCTCTATGAGCCTTGATATACTCTATTAATTACATGTATTTATAAGTCACATGTTGGTGTGGGTAACTAATAGATTTGTTAATGAAGATTATATAAATTACCATGGATATGTTGGTCCGACATAATAATCTATGGATAGATGAAAAAAATTCCATTATATTTAATTTTACATTAAATAATTTCAAAGCCATGAAATAAATTAAATTAAAACATCAAAACATACCCTGGTCTTGGTAAAGATCAATAACAGTCATACATGCAACAAATATGTAAAATTAAACTAGTTAACATTAATTTCTATTTGTTATTTATTATTAATATAAATTCTATTTCATTAATTAATTAATTAATTTATTTATTCATTTTCATCTTAATAACCATCCAAATTCATATGGATATACCCATCATAATGGAATTCATGGAAAATAAATGGCATAACCAATAATCACATATTTATTACAATAAATTTATTGAGCATTTAAAATATTATTAAATGATTATTAAATTATCAAACAGTTAATCTTATAATCAACATAATATGTTTTTAATGATGTAATTTTCAATTTAATGTAATTTAAATTTTTCCTTTATTGGGAAATGAAATGATGTGTATTGTCGAGCTACAAATCATGTATTTCATTTTCCATGTACACAAGTTACACACACTGGGGATTTGACATGTTTCCCAGCTAGACTACATGGCATGTACATACTAGCAACATGTCATGTATCATTATTTCAATTTTTCTATATAACACACCAAAGGACTCAATGTTTTTATCATACGAGGGACTACACAACATTTCTAAGCCAGCAACACACCATTTATCTCACCTGTCGTGTGTCTGTAAAACATACTGAGGATCTTGACATATATTTTGGACATGGTAAATAATTAATCACATGGAATATAAAATTATCTAAAAGTTGTTTATGTAATTATTTCTCTAGGATATCTGCCTCATTTGGTTTGAATGTGTTTATAACCACACGAGATATGAAGATTTTGTGGAAAACCCATATAGACTGCACAATGTGTACGCTTGGAACACAGTATGTAATATAACATGCAATTTTCTAAGTTGGACTGGTCTATATGGGGTGTTCAATAAATTCATTGATTTTAATTATTTCCTAGTGTTTCATTTATCCCACGACACATCCAAGATAAGTCAATTTGGGTACACACCATGTACTCCAACTACACGTCATGTGGTCCCTAGATATCTGGATAGGGTAATGGGAACTTCTTGATGACATATGTGGTCATTCTTCATATATTCTTAGTCCTTTAACAAAATTAAACACTAAATGATGCAAATTAATATGTCAAAAACATGCTAATTCAAATAAGATTATAGAAATAATAATATGAAATAATATATTCAACCACTATTGCACATATTGATCAAAAATAAAATAAATAATTATAAATTTAAAATATGGCCAATCCAATACCACTTGAATGTTTTGACATAGTGTAAGCACCTTTGGTGGACAGGAAATTAAAATTTCTTTGAATATTGAGTTTTTCAAAACCCTCATAGAGGAAATTTTATGTTAACTTTATAATTAATTTATTTAAATTTGGAAGAAATGATTACCTCATATTAGGATCCTTTCATCGATGATGATATTGATCTTCCAAAAACCCTTTTGGATTACTATTTTGTTTTGTAAGGATGCTTGGATTACTGTTTTGTTTTGTAAGTATTCAAGTGTATAGCTCCTCTAGAGGTGATCCACACATTCTCCTTTTATCTCTGAGGAACGCTAATTGATTTCTGAATCTATAATGGAAAATAAATTGTCTTGTGTGGTTCATGTTGACTGTTTTTCCTTCAATCTTAAAGGAATCTATCTTACATTTCTCATTCTTGAGAAGGATAGAGTGGAATTCCAGTGATAAATCCCTTCTAAGAAAAGATTATCTATCTCTCGATTAATCCTACACAATAGACATAACTATCTATTTCTAAATCTTGGATTTAGGTTAAAATGTTATTTAATTTCATATCAGAATTTAAATAATATAATAATTTTTATTGAACCCCATACCATAAAAATATTATTGTTATTATTATATGATATTTGGGATAACTTTCACATTAATAAATATTATTTTAGTGACTTGTAAATAAATATTTATCACTAGATGTAGTCTTGGTCCATTTTTAATCCTTTTAATTTATTGAATATTCAAATAAATATTTCATTAATCACTAAATATTTTTGATTGATAAAACTTGAATAAAATTATTCTTTGGTATTGAGAATAATAGTTATTCCACTAATAAAATTCAAATAGAATTTAATCGAGACCAACACAAACACTTATTATGTGACCCTCTAGTGTTCTTTCTCATTGGCATTAAGAGATCTTTCCTAATGTTCAAGATTACTATCTAGTGATGGGTCAAGGATCCCAAGGTAAATGACATAAAATTGAAACATTGAAAACCAGATACAAATTATCATGGTGTATTATAATCCATTTTTCACAATATCTCATCAATCAGGTTGCACATCTATGCCATCAACCTATGTTCTCGATTGGTGGTCCTTTAACTATATGAAATAAACATGTCGATACATTATGAACATGAAATTTAGGTTGAAGATTCTATTCTAATCAATGGTGTGAGATATCAACTTCTATAAATATGGAAGGTGTCACGACCTGTCCTCGGGGCCCGGGCTGTGACTACCCCAAGCTCGCCTTCCATAGGCCAGGGGCTGGCGACTAGCACCAAGGCGTAAATCCTGGTAAAAGGGAAGGCATTGCCTTTGTAAAGTAAAAAAACACCACAGAGCAAGAAAGTAGTAGAAGTAAACACTAAGTAAAAACTGAGTACAACAGTAAGTGCGGAAAAGTAAGAGGGCCAGAATACAAACCCAAACTGAAAGTAAAGTAAAACTGGAAGGGAAAACAGCTACTGAAAAGTAAAGCCGAAACGTCGAGTCATCCACTGGAAGTCCCACCTGAAGGGTGGGTACGGATAGACTCCACAGCTCCTCGGGTCCAACTGTCCGCTCCGAGTACGTCCCGCCTAGTGGTCCACCTCCAGGTATCGTCCTGCTCCGCAAGCCTCAACCACAATCAGCGTTGTCCGTCGTCTGCAACCAACACAACGTAGTTCGGGCATAGCCCGTGCAGGGGTGACTATAAGCTACTCAGTAGGGACCCCAAGACCCCCGAAGTTCTCCCAGAATCCACAAAGGATAATCCACAAAGGAAAGATACAATCATGAAGTAACATCTGACACTACTTAGGTATATGCCCATACATATACCTAAGTCACCAATTCTCGTTCGGCTCCAACACCTGAGCTCAAGTACAACCCAGTCTACACAGGAAAACAAAATGTAAATCCACGCAGGATAGCCCAAAACAATCCACATAGGAAAGCAAAATAGGATTCAGCTCACATAGGTATACTTCTTAGAATGACGATAGAGATGACCAGATATTGCCACTGATTCAACTAAGTCGTCGGACCCACAAAGGATCAATAGGTACTAACCCCCACAATGACCCACAAAGGATCTGACCCACGTAGGATCGATAGGTAACTAACCCCCGCAATGACCCACAAAGGATCTGACCCACACATGATCGATAGGTAACTAACCCCCGCAATGACCCACACAGGATCGGACCCACACAGGATCTGTAAGAGCTGGCCCACACAGGACCGCTGAGCGCTGACCCACATAGGATCGAGCCCACACAGGATCTGTAGCAATGATCCACGTAGGATCACTGAGTGTTGTAGTCGTCACCGTCGAATCCACTGAGGATCTATACACAGTTGTCGTCGTCGTCGCAGTCGCAGCCAGCAATAGGGTTCCCGCACACAGCAAGCTCGTTCGGGAGGGTATGCTCCACGAGGCGAGAGGCTGATACATCAACTGACACATAGTCCAGAGTTGATGTATCCAAAAGTTCTGTATCGTCAACAGGAACTCAACGTCGTAGACGGCGCGTCAATCGGATGCCCGGTCTGAGAGTTATTAGCTTTTTCGTTCTAGGGGCCCGGTTGGTTTTTAAGTCAAAACCAACCCGACTGTACTCCACCTGCATCCAGACCTCGGGCCGAGTAAGCCAAAAGATCCGTCTCACTTATATAAATCCATCAAAGTCGACGGCACGTCAATCGGACGTCTGAAGCTTAAGTTATGAGTGTTTCCGCTCCGAGGGCCCGGTTGGTTTCATGTACGAACCTACCCAGACGAACCCAAAGTATTCCAAAACCTTTAGTGTAATATGTTAAAACGACCGTCTCGATCCAAGGATCACATCACCGCTGACGGTGCGTCAATCGGAGGTCTGTAGCTCATGTTATGAGCAAAAGACTGAAAAAGTCTGAAAACGGGGGGGTCTGGGCCCGGACTGACCCGACCCAACCCCCCTGGGTCAACCCGACCTGGGTCCGGGTCCGACCCGGACCGGCCTGGGCACGACCCGGCCTGGCCGGTGCGGGCGCGGCCCGGTTGCCAGGCAGGTCGGGTCGGCCGGTTACGGCCGAGCGGAGCGGGTGGCGCGCTGCCCCCTCGTGAGGAAACCGCGGCCCCGCGTGGGGCCGCCCTTGCCAGCGGACGTGGTCGGGCCGCCGTGTCCCGTCCTCCTCTGGTCCCGTGCTGTCGCGGGACCGCGTGCTGCCGCCGTGGCTTCAGCCGCGGCGGTTCCTTCCGGCGGCGCGCCGGGCGCCGCCGCCTCCTGCCGCCGTGCCGGCGAGGCGCGCCGGCGGGCTGCTCCGCGGACCACCGAACGAGTTCTGGTAGTCAGAATTTCATGTCGTCTTCGCCAAAGGCCCTCTCGGGGACCGTCCTTCACTACGAGGACCTCTCATCGCCCATGCGGCTTGTTTTGTCGATGTCTGTTGTTTCGCACACCAAGAACGAAAGGGGCGGTGGGTTCAGACTTGTTCGTTAGTCCGCACCCACCGCGTTAGCAGTTTTAAAAGTCTCCCAACAATTTTAATCATACGCTGCGGGTATAAATCACAACGATTTTAAAGAATCAACCCCTACCTCAACGTTGTCGTCGAACGTGAGTTCGTCGCGGAATTTACCGTCACGGAAGAAGAGGATCGTCGCGTCGCGGAAAGGGCATCGCTGTCCTCGCAGTACACGGCGTCGCGTCGACGATCTCCGAGGGTTAAAACACAGAGATTTAATTGCACCATTTTAAACCCATGTTGAGGATAAAAGAATTCACAAAGAAAAATAATTAAAGAACTGCAATTCCTTGCCTCAATCAGTTGTTGATCAAAGGTTATCGCGGGAAAGGAACGTCGTGGAATAAACGTCACGGAAGGAGAGGATCGTCGGCGTTGTCGACCTCTGAGGGTTCGGAGTTCTTCGTCGCCCTTCGTCGGGGGCCGGCGTTCTTCACGTTCTTCGCATTCTTCGCGAAGAAGGATGGAGATTTCCAAGACTTAGAGCTTCCTCCAATTCCTCTCAACAAGCAACCCCCAAGTAAAACACGTGTTGGTCTTATTTTATTCTTATGCCAACAAACAAAAAACAAAGTTAAGAAACGAACCATTAATTCGATGAATTAATGGTAACGACTTAACTGCCCAATTAATAGGGGTGTTAAGAATTTAAGAAAACGCACTGGTTGACTTCCATTTAAAAGGGGTTTTCGCGGGTGCGTTACTTAGAGGAAAAGAAATGGCGGAGCTCGTGCGGGACCTACCTCACAAATATCCTACCAAGTGGGTAGGATATTTTGGGTTCCACCCTATCCGCTCAACTTAGCTTAAGTGGCTTTAAGTGAAATAAAATAAAGTTGTCGCACAACTTTATTTTATTTCTTAACTTAACCTCAAAAATTAAAAACCGCACCCGAGCAAACGCAACTCTGGAAATGGAATTTCTAATAAAATACCGACGCTGCGATTCTATCGGTGCCCTCGGAATTTGATTCCGAGCACCGGTTCAAAAGTTATAAAAACTCGCTGGTTCGTTCACTGAACGTACCCGAGCCAAACTTCGGAAAATGATTCCGGGCACACCGGGCCTCAGAATCAGGTGCCGTCAGAAACTGCGTTCTTGTAAAATTCCAAAGAAAATTAAGAAAAAAAATTCTTTGAATTTTACAGATCTTTACAGAAGGGATAAATCACTCATCGACTTATCAATTAATGACATAGCAATCATGATGTACCCAACATTCCCTACCTCACTATGAACATATGGTATAACAATTTTCATCAGGAAATATATGTGTGCATGTAATGAAATTCATTAATGATAATATTAAAGTCTAAGGATCATTACACATGCTCACATATAAGAATATTCAATGACACCAAAACATGCGGGATTCCTACTAGCAGGATTATTGTAATAATATCTCATCTTGGGGATTAATATGTGCGAACTTGAAGCAAAGAAGCCTAATCCTCATACAAGTACATAAACCTGACAGTCACATTCTATGTGTCCCCTCATCAAATTTTATCTAAACATAGAAATATAATTTAATAATATCATCATAGAATTTAATGGTTAACATCACAGTGAGGAAATAATATGACATTATCAATAAAACAGATACCCTAAGATATTATTACATTAAATTAGTGAATAAAAATGAAAAATATCTAATAATATATTATTAATATTCAAATCATGTAATATATATATATGTAATAAGATTATAAATAGTGTTTCCTCAGAAAATAACTCCAACAAGTGTCACCACCATCTTGGATGATAGGGAAAACACTTGGAACCCAAAACATCCGAGTGTTGGTAACGACTAACTCTAGAGGGGCACATAGAGAAATAACATAAAATAAATTTTATATATATATATATATATAACAATACCCAACCTATGGGTCCACAAACAATGAGTTAGCATATAACACCACACCACCATTGATTCGTGCATTATCCTTTACAACCAATACTTCCACTATATACAAAACACCATAAAAGAATCACATAAATCCACACATAGACACACATTCCCACTTTCATTTATAGGTTCCACCATTTTTTAGATTTATCATGTTTTCACCAAATTTTATTGACTAATCTGTTTCATTAATATCCACACATTCCATTCATCTATTCAATTTATCAAAGCCTATTACAAGATGATAATTTAAATCCCATTAATTACTCATTTACCAATGCATTTTATTTAATTTTTTCATTACATTTTATTCCATTGCTAAGAGATAAACTATCACACCCATGCCACACAAAAAATGACTCAAATCCCAACAACCATCCCCACAACACCATAACCATCAACCCCACACCACATCAACCAAGCGATCTCATCATAAAAGTCACATATATCAACCATCTCACTTCAAACACATGTCCCAAAACCGAACTACCACACATCACAACCACACAGCAACCCACAATGCATCCTAGGAGCATATAGTCACACAAATTCCTATCTAAACTACCCCACACAACAACCACTGCACAACACCACAACACAACATCACTACACAACTACCCTCATTATAACCAATGCCAATACCATCACATCGCTTCCCCACACATATCACAACCCATATGATCACTACCATAACCACAAAACTTCCAACAACACCTAAGGAATCACATAAAACACAACCACATAAATCATCACATCCCTACTTTCACAAATAAATTTCAAGGGCTTTAATTATTTTTTTATATTGATCAAGGGTATTATCATAAAAATAGGATTTCCATGGGATACTAATTATTAACCAGATATACATACTTTATCATTTTATTAATAGAGTAATCAAATGACAACAAAAAATGGTCCCATATAAATATCATCTACAGCACAAACAAGGTTCCCAATAGCTGTGATTTTCACCATTGGCAGCATGAATTCATAATATCATCAGTATTAAAAATAAACCAGTAACTTATATGATCACTGCCCACCCCCATTAATTTTTGGTTATGACCATTAATTATCTTCACTAATCAACACCTTTATATCCACCCAAAGAAAGTAAAAATCATGAAATACCTACATATTACACACAAATAGGGACAGAAAGAGGATCCTCTACATCAAATAAGCTTTTTAATTCACTATCCACCATAGGGTGAAGAACAAATATCCCAAAAACCACAACTGCACTAGGAAACTCTGGACCAACTAGAACCACACCTAGTTTTTATAAAAAAAACATAGCCCAAACACACCTTCAACTAAAGAAACACCTTCATAGTGAAACTATGATGGAATAATATAAGAAATCTAAGGGGAAAGAGGGGAACATACCTCATCTCAGCAAATATCAACCGCCAGAACCCAAGGCTCAATATCTGAGGAGAATGGCTGGAAGATCCTTTGAAAGCTTCAAGGGTTCCCCCAAAACCAAGAGGAAAAGACTATGGAATGAAAGAAGTTTTTGAATTAAACCCCTATAAACATGTTGTAAGCATCCCTATTCATGTCATTAATTTCATATTCACGTCATGAATTCCATGGGCCCCATAGATTATAAACCATGAATAACATTCAAGGAATTAATTACCCTTATCTCAAACTTGATCATAAATTCATGGTGCTTTGGACTGAATTAAATACACATCATGAATTACCTTTTTACATCATGAATCTATTTCATCCACTATTACACTGCAACATACAATCCATGAAACACAGATCACAAAATATGTAAAACACATAATCAAGTTTTGAATTCCACTTTTACGATGTGAATTACCTATTATGGTGATGTTGTAGCTCCAACATCTACATAACCTCCTCAAGACTCTTCTAAAACACTCTCATCACCCAAAACAGTAATGTGATGGGTCGGGAAGGCACATACTGTTACATTAGATACCTCT
Source organism: Viscum album (assembly GCA_963277665.1). NCBI lineage: Eukaryota > Viridiplantae > Streptophyta > Magnoliopsida > Santalales > Viscaceae > Viscum > Viscum album. Next base: position 1,419,151,479 of record OY728120.1, read on the forward strand.
CAAATGATTCTCATCCAAGAGAATCAAAATTGAACCCAGAAGAAAGGATAAGGTATAAAAATTCACCTTATGAGATACCTCTAATGGATCTCACTACACTTTAAACAAAACCAGTGAAACACACCAAACCCAAAAAACCATAGACACCCCACACAATAACATCAACATCCATTACCAGTCAGTACAGCACACCATCCAGCACTAGCCACAAGCTTCATCTCTTCCACATGAATATTCATACCAACATCTTAAACTCCACACATCCCAAGCCAACAACTACCAAATCCAATACAAAGTACTTCCTAATTACACTAATCTTGGAATTTTGTCTCCCATATCAAGATATTATTCACATTAGGCTGCACTGACTCATCCACATGGTTTTAAACATGTCATGGTATAAAAAACCTTGATTAGGAATCATGTTTTCCCTTCTACACATGCAAGAAACACTATCATACATCACAATATTACAAAAAAAACACATATCATAAAATTTAAAAATCCAAACATCACATCATCAAGAAAAATAAAGCAAAGAAAATATCTAAAAACCATTCGGTACTAAGTACACATATGCATCTCTCATTCCCAATTATTATCCTAGAAGACACTATTACTCGAAAACACATGAACCAATGGAATGGTTCTCTCATGAAACCCCTTCTATCATTGATTCCAGATCTCTAATTTTCACTCCATGAATGCTAAATCGTCCATGATATCTAGCTCTCTATAATCAATGATGTGGGAGTCATCAAGAAGATACCGACAATGCTGGTACACAAAAATGATTTCATGGATCTTGTCTACCTATCGTGGGAGTAATAAATGATACACCACCATTCCAACACACTCTATCACCTCAAAAGTATTAACTAATTGAGGATAAAGATTACTCCCCCTACCAAACCTTTGATGCCCCTATCAAGGATAAATAGTAAAGAGCACATGGTCTCAAAAATAAAACTATAGGGTCATATGCATATGATTAGAATAGGCCTTATGAGTGTAATGTGACACCCCGATGCTCTCTTGGACCAAATGTATCTTCTCGGTCATGCTCTTCACTACTTTAGGACCAAGAAATAATAAATCGCCAACTTATGTCCAACACAAAGGAGAACATAAGGTTTCCCATACAACACATTAGATATTGTTGTTCCAATCAATGAGTGATATATTTTATTGTATATAAACTCAACCAATGGAAGGTACATTTCCCAAATTCCACCAAAGTCCAAGATAAATGCTTGAAACATATCCTCCAGGGTCTGGATGGTCTGCTCTATTTTTCTATATGTTTGTGGGTCGAAAGTAGTTCTAAGGCACCACTGGGAGAAAAATTCATGATGAAATGACCTTTATAATTGTGAGTTAAAATGATTATTTGGTCATAGATGATTGTAATTAGTGCCTTGTGAATCCTAACAACATTATTCACATACCACCTTGCCAGTAAATTCATAACACTTGAGTCATCAATCACTAGAAAACAATATGGATTCATTATTTGGTCAACTATCACCCAAAATACATCACAGCCTCCCTATTCCTGAGGTAACCAGTTGAAAAATTACATCAATATTTCCACCAATTTCCACTTTACAACATAAAAGTACTACAACAAACCTCTAAGAACATGATGTTACAGCTTCACCTACTAAAAAACCAAACACATAGCCACAAACTCTTCCTCTAACCATTTCATCGTAGGACACTAAATTAGCCTCCTCAAACCATGATAAATCGTATTCACACCATGATGAACCACTAAATGTGAGCTATGGAACTCCTAGAGAACGTACTTTTCAACTACCAATGGAACAAACAACCTCACCTAAAATAAAAATTATTTCTAACCATCACTCTAGAGCATCACCACAGCCAACACGGTCACACATTACCTATGACTTAGAGTTTCCCCACTAAGACTCTTCCACCTACCACATCAAGGATGACTATATAGTCATTTGATAAAGATAACCTCTCTCACTTCTCTCCCCTATTTCATGATGCATCACTAAGAGAACATCCATCACTTTCCAAGCATTGATAGACTCTCGAACCAGTTGGTGTTGGTGAGGCTGGTATGACTGGCTGTGATTCTGCAGAGTTGGTGTGTGGTGTCAGCACAGCTTGGATTTCCTTGATCTGGATTCTTTGTTGCCTTTTGTGGATGTGTTCTTGGACCATGTCACATCACTGGAAGGTTTGGGTGAACTCTGATCGGAGTTTACCACCGGGTTGGTGGTTTTGGGGCTGATGTTGATGGTCGCATCGACAGCATTCAAGGAGTCCAGTTCGGAGGTTTGTTCAAGCTCTTCTGATGTTCATGCACCCAGGTCCTTGATTTGAATGACTGTATGGTCTATTTTTTGGTTTATGGAATGAGTTGATTTGCTTTATGATGTTTGAACGTTGTAAGTCATGAAGTCATGTAGGGATTTCCACTTTTCCTCAAAAGTGTTTGTTGGTTTCTCACTTTTTCCTCAAAAGTGTTTGGATAATAAAAATGAATTTTCAGTTAGTCATAGAATCCCGAACCACATCTCCTTGGGACTTCTAACTCAGTGCATTGATAACAACATTCCCCTTTCATGGATTGTAAAAGATCTTAGATAATAATCCTATAGAAAAATCATCCACCTCCACTAGAATAAATTCAAATAACACTGATAAAATATATATTTTAGGATCCTATGATTTGTGAAAGACACAAAGAACTCACCGATAAGGTAATTATTCCACAAACTTTGTGAACACACAAATGGAACCAACTCCAGGTCGTGGGTAACATAGTTATGATCATAGGTATGTAACTTCATATACCCTTAATAGATCACTAACCACTACTACATAAACATGCTTCCCAATCCCAGACAGGAAGCGTCACAGAAAACCATAAACATCACACCCTCCTCAGGAAACCAAAAAGCTGGAGCACTAATTAACATATCTTTCAGGTAACCAAACACCTTCTGGAATAAATAGGTCCACATAAATTACTCATACTTACTAGTAAATTCTATCAAAAAGGATATAACATGAGTGAAATTGGACACAAACTTCAAATAATAACCTAAAAACTAAGAAAAATGAAAACCTCTACTACATTTTTGGATGCTTCCTAATAAATAATTTCTTCAAACAAAGAAAGGTCTACCAGCACACCCTATTGTGTCTCCACATTTCCAAGAATACACACCTCCACTATCCAAAATTTATACTTTAACCACCTTTCATATAGATGATGGTTTCAAAGGACCTGTAATAATTTTTTGAGATGCTCAACATTATCCTCCTATAACATTAAGTAATCCCACATATCATGGTTGAACAATATGAAAAACCAGACAAGGAACTCACAAAAGATAGAATTCATGAGCCCTGTCAACATAGATGGTTCATTCATGACACCAAAAGACATGACCAACAACTCAAAGTGCCTATACCTACATGTGAATGCTATCTTTAGGATATCATCATCTTTCACAATCATCTGATGATATCCAGACAATATGCTAACCTTTGAAAACTAATTAGCTCCCTTCCACATGTCAAATAGATAATTTATCCTTGGAAGAGGTTAATTGATCTTAACCATTACCTGATTCAACCTCCGGTAGTCCACACACAATCTCAAAGCACCATATTCCTTCTTAGAGAGAAACACCGAAGCACCCCATGGACAAATGTTATGTCGAATGAAACCCATATACATCAGATAATCCACCAACAACCTCAAATTGTGAATCTATATAGGTACCATTAGATACGGATCCATTGAAATCAGAGATACACTTAGTTGAAACTCTACCCCAAACCTGACATTGTTTTGATGGGGTAATGTCCTAGCATCATCCATAAAATATCTAAGAACTCCTCCAAAACCCTAGGAACACCCTGTACCTAGTCATCCACTGAAATCTCCACCAATTGAGACAAAATAAGTTCCAGTTTCCTTCAACCCATTTGATAGCCTCCCTCGCCAACGAATGCCAATCACTATCCATCCACATTGGAAAAAAATCCTTACTCTAGAAATAATCGATGAATGAGCCTACAGAATACATCCTTTCCACGCCATGAATAACATCGTATGACTGTATCTGCAACAAGAAGAAATATCCCACTGACTGGTGATTCCTCCTCACCAGTCTACACCCCCGACACACATCAAATATAGGATCCTAACCTCCAACTATTGTTGATAATAGTAGGGAAACTCAATTTCTATCTACATACAATCCTAAATAATAGAACATGGTAAGTGAAATAATAGAGTGTGAGACTCTTGAATCAATTAAGATACAAAGATGGGTAGACGATAAAATAGATCATACCTATAATAACATTTGACCACAGTGGTGTCACTGGCACCAACATGTGCATTTGACCATGCCCAACTGATCAGCCTATCTATGGTCAGACTACACGACTCGGCTTTGTCTTCAGTCCCTTTAGATGAGGACCATATCGATGTTTCCTTCTACCAAAACCATCTTACCTCGGTTACTAAATAGGAATTGGTGGTCCATGCCACTGAAATTTTCTCAGAGAAAACTGTTACTACTCGTAAAAAGGGTCATGACCGCCCATTTGGAATTGGCCTCTCTGAGCGGTTAGACACTAAGCCTGGTGGTGGCCATGCCCCCCCCCCACAAAGAAAGCATGAAAATAGAAAGACCCCAATAGTTTATAAAAATTCCACCTTTCCAAGAAGCATGAGAAAATATCTTCCACGGTCGTCTCCCCAATGGTCGAAACCCTGACTGCCTGATTTCCCATGGACCATTTCCAGGATCTAAGTACTCAAGACACCCTTCTGGCCACTCCCCCATGACTCAAATACCTAGGAAGGAATCTGATTGATTACATATGCCTTCTTCTACACTTCCACATACATATGAATCATAAATGGGGTGACCAAATACTTGATCACTAGGTGTAAAGCCTCCTCTAGACATCTCACTCAAGACTCTTCGTCTGAAAATCATCTGTGGAAAAGTACATGTGGCCTTTGAACTTGATACCACACTCCCACACACTCATGATCCATTTTTAAGTGAGAAAAGCTCCTACCACTTCTAATCATTTTTCAACACCGATTGAAACTCTGAACAGAACTCCTTCTGATATTCTGACCATAACACATCTTCGACTTTTGGGTCACAAAGATACAACGTCCACCACTGACTTGTATCTCTCTACAGCTGAATAACCTCCAATGGAACCAAGAACTCATCCCAAGATTGAATCATACTAAAAGTGTTCTAAATCTCCTCCAACTAGTGTTTCATATCTAGATCTGAGACATTCCCCTCATACTTACCCAAACTCTATCACTGGATGAAATAAAAATACCACATCCATGCATCATCCTCCTCTATAGGGTTTATCCTTCGATATTCAACCAAATCTACCTTCTGAACCTCAACCACATTATCTACTCAAAGATAACAACAAGTATCCTTTACTAAAAAAAAGAGGAATCCTAGGCCGAGTATCATAGAATTTTATCACATTTTTATTCGATTAATTCTTGTAAATTTCCAACTGCTATCGCCAATATTTATGCATTTCACACATTTCTGTAGAATATTCGAGGACTGTGAAAAACATTAGAGTAATACTTGGGAATGAAATACAAGAAGGCTTTGAATTTAAGGAGATACAACCTGGACCCTTACATCATACTTGGAATTTTTTTCATAGTAGTTAGGGTAGTTTTATAACTTACCTTTTCCAAAAATTATGGCTAGCACACTAGCCAGCCGGACCAATTCGACCACAGGCTCATGTGGGGCTAGAGGTTGACCACGCCTAGTGGGAGTCTGCCTGGACCAGCCAGCGGACCAACAGAGGAGCATAGCTCTTCCAACAGGAAATCGGGCCCATGTATAGCCCACAGGTGCACACATAGCCCAATACATAATATCGGTGGGCCACCGAAGCCTGGGGGTGGAAGTGATGAATATGGTATGGGTTTCGACCCTGCTCGAAAAGTGGAAGTCATGATGTAGCTTATATACCACAAGGGAAGGGACATCCCATCCGCCGATCCCAGCCATCCGCCTCAACCCCATAGATCATGAGTTTAAACAAATTTGATCCCGCGCCTGTTCAGTTTTGAAATCAACCGGTCCCACGTGTCCCACTCGTCTGTCACCCTCCCGCACCGACTGGTTCCACATGTCAACTTGACGATGCCGCTCACATGATCACCCGGGGATCAACATCTTCCTGATCTTCAATTCTTTTCTGATGTCCGAGCGAGCCTGAGAAAACCATAAAGAGCCACCGTGAACCCCAGTAGCCTTTCGCGAGGTCTCCCGCCAGCTCTAGGGATCGTCTCATGATAATCCTTTGATCATGCGACCAAAGCAAGGATAATCACTGAAGACGTCACAAGCAATTTACGAGAGCGGACCCTTCAGCCTCCGATGCATTTTTCCATTGATTTCAATCCGATTTTTCTTGATCACGCAACACCACGGGAGAAAAAAAAGGCATCACATGATCAAATGAAATGATCATGCAATATAGAATAGACCGCAATGTGATTTCCATATGGAAAAACTCCACCACTTCAGTCGAAACGCGCGTCCTCCATCCCGTACAAAGCGGTGCCACCTTCGGCCTCCCGCAGCCTATAAATACCGAGATCCCATCACGAAAAATAGAGGCAGGGCGAGGGAGAAAGAAGGGCTCCTGAAAAAAGCAAGGCGGAGGAGCGGAGCGGGCCGTCCATCATCGTCCGAGATATTCTCCAGGTAAATCAGGGTGTCCTCTCATAAGAAGCTACCCGCAAGATGTCTTCGTTAAAAATCATCACGTGATCACCATTGGATCGCACGATCATGAAACCTTGGAAGTGCTTATCCTGGCCTGCAAAGAACCCTGCATATCCTTAGCCTGATGGAAGAGACCATCATGCGATCCCCACAACCTCCTTGGATGGCCTTGGACATGCCATGCTGGTCCCCAGACATGCCTTGGACAAGTTGGTTTGACATCACAACAGTTGATTAACATGTCACCATTTTCAGGTGACAGTCGGAAGACAAGCTGAGTTGACCTCATAATAGCCCATTGACATATTTTCATCATTAGGCAACAAGCCTAGGATAAGTCACATCAGGCAAGTGAATCACTTTGGAGTTTTCCACCTCATCTATGCAGATATGTCCTATATAATGTTTTTCCAGTAGCTTCTCAGAAGGAGGCTCAAACTCCCGCATCACCAGATGATTATATATAGGTTCTGTAAAGCATCGTACAATAGGCTCATACCCCTACACAATCCCAAAAGGCTGGTTGACATTTTCTGACCATGACGTAGAACATGCCTTGTTTTCCTAATCTGGTCAATTCCAGTCTCCTTAAGGTCATTCAAGACACATTCTCTACATCACAAGGTTCTATCGACTCTTTTATCAAATGGGAAACAGAAGGCATTCATTACCATGATAGTTCTCTTCATGACAGTGTAAAGATAGATTACAGAGACCCTACTCGTGACATATGCCATGGTTAACCTCAAAACAGAAATATCTCTCATGGACAAGAAAATACTCCTTATTCCCAAACACATTCATATAGAGTGGTGACCTAAGACCTAACATCTTCATATAGAGAGGTCCTTGAAACATTGGGGTCAATGATATAGAGTTCCCTATCAACCTCCATCAACACTACACTCTTGTCAGCAGGTGACCTTCAAAATCAACATCTATGGTATGACCAAATAGAGTCATCTAAGAATGATGAAGAAGAGTCCAACATCAACATATGGAGAGATTTATCTAGATATAACCTCTCCATCATATTATGTCCCCTTGTAACTTCAAGCTATGAGAACTCATACGAGCTAGAAAAGGAGTACATGCCTTATCTATGCCAAAATATGTGGACTAATGATCATTAGCTAATGTCTAGACACCTCCCTTATCCAAGGTATGTGGTCCACCATTAGACCATTAGAATTCTCTGTTGTCCACTAGACTTTGCTGCAATATCCATTTCATGGGATTCAAAACCGTAAAATAATGGTGAAAATCTATAATATTCATGTCGCCATTTCATCACAACTCTTCAACAGGTGATCTCCAAAGAAAATTCATGCATATGTATTAAAGGATGGGAATAGTATGGATTGTTACATTTTTCTATCCCTTGAAATAGAAAAACCCCTCAGATATGAAGTCTTGGAATGTTATAGCCTCAAGTGTGATCAGGGGATTGGGTAACACTCAGGCAAGTAGGTCACTACAATAGAATGCCTCTACTCTAAAATTTCCCAGACATTATAGATGGGGAGAGAGGATAGCCAACATGATTTAAAACTAATCCCCTAAAAGAAATTGGGATGAATTTAAAACAATGAGACTGAAGTTACGATCACCTTGACAACTTATCTTAAGGAATGCTTCTCATCAGGGGTTGTCATCATACCCATATCCTACGTGAGAAAAACTATGTCACATCAAACAGTCCATGACATAACTTCCATATCATCCATCTAGAAGAAGAACCAACCCGCCAATCTAGGCGAATATTTACCACAACCTCCACCTATCGTATTGTCAATTCTTAAGAGGATTTGGGACATATCCCTTGTAGCTACAAGAAAGCCTCATCCCATTGGGGTGGGGTAATTTAGATCTAAATCACCATCACCAAGTTCATCATCCCCTGAGATGAACTTGGAGACATCAACAGTGATTCCAGATCAACCCCACCCCAATGTGATGGGGGCATTTATACCAATATGTCCGTCCCAAGAGTCTTCAAATCCCTAACTAGAGTCGTTGAATCCTCAAAAACCGGACCAATCAATACTAATTGAAGCCCCAAATGACCCCCACCCCATATGAATGGGGTAATTTTCATCCTCATCATCACCATAGTGGTAATCAGTCTTCTCCAGGTTGGGATGAGTCATTCAACAGTTGGCATTCCCCAAGCTCCCCCTACCATAAGACAAACCCATACTGGTTGGGGGTTGTTCTACAAAAACTACTGAAAAATACCTTAGAGTCACTGCTCATAGACCAAAATTGGAGGAGTGTAAGGTAAATGCAATCAGAACCCTCAGGGGTCAAAAGAAAAAATAGCCCAATATGGCCAAGGGATCAAATAATGACCCTAAAAAAAATAGTACAGAATCACCCTGTTGCATTGAATGAAATGTCATGACCATCATTGCCCGATATGCATCTGTGAATGTTGTCACTGTTAAAATGAAAGAATTTTTGAACTAGGATTCTGATGTAGAAGGACACAACATAGAAAATATACCCATGGGATTATATTGATTTGGATGCACTAAATGAGGCTACACACACCCTAAACAAAAGACGACTCCAAAACATGGATCCTCCAAATACCGAGCTGTGGAATACTTCTAATGGAAAAGGGAAGGATGTTACTATATCCCAATTTACACTTGAAATATTTGAGGTTCATTCCTTAGAGGAATAAATTTCACAATATGAGAGTGAGCTATAAGCTCTCAGACAGCTCAACGAGGAGCTACTCAGGGGGAATTTTCCCATTAGGCCTCATAATCAGGTGGAGAAGAATATTCTTCCTCCCATAGCCAGTCTTCCAGAAATAGTGGTATCTGGTCATCATATTGGCTCTGGCTCCTGGAAGGTAATCTACATAAATGAGGAAGTCGAAAATGATTGCGATTTCCCTTGATTGCGGCAACAGACTCTCCCTCATTAGGATAATCATTCAATCTTGGGATGAATCAAAAATTAGTGGGAGATAAAAGTGGGGCCACCTCATCAGCCCCAACCCACTCTCTATAGATGGGAGATAACTCAGTAAATGGTTCCCTTAGAGATCCTTAATGTCATCGAGTCCCTAGCTACTAGAATAGATGTCATGGAAGGACGATTTTCACCTATGAATCATGAGACAAATCCATATCCTTATTTGGTGGATGACACTTTTACTCCACCCAATTTTGGAAATCCTACCTTTTATACCTTTGATGGTGGAGACATCCCTAAAAAAATCTCACACACTTCTTACCCCAGTGTGGGTTGATGATGGGACCTCGATATCAATAGGAGGTGAAAACGTTTAGGTGTCACTATGACATTATTATCCATTACCGCCTATTTTTTAGCAGGGTTTAATAAACCACAACTACATTTTTTTAAAATAAATTTGTGGCAGTTTTTAAAAAACTACCACGAAATGTGGTTTTTTTACAGTGAAGAAACTTCTCCCCCGACTCCCCCAACTCCGCTGACACCCCCGAACCCCATGACCCCTGAGACCTTACAAAACCCTAGGAACCTGGAGAACCGTATGAACCTAGTGACCCCCCTGAATCCCTCACAGCACCTCACTACCCCTCACCGCACCTCACTGCCCATCACGGCCACCACAACCCACCGAAGCCCTAGGAGCCCGCGACCCCGGTAATCCCTGTGACCCCGATGGCCCCCTGAAGCCCTCACCATGCCTCACCACCACTCATAGCGCCTTTTCGCCACTTGTGACCCCCACAACCCCCTAAATCCCTATGATCTCATGACCCCGATAACCCCTGTGACCCCGGTGACCCCCCGAAGCCCTCAACGCAGTAAAACTATATCATTAGTTTGGGTCATCTATATCATTTGTTTCATCAGTCTTGTTAGTGAAATTTAATTCATCAACATCATCAGTTTCATTGCTATTTTAAGATTCATTAGGGTTGTTAGTGTCACCCATGCCATTTATGCATTTATCTTCATTAGGTAAAACTATATTTTTATCTTGGTTACTATCTACTATATCAACGATGTACTAAGTGACTTGAATGTCACCCATGTCATCATTGTTATTGGTTTCATAAGTTATAGAGATGTAATTGGACTCTTCTATCTCATCAATATCATCAATGTCTCTTGTCTCATTGGGTTAATTAGTTTTTCTAGAATTTATGGTTTCATTAGAGTCATTAACATCATTGATGTCATCATTGTTCTGAAATTCATTATCATATTTGGTTGTGTTTATTTGCTCATGGTAATAAGTGTCATCATTATGATCTATGTCCTCAATTTCTTTAGAGTCTTTGGTTTCATATATTTTATTTTTTTCAAGAGTTTATTCTATATGGTTCATCTTATAGGTGTCATTGATGTTGTTTATGTCATAGATGTATTCAATTTCATTGGCATAATTAAAATTATTTATGTCATAATTTCCATTGGTATGATCCATGTCACCAATTTCATTGGTTTAATCTATGTATTTAGTGTCATTATGGTTATTATTTTTTTCATTATCATAATTTTTCCTTGGTTCTTCAGTTAATTGGGGTCTTCATCATCAAATGTTTTTACAATGTCACCACAAACATTGTAATTGTTGTTGTTCTTGGAATCATCAACTTTGTTAGTGTATTTTTCCATAGACATGTCATCCATGTCATCAATTTAATTAGTTATATCTGTTTCTTTGATGTTATCCAATTCATCAATGTTTTTAGTGTCATTTTCATCATATATACTTTTGGTTTCCACAATGTCATTGAGTTCTTTTATGTTTTTTTATCATTAGTGTGATTGATAATTCATGCAATATTATTATCATTAGTGAAATATAATTCATCCATATATTCATTAAATTTTCTTTCATAGGGGATATTTTTTCATTAGCTTCTCAAGTGTCCTCGTAGAGCCCGAGCATTATTGGTTATTTACTAAATTTTAATTAAATTATTAATTTTTTTATTGGTACCACTTCTACATGAACATCATTATAGTCTGGTTATAGTTAGGGATATCATTGGTGGTGTCCTATTCAATTATAGTCATAGATTTCTTAGTATACCATGGGACATAGTACCCAAGTTGATGATACTAGATTGTAGGCTTGGGTTTGGGAAAGGCTCAAAGCCTGATGATTGTATTACTAGGAAAAATCATGGGAGTTTGGGACTAGGATTGGACTTCGGACCATCTTCAAGGATTTTCTTAGTTTTGTCATTTAGAATTTTTGTTTTGGATGTATATGATATGATACTGATGTATTCATTTCGTGATATGTAGTATATAGTTCATTTTTTATAGCATGGTTTTTTATTATCTCTCTATTATTTTATGGATCTTTTTAATTTGCATGCTTTGGTTTTCTAGTGGGTGGGTTCATTATTTACCATATATATTTAAATAGGAAAACATTATTTAACATATTAATATATTTTTTCAACTCGTATATTTGAACTTATTTCCCTATTTAGTAATAGTTATGTGTTTTAATTTTTTTTAATATTATGTAGGCACATTGTGATATAAATGGATAAAAACTAGATCACATTACTGAGGGACACACCTCAGTATGATAAGGGTTTGGAGAAGTTTTTAGATTTTTCAATTTCCAATTAATCAGTTGAAGGAAGAATAAGATTTCCATTTCATAAATGTAAATTTATAAGACAGATAAAGATAGATGATGTTTATGAACATTTAATATTAAAGCAATTCTGTGCTCAATATTTGTGTTGGATTTGGCACTGATAATCGAACGTTACAGAAAGGTTGAGCACTGATGTCAATCCACAAAATGAGCTCCCAACTTCGTATAAAATGGAAAATGAAATGAAAAAGCTTACAAATTATGCATTAAACATTTCAATACCCCACCATAAACATCAAAACATATCAAAACAACCAGATAGGGGTGCTACAAATAGCAACATGAAAAGTGATGCTTTTGAGACTGCAGGACAACCAGATCAAGATTGTAACATACCATTGGATCCTTCTCTTGATTCTATGGAGACTAATATAATAGAAACTTCACTAAGGAAAATAAATTTCATGGTTTAGTTGATGATTAAGATCAAGAGTTTTATAGTGGATGTTTGAAATATTCAAAAAATTCTTTTCTGATGATGTTGTACCATATCAAATGTCTATGTGGCATTAAAAATAAGGCAATGTCCATGATATTGGAATTTTTGCACGACGAAATTATTGAATAAAAAATCCTCAAGTATTTTTATGATATGAAATTTTTTTTAACATGCTTGGTATGAATTATAAAAAAATACATGCGTGTCCCAATGATTTTATTCTTTATTGGCGAGAGGATTCATGTAGACATGATTGAAAAAAATGTTCTTCGTCTAGATGGTAGTCAATGGGTGATCTTGGATGTCTGAATAAACATACTACCATGAACAAGAAGAAAAGGAATGAACTTATAAAGATTTTGAATTAATTTTCTTTAAATCCTCAATTGCAAAGATTATTCATGTCATCGAAAACTTAGAAACACATGATGTGGCATTCTGTAGATAATAACAATGATGTGTTAATGAGACATCTATGAGATTAAAAATCATAGAATACATTTGATTCATTAAATCTATATTTCTCAAATGATCCTAGGAATTTTTTATTGGTATTGGCTGCTGATGGATTCAACCCATTTGAGACTTTGAGTACCAGTTATAGCATTTTTCCAGTTGTTTTGATCCATTACAATATGCATATGTGGATGTGTATAAAAAATACGTATTTTATAATTTCAATGATTATTCCTAGAAAAAAATGTCTATAAATGATATTGGTGTATACCTGTATCCATTAATTAGAGAATTATAGGAGTTATGGATCAATGGTTTTGAGACATATGATGCTTCTTCTAAAACAATGTTCATAATGCGTGCTGCTTTAATGTGGACCATTAGTGAATTCCCTAGACTTGGGAATTTATCTGGTTGGAACACTTACACAGGTTTAACTTGTCCTATTTTCAACTTTCATTTTTATCCCCAACGGATACCTTATAGTAGAAAATGGTTCTTCTTATGCCATCGAAGATTTCCCGATGCATATCATAGATTTCAGCTGAACAGATCAAAATTTAACAGTTTCATTGATCGTAGATCACCTACAATGATTTTAACTGGTTTTGGAAGATTGGAAAAACTTGGAAATATTGAAACAGAATTTGGGAAGGTTCATCATTTTAATGATAGTGGGAAATTATTTCGAAGTGCGTCGTCAAGTGAAATCTAAACGCAACAATGGAAGAAAAAAATTATATTCTTCAAACTTCTGTATTGGGAATTTAATTTATTGTGGAATAATCTTTATGTAATACATACTGAGAATAATGTATGTGAACATTTGATCATCACATTTCTTAATGAGAATAGAAAGTTGAAGGATCATTTCAATGCTTAGAGAGACTTACAATTAATGAACATAAAAAGTTTTCTCTTTCTTGATGAGAATGAAAAGTATGCTCTAGAAATTTTTGCAATGAAAAATAGGGATAAAGATACACTCAATAAAATTTTAAAGCATGTGATAGTATGTAATGGGTTTTCAAGTAACATATTGAGGTGTGTTGAATTAAATAATTGAAGGTTACATGGATTGAAAATTCATGATTCACATATTTTTTACTATGTTTACTACCATTGGCATTGCGTACATTTTTACCAGAAAAGGTTACTGCTATTGTACTCCAATTCTACACATTTTTCAGACAACTATGTGAGAAATATCTTAATCCATTAGAGCTTGAAAACCTTCAAGATAGGTTTGTATTGGCACTTTGTGCAATGGATATGATATTTCCCTTGTATTTTTTTACTTCCATGATGCATTTAATTGTGTATTTGGTTGAGGGAGATAAATTAGGTGGCCCCATACATTATCGATGGATGTGTTCAATTGAGAGGTACTTTATTTATATTTGTTTCTATTAAGTAATTTTTTTGGAATTTAATGAAATACATAATTATTATTGTTTATTTTATTTCATAGATATCTTGGGCATTTGAAATAATAAGTGAGAAATAAAGATCAACAAGAATGCCGTATTGCTGAAAGCTATTTGGAAGATGAGTGTCTTACCTTTTTTTCTAGATACTTGGATGATATTGAGATAATATTAAATTGATTTGGATGTGTTGAAGACACATTGAATCAATCTCAAATACAAGGGAAATCAAAAATATTTCCTGCTATTGGTCATTCTGTTCGGAGGACCTGAAATGTTACACTGACAGAAATGGAATTATTATAGGAACATAGATATATCCTATTCAATAGTGAAATTCTAGATCCATTTATTGAAGATTTGAGGATACAAAGAAAGATACAAATGAGAGGCCTAACACAGAATGAGAAAGATATAACGAAAGATGTTAATAAAGATCTTATATAAAGGTTTGCACGATGTGTAAGTTCATAAATATTGAAATAAATATAGATATTAGGTTGAAACTTATATTTTGTAATTATAATAATGTATATATTTTTAGATCATGAATACTAATACTCGAGCAAAGTTTTTAGAATATTTTACGTTTTTTGCTCGAGGTCCTCTAAAACAAGTTAGAATGTTCAATGCTTACAACGTGAATGAATTTAGATTTCATACAGTCGATTGAGAAGAGGATTTAAAAGCAAATAATATTTATATATTTATATTTGATGAAGTGGGTTTCTATGGAAAGCTGATTGATATTATTGAATTAAACTACCATGGGAATTTTTTAGTTGTTTTATTCAAATTCAATTGGGTCGATATTATCAGAGGCGCTAAAATAGATTCCTTGCAATTTACTTCTGTAAACTTCTCTCGCTTGATGGATGTTGGTGATCATGAACTGAATGATTTGTATATATTATAATCAAAATACAAAATGGTATATTATGTGAATGATGTTGTGGATGAATGGTGGAGTGTAGCTGAAAACATAAAAAAATTTGTATGATATGAGTGATGAAGTAGAATATTTTACCTCTGACAATTAATCTCATCAACATCAAGAAGCATACTATTATGAAATTGAAAATATTAGTCTTGCAAGGATGGATAAAGTGGATGAATTAATAGAGTAGGAAACCAACTTGATTTAAGGGTAAAATGATTGCATGCACATTTATTCATTCATTTATAAACTACTTATTTCTTTTGTGTAGTCATTCATTATCATTGTTATGTATATTTTGTTTGTTAGTACTATACATTTGTTATCATTTTTAATTTTTTTATTCATAATTTTTTGAAATATATGTTCAGAACATAATTTTATTTGATTAGATGATATGAATTCCAAGGAGGAAGAGTTATACTGTATGGAATCTAACCGAAGAGAATATAGTTGTCCCATTTTATTCATATGGGGTCCCTACAAATGACACCGTAGGATTACTTGGCCAGATTATAGGCCAGTTGGCCGCGGATCCGATTTACCTTCCTATTTCATATGATTATTGGAGGTAGATATCCACTTTGTAGAATGCATTGATTTATTTATCTCAAAAGATGATCAGATATTCCCTTTGTGGTATTTCATTGATTGGAGGTTAGCATGAAAATCACCAAAATTCAAAATTATTGAGTATTAAAAAATTTATTGGTTTTACGTTTAAATATAAATATGAAACGATATTTAATTTTCTATATAATTTTCTTACAGGTGGTAGCAGGAAGTAGATATGGAGGTGGAAAGGGTGATGAGCTATGTTCATCATCATATAGTGATTAGTTGTATTGTTGATATGTTGGACAAATATGGTAATAGTCTGTTTGTATATATATCATGTGTGGAATAAAGCTTCCACCAATCATTTTCATAACCTAACATTTTCTTTATTTATCATGTTTCCTTTTATGTATTATTAACCCAGTATTACAAAGAAACTAAGAATTTATGATCCTTATTTTGTATTAATAGATATTTATATTTTTGAATCATATAATAATGTGTAAAAATTTCACCAATATTATATGATCCACCAGTGTCTTTATATGAATACAATAGGGAAAATTTTATACATGTAGCCATATATGTTGAATACCACACTCGACATCATCCCACTAGATTTTTATACTGTCATCCTAAAAGTTTCATAATTATAGAGAAAACAAACAAATATCCCTTCACTAGTACAACATGGTGTAGGTATTGAAAATCGGTATAATGAACA
Source organism: Viscum album (assembly GCA_963277665.1). NCBI lineage: Eukaryota > Viridiplantae > Streptophyta > Magnoliopsida > Santalales > Viscaceae > Viscum > Viscum album. The sequence goes on from OY728120.1 coordinate 1,419,168,449, forward strand.
GTTTGTGCATGGTTTCCCAATTTTATCTCATGAATTGTGTGAACACCCTCCATAATAAGTGGCATGAGAATGGTTGGAACACAGTATGTCTAACCATGTAGAAAAAATGTGCACCTCATTAAAAATTCTATAAATTATAAAAAATCCCCTCTATCTTTATTTCTTTTCCCCTTGTCTTTATTTCACCTTCGTGTGCTCAAGGGGGTTCCCACCCATGCTCCTCCTATCCTATACTCTCAAACGGTTCTATTGATCCCCATTATCTAGTGTTGAATTCAACCTCTTTCAAGTGAGTTTTATATCACTTAGTGAGTCTAGTAATCTTCTTTCCTTGTTTCTATATTTATCTCCTCTCTTGATGCATTATTTTGGTGCAAATAAATTCCCCATATTATTTGGGCATTCATCTATTTCCATAATTGCTCTCAATATGGATAGAAACATGACTTCATATTGTTCATGTTGGTAATACATGGTATTTGGTAGGTGGTATATTTCATTTCCCATAGAGTATTGATGTTTTATAAATTGTGCCTCTATGATTTCTGGCGGGACTTCCTTGCAGCGAATTGTGAATTTATTGTTTAATTTGTTGAACATAGTTCATTAGGATTAGTATCCATTATTTATTAAATTGGCCATGTTAAGGACAATGAATCTCAAATTTTAACAACACATAAAAGTGTAATCCTTTAATGACTTATTATAATTATTTTTTCATTAATAATACCCCCTTTTAAGTTTATTGTTTTCTAAACTATCAAAGTGAAGTTCAGATGAATTGTGGGAGGATGTGAAGACACCCTACATATTCCTTAGTGACCAAACCCTCTTTTAGGTGGTTAGGGCCTAAGTATTATTGAGGGAAATATATGTTCTCATTTAGAATTCATTGTATCATGGCCTACCTCATAACTTTGCATGTTTGGTGTTAATTTCCATGGGTAGTCCACATAGACCTATATATTACTTTTATTCAATTCCTAGTAACCTTTAATTATGGAATGGACTGCCTAATTAATGAAATGAAATGGTATGAGTTATAGCTTGTTTACTATATGTCCCTTATGAATTTATAATTAAAATGGATTATGGGTCTGAACCTCATTAAATCCACTTGATTTATAAGATGTCATATCTCTAAACACTGCATTATTAGTATTTAAAAAATAAAGAAAATCAATGTATAAGTTACACCTTGAAAGACACTTGTTTTCCTATTTATGGAAGAATAAGGACTAGAACATAAGTTTTTGATACTTTTTATATCATGGGTCATACCTATTATATCATGGATGATCACACTGTTTAGGTTACTTAGCTTCATATGAGTAACACTAGTTCCCAAGAGGGAACATATGGATGGGATCGGTGGAAAGATTATTACACCATGAAATGAGTGATACTCAGACAGGGGTTTGTGGATTTGAAAGTAATTTTTCTTATGAAAATGTTTGTTTCCTTGTATTCTTTTGGATGTAGGATTAATGTGGATGGAAAATTGGAATGGTTTTTTTTTCAGGGCATTGGTACTGGGGATACAGAATCAGTTGTGTTTTTTTTGTAAATCCAGCTTTAGCAACAGTTTAAACCGCTGGTAAGTAAATAGATCATATTTAGTTGTGGTAAAAGCTGCTGCTATAATTTGGTATTTTACTATCAGCGGAGGTTAAAAATTCCGCTACATACAATAATTTAGCAGTTGTTGGCTTGGAGAAAATGAAATTATTTTTTAATGGCGGTGTAAACCATAGAAAAATGGGTCCAATGTGATGGTTACCATAAACTGCTACTAAATTGAAGAGACCGCTTTGTATTTATGCCAACACACAATTTAGTAGTAGTTTTTTGAAACCACCACAGCAGTATATTGTGTTGGTTTAAATCGCTGCCATATCCAAAAAAAAATTCCGCTATATGGTGATTTTCCAATAGTGTGTTTTTTAAAGACTCTGACAAGGAAAACCTTTGTTTGGTATAGTAGTCTTCCAACAAGATCTGTTTTAGGATGGGAAGACCTTTGTCTTCAATCCCTTTATCAATTCAGTTCTACATTGATGAAGACAACGATCCTCAACCTAACGAACTGCAAGAAACATGAAAATGAAAGGGTTTCTGACATTATAGGACGGTGGTAAGGTTTAACCTACTTAGTTAGCATCTATATATCTCAAGAGAAACTACTAGAACATTATTTTGAAAATATAAGGGATGATTTGCATACGCCTATGATTCCAATGAAATATTTGGGTGGATCTTGTGAGTTTGATAAAACAACAAAATGTTTGGAATAATCCATTCAGTAGACCCTATCCAAAACTCGACTCATGCTCATAGTATAGTGAAAAAGGCTAGAAAAAGTAGAATCTATAGTTTATACTCTCAATCTAGTAGCATTTCCCATCAAAACACCGAGGTAGGCCTTGAACTACCCAACACCTCCTATCAAGTGGCGACAACCATAGAATGACTGTTGTCTAGAAGCATCGAGAAAATAGTGTTACCTGATATTTGAATAACAGATTAATATAGAATAATCCTTCTATAATGAATAAGTCCCTATTTATTTCTTGGAATCCATGGAAAATAACATACTCACTCTCCCACAACCTTGGAATCCCCATGAGGTCAACCTCACCGACCATTCCAGTTACTACCCTTTCCACATAGGGATATGCCATAATATATAGAACTGCATTATCTTCAAATACGTCATTCAAGGCATGATTGATTTCAGAAAAGTGGTGATAGATAACTCTACAGAGGAGGTGGCTTGCATAACTGTGATCTAACCTGAAGAAGAGGGATATTGGCAGAAGGTCCTGACTAGGCATGCAAAAAAAATTAAAAAAATTATAAGACTCAAAATATAGTTAATCAAGCCCATGCCACTCTAAAGGCCCAGTTTCCCCAACCCGCTATAGATCCACCACCCAAGGAGGTAACATCAAATATACCTCCCAATGGTGGGTCTGACCACCATATGCCAAAATAAATAAAAGAGGAATAATTGTATGCTGCCCCAAAGTAAGCCCTAACTCTTGCTTATTTATTCTCTACAACATTCGAAACATGGGAACCACCCCAAAAATGGAATCCTTATCAGAATAATACCTCATATATTTTACTATAAACATGATACACTTGATATAACCATTATCCAATGTAGAACAGGCCAACAAATACGAATTTCCTACACATAACCAAGGAATGTGAGGCTACATGCATAAGAACCAAGAATACAATAGACAACACAAGAATGATCACACCCAATATTCTAGCCATGTCCCCATGGATAATGCATATTCAGCTGAGACTCATGGTAAAGTGCTCTAGTAAACCCAAAATGGATAGGGAGGCATCTCAAAACCCTCCAATAGATGTCTGTGCCAAATTGTCTTATATGGAAACCTATTGGGGGATTAACTCGATTAGCCTAGGAAACAGGGAGGGACAGTGCGACCTACACCAATGGAAGTAGATATTACCTCAACTTATGAAAAAGCACTAGGCCTACCCACTTCAAATTCATTGGCTTCTAAACCACATGCCCAGGTGAAACCCCATATTGGGATGCGCTAACCTCTGGCAAAAAATTTTGACGTTCTGAAATAGATGACGGTACTCCCAGCCAAGCTCTTAGTCCTCTATGTCCTCCATATTTCAAAATAACTCAGGGTGGCACTTGTTGAAGCCCTCCGGAACCCACAATAATTCAAGAAATAAGTTGTTGCAGCTGAGGTCTATCGAGTGGAGAACATGTCATCAGAATTTTATGACTCCATCTCATTCACTGATCAAGATTTGGATGAATTACATTAAGGTAACATCATACCTGAGTATAATCAATAATTTAAACATCCAAAGGGCTTTGAATGATAATGGTTATAGGATCAATCTTATCCATGTATGAACCCTATGATATTTTGGATATGGAGAAGAGGATTTTTCTCCCACTATGTTGATCATCCAAGTGTATGATAAGCCTGACTAAAGACATCTTAGGATGATGAAACTTGAATCCCAGTTTAGGGATCTTATAATATATGTTGTGTTTATGGTAATCCAGTAAGACACTACATATAACATCCCTCTTGGAAGGACCTTCCACCATATCCACCTAGAAATACCATCAACATTCCATTAGTGTTTGAATTATCCAATTAATGGAAAAATTGGAATACTACATGGAGATAGTCCCCTCTTTGATACTTACAAGGCCTCATATGATAAAGTATATTTATATAAAAAGGGAGGAAAAAACCAGTGGTAGATGATGATATACTGGTTGTAACTACCAATGGCTTGGGGGATGCCCTTGTGAATCCCTAACGTATTCTTGACATAGACTATGTGGTCCCCATAAACCTAGTCAAGTTCAAAGATATTATCATAGAGGTCGAAGCCCCTCCTATACCTAGTGAAATAATCAACGACTATCAGCTCCAGAATCTATCTGTAATGACTCATTCAACATGGGATGATAATGTATCTTCTCATGGCCTCTCTCACCCTGATAATGACATAGATGCCCCCATAATTTCATCTCCTTATGAAAATATCTCCATAGACTCAGAGATGGAAGAAGAAGATGTTGACCTCAGTAACGCCCCTCTAGCTTTTGAGGATGGTGTATCCACCCCCATTTACGAACTCATAAAGATAAATCTAGGAAAAAAGGAAGACCCATGGCCAAAACTGATTAGTGGCATCATGCCCCTCAAATAGAAAGATATGTACACAACATTTTTGAATTAGCATTGATGTGTGTTCACTTGGAAATACACAGAAATGCCCAAACTGAGTCTATATGTGGATATACACAATCTTGGGTACCATATGGGCATCAAAGATTCATGTAGGATTAAATGAGGATACATGCCTCCCATTCCACCAATGCATAGGTAGAAGTTGATAAGTTTATCGAAGAAATGTTTTTCAGATAAGTGAAATACCAGATATGGATTAACAAAATCATCCCTATTAAGAAGAATAATGGGCAGATTAGGATATGCAATGGATTTAAAGACCTTAATAGGAATTTACAAAAGAATTATTTCTAATTTCAGATCAAATAACTCTTGATGGATGAAACTACTAACTTCTAAGCCATTTCTTTCATGCATTGTTACTCGGGGTACAATCAGATAAAGATGACCCCTAAAGATGAAGAAGTCGTTGCCTTTGGAGTGTCTCAGGGGATCATTTTCTATCATGTCATTCCCATTGGCTTGAAGAATTCTAGCATCACATATCAACGTGCCATGCATCATATATTTAATCCATTCTTGGGAAAGATAGTCAAATGTTATGTCGACGACTTGGTGGTTAAATCCCAGCAATGATGTGATCACTTCACATACCTTCAAATAATTTCCAAAAAGTTTCAACAACATTGTATGATGAAGAATCTTCTAAAATGTGATTTCAGGGTAACATCAGGGAATTTCCTTGGATTTTTGGTATGCCACCATGGCATTGAGGTTGACCCAAAGAAGACCAGTTCTCTCTTAGCAATGTCACCCCTAGAAAACTCAATGAATTGAGGGGGGGGGATCTAAGGGAACCTTTCTTACATTTCACGATTCATTGCCAACTTTTCTGGAAAATATCCCCTCTTCACAATGCTAATGAATAAGGTAATCTACTATCAATAAGATGATGACTACCAAGAATCCTTAAAGTGTCTCAAGAAGTACCTCCTACACCCATCGGTTTTGATGCCTTTAGAGGAAGGGAGTAAATTCATCTTATATGTAGCTACCATGGAATGGTCATTGGGAACCCTCATCGTATAAAATAATGATGTATGAAGAAAGAATATCATCTATTACAGTATCCAGACTAAGCTAGGTACTAAGACCTAATACTCTAAGGTTGAGAAGAACTGCCTTGCACTCATCTTCATGGTGAAAAAGATGAGGCATTACCTACAGCACCACGAAGTCCAACTAATATCTCATATCGATCTTCCCATGTACATCCTAGGTCTTCCAATGCTGATTGGGTGCTTGGCCTGATGTGAGGTCGTTATTCAGTAATACAAAATTCAGTTCATATAATATAATTTGATTAAAAGAAAATCCCTTGTAAATTTCCTTAAATCATATCAATCGCTAGATAATATGTCAGAATAAACTAAGATTCTTGATGAATAGGTATTCTATTCCCATGACACTCCCCATACATGGGAGATATATTTTGATGGAACCTCACAAAGTCATATCAGTACAAGGTTGGAAACCTTGAGGATCAGTCAGTTTGGATTTGGGGTTGTGTTTTTCTTCCATGAAAAAGAGGGTTTTCCCTACTCTTTCTCACTATCCATAGGCTTTATAAATAATAATATAGAGTACCAAGCCCCATTTCTAGCTCAAAACTATCCCTATAGATGAAAATAGCTTACCTGAACATCAATGGGGATTAAGAGTTAGTGATAAAGTATATCAATGCTGAATACTCCATCAAAAAGAAAGAATTACACCCTCTCACTAGCTACGTTAGTGGACCAATGGAAGATATTCCTTTTGAACCCACATTATGCCATGTTCCCTAATCACAAAATTATCATGTTGATGCATTGTACAATGCAGCCACCATCCCATAAAACTCAGATCAGGAAGAATCAATCTTTCATATCACACATTAGAGAATATTCTTTGAGAATATCGTTTGTGATATGGAAGAGATCAATAAGGTCAACACTGCCCCAAAGAGTGATGCACCAATGAGCACCCTAGATGGATGGATCCAATAATTGACTATCTCGAAAATGGGACTCTCCCAATAGAATGAGCTGGAAGGGAACCGACTATGCACCACACAAGGAACATTACCCTAAAAGATTACAAAAAATGAGAAGAAAACACTTTATATGCATGGATTTTAAGGGATCCTCCTCATATTCATTGTAGAAGGAGATATTTTCACCATCATGAAAGAATTTCATGTGGGCCCTTGCATCAACCATCAAACTAGGACCAGGCTCTCCCACCAAATTAGGAGGTTAGGATATTATAAAAAAACCACGATACATTACTATGTGGAATTCACTAAGAAATTTCATGTGTGTAAAATCCATGAAAAACTCATCCAAAAACCCCTATAATTTCTATATACAACTAAATATTCTTTGTTTTTTTCTATTTTAGGATTGGATGTCATGGGTTTATATCCACCAACCACAGCTAAGTAGTTCAAGTACATCCTTACTACTACCGAATTATTTTCCAAATGGGCTGGGGAAATATAGATCATGATATTTGGAATGAATAACATCATTAACTTCATAAAGTCCCATATCATCACTAGGTTTGGGGTCTCTCAGCCACTATTGAAAAACAAAGACACCAAATTTAGTTCTACAGAGTTGAAGAAACTCTACTAGGAGTATAATATCAAGTCTAATCACTCATCTCACTATCATGAAGTAGAAAATGGATATGTAGGGGAATTTTAGTAAGTATATATCAAATATACTCCAAAATATGGTGAGTAAAGATAATAAATCTTGGCCAGACAAACTCCTCAATGTGCTAGAGGAATAGCGTACCACCACACGTACTTTAACACAAGAAATGCCATACTCACAGGTGTATAGGATTGAGGCAGTGTTACCGATAGAATTTTAGTTGCCCTCACTCCAAATAACCATTTTCGGGAAACTCTCAAATGGTGAGAAATTTCAAATGTGGTTGGATGAATTTGAACTACTAGATTAGAACAGGTTGCACACACTAAAAAACCTTGAGGTCCACCAGAGTCAGATTGCATGAGCCTTCAATAAAAGGATTTTCCTCCCCTCATTTCTCCAAGGGGAATTGGTGATGGTCACTATAAACCCAATGATATTAGGCAAGAATCCCCTAAATATGGAACACAAATGGGAGGGACCTTACATCCTATATAAGTCCTATTACAACGAGGCTTACTCATTTTCTAGAATGATGGGAAGTGTGTCACACCACCCACTGATGAAATATTTCTCAAGAAATACCTTGTATATATATTAGCATAAGGGTTTCCACATCAGTGTAAGTTTCATCATTCATCCCGAATACATGATGTTAATCTATACAAGCTCTTCTTGGTTACATGACATTAAAATATAAATTCTATTCTTATTTACGTGACGTTAAACTGTAAAATATCATCCTAGTTAAATGAAGTTAAACTATACATTATCATAATGGTTACATGTTATTAGATAATACAATATCTTCCTAGTTACGTGATGTTAAAATGTACAAATTTTTCCAGGATACATGACATTAAACAATATAATCTTGTCCTTTCTGCAATACATTCAATTGTATGGAAAATATCCTTGATGTAAGATGGTAAACTACACAGTTTGTCAATAACTACATATGGCTTGAGTTTTATCATCATAAGATACATAGTCGAGACTGAACCGCTAGTTTTGGTCCTAGCTACAACGATCCTTCATGTCAGGTGACCCCCATACATACCACATGACACTAAACTGCATAGATCCATAACATCCCTCTTCATTTATCTCAAACCACCCACATACTTACCACATGAAATTAAATTTTGTGGCCCTTATAGAACTATGCATTGATGTATTATCATTTCTAATGAGATAAATAGGGACACAATGATCCTATATCTTTTTCTAACCACTACATGGTAAAAAAATCCCCTTGTTGTACCCTTAACTGTCTCTGCATTATAGGGAAACCCTTTCCATTCCTTGTTTCTAACACCATGTGTAGATCACATGAGCATTAGAATTATAGAAAGGGATTACCCTCATGAGAAAGGATTAAAATTAAACAATAGGTCCATTGCGGTTCTAAACTCAAGACCATAAAAGGCACACCATGAGTCCTCTCTGCATAACATTAAACTGTAAGGTCAATGTCTTTGCCGCATAAAATTAAACTACAGAGTTTTTCAAGATTTAGGTGTGGTTTTATTCTCATTCTCATGAGATATGTAGTAACAATCACACTTCTATCCTTGGGTCCAATTGAAACATTTTTATTTATTCATGTCAGTTCACCTCCATCCTCATTGCATGACATTAAACTACATGGAATTTCAACAACTATGTGTAGCATGATTTCTATCATCATATGATACCTAATGATTCCTAGATCTCCAATCCTGGGCCAAGCTGAAACAGTGAAGGAAAATAATTCCCACCGTTATGTATGAGCTGAACCTTCATAGATTATTTTCCATTCAAGAACTAT